>CM077663.1:110734209-111984209 GCA_039707655.1 Elymus sibiricus | reverse complement strand
GAGGTCACGGCGCTTCTCTTCCACGAGTTGGCGCACCTTCTCTATGCCTCCTTCAAGGCGCTCCACAATCCTAGTGAAGAAGCCAAGGTAGCCGGCATCATCAGGAACGAGCGGACTGGACACACTCTCATTGCAGATACTGCTCAGGGCTTGGTGGGCCCTCCTCTCAAGGGCCTAGAACATCTGGGAGCGCGTGTGTTGCAGCCCCCGGGCGCGGCCCGCCTCGTCCAAGGTCTTCTCCACGAGGGAAATGACATCCTCCACCTGCTTGTAGAGGAAAGACAGCTCGGCCTCGGCAGTGGCCTGGGCGTCCATCGAAGCTTTTTCACGTTGCTCCTCCGCGGCTAACTTCTTCCTGAGGCCGTCAGCCTCACCTTTCAGGTCGTTGTGCCGCTTGCAGAAACGGGACTCCAGAAGCTTCATCTTCCACGGTAGTCCTTGGCGAGGGCCCGGTGAACCTCCGCCACCTTCTCGTCGACCTCTCCCCGGATCATCGCCTCCCAGGAGGCGAGGGAGTCCTCGGAGGCAGCCAGTTGGTGTTCCATCACCTCCAGCCGCTCGCGCTCCAGGTTTGTTCCAGTGCTTCCAACGTCAGCATGTCTTCAAACATGCGGAGCCTCGCTTCGCCCGTGGATGGCCCGCCCGCTGAGGCGGCGAGTGCGGCCTTACACACCTAGACTTGCCGCTCGAGGGCGGCATTGGAAGCTTGAAGCTCTTCCCCGTGCTTCTCTGTAGCCTCACGCCGGCAGTCCGTGGCCCGGGTCTCCTCAAGGGCACAATCGCAGGCCTCCCTTGCCGCGACGAGGGATTCTTCGGCTTCCGTGTGAGCGTGCTCGTGTTGCAGACGACCGAGGTTGACGGCAACCTCGAGTCGGCGCCATTCGCGCGTCAGGTGCAGGTGTTCCGCCTCAAGGCATGCGTCGACATCGTTAAGCTCGGCCCCAAGGCAGCCTAGCGCACTCACCGCGATTTGAAGGAGGCCGTGCCGGGCGGCGCTGCGACCGCAAGCGAGCTCCAACACTCGACCGAGGTTTTCCTCCGCCCCCGGTCGGCAGGGAAGGCATGTGAAGGCCCACCCGTCTCCAGCGGGGATCCGGGGGTCGAGGGTCCACTGTCCGGCCCCCCAGCCCGGGGTTGGGCCTCATGGGAACTCGCCCCCCCCCCCCCCCGCACTCGAAGAAGGCACCGACACCCCATGCGTCCAGCCACGCCTGAAGAGGAATGCCGGAAACTCGGGCCCGAGGCCCCCCAGGGACGGCTTGGGTCCTGCGAGTACCTCCTCGCGCGCAGTCACGCGGCTCGCGGGGCACGGAGCCGCCACGGGCCCAGCGTCTTCGGGAGGTGGTGGTGGAGGTGCGCTCTTTCCTTCGTCAGGAGGGGACCTAAGGAGAGAAGACTCAGAGGTGCACATCATGCGGAAATCAAGGGAAGTCGGGCGCTTACCCATCCAGGGCAATCCACTTCCTCTTCCTCAGGGGCCCTGAGGCCGGGCCATTGCGGCCCTCGGGCTCCCTCCTCCCCCGGCGTGCGTAGGGACCGGGGGACGGCTCGCTGACGTCTGGTGCACGGCACCCTGTGGCGGGGGCGGCGGTCGTGCCTCCGTGTGTGGCATCACCTTCGCTGCTTGGAGGGATGGAGGCGGATGCTTGAGGGACGGACGGCTCAGGGCGCTCCTCCGCAGTCGCGCGAGGGGCACTGACCTCAGGGCCCCTAGGGGCTGGGGCTGCCAAGAGGGGGTCGTCATGAGGGCCCATGTGGTCGTTGGGAAGTAGCCCCCACTCATCAAAGCGTGGCATATTCTAGGCGAAGGCTCCCCCGTTCGTGTAATTATACAAGGGGAGCCCTTCCGGAGGGAGAGCGGCAGGTTCCCCGCCGGTCAGGAGGCAGAGCACCTCGCGCAGCGAGCTGGAAGGAAGGGAAGGCACCTGAAGCCTCATGGCGTCGTCAGGGCCGGTAAAGGCCCACATGGGGCGAGAGTGGCGTTGGAGGGGAGCGATTCGCCGACGGATGAAATCCCTCACCACCATCGCCATCGTCAAACCCGCCTTCTTCAGGACGGCAAACCTGCCGTAACCCGCGCAAGCCGTGGGTTGACAAGCTTCGCATGGTCCCAACCGGGGCTCGGCTCCGCGGGGGCCGCCGGAGCTTGGAGCAGGGGGCTATACGCAGCGGCGTCGACATACACCCACTGCCTCCGGAAGCCCTCCGTGTCCGGATGAAGCTCAGCATCGAGGGCCGCGCCCTCTGTCGTGTTCGCCACTCAGAACGACGCGAACCCCAAGCACTACCCGCTGGCAACCATCTAGAGGGAGAAGAAGTGGCAAAGCAGAGCCACGGACGGGGAGATGCCCACGAAGGCCTCACACAAGAACGCGAAGGCGGAGAGGAGGACGATGGACCCAGGGTCAAGATGCAATGCGTGGACCTGGTAGTGTGTGAGCACGGCATTGAAGAAGTCTGAAAACGGCGGCAGCAAGCCAGAGAAGAGGGCATGGAGATGAAGGGGGATGTTGGTGGCCTCCAGATCCACTGGAAGCCGAGAGGCGGGCCAGATCTTCGTCGCCTTCCACTCATTGGTACCAGCGGCGATCGCCCACCGGACCTTGTCCAGCCCTTCGAGATTGAGCATGGAGGACCGGCCCAGCGAGGGCTCTGGCCCCGGTTGGGGCTCCGATGACAATGTGGCCCTGCCCCTTTTCTTCTTGGGAGCCATGGCGGAAGGGCAGATTGGAGCGAGCATGAGACCCGGCGAGGAAGGCGTGAGCTTGCGGAGGAAGGGGGAGCAGAAGGAAGGTGTGAGGTGGGACAATCATGGCTCTGCTGCATACGCCAGGCTTTTTGTCAATCAGGGCAGTTATCGAGGCGACGTGGGGAAGTGGAGGCGTCCGCGTCCCGTCGTGCACCACACGTCAAGCCTGGCCCATGGGCGATTGGGGCCCACGACGCTTCGGCCATCCTTCCTTGGCTTCGCCCCGAAGCCAACCCGAGTGCGCCTTGGGCCCGGGGGCTACTGTCGGCGTTCTGGGATCGGGGGTACCCAAACCTGCTTACCTGCGGCCCAGCGCGTGGCCCACCTCATGATGCTAGGATGACGTGAGCCATGACGACCAAGGCCAGGCGGGCGCCAGCGGGCGCAGAGGGGAAAGTTTCCTCTTTGGCTCTAAGGATGCAAGGGCGTACGCGGGATCCCGAGGAATCCCCCAAAGGTTTCCATTCTAGTGCAACACAACCAAGACCACGAGCTTGGCAGGACGGATGTCATCGCTGAGCCCACCTCTGCGTCATGCCCAGTTGCTTTGCAGGCGAAGACCACCTTTAGTCAGGATAAGTTGTACCTCCTGTCCCCTTTCAAATTTGGCCGTTGTGGATCCCTTCCCGCCTGTGCGATAAGGGAAGAGGGCCAAGGCCGTTATAAATAGGGACTAGCCTCCACCGTAGGGGACGAACCCGATCCACCCTCACCCAAGAGCCCTCACGAGGTTGCTCACCACTGTACTAGTTCATCCCCAAACCCCCTCGTGACGCCAATCCACCAAAAGCAGGAGTAGGCTTTTACACCGCAAGGTGGCCCGAACCTCGGTAAATCTCTGTGTCCATCTTCCTGTTTGATTGCGCGTATTCGGCAAGGCATGGCTGTGGAGTGGCGAGCTTGAGGCAAGTGTGGGTTGAGATCTTCGCACACACCCCAGAGTTCGAACCTTCTTGGGTCTGCGGAGCCCTGATTCTGACACTTCGTGCCCTGTGTCGCTGGGACCCAGCCCCCGAGGTGGGTTACATCGTTGCTGGTATGCCTGGAGCGAGGGCTCAGCAAGGCCAGAGGGTGTAGGGCTCTTAGGGCTGGTAGGAGTCCCTGAGGCATGATGCTCAGGGTCCCCCCCCCCCCCCCCCGTGACGTGTAGGCGGCTCGTGCCGAGGAAGTTGAGTGCTTCGAGAAGTAAATGATGGGGAGAAACCCGAGGGGTGTCTTAGACTTAGCTCCTTTGCGTGGTGAGCGGCTTAAAGTGAGTCCTCCGTAGGGGGGGATCATGAGGCACGGTCCCTCGTGAAGCCTCCTGTCCACGGGACGTCACTCGCGAGGCCTCCCAAGGGGGGCCTCCCGAGGCCTTCAGTATCCTGCACCAGGGAAATTGCCAACTTTCGAAAGTAGGGCAGCAGGGAACGCTCGCGAGGTTGCCTGTGGTGTTGCAGTGCTGCAAGGACTGACCCGAGCATAGACACCGTGCCCAGCCCCCGCTCGCGTGACAGACATGGGGGAGACCATGAGTGCGCACCCCTCCTGAGGCATACTCAGCCGCAAACACACAGAAATTCCGGAGGAAAAGAGCTTTACTGATGTATGAAGCAAGTTCATTACATAACAGAAAGATACATGTTGTCGTGTTCGAAACGGGTCAGCTTGAGGCTGTGGCCGAGAGGCGCCCCTCAAAGGACGATAGAAACGCTGCCATGACGGACACGGGTTAGCCTGAGGTTGATGCAGCTGAAAAGCGCCCTCATGTCAAAAAGTCCTCCATGTCTGAGCATGGGGTATCTGCTAGCGCTGAGCATGGGGATTCCACGAGAGTGGGAAGGGACTCTCACGTGCCAAGGGCGGCATGGGTAGAGAGAGACTCTGAGCGTGTACATCTCCATCTCGCTCATATCCATGGAGCACGGATAGAACTTACGGTGATGGAGGGCGTTCCATGTGTTTTGTACCAGAACACCATTCGCCGTCATGCGTGGGGCCGCGGTGGGCCAGGCGGTGGTCGTTAACCACGTCCGCGATGCGGGACTCCAGGCTCATGTGCATCAGTCTTTGGAAGGTGCCAGCGGCACCCTCCAGGCCGAAGGGCATACGCATGAGCGGAGGTGGAGGAGGGAAGGGCCTCACGAGGCGAACCTGGTTGAGGAGTTGAAGTCAACTCACATGTGACTGCTGCCACGCGGCCTGGAGACGGGGGTGGGGTTGACGATCCACCTGGGGTGGTGAGCTTAACGGGCGATTCCTGCATCTTGGAGCTTGTTGACTTCCTTCTGCTTGGCCATTTGTTGCAATTCCAGGCGCTTGACGAGCCACACGCTCTAGCACATTGTCGGAATCGGGGCTCAGCAAAACCCAACAAGGTTTGAACACTGGGGCGTGTGCGGAGATCTCAACCGGCTCGGAGTCCCAACTTGTCACCCTACGGCCTAGCTGCGTCGAGTGAGTTTTAGCGAGGAAGAATATGGACACGGAGATTTACCCAGGTTCGGGCCACCTTGCGGTGTAAAACCCTACTCCTGCTTTGTGGTGGATTGGCCTTCCAAGGAGGCTTTGGATGAACTAGTACAGTGGTTGGGTGGCCTCACGAGGGCTCTTGGTGATGGCGAACTTGACCTGATCCTCCTCTTCTACGATGGGAGCTCGTCCCTATTTATAGGGGCCACGGTCCTCTTCCCCCGCCGAACAGGCGGGAAGGGATCCCACAATGTCCAAATTTGAAAGGGGACAAGAGGTACATCCTATCCTGACTAAAGGTGGTCTTCGCCTGCAAAGCTTCTAGGCGTGATGCAGTGGTGGGCTCGGCGATGACATCCGTCATGCCGAGCTCGTGGTCTCGGTCCTCTTGCACCGGAAAGGAAACCTTTGGGGGGTTCCTTGGGAACCCGCGTACGTCCGTGTTTCCTTAGCACCAAAGAGGAAACTGTCCTCCCTCTGCGCCCGCTGGCGCCCGCCTGGCTAAGCCGTCAGATCCCACGTCATCCAGACCTCACGAGGCCGGGTGCCTGCATAGGAATCTCCGCTCCTCTGGAGGCGGCCCGAAGGGGTGCCACTCGTCCGGAGGTCTTGGAATTGTCCTCCTCACGAGGCGGGGGCTCTCACGAGGGCCTTGACTTGGGTGGCTCATTGCAGGGACATACTGGGCCTTCGTGGTGGGCCATGCGCTGGGCCGCAGGCAGGCAAGTCTGGGTACCCCTGGTCCCAGAACGCCGACAGTAGCCCCCGGGCCCAAGGCATGCCAACCTTGGCTTTGAGACGAAGGCAAGGAGAGAAGGGCGAAGCGCCGTGGGCCCCCAATCGCCTGCGGGCCGGTCTTGACGTGTGGTGCACAACGGGGCGCAGATGCCTCCACTTCTCCACGTCGCCTCGGGAACCACCCCGACAGACAAGGGCTGGCTCGTGCTGTGGAGTCATCATTGCCCGGCATGCGGAGAGACGCTGGTTGGCTTCCGATTGACTATAAATGGGCGAGGGGGCTGAGCCCCCCTAGCCCATCTTCATCCTTTTGCCTCCTCACCTCAGTGAGGAGGTTTTCTGCTGCCGAGAAGGGGAAGGGCCGCCTGGAGGGACCGGGCTCGCCACCGCCCAAGAGGGGTCGCGGCCGTCCCCGTAAGCACACCGCGACGCCGGCGGTGGGCCCTCGAGGACGCGGGCGCACCCCGGCGCGGGCCGGCGCCGCCTCCGGCAACCGCGAGAGGGCCCTCTCCCGCGTAGGCGGCAGCGGTAGCCGTGGCGCTCGTGGTCGAGGAGGAAGGTATGAAGCTGATGCCCGGCCGCCCCGCTCGCAATCTCACTTGGCCGACGCGGTCCAGGAGTTCGTGGTGTGGCAGGACAGGCCGGCTGTCTCCTGGGTCCAGCTCCCGCGCTTCTTCGCAGGGGCGCTGCCAGCCGGAGGGCCCGTCGGCCTATGGCTGTAGGCCGACGGTTGCTGCAGCCGACCTTCATGGGTAGAGGTCGAGGTCACCCCCGCGGGTTACGTGTTCCTGACCCGCGGGTGGCAGACGTTTGCCCGGGCCCGCGGCCTGGAGGGGAGGTGTACCCTCCACTTCAGGTATGACGGGGTGGCGATGCTCTTCGTCAAGGTCTTCAGGGAAGACGGTAGTCGCTTGGGGTGCTGTCCGGAGGGTGACGGCGACGATAGCAACCACTTCTCCGCCGACGATGCCCATCGCGGTGGCGGCGTCCTAGGCGGTGAGCTTGCCCTTGCCAACGGACGCGGTGCCTCCAGCAGCAGCGGCGCCTCCTTCGGGGGGGGGGGCTCGAGCAACGATGATTACGACGAGCCGCCACGTCGGCGGGCCCTGCCCCTGAGGCCGTCGAGCCGCCATGCCGCCGCGCCACCGTCAACGAGGAGGAGGACTCTGACTGAGCGCGAGTGGTGCCCGGGCCAGTCCTCAGGAGTGGCGGTCCTTGGGAGGCCATTCTTTGCTTTTGTTTCCTGCACGAAAAAACCATGGAGGGCCCCGGGGTGGTGTAATGAACTGCGGCGCTTGCCCCTTTATGTTAGCATTTTTATTCTCGCATCCCAGTTTTTATGTCGTTGCAAATTGGAATGTCACTGCCCGCCGCAATTAGGGTAACTTGTGATTAGGATAACTTAGCTTGAATCGCCCGCGGTAGGCTCCCGCGTCGCGGGGGCGCGTCTCTCCGGAGCTTCTTTTTTCAATTGTAGAGCCCCCGAGCCCCCTTGCGAGGGTCAATTGTCGTCGGTGTGCCGGGTCATGACGCCCGATGAGGTCAGGAGGTGGGCACTCCTGAGGCCGGGGTTCAGAGGTGAAGGTGATGTTGTGTGCTAGCTTGCCTCGAGAGCATCGCGCGAGGATTAGGACGCCAAAGTTTTGGCAAGGTGCGTGTGCGGCCCGGAGCCTGCGCAACGTGCCGTGTCCAGTCCCCGCTCGCGGGGCCCGCGAGGGAAAGCTGGCGGGTGCCAAACCCTTTTAGAAAGAACTCAGAACAAGAAAATGTTGCAAGAAGGTTCCCACCCCATTTCCAAATAAGACGCGAAAACTTCAAACTTCATTCAAGAAGACGGCAAATTTGGTTACAAAAGAGAGCCAATAACAGCCGCGTCGGGCACCTAACAGCTAGTCTTCGTCTTCCCCCAGCGCGGAGCATGGGGCATCCACTGGGCGTGGGCATAGTCGTTGAATGACAGTGTCGTCCGCCAGTGCGGAGCATGGGGCTTCCACTTGGGCGTGGGTGGGAACCCCTCCGCGTCCTCAGGGGACTCCGGGCGTATACAACCCACTCATTATTACGTGAGAGTGTCACGGGTAGAACTTGCGGATATGCTGGATGTTCCAGGCATTCTGGATGGGGACCCCGTCCTGAGTTTCCAGGCGCACGGTGCCAGGCCTGGAGACGCGGGCGACCCTGAACGGGCCCTCCCACATGGGCAAGAGCTTGTGCAAGCCCTCCCTGGAGAGGACCCGCCTCAAGACGAGGTCTCCGACTTCGAGGGTCCTGGAGCGGACGCTGCGGCAATGGTATCGCCGCAGCGCCTACTGGTACCTTGCTGCACGGAGCGAGGCCTGGCGGCGGGCCTCCTCCCGAGCACAAGGTCTGTCCCCCGCGTGGCATCCTGACGCTCCTCGTCGAATGCCAAGACCCGTGGGGAGCGATGCTTGACCTCGTGTGGGAGGACCGCCTCAGCTCCATAGACAAGGAAGAATGGGGTCTCGTCGGTGGGCTTAGTTGCAGTGGTGCGGATGGACCACAACACGGACTGAAGCTCACCGAGCGAACCCCTGCCACAGGCCTCGAGTTTCTTCTTTTAGCTCCTCGCCTTGAGGCCCCTCAGGACCTCCGCGTTGGCGCGCTCGGCCTGGCCGTTGCTCCGCGGGTGTGCCACCGAAGCGTAACATATCTGCGTTCCAAGGTTAGCACAATATTCCCTAAAGAGGTTGCTTGTGAACTGCGAGCCATTGTTAGTAATGATACAGTTGGGGACACCGAAGCGGCTCACGAGGCCCCGGATGAACTTGACTGCTGAGCCGGCGGGGATGGTGCACACGGGCTCGACCTCCGCCCACTTGGAGAACTTGTCGATGGTGACGTAGAGGTAGCGGTAGCCTCCGACCACTCGAGGGAAAGGACCCAGTATGTCCAGCCCCTAGACCGCGAAGGGCCAGGAGAGTGGGATTGTCTGGAGGCCTTACGCGGGTTAATGAATCTGCTTGGCGTGGAACTGGCAGGCATCGCAGGATCGGACCAGCTCGGTGGCGTCGTTGAGCGTCGTGGGCCAGTAGAAGGCACTGCGAAACGCCTTTCCAACAAGGGTGCGAGATGAGGAATGGTGCTCGCAGTCGCCACCGTGGATATCGGCCAGCAGCTCGCGCCTCTGCTCCTCAGAGATGCACCGCAGCAAGACGTCGTTCGGGCGCCTGCGATACAGCTCGCCGTCCCTCAAGCAGTAGGCAGTGGCCTGGCGAGCCACGCGCTCCGCATCCTCATCCTTCTCCGGTAGGGCGCCACCAAGCAAGTACGCCTTGAACTCCTCCGTCCAGTCACCGGCCTGGGGTTCCAGCGCTAGGAGCAGTCATGCTCCTGAGGCTGGTCCGTAGGCCGGAACCCCTGAGAGCAGGGCTGGCGGCAGTTCCTCCCGAGGTGACTCTAGGCCCGCGGTCGGTGGAGCCGCCGATGGCTTGAAGAGCCTTTCCTTGAAGACGCCAGGCTCCTGAGGCTTGCGGCACGACACCCTCTTGGTGATGTCGTCCGCCTCCTTGTTCGCGCCGCGCGGGACATGTGTAACGCCCAAGATGTGATCATATCCTTATTTTGGCACGAGGGCCTCGACAGGGATAGAAGCACATCTTGTCATTTCGCAAGAAAGGATATCATTACAAGTACATGGAATTGGCTTACACTCTCCACAAACTAAATCAATATCACATCAATACAACAACATATCCAAACATCATAGAGAAGAGCAGGGTCCGACTACGGACGAAAGCAAACGATAAAATGACATCCATCCTTGCTATCCCAGGCTGCCGGCCTGGAACCCATCCTAGATCGATGATGATGAAGAAGAAGAACGCCAAATCAAACAAGCATCGCTCTCACGTCAAAGCATCACATTACCTGTACCTGCAACTGTTGTTGTAGTATTCTGTGAGCCACGGAGACTCAGCAATCTCATTTCCAAGGGTATCAAGACTAATAAAGCTTAATGGGTGAGGTATGGTTAAGTGGTGAGGCTGCAACAAGCACTAAGCAGTTATGATCTCTAAGAGATCCTGAACACCTACTTACAAGTCAAACATAACCCCACCGTGTTCTCTCTCGGTTCAGAAATTCCGAGAAGAGAGAGTCACGGTAACGCACACGGTTGGTGTATTTTATTAGAGTTTACTTCAAGTTTGCTATGATCGGGTGTTAAACAAAGTTTCCAAGTTGCCACATAACCGCGGGCACGGCTTTCCGAAAGATTTAACCCTACCGGCGTGCTCCAACTCATCCATCACAAACTAACCACACGCCGCGGGAATAACCTCGACCACGAGTCCCGTGATCTCCTAGGAAATTCCATAGGAAAACCTCAACCTCGCGATATCCCAAAGTATTTTCGGAATTCCTCGCGCAAGACATTCGAGAAAGGTAAAACAAATCCAGCAAGGCCGCCCGGCGTGTCGACGAACCCGATAGGAGCCGCGTATCTCGTTCTCAGGACACGACCAGATGAGCGCAGCGTACGGTGGCCTGATAGACATCTCTCGAGTTGCCCCGGGTTGGCCCCGCACACGACTCTAGTTTGGACCAACACTCATGAGGAGCACTGGCCTGGGTTGCTGATTAATTATACGCGGGTGCCGGCGGGTCCCTATGCAATTTTTAGTTGTTATTAGGCAAATGGTAAAACCAATGTTGGGCCTTGCCAGACAAGTTTTATCCTAAAACGAAAATCAAGGGGGTCCCCATAACAACCCCGAGCATGTTAGGAGCGCTCAATATGGAACATAACACCGGTACACAAGTAACTAGGGCGGCAAAAGTGGAACAAAACACCGAGCAAAAGGCCAAGCCTTCCACCTTTTACCAAGTATATATGTGCATTCAATTAAATAGCAATAATATTAAGATATATCAAAAATATCTATGTTGCACATGGAAGAACTTGCACCTGCAACTAGCAACGCTATAAGAAGGGATGAGCAAGCGGTAACATAGTCAAACAATGGTTTGCTGCGATGCGGAGGGTTAGAGGCTTATCATGGCATTTTGGGAGGCTTGACAAACAAGTGGTAGGTAGCGTGACAAGCGATAGAAACGAGACATCAAGCATGGCAATGATAGTAATGGTATCCAGGGAAATGATCATCTTGCCTGAGATCCCGCTTGGAAGAAGAACGAATCCATGAAGAAGACGAGCCAATGTAGTCGAACAAATCCTCACACTCCGAACGCTTTCGGAACTCTATCGAGAAGAAACAATCCGGAAACAACAATCAACACATGATAAACACCACAACAAATGCATCACATGATGCACACTAAGGATGATGCATGTTATGCATGACATGGGAAAACACAACAATCAACTCCTACACATTAAGTGAAGTTCAATATGCAACGAGTTGCATATTGACGAAACTCCACGTTTGAATCAGTTAGTTCATTCCCGTTTAGGTACAAGACAATATTAAATGTTGTTAAACATGGCAAGAGGTGAAGCATAAATAAACTATCTATCTAGGCATCTTAAATGAGGTCGGAAACGACTTATAGTATTTCCGAAATGACCCCATATGTTAATTTTGAAATTGGTCCAGATCTGAACTAATCATATTTTATATTTGGTAAACAGTGAAGCAAATGGCACCATGTGATTCTACACGTCATTTTAGTCGATTTACATATATGGAACATTTAAAACGGAGCTACGGTCTAAAAGATATGACACACACAAGATTAACATGGCATGAATGCAGCAAGATATTATGAAACTACATGAGATTCTAAGCAATTTTCATGTATGGCATGTCCAAAATGGAGCTACGGTTCAACTACAATCACCAATACAAGTTTTAGTTCAAATCTGTCCAAAACAGCAACATAGCATATTGCACACATGAAAACAACAAGCTCCAAGATTCTAAAATGCACAACTAATCATGGGGCAGTAGCATATAACACACACTTCATTTTATCTTCACATTTCACACTTAAAAGAGTCATGGATCACATGGTAGGAAGCTCACAACATGGCAATAAAATATAGTAGATTAGGACTTGGTGAAAATAACAGTTTTTAGCATAGCAGATTTTCATGGAGGCATATTGGCAGCAGCAAAACTATATGCTACAGGTAATATATTGGCATGAAACTTTACAAAATGGTAGAGGACATGATGCACTACAATTCATTCCATGGTGGCAAGGTCTAATTATGCATAGAATCATGGCTAGCATCAACACAACATGGCCTTTTGAAGAAAACAGATTCTCAGACTTAGTGAAAATTAGACTAGACATGTGCAGCAGTTTTTAACAGATTGACATATTGGACAATGAATGTAACTATGATGCAAATCCTATACATGGCATCAAAAGACACAACCTGGTAGACAACAACATGCTTAACAAAAGACTCCTTGGGAGCAACCACAAAAGACTCCTAGATCAATAGCAAATCACATGACAACATGGCAACAAAATAACAGTTTCAGACTTAGAAATATTTTAGACCCCTCAATACAGCAATATTTTATAGCATGTTGGCAACATGAAAATAACACCTACACATGGATTTCTGTAGCAACCAAAAACACCAGGGTCTAGCACACATGTCCAAGGGCATATGTCATGTTCAAGATTATTTCATATAATGCATGGATTAATTCACACAAAATAAACCAAAGGGCATCATAGCAAAAATGACACGCACCCAAATTGCTCAAATGACAAAACTAATTGCATAGATAAATTCTATGGATTTTTTCTACCCAAAAATCATATATAATATGTGGGTTTTTATATTTAAAAAATGACAAAAAATATATGCGAGATTAGGACATAAACTGTTTAGCAAGTTATTGTTGGAGATATGCCCTAGAGGCAATCATGTATGATGATATTTCCTATGTGTTTATGAATAAAGATAGTCCCTGGACATTATCATTGATGTGTATTAACACGTACGTGATTTCTTTGTGAGACTATGCCTTGTATGGTGACTGTCCTAAATGGTCCCTAGTCGAAAGGGTTGTGCGGACGCGCAGCCAGTCAGACTAGCATATGACACGGTGAATGGTTCGGTCTCGCTGACCATGTAGCATTGGATGCTAGCCGGGTAATATGGACTCGGAAAGATCTGGTCGGATTCGACGTAGTCGGATCCGAGTCGAGATAAGGTGTGAGTTGGACAGACCCAACTACGAGATGCAACGATAGGTCAACTGTGAGTCTCTAGTACAACATACGTTCTGTGTCCTAAGACCTGACATGGCGCATGTACTCGGGATGGTGGCAGACTTGCTTTGGGCCGACCAAATGCTACTCCGTGACAAGGTAGTTATAAAGGTAAGTTTCGGGCTTGTCCAGACCCATGCTGCGAGGCGTGGTCGGGCAAGATGGGATTTGCCCCTCTGATGAGGAGAGATATACTCTGGGCCCCTCGGGTGATCCGACCTGGATAAGTATGGCCATGCGATGAGGATTATGAGATAAACCGAAGTGTTGGTCGGATTCACCGGAACGAGAAAGAGGTCGTGCGGCAACAAGGATGACCATGTTGCCTCGAGCACGACAACATATATCGTGTGGCAAAGGGAACAGAAGTGTGAAGTACATGTTCGCCTAACCAGCTTCAGTGGACACTTGGTGTCGGCACGCTTTGCTAGAGGCCGCTACCGACTGGTCGAGCCGGATGTAATCTAACTCGCGACCAAGTGAACGAGAACCTAAGGGGTCACGCGCTTAAGGGAAGGAACACATGGGCTTTAGGATCCGTGCGAGGCCCATGAGTTGATCCCGCGCCGGATGCCTATATATAGTGGAGGTGCGGCACACCCATCTGGTTGATCGCTTCGGCCTCGTCATTAGGTTTTGCATGTGTGGCAAGTAGCCACCTCCACTCGCCGCCGAGCTGTGTGATCGGACCTAGCAGTCCGCCGCACGGTGTTACTCCTGCATGCGCGGATATCGTTAGAGGCGGTGCACTTGCGCCTCTCCGGCGAACCTGTACGTGGGATCCGGTGACCGGCATTTCGAGGGAGATCGGACTGGCTGTTCGAGGGAGATCAGACAAGGAGGAGACGGACCTCACGGACGCTCTACCACAACTCTACTTCCGCTGCACGGCACTGCGCGTCTAGTGGTTACGATCTGTGATCCATCTCCGTAGCATGTTCTTGGTTGTTCTGCGCGTAGGAAAAATTTAATTCACATGTGATGCACCTATGGTAGAACCCAACAGTGGTATCAGAGCCTCTGCTATAGGATTTGGATTTAGATCGGATGCATATTTGATATGTGGAGGCGGCAGATGAGATCTGTTGTCATTTATGAGATAGGCTATGTGCACGGTTGATGAGATCAACTGCACATGGGGATCGATATGGCTATGTTTTCTGTCACTCGGAATCGATGAGGTCGTGACACAACCTACCCCTACCGGTCGGTTTTCGCCATCGGGGTTAACAGTGAAACGTAAACCCGAATCGTGTTCGCGATGATCAATGAGATCGGTCAGATCAGAAAATCCGGCGTGATTGGAATACATATCACACAAACCGTGTGCGTAGCGTCTTGTATTTCGTACACGATCACACAAACCAGTTGAATGTGATTCTATGCACAACTTTGTTTTGCAGGTTTGATGTGAATAGTATGGCTCTTATGTATGTGATGCATGTGTGTAACTTAACATGACCTGCGTGTCATGATTGTCAGCCGGCAGGAGCCAAAGTGTTGTCATTATATTATATAACGACATGCACGTTGACTTGTGATTCTCTATAAATCCATTACTAGTTGTAGTAGTTGGAGGACAGAGATCAAGTTCGAGGCTTTGGCGTCCCAGCGTGACGAACAAGATGGAGTTCTGCCCTGGTCATCGGAGTTGGAGCCGGCCTGGAAGGATGTCCATGAAGGAGCCATACTATTTCACATATTTATGTTTATATGTGATTGATATTGCTTCTTGTTTCTATGCATGATAAAATGGTAGAAAGATCCCTCGTTAATATCAAGCACATTGCCATTCCGGATGTTGCACCTTCGCACGTCAAGTACGTCTAGTGGTGGGCTCATAAAATTGAGGTTCCATTAGGTGTCCTTGAACTGGAGGGTTCGTGTAGGACATGGAAATGCACTGCATCAGGTTAACTTGAAAAGGCTATCAAAACGGTTTTGGGCCTTGTGGCAAAGAAGGTTGGGAGCCGGGTATAATATACCTACCCGACCGACAGGAGCCGTACAGAGATACGATTAGCAAGGAGTTGCTTACCGAATAGGCAAGTTGGCTAGCAGTGATGCTAAAGCTCACTAGTCGCTCGCGCTAGACGGGTCCTGAGTCACTGAGAGTTTGTGGAGGTTTGCTGACTTCAGTGGGAGTAGTTCTTTTTAAGGCTTGAATTACTCTACATAAACACATTGCTTAGTGATTGCATATTTTCTGTTGTAGATCAATGGCACCACCTGCTAAACCCAACTTTGCATTGAAATCAATTCTGGAAAAGGATAAACTGGATGGAACAAACTTTACCACCTGGTATAGAAATTTGAGAATTGTTCTCAAGCACGATAAAAAGGAACATGTTCTAGAGGATCCACTTCCAGAGGAACCTGCCGAGAATGCTAGTGCCAAAACCAAGAATGCTCATCAGAAACTCGTTGACAAATCAAACAAGATCAGCTGCCTCATGCTGGCTTGTATGGAGCCCGATTTGCAACAGCATTTCGAAAATGTTGATGCTTTCGATATGATCGAGAGTCTCAATAGCATGTTTTAGGTGCAGGCTAGGACCGAAAGGTTCAACGTCTGGCAATCCTTGACGGATTGTAAGCTGAAAGAGGGTGATCCACTGAGCCCGCATGTGATCAAGATGATCGGGTACGTGCAAGCTTTGGATCGGTTAGGCTTCCCACTTGGGGACGAGCTGTCCACGGATGCAATTCTGGGTTCTCTTCCACCTAGCTATGGGACGTTCGTCTCAAACTATCATATGCATGGCATGGATAAGAAGCTCACTGAATTGCATGGGATGCTTAAGGTAGCAGAGCAAGATATTAAGAAAGGCACACATCAAGTGTTGATGGTGCAGAACTCGGCTAAGTTCAAGAAGAGTTGGTCCAAGAAAAAGGGTAAGGCAAAGGGCACGGGGAAGGTTGTCTCCGCCACTGCACCGAAGCCAGGACCGGACTCAAAGACAGTGTGCTTTCATTGCTAGGAAACTGGTCACTGGAAGAGGAACTGTAGCAAGTGGCTTGCTGAGCATGGTAAGAAGGCCGGAAATGCTTCTTCAGGCAAAGGTACACTTGTTACATATGTTATAGACATTTACCTTGCTGACATACCTAGTAGCTCTTGGGTATTTGATACCGGATCGGTTGTTCATATATGCAACTCGATGCAGGGGCTGATAAGAACTAGGCATGTGGCACAAGGGGAGATTGACATCAGGGTCGGCAACAAAGCAAGAGTTGTTGCGTTGGAGGTCGGCACGATGCAGCTCAAGCTACCTTCTGGATTTATTTTGGATTTGAATAATTGTTATTATATTCCCACACTTAGTCGGAACATTATTTCTGCCTCATGCTTGATGGGTCAGGGTTATGAATTCAGTTTAAAGGACAATGGTTGTTCATTTTATTTGAATGGAATGTTCCACGGCTATGCACCCATTGTGGATGGGCTATTTATTTTAAATCTAGAAATGGATCCAGTCTATAACATGAATGTCAAGAGGCATAAGCCTAAGGAGATAAATCCGACTTACTGGCATTGCCGGCTTGGACATATTAGTCTGAAACGCATGAAGAAGCTCCATGATGATGGACTTCTAACTTCGTCTGACTTCAGGTCGTTCGAGACATGCGAATCATGCTTGCTCGGCAAGATGACTAAGTCTCCTTTTGCAAAAAGTAGCGAAAGGGCGTCTGAGCTGTTGGAGCTTATACACAGTGATGTGTGTGGTCCAATGAGCACACCGGCCAGAGGTGGCTATCAGTACTTTGTGACTTTTACCGACGACTTGAGTAGATATGGATATATCTCTTTGATGAGGCACAAGTCAGAAACTTTTGAAAAGTTCAAAGAGTTTCAAAACGAGGTTGAAAATCAGCTCGGCAAGACAATAAAGCTTCTACGGTCAGATCATGGAGGTGAGTACATGAGCCAGGAGTTTGATGATCATCTGAAAAGCCGAGGTATAGTACCTCAGCTCACACTTCCAGGAACGCCACAGAGAAACGGCGTGTCAGAACGAAGAAATCGAACCTTGCTGGACATGGTCTGATCGATGATGAGCAAATCGGATTTACCCTTGTCATTCTGGGGATACGCTCTAGAAACTGCAGCTTTCACACTTAACAGGGTACCATCAAAATCCGTAGATAAGACACCACATGAGATGTGGACTGGGAAGAGTCCTGGTTTGTCTTTTCTAAAGATTTGGGGTTGTGAAGCATTTGTCAAGCGACTCATGTCGGACAAGCTTACACCCAAGTCGGATAAATGCATATTCGTAGGATATCCGAGGGAAACCTTGGGATATAGCCTCTACAACCGAGAAGAGAACAAAGTGTTTGTTTCTCCCAACGGGGTTTTCCTAGAGAAAGAGTTTCTCAGTGGAGAAGCCAGTGGGAGAACGGTGCGACTCAAAGAAATTAGAGAGCCACTCGGGGGCGACTCGGCTGGAGATGAGATCATACCGGAGTTGGTCAGGGAACCCATAGTGGAATCAGCACCGGAGCCACGGAGGTCGGAAAGATTGCGCAGAGTGCGTGATGTGTTGTTGCTAGAAAGCGACGAGCCGGCCACGTATGTGGAAGCGATGGTGAGCCTAGATTTCGAGGCATGGCTGGAGGCCATGAGATCCGAGTTAAAGTCCATGGATGATAATCAAGTCTGGGACTTGGTTGATCCGCCACCTGGCGTAATTGCCATTGGTTGCAAATGGGTCTTTAAGAAGAAAACCGATGTGGATGGAAATATTCAGATCCACAAAGCTCAGCTTGTCGCTAAAGGTTATGGAAAAGTTCAAGGAATTGACTACGACGAGACCTACTCGCCAATAGCGATGCTAAAGTCGGTGAGGATCATACTATCTATAGCTGCATATTTCGATTATGAGATATGGCATATGGATGTCAAAACGGCTTTCCTTCATGGAAATTTAAAGGAGGATGTATACATGATACAACCTGAAGGTTTTGTCGATCCAAATAATGCTAGTAAAATATGCAAGCTCAAGAGATCCATTTATGGATTGAAGCAAGCAGCTCGGAGTTGCAACATTCATTTTGATGAAGTCATCGTTGACCTTGGTTTCATCAAGAACGAAGAGGACTATTGTTTATACAAAAAGTCTAGTGGGAGCTCGGTAGTAATTTTGATCTTGTATGTGGATGACATACTGCTGATCGGAAATGATGTTTCGATGCTGAACTCAGTCAAGGAATCATTGAATGGCAAGTTTTCGATGAAAGACCTTGGAGAAGCAGTGTACATTTTAGGCATCAAGATCTATAGAGATAGACCGAGAAGGCTGCTCGGCTTAAGCCAGAGCACGTACATAGACAAAGTGTTGAAGCGGTTCAACATGAGTGAGGCTAAGAAAGGGTTCTTGCCCATCTCAAATGGTATAAGGTTAAGCAAGACTCAGAGTCCTACGACTTCTTATGAGCGAAACCGGATGAGTATTATTCCGTATGCTTCGGCAATATGATCCATCATGTATGCCATGCTATGTACTCAGCCTGATGTTGCCTATGCAATAAGCTTAACAAGCAGATACCAGGCCGACCCAGGTGAGAGTCACCGGGCAGCGGTGAAAACTATCCTGAAGTACCTGAAAGGGACTAAAGAGATGTTCCTAGTTTATGGAGGTGAGGAGGAGCTCTGCGTAAAGGGTTACGCTGATGCTAGTTTCCAAACCGATAGGGATGATTGTCGATCGCAAACTGGATTCGTGTATGTCATGAATGGAGGAGCAGTGAGCTGGACAAGTTCCAAGCAAGATACGGTGGCCGACTCCACAACAGAGGCCGAATACATTGCGGCTTGTGAAGCCACAAAGGAAGGTGTTTGGATTCGGAAGTTCCTGGAGGATCTTGGTGTGTTCCCGGCCTAGGCAAAACCGTTGGACCTGTATTGTGACAATTCAGGTGCCATCGCACAGGCCAAGGAGCCGAGACAACACCACAAGACCAGGCACGTAGACCGAAAGTATCACTTGATATGAAAGCTCGTAAAGAATGGTGATACTAATTTATGCAAGATTCATACGGATGAAAATGTTGCAGATCCGTTGACTAAGCCTCTTCCACAACCCAAGCACGAGGGGCACGTTAGAGCTATGGGCATTCGATGTCTATTTGATTGACTCTAGTGCAAGTGGGAGACTGTTGGAGATATGCCCTAGAGGCAATCATGTATGATGATATTCCCTATGTGTTTATGAATAAACATAGTCCTTGGACATTATCATTGATGTGTATTAACAAGTACGTGACTTGTTTGTGAGACTATGCATTGTATGATGACTGTCCTAAAGGGTCCCTAGTTGAAAGGGTTGTGTGGACGTGCAGCCAGTCAGACTAGCATATGACACGGTGGATGGTTCAGTCTCACTGACCATGTAGCATTGGATGCTAGCCGGATAATATGGACTCGGAAAGATCTGGTCGGATTCGACGTAGTTGGATCCGAGTCGAGATAAGGTCTGAGTTGGACAGACCCAACTATGAGACGCAGGGATAGGTCATCTGTGAGACTTTAGTACAACATACGTTCTGTGTCCTAAGACCTGAGCTGGCGCATGTACTCGGGATGGTGACAGACTTGCTTTGGGCCGACCAAACGCTACTCCGTGACATGGTAGTTATAAAGGTAGGTTTCGGGCTTGTCCAGACCCATGCTACGAGACATGGTCGAGCAAGATGGGATTTGCCCCTCCGATGAGGAGAGATATTCTCTGGGCCCCTCGGGAGATCCGACCTAGATAAGCATGGCCATGCGATGAGGATTATGACATAATCTGAAGTGTTGGTCGGATTCACCGGAATGAGAAAGAGGTCGTGCGACAACAAGGATGACCATGTCGCATTGAGCATGACAACATATATTGTGTGGCAAAGGGAACGGAAGTGTGAAGTACATGTTCGCCTAACCAGCTTCATCGGACACTTGGAGTTGACACGCTTTGCTAGAGGCCGCTACCGACTGGTCGAGCCAGATGTAATCTAACTCGCGACCAAGTGAACGAGAACCTAAGGGGTCGTGCGCTTAAGGGAATGAACACGTGGGCTTTAGGATCCGTGCGAGGCCCAAGAGTTGAGCCCGTGCCGAATGCCTATATATAGTTGAGGTGCGGCACACCCATCTGGTTGATCCCTTCGGCGCCGTCATTAGGTTTTGCATGTGTTGTAAGTAGCCACCTCCACTCGCCGCCGAGCTGTGTGATCGGACCTAGCAAATCACCGCACGGTGTTCCTCCTGCACGTGCGGATACCGTTAGAGGCGGTGCACTTGCGCCACTCTGGCGAACCTGTACGTGGGATCCGGCGACCGGCAGTTCGAGGGAGATCGGACCGGCTGTTCGAGGAAGATCGGACAAGGAGGAGACGGACCTCACGGACGCGCTGCCACAACTTTACTTCCACTGTGCGTCTAGTGGTAACGATCTGTGATCCATCTCCGTAGCATGTTCTTGGCTGTTCTGCGTGTAGGAAAATTTTCATTCGCATGCGATGCACCTACGGTAGAACCCAACATTTATTTATGCAATTAAATGCAAAGATCACATCAAATATATTTTTCTCATGCATAAAAAAGGGATATAAATAACCTACACATTTTACACGTTTTCCATATACAAAACATTTGGATCCGATGCACGGTAATTTAATTATCAACATTTTTAAAACATGCGTTTTTGCAATTATATAATGCACGGGTTAATTGTTTAATTAGCAGAAAGGAAAAAAAGCTATCGGGCCGAATCTGCTGGTTGTTGGATAACTACTGAGTGTGCTGGGCGAGATATAGGGCGGGGCGCTCACATAGGGCCAACAGGCCGGCTAGAGAGGATGCTGGTCCTTGGCGCGCGGCGTGGCTGGTGGGGAGGCCAGGGTGACGTGGCGGCTTCCGGTTGGCTACGGGGGCGGCTACGGTGGCGCGGGGATGCCAAGTGGCGGCGGCGGGACTGGTGGGGCGGCAACAAGTGGCGGAGCTAGGGTTGGGCAGCGCGGAATTCGAGGTGGGAGGTAGGGGAAGGCTATTTTTGGACGTGGGGTGTCCATATATAGCAGTTTTGTCTAGGGTTTGGGTCTAGGGGTGGTTTCTCGACCCTCCGATTGCGATCGGACGGTCCGGTCGGAGGGGTAGGTGTTAGGTGGGCTAGTGGGCTGTCTAGAGGGGTTGTTTTGAGAAGAGAGGGAGGTTGCGGCCCGACAACGAAGTTTTAAAACCCAAAACACCCGATAATAAACCGATGACAGTGTCGCTAAAGTCGTCCATTGGGGTATCTAACGACCTCCGATTGCGATGAAATTTGGCAGGCGGTCTACCCACAATAAAACAAGACCGCACGCAAACTTTCGACCCAATCCAAGAATATTTTTCATGCATTTTTAAAAACAATATTTTATCGATGCCGCGGGCGCGTGCGAATGTGGTTGGTCTCGAAACAGTCAACGGGGAGAACCGGCAACTACTAGCAGATGCAAGTTGAAAAACTATGGCAACGGAGTGCCGATGCAATGCGGATGATGCGAATGATGCGATGATGAATGCGACAACGAAACGAATCACACAACGACAATGGAAAAAAAGGGGAATCTTTTGGAGCGCCGGTCTTGGGTTGTTACAACATGCTGCAATTCCAAGCCCTGGAAGCATTTTTCAATTTTGCATACCTCTTCCAAGTACGCCTCCATGTGCTTGTCCTTCAGCTTGTACTCCTTGTTGGAGAAGTTGACAAGGAGCTGGGAGTCGCCCTTGATGGTGAGGCGCTTGACCCCCATGGCCGCGGCGGCCTTGAGGCCCGCGATTAGGCACTCGTACTCCGCGATGTTGTTGGAGACCTTCTCGCCATGCTGGAAGCAGAGCTACACGGCGTAGTAGAGCTTGTCCTCGGTCGGTGAGATGAGTACGACTCCAGCCCCCGCGCCCTGTCGGGCGAAGGCACCGTCGAAGTGCATGACCCAGCCATCAGGCACCTCATCACCGTGCGCGAGGGACTGGCCCTCGTCCAGCCCCCGGTCGGGGGCATCCGTCCATTCCGCCACGAAGTCAGCGAGGGCCGTGCCCTTGACGACCCTGGTCATGCTGAACTCCAGGTGGAAGGCCTGCAGCTCGATGTTGCACTCCGCCACCCTTCCGGCAGCGTTGGGGTTGCGCAGCACGTTCTCCAGCGGGTACGCAGAGATGACCTTGATGGGGTGGCCTAGGAAGTAATGGCGCAACTTCCTTGAGGCAACGAGGAGCACGAGCAGGAGCTTCTGCTGCATGGGTAACGCGAGCGCGCATCCCGCAGCACGGTGCTGACGTAGTACACCGGGTGCTCGACGAGGCGCAAAGCATCGACGCCGCCCTGCTCCTCAGGGGGAGAGCATGACTCTGGTGCCTCATGAGTTGGTGAGGCGACAAGGGCCTCAGGAGCGCCGTCCTGAGGTGGCGACCACCGTGCGGCCCCTTGCGGACCATCTTCCTTCGCACATGCGTCAGAGCGCTCCTCCCGGATCGCCACGAGCGCCGCGCTGGCCGAGTGGGGGGTTGCTGCCAAGTAGAGCCCCAAAGGCTCACGAAAGCGTGGCGCTACCATGACGGGAGGGTTCGTGAGGTACCGCTTGAGTTCTTGGAAGGCCGCCTCGGCTTCTGGGGTCCACTTGAAAGGGCCCTTCCTCTTCATGAGCTTGAAGAAAGGGAGGGGTCACTCACCGAGCCTGGAGATGAAGCGCCCCAAGGCGGTTACGCAGCCCGCCAGCTTCTGCATTTCCTTGAGGGTCTGAGGCGGGCTCATCTTTTCAATTGCCTTGATCTTTTCCGGGTTCGCCTCGATTCCCCGGTGCGATACCAGGAAACCGAGCAGCTTGCCGGATGGGACCCCGAAGACACACTTCTCCGGGTTGAGCCTCAGGTTCACCCGACGTAGGCTGGCGAATGTCTCTTCCAGGTCTTCGATCAAGGTCCACGCCTCCCGCGATTTGACCACGATGTCGTCGACGTACACCTCGGTATTCCTCTCGAGCTATTGCCCCAGGGTGATGTGCATCAACTGCTGGAAGGTCACGCCTGCGTTGCGCAGCCCAAAGGGCATGCATGTGTAGCAATATATGCCGCACGGGGATAGGAATGCCGTCTTCCCGATGTCTTCCACTGCCATCTTGATTTGATGGTAACCTGGGAAAGCATCCAAGAAGCACAGCAGATCGCACTCGGCAGTGGAGTTCACGATCTGGTCGATGCGCGGGAGCGGGAAGGGGTCCCGCGGACAAGCCTTGTTGAGACTCATGAAGTCGACGCACATGTGCTCCTTCCCACCCTTCTTGTGGACAACCACGAGGTTGGCGAGCCAATCAGGGTACCGCACTTCCCGAATAACGCTGGCTTCCTGCAGCTTGCGGACCTCTTGGACGATGAAAGCTTGCTTTTCTTGCGCCTGTTGCCGTGCCTTCTGCTTTACCGGGCGTGCATGAGGGCACACCATGAGGTGATGCTCGATCACGTCCCTCGGGACGCCCACCAGGTCAGTCGGCTCCCAAGCGAACACGTCCTTGTTTGCGCGAAGAAAGTCAACTAACGCCTTCTCCTGCTCCGGGGGAAGGCCAGTGCCAATGGTGAAGGTGGGGCCTGAGCTTCCGCCGTTAACAAACACCTACTTCGTATCAGCTCGGTCCTGACAGAACAGCTGCTTCTTCTTCGCGGGCGCGGCCTCCAGAGCCCGCACCGCTCCCTCGGCTCCCGGGCTCAGGGCCGCTGTGGCCCCGGGAGCAGAAGTGTCGCCCTCATCATCGAGGCGCGGGGCCGCCCCAGCCCCCGGGGCCTGGGAGGCACCCTCAGCACCGGAGCATGTGGTCGCCGCCACTTTGTAGGCGAGTCTTCGGCCACGGAGATGATGCCGCTGCTCCTCGGCATCTTGATGATGTTGTAGCCTGGTTGCGTCGCCGCCATGAACTTGGCGAGGGCCGGATACCCCAGGATGGCATTGTACGGGAGGCCGATGTGGGCCACGTCGAAGTCGATCATCTCGGTGCGGTAGTTGTCGCGAGTGCCGAAGGTGACCGGGAGGCGCACCTGCCCCAAAGGGGCGGTGGAGCCTTGGGCCACCCCCAAGAAGGGCCTGGTGGGCGCAAGCTGGTCATAGGGCACCTGCAGCGTGTCGAAGGTTTCCAAAAAGAGGACATTAGGCCGGCGCCGCCGTCAATGAGTGTCTTGGTAACCGCGACATTGCTGATGGTGGGGGTGCACAGCATGGGGATTGCACCAGTGGCAACCGTAGCCCTGGGGTGGTCCTGGGAGTCGAAGGTGATGTCGGTTGCCGGCCTCGCCTTACCCCGCGGGGCCTCGGGTCGTGGCTGAGCTACGCCCACCTGGCGGAGGAGCTGCTTGACGTGGCGGCCGGACGCGGGTGCCTGCGATCCACCGAGAATGCAAGCGACCGTGTGAGGCCCGGGGGCTGCAAGACGAGCGACGAGACGACCGCATGGCCTTTTACGCGCTTTGAGTAGCGCGGCTTGCGCGCTTGCCGGCCCAGGGCGAGAGTGGGGGTCGACGCCTTGATAGAAGCAGGGGTCGGGGAAGCAGTGCGGCCACGACGCTGTCCGGGGGGGAGACAGCGGTGAGCTCTGCCGCCCTTGAGCAGCTCGGCTGATGGCAGCGTCGGCTGCCGGAGGGATGGAGCGGCACGGGGCGCCGCGGCCCACGGGCGCCGTCTGGGCGACGCGAGCGGCCAGGTGACCGGCACAAACCCGGTGGGCGTCGGCCATGGGAGCGACGAAGCTAAGACGGGGTGGAGCCGGAGAAGGATTTCGACACGCCCCTACCTGGCTCGCCAAATGTCGGAATCGGGGCTCCGCAAAACCCAACAAGGTTCGAACACTGGGGCATGTGCGAAGATCTCAACTGGCTTGGAGTCCCAACTTGTCACCCTACGGCCTAGCTGCGTCGAGTGAGTTTTAGCGAGGAAGAAGATGGACACGGAGATTTACCCAGGTTCGGGCCACCTTGCGGTGTAAAACCCTACTCCTGCTTTGTGGTGGATTGTCCTTCCGAGGAGGCTTTGGATGAACTAGTACAGTGGTTGGGTGGCCTCGCAAGGGCTCTTGGTGATGGCGAACTTGACCCGATCCTCCTCTTCTACGATGGGAGCTCGTCCCTATTTATAGGGGCCACGGTCCTCTTCCCCCGTCGAACAGGCGGGAAGGGATCCCACAATGGCCAAATTTGAAAGGGGACAAGAGGTACATCCTACCCTGACTAAAGGTGGTCTTCGCCTGCAAAGCTTCTGGGCGTGACCCAGTGGTGGACTCGGCGATGACATCCGTCCTACTGAGCTCGTGGTCTTGGTCCTCTTGACCGGAAAGGAAACCTTTGGGGGGTTCCTTGGGAACCCGCGTACATCCCTGTTTCCTTAGCACCAAAGAGGAAATTGTCCTCCATCTGCGCCCGCTGGCACCCGCCTGGCTAAGCTGTCAGATCCCACGTCATCCCCAGCCTCATAAGGCCGGGTGACTGCATAGGAATCTCCGCTCCTTGGGAGGCAGCCCGAAGGGGTGCCACTCCTCCGGAGGTCTTGGCATTGTCCTCCTCGCGGGGCGGGGGCTCTCACGAGGGTCTTGACTTGGGTGGCTCGTTGTAGGGCCGTACTGGGCCTTCGTGGTGGGCCACGCGCTGGGCCGCAGGCAGGCAGGTCTGGGTACCCCCGGTCCCAGAACGCCGACACACGTAGCTAAGTGGTGCTCGACCACCTCCGTTGGCAGGCCAGGCATGCCTTATGCTATCCAAGCTGACACATCAAAGCTTGCCCGGAGGGAGGCGATGAGCGCACCTTCCTATTTGGGGGAGGGCCCGCCGCTAACGGCGTGGGAGGTGCCTACGTCGCCCTGCCCAGTGATGCTTTCTTGGACTCGACCCGCTCCTGAGGAAGCAGGGGATTCTTCTTCACATGCGCCTCCTCGGCAGGCCCAGGGGTGTCCTTGTCAGCCGGGTACGTGGTGGCGGCAGCCTTGTAGGCGTGCTCGAGGGTGTGCATCGCGTCCTTCTCGTCGCAGTAGATGGTCATGGTGCCGCCGCAGCCGGGCATCTTAACGAGGCCGTAGGCATGGTGTGTCATGGCCATAAACTTGGAAAGCGCCAGGTATCCCAGGATGGCATTGTAGGGCAGGCCGATATGCGCCACATCGAAGTCGATGAACTTCGTGTGGTACTTCCTGCGGGTGCCGAAGGTGACAGGAAGGCGCACCTGCCCCAGGGGAATGGTGGGGCCATCAGTGAAGCCCTAGAAGGGCCTGGTGGGCATCAGGCGCTCGTAAGGCACTTGAAGCGTCTCGAGGTCTCCACCGAAAGCACGTTGAGGCATGCCCCGCCGTTGATAAGCGTCTTGGCGGCGATAACATTGATGATCGTAGGAGTGCATAGCAGCGGGACGACACCCACGGCCTTCGTGGACTTGGGATGGTCGCTGGAGTCGAAGGCGATGGGGAGCTCAGACCACTTGAGGCGGGAGGGCCGCGTTCACCTCACAGACTAACTGGTTGAAGTGGCGGTTAGACGGAGGGGCCTGGGCCCCGCTAAGGATGCAGACCACCCTGTGGGGCTCTTGGTAGCCCCCAACGTTCTCAGCGGGAGGGAGGTCATTGGCGCGCGGCGGGGCATCGTTGGCCTGAGGGTCAGCCTCCCGCGGCTGGTTCTGCCAGCCCTAACGGTTGTTGCCATCAGTGCCTTTGTCATTATTGTCGCCCCAGAGGCCGCCTCCGCTGCTGCCGCCGCGGCCCCAGCCACGCTGCTTCCGGCTGCCACGACGATCGGTGTGGCCCTCACGAAGTTGCCGAAGCTCATAGCAGTCTTCGGTGCTATGGGAGTTCACGTTGTGGTAGGCACAAATAGGGCAGTCATCCTTCTTGATCTCATCGCGGTCGCAGCCATGCTTGTAGTCCGACTTCGCCGGGAGCACGGCAGGGCCCTGATACGTCTCCAACGTATCTATAATTTTTGATTGTTCAATGCTATTATATTATCATTCTAGGATACTTTTTGGGTGTTTATTTACCAATTAATATTATTTTTGAGTACTAACCTATTGACCTAGTGCCTAGTGCCAGTTACTGTTTTCTGCATGTTTTTTGCTTTTCAGGTTTACCATACCAAACGAAGTCCAAATGCCACAAAACTTTAATATAATTTTTTCTGGACCAAAAGAAGACCTGAAAGCTTCGAGAGGAGACAAGAGGTTGCACGAGGGCACCACGAGCCAACAGGGCGCGCTAGGGGGCCAGGTCGCACCCTGTTGTGTTGTGGCCCCCTCGGTTTCCCTCTCGTGCCCCTCTCTTTCCTATAAATTCTCAAATATTCCAAAAACCCTAAGAGAGCTTCCGAAACACTTATTCCGCCGCCGCAAGTCTCTGTTCCGCCGCATACCCATCTGGCGACCTTTTCTGGCAATGCCGGAGGGGGAATCGATCACGGAGGGGCTCTACATCATCCTTGCTTCCTCCATGATGAGTTGTGAGTAGTTCACCACAGACCTACGGGTCCGTAGTTAGTATCTAGATGGCTATCTCTCTCTCTTGATCTTCAATACAATGATCATCGCATCTTCCCTTTGATCTATTCGATGTAATCCTTTTGTACGGTGTGTTTGTTGGGATCCGATGAATTGTGGGTTTATGTTTAGATTATTCATGAAAAGTATTTGAGTCACCTCGGATTATTATGATTCTTATTTGCATGATCATTATAGCTTCGTAAATCTCACTCATCTATTGATTTGCTTTGGCCAAGTAGATTGATTTATCTTCAGTGAGAGGGGTGCGTTGTAGTGGGTTCAATCTGGCGGTGCTCTATATCCCAGTGACAGAAGGGACAAGATAGGTCTTTGTATTGCTGCCACTATGGATAAAACGATGGGGTTAGTTCATATTAATTGAATTCTCTTTGTCTACATCATGTCATCGTTCTCCAAGCATTACTCTATTTTACTTAATACTCTAGATGCAGGCTGGATAGCAGTCGATAGGTGGAGTAATAGTATAGGTGTAGGCAGGAGTCGGCCTATTTGCTTATGGACGTGATGGCTATATATACATGATCATTGTCATGAATAAAGATTGCATAATTATCTGCTCTTGTATCAATTGCCCGACAGTAATTTGTTTACCCACCGTATGCCTACTACATGTGAGATGCCACTAGAGAAAACTACGGCCCCTGGGTCTATCCACTTGCTGCCATTTACTTTATTTTATTTTATTTTGCATTTTCCAATTATCTACAATTATCTACACATCTCATTTACTTGCAAATAATGAGATCAAGGGGATTGACAGCCCTCTTGCCGCGTTGGGTGCAAGTGTGTGCTCTTTTGTGTGTAGCCATTGAAGAAGATTGATGACCGATATTCCTATTGGTTCCATTAACCTTGGTTCTTAACCGAGGGAAATACTTACCCGCATTCTGCTGCATCACCCGTTCCTCTTCACGGAAAACCCAACGCAGATCACAAGCATCAGGCCCTTGTGCTTGGGGTCTTTGCCCTTGGACTTCGCTACGCCAAGTTCCGCGTCAGGGTCGTTGTGGAGGAACAGGCGTCCTTCTTCAACTTTGGCGTAGCGATCGACAAGGATGAACAACTCTATCGCAGACTCAAGCTCATCCCTGATGGAGAGCTTCTCGCGCATCTTCACGTCGGTGATGCCGCTGGTGAAGGCGGAGATAATTGCGGCGTCGGAGGCCTTCGGGATCTTGTTGCACACCTGGCTGAAGCGCTGGATGAACTTGCAAAGGGGCTCATCAGGGCGCTACCGCATGGCGCGCGGGTCATTGAGCATGAGGGTGCAGTAGCTTGTGCCCATGAAGTTGGCAACAAACTTCTCGCACAGGTCCTCCCACGAGGAGATGGACGCCTCGGGGAGGTTCATGAGCCATGCGCACGCAGCGTCCTTGAGGGCCATGGGGAACCAGTTCGCCATGACCCGATCATCCCCCCTCGTGGCCTGGATGCTAATGGTGTAGACCAGGAGGAACTCTGTGGGGTTAGCACTGCCATTGTAGCAAGAAGGAAGCTATGGCTTGAACTTGTCAGGCCACACCATGCGGCACAGCTCAGGAACGATGGCCAGGTAGCCCCCGGTGGTGACGACGCCTCCATCGAGGGTCACGCGGTTCTGGCGCCCAGTCGTGGCGACGTCATGGAGACCGTTGTCCTGGCAGTTGCACGCCTTCTCGAGGATCACGCGTACGTCCAGGGGCGCGCGGCGGACAATCTGGCAGCTGACGTCATCACCGGCCGGCGCGGACGACTCGTGGGACGGCTCTGGGGCGCGTGCCACAGGGCGTTGTTCAGCCGCGTGGCGGGCTGGCGGCGGAGGAGGAGGAGCGTCGTACTCAGACTGGTCGGCGCGTGACGGGAGGGCAAGCAGGGAGCGAGAGGGCGCCTGGCCATCACGCGCGTTGTCGACGAGCTCGGCGATTTGACCGAGCCAGTCATCATAGCCGTCCGAGGCGGGATGGTAGCGCAGCAGCTCCTGAGCCATGCGCAGCACGGCGCGGGAGCGAGGAGGCGGTGGTGGAGCAGCCGCACGCCTACTCATTCACCGACTGGTGAACGGAGGAGGCCACACACTCACCAACAGGCTCGGTGGCGGCACGGGGTGCTGCCCTAGGGCGCCTCGGGTGGCGGGCGCTGCGGGGGCCCTGGCGGCAGCTCGGCGCGCAGCGGCGTCGTCCATGTCGATGCTGATGTTGAGGTCGATAGCGCGAAGATGGCAAGCCCCCCTACCTGGCGCGCCAAATGTCGGAGTTTGGGATCTGCGTCCAAGAACAAGGTTCGAACACTGGGGGGCTTGGCTTGGCGACCTATAACACGACGACTAACATAGCAAGATCGATGGCGAGCTCACTCCTTCTCACCGAAAACAACAGGGACGCACGAGCTACCCAGGTTCGGGACACCGTGCGGTGTAAAACCCTACTCCTGCTTGTGATTTGATTGCTCTCTGATGAGGAGCTTGTGGCTCGAGTACACGAGGTGTGTGGGAGAGAATGGCCCGATCCCCTTACATGGAGCCAGCCCTATCCCTCTTGTAGTGCCTTGGTCCTCTTCCCCAAAAAATATCGGCGGGAAAGGGTGGCCACAGAGCGGCAATTCGACAGGGGACAGGAGATCAAGCCTATCCTGACTAAAGGTGGTCTTCATGACGCGCGTGTGGGCTCGGCGATGACCTCCGTCCTCGCGTTCAGATCCGTTCTGATCTTCTTTCACCGGAATGGCGAGCATTGGGAACCTGCTTTTCGGGGGGGGCGTTCGCCGCTACTCCCCTATTACCACAATGGTAACCTAACTTTTGTCATGCCCCGTCGTCCTTGCCCTGATAGCTGGACGTCATCCACGTGGTAGGCTCGCGAGAGAGCCTCGCGAGAACTCCTGCATGAAGTGACAATTCTCCCGGGAATGGGCGGCCGGCTTATCTGGGAAACTATGTTTGGGGCAAGGACCTTTAAGTGCTTCCTCATAGTTGCGGGGTTTATTCCCATTATAAGATCTGCCAGAATTGATGTTTCGCCACTGATTTTTGAAACCAGTATTGGTGTTGGCGACAAAATCTGACCCACCAGCGGGATGTCCGCGCTTACCATTACCGCCTTGGTTGCCCTGATTCCCATTGTGACCATGGTTTTACTGATGACCCTTGCCAGTATCATTTTTATTATTCTTACCAGCCTTTTCCTCGTTAGAGTCGGGATCCTTTGTCATGTCTGACTCGGCATATCTAGTAAGAACGTCCATGAGATCCCCCATATCCTGAACCTTTCGCTTGAGGCATCCCAGCTTCTGAACAAGTGGCTGGAAGTGGCAATTTTACACCAAAGTTAAGACGGCTTTGGCGGCCGTAATGCTATCTAAAGAGTGCATGATTTCAGCAACCTGGTGAGTCCAGTGGTGGGCAGATTCATCTGTACGCTGGATAAAGTGCTGCAGATCAATGATCGTCATTGGGCGCTTGCAAGTGCCTTGAAAATTCTTGATAAAATGTTCCTTCAATTCTACCCAAGTATTGATGGAATTGGGGGTTGGAGGTTCTTCAACCATGTTCGAGTCGGCCCTTCCAGCATCATGGTCAAGTATTTTGCGCATACAGCATCACTGACATCGAGCATGTCCATTGCTAACTCATAGCTTTCAATCCACGCTGCCGGCTCAAGGTCGGCCATGTAGTTGGGAACCTTGTGAGGACCCTTAAAGTCCTTGGGCATACGCTCACTGCAGAGAGCCGGAGCTTGACAAGGAATCCCAATCGTTGTGGTGCTAACTCCAGCCCCCACGGTCGCTGGCTGGGGATTGGTGGGAGGTCGCTGACCCGCCCTTGTCGTTGCTGCTTCTGCTTCTGCCTGCCGCGCAGCTTGGGCCTGTCGATGACTGCCTGTGTGTATGACAACACTGGTCGGTTTGGGGAGTTGTGAGGTTCTTGTCTGCGCCCGCTACTAGAAACTGCCGGGGATTCCACGTGTCGTCTCTTACTGCGGCTCGCGTAAGGCGTAGAGTGCATCCGATCGTGGTTGTAAGAGTATTGCGCCTGCTTTGTCAACGCAGTTTTTAGCATCTCAATTTTGTTCCTAGGCTCAACCTCAATTCGAGTATTTTAGTGGATGGGAAGTGCCTCGAGGTTATGAGTCGCTGCCAACATGTTGTCCGGTTTATTAGCAAAGTGGCTTGGCGGCGTCTGGAAACGCTGAGTCGGCGACTAAGCCGGCATCTGGCGTGGTGGCTCAAGTGGCTGATCCAGGCGTGGCTGGCCGTCCACCGGCGTGGTATGAGGTGTGACAAATAACCGTGAGGGCTCCAGATTGGGGGGAACGCGGCTCAGATGCCTCCTTTGATGAACTACGTCAGAGGCATCTCGTCGTAGGCCCAGCTGCCAGGCTTCCGCTCGCAGGCGCTCAATTTCGCTGTGGATATGAGTGTGTAACTCTTCCATGTGAGTGTTTTCAGCATCAATTTCCTTCTGCCCACGGAGCGTGGTTAGCGCCGTATTGCATTCCTCCTGATTCTCCGCGGTTACGGGTGTTTCTAAGAGCTTTGTCATCTCAGCCATTAGATCGGCCATGGCTTGAGTCGGCATTTGGCTTGACCCGGCCACTCCTGAGGTTGGGACAGCCCCGATCGTTGCACCAGCTTCTGCCGAGGTATGGACTGCCGCTGTTCCCGCTATAAAAACAACGGCTTGACGAGGCGGCTCATGGGACTCCTTGGTGGTCTCATCTTCTGAATAGCCCCCGAGCCTACCATCCAAAAGCGGACAAATCGACTCAGTGTCCCCCATGGATGACTCACCAACGGAGTTGACGAGTGTGTCCCTGCTGCCTGCCACTTCATCTGCCAGCTTGACTCCATAAGTAAAACCGACAAGAACGTGATGCAGGCCGGCTTGACGCCGACCGGGTTGAGCGCGCCGAGCCGGCTCGACGATGTCGGTGCAGATGTCCGGCTCGGGTCCTGATGTACCGATCTTGCCGATGAAGACGTGGATCTTGCCGAAGGGGACCCGATGCTCATACTCGATTGAGTCGGCCTCGGGGCCCCAGCCTGAGTCGTCGATGTAGATCTTGCCACAGCGACTCTTGGTCATCTGACCAACCGCGTATCTCCCGAACCCTGGGTGAGCTCCCTCCAAGAACTCAACTCCACCTTGCGATAGCCCCATGGTGGGCGCCAACTATCGTGGTTTTGTCATGGCAGATGTCCTCGTGAGAGAACTTAGGTATGAGGCCATCGCAACTAGGTGGCGACTTGAACGGGGTTGATCGGGAATGGAAGACAGAGATTTACCCAGGTTCGGCCCCTCCGATGCAGGTAAACGCCTACATCCTGCTTTGTGTATATTGATGATGATCTCGATTACAAGGGTGCGGAATCACTAACCTAGCTCTCGAGGGTTTCTTTCTTACTTGATCTTTCTATCTCAGGGGCTCACCTTTATATATAGGTTGAGACCCGAAGTTACAAAGAGAGTCTGGGTCACACAAGGACCCATGACTTAATCTATCTCTATCTTTCCGCCTTAGTGCAGGAGGCTCTTCATGTCAACACAATCAAGGCCTCGGGATCTTTCATCGACGGATACACACAGTTGGCAGTTGTTATCCCCATTAAGCCACCATAGTATTCGTCGGGTCATACGTGTATGGCGGGTCATTCGTGGGGTATATCCCCAACACACAGGCAAGGCGATAGTTAAAAACTACATCGTGGGAAGGGGGTTTAAACCGTTTGCATAGGACGCGTCTCCAACAGTGTATGTCCATGAAAAGTAGACCGTTAAACTCACTGACGTATAATACTATTACTCCACCCCAAGACCGCTATCTAGAATGCATTTCAAAGAATTAAGTTCATGACAAACAAAGTAATGCAATAAGCAAGATGACATAATGTAGACAAAGTAAGACCAATGAATATGATCAAACCCCCATCGTTTTACCCATAGTGGCAACAACATAAATACGTGCCCTTATCCTTTCGATCACTGGATAGTATCATCGCAAGGTTGAACCCACTACAAAGCACCTCTCCCACTAAAGAGAAATCAATCAAACTTGGCCAAAATAGACCGATAGATGATGTCTACTACACAACATGTTCTTGTAGACTCGTGTTGGGCCTCCAAGCGCAGAGTTTTGTAGGACAATAGCAAATTTCCCTCAAGTGGATGACCTAAGGTTTATCAATCCGTGGTAGGCATAGGATGAAGATGGTCTCTCTCAAATAACCCTGCAACCAAATAATAAAAAGTCTCTTGTGTCCCCAACAAACCAAATGCAATGGTAAATTGTATAGGTGCACTAGTTCGGCGAAGAGATGGTGATACAAGTGTAGTAATGATAGTAGATATTGATTTTTGTAATAGTAACAATAAAAAACAGCAAGGTAGCAAGTAACGAAAGTGAGCACAAACGGTATTGCAATGCTTGAAAACAAGGCCTAGGGTCCGTACTTTCGCTAGTGCAATCTCTCAACAATGCTAATATAATTGGATCACATAACCATCCCTCAACGTGCAAGGAAGAATCACTCCAAAGTTCGTATATAGGGGAGAACATAAGAAGAAATTGTTTGTAGGGTACGAAACCACCTTAAAGTTTCTGATCGATCTATCCAAGAGTTCGTACTAAAATAACACCAAGTTATCCTTTCCGATCGATCTATCTAAGAGTTCGTACTAAAATAACACCATATGATACACATCAACCAACTCTAATGTCACCTAGATACTCCAATGTCACCACAAGTATCCATGAGTTAATTATACGATACGCATCAAACAACTTCAGATTCATAATACTCAATCAAACACAAAGAACCTCAAAGAGTGCCCCAAGATTTCTACCGAAGAAAGTAGGACGAAAACGTGCATCAACCCCTATGCATAGATTACCCCAATGTCACCTCGGGAATCCGCGAGTTGAGTGCCAAGACATAGATCATGTGCTCTCAAATCCATAAAAGTATTCAATCCGGTAATAACGAAATCTCAAAGGGAAAACTCAATTCATCACAACAAGATAGAGAGGGGAAAACACCATATGATCCAACTATATTAACAAAGCCCACGATACATCAAGATCGTGCCAAATCAAGAACACGAGAGAGAGAGATTAAACACATAGCTACTGGTACAAACCCTCGGCCCCGAGGGTGGACTACTCCCTCCTAAATATGGAGACCATAGGGATGATGAATATGGCCTCCGGTGATGATTTCCCCCTCCGGCGGGGTGCTGGAACGGGGTCTAGATTGGTTTTTCATGGCTACAAAGGCTTGCGGTGGTGGAACTTCTGATCTAGGGTTATTTCTGGGGGTTTCTAAATATATAGGATTTTTGGGCATAGGTTTCACGTGAAGATGGGCCACGAGGGGCCCACAAGACACCAGGGCGTGCTAGAGGGGGCTGGCGCGCCCTGGTGGGTTGTGGCCACCTCGTGGCTCTTCTGCCCCTCCCACGAAGCTTCTAGTGCCTCTTTTGTTCCAAAAAATCATCAAAAAGTTTCGTTGCATTTGGAGAACTTTTATTTTTGCACAAAAAACAACACCACGGTAGTTCTGCTGAAAACAACGTCAGTCTGGGTTAGTTCTAAATAAATCATGTAAAGTGCATCAAAACCATATAAAAGTATTGTAAACATAGGTGAATATGGCATGAATACTTCATAAATTATAGATACGTTGGAGACGTATCAGCATCCCCAAGCTTAATTCCTACTCGTCCTCGAGTAGGTAAATGATAAAAGAAATAATTTATGAAGTGTGAATGCTAGCATAATGCATAAGTTTGATCAATGATAATTTCAACCACTTTTCCTATCATCATAACAGCAACTCTTTCTCATAAAACTCATAATGATAAAGTAGCAACCAATTCACATGTTATGGTTCGAACAATGAATTCTCTTGAAACTTAACAACCTATGTTCTTAGTCACCAAACAATTGCAATTCAACTTATTCTCAACAAAGTCTAAGTAAGAGCTCCACATACTCAATCATCATATAGTCTTCTATGATTGCTAGTACTCAAAGCATATTTTTAGAACAAATGGCATCCATCAAACACAGAGAAAGATAGGGTCTTAATGTTTCGCCTCCCAACTCATTTATCATAGAGAAAATTGTCAACAATAATAAGTCATGATCAAATATATTTGACTAGCCATATGTGCCTAGATCTTTCCCCACCACATGATGCTTGCCAACTAGAGAATAATTGAGGTTGAAATGAGAATGCATACTATTGACTCTTGCATAAAAGTAAATACTGAAAGGTAAAAGATAGGCCCTTCGCAGAGGGAAGCAGAGGTTGTCATGCGCTTTTTGGATTTGTATGCACAGTCCCTTAATGCAACGTTATATTGCCCCTTATGATAGAAACCTTTATTATGCAGTCCGTCGCTTTTATTACTTTGCCATCACAAGTTTGTACAACGCTCAATTTTCTCTTACACTAAATGATCAAACACATTTAGAAGCAATTTTTATTGCCTTTTTGCACCGATGACAGCTCACTTGAAGGATCTTATTCAATCCATAGGTAGGTATGGTGGACACTCATGGCAAGAAACTGGGTTTAAGGGTTTTTGGATGCACAAGTAGTATCTCTACTTAGTACGAATTTTTGGCTAGTAAAAGATCCTAAGCAAACACCACATGTTGGAGGATCCATAACAATATAACTTCTATGCAAATATACACAACCATAACTCATTACGTTGTCTTCCTTGTTCAACTTCAACTAATTTGCTCAAGTTTGAAAATAATTAATGGGTATTCACAATCATATAAGATGTCCATGATAATATATTTGTATGTGAAAGTTCTCTTCTTTATACTAATCATTCACGAATTGCTTGAATGAACAATATTGTGATTGTCATGCTTCAAAAGATTTCACTTTCTAAACCCAATGTGAAGCTACTACTAGGCATGATATGAACATATAATTTCAACTTCATGGTATTCAATTCATTCAACAATTTACTCATAGGATATAAGTAAAGCACAAGAGTAAATGACAAGCTACTCCAAAAAGATATAAGTGAAGATCAAGCGAGTAGTTAAGTAAATGGGTAGCCAATTGAGAACTCTCTATCATCTAAAAACTTTCAGATCTAAGTATTTTATTAAACCAACAAGCAAAAAAAATGGCATTCCAAGAATCGCACACATCATGTGAAGAAGCAAAAACTTAGGCTCAACCACTACTAACCGATAATTTGTTGATGAAGAAAGGTGGGATGCCTACCGGGGCATCCCCAAGCTTAGATGCTTGAGACTTCTTGAAATAATATCTTGGGATGCCTTGGGCATCCCCAAGCCTGAGCTTTTGTGTCTCCTTAATTCCTTTTATATCACGGTTTCCCTAAATCTTAAAAACTTCATCCACAAAAACTCGAAAAGAACTCGTGAGATAGGTTAGTACACATAAGAATAAGTCCACACTTCTTGTACTACGAATACAAGTTGCACAATAATTTACAAACATCATCTACTGTTTACTATCGTTTCAATAATTTATATCTACCAATATAGGCTATGGAAACTATAGGATAAGTAGATAACAAAACTATGACAGCAATCTGTCCAAACTGTACAGTCTGTAGCAATTTATGAAAACAGTGTACTTCTGTAATTCAAAAAATTATGAAAATTTAGGATGTGATAACGAATTTATATGACACACTGTGTAAAAATTTTAGAAACTTTCCTCGTTCCAGTAAAATATGAAAATTCAAACACAACAGAGAAAGTTTCTGTTTTTACACAACACACATCAAACATGCAATGCAAGCATCCTAAGGAAATTCTTGGATCTTTTTATTGAAAAACAAGATTATAAATAACACCTAACATAAAATAACAAAATATAATGACGATCCAAGCAAAGCACATATTATGTGACGAATAAAAATATAGCTCAAAGTAAAATATACCGATAATGTTGAAGACAAAAGAGGGGATGCCTTCCAGGGCATCCCAAGCTTAGGCGCTTGAGTATTCCTTGGATATTACCTTGGGGTTGCCTTGGTCATCCCCAAACTTAGGGTCTTACCACTCCTTATTCTTCTTATATCGGTGTCTCACCCAAAACTTGAAAACTTCAATCACACAAAACTTAACGGAACTTCGTGAGATGGGTTAGTATAGTAAATAAAGAACATTCAATTAGGTACTATAAAGACAAGATTCATAATTGCTCACATAATTCCTAATTTATTCTACCATTCACATAATTTATATCACTCAATATAAGCTATGGGAACACTAAAATAAGCAAACTATGCATGCAAAACAGAATCTGTCAAAAACAGAACAGTCTGTGAAGATCTGTAGTATAACCATACTTACCTGTCTATAAAAATTCTGAAACATTAGGAAACCCTGAAGAATTTGTATATAAACACTTTGCAAAAATTTCAGATCATTATCTTGCTCCGGTAAAAAATGAAAATTCCTGTACTGGAGTCAAAAGTTTCTGCTTTGGTTCAGCATCAATTCTACTCATCTTGTGAGTTATCCCAAAGGCTTTACTTGGCACTTTATTGAAATAAAATACACAAAACATGATTACTACAGTGTCTTAATCATGTGAACACTCAAAAACAAAAAGTAAAAGTGTTGTGTTGTCTCCCAACAAGCGCTTTTCTTTAAAGCCTTTTAGCTAGGCATGATGATTTCAATGATGCTCACATAGGAATTGTATTTGAAACATGTAAGAGAGCATCATGAATATCATGACAAGCACATTTAAGTCTAACCTACTTCCTATGCATAGGGATTTTTTGAGGAAACAAATTATGGGAGCAAGAATCAACTAGCATAGGACGGCAAAACAAGCATAACTTGAAAACTTTGAACACATAGGGAGGAAACTTGATATTATTGCAATTCCTACAAGCATATGTTCCTCCCTAATAATAATTTTCAGTAGCATCATGAAGTAATTTCACAATATAACTATCACATAAAGAATCCTTTTCATGATCTACAAGCATACAAAATTTATTACTCTCCACATAAGCAATTTTCTTCTCATTCATTGTAGTGGGAGCAAAGTCAACAAAATAACTATCATGAGACACTTGATTGACATAACCACATTCAATATTAAAATCATGATGACAAGTTTCATGGTTACTATCACTCTTTATAGCATACATGTCATCATCATAATCATCATAGATAGGAGGCATGCCATCATCATAATAAATTTTCTCATCAAAACATGGGGGACTAAAAATATCATCTTCATCAAACATAGCATGCCCAAGCTTGTGGCTTTGCATATCATTAGCATCATGGATATTCAGAGAATTCATACTAGCAACATTACAATCATGCTCATCATTCAAGGAATTATCATTAAGTATTTTCATAATTTCTTCCTCTCCAATTGAGCACCATTTTCAGAATCATTATTTTCACGAAAGACATTATAAAGACGATACAAATGATGCAACCTAAACTCCATTTTTTGTAGTTTTCTTTTATAAAACCAAACTAGTGAAAAACAAGAAACTAAAAGACTCGTGTTGTACTACACAACTTCTTCTTGTAGACTCGTGTTGGGCCTCCAAGCGCAGAGTTTTGTAGGACAATAGCAAATTTCCCTCAAGTGGATGACCTATGGTTTATCAATCCGTGGTAGGCGTAGGATGAAGATGGTCTCTCTCAAATAACCCTGCAACCAAATAATAAAAAGTCTCTTGTGTCCCCAACAAACCAAATGCAATGGTAAATTGTATAGGTGCACTAGTTCGGCGAAGAGATGGTGATACAAGTGTAGTAATGATAGTAGATATTGATTTTTGTAATAGTAACAATAAAAAACAGCAAGGTAGCAAGTAACAAAAGTGAGCACAAACGGTATGGCAATGCTTGAAAACAAGGCCTAGGGTCCGTACTTTCGCTAGTGCAATCTCTCAACAATGCTAATATAATTGGATCACATAACCATCCCTCAACGTGCAATGAAGAATCACTCCAAAGTTATTATATAGGGGAGAACATAAGAAGAAATTGTTTGTAGTGTATGAAACCACCTTAAAGTTTCTGATCGATCTATCCAAGAGTTCGTACTAAACTAACACCAAGTTATCCTTTCCGATCGATCTATCTAAGAGTTCGTACTAAAATAACACCATATGATACGCATCAACCAACTCTAATGTCACCTAGATACTCCAATGTCACCACAAGTATCCATGAGTTAATTATATGATACACATCAAACAATTTCAGATTCATAATACTCAATCCAACAAAAAGAACCTCAAAGAGTGCCCCAAGATTTCTACCGGAGAAAGTAGGACGAAAACGTGCATCAACCCCTATGCATAGATTACCCCAATGTCACCTCGGGAATCCACGAGTTGAGTGCCAAGACATAGATCATGTGCTCTCAAATCCATAAAAGTATTCAATCCGGTAATAACGAAATCTAAAAGGGAAAACTCAATTCATCACAACAAGATAGAGAGGAGAAAACACCATATGATCCAACTATATTAACAAAGCCCGCGATACATCAAGATCGTGCCAAATCAAGAACACGAGAGAGAGAGAGAGAGAGAGAGATTAAACACATAGCTACTGGTACAAACCCTCTACCACGAGGGTGGACTACTCCTTCCTCATCATGGAGACCATAGGGATGATGAATATGGCCTCCGGTGATGATTTCCCCCTCCGGCAGGGTGGCGGAACGGGGTCTAGATTGGTTTTTCGTGGCTATAGAGGCTTGTGGCAGCAGCACTTCTGATCAAGGGTTATTTCTGGTTTTTATTGAATATATAGGATTTTTGGGTGTCGGTTTCACACGAAGATGGGCCACGAGGGGCCCACAAGACACCAGGGCACGCCAGAGGGGGCTCGCGCGCCCTGGTGGGTCGTGGCCACCTCGTGGCTCTTCTGGCCCTTCCACGAAGCTTCTAGTGCCTCTTTTGTTCCAAAAAAAATCATCAAAAAGTTTCGTTGCATTTGGAGAACTTTTATTTCCGCACAAAAAACAACACCACGGTAGTTCTGCTGAATACAGCGTTAGTCCGGGTTAGTTCTAAATAAATCATGTAAAGTGCATCAAAACCATATAATAGTATTGTAAACATAGGTGAATATGGTATGAATACTTCATAAATTATAGATACATTGGAGACGTATCAATAGATCATAGAGAAATACAAAGCTATAAAAGATCAATGAATAATCTATTGGAAATATGCCTTAGAGGCAATAATAAAGATGTTATTATCATATTCCCTTGTTCATGATACATGTGTAATATCCATTATAGAATTGTATTGACCGAAAACTAAATACATGTGTGGATACATAAACAAATATTGTGTCCCTAGTGAGCCTCTACAAGACTAGCTCGTTGATCAAAGATGGTTAAGGTTTTTGATATGTCTCCAATGTATCTATAATTTTTGATTGGTCCATGCTATAATATTATCATTCTAGGATACTTTTTGGGCATTTATTTTCCATTTCATATTATTTTTTTGCACTAACCTATTAATCTAGTGCTCTGTGCCACTTGTTGTTTTCGTCATGTTTTTGGCATTTCAGAATTACAGTACCAAATGAAGTCCAATTGCCACAAAACTTTTTGTCGATTTTTTCTTGACCAAAAGAACACCTGGAAGCTTCAGGAGAAGACCGGAGGCCGCACGAGGGAGCCACCACCCAACAGGGCGTGCCCAGGGGATGGTGTCGCCCTGTTGGGTCGTGGGTCCCCATCTCGTCTCCCGACATCCCTCTCTGGCCTATAAATTCACATATATTTTGAAAACCCTAGGAGACCTCTCGAAACACTTTTTCCACCGCCACAAGTCTCTGTTCCGCCGTGTGCCCATCTGGAGCCCTGTTCCGGTGCCCTGTCGGAGGGGGGTCGATCACGGAGAACTTCTTCATCAACCTTGCTGCTCCCATGATGATGTGTGAGTAGTCTACCACACAACTATGGGTCCATAGCTAGTATCTAGATGTCTCTCTCTCTCACTCATTCTCTCTCTCTCTCTATGTCTGTGTGATCTTTAATACAAAGTTCATCGCATCTTCGCGATGATCTATTCGATGTAATCACTTTGCGCGGTGCGTTTGTTGGGACCGATGAATTGTGGGTTTCACTAGTAGAAAACAGGCAATTAGTCCCGGTTGCGAAGGGCCTTTAGTCCCGGTTCCCCAACCGGGACTAAATATAGAGACTAAAGGGTCCAAGCCTTTAGTCCCGGTTGGCTACGACCCGGGACTAAAGGGGCTCCACGTGGCCACTGTCTGGAGCAGGGCTGGAAGACCTTTAGTCCCGGTTGGTGTTACCAACCGGGACTAAAGGTTGGTAAGAATTATTTCGAAAAAAAAATGAATTTTTTTTTATTTTATTTTGAAATTTTATTTTTGATTTTTTTGAGTTTTTCCCGATTTTCAAACCTTTGAATTATTTGACAACTTAATCTCTAATGACCCCTCCTCACTGCTCCAGCGTGGAGCAGTCATTCCAAATCGTCTAACTTCCCGACCGGTCACCCATCCTCTCACTACTCCAGCCCCAGCACGCTTAACTTCCCAGTTCTATTTCCCCTTGTTTCCAAGTCTGCACTTGTTGTTTTCCTGACAATAGTAAGCTATCAATCCTATTAACCCTTAGGTCTTTATGTCACATGATTTAATTTTTTGAATTCCAAACAATTATTAAAATAAAATAAGTAATAATAATATTGAATTTCAATGAAAATCAAATAAGTAATAATATTATTTTATTCATTTTTTGCCATTTATTCGTATAATATGGCATAATTAATATCTTTAAATCTGTAAATCGAAATTCGACAAATAATATATCCATTATTATCAGAAAAATGTGAGGAATCCACATATGACATCATTTATTTTTTTAAATAAAATTAAAAACAACTAACATAGCAATAAAGTAATATTAACTAATTACAAAAACTAAATTATTGTCAAACAACAGAAACTAAAGTTAATTATATTAAAGTGGCAAAAAGAATGACTTTTTAATATAGCAAAACTAATTCTACCAACTAAAGTGCCAAGTTTCAACCTTTTCAGTGTTCATTCATATTGCTTTTTAATTTTAGGGTCATTTAGCTCAAAAAATCATTAAATGCATGAAAAGTAGCAAATGAAGTTAGAAAGGGTTGAAATTTGAAGATGTGGCTTAGAATGGTGCATATTGAATGCACAAAAAGTCCGGAGTTGAAATAAGTTAAAAAAATGAAATGCCTTTGTAACAGATGAGTTTTCGTCCGAAACCCTCATACTTTGAAGGAGATGGTTCAGTTTGTACACGAAGTGCATCCAGTTTTTGCTGTAACCCTCTCAACTTTTTAGCACATGCTATGTGGTCGAAATGATGATACCATGCCAAGTTTCAACCTTTTCAGTGTTCATTTGTATTGCTTTTTAATTTCAGGGTCATTTAGCTCAAAAAAATCATTAAATGCATGAAAAGTAGCAAATGAAGTTAGAAAGGGTTGAAATTTGAAGATGTGGCTTAGAATGGTGCATAGTGAATGCACAAAAAGTCTGGAGTTGAAATAAGTTAAGAAAAATGAAATGCCTTTGTAACAGATGAGTTTTCATCCGAAACCCTCATACTTCGAAGGAGATGGTCCAGTTTGTACATGAAGTGCATCCAGTTTTTGCTGTAACCCTCTCAACTTTTTATCACATGCTATGTGGTCGAAATGATGATACCATGCCAAGTTTCAACCTTTTCAGAGTTCATTTGTAGTGACAACAATTAAAAACAACAATTAAATGACTAAAACAACTATATAAGCAAAACACTACTGTTTTAATTAAAATCCTAATTTAAATTATTCTAAAAATAACCAAATAAATCTTACTGTGACAACAATCTAAAATGTGACTAGGAGCAAAAAGAATTAAATAAAAAACTATTTTTAAACTCAAGTTATTCACAATCTAGGGTTTGAAGCAAATTTGAACAAATTCAAATTTAAACCATTCAAATTTGAAAACTAATGGCACAAACAGAAACTAGACAAAATTTTGAATCTAATGCAAAAAAGAATCACTCAAAAACATCAAATATCCTAAAAGATATAAGGAATTTAAAACTGAAACTAAAAACAGACAACAAATAGAAAAACAAAAAAGAAACTTTCAAAACCCTTTAGTCCGGGTTGGTATCTCCAACCGGGACTAAAGGTTAGACCCCTTTAGTCCCGGTTTGTATCACCAACTGGGACTAAAGGTCTATCTCTAGTCCCATTTGGTGATACCAACCGGGAGTAAAGGGGCTCGTAGGAGCCCCAGCCTGCCACCACCCCTTTAATCCCGGTTGGTAACACCAACCGGGACAAGAGGTCACAAATGAACCGGGACTAAATCCTAGCCGTTGGAACCAGGACTAGAGGTCACATTAGTCCCGGTCCAAAACCCGACCGGGACTAATGCTCCGGACGAAAGGTCCTTTTTCTACTAGTGTTTATGTTCAGATTATTCATGAAAAAGATTTGAGTCTTCTCTGACTACTTATATGATTCTTGTTTGCATCATTATTATAGCTTTGTAAATCTCTCCAATCTATTGATTTGGTTTGGCCAACTAGATTGATCTATCTTCAGTGAGAGGGGTGCGTTGTTGTGGATTCAATATGGCGGTGCTCTATATCCCAGTGACAAAGTAGGGGACAAGACACGTCATTGTATTGATGCCACTAAGGATAAAATTATGGGGTTGATTCATATTAATTGGATTTTCTTTGTCGACATCACGTCATTGTTCTCCAAGCATTACTATGTTTTACGTAATACTCTAGATGCATGTTGGATATGGGTCGATGGGTGGAGTAATAGTAGTCAGTGCAAGCAGGAGTCGGCCTACTTGCTTATGGACGTGATGCCTATATACACAAGATCATTGTCATGAATATCACATAACTATGTGCTTTTCTATCAATTGCCCAACAGTAATTTGTTTACCCATCGTATGCCTACTTCGAGAGAGATGCCACTAGAGAACATTATGGCCCCCGATTCTATTCACTTACGTATTTACAAACGTTACTATTTCCTTGCTGCCATTATTTCCTTTTTATTTATTTTGCAATTTATATTTATCCAACTATCATCTACACTACTTACCTGCTTGCAAGTACCGACTTCAAGGGGCTTGACAACCCTCTTGCCCGTGTTGGGTGCAAGTGTTTGCTCTTTTGTGCGTAGGCATTGAAGACGGGAGTTGCGTGGTCCTCCTATTGGTTCGATAACCTTGGTTCTAACCGAGGGAAATACTTATCTATATTGTGTGGCACATCCGCTCCTCTTCGCAGAAAAACCCAACGCAGATCACAAGTATCAGGAAGGATTTCTGGCGCCGTTGCCGGCGAGAATCACCAACTTACTATTAAGTACCTATTCTCAAATTATCAGTCACTTGTTCTACTTTTTATTTGCTGTTATATTTTGCTTGCTATGAAAATCAAAAATACAAAAATATTTATCTTTGCTAGTTTACTTGTTTCGTTTGTTATTCGCTTTCTTGAAGTAGCTATCATGTCTGAGTTTGAAATTAGTGGTGCTTCCGCCTATAGTGCACAAGCTTTTGAATGTCCAACTTCACCTTGTGATGAGAATGCCAAAAGAAATTTTGATGAAGTTTCTAAAGAAAAACTTGATAACCCTGCGGATGATGATCATTCTAAAAGAGAACTTATTATGCAAACAAAGAAACTTCGCATAGGTACTGGTAATATTATTGGAAAGAGTGTGATTCAAGATTTTTCCACTTGTGCGGGATTGTTACCCTTGATAGGAGGTTCCCTTGTTGCTAGAACTACGAGTTATCCAGATGCTATATCTTTGCTTATAGTACATTTGGAAAGGCAATTCGTGCATATGCATCATTTCATACAAAGGTTGTTTCTAGAATTCTCTAATACTCAGGAAGCCTCTAATAAACGTCTAGCCACCATATTTCTTGTTCAAGAATTTAATAATATCATGCAAGAGGTTAGAGATATATTTGCTCATTATAGGGTTAACGGTGAGTGCCCATCCATAGAAGGGATTCTTTATGAGTTGGAAGGAATAAGGAAACTAAGATCCAAAGACTATGTTGCTTATGATGAAAACCTTAGAAAAAAGGTTCTACCTAATGGCCTAGTTGATAAGATTTCTGAACACAATAGTCAATTTGCTATACCAAAACTTTGATTGGGTTATGAGCTTGATATAGAATTAAGGAAATACCTCTATTGAAACTTATACAACAAGGAGTTGACTATTACTTATGAAAAGCCTAAGGAGGAGCCTCCTATTCCTCCCGAGATAGATCTTACGGATCCTTGTGTTGTGAAGTTTGGTACCTTCAACTACTTTCGCCTACCCATTATAAAACTTGTTGCTGAAACAAGGGGATATGATTATAGCATGACGGATCGTCTTCACGATTATTAAAACACTTGATACTATGAATTACGTCTAGCTAGGGGCGTAAAACAATAGTGCCACTGTAATGATTGTGTTTTTATATTTAAATTAGTGTTTCTACCAAGTAAAGCCTTTGGGATGACTTGCATGATGAGTAGAATTGATACGGTGCAAAAACAGAAAATTTAGTTTCAAGTGCATAATTTCTCTGATTTTACTGGTAAGTCTTTTTGATCTAAACTTTTTACACAGTATTTATATACAAATTTCCCAGGTTGTCCTAAGTTTTCAGAATTTTTGGAGTTACATAAGTATGGTTTCTTTACAGATCATTACAGACTGTTCTGTTTTAGACAGATTCTGTTTTTGCTTGCATAGTTTGCTTGTTTTGATGATGTTATGGATTATATTAGGGGGTATAAGTCATGGAGAAGTTAGAATATAGTACCTTATGCAATAATAAAATATGAATCAATTTATAACAGTATCTAAAGTACTTGATATGTTTATTATACTAACGGATCTCACGAAAGTTTCTGTTGAGTTTTGTGTGCTGAAGTTTTCAAGTTTTGGGTGTTATCACGATGGATGAAGGCATAAGGAGCGGCAAAGAGCCTAAGATTGGGGATGCCCAAGGCACCCCAAGTCAAATTTTAGGAAGACTCAAGCATCTAATATTGGAGATGCCCTGGAAGGCATCCCCTCTTTTGTCTCAATCCATCGGTATGTCAAGTGGAGCTAAATTTTTAATCATCACATGATATGAGTTTTGCTTGGAGCGTCATTAGTTTTAGTTTGCTTTTGTTTTAGTTTTCCACAATCATTGTTTGATGGACACACCCACTTGAGAGAGACACATGTTCATCATGCTTTGTTAGAATACTCTATGTGCTTCACTTATATCTTTTGAGCTTAGCAGTTGCTCTAGTACTTCACTTATATCTTTTTTAGCACGGTGGCGTATAGATTTTATAGAAATAATTGCATTCTCATTCTTCACTTATATTTGTTTGAGATTTAATACATAGTGATGGTAATTTTCATGGGTTATAAGACTAGTCCAAAAATAATAGGTATTCAAGGAATGCATAATCAAAACCACATGTAGCACACAAAAGAGAAATTGTGGGTTAATGATATTGATGTGGTAATATGAAAGGGCGTGAGTGCATGGTTGTTGGTTAGTAGAAATATCGGTGATTAAAGAGTGTTAATTTGTTGTCCATATAAATATTGGTCATGGCACGGTGATGATGTGTGAGCATTCGTATTCCTCGTTGAAATCCTAGTTTTGTTTAGGTCGGAGGCACGCGATGGTTAACTCCTCCCAACCTCCTCCCTAGGGGCATGTGATTAGTACTTTTGTGGGGACCCCGACTCATAAGTCGTGATCACCGAATGTACGTGCACAGTGATCCCAGAGATCAAAGCGCACTGAACACACAGAAACTGGATAACAAGAGTCTTACATCCATTGCGTACCGTTTGTACTCAAATGTGGTCTTTATGACCAAGTCTTCATAAACTCGCAGCGGAAATCTTCAACGATAGCGTGAACCCATGCCATCTGCCTTAACCCTACAGGCATTCTAACTGGGAAGCGTCCTAGCTCTCGTGTTCATCACCGAGGTACTCTTCATTCAATCTTGTGCTTTCATGCCTAGCCAATAAAATAACCAGTGGCAAGCCAATGAGGACTTTGAATGTACTCGCAAGAAACCCATGTTTGGAACAATGGTTCAACAGAGCATGATATAGCACTAAGTAGGTAATTTTGCAGAAAGCTAATTTTGAGTGTAATGGCATGATCAATCAATTTGTAAAATCAAGCATCAACAGGTTGCAGATATCCATATGAACAAGTTACGGATATCATCATAAGCAAGGGGTTGAACATCTCATGTTCAGTCACCATATCAAGTCCTCTGACTTAGCTCAAGTACCATATTTATCAACAACACACACACACACACCAAGTTTTCAAAAACACTGGACGTAGCACAAGAGCGATCATCCAACTGTCCTTGACCGTGGACATGACTATTCGAATAGTTTTACACTCTGCAGAGGTTGCACACTTTACCCACAAGACTCGGGGAACTTCCGTGTCATCCACGACTCGTGATAAATTACATATCCGAGGTAAGCACCCAAACAATGCCTTTCCCCTGACGACACTAAACAAAGAGTCCACTCGTTGGTCCGTGTCTTCATGATGTACAAAACACAAGCATCGCTCCACATAGTACCATCCATGAAGGAACACAATGGTGTGCCCGGTGCCTGTAAAGACAGCGCATGGTTACCCTACCATGCACTACCCCGTATCGAGAGAGTAACTCATACTCTCCCACCACTAGTAATGCGGGCTCCCTGCTAGTATCGACCAAAGTAATCAACAAAGCCCCGTCCCATAAGGGGTATCGTGGTTGTACATGTAAGGTTGGAATAACGGTCGCAACTTACACCAATCCGTTTTTGAAAACCACATACACTCACTTGCTCCGGTACACCACTTCTTTATCAAGTGGTTACCTAGCTCAACAACATCTCCCTCGGGCAATAGTGGCACCCGACGGGGTTTTCGAAAAGTCTTTGAAAACACTTTTGTTTCCATCACCATGCATATTCCCATCCCACTTTGCATAGCATCTACTAAGCATCCTATCTACTCCCACCCGCACAACCCTCATAAGGAGGTAGGGTCATGCATGATGCAAGTATCAACGGTAAAAGTATCGGAGGCATCCCACCGAAGTGGTGAGCACATCACATGATCAACATCACGAAACAAAGTGCTATATGCCATGCAATAAAAGGGTTTCATAGTCATGGTCAAAGGCTTAACAACGTCTTCGAGGTCTTCACATGCTTCTCGTCCAACTCTGAGCACTTCGTCTACTTCGTCAACTATCGCCGGGAACAACGGCAATAAGCAATCACAACAAGCAGAGAAATAAAAGTGCTCTCGGCGTCTCGGCCATGGAGAGGAGGGCATGAAGAGCGAGAGCGGACCGTGGGGATGCAGGGGTGCTCCGACGGGGCTCAGAGGGGAAGGGAGTGACCGAGAGGCTCAAATTCGAGTTGCGGCCGGCGGAGGGTCTTCGGCCATGGGGGTTGATGCAGGGTGCGGGAGGTCGAATAGGGGAGCATGGGAGCTAGCTGAGAGGAGGGAGAGGTGGACTAGGGGCACCAAGGCGCTCGGGGAGAGGTGGAAGTAGATGGGCGACGAGGGGGAGCTCGGGTGGCCTCAGATCCGCTTCGGGCGCGGCAAGCATGCGTATCTGAGCCACCTAGAAGCTTGCGCGCATCATGTAGAGGCGTGGGATGCCGAGGGGAGATGCCTGGCGTGCGTGGATGCCCTGCTGCTGCCGGCTCCAAGCTACAAGACAGCTTCTGTCGGCAGAGCGCCGTTTCTGCATGCTCGTTGCATGGTCACCACGCTAAGGCGTGTCCCGGGCGACTTTTTGGTTGGCCAAAGCTGTCTGGGGGGCAAGGCATGCATGCAGGAGAGCACTGGTGGGGTTGCATTGCCTATGGATCTAGGTGGGGTGGTTTTCCACTAAGGACAAGTTTGCAGCAGCAAACTTGGGGGCTAGCTCCGGGGATTTTACTAAAGGTCTTAGGGGGCAAAAAGTTGTCTGGGTTTCTTAGGTATGGAAGGAGTACTAACACCCCAAATTTTAGCTCAGGGAGACAAGTATAACTGGTACTTGTAGTACAAAGCCATATTTACTGCCATAAACTAGTTTTAGAGGTACTGCTCAAATTTTCCACATGAGCATGCCACATTTGGGTTTGTAAATGTGCATTAACATGCCAGAGGTGTTGTGGTAAAACTTTGGGGCAGTTGCATGCATAGAATAATGGGAGAGAGGAAGGAAGGGCATGCCAAAGCTATCCAAACAGTAAAAATGAGGGGTTTTACACACCAATAATTGAGCTGAGGCCATGGCTTTTTTACTGGAGGTAAAAAGGGGGTTAGAATATGTTGTGGTAAAAAGTTGGAGACAAGGAGAATCTTTTTGGGTCAACTATGCTTGCCCACAAGCTCTTGGCTGAAGGTGTTTGTGTTGTGGTTGGGCTGGGCAGAGGAATCCTATGGCCTTGAGATTCACCAGGGGTAAATGGTAAGTCCATTTCGTCCTGATCACAAGTTTTCAGCTTAATTGAAGGAAGTTGATAATGTAAACTTGGTAAACCCTAGAAATCAACAGAATCAGGTTTCTGTAGATCTAGGCATGCAAAACTATTCTCATTAATGCACCACTTGGTGTGGTGTCATTATTTGGTGATTAGAGCATGCCCAAAAAGTTTTGGAGCAAATAGGTAAACTTGACAATGCAAGAATTTCCAATTCTTGAAATCAGCAAAAATGGGTTTGGGGGAATTTGGACAAGTGGATCTATTCTCCTAGATGCACCACTTAGTGTGGATGCATTATCAGAGAATTAGAACATGTCCACCAATTTTGAGACCAATAGGAGAAACTTCACCATGTAAAGTTGTTCAAATTTGATTCTGGACAGAGAGGGTTTTGGGATATTTTGGTTAACCAAATCAATTGGGATTGATATTAAACTTGGCAAGATGATCACATATGTAATATGTGAGATGCTAGAATTTTCTTTGATTTATTTGAGAATATTTCTTATAGAAATATTTCAAATGCTTGAAATAGGCAGAATGGTTTTGAAGGGTTTTGTCCATTATTTTGAACATGACCATGTGTTGAAACTCTTATATATGGAAAATATATGCCCACTGAGTTTCCCGGAATTTTCTCAAATATTTTAAAAGCATAAAAATAATTTGTCCCTATAAAAGACCATTTCTGTCCTTCAGAAAAAGCCTTTAAATTAAATAGGAAAATAAGTTGTAAAAATAATATTTTGTGGTTTTGGTTAGTTATATATATAGTAGGTTCCAAATAAAGTCTGTGTGGCAAAACAATCCACCCAATTGGAGGACTTGTAGTACAAACCTCAATTCAGGGGTTTTGGAAAACCTAATTTGAATAAACCCTTTTTGGCCAAAATAATATTTTATAAAAATAGTTTTATGTGCTATACACATGGCATGATCATTGGGCAAAGATTTGGAGCAAGGAGATGAGTTTTGAGAGTAGGAGGGATTTTATGAATATAGAGCACAAGCAAGCAAACAAGCAATCAACAATCAAGTCAAGCATCACAAGCACAGGGAAAAGGTTTAATTGGTCCTAATTTTTGAGTCATGTTAACTTAGTCATTAGGCAAAACACAGGGTGTGACAGACCTACACCCCATACAAGAATCTCGCCCCCGAGATTCCTAGGCATGACGTAGAAAAGATGTGGGCATTCGGATCTAAGGTAGTCTTCACGTTCCCATGTTGCTCCTGCTCCGGTGTGGTTGCTCCACTATTCCCTGAAGTGTTTGACGACACGGCTTGAGTGCATTGTTGCCTTCGTCTGAGGGTGAACGGGGTTCTTGCAATATGTTAGGCATGCCTAAAGGTCAAGGGTTTGGTGAACGAGGTTCTGGCAAGGGCCTGGCTTGCGTGTGTATTCCAAAGTCAGAATATGTGGCAAAGTAGTGTGTCTGTGTGCTGGTCCTGGGGTCGCTCACGTTGGTTAGTGACATCTAGATGTCTCTCATTAGAATAGAAGGGTCGAGTCTTGGTGTAGCTCTCGTCGACGAGGAAGTCCTCGAGTCCCTTAAGGCAGGTGATCTTCAGTCGCAGGTGCTCTTCATCCTCGAGAACGCTGAGGTGTGTCAACATAGGCTTCTTGTCGAGGTCTTCCGCTTGGCAAAGTTGTCTAGGTACGTTCTTCGGTCATCCTTGGTCACTTGTCTTCGTAGTCACAGACGCAAGTTTCTAGCGTGCCTTCGAGTGTTTGGTCTACGTATCTCTCCGTAGCCAATTGTGGTAAGGTCTTCGAGGGTTCCTAGATGAGCTGGCTACCAAAAGTATAGACCAGCCATCCAATCCCCAAGGTCCAAGGCTAGGCAAGCGGAGTGAACTACCTTTGTCAGGTGTTTCACCATGATCCAGTCAGGATCGTGTCCTTGATTGGACCAAAAAGGGGCTAATAATGAAGTCATGACAGTTATCCTACTTCATTCCCGGCATCTGGAGAGAGTAGGGACGTCATGCTTCCGTGTATATCGTTGAAGTGGTGGAGTGTGGGGTGCTATCAACCTCTCAGTTCCCTCTTAGTCAGGAACTGATAGGTGACAACTTAAAACAAGGGGCCCTTAATTTCTCTTGATGTCCATGGTCTTCATTTTTCTTGATCGTCAGTGCTTCTTGATATAGAATGGTTGACGTAGCCGGCAAGGAAGTGGTGGTTGTCTTCTTTTGCTTCTTCTTCTTTGTCATCGTGGCTTCGCAACCGTAGTGGTTCTTCATCTTGCTTGGGTAGGGTTGTCTTCTGCTGCAGGGAAGGTGCTTCGAGGAGTCCAACTTCTTCAATGTAAAATCTTACACTTGGAGAGGCAAGGCAGTTGGTGTTTCTGGGGCTTATCCAAATAGTACTAAGGTGCCTCATTGGGTAAATAATTAAGTATGTCATTCGTGAGGACATCAACGTACTTCCCCAAGTATCGCACAAGCACATTGCTCGTGGGATAAGTGAGAGAAGCGGTCACTAGCTCCGGATGGTCACTGGTCCAGGGTTTTGTGGTCCATCGTAACCTAGTTCTTCGTGTCCACCTTGCTTATGGAAAGGGTGGGTGATGGTCAAGGTGGAGTACTGGCCATAGTCTTTCGACTTAGAGCCATACCTATGGTCATATTCTGACCGTGTTATGGCTTGGTAAAGCTTCAGGGTTTCAAGGAGCTTGGGATGTGAGTGAACGTCTATCATCTTATCCTCAAGCACATTTCTTAGATGCTGATAGTCCTACCTATTACTCCAAATAAACTCATCCTTTCATCGAAGGTATCATCTTATATAAGTCAACTCCAGTATCATTCGTGCTATTCAACTCCAAGGTTTGAAAGAAAGACCAAACCAAATTCTCATATGTACTATAGCTAACTCATATATATATCCCTATGTAGAAATCCTCGGGAAGCATACAAGATGCTAAGCATGATTGTGATACTACAAATCCAAGTATTCAGCTAATATATCCAAGGTCTAAGATGTTGCATCTCTATGCTAAGGAAACACGTAGTATACCAATCCGAGATCTCGTTTCCTTCCTACGAATTTAGTTGATCGATCCACGAATACCATCCGCTATTACATGGTTTATTACTGCTATAAATCCAATACCGGTGACGTTCCATATACCTCCAGATTTCCTAAATCCCCAAATTCCAGAAAGAACTATCTCATCACAGTATAACCAACAATTCCCATCATGATGATCTAGCAAACTCCGATGTTAGGTGCATATGGATCCTTGAATCAATCCTGACAACCATCCAATATTCCTGGTTTGTCTTCCACCGAGAAACATGGTATCAAGATCAAGATCATCGGACTAAATCCAAATTACTCAGAACCATGTAGTTTGATTAATCCTGAGCACCTATTAGAATCACGTATTTAAATCCAAGGTTTACATCTAGTAAGAATTCCCTACTAGTTACTCCAGTCACTATTGTATCACCATCAATCCACTATCAATATTGCTTGCCAAAGTCAAGTCATTAATCCACCAATAATTTCAGCTTGTGATCACAATCATCCTACTAAATCCAATTGACTCAAGGGAGAAGTATGTTATGCAACTCTATTAATTTGATCAACCAAGTCCGTCTATCAACATGGAGTATTGTAATCCATCCAAGGGTCTCAACTACTTCCTCAAGATATCCACTACAACCTCGTCAAATCATCAGTTTACTAATTATGCATCCTCAAAACAATCTACCCTGTGGCATCATCAGTTCAAGTGATGTCTTAGGGATAAAAGGTGTTTGTTCACTATGATCACTAGTCTCATAATGAACCCAGTGCTAAGCAGGGTTTACTGAGGCTTAACTGGTGCTCTGACAAATCCGTGTATTAAACACGAGATCAGAGGCTTGAGTTGGGGAAGCCTGTGAGGTCTAGGTTGGTCTAAGGAGGGGTTTCCAGTCTTGAGGGAAGAGCATAACCCTACGGGGTTGCGTCTAGTTGAGTACGTTATAGACATAGTCTTCAACGCTAGCTGTCCGTCGAGGTGGATCCTTGGTGTATCTTGTCTAGCCGGACTTTTGTTGACGAGATGGGGAAAGAGGGAAAAGTAGCATAGAGGGGAGTGCCTAAGGGGGTGGTATAGTGCAAGTGCAATCAAACAAGTACCGAAAAGGCCAAACACAAATATTAAGGTAAGGTGGGTGATATAGTCGCGTGCTTGTTGCCTAGGGCAAAAGTGCGACTTTCACCAGAGCACAAACAAGCAAAAACAAGAAACACACAATTATGGTTCTATCTGAACCATCACACGGACTCGACTTTGCATGGGGGAACACACGACCTATCCTACCCTAGGGGTCCTCGGACTCAGTAGTCGTGCTTGCTTCGTGTCTTGGAGAGGAGTCCGCTCAGTCTTCTGGGTCTCCCTCAGGTGTCGCTATGTCTCTTGTTGTTATTCGTCAAAATGTTCTGGGTTGTGCCTGAAGAGTTCTTGAGAACTTCGCATTTGGTGAGTTGACAATGAAGGTGATTCCTCATGGTCGTCGTCGACAGGGTCTTCAGGTGTCTTCGTAGTCATGCTGATGTCTCCTTGTCCTTCAAGGCATCGAGAGTTCCAAGTGGGCAATCCTTTATGCAATGACATCCACAAGGCATGATAGAGTTCCAACCTATCAGTTACGTTGATGACAACATCGACACCGAGAGTGGGGGATGAAGAGAATCGTTTTCCTGCTCACTATAGTGAGGCGGACCAAATGGCGAGGTTCTCATCCACCAGTGGTTGCCGACACGACAACGGTAATGACAGGATTGCTCTATTTAGCGATGCATATAATGATCTTGCATATCTTACGCCCTGGTCATCGTAGTCCAAGGTTACATCATCTCAGTGCAGTGTCGAGGGTGTCACCATCTTCCTAGTCTTGATGCCTTCATCCCTCGGGAAGGTATCTTCTCTTGTCTGGCATCGCCAACTTGTGTCCAAGATATGTGGGCAAATGTTTGGCAAGGTAGCTCTCTTCCAGGTTACCCACGAGGATTTCAAGGAATCCAGTGGCCAAGGGCACAAGGGTACTAACGACCGTTTGCAAGGTTCTGAAATGTAGATGAGGAGAGCCAAAAGAAAAATGGTGGAAGTGCTAAGGCAAAAACATTTGCTTCCTTTGAAAATTTAGGAGAGGTGAGAATTATAGTGGTTTTGTAAGTAATTTTGAAGGGTCTGGAAAAATAGTTTTGTCCTACCTAACATCCATGCTAACTAAGGGCTTCCTACAGTCAGGATGGCTCTGATACCAGCTCTGTGGGGACCCCGTCTCATAAGTCGTGATCACCGAATGTACGTGCACAGTGATCCCAGAGATCAATGCTCACTGAACACACAAAAACTGGATAACAAGAGTCTTACATCCATTATGTATCGTTTGTACTCAAATGTGGTCTTTATGACCAAGTCTTCATAAACTCACAGCAGAAATCTTCAACGATAGCGTGAACCCATGCCATCTGCCTTAACCCTACAGGCATTCTGATTGGGAAGCGTCCTAGCTCATGTGTTCGTCACCGAGGTACTCTTCATTCAATCATGTGCTTTCATGCATGGCCAATAAAATAACCAGTGGCAAGCCAAAGAGGACTTTGAATGTACTCTCAAGCAACCCATGTTTGGAACAATGGTTCAACAGAGCATGATATAGCACTAAGTACGTAATTTTGCAGAAAGCTAATTTTGAGTGTAATTGCATGATCAATCAACTTGTAAAAGCATGCATCAACAGGTTGCAGATATCCATATGAACAAGTTACGGATATCATCATAAGCAAGGGGTTGAACATCTCATGTTCAGTCACCATGTCAAGTCCTCTGACTTAGCTCAAGTACCATCTTTATCACCAACACACACACACACACACCAAGTTTGCGAAAACACTGGACGTAGCACAAGAACGGTCATCCAACTGTCCTTGACCGTGGACATGGCTATTCGAATAGTTTTACACTCTGCAGAGGTTGCACACTTTACCCACAAGACTCGGGGAACTTCCGTATCATCCACGACTCGCGATATATTACATATCCGAGGTAAGCACCCGAACAATGCCTTTCACCTGACGACACTAAACAAAGAGTCCACTCGTTGGTCAATGTCTTCATGATGTAGAAAACACGAGCATCGCTCCACATAGTACCATCCATGAAGGAACACAACGGTGTGCCCGGTGCCTGTAAAGACAGCGCATGGTCGCCCTACCAGGCACGACCCCGTATCGAGAGAGTAACTCATACTCTCCCGCCACTAGTAATGCGGGATCCCTGCTAGTATCGACCAAAGTAATCAACAAAGCCCCGTCCCATAAGGGGTATCGTGGTTGTAAATGTAAGGTTGGAATAACGGTCGCAACTTACACCAATCCGTTTTTGAAAACCACACACACTCACTTTCTCCGGTACACCACTTCTTTATCAAGTGGTTACCTAGCTCAACAACATCTCCCTCGGGCATTAGTGGCACGCGACGGAGTTTTTGAAAAGTCTTTGAAAACACTTTTGTTTCCATCGCCATGCATATTCCCGTCCCACTTTGCGTAGCATCTACTAAGCATCCTATCTACTCCGACCTGCACAACCCTCATAAGGAGGTAGGGTCATGCACGATGCAAGTATCAACGGTAAAGTATCAGAGGCATCCCACCGAAGTGGTCACCACATCACATGATCAACATCATGAAATAAAGTGATATATGCCATGCAATAAAAGGGTTTCATAGTCATAGTCAAAGGGCTGCGTGCCTGGCTTAACAACGTCTTCGAGGTCTTCACATGCTTCTCGTCCAACTCCGAGCACTTCGTCTACTACGTCAACTATCGCTAGGAACAACCGCAATAAGCAATCACAACAAGCAGAGAAATAAAATTGCTCTATAAATAGGAGTTTTATTTTTCTAGGACATCTCTGGTCATAAGAAAAATTCCTAAAGTTGCTCTACTGGAGTTGGATCAATGAGGCTCTTTGAATGGTGGAAATAGAGGTATTAATGGTTTTGAGAAAGGTCTAGAAAATATTTTGACAAAAATGAGTGAGTGCACCCATCATACACGGAATGATTTTAGAAGATTTTAGAAAGTGGTTCCACTTGATTTGAAGTTGGGGTGGATTTCCTAGGGATTTGCAAAGTGGATCATACAGGAAGAAATGGTCCAATATTTGTCATAGCAGAATAAGTGTAAGGAAAAATGTTCACATCCTAAGACAAGATTTTAGATGCACCTAGGAACTTGAATCACTCCATTTGGAGCTAAGGTGAGTGTCCTAGGGATTTTACAAGGTGGCTCTTTTAATAAAAGAAATGACCAACATATTTGATGGAGGAGAAAAGTCATGTGTAAAAATGTGCATTGCACACCATTGGATAGATCTTGATTTTAGGGATATCCAGGAATTTGAATTATCCTGTTTGGAGTTCAATTGAATTTATTATGATTTTATGAATCTCTCTCGAAAAAGAAAAAGAAAAAGCTTTTATACCTATTGGGCCGGATGGGCGAGCGGAGGAAACTGGGCCGGCCCAGCTGCTCACGCGCGCGCGCGCAGGCCCTGGTGACGCCAAAGGCGCACTCCCTCGAGTATACCTCCACCGCAGGGAGGCGGGAGGCGTCGGGGCGCCTCCACTTAAAACAGGGGGGCGGCCGGCCGGTCACCGACACGTGGGGCCCGCCTGTCGGGTCCGTCCCCCACCTCCCGCTCGAGCTGGGAGAGGAAGAGGAGGCCAGACAGGGCAGAGTCGGCGCTCGTCCTGGTGGCTCCGGCCACCCCCGGCGGTGCCCCGGCCACCGGTGGCCTCGGGACGGCCTGCCGAACCAGCCAGGGAGGCTCTCAACCCCCCGGAGGTCGAGGACACGCGCAATGTCGACCGTGGCGGAGGGCACCGACGGCGGCGATGGACACGGAGTCTCGGCCACGGGGAGGAGGGCATGAAGAGCGGGAGCGGACCATGGGGATGCAGGGGTGCTCCGACGGGGCTCAGAGGGGAAGGGAGTGACCGAGAGGCTCGAATTCGAGTTGCGGCCGGCGGAGGGTCTTTGGCCATGGGGGTTGATGCAGGGTGCGGGAGGTCAAATAGGGGAGCATGGGAGGTAGCTGAGAGGGGAGAGAGGTGGACTAGGGGCACCAGGGCGCTCGGGGAGAGGTGGAAGTAGATGGGCGACGAGGGGGAGCTCGGGTGGCCTCAGATCCGCTTCGGGCGCGGCAAGCATGCGTATCTGAGCCACCTAGAAGCTTGCGCGCATCATGTAGAGGCGTGGGATGCCGAGGGGAGATGCCTGGCGTGCGTGGATGCCCTGCTGCTGCCGGCTCCAAGCTACAGGACAGCTTCTGTCGGCAGAGCGCCGTTTCTGCATGCTCGTTGCGTGGTCGCCACGCTAAGGCGTGTCCCGGGCGACTTTTTGGTTGGCCAAAGCTGTCTGGGGGGCAAGGCATGCATGCAGGAGATCACTGGTGGGGTTGCATTGCCTATGGATCTAGGTGGGGTGGTTTTCCACTAAGGACAAGTTTGCAGCAGCAAACTTGGGGGCTAGCTCCGGGGATTTTACTAAAGGTCTTAGGGGGCAAAAAGTTGTCTGGGTTTCTTAGGTATGGAAGGAGTACTAACACCCCAAATTGCAGCTCAGGGAGAGAAGTATAACTGGTACTTGTAGTATAAAGCCATATTTGCTGCCATAAACTAGTTTTAGAGGTACTGCTCAAATTTTCCACATGAGCATGCCACATTTGGGTTTGTAAATGTGCATTAACATGCCAAAGGTGTTGTGGTAAAACTTGGGGGCAGTTGCACGCATAGAATAATGGGAGAGAGGAAGGAAGGGCATGCCAAGGCTGTCCAAACAATAAAGATGAGGGGTTTTACCCACCAATAATTGAGCTGAGGCCATGGCTTTCTTACTAGAGGTAAAAAGGGGGTTAGAATATGTTGTGGTAAAAAGTTGGAGACAAGGAGAATCTTTTTGGGTCAACTATGCTTGCCTACAAGCTCTTGGCTTAAGGTGTTTGTGCTGTGGTTGGGCTGGGCAGAGGAATCCTATGGCCTTGAGATTCACCAGGGGTAAATGGTAAGTCCATTTCGTCTTGATCACAAGTTTTCAGCTTAATTGAAGGAAGTTGATAATGTAAACTTGGTAAACCCTAGAAATCAACAGAATCAAGTTTCTGTAGATCTAGGCATGCAAAACTATTCTCCTTGATGCACCACTTGGTGTGGTGTCATTATTTGGTGATTAGAGCATGCCCAAAAAGTTTGGGAGCAAATAGGTAAACTTGACAATGCAAGAATTTCCAATTCTTGAAATCAGCAGAAAGGGGTTTGGGGGTATTTGGACAAGTGGATCTATTCTCCTTGATGCACCACTTGGTGTGGATGCATTATTAGAGAATTAGAACATGTCTACCAAGTTTGAGACCAATAGGAGAAACTTCACCATGTAAAGTTGTTCAAATTTGATTCTGGACACAGAGGGTTTTGGGATATTATGGTGAACCAAATCAATTGGGATTGATATGAAACTTGGCAAGATGATCACATATGTCATATGTCATATGTGACATGCTACAATTTTCTTGGATTTATTTGAGAATATTTCTTATAGAAATATTTCAAATGCTTGAAATAGGCAGAAATTGGTTTGGAGGGTTTTGTCCATTATTTTGAACATGACCATGTGTTGAAACTCTTATATATGGAAAATATATGCCCACTGAGTTTCCCTAAATTTTCTCAAATATTTTAAAAGCATAAAAATAATTTGTCCCTATAAAAGACCATTTCTGTCCCTAAAAAAAAGCCTTTAAATAAAATAGGAAAATAAGTTGTAAAAATAATATTTTGTTGTTTTGGGGAGTTATATATATATTAGGTTCCAAATAAAGTCTGTGTGGCAAAACAATCCACCCAATTTGAGGACTTGTAGTACAAACCTCAATTCAGGGGTTTTGGAAAACCTAATTTGAATAAACCCTTTTTGGCCAAAACAATATTTTATAAAAATAGTTTTATGTCCTATACACATGGCATGATCATTGGGCAAAGATTTGGAGCAAGGAGATGAGTTCTGAGAATAGGAGGGATATTATGAATATAGAGCACAAACAAGCAAACAAGCAGTCAACAATCAAGTCAAGCATCACAAGCACAGCGAAAAAGTTTTAATTGGTCCTAATTTTTGAGTCATGTTAACTTAGTCATGAGGCAAAACACAGGGTGTGACAACTTTGCTTCGAGAGAGCTAATAAAACCTTGCAATAAGTATGTGAGTTCTTCATGACTAATGTGAATCCATGGACGTACGCACACTCACCTTTTCATATATTGCTAGCCTCTTCGGTACCATGCATTGCCCATTCTCACCTCGAGGATCGTTGCATACTTCGTTGGTGCATCCAAACCCCGCGGCATGATACGCTCTGCTGCACATAAGCCTCATTATATCTTCCTCAAAACAGCCACCATATCTACCTATCATGGAATTTCCATATCCATTCCGAGATATATTGTCATGCAACTTCCACCGTTACATCATATGACTAGTACACTCATTGTCCTATTGCTTTGCATGATCATGTAGCTGATAATATTTGTGGCAAAGCCATCATTCATCATTGTTTACATGCTACACTAGATCATTGCACATCCTGGCACACTTCCAGAGGCATTCATATAGTGTTATATTGTTTAGAAGTTTTTCATATCGAGTTGTAAGTCAATAAAAGTGTGATGTTCATCATTATTAGGGCACTGTCTCAGTGAGGAAAGGATGATGGAGACAATGATTTCCGCACAAGTCGGGATGAGACTGCAGAGGAAAAATAAAAGAAAATAAAAGAAGAAGAAAAAAGAGAGACAAAGAAAGAAAGAAAAAAAGGAAAAGAGAAGATAAAAGGAAATAAATGAGAGAGAAGAGAGAAGGGACAGTGCTACTACCTCTTTTTCCACACTTGTGCATCAAGTGGCACCATGTTTTTCATCTAGAGAGTCTCTTGTTTTGACTTTCATATGCTAGTGGGAATTTTTCATTATAGAACTTGGCTTGTATATTCCAATGACGGGCTTCCTCAAATGCCCAAGGTCTTCATGGGAAAGCAAGTTGGATGCACACCCACTTAGCTTCAGTCGAGCTTTCATACACTTATAGCTCTAGTGCATCTGTTGCATGGCAATCCCTACTACTCGCATTGATATCTATTGATGGGCATCTCCATAGCCCGTTGATACGCCGAGTTGATGCGAGACTTTCTTCTCCACTTTTTAGCCCTTTGATACCTACCATCATACTATATTCCACCCATATGCTATATCCATGGTTCATGCTCATGTATTGCGTGAGTAATAAAAAGTTGAAGCATGTTAAAAAGTACGATCCAATTGCTTGACTTAACACCGTGGTGCTTGACATTTGTATTTATGTGGTGAAGACGGAGCCATGCCATGCTAATATGATAAAATGAATGGGGGGGTAAACATTCTTTAAGGATCGTATATTTTGAACATTGATGATTATGTTACTTATGTTTATGGATATTACTATGTTAATGTTTATTGAGACATCGTTTCTCAATGATCACACCTACAATAGATTACATGTTGGGTATCATGTCACATCAAAAATTCTATTTTTATCATTTACCTACTTGAGGACGAGCAGGAATTCAGCTTGGGGATGTTGATATGTCTCAAATGTATCTATAATTTTTTTATTGTTCCATGCTATAATATTATCATTCTATGATGTTTTTTAGGCATTTATTTGCCAATTCATATTATTTTTAACCACCAACCTATTAACCTAGTGGCCAGTGCCAGTTGCTGTTTTCTGCATGTTTTTGGTTTTTAGGTTTAGAGTACCAAACGAAGTCCAATTACCACGAAACTTTTTGATGATTTTTTCTGGACCTAAAGAACACCTGGAAGCTTCGAAGATGACCAGAGGCCGCACAAGGGATCCATCACCCAACAGGGCGCGCCCAGGGGGGTCGTGCTCTGTTGGTTCGTGCGTACCCCTCTCGTCTCCTGGTGTCCCTCTCTGGCCTATAAATTCACATATATTCTGAAAACCGTAGGAGAGCTCCTGAAACACCTTTTCCGCTGCCGCAAGTTTCTGTTCCGCCGTGTGCCCATCTGGAGCCCTGTTCCGGTGCCCTAACGGAGGGGGGATCGATCATGGAGGACTTTTTCATCAACCTTGTTGCTCCCATGATGATGTGTGAGTAGTCTACCACAGACCTACGGGTCCATATCTAGTATCAAGTTGGCTCTCCCTCTGTGTGTGTGTGTGTGTGTTTTTCAATACAAAGGTCATCGCATCTTCGCGATGATCTATTCGATGTAATCACTTTGTGCAGTGCATTTATTGGGATCCGATGAATTGTGGGTTTATGTTCAGATTATTCATGAAAAAGATTTGAGTCTTCTCTGAATACTTATATGATTCTTATTTACATGATTATTATAGCTTCGTAAATCTGTCCGATCTATTGATTTGGTTTGGCCAACTAGATTGATCTATCTTCAGTGAGAGGGGTGCGTTGTAGTGGGTTCAATCTGGCGGTGCTCGACAAAGTAGGGGAGAAGACACGTCTTTGTATTTCTGCCACTATGGATAAAACGATGGTGTTGATTCATATTAATTGGATTTTCTTTGTCTACATCATGTCATTGTTCTCCAGGAATTACTCTGTTTTACTTAATACTCTAGATGCATGCTGGATAGCGGTCGATGGGTGGAGTAATAGTAGTAGGTGCAGGAAGGAGTCGGCCTACTTGTTTATGGACGTGATGCCTATATGCACATGATCATTGCCGTGAATATCACATAACTATGCGCTTTTCTATCAGTTGCCCAACAGTAATTTGTTTACCCACCGTATGCCTACTTCGAGAGAGATCCCACTAGAGAACATTATGGTCCCCGGGTCTATTCACTTATATATTTATAAACGTCACTATTTCCTGGCTGCCATTATTTCCTTTTTATTTATTTTGCAATTTATATTTATCCAACTATCATCTACACTACTTACCTGCTTGCAAGTAACGAGTTCAAGGGGCTTCACAACCCTCTTGCCCGCGTTGGGTGCAAGTGTTTGCTCTTTTGTGCGTAGGCGCTGAAGATGGGAGTTGTGTGGTCCTCCTATTGGTTTGATAACCTTGGTTCTCACTAAGGGAAATACTTATGTGTATTATGCTACATCATCCGCTCCTCTTCGCGGAAAAACCCAATGCAGATCACAAGTATCAGTTTTCCAACCATAAACATGAGTTGTCATTTGATAACGGGATCACATCATTAGGAAAATGATGTGATGGAGAGACCCAACCTTCGTATCACTTAGTTTAATTGCTAGAACTTTCTTCATGTCCAGTATCTATTCCTTAGACCATGAGATCGTTTGAATCCTTAACACCATGAGAATGCTTTGTACGTATCCAAACGTCACTTCATAACTGGGTGATCATAGAGGTGCTCTATAGGTATCTTAGAAAGTGTTTGTTGGGTTGCATGGATCGAGACTGGAATTTGTCCCTCCGTATGACGGAGAGATATTTCTGGGCCCTCTCGGTAACACGATATCCAAAGTAGCTTGCAAGCATATGACTAATGTGTTTGTTCACATGGATATTATATTACGGAACAAGTAATGAGACTTGTCGGTGACGAGATTGAACTAGGTATGACGATACCGATTATCGAATCTTGGGCAAGTAACATATCGTTGGATAAAGAGAATTGCATACGGGACTAACTGAATCCTCGACATAGTGGTTCAAACTGATAAAGATCTTCACTGAATATGTAGGAGTCAATATGGATATCCTGGTCCCGCTATTGATTATTGATTGGTGAGTAGTTGACGTGGCTTGAGACTGTGTCGGTATTTCCCCAAAGAGCAAGGGATGATGCGGCACAACGACGGTAAGTATTTCCCTCAGTTATGAAACCAAGGTATTGAACCAGTAGGAGGATCACCAACACCACGTAAACAGCACCTGCACACAAAGAACAAATACTTGCAACCCGACCCGAAAGAGAGGTTGTCAATCTCTCTACGATAAAAAGATAGATTAGGATAAGATAGATCTCTCAAGAACGCAAAATAAAAGAGGCAAATAAAAAGTGCAGCAAGGTATTTTTGGGTTTTTGGAATAATAGATCTGAAAACAAAAGCGGCAAAAATATAGATCGGAAAGCAATATGTTGGAAAAGTAGACCCGGGGGCCATAGGTTTCACTAGTGGCTTCTCTCATGAGTATAGCACACAGTGGGTGAACAAATTACTGTTGGGCAATTGATAGAAGATCAAATAATCATGACGATATCCAAGGCGATGATCATTATATAGGCATCACGTCCAAGATTAGTAGACCGAAACGATTCTGCATCTACTACTATTCCTCCACACATCGACCGAAATCCAGCATGCATCTAGTGTATTAAGTTCATGGAAAAATGGAGTAATGCAATAAGAACGATGACATGATGTAGACAAGATCTATTCATGTATGAACAGACCCCATCTTGTTATCCTTAATAGCAATGATACATGTGTGCCTCGCTGCCCCTTCTGTCATTGGGAGAGGACACCACAAGATCGAACCCATCACAAAGCACCTCTTCCAATGGCAAGAAAAATCGATCTAGTTGGCCTAACTATACCAAAGATTCGAAGAAGAAATACGAGGCTATAAGTAATCATGCATATAATAGATCAAAGAATACTCAAATAATATTCATGGACAGAAACTGATCATGAACTCAAAATTAATCGGATCCCAACAAACACACCGGAAAAGTTTACTTCAAATAGATCTCCAAGAGACCATTGTATTGATAATCAAAAGAGAGAGAGAGAGGAAGCCATCTAGATACTGCCTACGGACCCGTAGGACTATGGTGGCCTACTCACGCATCATCGGAGAGGCACAAATGAGGATGATGAACACCTCCGTGATGGTGTTAGATTGGATCTCGCGGTTTTGGAACTTGCGGTGGCTGGATGTGCTTTTCGTCGACTCCTCTAGGGTTTCTGGAATATTTGGGAATTTATAGGCATCAGAGGCGGTGGAGGGGACTCCCGAGGCGGCCACAACCCATCAGGGCGCGCCCTGGCCCCTAGCGCGCCCTGGTGAGTTGTGGGCGGCCTGGGCTCCCTCCTGGTAACTTCTTTGGCCCACTGGCCCTCTTCTGGTCCAAAAAAATCTCCAAAAAGTTTCGTCGCGATTGGACTCCGTTTGGTACTGATATTTTGCGAAGTATAAAACAAGCAAAAACAGCAACTGGCACTTTGGCACTATATCAATAGGTTAGTCCTAAAAAATGATATAAATTTGCTATAAAATGATTGTAACACATCCAAGAATGATAATATAACAGCATGGAACAAGCAAAAATTATAGATACATTGAAGACATATCAGCATCCCCAAGCTTAATTCCTACTCGTCCTCGAGTAGGTAAATGATAAAAACAGAATTTTTGATGTGGAATGCTGCCTAACATGTTCATCACATATTCTTTTCTTTTGTAGCATGGACATTTGGACTTTTAGATGGTTCAAAGCAATAGTCTAGTTTTGACATAAAGACTTTAATACTCAAGCATGCCAACAAGCAACCATGTCATTCAAAATATCAACACTAAAGAAAGTTATCCCTAGCCCATCATGCTCAATCATTGATCCATTCATGAAACACACTCAAATATTAACTATACCCAGTGCTCAAGTATGATCATAGTGCCCCCTAGTTGGTGCTTTATAAGAGAAGATGGAGACTCAAATAAAAAATAAAAATTGCATAAAGTAAATAGATAGGCCCTTCGTAGAGGGAAGTAGGGATTTGTAGAGGTGCCAGAGCTCAAAGTTTAAGTTGAGAGAGAAAAAATATTTTGAGTGGAATGCCTTTCCTATCAACGAAAACGACAACGTAGTTCACAATAATTTCCATGCTAGATATATCAGAGGCAGTTCCCAAACATAAAGTAAAGGTTATTCCTTTTTCCACCATTCTTTCACAATCCATGGCTGGCCGTATCCACGGTCGTCTTCCATACCAACACTTTCCAAGGAATTTATTATTTGACAACATAAAGTAAATTTATTTATTTTCATTTCGGGACTGGGCATCCCTATTACCGCCGTACTATCATGCAATGACAAGTTAATAAAGACTCATCTTGAGAATAACACATCTAGCATGGGAAAATATTGGACACCCCCTACCGTTTCATGAGTGGTACGAGCACACAAAAAGGAAATTTATTTTGAAAATTAGAGACGGCACATACAAATTTGCATAGAACGGCATGGAAATACCGCATATAGGTAGGTATGGTGGACTCATAAGGCAAAACTGGGTTTAAGGATTTTGGATGCACAAGTAGTATTTTTACTTAGTACAAGTGCAGGTTAGCAAATAGATTGAGAAACAACCAACCAAGAAACGAAAATTCACATAAACGAGCATTGAGCATAACTAACACCGAATAATGCACCATAAGTAGGATGTAATTTCATTGCATCACTATTGACTTTCGTACTTGCATAGGGAATCACAAACCTTAACACCAATATTCTTACTAAAGCATAATTACTCACTAACATGACTCACATATTACTATCATCATGTCTATAAACTATTACAAGGAATCAAGTTTAATTTGTCCAATGATCTTCAGGAAAGTTTTTATTATATCCGCCTTCAATATCTATCACTTTGGGACTAGTTTCATATATTGCCATTTCTTTTGACAAGCTCAAACAAATTTAAGTGAAGCACATGAGCATAAAGATTTTCATCTCTCAAAATAATATAAGTGAAGCATGAGAGGATTTCTTCAAAATTTAATAACTCTCAAATTAATCTAAGTGAAGCATGAAAGTATTTCTCCAAAAAAATCCAAGCACAACGTGCTCAAAAAGGTATAAGTGAAGCACTAGAGCAATTCCATAGCTCAAAAAATTTAAGTGAAGCATATAGAGCAATTCTAACAAATCATAGCATAATATTGGCTCTCTCAAATAGGTGTGTCCAGCAAGTATACTAGTGACAAACTAAAAAGCAAAGCAAGCAAAGACTCAAATGATAGAAGACACTCCAAGCAAAACTCATGATATGTGACGAATAAGAATATAGCTCCAAGTAAAATACCGATGGTCGTTAGAAGAAAGAGAGGATGCCACTTGGGGCATCCCCAAGCTTAGTTGCTTGTTTCTCTTTGGATATATCTTGGGGGTTCTGTAGCATACCAAAGCTTATGCTCTTTTCACTCCTTATTCCTTCATCCATCGTGATCTCACCCAAAACTTGAAAACTTCAATCACACAAAACTCAACAAAACCTTCGTGAGATCTGTTAGTATAATAAAGCAAATCACCACTTTAAGTACTGTTGCAAACCCATTCATATTTTATTATTGCATTATACCTACTGTATTTAAACTTTACCATGGCTCATACCCTTCAATACAAACCATAGATTCATCAAAACAAGCACACAATGCAACGAAACCAGAATCTGTCTTAAACAGAACAGTCTGTAGTAATCTGTACTCTAACCATACTTCTGTAACTCTAAAAGTTCTGAAAAATTAGGACAACGTAAATAATTTTTATAGAAACACTGTGTTAAAATTTCAGTTCATTATCACATTCCCATTAAAAATGAAAATTCGCACACTGGAGACAACATTTCTGTTTCAGATTCAGCGTTGTTTCTACTCATCTTATGAATCATCCTAAAGGCTTTACTTAGCACAAACACTAAATAAAATATAAAAACACAATCATAATAGAGGCATAATTGTGTCAACACTCAAAAACAGAAAGAAAAAGAAGAAAATAAATTTATTCATTGGGTTGCCTCCCAACAAGCGCTATTGTTTTACGCCCCTAGCTAGGCATAAGGCATAGATTCAAGTATTGTCATCTTTTGTTTTTGCTCCATAGGATGCTCTCATGATTGATTCATATGGTGGCTTAATTCTTGTTCTAGGGAATTGTTCCATACCCTTTCTTAGTGGAAACTGAAATCTAATATTGCCTTCTTTCATATCAATCACGGCACGTATAGTGCGTAAAAACGGTCTACCAAGTATAATGGGACAAGACGGATTGCAATTAATATCAAGAACAATAAAATCTATGGGCACATAGTTCCTATTTGCAAGAATAAGAACATCATTAATTCTTCCCAAAGGTTGTTTAATAGTAGAATCCGCCAAGTGCAAATTAAGATAACATTCTTCAATATTGATGAGACCAAGCACATGAAATAAAGATTTCAGAATCGTGGAAACACTAGAACCCAAATCACATAAAGCAAAGCACTCATAATTTTTAATCTTGACCTTAATGGTAGATTCCCACTCATCATGTAATTTTCTAGGAATAGAAATCTCTAACTCCAACTTTTCTTCAAAAGATTTCATCATGGCATCAACGATATGTTTAGTAAAAGCTTTATTTTGTTCATAAGCATGGGGTGAATTCAACATGAATTGCAGCAAAGAAATACAATCAATCAAAGAGCAACTATCATAATTAAAGTCTTGCAATCCAAATTAGTGGGCACATCACTAGTTGAAGTTTTGACATCTTCAAACCCACTTTCATCAATTTTTTCATCAAGATTTTCACCCTCCAAATCATTGGGACGCCCTCTAACTAAAGTTAACTCTACTTCAGTCCCTTCATTATCAATTTTAATATTACTAAACAAGGAATCACTAGAATAAACACCAATCACTTTAAGATCTTCATCATTTTTCTGAAAGTAATCACTAGAAAACGCTTTTTCTAAAAAATCTCTTTTAGCTCTAAGCATAGCGGTTCTTTTCTTACTTTCATCCATAGAGACATATAAAGCTTTAATTGATTCATCAATCTTAGGCACAAAATCTTTCAACTTGAGATTTTCTACATCATGAGAAATTCTATCAATGCTTCTAGACATATCATCAATCTTATTCAACTTTTCTTCTATCGTAGTGTTGAAAACTTCTTGCGCATTGATAAATTCTTTAATATTACTCTCAAGATCAGAGCTGTTCCTATTATTATTGTAAGATGAATTAACATAGGAATTACCATAATTATTAGAGGAATTTCCAGGAAAAGGCCTAGGATTAAAGTTACCTCTATAAGCATTGTTATTGAAATTGTTTCGCGAGACGAAATTCACATCTATGGAATCACTATTTTGCTCAATCAAAGTAGACAAAGGCACATCATTAAGATCAATAGGAGCATTTTTACTAGCAACCAACTTCATTAAAGCATCAATTTTTCACTCAAGGTACTAATTTCTTCAACCGAATTAACCTTTTTGCTAATAGGTGCTCTTTCAGTATGCCATTGTGAATAATTTGCCATAATATTATCTAGCAATTTAGTAGCTTCACCCAAAGTAATTTCCATAAAAGTACCACTCGTGGCGGAGTCTAAAAGATTTCTAGAGACAAACTTCAATCCAAAATAAAAAAAATTGTATGATCATCCAAAGATTTAAACCATGAGTAGGACAATTTCTTAGCATCAATTTCATTCTTTCCCAAGATTGTGCAACATGTTCATGCTCAAGTTGCTTAAAATTCATGATTTGATTCCTCAGGGAAATAATTTTTGCGGGCGGAAAATACTTAGTAATAAAAGCATCCTTGCACTTATTCCAAGAATCGATACTATTGCGAGGCAAAGAAGAAAACCAAATTTTTACACGATCCCGCAAGGAGAAAGGAAATAATTTCAACTTCACTATATCATTGTCCACATCTTTTTTCTTTTGCATATCACATAATTCTACGAATGTGTTTAGATGGGACGCAGCATCCTCATTAGGAGTACCGGTAAATTGATCTTTCATGACAAGATTCAACAAAGCGGCATTAATGTCACAAGACTCCGCACTAGTGGTGGGAGGAGCAATCGGAGTACTAATAAAATCATTATTATTAGTATTGGAAAAATCACATAATTTGGGGTTTTCTTGAGTCATCGTGACTACGCAAACAAGATTGCAAGCAAGCAAGAGATCTAACGAGAAAAAGGCAAACGAAAAAGAGGGCCAATAAAACGGTAAATTTGGTGAAGTGGGGGAGAGGAAAAACGAGAGACAAATGGCAAATAATGTAATTGCAAGGAGATGAGATTTGTGATTACAAACCTGGTAGATGTTGATGGTGTCTCCTCAGTGCCAAAGATTGGCACGTAGAACAGACCGCTTCCTGCCCGGCAACGGCACTAGAAATTCCTTTGACGTGGCTTGAGACTGCGTCGGTATTTCCCCAAAGAGGAAGGGATGATGCAGCACAGCGACGGTAAGTATTTCCCTCAGTTATGAAACCAAGGTATCGAACCAGTAGGAGGATCACCAACACCACCTAAACAGCACCTACACACAAAGAACAAATACTTGCAACGCAACGCGGAAGAGAGGTTGTCAATCTCTCTATGGTAAAAAGATAGATTGGATAGATAGATCTCTCAAGAACGCAAAATAAAACAGGCAAATAAAAAGTGCAGCAAGGTATTTTGGGTTTTTGGAATAATAGATCTGAAAACAAAAGCGGCAAAAAGATAGATCGGAAAGCAATATGTTGGAAAGTACACCCGAGGGCCGTAGGTTTCACTAGTGGCTTCTCTCATGAGTATAGCACACGGTGGGTGAACAAATTACTGTTGGGCAATTAATAGAAGATCAAATAATCATGACGATATCCAAGGCGATGATCATTATATAGGCATCACGTCCAAGAATAGTAGACTGAAACAATTCTACATCTACTACTATTACTCCACACATCGACCGCTATCCAGCATGCATCTAGTGTGTTAAGTTCATGGAAAAATGGAGCAACACAATAAGAATGGTGACATGATGTAGACAAGATCTATTCATGTAGGAATAGACCCCATCTTGTTATCCTTAATAGCAACGATACATGCGTGCCTCGCTGCCGTTCTGTCACTCGGAGAGGACACCGCAAGATCGAACCCATCACAAAGCACCTCTTCCAATGGCAAGAAAAATTGATCTATACCAAAGATTTGAAGAAGAAATACGTGGCTATAAGTAATCATGCATATAAGAGGTCAAAGAAGACTCAAATAATATTCATGGATAGAAACTGATCATGAACTCAAAATTCATCGGATCCCAACAAACACACCACAAAAGTTTACATCAAATAGATCTCCAAGAGGCCATTGTATTGAGAATCAAAAGAGAGAGAGGAAGCCATCTAGCTACTGCCTACGGACCCATAGGTCTATGGTGGACTACTCATGCATCATCGGAGAGGCACTAATGAGGATGATGAACCCCTCCGTGATGGTGTTATATTGGATCTCGCGGTTCTGGAACTTGTGGCGGCTGGATGTGTTTTTCGTCTACTCCTCTAGGGTATCTGGAATATTTGGGAATTTATAGGCATCGGAGGCGGTGGAGGGGACTCCCGAGGCAGCCACAACCCATCAGGGCGCGTCCGGGGCCCCTGGCGCGCCCTGGTGGGTTGTGGGCGGCCTGGGCTCCCTCCTGGTAACTTCTTTGGCCCACTGGCCCTCTTCTGGTCCAAAAAAATCTCCAAAAAGTTTCGTCGCGATTGGACTCCGTTTGGTACTGATATTCTGCAAAGTAAAAAAAACAAGCAAAAACAACAACTAGCACTTTGGCACTATGTCAATAGGTTAGTCCCAAAAAATGATATAAAGTTGCTATAAAATGATTGTAAAACATCCAAGAATGATAATGTAACAGCATGGAACAAGCAAAAATTATAGATACGTTGGAGACGTATCAGGAGTCTCGATCATGTCTACATGTTCTCAAACCAGTAAGGTCACATACTTAAGGGTCGGTAATGCTAGGGTAGTTTTGGGATATTCATGTGGTGAAATCTGTAAGTAGTTCAGAGTCCCGGATGGGATCCAAGATATCACAAGGAACTCCGGAATAGTCAAGCGGTAGAGATTTATATATGGAAAGTGGTTTTTGGGGTTCCGGAAAAAGTTTTTTTCCAGTATAGTAGCGAGAAGCTTCCGGAAGTCCACCAGGGGTTCCACCTCGTCCCGAAAGCCAACATGGGTTAAGGGGAGGAAACATGGCCTTATTGGGCCAGTCGCACCAGCCCCCTTTAGGCCCATACGGCAAGGGGTGGGAAACCCTAGAGGGGAGTCCACCTCACTTGCCTTGGGAGGCAAGTTCCCTCCCTCGGGCCGCAGGCCCCCTCCTTGGAGGAGGGGCTAGAGCTGGCGCACCCACCATCACACCTATATAAAGGGTGGAGGTAGATGGGGGCAGCTCATCCCTTCACCATGGCGGTTGCCCCCTCCCTCTCCCTCCACCTCCTCATTTCGTCAGTGCTTGGCGAAGCCCTGCTGGTGTTCCACTACCACCACCACGTCGTCGTGTTGGTTCCGATCTCATCTACCTCCGCCATCCCTCTTGCCGAATCAAGAAGGAGGAGACATCACCGAGATGTACGTGTGCTAAACTCGGAGGTGTCGCTCGTGTGATGCTTGGATCAGATTGGATTGTGACACGAGTATGACTATTGCAACCATGATCTGTAGATCGTTAATGCTTTCGGTCTACAAGGGTATGTGGACACTTCTCCCTCTTGTTGCTGGCATCTCCATAGAATAGATCTTGGGTGTTTCGTAGGATTTTTTTTGTTTTCCATGCAACCTTCCCCAATATAATCTGATCATAAACCCACAATTCATCGGATCCTAACAAACATGTCGCAAAAGATTACATCGAATAGATCTTAGAGAAGAGCATTGTATTGGAGATCAAGTTAGAGAGAGAGGGAGAGAGAGAAAGTCATCTAGCTACTGCTATGGACACATAGGTCCTGTAGGAACTACTCACGCATCATCATGGAGGTAACAAGGTTGATGAAAATGGTCTCCCCAACAGTTTCGGCCTTAGGAAGAGTATCGAAAACGGCCACCGGATGGGATAACAGAAGAACAGAGGCTTGATACAGTCATAAAATTATCTTGGGTCTCGCTTCAAGGGTTTGGGGTATTAGGGAATTTACAGGCCAGAGTTCAGGTCAAATCGAGCCTCGAGTGGCCCACAAGCTCACCAGGAGCCCCCATGGCACACCATCAGGGCTTGTGGCCCCCTCGTGTGTCTTCTAGTATCCTCTAGAAGCTTCTAGGATCTCTTATGTTCCATAAAAAATAACTACAAAGTTTCATCGTGTTTGGACTTCGGTAGGTTTCATTTTTCTGCGAAACAAAAAACTTGCAGAAAACAAGAACTGGCATTGGGTGCTATATTAATAGGTTAGTCCATCAAAATAATATAAGATCACATATAAATCATACAAAAGTGATAGTATAATAGCATGAAACAATCAAAAATTATAGATACGTTGGAGACGTATCAATCCCTGGCGGTTAACTGATGGGCCGCACCTAGAAGACGCATGACGTGTGCAAGGAAGGTTCCCGAAGACTTGATGCATACTCCAAGGATGAGTCGGATGTCGATTACAATACGATTCGCGTGTTATGTAGCCAATATAACTATAACCCTTGACCTCCCCGATACCTTTATAAACTGGGGGGTAAGGCACATAAGGTCCATGTACACAATTAAGTAGTAGACAACCTCGTGGTAGAAACACAAGTACTTTGAACTACATCCATGGCCAATACAAATAAAAGCAAGACATATGGTATTATCTCTTTGAGAGAGCCCGAACCTGGGTAAAACCTCGCATCTCTTGTTACCATCGTACTTAGGATACCAGCTCGGGATCCCCTGCCCGAGATTCTCCAGAATGAACTATGTCAGATACCCAACCACTCTTACAAGAGAGCAAGGAAACATGTTTATGTTGGAGTTGGATTTTATTAGATTTAAATTTAACCAAATTTTAGCAGTTTAATATAATTTGGATGGGATAATTAGTTCTATGCCCCTACTTGTGTGATACGTCTCCAACGTATCTATAATTTTTGCTTGTTTCATGATGTTATGTTATCATTCTTGGATGTTTTACAATCATTTTATAACAACTTTATATCATTTTTGGGACTAACCTATTGACATAGTGCCAAAGTGCCAGTTACTGTTTTTGCTTGTTTTTTTACTTCGCAGAATATAAATACCAAACGGAGTCCAATCGCGACGAAACTTTTTGGAGATTTTTTCTGGACCAGAAGACACCCACTGAGCCAAAAAAGAGCCAGGAAGGTGGGCTGTGGAGAGCACAACCCACCAGGGCGCGCCAGGGGGCCCCCGGCGTGCCCTGATGGGTTGTGCCCTCCACGGGGCCCCTCTGCACCGCCTCTAATGCCTATAAATTCCCAAATATTCGGAAAACCCATGGGAAGTCGACGAAACACAATTCTAGCCGCCGCAATTTCCAGAACCTCGTGATCCAATCTAAACACCATCACGGAGGGGTTCATCTTCCTCATAGGTGCCTCTCCGATGATGCGTGAGTAGTCCACCATAGACCTACAGGTCCGTAGGCAGTAGCTAGATGGCTTCCTCTCTCTCTCTCTTATGATTTTCAATACAATGGTCTCTTGGAGATTTATTTAATATAAACTATTGCGGTGTGTTTGTTGGGATCCGATGAATTTTGAGTTCATGATCAGTTTCAATCCATGAATATTATTTGAGTCTTCTTTGATCTCTTATATTCATGATTACTTATAGCCTCGTATTTCTTCTTCGAATCTTTGGTTTAGTTAGGCCGACTAGATCGATTTTTCTTGCCATGGGAAGAGGTGCTTTGTGATGGGTTCGATCTTGCGGTGTTCTTTCCCAGTGACAGAAGGGGCAGCAAGACACGCATGTATCATTGCTATTAAGGATAACAAGATGATGTCTATTCCTACATGAATAGATCTTGTCTACATCATGTCATCGTTCTTATTGCATTACTCCGTTTTTCCATGAACTTAATACACTAGATGCATGCTGGATAGCGGTCGATGTGTGGAGTAATAGAGGTAGATGCAGGCAGGAGTCGGTCTACGTATCTTGGACGTGATGCCTATATAATGATCATCGCCTTGGATATCGTCATGACTATTCGATTTTCTATCAATTGCCCAACAGTAATTTGTTCACCCACCGTGCGCTAAACTCATGAGAGAAGCCACTAGTGAACCCTACGGCCCCGGGTCTACTTTTCCAATATATTGCTTTCAGATCTATCTTTTTGCATCTTTGTTTTCAGATATACAAAACCAAAAACCCAAAAATAGACCCGGGGAAACTGGCAACTCTCTTGCTGCCTGGGACCTCGTCTGTAGACCGAAGAATCATGGGGGGTTGGGCGTTCTGGATGTGAAGACACAAAACGTGGCCCTGCTGTTAAAATACTTGCACAGCTTTTATAACAGGAGAGATGTGCCCTGGGTATCTCTGATTTGGTCCACATACTACGACAACAAAGTGCCGCATGCGACGAACTCATGCGGATCGTTCTGGTGGCGAGACGTCATGAACTTGGCTGATGTTTATCGCGGAGTCACCTCTGTGTAGGATGGTGATGGGACCTCGGCCCTCTTCTGGAAAGACCTGTGGAAGGAACAAATATTTGAAGAGACATACCCTAGAGCATTCTCTTTCTCCAAATGGGAGGATGCCTCGGTGGCCAAATTCTTAGCAATGAGCGATTTGTAGGAAGGTTTCCACCTGCCTCTCACGACACAAGCAAGAGGGGAGCTGCGAGGTCTCTAAGAGGCCACCTTAACCACTATGCCTGATGCTAACCAGAGTGATGTATGGGTCTGCGTGTGGGGACCCCACTACACTGCCTCCCGATATTACAAGTTCTACTTCAGAAACGTTGAGGCTGATGAGGCCTTCAAGTGGATTTGGCGCTCCAAAGGCACAATGAAACTGAAGGTTTTTTTCTCTGGTTACTCCTTGCAAACAGAGTTAATACCAAGAATATGCTCAAAAGGAGACACTACAAAATAGATGATACTTGGAATTGTACTCTGTGTAGCACCAATGAGGAAGAGACAGTCGAACACTTGTTCTTCAAGTGCCCCTTTGCACGCAGATGCTGGGATGTCTGTTGGAATTACCTGGACTGCTGATGGGAATAGATTGGCAATGATCAAAGATGGGAGAACGAATTGGAGCTCCCCCTTATTCATGGAAATTTTTGTGGTGTCAGCTTGGAGCATTTGGAAGGAAAGGAATGATCTGATCTTCAGGAAGATCCCACATTCATTTGCTTCTTGGAGGGAGAGATTCAAGACAGACTTGTCACTCCTGAGACATAGGGTTAAGCCCTCCTTGTCTAGTTTTATTGACTCCTTCCTATAAACAGTAGTGTAGACTTCCTCCCCTGCTCTTGCTCTTTCTACCTTCTCTCCTCACCCCTCTTGAAAATGGGAGGTGTTGGAAGACTCACTGTAAACAACATGTACTTGTAACACGCATGTATTTTGTGGGATGAGTAATATATGACAGTGGGATCCTCTCCTACTGTCCTTGACACGTCAAAAAAAATCCAAAAATATATTGCTGCATATTTTATTTGCCCTTTCTATTTTGTGCTCTTGAGAGATCTATCTCTCCTATCTATCACTACCTAATCTATCTTTTTACCGTAGAGAGATTGACAACCTCTCTTTCGCGTCGGGTTGCAAGTATTTTTTGTTTGTGTGCAGGTGCTACTTATTGGGTGGTGGTGATCCTCCTACTGGTTCGATAACCTTGGTTTAATAAATGAGGGAAATACTTACCGTCGCTGTGCTGCATCATCCCTTCCTCTTTGGGGAAATACCGACGCAGTCTCAAGCCATGTCAAAGGAATTTCTGGCGCCGTTGCTGGGGAGGAAGCGGTCTCTTCTACGTTCCTATCGTAGACGCCGAGGGGACTCCATCATCATCTACCAGGTTCCTAATCACAAATCTCATCTCCTTGCAATTACATTATTTGCCATTTGCCTCTTGTTTTCCTCTCCCCCACTTCACCAATTTGCCGTTTTATTCGCCCTCTTTTTCGTTTGCCTTTTTCTCGTCAGATCTCTTGTTTGCTTGTCACCATGAGTGATTTTGGTATGGTAGAAACGGATGATGGCAGGACTCCTAAAATTGGACGTTCTGCTAATATTGATTCTAAAACTTTTGTTTTGGGGCAAGGGAATGTTATAGGAAAAGAAACTATCCAAGAGTTTTTCAATTGCGTTGGGAATTTGACTCTCGATGATACTCCTATTTTGAAAAGAACTAAATCTTATGCGGAAGCTATCTCAGTGCTAGTTCTAAAACTTGAAAATAGATTTATTCGTACCCATCCTACCTTGCAAAGATTGTTTTATGAGCTACCCGTCATAAAGAACCCTAAAGCTAGGAAGTTGGCTACACTTGTTCTTATGCATGAATTTGATCACATAGTACGGGAAGCTAGGGAGATCTTTGACTTTTATGGTATGAACAGTGAAAAACTGGTAATAGGAGAAATCCTCTACAGTAGTGATTACATGATGAGATATTTGCTTGGAAATAATCAAAAAAATTATGAGAATCTCAAAAAGGAAGTCCCCGTTTTAGACATGATCCAACACGTTTTCAATGATGTGAATCAACAATATTCTTGGATCGTAGCCGGTAATCAAAGGGGGTACGTAGAGGGACAATTTGATAGTGCTAAGGTTGCTATGGATGATGTGTTTCAAGTTCTATTTGCAAAACCTCTTGACAAAAACACCTCAACCAAAACCAAAGATGACAATACTTGAATCTATGTGTTATGCCAAGCTAGGGGCGTAAACGATAGCGCTTGTTGGGAGGCAACCCACTGAATAAATAAATTTTTGCTTTTTCCTTTCTGTTTTTGTGTGTTGAAACAATTATGCCTCTGTTATGATTGTGTTTTTATGGTTTATTTAGTGTTTGTGCCAAGTAAAGCCTTTAGGATGATTCTTAGGATGAGTATAAGTGATGCTGAATCTGAAACAGAAACTTTGCGTCCAGTATATGAATTTTCATTTTTAATGGAACGTGATCTTAAGCTAAAATTTTAACACAGTGTTTCTATACAAATTCCTTACGTTGTCCCAATTTTTCAGAATTTTTAGAGTTACAGAAGTATGGTTAGAGTACAGATTACTACAGACTGTTCTGTTTAAGACAGATTCTGTTTTCGTTGCATTGTGTACTTGTTTTGATGAATCTATGGGTTATATTGAAGGGTATGAGCCATGGTAAAGTTAAAATACAGTAGGTATAATGCAATAATAAAATATTAATGGGTTTGCAACAGTACCTAAAGTAGTGATTTGCTTTATTATACTAACAGATCTCACGAAGATTTTGTTGAGTCTTGTGTGATTGAAGTTTTCAAGTTTTGGGTGAGATCACGATGGATGAAGGAATAAGGAGTGATAAAAAGCCTAAGCTTGGGGATGCTACCGCACCCCCAAGATATATCCAAAGAGTAACAAACAACTAAGCTTGGGGATGCCCCCGAGTGGCATCCCTTCTTTCTTCTAACGACCATCGGTATTTTACTTGGAGCTATATTTTTATTCGTCACATATCATGAGTTTTGTTTGGACCATCTTGTATCTTTGCTTGGTTTGTTTGTTAGTTTTTCCTTTGTATCCTTTCTGGACACACCTTTTTGAAAGAGCCAAAATCATGCTATGATTTGTTAGAATCGCTCTATGTGCTTCACTTAAACTTTTTGAGCTCATGTGCTTCACTTAAATTTGTTTGAGCTTGTCAAAAAAGCAATGGCAATATATGAAACTAGTCCCAAAGTGGTAGATATCCAAGGAGGATATAATAAAAACTTTCATGAAGATCATTGGACAAATTAAACTTGATTCTTTGTAATAGTTTTGAAACATGATGATAGTAATATGTGAGTCATGCTAGTGAGTAATTATGCTTAGTAGGAATATTGGTGTTAAGGTTTGTGATTCCCTATGCATGCACGAAAGTCAATAGTTATGCAATGAAGTTACATCCTACTTGTGGTGCATTATTCGATGTTAGTTATGCTCAATGCTCGCTTATGTGAATTTTCGTTTATTGGTTTGGTTGCTTCCCAATCTATTTGCTAGCCTCCATTTGTACTAAGTAGAAATACTACTTGTGCATCCAAAATTCTTAAACCAAGTTTTGCCTTATGAGTCCACTATACCTACCTATATGCGGTATTTCCATGCCGTTCCAAGCAAATTTGTATGTGCCATCTCTAAATTTTCAAAATAAATTTTCTCTTTTGTGTGCTCGTATCGCTCATGAAACGGTGGGGAGTGTCCAATATTTTTCCATGCTAGATGTGTTATTCTCAAGATGAGTGTTTATTCCCTTGTCATTGCACGAGAGTGCGGCGGTAATAGGGATGCCCATTCCCGAAATGAAAAATAAAAAATATTTACTTTATGTTGTCAAATAATAAATTCCTTTGGAAGTGTTGGTACGGAAGGCAACCGTGGATACGGCCAGCCATGGAAAGTGAAAGTTTGGTGGAAAAAGGAATAAAGTTTATTTTCTGTTTGGGAACCGCCAATGATATATCTAGCATGGAAAGTATTGTCAGCTACTTTGTCGTTTTCGTTGACAGGAAAAGCATGCCACCCAAAATATTTTTCTCTTTCAATTTAAAACTTTGAGCTCTGGCACCTCTACAAATCCCTACTTTCCTCTGCGAAGGGCCTATCTTTTACTTTATGCAATTTTTATTTTTTGTTTTGAGTCTCCATCCTCTCTTATAAAGCACCAACTAGGGGGCACTATGATCGTACTTGAGCATTGGGTATAGCTAATATTTGAGTGTGTTTCATGAATGGATCAATGATTGAGCATGATGGGCTAGGGATAAATTTCTTTAGTGTTGATATTTTGAAAGACATGGTTGATGGTTGACATGCTTGAGTATTGATGTCATTATGTTAAAACTAGACTATTGCTTTGAATCATTTACAAGTCCAAATGTCCATGCTATACAAAAGAAAAGAATGTGATGAACATGTTAGGCAGCATTCCACATCAAAAATTCTGTTTTTATCATTTACCTACTCGAGGACTAACCTATTGACATAGTGCCAGTTGCTGTTTTTGCTTGTTTTTTTACTTCGCAGAATATCAATACCAAACGGAGTCCAATCGCGACGAAACTTTTTGGAGATTTTTTCTGGACCAGAAGACACACAGTGGGCCAAAAAAGAGCCAGGAAGGTGGGTTGTGGAGAGCACAACCCCCCAGGGCGCGCCAGGGGGCCCCCAGCACGCCCTGATGGGTTGTGCCCTCCAAGGGGCCCCTCTGCACTGCCTCTGATGCCTATAAATTCCCAAATATTCGAAAAACCCTAGGGGAGTCGACGACACACAATTCCATACGCCGCAATTTCCAGAACCTCGAGATCCAATCTAAACACCATTACGGAGGGGTTCATCTTCCTCATAGGTGCCTCTCCGATGATGTGTGAGTAGTCCACCATAGACCTATGGGTCCGTAGGAAGTAGCTAGATGGCTTCCTCTCTCTCTCTCTCTCTTATGATTCTCAATACAATGGTCCCTTGGAGATCTATTTGATGTATACTTTTGCGGTGTGTTTGTTGGGATAAGATGAATTTTGAGTTCATGATCAGTTTCTATCCATGAATATTATTTGAGTCTTCTTTGATCTCTTATATGCATGATTACTTATAGCCTCGTATTTCTTCTTCGAATCTTTGGTTTAGTTAGGCCAACTAGATCGATTTTTCTTGCCATGGGAAGAGGTGCTTTTTGATGGGTTCGATCTTGCGGTGTTCTTTCCCAGTGACAGAAGGGACGGCAAGACACGCATGTATCGTTGCTACTAAGGATAACAAGATGGGGTCTATTCCTACACGAATAGATCTTGTCTACTCATGTCATCGTTCTTATTGCATTAATCCGTTTTTCCATGAACTTAATACACTAGATGCATGCTGGATAGCGGTCGATGTGTGGAGTAATAGAGGTAGATGCAGGCAGGAGTCGGTCTACCTATCTTGGACGTGATGCCTATATAATGATCATCGCCTTGGATATCGTCATGACTATTCGATTTTCTATCAATTGCCCAACAGTAATTTGTTCACCCACCGTGCCCTATACTCATGAGAGAAGCCACTAGTGAACCCTACGGCCCCCGGGTCTACTTTTCTAACATATTGCTTTGTGATCAATCTTTTTGCATCTTTGTTTTCAGATCTACAAAACCAAAACCCAAAAATATATTGTTGCATATTTTATTCGCCCTTTCTATTTTGTGCTCTTGAGAGATCTATCTCTCCTATCTATCACTACCTAATCTATCTTTTTACCGTAGAGAGATTGACAACCTCTCTTTCGCGTCGGGTTGCAAGTATTTGTTGTTTGTGTGCAGGTGCTGCTTATTGGGTGGTGGTGATCCTCCTACTGGTTCGATAACCTTGGTTTCATAACTGAGGGAAATACTTACCATCACTGTGATGCATCATCCCTTCCTCTTTGGGGAAATACCGACGCAGTCTCAAGGCACGTCATTGTGTCCCAATCCCCTAATTTCTGAAATTCACCTGTTCTGTGCAAGCCACTTTGCAATTCTTATGCTTTTGCCCTTTGACTGTTTGACCATCACTTCGAAAACTTCATAACAAATTCATACTGAATCATAAGGATGCAAAGAAGATACCAAAATTTTCAGAAAAGCATCACCTATATGTCAATGCCATTTGCATTCATGACAAAAGTGTTAGAAAGTGCCCATCTGAGTTTTAGCTCTTATCATACCACCATGAATAGTGAAATCTAAAAATATTCAGAAAATTCCAAAAAAAATGGTGGAAAAGAATGAGAAATGTTTTAAGTGCTTGCCAAGTTTCATCAGGGAATGACATTCGTGAAACTCGTGGCAAAAAACAATTTATTTTGGGTTCAAATTGTTTTTTTGCCACGACTTCCATGAATGTCATTCCCTGATGAAACTTGGCAAGCACTTAAAACATTTTTCATTCCTTACCGCCAATTGTTTTTGGAATTTTTTGAATGTTTTTAGATTTTACTGTTCATGGTGGTATGATAAGAGCTAAAACTCGGATGGGCACTTTCCAACACTTTTGTCATGAGTGCAAATGACATTGACATATAGGTGATATTTTTCCAAACATTTTGGTATCTTATTTGCATTTTTTTGATTTAGTATGAATTTGTTATGCAGTAGTCAAAGTGATGGTCAAACGGTCAAAGGGAAAAAGCATAAGAATTTCAAAGTGGCTTGGACAGAACAGGTGAGTTTCTAAAATTAGGGGTAAAACAACCGAGTGGGACACAACTAGGGGCATAAAACTAATTATCTCTTTGGATAAATACATAGATTTAAAAAAACAAGTAAAAAGCTAGAGCCACGCAGGACCCATCTTGTCATGAGATTGACTAGTGGGCCACGGGTGTGCTGAAGTAGCTCTCTGTATGTGCCACTAACATGTGGGTCTATGGGACCCACATTTCAGTGAGACAAAAGGGCAAAAATGGGGCAATAAATCCCACTTCCCTCGCGTAGAGCCCAACCCACGCCTATACGATGAAAGGATGTGGCCCGAGCCAGTGGGTTGGTACAACGCATCTGATCCGGAGAGACTTGACATGTTTTGTGTTTGACCCAGCAGTTGACAGCTGAGGCATATGCATCAATTACTAAAACAGCAACAACTGGGAAATGGCATGCATGATCTAATCTGAGCATGCAATCGAGATCCAAAGGCCGACATTCATGTGTGTCTAAAATGAGAGAAACAGGGGATCACACTGTGGCGCACTGGTGGCATGCAGACAAAGTGGCGGAGGAGCTCCTCGGAGTTGCTCCAATGACCAAAACTAGCGGTGGAAAAGTCCTGCATGACCTATGCATCGAAGCAACTATTGGTTTGTCGGAGATTGGTTTTGTACCTACGGGAAAACCACAAAAGAACCCGGTTCGAACACAGGGGAGCTACTTGCAATCTACAACCTGATCACTGATACTTGTGATCTGCGTTGGGTTTTCCGTGAAGAGGAACGGGTAATTGCGGCACAAAGCGGATTAGTATTTCCCTTAGTTATGAAACCAAGGTTTATCGAACCAATAGGAATATCAATCCTCAACCGTCTTCAGCGGCTGCACACAAATGAACAAACAACTTGCACCCAACGCGGGCAAGAGGGTTGTCAATCCCCTTGATCTCGTTATTTGCAAGCAAATGAGTTGTGTAGATAATTGTTGATAAATATAAATTGCAAAATAAATAAAAATTAAATAAAGGCAGCAAGGTAAATATAGCGTTTGCGAATATATAAGTGAATAGACCCGGGAGCCATAGTGTTCCCTAGCGACATCTCTCGTGTAGGCAGCATACGGTGGGTAAACAAATTACTGTTGGGCAATTGATAGAAAAGCGGATAGTTATGCGATGTTCACGGCAATCATGTATATATAGGCATCACGTCCATAAGAAAATAGGCTGACTCCTGCCTGCACCTATTACTATTACTCCACCCATCGACCGCTATCCAGCATGCATCTAGAGTATTAAGTAAAATAGAGTAATGCTTGGAGAACGATGACATGATGTAGACAAAGTAAACTCAAACAATATGAATGACCCCCATCGTTTTATCCTTAGTAGCAACAACACAAAGACGCATCTTGTCCCCTACTTTGTCACTGGGATATAGAAACTTGCCAGGTTGAACCTACCACAATGCACCACTCCCACCGATGAAATATCAATCTACTTGGACAAAGCATATCAATAGATCGGAGAGCATTACGAAGCTATAATGATCATGCACATAAGAGATAATATAATTCAGAGGCATCTCAAATACTTTTCATGAATAATCTGAACATAAACCCACAATTCATCGGATCCCAACAAATACACCGCACAATAGGGTTACATCGGATAGATCAAAGCGAAGATGTGATGACCATTGTATTGAAGATCATAAGAGAGAGAGAGATTGCCATCTAGGTACTAGCTATGGACCCGTAGGTCTGTGGTGAACTACTCACACATCATCATGAGGGTAGCAAGGTTGATGAAGAGGCCCTCCATGATCGATACTCCCTCCGGCCAGTTGCCGGAACGGAGCTCCAGATGGCCTCGCGACGGAACAGAGACTTGCGGCGGCTGAAAAATGGTTTTGGGACTGCCTCTGTTATTTTTAGGGTGAAATAGAATGTATACGCCAAAGAGGGGCGTCGGAAGGCAACCGAGGGAGGCACAAGCCATCAAGGCGCCTCCCTGGGGCACGCCCTGTTGGCTTGTGCGGCCCCCGGCCTCCTTCCGAAGCTTCCAGGTCTTCTTTTGGTCCAGAAGAATTCATCAAAAAGTTTCGTGGCAACTGGACTTCGTTTGGTACTATAAACCTGAAAAGCAAAAAACACGCAGAAAACACCAACTGGCACTGGGCACTGGGTCAATAGGTTAGTGCTCAAAAATATTATAAATTGGTAAATAAAGACCCAAAAAGTATCCTAGAATGATAATATATCAGCATGGAACAATCAAAAATTATAGATACGTTGGAGACGTATCAATCACCGCCATGGCAAGGCAATGTGCATAGAGAATCAGATGGAAACGGAGATTTACCTACATTCGGGCCACCTTGCGGTGTAAAACCCTACTCCTGCTTTGTGGTTGGATTGCTCTGTGGTTTTAACAAGGGCTACAAAGCTGGGGGAGGAAGAAGAGCTCTCTCCGGCCAAATGGACACTCTTTGGTCCCTCTCCTAGCTATGGTGGCGGCTTGCCCCTCTTATCCTTGCCTTGGGCCTCTTTCCCCAAAACATTGGCGGGAAAAGGGCGTACAGGGTGGCAATTCCAAGGGAGACAAGTGTTCAGTCTTTCCTGACAAAGGTTGTCTTCGTCCTGCAAAGGAGTCATCCATGACGTGCTCGTGGGCTCGCCGATGCCGCCCGTTCTAGTGACCTGCGCCACCTTGGTCTCCTTGCACCAAAGAGGTAAGTCTCGGGACTCATCTCAGAGGAGGACAGTTGTTCGCTCCCCTTTAATCACAAATGGGAAAGATTCTTTGCATTCGCCCTCTGGCGCCGTCCTTGCATCTGCTGCTGCCCCGCCACGTCACCCATGTGGCGGGCACGTGACCGCATGACCAGCAACGCCTGGTCTCCTCACGCGGGGGGGCTCGTGGGAAGCTGCCTCGCAGGGCACGCCTCACGGCGCTTCCCACAGCTTATGGATAGGATGGCCTGATGGGCCCTCTTAGAGAGAGAAAGGAATTCGTGAAGCCAGAGCCTCGCGGGGTGGTCCTGGAGCCAGGAAGCGGGCCGCCAGCCAGGCTGGGCCCTTTTTCGTGTAGACGACTGGGCCGACAGTAGATGAGCCGTGGTACCCTGGTTCCACTGGACCGACAATAGCCCCCGGGCCCGTAGCTCGCACGTTCCGCCTGTTGAGTGTGAAATGACGCGGACCAAAACGCCACGGGACCTGACAGACTACAGGGTCTAGGTGGTGACACGTGGCAGTCATGACAGGACAGGACGCACCCACTTCTCCCATGACGTCTCGGTAACTGCACGCGCCCGGTCTTAAGACTATCCCACGCGAGGAAATAGTACCATCATTGCATTCCTTTCCTCAGACGCCTCCTCTGCGCTCCGCTGCTTCTCCTTCCTTGTGCACACATTGCCTGCCGCTCTCTTCTCTGCCTCCACTCCTCACTGTCGTAGCCATGGCTCCGAAGAAGAAAAGCACCGCCGCCGCCGGAGCGCAGGTCGATCCAACTCTGCTGTCCTCCACCATCCGGAACGAGGAGGGGCTGGCCAAGCTCAACCCCTTGACGGCCGCTGCTCACAACGAGCACAGAGCCACTCAGATATGGCATGGCGCGCGGCCGGCCGGGGAGCTAATGGTGTTGACCTTCCCCTTCTTCTTCCACTGCATCTTCGGTGGCCTGCTGCCACCCTTTTCAGACTTCTTTCGTGTTGTGGTGGAGCACTACCAGATTCACACCCTCCACCTCCATCCGAACTCCATCTTCCTCCTCGCCATCTTCGCCTTCCTCTGCTAAGGCTTATTGGGGGTGATGCCCTCGGTGGCCCTCTTCCACACCTTCTACAGCATGAGGTGCAAGCAGGGGCACAGCACGGGGTGTGCCTCCTTCCACATGGTGGATAGGATGGCGGAGCGCTTCATTGACATGAAGGTCCTCAAGAAGGTGGAGAACTTCAGGGCGCATTTGGTATACATGGAGGTAGGCCAGTGCAGCCCATTGTTCGCACCTCCCGTCGGGCCGGCCGTCAATAGCTCAGGCTGGGAGCACTCCAAGATGGACGAGGCTGATCTCAGGCCCATCGCCGCCAGGGTGTGGGAACTGCGGGCGGCAGGGCTCACCAGCGCCATGGTGGCCCGAGAGTTCATGTGTTGTCACATTGCTCCCCTCCAGAGGTGGTCGCACCCTGCATGGGTGTGCCAGGGGCTCGCGGACAAGACCCGGCTGTGCGCCGACACCCTGCAGACGCTGGTGGTGAGTGGGATCACGGAGATCATGTTCATCGAGGAGGTGCCAGAGGGGATGCCGCTGGGTGCGCTCCCTCTGTACAAGCGCGGCGACGGGGCGGACCACCAGGCCCTGATGTCGGTGTTTGATGAGTGAGGCTTGGTCTCTCTAGGCCACGAGGGGCCTCGCGACAACCCCATTCTCATTGTGCCCGCCTCGGAGGACCTTGAGGATGCCGGGCCCTCCTCGAGCGTCGGCACGGGCAGCAGCAGGGGGCACATGCCGAGCCATGGCTAACTGCTGCTGGGGGCCAGTGATGATCATGACGACGACGACGCGGACCTCCAGTTCGTGGTCGTGCCCTCCAGACACGTGGAGGATGATAACAAGGTGGTGGTGGTGGAAGACCCCCGCAAGGGGAAGACTGAGGGGGCCTCCAGGCCCCCAAAGGAGATGGGCCAGCCGAGCGGAGCTGGGACAAGCTCCGACAGGCCCGCAGAGCACCCTCCGAGGGAAGCTCCGGCGGGCATCATGGGAGCGGCAGCAGCAGCCGCTCCAGATCCCTCCCGAGGAGGAGGCGTTGGGTTGCCACTGATGAGTAAGGCCTTCCTTCTTTGTGTTTTCCTTTTTGTTCTTCTTATGTTATTGGGGGCGCGAGGTTGAACCATTGATCCTGCAGGGCTCCCATCCGCAAGAAGCAGAGGGCCGCATCTTCTGTGTCGCCCTCACCCACAATGCTTGTTGGGGGAGCCCATGTGCCCCCGCCAGGCCCTGCGGGGCGTGAAGAGGTCGCCCTCTGGCTCGAGGCCGAGGCGGCGCACACAGTGGAGGAGGAGGAGCACGAGGTGCCTCCTGCCCCACGGGAAGACCTGCCTCCCCCGCCTGAGGATGGGCCAGCCTATTGGCAAGCTCTTGGGGTAGGAGGATGTGCCTCTGGAGGTGCCTGATGCTGGGGGCGCCACCGATATGGAGGTGGAGAACGAGGCGGACCCCCGGGCAAGCTCTACACCTGCCGGGGGGAATGATGCACACCAGGAGACCGCGGCAAGCCCCCGACACATGCCGCCGCGGCAGGACGAGCAGGAGGCCGCGCCAAGCCCTCGGTGCGCGGCCAATGAAGCGGCCCTTCCCAAGGGCAAGGGGCCTTCGAAAGAGGAGGCCCCCACAGGGTCCTCGCGGATGTCGGCAGCGCCAACGAGCACCCGACTAGTCAGTTGCAGCGTCTTGGTGCGGCGTGGTGCCTTCCAAAGCGATAGGGCCACGCTAGACACGCTCGAAGCCGAACTCCAGGCGGAGGAGGCGCACCTCGCAGCCGAGCGCCTGGGGCTGGCTGCCGGGTGGCGCAGACTGCAGGTGGCCATCAAGCTAGGCCGCCGACAAGAGAAAGCTTCCAAGGCAAAGAGGGACAAGGCCGCCCATGACACCAAGGAGCTTTGGGACAACACCGTTCGGGAGGTGGATGCGGCCGTCCAACGACGTGAGGAGGCAGAGGCACGCGCGAAGGTGGTGGAGGAGCAGATCTCCCTGCGTGTGTTGGAGCTCCGGGCGCAGGAGGACGCAGCTGCGGCACGCGAGCGACACTTTGCTGCCCACAAGGAGGAGCTCGCCAAAAAGGAGGAGGCCCTCGCGGCCCACGAGGGGGACGTGGCACTCCGGGAGCGCGAGCTCAACAGGACCAGCTCCGATCAAGAAGCAGAGCGTGAGCGCCTGTAGACGTTGGTGCACCAAGTGTCGGCCGCACAGGCTGCCTTCGAGGAGGAGCGCTCCAAGGCCAACGCGCGGCTTGCCAAGAAGGATGAGAAGATCCGGGCGGAGGCTGACGCCTGGGTGAAGAAGGAGCGGGAGGAGCTCCACTCGAGCCAGCATGGGAAGCTGCAGTAGCAGGAGTTGCACTTCAAGGCCAAGCGTGTCGAGCTCCAGAAGGAGATTGACGGGCTCCGGACGCAGCTCCGGGACACCGAGAAGAACCTCCACCTTGCCCTCAAGGGTAAGGTGGACGATAATGAGGAGCTGGGGTCGCTCCGAGCGTAGGTTGGAGGCGTCTCCGAGGTGGTCCGGAAGGCCAGGGACGATGCCATGCATATGCGGACCCTGCAGGCGGAGCACGTCAAGTTGTTCCGCAGGCTTGCCGTGCACGCCAGCGGGACGATCAGCCGCTTCGCCGAGGACACCCCGGACGTCCCCCTTGTGGAGTAAAATGGCGGGTACCTCGACTTCCTCACCAAGTTGGTGGAAGCTCTGGAGTCGGGGGTCTCGAGGCAGAACGATGTCATCAAGAGTGAGGCCCGCGACCTCATGGGCTAGGCGGCGATGCGCGTCTTCTCCAACCTTCTCCGCGCCAATCCTGACTTCGACTTCTCCAGCATGGTGGAGCCCGTGTCTGCGGAGCTCCAGAACCAGGTCAGGAGGGAGGTGAGCTCCCATGTGTACAACCTGGTCGATCGGTTTGCATATGCCTCCGAGCCCTCTCAGGAGAGCAGCGAGCCTGCGGCGGCAGGCCCTGATGACAAAGACAACGCCTCCTCAGCTTGAGGCTTTATATATTTTATTTCCTGCTACACCATCATTTGCATGGCCCCGTGGGGGCATAAAGACAATTTGTTTTGTAACCGCACTTAAGTTTTATTATTCGCTGCTATTCCATTGTTTTCTTGTGAGTTATGCTTCCCTTTTTACATTGCCTTGTTGCTCTGCGTCGCTTGGACCCAGCCCCCAAGCATGCTACGACCGTCGCTGGTATGTTGTGACGTGGGTCGAACAAGGGCAGAGGGTGTAAGGCTCCGCGGCACGGTAAGGGCTCCTGAGACGCGATGCTAAGAATGCCCCTTTTGGACGTGCAAGCGGCTCATGCCAAAGAGGAAACAGAGACACTCAACGAGATTACGGGGGAGAAGTTCTCAAGAAGCACCAACGAATTCACAAAGTGTTTGGACTTAGCTTTGTTTTCGGCCCGAGGTCTGGCACGTGGCGACTTGCAGGGCATATACCTCGCGAGGCTTCGGCCCGCGAAGCCTCCCACTGGCACTTGGTGTTGGTGACTGTTGTAGGCACCTTCATGAGGCAGTGCTCGTGAAGTCCCTTGAGCCTTTATACCTGCGGTGGTGGCATGCCAACAACCCTTGCAAACAGTCAAGTTGTACGCGCTCGCTAATTCACTTATGGGTGTCACGTGAGGAGACAAGCCACCAAGGACCTTGGTGAGGTGACATGCACGGTAGTAGGCCCGCGAGCTAGAGCTCAGTCACTTGAGTTTTGCAGTGCTGCTGGGACTGACCCAAGCACAACCACCGTGTCCAGCCCCAGCTCGTGTGAAACGCACGAGGGAAATCGCGAGCATGAACGGCTCGTGAAGCCAAAAAGCAATGCTTACCAAACACACAACATACTTGAAGGAATATAAACTTTACAACTGCATGAAAAAGTACATTACACACCAAAGAGAGACAGTGTTGCCGTGTTGGAAACACGTCAGCCTGAGGCTGTGGCCGAGAGGCGCCCCTCAAAGGATGACAAAAACGCTGTCGTGATGGACACGGGTCAGCTTGGGGATGTGGTGCAGCCTAAAGGCGCCCTCATGTCAAAAATCCGCCATGACTGAGCATGGGGCCCCACTAGAGCGTGGGTGGGGAGTTCTTGCGGCCTCGTGGCGACACATGAAGAGAGACTCCCGGGGCGTGTACAACCCCTAGTCGTTCTGTACTCCATGAGGTCACGGATAGAACTTGCGGAGATGTTGGATGGTCCATGTGTTTTGTACCAGAACACCCACCTTCATCTTCAGTCGTGCTCCGCCAGGCCGAGAAACATGGACGACCCTGTACGTGCCTTCCCACATGGGCGAGAGCTTGTGGAGTCCTTCTCTGGAGAGGATCCGTCACAGGACAAGGTCGCCAGCTTCAAGGGTGTGAGGGCATATGTTGCGGCCGTGATAGCGATGCAATGCCTGCTGATACCGAGTAGCGCGGAGGGCAGCCTCGCAACGTGCTTCCTCGAGGAGGAGCATATCAGGTTCCCGCAGATCGGCTTGGTTGTTCTTGTTGAAGTCCAAGACCCGCGGGGACCCATGCTTGAGCACAGTGGGGAGGACATCTTCCGCCCCGTAGATGAGGAAGAAGGGAGTTTCATAGGTAGGCTTGGTCGTTGTTGTGCGTATCGACCATAGCACGGACGAGAGTTCGTCGAGCTAGCCTTTGCCGCGGGCTGCGAGCTTCTTGCTGAAGCTTCTTGTCTTGAGGCCTTTGAGGACCCCAGCGTTTGCACGCTTGGCCTGGCCATTGCTTCGCGGGTGTGCCACGGAGGCGTAGAAGATCTGTGTGCTGAGGTTGTCGCAGTAGGACCTGAAGAGGCCACTGGTGAATTGTGAGCCACTATCGGTGATGATGCGGTTGGGGACACCGAAGCGGCACACCAAGCTCTTAATGAACTTGACAGCAAATTGCGCTGGGATGGAGCGGACAGGCTCCACTTTCGCCAATTTGGTGAACGTGTCGATGGCGACGTAGAGGTAGCGGTAGCCTCCTGTTGTGCGCGGGAATGGACCCAGGATATCTAGCACCAAGACTGCAAAGGGCCACGTGAGGGGAATGGTCTGAAGCCCTTGCGCTAGTTGATGAGTCTGCTTGGCATGGAACTGACAGGCTTCCCAGGATCGGACAAGCTCGGTGGCATCTTCAAGTGTTGTAGGCCAGCAGAAGCCGATTCGGAAAGCCTTGCCCACAAGGTGCGTGATGAAGAATGATGACCGCAGTCTCCGCCATGGATTGCAGCAAGCAGTTCGCGACCCGGCTATTCAGAAATGCAGCGCAGTGCCGTATCATTGGGGCGTATTCTGTAGAGATCTCCGTCCTTGAGGCAGTAGGATGCAGCCTGGCGGGCCACATGATCTGCTTCAGTGTTGTCTACTAGGAGAGTGTCGTTCTCCAAGTAGATCATGAACTTCATGGCCCAGTTATCCTCCTGTAGCTCCAGCGCCAGCAGCAGGCAAGCGCCTAAGGGTGGGCCGCAGTCGGGTGCACCTGTGGAAGGTGCGGGGGGCAACTCCTCCTGAGGTGCCATGGTGCTGACGGCTGGTGGCGTGGCAGGCGGCTTCAGGAGCCGCTCTTCGAAGACACCAGGGTCTTGAGGCTCGAGGCGTGATGCTTTCTTGGCAATGTCATCAGCTTCCTGGTTGTTGTTGCAGGGGATGTGTTGAAGCTCCATGCCCAGGAAGCGCTTCTCGAGCTTGTGCACCTCCTCGAGGTAGGCAGCCATGTTCTCGTCCTTAGGTTTGTAGCTCTTGTTGGAGAAGTTGACGAGAAGCTGCGAGTCGCCCTTGATGAGTACGCGCCTGACACCGAGCACGATGGTAGCCTTGAGTCCAGCAATGAGGCCCTCGTACTCAGCAATGATGTTGGAGACCTTGTCATCATGCTTGAAGCAGAGTTGTACTGCATAGTATAGCTTGTCCCATGTAGGCGAGGTGATCATCACACCAGCACATGCGCCCTGCCAGGAAAATGCTCCATCAAAGTGAACCGTCCAACCATCAGGGTCATTTTTCCCCGGTGGGAGGGATTCGGCCTCGCGAGGCTTGTCTTGATGCGGGTATGTCCACTCCGCCATGAAGTCAGCCGAAGCCGCAGCCTTGATTGTCCTTGTAGTAAGGAATTCCAGCTCGAAGGGCTGCAACTCAACATTCCATTCCGCAATGCGGCCCGTGGCGTTGGAGCTGCAAAGTACTTGCTCCAGGGGGTATGATGTGATCACCTTGATGGGATGCCCTTGGAAGTAATGCCGCAGCTTCCTGGAGGCAATGAGGAGCGCGAAAAGTAGCTTCTACTGCATGAGGTATCGCTCAAGCGCATCTCGCGGCACCATGCTCATGAAGTAGACAGGATGCTCAACGAGGCGCGTGGTTGTAGTGGCCATAGCTTCGGCTTCAGGGAGCTCAGCTCTTCAGGGATTTCTTGAGGGGCTGCCTCGACAGGCACTGTTACGGCCTTGTGAGGTTCTGAAGAGCCCTCGGGAGGCGCTGGAGGAATGACCCCAAGAGGCATCGGCTTGGCCTCAGGAGGCTCGGGCACAGTGGGATTCTTCTTGATAGGGACTTGCTCCTTTCGCTCCACCACCAGGGCCGCACTAGCCGTCTGGGGGGTGGCCGCCAAGTACAAGCACAGGGGCTCGCGAGGTTGCGGGGCAACCATGATGGGAGGGCTCGTCAGATACTTCTTGAGGTCCTCGAGAGTTGCATCTGCTTCAGGAGTCCACTTGAAGGGGCATGTCCTCTTCAGGAGCTTGAAGAAAGGCAAAGCCCTTTCGCCGAACTTGGAGATGAAACGCCCGAGCGAGGCCACACATCTAGGCAGCTTTTGCATTTCCTTGAGGTTGCGGGGAGGGCACATCTTCTTGATGGCTTGGATCTTCTCAGGGTTAGCCTATGCCGCGGTGGGAGACCAGGAAGCCAAGGAGCTTGCCTGAGGGAACTCCGAAGACACACTTGACAGGGTTGAGGTTGAGGTTGATCTTGCGTAGGTTGGAGAAGGTCTCCTCGAGGTCCGTGAAGAGGGAACTCTCTTTGCGTGTCTTGATGATGATGTCGTCAACGTAGGCATCTACGTTCCTTCCCATTTGGGGCCCCAGACCTTTATGCATCAGCCTCTCGAAGGTGTCTCCTCCACTCTTCAAGCCAAAGGACAGACAGATGTAGCAGTACACTCCGCGGGGAGTAAGGAAGGCAGTCTTCTCTTCATCTTGCTTGGCCATCTTGATCTGGTGGTAGCATGAAAAGGCATCCAGGAAGTACAACATCTTGCACCCGGCTATGGAGTCCACGATCTGATCGATACGTGGCAGCGGGAAGTGGTCCTTGGGGCAGGCCTTGTCGAGATTGGTAAAGTCGATGCACATCTGCCCCTCTTCGCTGTGCTTCTGGACCACAACAGGATTGGTAACCCACTTAGGGTGGAGTACCTCACGGATGAAGCCTGCCTCCTGAAGCTTCTTTGTCTCTTGAACGATGAACTTATGTTTCTCTATTGCCTGGCGTCGTGCCTTTGCTTCACGGGCCATGCGTTTGGACACACGGCCAGATGGTGCTCGATCACCTCCCTTGGCACTCCAGGCATGTTTGATGGTATCCAGGTGAACATATCAGCATTTGCCCGAAGGAAGGTGACGAGCTCGCCTTCCTATTTGGCCGAGAGGCCGTTGCCGATGGCGGGCTCGGAGCCACTGCCGTCCAGCGACACTTTCTTGGGTTCTGCGTGAGCCTGAGAGAACATTTGCTTCTTCTTGAAGGGCGCCAGTTCGATGTCGTCCTTGTCAGCAGGATGGGTAGTGGCGGTAGCCTTATAGGCACTCTCAAGGGTGCGCACCGCATCCTTCTCATCGGAGCGGACGATGATGGTACCGCTGCAGCCCGAGAGCTTGATGGTGTTGTAGGTGTGGTGGGTTACCGCCATGAACTTGGCGAGCGCAGGATAGCCCAAGATGGCGTTGTAGGGCAGACCGATATGTGCCACGTCGAAGTCGATGAGCTCAGTACGGTAGTTCTTGTGGCTGCTGAAGGTGACAGGAAGACGTACTTGCCCCAGGGGCAGGGTGGAGTCGTCAGTCACGCCTGAGAAGGGTCTCGTAGGCATGAGACGCTCGTAAGGTACTTGGAGCACCTCGAAGGTCTCCACAGAAAGCACATTGAGGCCCACACCGCCGTCGATGAGTGTCTTGGTGACTGCGACGTTGTTGATGGTGGGTGTGCACAACAAAGGGATCGTTCCCATAGCCCTTGTGGACTTGGGGTGGTTGGTGGAGTCGAAGGAGATCGGGAACTGCGACCACTTGAGGGGCCTGGCGACGTCGACTTCGGGAAGAGCAACGTTGACCTCACGGGAGAACTGCTTGAAGTGGTGGTTGGAGGTAGGAGCTTGAGCTCCGCCAAGGATGCACGCCTCCTCGCGAGGCTCCTGGTAGCCCCCAGCGTCTTCATCACGCAAATTGTCCCTGTTGGCGCGGGGTGGAGCGGCGTTGTCTTGAGGAGGATTGGCCTGCAGAGGCTAATTCCGCCAGCCCTGCCGGTAGTTGTTGTTGTTGTTGCGGCCATTGTCATTGTTGCGGTCGTTCCAGCGGCCTCCACCGCGGTCGTTGCGCCTGCCTTGGCGATCTTGCTGGAGCATCCTGAGCTCTTGGCAGTCCTCGGTGCGATGAGTGGTCACGTTGTGGAACACGGATGTGGGGCATCCATCTTTCCTGGGCGCGGGCTCGTCGCGATCGTGCCCACGCTTCTGCTCAGGCTCGGCCGCAAGCACAGCGGGGCCCTTGTGCTTAGCGTCCTTATTCTTGGCCTTGGCGCATCGATCAGCGAGGTCAAGAGTGGGACGATGGTGTCGAGCTCGTCATTGATGGCAAACTTCTCGTGCATCTTGACGTCTGTGACACCTACGGAGAACGCGGAGATGATGGTGGCATCCGAAGCACGCGGGATCTTGCTGTGCACCTGGCTGAAACGCTTGATGTACTTGCGGAGGGTTTCACCAGGCTGCTGGCGCACGAAGCGCAAGTTGTTGAGGGTGAGGGGGCGCTCATACGTGCCCTTGAAGTTGGAGACGAACTGTGCGCACAACTCTTACCACGAGGAGATAGAGCCTTCGGGGAGGTTCATCAGCCACGAGCGTGCGGCGTCCTTGAGGGCCATGGGGGACCAGTTCGCCATGACCTTGTCGTCACCACCCACGACTTCGATGCCGATGGCGTAGAGCTACAGGAATTCCGTGGGGTTGGGGGAGCCGTCGTAGCGAGGAGGCAACTCTGGCTTTAAAGGCATGGGCCACACCACGCGGCGTAGCTCAGGAGCAAAAGCATGGCGACCCTCTCTGCTGAATGGGACGCCACCAGTGAGAGCGACATGGTTCTGGAGCCCGACCGTGGAAACATCCTGGAGGGTGTGGTTCTGGCGCTCGCACTGCCTCTCGAGGATCACATGCGCATCAGGAGTCGCACGGCGGATGATCTGGCAGCTCGGATCTACTTGGGGGCGGCGAAGATGCTCCGTGGGATGGCTCTAGAGCGCGCGCACCATGATGGTGCCCACCATCCTCGTCGGGCGAAGGAGGTGGAGGAGGAAAGTCCTGCCCTGCCCTCGTGCCGTGTGACGGAGGAGGAGGAGGCAGGGAGTTGGAAAACCGGGGCGTCTCTGGCGGTGTTGACGAGCTCGGTGATGCGCGCGAGCCAGGCATCGTAGCCGGCTGGAGTCGGGTGGTAGCGCAGCAGCTCTTGCGACATGAGAAGCGCGGCCTGCGGAGCCGGCATGCCACGGCAACCATGCGAAGACTCTGATGTGGTGTGCACAAACGGAGGGTTCGCCTGCATGGAAGGATGGGCGGAGGAAGCCTGCGCCTCCTTGGCCGCGAGCTCGGTGGCGGCACAAGGGTCCCTGCGACGGTAGGCGTTGATGACAGGCTCCATGCGGACCATCTAAGCTCTATGCGCATACCTCTCGTGACATGCCTCGTCCATGTCGATGTCGAGCGAAGGAGAGGACGAAGATGCAAAAGTAGCTCCCCTACCTGGCGCGTCAAATGTCAGAGATTGGTTTTGTGCCTATGGGAAAACCTCTCAAGTACCTGGTTCGAACACAGGGGAGCTACTCGCAATCTACAACGTGACCACTGCCATGGCAAGGCAATACGTGTAGAGCATCAGATGGACATGGAGATTTACCTAGGTTTGGGCCACCTTGCAGTGTAAAACCTTACTCCTGCTTTGTGGTTGGATTGCTCTGTCATTTTAACAAGGGCTACAAAGCTGGGGGAGGAAGAAGAGCTATCTCCGGCCGAATGGACACTCTCTGGTCCCTCTCCTAGCTATGGTGGCGGCTTGTCCCTCTTATCCTTGCCTTGGGCCTCTTTCCCCAAAACATTGGCGGGAAAAGGACGACCATAGGGCGGTAATTCGAAGGGAGACAAGCGTTCATTCTTTCCTGACAAAGGTGGTATTTGTCCTGCAAAGGAGCCGTCCATGACGTGCTCGTGGGCTCGCCGATGACGCCCGTTCTGGTGACCAGCATCACGTTGGTCTCTTTGCACCAAAGAGGTAAGTCTCGGGGCTCCTCTCGGAGGAGGATAGCTGCTCGCTGCCCTTTAATCACAAACGGGAAATATTCTCTGCATGCGCTCGTTGGTGCTGTCCTTGCATCTTCTGCTACACCGCCACGTCACCCATGTTGCGGGCACGTGATCACATGACCAGCAACGCCTGGTCTCCTCAAGCAGGGGGGAGGGGCTCGCAGGAAGCTGCCTCGCGGGGGAGGCCTCGCGGGGCTTCCCACAGCTTGTGGACAAGATGGCATGGTGGGCCCTCTTGGAGAGAGAAATATCTTCGCGGAGCCGGAGCCTCGCGGGATGGTCCTGGATCCAGGAAGCGGGCCGCCAGCCAGGCAGGGCCCTTTTTTGCGTAGACGACTGGGCCGGCAGTAGATGGGCCGTTGTACCCTGGTTCCACTAGACCGACATGGTGCAACATACGCAATGAGACATGGTAGGAATCCTTGCCGGTGACGAGGTCTGACGGTGATGTGCTCGGGTGTGCAAAGAATCGATCCTTGACATGTGGAAAAGAAGAGGAAAATGGTGTGGGAGACACGCGTGCTCACCGCAAGCACCTAGAGGTACTTGGTTGGCTGAGACATGGACAGAAACGAGGCAATTTGGTCAGCGACAAACTTTGGCCGGAGAAGAAGTAAGGTAAGAAGACGTCACGGGCTTGGCATTGCCAGACGATGTAGTGGACATAGGCGTCATAGGCGTTCACGGTGGTGCTCCTGGACAAGTTTGTGCGGTTGGACATCGATGTTGGCTACGACGGCACCATGAGCGCACTCCTAGAGCTCTCAGACTCTTCGCTAGATCTCGATCTAGAGGGGCCCTAGGGTTTTAGTGGGAGAGAGGAAAGAAAGAGGAGAGGTCGTGGATGCGATAGAGGTGAGTTGTGTGTGCACGTCTACGCTCGGGTGGCCTTGTGCGAGCTGGAGCGAGAGGGGGTCGAGGTAGGAGAAATGGTGGGTGTGGGTTTGCCCCTCCTTGCTGAGAGGAGAGCCCCACGAGGATAAGTGGTGCGTGTGAGTGAGGGGGTAAGCGGGTCTGAGGGTGTAAAATTAAAAGAGAGGGGGTTGTGGGTTGGCACGCATGGGCTTCCTCTCTCGAAAAGGATCTTTTGCCCTTTTTCCTATTTCTAGAAAAGAAGAGAGGAAGAATAATGTAGGGGCAGTTTGGGAAGGGAGAAAAATGAGAGGGAGATATTTCCGTGGAAGAAATAATATGCCCTTAATTTAAAAAGTGGTTTTAGTATTTTTCGGAAAGTTTAAATTCAAACAATTTTGAATTAATTTCAAAGTATTTTAATTTTAGTCCCAATTAAGATGAACTCCAAATTGGCTCAAATTTTAGGAGGTAGCCCTACAGACTAAATGTGATTTATGAGGGGAAATGGAACATTTGATTTCCAACTAAAATTGCAACTCGAATTTCCCAAGCTATTTAAGAGAGAAGTCGAAAGTGTGTTGGAGAATTTGGAAAGTTGCCAAGTGACTTACTGGAAGTGAACAAGAACTCAAGTTGATGTGAAAATAATCAAAATCAAATCACACAAACATCCATAGATTTAAATTAATATTATAAATAGGTCCTTAGATAAGGGTTTTGGGTTGAGGCTGTTACAATCTACCATGGAGGTGATGAGTTTCTTCTCTTTATCATGCCCATGACTGCTCAATCTGCTTAATCTGACAAATGTGATGAAGAGTAGTTTTGTCTTACTATGGTACTTCCTGTTCATGCTCCACCACTCCTTCTCGTGATGTGAGATACTTTTGTAACCACATGTTGATGTACCAAATATTTTTTGTATGCCGAAACTAATTTTGCACTTTAAGACAAGATGTCTGTTTATAGATGTACCATCAATCATCATGTTGATATGTTTTACGCGTTCACTAATTAGGTATTGTTAAGTAGCTTTTAATGTTATATGCTTCTGTTATGAGATTTTGGTATACAGTGGAAAGCATCATTTTATGGTGTGTTAAGGATGTTAAATGTTTCTTAGAAAAATAAAAGTGATACACAAAAGTTAAATACTAAAGCAGTATAGAAATGACAGACCACGGGATTGACGAAATCAACGTGAGTATATATGAAAAGGAATCACCGGATTTCAATTGGAGCAACTCAAGACATAGGGAAAACAAATGTGACTTGAATATGTTTAAAACTCTGACATGGCAGGCAAAACCCAAGAACACGCTTTTCAACCCATTAGCCCACTTAAAAAAACTCTGGGCTAATCCATCTATCATCTCAGGTGACGCTTGCAATGGTCACAATAAATGGAAATGAAATGTGACGACCGAAAGCATCGCCTAAAATCGGGTCAGAACGTCCCCAAAGTTGGCTAGGGGATGTCCTTGGAGGAAATCTACAAATGACGACTTCTATCTTGAATAATAATTTCCCGTCACTAAGATTTTCGTCACTAATAATTGCACATTTTGGTAGTGAATAGATAAGGGAGAGCCATATGATAAGGGAGAGAAGATTTAATGTCAGTCGAGGCAGAGGTCTATCATATACCCAACGAGTAGATGTTAGGATTGGTAGGAATGGTTTCAAGTATGTGTCGTGCGACAAAGTGGAGGTGAGGACACTAGGCGCATGCGTGCTCGAGGAGGCTAGGCGGGGATGATAAGGAGAAAATTAATGAGTTCGTCATCTCGAGGATAATGAAATAGCATCCTATAGTTGGAAACAAACATGAATAATGTGATGAAGAGTCAGACAAACTAGAAGCCTCGGATATCAACCTTCAACTGACCTGGCATATCTTCTTTTAGTGGCGTGAACGATAGCCTTGAAAATGGACCGACGCTCGATCCATAATTTGGCATGATATTAACAACACGACATTACTCCCTCTCTTACGGTTGATAAGACCCACGGGTATCCCAACATCATCATTGGCTAGTCCAACACGAGTTATATGCCACGAAAATAAAAGGATACCATTGAATTTGTATTCGAAATAAGCTTTCAGGCGATATTATTTTTGTATTATATAACTTGTATTTCCTATATCAAAAAAACTATCTAGGAATATGAACATGCCTTATGGATGAAAAAGAACAAGGAAAATAATCGTTCGGCGTGAATGATGAGCTATCTCAAAAAAACTATCTAGGAGTAACAGGGAAAATAAAGGAGAAACCTGGCAACTCCCCAAATTCACCATGTAAAAACTGTAGGCCGGAAATAGAGGAGGTCACAAGACGTCACCCCCGGTAAACGCTCAACCCACGGCAAATCGGTGAGGCCCACCAGCGCTCCCCCCATAAAAACCGCAAGGAAGTCAAGAGGGAGGGGGCGTGACAGGATGAAAAGTATATATACAAGCATACATCTATCGGAGACCCTTCTTCGACTTTATACCCTAGCCGGCCAAGTAAAAAAGCTAATCATGGCACCGCCTTGGGTTCCCAGCGTCGCGGCGGTCGCTGACTCGTCGGCGGAGGACATCGAGGAGCCCCTCGACTGCGGCATCTGCTTCCTCCCACTCGACGCGCCGCCGAATTTCATGGTACGCACACGCATGCAATACTTACCCAATCCAATCTAAACAACGCCGTGCTGATTTCGATTTGCTTTGCAGTGCGAAGCTGGGCACCTGATCTGCTCGCCCTGCCGCGACATGCTCGGGCTGGCCGTGGGGATGTGCCACGTCTGCAGCGGCAAGGCCGCCCGCATCGGCTCTCGCCGGGACGACGGCCGCGACGTCTGGCCGGTCTACTACGAGCCCCGCGACCGCATCGGCGCGCTCCGCGGGCCATGCCGCTGCCCGGACGACGCCTGCGGCTTCGTCGGCAACACGGCGGCGCTCCTCTGCCACTTCGTCAGCGCGCACGACCGGCCAGTCCAAGCCGGGGTGACCTCCGGGGACAGCATCGCCGTCCGCCTGCAAGACGGCTTCAACATCGTCGCCGTCGACTGCATCGGCGGCGCCTCCGAGCAAGACCGCCCGGAATTCCCCGGGCGGTATCTGCTCGTGCTGGAGGTGATCCAGCAGACGTTCTGCCGCACGGTCTTTGCGTTCTGCCTACGTCCGGGCGCAGCCACCATGGACGGGCTGATCTTCTGGGCGAAGGAGGCGCAGTGCCACCTCAGCCTCTCCTACTCGCGCAACATCCTCGACGGCGACGATGACAAGCCGCTGGTTCGATGCTACTACCAGACAACCAAGGCCAGCGTGACGTGCACCGATCTCTCCACCGGGCTGCCCGACCCCGAGGACTGCTTCCAGGCTCACGTGTACCGGTCCGTCGACCTGGAGGATAACGAAGACACCGTCGAGGTGACGCTTAGGGTTGTCATCCACTGATCCCTGGAGGTTGCAGCAGGTGAAATTGTTTGTGCTATATTTGATTGATTTGAAATCTGTTGTGTCTTGTTTGGGATAAGGTGGTGATGCCGTATTCCTTGGTTGTCATGTTACATCTGCCGAAACTGTACTATGATGCGGTTAGATGTTATATACTCTTTATACTTGAACCATGTTATATGTCACTATACTTGGAATGTTTGTATTGTTCATACTATCATATACTCATCTATTACAAATGTTTTTTTGTTGAAAACCAGTGTCTGTTATGCTATATATCTATGTTGCAATAGATGAATATGTTCTCTTAGGGCGAAGATTGATTTTACATCCGCAAAATTTGGACATGATTTTACTGCCATTAATTTTTGTGAATTCTGAAATCGAAACGTGCGCGTCCGTGCCTTCTGGCGCGGCGGGCTCCACGCCGTATTATCCGCGAGGCTAGCCCCATGCGTACTGCAACGGGCTTCACACCATCTGGTGTGCGCGCCACTACCTTTTGGCGCGGCGGGCTCCACGCCCTATGATCAGCAAGGCCGGCCCCATGCGTATTGCGACAGCCACGCATCTGACGTGTTCCCGTGCCTTTTTGTTTGGCGGGCTCCTTGTTGTATGATCTGCGAGGCCGGCCCCACGCATGCTGCAGTGGGGTCCATGCCATCAGACGTGCGTGCCCGTGCCTTCTGGCGCGACAGGCCCCTTGCCTCATGTTGGCGTGGGGCGATAGCGTGTGAGTTATGCCGTAGCAGGTCCACCCAAAGTGCATCCCGTAATTTTATTTAGAAGTCTTAAAAAAATCGACGATATAGTCTTGTGTGTGTTTGTGTGCCTCTCTCTCTCACTGTAGGGTGTATTTTGTTTGTCAGGATAACCATTTTCTTTATGAATGAGGGGTTTATGTGTCTTGAACTATTTTTCTGATAATTATCTGTCACGTAGCTCGCACAATAAAGGAGTATGTGTTAGTAGTAAGATCTTTGTCTTAATGAAAGGTAACACATTTTATAATTTGAAACATAGGGAGTACCACGTTACACAATATCACGGAGAAAAAACCAAATAGTGTGTGCCATGTACAAAAAGAACAATATCCTCTCTTGTTTCTCACAAATGGCAAAACATATCAACGTGAAAGTTTCACAAACCAACACAACTTTAGTACTACAATGTCCTATTTTTTTTCCTAGAATTTTTGGTATGACATGAATATCTAAAATGGATAGGGTTCACATAGGTGAGCTTTGAAAAACTCCATGATGTCGCAATCTCGTAACTGCTGGCAGGGCCATTTGCGATATAGAGTAGTCGTCTATTCAACAACTCACTCTCTCCCACTCACATAATGTCTTATATTATGAGACAGGGGGTAGGATATATGGTATTTCTTGGTATGGTAATAACTAGTAAACCATTGACTGTGGTTCCAATAGATGAATCTGTTGTTGATTAGTACGTTGGTTGAATTAAGATCTGTTAGGAATTGTGTTTGGAATGCACTCATGACAAGGTCCCAAAGCTTGTCATTTCACTAGTGTGAGGTGATGTTGTAGTATCGAGCATGTTGGATGATTATTGTCAGTGATGCTATAGTCTCGACATGTCATGCCAGTATTGTCAGAACATTTGTGACGGTCATAGTTAACTACTATAATTGCCATTTCTAGAACCTCATGGGGTATTATTATGTCGCAAAATTAAACAATCAAGTAGTTGATTGGTGTTGATTGCATTAATAGCTAGGATTTCCCTTTTTTGGTATACAATGACAACGAGTTCGGTGCAGTACCGCATGAATGATTTGTGATAGTCATATGGTCAACCATGATGTAATAAATCATTTACATATTTGTGATAGTACTCCCTCCATTCCACAATGTAGTGCATCCGCGCTTCCCGAGATCTAAGTTTGACAACATATTTAACCAACGAGACCGATTGCGGTGGGAGCAAAAATTATAGCACTAAATTCGTATCGAAAATATGAATTCAATGGTATAATTTTGTTGCCGCCGCAGTCGGTCTCGTTGGTTAAATTTATGGTCAAATTTAGATCTCGGGAAGCGCGAGCGCACTATATTATGGAATTCAGGGAGTAATATAGTAGTCAACCATGATTATAGTAAGTCATTAACGAAGTCGATGATGGTTGCAGAACATATCTATATTGGGAGCAATAATATTGTAGTCTCGCGAATTTTGTACCATTAATATCAGATTATGATAGGTCAACTGCAAAAATATCAATATCAATATCACTTGATTTTACGCCATTTCCAAAATATGACATTACCGCTTGTCGATTTAGTGTGTATAAATATACACGAGCATTTAACCTTTTTATTGCCTTAAACCAGAGGTTAAAAATAATTTTGATATTACATAATTATGCTGCAAAATTAAATCATCAAGTAGGTCGATGATGATCACACCAATTAAATGAATCTGTTAGGATGTTGATTGACCTAAACTATGGTGGCTTTCCTTTTTGGAATGCGAGACGATGTCGCAGCATCGATACTGTTCGAACATTTTGTGATAATCAATTAGTCAATCATGATAGTACATGGTTACACCTATTGTTACGATAAAACTGTTGGGTAATGGTGGTTGCCTTAAGATGAGTCTATTAGGAGCATTAATGTTGTAGTCTCAGAGTTTTATATCATTACTAGTGGAATTGTTTGTGATTGTCATAGCGAACTAGGTAAAACCCATGTGTCCCAGACGCACATCTAACTGTAGATATGCCACTACAAGAATCTCACAGAAATTACAACATCGTTAAATTGCATAGCGTTTAACCAAAGTGCATTCCATTAGTGGCACAGAGCACAGAATTAAAGATACGGCACTGTTGATATTTTAATGGGCTTACAACATGAATTGGTAGGATTCAAAGAGATGACAATTTCCATTAAAATGGACCAATGTTCTGAAACGGAGGGAGTAGGCAAATGCAAGTCCTGAAGGGAATGGACACATAGAAGCTCATCCCAGTGATGAGAACACAGTACCGATGCTAGTAACACACCACCTTTTCTGCCTTATCTTCTCCAGTTCCGTCAAATATGAACTCAGCGCCAACATAGGTCATTCAATAAGTGACCAGCCCATACAAAACAACCAATATGGTTCAATTAGCATGCTCTCATCTCTATGCCTTCAATGTCATGATGGAGCCACAAATATAGATTCCTAGACCTAACTGAAACTTAGGAGCCAATATTATAGGTAAGAGGGGGGTGGGTCTAGAAAGAGCAGTCGATATGCAAGAAGTCCTAATTTCAGTTAAGGGAGGAAATAGCTGCTTATTCTGCAAAGCACTAGAGCAGAGAACCTTGATGTTGGAATGTAAACCTCAAAGCTTTCAGCCATAGGATGTGAGGCTATTGGAATCAAATGCTGCTATAGCCTGCATGATTTTGCGCCAGAATCTGCTTCGTTCAAGGTCCGATTGATATATCGCTGCAACTTCAAGGCTTGAGGACCAGGTTTCACAACATTCACGTCGCTCCACTGAGAACATGGGTCAATGAACCAGCTCTTCCTTCCTGAGCACCAGGCACCAGGAACAGGCCCGTGGCCCGGACGCTTAAGTAGTTTCTCATCAATCTTGTCCAGCACCGGTTCCTTCGCTTGAAACCGCCTTGCAAAAGGCTGTCCACTGTTCACCATCTTATCATAATGTGCCATGTTCAGAAAAAGGGGCTCTGTCTGTGGTGGATCATCCCACACCTTGTACCTCAAGTCATTGTTCACAGTGGAATTACGGAAGTCAAATGAGTTGCATATGACTGAGTGGAAATATCCTTCCTGAGGTAGCATTACATTGTTGAAGTACATGAGAAGAAGCCGAGGAAGATTCTCCCAACCAAGAACACAGTACTCTATAAACCGTCGGTTCAGAATAACCCATGGAGAACCTAGTAAGAAGGAACGAAGATGGATAAGGAAATGATCTAAACCAATGAAATTAAATCAGAGTAGAGAGCAACAAATGCCTATGAAGAACTTGAAAGCATCAGGAGTTGGTCGTTTCTGTGTGGCTCGGAAGAAGTTGGTCCTCCCTGACAAGTATATTCCAGCATCCACAATCATTGATTGCACTTTTTCAGATCTGCAAGCGAGTAGTTTTATCAAAATTGATGTCGTTGGCTGCTAAAATTCTCTCCAAGTTCAAACGATCCATACTCTTTCTGTCCAATGTCACTAGTGTGATCAATGAAGTTAAATTCCCTTGGAACATACGACAAGGCATGAATCAAATCTGCAACAGGACAAAATGTACGGCAGTATCACAATCAGCATAAACTTCTAGCACAATGATGCCAATCTAGCAAAATTAACCAGAAAATATCATCATGTCTGGGACAGAAACTGGAAATGTCATCTAGAAAACTGAAAAACTCCAAAGGCCAGCATGACACAATAGACACAAGCTAGTATTAACAAATGAAATTACTCTGCACATGACAGTTCAGAGAAGATTTTTGGGCAATTCCTTCTTTGAACGGTGTTGATTTGTAGCATAATGTGATCTGATGGATACTTTTGTCCATCGTGCAGATAGCTATCGTCTGTCTAGCACTGCTCCTAACAAATGAATATCATGAGAATCATCACCACTACTTGAGGTTAGTTTTATATAATTGACCTATAGGAGGAGTGCATGTTCTGAAATGTGCACTATGTGTTCCACTTCAGATATATCAGAACCAAGAGATAACGGGAGCCTGAATTCAACTCCTTGATTTTTAAACAGACAATAGTGGAGCTCTATTCTGTGGACAACTTCAATAAACAGTACATCTGTGCAGTTAAAAAAAATTACATCCGTGACAACAGGCAGGTGGTTCCTAACAAATTCCCAGGGTGGGTAAGCTGTAAACCATTTGTTAATATGCTCGTGACACAATTCAACATGAAAACTCGGCAATTTGATGTTAGTTATTAGAACTTAATTTCGGTTAGTACTGTTGAGAAACGAAAGACCGAAATGTGTTTCGGGTCAATGAGATACAAAGCCATGAGTACGAAGACAGATCGGGATGCCGTACCGTCCTGGGTGACGAGGGGATAATCGGCGGCGTTGAGGGTGAGGAACCAGTCCCAGTCGGGGTGGAGGCGGAGCAGGACAGCAGCGGCGCGCAACGTGCCGGCGAGGCCCGACGACCCAACGGGTGTCCCTGCGGTAGGCGTGCCCACAAGAGCGACGTTGTCGAAAGAAACAGCGGCGGGCGCGGCGGCGGCGACCCCAGCAGCAAGGTCCCGGCGCTCGTCGTTGGAGGCGTCGGCGGAGAGGTGGAGGATGTAGCGGTTGCGTGGGTGGTAGACTGCGAGGAGGAGCCGTAGGAGGCGGTGCCCGTCGCCCCGGGCTCCGATGAGGAGGTAGGCGAGGCAGGGGAGCGCGTCGGGGCCGCGGCGGACTCCGGCGGCCGCGTGGGCGGTGGTGAGCCCAGGGAGGCGGAGGCGTGTCGGGGAGGAGTAGGCGGAGAGGAAGAGGAAGAGGAACGAGAGGAGGAAGGAGACGGAGACCAGCGAGAGGAAGAGGATCCACCTCCACCTCTCGCCCAAGCCGGCGCCCCCTCCCCCGATGCCGCCTCTCATGCCCCCCAATCCCATGGAAGAAGAGGATTCGGAGAGGGCGCCAGATCACATGCAGGACACCGGTGGGAAATGGGGCGGCGGCGTGGATCGGCTCGCCGGCGGTGAGTCGCCGACGTCGTCGGGGGTGCTTAGACTTGAGGCCGCGAGAGCATCGCGTCGCGTCGCACACCTAGTGATTTTCTTTGTCGCGTGTCAGTGGGAGTTGTCGGAGAAGTGGCTGTGGACCAGACCTGGCCATCTGGGCAGTGCTACGCGAGCCGGGCCAATAGCACGCGTGGCCGGCCCGGCACACAGCTAAACAGGCCGTGGTTCGGCTGTGAGGCGAGGCCTGCATGCCGGCACAGCACGGCTCTTTATTTTTTTATTACTTTTTTTGAACAGCCCAAAATGTGAGAAATAGGCCGAATAGCATGCGCACCAGGCTAGGCGGGGCCGGCCCGTTTAGCAGTTGTGTTGTGGAAGTGCGGCACGCGTGCTAGCACGACACATTTCGTTTATAAGCATGTAGGGTGGGTAGGGTCATGCCGACCCAGATGGCTAGGTCAGCTCGGAACTTTGGGCTACCACGTGGCCCATTGCATTGTGGTCCATTAGCAAAATATGAGACTAGCATACCCAAGTCGTTGATTTTTCTAGTGAGTTGATATTTTGTCCCTAAAAAATGAGTAAGTCAAAAAAAATCCAAGGATGGTCCTTCTTTCTTTTTCTTTCTTTCTCGTCTAACCATTTCTCCTTTCAAGAATTTGACTTACGCAAATTACAAATTCAGTCAACTTGTATCTTTCCCTAATAATAAAGCACGGATTGACTCCGTGGGTTCACCGTCACAATACGCTTTTTCCCGTGAGTTTACGCCTTCAGTTTGAATTTAAAACATATACGTGAGGTGGTACTAAAGCACGCATTGGTTCTGAGACTATTAGAGTCCGTAACGTTTTGGTGGTTGGAAAAACCGATTTATCTACGATTTCGTATTGTGATGGTGTTTGCACGTTCATATGCTGTGTGTATATATGCATCAACCAGGATCACGTTTCTGTTATCAAATCGTGAGATCGTGGGAAGAATCGCAACGCGGCAGACGTGAAGGGATCAATGTCGTCGCCGCCGCTGCCTTTGCTCTGGACGGAGAGAACGGCTACCTCCGCTGGAAGAATTAACTCAGTGCTGCTCCGCCTCCACATCCTCAGCGTTGGCGCACATGCTGACCGACGAGCGCCGCCGGCAACCGCCGCTGCCTTTGCTCTGGACGGAGAGGACGGCTACCTCCACTGGAAGAATTAACTCGGTGCTGCTCCGCCTCCACATCCTCAGCGTTGGCGCACGTGCTGACCGACGCGCGCCGCCGGCAAGCCTGTTGCCATCAACTGGAAGAATTAACTCGGTGCTGCTCCGCCTCCACATCCTCAGCGTTGGCGCACGTGCTGACCGACGCGCGCCGCCGGCAAGCCTGTTGCCATCAACTAGCATCTCGTCGTGTGTGCGTCTGTTGCCGACGAAATCCATCGGCTCAACTTATACTTTCTAGCCAGAGGAAAGCGTTGGCTAGCTAGCCTTGGCCGTGTACGTGGATATCTCCAAAAAGCATCGTTCAAGCGTGGCGTTTGTACTCGGCGTCTCACCGGAAGGCAGTCGTCGAGCCGCATACCTGAGCCAGCATTCTACAAGAGCGTGTCTTGCAGCTTCTACGGCTCAACTCCTCCGTCTGCGGCCTCGCCGCTGCCACCAACAAGGACCATCCTCACCGAGTCCCTCTTATGCAGGTGACGCAGTTAAAACGAACTCGTCGAGAACGCACGTCTCAATCATAGTCAGAAAAGGATTCGTGCCCAACTTTGAGGTCGCACGGGACATAGATTTCGTCTTTCGATCACGTTCTGTTGCGCGATACAATAGCAGCAGGAGTAGAGCAGCAAAATTCATCAGATAAGAAAGCGGCGGAGGCTGAAGGACCGAGTGCTGTCGATGTAGCTTTACAGCCATGCATGCATCCAAATCACCGGCGTTGTGACCTTGACCTGGGATTGCTCCAAGCTAATTGAACCAGCACGCCACGACCACTACCAAGCTTCAATCACGTGGACAGGTACCCTTATCTTTCTTTTCCATCGCCATATTTGTGTAGAATTACCAAGTGTAGTCGGCTAATGGTGCACAATTAAAGGAGGACTTGAACTGGGTTGAAGTTGGATTAAGTCCATCATGCACCGATGGTGGGCTAGCAAAAGCATAATTCAACAACGTAGAGGAGGTCTTTGATGCTTCTAAATTTGCTAAACACAATGCAGTTCCAAGACTTATTTTAGCAGTTTAACCTTTTGGTCATTGGTGGTACCCGGACGACATCCACAACCCGTCAAGGACGTGACTAAGTACATGACAATGGTTGGGCTACATAGATTACCTTCTAGGTTGCTGTCATAGGATTGTGGCGATCTCACCATGGTTAAATTCTTATTCCAAATAAGGAACCGTCGACAATTATCCAAAAACATATGGCATATATATGGTAAACCGATGAGGCATTTTAGGAGACGAGGACCAGCTCGCAGTTTCCACAATCGGCATGCCCGACTAGCTTGACGCCACACTCACGAAATTCAGATGCATGAGTGAAGACATGCCAGGGTGTCTGCCAAGCCCGTGCCTCTACGGAGAAGCCCGACTAGCTGGACCCACTTGCATTCGTCAGCAACGAACAAGAAGGACTCTAGTTCTGGTGTTTGCTCTGTGGTGAAGCATGGGCGTTGTGCCAGGGATTTTTTTTATTTTTTGCAATTAATTTTGGTGATAAAGACTGTTTTTTTTCTCCCGTTGCAACGCACGGGCATTTTTGCTAGTCTATATATATATATATACTTCTAACTTTGAGCATCATCGATTTAAAAAATGTTCACTGAGTAAAAAACTGTTCATGCATTGCACAAAAAAGATAAGTGGACATCAATCGACAAAATTTGATCACATGTACACCGTGGTCATCATTAACGAGGGTGGGAAAAAAGATAAGTGACAATATGATGGGCTGCCATGTTAAAATAGAAACATAGAGAACGCTTATACGTCGGGGTATTGAGTCATACTATTTGACTACGGCGTAATATTTTTGTCTCCCGTTGCAACGCACGGGCATATTTGCTAGTAATGTATATATATAGCTATTGTGGCAAAATATAATTTGTAAGTGAAAGGCAGAGCCCTACACGAGATCCTCGGCAAGGATGTTATACACTTTTTGTTAGAGAGAGAAAATGGTGTACACTTAGGTTGACTTGAGTTGTTCAGACAAAAACTTGCATACACATGACTCCTAAATCTTCCATTATTAAGATCTTGTGACTGTTATTCAATTGATTATCAATTATTTGTGTAAGAATAGTCCCTACTATATAATCATTAACATCACACAGAATTGTAAAAGGTTATACCCAAGTGGTGGAATTGTAGGAGCAACAATTAGATTCTTCTTTAAAGTTTAAAAAGGTTTATATATAGTTATATTCAAATAAGAATGATACGTCTTTGTATGAAAAGCTAGTAAGAGGTCTAGAAAGTTTTGAAGAGTTTGTAACAAAACTTCTATAAAACCGGCATGACTTAGAAAACTTCATATACATCTAATATTTGTGGGGTGTGTCATTTTCTCAATAGCATCTATTTTAGCTCTATCAACTTATATGCTTGTAAATAGAAATACTATGTCTTAGAAGAATATTAAGTTTACCATGAAGTGCCACTTTTTTCAATTGAACAAAAGATTAGTATCTTAGCATTGCTGCAAAATCCTTATTAAGATTACATAAACAACTAGATAATACCCAGCGCGCTGCTGAGGGAATTAAGTTATCAAGAATAATAATCAAATTTATATTAGAAATAAAATAATGGCCTCACATTACATGTCTCATAAGAACAAGACAAGGCAAGAAAAGGGACTCTAAGGACAAGATCACTGTCACCGACCATGTGTCCACGCTCGCTGCTTGTTGGTCACCCTCAAACAGTGTCTGCTCCACCCCCCCCCACACACACACACAGAGAGAGAGAAGACCAGAAGAGCGGCCCTAGAGATCACCTGCTCCGCGGTGTGAAGATATCAGACTTGTCGTTTATCTGAAGCTGAGTACTGGTGTTTTCATCTGATACGTCTCCATCGTATCTACTTTTTCAAACACTTTTGATCTTGTTTTGCTCCCTAATTTGCATGATTTGAGTGAAACTAACCAGGATTGACATTGTTTCCAGCAAAACTATCTTGGTTTTGTTTTTTGTACAAAAATAAAAAAATCTCGGAATTGGAAGAAACTTTGCGGGGAATTATTTTGGAATAAATAAAAAATGCAGGAGCAAAGAGTTGTCGGAGGGGTCCTGTAGATCGAAAGTATGTCTAGAGGGGGGTGATTAGACTACTTGACCAATTAAAAATTCTACCTTTTCCCAATTTTAGTTGTGGGCAGATTTTAGCAATAGTAGCAAGTCAAGCACACCTTACACATGCATGTTGCTACTTCTCGAGCATGCGTTGGTTTTCCCTTGAAGAGGAAAGGGAGATGTAGCAAAGTAGATAAGTATTTCCCTCAGTTGTTGAGAACCAAGGTATCAATCCAGTAGGAGATACAAGCAAGTCACCAATGTATGTACCTACACAAATAATCAAACACTTGCACCCAACGCTATAAAGGGGTTGTCAATCCCTTCACGGTTAATTGCAAGGATGAGATCTGATAGAGATAGATAGATATGATTGCTAAAACGAAAAGTAAAACAAAAGTAAAAAGATTGCAGCAATATTTTTGGTTTATAGATCTGAAAATATAATATGGAAAATAGACCCGGGGGCCATAGGTTTCACTAGAGGCTTCTCTCATGAAGGAAAATAATACGGTGGGTGAACAAATTACTGTCGAGCAATTGATAGAAAAGCGAATAATTATGAAGATATCCAAGTCAATGATTATGCATATAGGCATCACGTCTGTGTCAAGTAGACCGAAACGATTCTGCATCTACTACTATTACTCCACACATCGACCGACTCCTGCCTGCATCTAGAGTATTAAGTTCATAAAGAACAGAGTAACGCATTAGGTAAGATGACATGATGTAGAGGGATAAACTCAAGCAATATGATGAAAACCCCATCTTTTTATCCTCGATGGCAACAATACAATACGTGCCTCGCTACCCCTACTTTGTCACTGGGTGAGGACACCGCAAGATTGAACCCAAAACTAAGCACTTCTCCCATTGCAAGAATTACCAATCTAGTTGGCCAAACCAAACCAATAACTCGAAGAGACTTGCAAAGATATGAAATCATGCATATAAGAATTCAGAGAAGATTCAAATAATATTCATAGATAATCTGAACATAAACCCACAATTCATCGGATCTCGACAAACACACCGCAAAAGAGTATTACATCGGATAGATCTCCATGAAGATCATGAAGAACATGGTATTGAAGAACAAAGAGAGAGAAGAAGCCATCTAGCTACTAGCTATGGACCCGAAGGTCTGTGGTAAACTACTCACGCACCATCGGAGGGGCAATGGAGTTGATGTAGATGCCCTCCGTGATCGATTCCCCCTCCGGCAGATTATCGGAAAAGGCTCCAAGATTGGATCTCACGGGAACAGAGGCTTCCGGCGGCAGAAAAGTATTTTCGTGGCTCTTTTTGGTATCCAGGGAATATTTGGGAATTTATAGGCCGAAGAATAGGGTTAGGAGGGCTGCCGTGGGGCCACAAGCCAAGGGGGCGCCCCCCCCCCCCTACGGTGCGCCCCTGTGGCTTGTCGCCACACGGCGGCTCTCCTGCCTTCATCTCCAAGTTTGCTGGGTTTCTTCTGGTCCAAGAAAAATCATTCTGAAGATTTTATTCCGTTTGGACTCCGTTTAATATTCCTTATCTGCAATACTCAAAAACATGGAAAAACAGAAACTGGCACTAGGCTCTAGATTAATAGGTTAGTCCCAAAAATAATATAAAATAGCATATTAATGCATATAAAACATCCAAAACAGATAATATAATAGCATGGAACAATCAAAAATTATAGATACGTTGGAGACATATCAAGCATCCCCAAGCTTAATTCCTGCTCGTCCTCGAGTAGGTAAATGATAAAAACAGAATTTTTGATGTGGAATGCTACCTAACATATTTATCCATGTAATATTCTTTATTGTGGCATGAATATTCAGATCCATAAGATTCAAAACAAAAAGTCTAATATTGACATAAAACCAGTAATACTTCGAGCATACCAACAAGGCAATTGTGTCCTTTCGAAATAACATGGCCTTAGAAAGTTATCCCTACAAAATCATATGGTCTGGCTATGCTCCATCTTCCCCACACAAAGTATCTAAATCATGCACAACCCTGATGACAAGTCAAGCAATTGTTTCACACTTTTTATGTTCTCAAACCTTTTCAACTCTCACGCAATACATGAGCGTGAGCCATGGATATAGCACTATAGGTGGAATAGAATATGGTGGAGGTTGCAAGGAAAAAGGAGAAGATAGTCTCACATCAACTAGGCGTATCAACGGGCTATGGAGCTGCCCATCAATAGATATCAATGTGAGTGAGTAGGGATTGCCATGCAATGAATGCACTAGAGCTATAAGTGTATGAAAGCTCAAAAAGAAAACTAAGTGGTTGTGCAAAATGACGAAAAATTCCACTAGTTATATGAAAGTGACAAAATAGGAGACTATCTATCATGAACATCATGGTGCTACTTTGAGGCACAAGTGTGGAAAAAGATAGTAGCATTGTCCTTTCTCTCTTTCTCTCATTTTTTCTCTTTTTTTTTCTTTTTTGGTGGGCATCTTTGGCCTCTTTTTTTTGGGCTTCGCTGGCCTCTTTTATTTTTTGTAAAGTCCGGAGACTCATCCCAACTTGTGAGGGATTCATAGCTTCCATCGTCCTTTTCTCACACGGGACAAATGCTCTAATAATGGAAATCATCACACTTTTATTTACTTACAACTCGATACCTAGAACAAAATATGACTCTATATGCAATATGAAAGTGATGATGCATGTCATGAAAAACGGAACGGTGGAAGTTGCATGACAATATATCTCGGAATGGCTATGGAAATGCCATAATAGGTAGGTATGGTGGCTGTTTTGAGGAAAGTATATGGTGGCTGTTTTGAGGAAGGTGGGTTTTATGCACCGGCGAAAGTTGCGCGGTACTAGAGAGGCTAGCAAGGGTGGAAGGGTGAGAGTGCGTATAATCCATGGACTCAACATTAGTCATAAAGAACTCACATACTTATTGCAAAAGTCTATTAGTTATTGAAGCAAAGTATTAGACGCATGCTCCTAAGGAAGAGGTTGGTAGGAGTTAACCATCGCGCGCTCCCGACCCTCACACAAAGGTTGACAATCATTAAACAAATCATGCTCCGACTTCGTTACATAACGGTTCACCATACGTGCATGCTACGGGAATCACAAACTTTAACACAAGTATTTCATCCAATTCACAATTACTCACTAGCATGACTCTTATATTACCATCTTCATATCTCAAAACTATATGCAAGGAATCAAACTTCTCATAGTATTCAATGCACTTAATATGAAAGTTTTTATAATATCCCTCTTGGATGCCCATTATATTAGGACCAAATTCATAACCTAAACCAATTACCATGATGTTTGAAGACTCTCAAAATAATCTAAGTGAGGTACAAGAGTTCAATAATTTCTATAAAATAAAACACCACCGTGCTCTAAAAAGATATAAGTGAAGTACTAGAGCAACATTGCCTAGCTCAAAAGATATAAGTGAAGCACATAGAGTATTCTAATAAATTCACGATTCAGCGTGTCTCTCTCAAAAAGATGTGTGCAACAAGGATGATTGTGGCAAACTAAAAAGCAAAGACTCATATCATACAAGACGCTCCAAGCAAAACACATATCATGTGGTGAATAAAAATATAGCCTCAAGTAAATTTACCGATGGATTGAAGACGAAAGAGGGGATGCCTTCCGGGGCATCCCTAAGCTTAGGCTTTTTGGTATCCTCGAATATGGCTTGGGGTGCCTTGGGCATCCCCAAGCTTAGGCTCTTGACACTCCTTATTCCATAGTCCATCAAATCTTTACCCAAAACTTGAAAACTTCACAACACAAAACTCAACAGAAAACTCATGAGATCCGTTGGTATAAGAAAAATAAATCACCACTTTAGGTACTGTTGTGAACTCATTATTTATTTATTTTGGTGTAATATCTACTGTATTCTAACTTCTCCATGGTTCATACCCCCCGATACAACCCATAGATACATCAAAATAAGCAAACAACACAAAGAAAACAGAATCTGTCTAAAACAGAACAGTCTGTAGCAATCTATAGACTTCGAATACTTCTGTAACCCCAAAAATTCTGAAAAATTAGGACAATCAGGGAAATTTGTATATCAATCTTGTGTAAAAATTTCGTATCAGAAGCACGTTCCAGTGAATTTACTAAATTCCTGGACTGAGAGCAAAAGTTTCTGTTTTTCAGCAAAATCAAATCACAAACACCGTGGACCATCCCAAAGGTCTTACTTGGCTCAAACACTAATTTAAATAAGAAAACACAATTACTACAGAGGTAATAATATGAAAAACACTCAAAAACAGAAGCAAAAAACAAAAGCATAAAAATAAAATTGGGTTGCCTCCCAACAAGCGCTATTGTTTAACGCCCCTAGCTAGGCATAACGCAATAGATCTAGGTATTGTCATCTTTGGTATGCAATCCATACTTGATCAAACCATCAAAAGCTTTCCTAAATATATCTATCCTTTCCTTTGTTTCCCTCCTAGTAGGGGAACTTAATTCATGAAAAGAACTTTGACTAGTAATTTTGACATTCATAAACCCGTAATCTGGATCATCACCATAGATATCATCGTATAAAACACGTATCTTATTTATAACGGGTTCCCTAGCTATCTTTTCCAACCAATCATATTTATACCCTACGAAAATTCCCCTTGTTAACCAATCAAATTCATCATAAGTCTCAAGATACAAGGTTTGAGTGACTTCCGCGTAGGGAACTCTCCTCCTAAGATTTTCACTATAAGATTGATAGTCCCTAGATTCAAGACTACGCAAGGTTTCTTTATCATGGAGAATTTCTTCAATAGGAGGGTGTTCAATATCTTTATTGTAGAAAGCAAAAAATCTTCCTAGCTTCATGTACGATAAAATCAAATTCACGCATAAGGATGATAGTAGCAATCTTTTTAGCTTTAGGGTGATTAATATTGGGAAGTTCATAAAACACCTTTTGCAAAGCGGGATGAATGTGCACAAATTTTCTTTCCAATCTTTCAATGAGCATGACAATAGCATCCGCATAACAATTTGTGCTAAGAAGTATAGATTTATTATTCATAGGCATCACTCCCGTACAATCAAAGAATTCTTGGATAACACTCTTCCCAATAATATTTCCTTCTCCCACTTGAAAAGTTTTAGTTTTGTAATTAGGAGGAGATTCAGTTTCATGATCCAAAGAGCAAGATCCAAAATTTTCATCAATATTTGTACTAGTAATACCCTCGGAATTTTCAATGATACCCTTCCCTGATTCAGACATGGTGACAAAGCAAGCAATCTAACACACAAGCAAGCAAAAAAGCAAACGAAAAGACGAACGGAAGAAGGGCGAATAAAAAGGCATATCTTTTTGGTATTTTCTGAAAATCGTTTTAGAAGTGGGGGAGAGGAAAACGAGAGGCAAATGGCAACTAATGTAAATGCAAGAGATGAGTTTGTGATGGGTACTTGGTAGGCTTGATGTAGATCTCCCCGGCAACGGCGCCAGAAATCCTTCTTGCTACTTCTCGAGCATGCGTTGGTTTTCCCTTGAAGAGGAAAGGGTGATGCAGCAAAGTAGATAAGTATTTCCCTCAGTTGTTGAGAACCAAGGTATCAATCCAGTAGGAGATACAAGCAAGTCACCAATGGATGTACCTACACAAATAATCAAACACTTGCACCCAACGCTATAAAGGGGTTGTCAATCCCTTCACGGTTAATTGCAAGGATGAGATCTGATAGAGATAGATAGATATGATTGCTAAAACGAAAAGTAAAACAAAAGTAAAAAGATTGCAGCAAAGTATTTTTGGTATTTTTGGTTTATAGATCTGAAAATATAATATGGAAAATAGACCCGGGGGCCATAGGTTTCACTAGAGGCTTCTCTCATGAAGGAAAATAATACGGTGGGTGAACAAATTACTGTCGAGCAATTGATAGAAAAGCGAATAATTATGAAGATATCCAAGGCAATGATTATGCATATAGGCATCACGTCTGTGTCAAGTAGACCGAAACGATTCCGCATCTACTACTATTACTCCACACATCGACCGACTCCTGCCTGCATCTAGAGTATTAAGTTCATGAAGAACAGAGTAACGCATTAGGTAAGATGACATGATGTAGAGGGATAAACTCAAGCAATATGATGAAAACCCCATCTTTTTATCCTCGATGGCAACAATACAATACGTGCCTCGCTACCCCTACTTTGTCACTGGGTGAGGACACCGCAAGATTGAACCCAAAACTAAGCACTTCTCCCATTGCAAGAATTACCAATCTAGTTGGCCAAACCAAACCAATAACTCGAAGAGACTTGCAAAGATATGAAATCATGCATATAAGAATTCAGAGAAGATTCAAATAATATTCATAGATAATCTGAACATAAACCCACAATTCATCGGATCTCGACAAACACACCGCAAAAGAGTATTACATCGGATAGATCTCCATGAAGATCATGAAGAACATGGTATTGAAGAACAAAGAGAGAGAAGAAGCCATCTAGCTACTAGCTATGGACCCGAAGGTCTGTGGTAAACTACTCACGCATCATCGGAGGGGCAATGGAGTTGATGTAGATGCCCTCCGTGATCGATTCCCCCTCCGGCAGATTACCGGGAAAGGCTCCAAGATTGGATCTCACGGGAACAGAGGCTTCCGGCTGCGGAAAAGTTTTTTCGTGGCTCTTTTTGGTATCCAGGGAATATTTGGGAATTTATAGGCCGAAGAATAGGGTTAGGAGGGCTGCCGTGGCACCACCCTCCAAAAGGTAATAGGCTCGGTAATGATGATGAACTCCTTGCTCTTGTGCTTCAAGATGATAGACTCCTCAACACTCAATCACTCTCTCACAGATTTGGCTTGGTAGAAGAGATTGATTGGGTGGAAAGCAACTTGGGGAGGCTAGAAATCAAGATCCATATGGTTGGAGTGGATGATCTTGATCTCAACACAAGGGTAGGTGGTTCTCTCTGAGAAAACTGGATGGGGCAAGTATGGAATAGTTCTGAGTGCTTCTCTTTCGAGTGGGATGTGGTGGAGGGGTATATATAGGCATCTCTAGAAATCCAACCGTTACAACATTATTGCCCAACTCGGTGAAACTGAAGTAAATCTCGATGGCACCGACTTGTTCAAAACGTGGCAGCTTTAGGAATCTCGGTGAGACCGATATGGAACTCTCGATGGTACCGAAACCAGTGTCCGAGGGCAGTAGCCAAAACTCGGTGAGATCGAAGCATAAACTCGGAAATTCCGATTTTATGGGGACACCAGAGGTTGTTCACTGAAACTCGGTTGCACCGATGTGAACTCGGTTGCACCGAAGAAGGGTTTGTGGCTAGGGTTTCTGTCTAGGGGTCAAACTCGGTGTAGCCGATATGGAATTCTTGCTGGCACCGATTTTGAGTGGTAGGGTTTTCATAGACAGAATCTTTGTGGGAGAGCTTGTGGGTGTTTTTGGTGACTAGCACTTGTGCACGTGGAGCAATTTGTTCACCAACAAAACCTTACCCCCTTTTAATAGTATTAGCTTTCCTATGGACTCAAAGTGATTTCTCACAAAGTAAAATGTAGAGTCTTCTAGCTTGAAGTTTTGCCAATCCATTCCTTGCATCTTGGGGTAGCTCCTCACAATTTATAGCCATCTCATCATTGGACTTTTCCTGAAATATACTTAGTGGAACCATGAGTCCAATGACATATATGTTGTTATTAATTACCAAAACCACCAAGGGAGCAAATGTGCTTTCAGGTCCACCTGGAGTTCACATGGGCAGGCGGCACGGACACCCCCCAGGCCGCGCCACCTGAGCTTGTGAGCTCCTCGACCTTCGTTTGACCTAATTTATGCGCTATATATTTACATCCTCCGAGAAAAAATAAGAGAGAAAGTTTCGTTGCGTTTTACGATACGGAGCCTCCACCGCCTCATGTTCTTCGTCGGGAGCCGTGATCTGGAGTCCGTCCGTGGATCCAGAGAGAGGGATTCGTCACCGTCGTCGTCATCAACCCTTCTCCATCAAAAATTTCATGATGCTCACAATCATGTGTGAGTAATCCCCTTGTAAACATACTGGAGGTAGATGGGATTGGTTGAAATTTCATATGTATTATATAATCGTGTCTATTTATTAGGGCTTGATCCCTAGTATCCACTATGTTTTGAGATTGATATTGCTATGACTTTGATATGCTTAATGCTTGTCACTAAGGCCCGAGTGCCATGATTTCAAATCTGAATATGTTATGTTTTCATGAAGATATTTGTATTCTTGGTCTTATATGCAAGTTGTATGCACTTGTTATTATTTTGAACCTTAGATCCCCAAGGTGACACTGATTGGGATATCGACGCGGATGACTTTAACTCGAGGAGTTTATGTATTCACTATGTGTTAATGCTTTGTTCCGGTTCTCTATTAAAAGGAGTGTCTTAATTACCGTTAGTTTCCATTAGGACCCCGCTGCCATGGGATGGTAGAACAAAAGATGACATGCAAGTTCTTACCACAAGCACGTATGACTATTGATGACCCACAAGTATAGGGGATCAATCGTAGTCCTTTCGATAAGTAAGAGTGTCAAACCCAACGAGGAGCAGAAGGAAATGACAAGCGGTTTTCAGCAAGGTAATTTCTACAAGCACTGAAATTGTAGGTAACAAATAGTTTGATAGCAAGACAATTGGTAACGAGCAAGTAACGGTAACGGTAAACAAGGTGCAGCAAGATAGCCCAATCCTTTTGAGGCAAAGGACAGGCCAGAACAATCACTAGTAATAGGCAAAGTGTTCTTGAGGGTACACGGGAATTTCGTCTAGTCACTTTTATCATGTTGGTTTGATTCGTGTTCGCTACTTTGATAATTTGATATGTGGGTGGACCGGTGCTAAGGTGCTGTTCTTACTTGAACTAACAACCTACTTATGATTAACCCCCTCGCAAGCATCCGCAACTACGAGAAAAGTATTAAGACAAAGTCTAACCATAGCATTAAACATGTGGATCCAAATCAGCCCCTTACGAAGTAGCGCATAAACTAGGGTTTAAGCTTCTGTCACTCTAGCAACCCATCATCTAATAACTACTCCACAATGCATTCCCTTAGACCCATGAATGGTGAAGTGTCATGTAGTCGACGTTCACATGACACCACTAAGGGAATCACAACATACATATCATCAAAATATCGAACACATATCAAATTCACATGATTACTCGCAACATGACTTCTCCCGTGACCTCAAGAACAAAGGTAACTACTCACAAATAATAAACATGCTCAAGATCATAGGAGTATTGAATAGCATAATGGATCTGAACATATAATCTTCCACCAAATAAACCATATAGTAATCAACTACGCAAGGTAATCAACACTACTAGTCACCCACAGATACCAATCTGAGGTTCCGGTACAAAGATTGAACACAAGAGATGAACTAGGGTTTGAGAGGAGACTGTGTTGTTGAAGATGTTGATGAAGATTGGCCTCCCAAAGATGAGAGGGGCGTTGGTGATGATGATAGCTTCGATTTCCCCCTTCGGGAGGGAAGTTCCCCCGACGGAATCGCTCCGCCGGAGGGCAAAAGTGCTCCTGCCCAAGTTCCGCCTCGAGGCAGCGGCGCTTCGTCCCGAAAGTCCTCCTCTTATTTTTTTTTCTAGGTTTTTTGGGAATTTATACCAGAAGATGGGCACCGGAGGTGGGCCTGGGTGAGCACAACCCATCAGGGCGCGCCCAGGGGTGCCTGGCGTGCCCTGGTGGATTGTGCCCACCTGGTGGGCCTCCCCGGGTAGTTTTCAGCTCCAGTATTTTTTATTAAATGCAAAAATAATCTCCGTAAATTTTCAGCTTCATTGGAGTTGTGCAGAATAGGTATCTCTGACGTGCTTTTCTTGGGACCAGAATTCCAGCTGTCGGTATTCTCCCTCTTGGTGTAAACCTTGCATATTATGAGAGAAAAGGCATTAGAATCACTCCCCAAAGCATTATTATTCAACAAAACAAAGTAAATAACAGTAGGAAATCATGATGCAAAATGGACGTATCAACTCCCCCAAGCTTAGACCTCGCTTGTCCTCAAGCGAAAACCGATATTGAAAAGCATGTCCACATGATTTGAGAGAGAGGTGTCGATAAAAACAAAATACGGACATAGAAGCGTCATGCTTATTATCATAACAGCAATAAACTCTTACCTAGGAACTTATTTCAATACATTTTTATCATATAGCTTCTCATGAACAAGTAACAATTCATCACAACATAGAAGTATGAAGCATAAACCTTATTGGGAACCAACAAACTATGTTCTGAGTCAACTTTGCAACTACAATTCATCATATTTTTAGGAAGGGTCTCATCTAGGAGCCTTTTTTCAAGTCCACATACTCAACTATCATTTAGTCTTCTATGATTGCTAACGCTCACGGCATACCCATGAAAAAAAAGTTTCAACCGGACACGTAGGAAGATAGGGGCTTATAGTTTTGCCTCCCAACTTACTCACCTCAAGGGTGATGTCAACAATAATAACTCATGCCCATCCATATCTAACTGGATATATGTGCCTAGATCTTTCCTCACCACATGATGCTTGCAAAAGAAAAAAGTAAAAAGGAATAGGGAAGAATACTTTGACTCTTGCATAAAAGTAATTGCATAAAAGTAAAAGATAGGCCCTTCGCAGAGGGAAGCAGAGGTTGTCATGCGCTTATTGGTTTGTATGCCCAATCCCTTAATGTAAGAGAACGTCACGCTATATTGCCCCCTATGATAGCAACCTTTATTATGCAGTCCGTCGCTTTTATTACTTTGCCATCATAAGTTCGTATAACGCTCAATTTTCTCTTACACTAATTGATCAAAACACTTTTAGAAGCAATTTTTATTGCCTTGTTGCACCGGTGACAACTTACTTGAAGGATCTTTCTCGATCCATAGGTAGGTATGGTGGACACTCAAAGAAAGAGTTTGGTTTGGGTTTTTGGATGCACAAGTAGTATATCTACTTAGTGCGGAATTTTTGGCTAGCAAAGATATTGGGCAAGCACCACATGTTAAAGGATCTATGACAATATAACTTCGATGTGGATATGAACAAACATAAATCATTACGTTGTCTTCCTCGTCCAACATCAACAATATTGACATATAATATTTGATGGGGGCTCACAATCATAAAATATGCCCAAGATAGTGTATTTGCATGTGAATCTTCTCTTCCCTTATTAATTCTTTCATGAATTGCATCATTGACCAATGCTATGTTTGTCAATCTCCAACAAATTTTACTACTTATACTTTTCCTTATGTGATGTCATTACTCATCATAAGATTAGCATATGATTCTTTTCGTTTGTTTCTTTTCCTTTATTTGATTGCAACAAGAAAGTAAAGAGGCAAAAACTCAAACTAAACTTTATTATATAACTTTCACTCGATTACATAGATAGATAGGCCACAGAACTAACACACGAAAACAGATCATACTAAAAAATTTATTCAACTAAAGCAAAAGGAAACTAAAGATCGAACTAAAATAGGTAAAGGTGAATAAAAGTGGTGGTGATACGATACCGGGGCACCTCCCCCAAGCTTGGCTCAAGCCAAGGGGAGTGCCCATACCCGTGTGCTCAAGTCTCCTTTGGTGGTGGAGATGAAGAAGGTGGAGGTGTTGATGAAGCCTTCTTCTTCAACTTATATTTAAGCACAAAGTTTTCCTCCCTTAGGTCATCATTCTCCAACTCAAGCTTTAATGTCCTTTGGCATAGGGCATTCTTGCTCTCCTGCAGAAAACGAGACGGGATAAATTAGACCTTAGGTTTGTATCTTCTAGGGAGGCTTGATTTCTTGAATTCCACATGCATATCTCCAGGTTGAGGCAATGGATCATCCTCTTCCTCGGAGCTGTCATCTTTTGTTTACTACATGGTAGCATCTTCTTCCTCCTCCGAGGTCCATAGATAGGGGTAAATTTCCCTAAAGATCTTCGGGTCTGGACATAGGGATCAACATGGCTCTCTCCCTCCCAATCCGAAGATGACATATTTCTAGATCTGCTAGGGAAACAGCATGAAACAAGAACAGAGGATTTTTCTGCGATGCGGTCGTCAAAACAGTCGGGGTATATATAGAGAAGTTTTATTCTTGGGAAACAAGTATTTGGAAGGAAAACGGAGTTGGGAAGGCATCCGAGGTGGGCACAACCCACCAGGGTGCGCCTAGGGGTGCCTGGCGCGCCCTGGTGTATCGTGCTCACCTCGATCGCCTTCCTGTTTATTTTTTATTTCCAAAATTCTAAAATATTCCAAAACTGACAAAAAATATTTTTGCGGATTTTTCGGAGTCCGTTTACGTACCGTATCACGTACCTCCTATTTTTAAATAATCTGGAGTATTCCGGAAGGTTTCTTTTATGTGTTCCTCCGGTGTCATGGTTTGGATAACATTGCTTTCAACGTTAATAGGCATACCTGAGATATAATGCTTAATTCTTTGCCCATTGACTACCTTCGGGTTAGTACCTTCGGCGTTATTAATCTTGATAGCTCCAGAGCTATAAACCTCTTCGATAATATATGGTCCTTGCCATTTTGAGAGAAGCTTTCCTGCGAAAAATCTTAAACGAGAGTTGAACAAAATAACATAATCTCCTATTTTGAATTCCCGCTTTTGGATTCTTTTGTCATGCCATATTTTTACTTTTTCTTTGAATAGCTTGGCATTTTCATAGGCTTGGGTTCTCCATTCATCTAGTGAGCTAATATCAAATAACCTCTTTTCACCGGCAAGTTTGAAATCATAGTTGAGTTCTTTAATTGCCCAACAATGCTTTGTGTTCTAGTTCTAGAGGCAAATGACAAGCTTTCCCATATACCATTTTGTATGGAGACATACCCATAGGATTTTTATAAGCTGTTCTATAGGCCCAAAGTGCATCATCTAATTTCTTAGACCAATTCTTACGAGACCTATTGATAGTTTTTTGTAATATTAATTTTATTTCTCTATTGCTAAGTTCAACCTGACCACTAGATTGAGGATGATAAGGTGATGCAATTCTATGGTTAACATCATATTTAGCAAGCATCTTAAGGAAGGCACCATGAATAAAATGTGAACCACCATCGGTCATTAAATATCTAGGGACTCCAAACCTCGGGAAGATAACCTCTTTAAGCATTTTAATGGAGGTGTGGTGTGATGTCTACAACGCAACCTTCTTCTTGTAGACTCGTGTTGGGCCTCCAAGCGCAGAGTTTTGTAGGACAGTAGCAAATTTCCCTCAAGTGGATGACCTAAGGTTTATCAATCCGTGGGAGGCGTAGGATGAAGATGGTCTCTCTCAAACAACCCTGCAACCAAATAACAAAGAGTCTCTTGTGTCCCCAACACACCCAATACAATGGTAAATTGTATAGGTGCACTAGTTCGGCGAAGAGATGGTGATACAAGTGTAATATGGATGGTAGATATAGGTTTTTGTAATCTGAAAATATAAAAATAGCAAGGTAGCAAGTAACAAAAGTGAGCAAAAACGGTATTGCAATGCTTGAAAACAAGGCCTAGGGTTCATAGTTTCACTAGTGCAAGTTCTCTCAACAATACTGACATAGTTGAATCATATGTAAATCCCTCACGTGCGACAAAGAGTTCACTCCAAAGTCACAAATAGCGGAGAACAAACGAAGAAATTATTGTAGGGTACGAAACCACCTCAAAGTTATCTTTTCCGATCAATCTTATGAGCTATCCCTATAAGTGTCACGAACAGCCCTAGAGTTCATACTAAAATAACACCTTAAGATACACATCAACCAAAACCCTAATGTCACCTAGATACTCCAATGTCACCACGAGTACCCATGGGCTTGATTATACGATATGCATCACACAATATCAGATTCATCATGTTCAATCCAACACAAAGAACTTCAAAGAGTGCCCCAAAGTTTCTACCGGAGAGTCAAGACGAAAACGTGTGCCAACCCCTATGCATAGATTCCCAAGGTCACGGAACCCGCAAGTTGATCACCAAAACATACATCAAATGGATCAATAGAACATCCCATTGTCACCACGGATATCCCATCGCAAGACATACATCAAGTGTTCTTAAATCCTTTAAAGACTCAATCCAATAAAAAACGTCAAAGGGAAAACTCAATTTATCACAAGAAGATAGAGAGGGGAAAACTCCATATGATTCATCTATATTAATAAAGCTCGCGGTACATCAAGATCGTGCCATCTCAAGAACACGAGAGAGAGAGAGATCAAACACATAGCTAGTGGTACATACCCTCAGCCCCGAGGGTGAACTACTCCCTCCTCGTCATGGAGACCGCCGGGATGATGAAGATGGCCTCCGGTGATGGTTTCCCCCTCCGGCAGGGTGCCGGAATAGGCTCCCGATTGGTTTTTCGTGGATACAGAGGCTTGCGGCGGCGGAACTCCCGATCTAGGTTTCTTTCTGGGGGTTTCTCGATTTATAGGAGTACTTGGCGTTGGAATCACGTCAGGGGGGTGCTAGAGGGACCCACAAGCCAGGGGGCGCGCCCTAGGGGGGGGCTCGCCCCCTAGGCTTGTGGCCTCCTCGGGACTCTTCTCCGGTATCTTTTTGCTCCAGTATTTTTTATATTTTCCAAAAATATTCTCCGTAAATTTTCAGCCCATTCCGAGAACTTTTATTTCTGCAAAAAATAACACCACGGTAGTTCTGCTGAAAACAGCGTCAGTCCGGGTTAGTTCTAATCAAATCATACCAAAATCATATAAAATTATTGTAAACATGGCATGAATACTTCATAAATTATAGATACGTTGGAGATGTATCAGCATCCCCAAGCTTAATTCCTGCTCGTCCTCGAGTAGGTAAATGATAAAAGAAATAATTTATGAAGGGTGAATGCTAGCAAGTGCACAAGTTTGATCAATGATAATTCCAATCACTTTTTCTAGCATCAATATAAACCATAAACAGTAGCTCATCTCATAAAACTTCTCATGATCAAGTAACAAGCTATTCACATGTTAAAGTATAGACCAGAAAGTTTCTTGAAAACTAACAAACCATATTCCTAGTCATCGAACAATTGCAATTCATCTTATTTTCAGTAAGGGTCTATGTAAGAGCTTTGACTTAGCAAATTCCACATACTCAACTATCATATAGTCTTCCATGATTATTGACACTCAAAGCATATTTTTAGAACAAATAGCATCCATTGAACACAGAGAAAGATAGGGGCTTAATGTTTCACCTCCCAACTTATTTATCATATAGATAATTGTCAACAATAATAATTCATGATCAAATATATTTGTGTGGATATATATGTCTAGATCATTCCCCAACACATGACGCTTGCCAAGAGAAAAAGGCGAAATATAGGAAGTGGTGAAGATCACCATGACTCTTGCATAAAGGTAAGTACTAGAAAGTAAAAGATAGGCCCTTCGCAGAGGGAAGCATTGATTTACAAAGGTGCCAGAGCTCGAGCTTTTTAAAACAGAGATGAATAATAATTTTGAGCGGTATGCTTTGATACGTCTCCAACGTATCTATAATTTTTGATTGTTCCATTCTATTATATTATCTGTTTTGGATGTTTTATATGCATTAATATGCTATTTTATATTATTTTTGGGACTAACCTATTAATCTAGAGCCTAGTGCCAGTTTCTGTTTTTTCCTTGTTTTTGAGTATTGTAGATAAGGAATATTAAACGGAGTCCAAACGGAATAAAATCTTCGGAATAATTTTTCTTGGACCAGAAGACATCTACCAAGCTTGGAGACCAAGGCAGAGGAGCCGTCGTGTGGCCACAAGCCACAGGGGCGCGCCCTAGGGGGGGCCGCGCCCCCCTGGCTTGTGGGCCCACGACAACTCCCCCAACCCTAATCTTCGGCCTATAAATTCCCAAATATTCCCTGGATACCAAAACGAGCCACGAAAATACTTTTCCACCGCCAGGAGCCTCGGTTCCCGTGAGATCCAATCTTGGAGCCTTTTCCGGTAATCTGCCGGAGGGGGATTCGATCACGGAGGGCATCTACATCAACTCCATTGCCCCTCCGATGATGCGTGAGTAGTTCACCACAGACCTTCGGGTCCATAGCTAGTAGCTAGATGGCTTCTTCTCTCTCTTTGCTCTTCAATACCATGTTCTTCATGATCTTCATGGAGATCTATCCGATGTAATACTCTTTTGCGGTGTGTTTGTCGAGATCCGATGAATTGTGGGTTTATGTTCAGATTATCTATGAATATTATTTGAGTCTTTTCTGAATTCTTATATGCATGATTTCATATCTTTGCAAGTCTCTTCGAGTTATTGGTTTGGTTTGGCCAACTAGATTGGTAATTCTTGCAATGAGAGAAGTGCTTAGTTTTGGGTTCAATCTTGCGGTGTCCTCACCCAGTGACATAGTAGGGGTAGCGAGGCACGTATTGCATTGTTGCCATCGAGGATAAAAATATGGGGTTTTCATCATATTGCTTGAGTTTATCCCTCTACATCATGTCATCTTACCTAATGCGTTACTCTGTTCTTCATGAACTTAATACTCTAGATGCAGGAAGGAGTCGGTCGATGTGTGGAGTAATAGTAGTAGATGCAGAATCGTTTCGGTCTACTTGACACGGACGTGATGCCTATATGCATAATCATTGCCTTGGATATCTTCATAATTATTCGCTTTTCTATCAATTGCTCAACAGTAATTTTTTCACCCACCGTAATACTTGCCATCATGAGAGAATCCTCTAGTGAAACCTATGGCCCCCGGGTCTATTTTCCATATTATACTTTCAGATCTAAAACCAAAAATACCAAAAATACCTTGCTGTATTATTTTTACTTTTGTTTTACTTTCCGTTCAAGCAATCTATTCTATCTATCTCTATCAGATCTCATCCTTGCAAGTAACCGTGAAGGGATTGACAACCCCTTTATAGCGTTGGGTGCAAGTGTTTGATTATTTGTGTAGGTACACCTATTGGGGACTTGCTTGTATCTCCTACTGGATTGACACCTTGGTTCTCAACAACGGGAATACTTATCTACTTTGTTGCATCATCCGTTCCTCTTCACGGAAACCAACACATGCTCGAGAAGTAGCAAGAAGGATTTCTGGCGCCGTTGCCGGGGAGATACATAGCAAGTCAAGACAAGAACTTTTTCCGTCAACTTGTCAATCTCTGACGTGGTTGCCGGAGAGATCTACATCAAGCCATCCAAGTACCCATCACAAACTCATCTCTTGCATTTACTTTATTTGCCATTTGCCTCTCGTTTTCCTCTCCCCCACTTCTAAAACGATTTTCCAAAAAGATTTGCCTTTTTCTTTGCTCTTCTTTCGTTCGTCTTTTCGTTTGCTTTTTTTGTTTTCTTGCATGATAGATCGTTTCGTTGCCACTATGTCTGAATCTGGGAAGGTTACCATTGAAAATTTTGAGGGTGTTGCTAGTACAAATCTTGAGGAAAAACTTGGTTCTTGCTCTCTAAATCATGAAACTGAATCTCCTCCTAATTATAAAGCTAAAACTTTTCAAGTTGGGGACGGTAATATCATTGGGAAGAGTGTTATTCAAGAATTCTTTGATTGTACGGGAGTAATGCCTATGAATAAGAGATCTATTCTTCTTAGCACAAATTGTTATGAGGATGCTATTGTCATGCTCATTGAAAAGTTGGAAAGAAAATTTGTGCACCTTCACCCCGCTTTGCAAAAGGTGTTTTATGAACTTCCCAACATTAATCACCCTAGTCCTAATATAATGGGCATCCAAGAGGGATATAATAAAAACTTTCATATTAAGTGCATTGGATACTATGAGAAGTTTTGATTCCATGCATATAGTTTTGAGATAATGGAGATGGTAATATGAGAGTCATGCTAGTGAGTAGTTGTGAATTGGAAGATATACTTGTGTTAAAGCTTGTGATTCCCGTAGCATGCACGTATGGTGAACCGTTATGTAACGAAGTCGGAGCATGATTTGTTTAATGATTGTCGACCTTTGTGTGAGGGTCGGGAGCGCGCGATGGTTAACTCCTGCCAACCTCTCCCCTAGGAGCATGCGTCTAATGCTTTGTTTGATAACTAATAGACTTTTGCAATAAGTATGTGAGTTCTTTATGACTAATGTTGAGTCCATGGATTATACGCACTCTCACCCTTCCACCTTTGCTAGCCTCTCTAGTACCGCGCAACTTTCGCCGGTACATCAAACCCACCTTCCTCAAAACAGCCACCATATATTTTCCTCAAAACAGCCACCATACCTACCTATTATGGCATTTCCATAGCCATTCCGAGATATATTGCCATGCAACTTCCACCGTTCCACTTTTCATGACATGCACCACCACTTTCATATTGCATATAGAGTCATATTCTGTCATAGGTATCGAGTTGTAATTTTTCTTTTGAGTTGTAAGTAAATAAAAGTGTGATGATTTTCATTATTAGAGCATTGTCCCGTGTGAGAAAAGGATGATGGAAGCCATGACTCCCTCACAAGTTGGGATGAGTATCCGGACTTTACAAAAAATAAAAGAGGCCAGCGAAGCCCAAATAAAAAAAAAGAGGCCAAAGATGCCCACCAAAATAAAAAAAAAAGGAAAAAAATGAGAGAAAGAGAGAAGGGACAATTGCTACTATATTTTTCCACACTTGTGCTTCAAAGTAGCACCATGATCTTCATGATAGAGAGTCTCCTATTTTGTCACTTTCATATAACTAGTGGAGTTTCATCTTGCACGACCACTTAGTTTTCTTTTTGAGCTTTCATACACTTATAGCTCTAAGTGCATTTGTTGCATGGCAATCCCTACTAACTCACATTGATATCTATTGATGGGCATCTCCATAACCCGTTGATACGCCTAGTTGATGTGAGACTATCTTCTCCCTTTCCCTTGCAACCTCCACCATATTCTATTCCACCTATAGTGCTATATCCATGGCTCGTGCTCATGTATTGCGTGAGAGTTGAAAAGGTTTGAGAACTTGAAAAGTGTGAAACAATTGCTTGACTTGTTCATCGGGGTTGTGCATGATTTAGATACTTTGTGTGGGAAAGATGAAGCATAACCAGACCATATGATTTTGTAGGGATAACTTTCTAAGGCCATGTTCTTTCGAAAGGACACAATTGCCTTGTTGGTGTGCTCGAAGTATTACTGTTTTTATGTCAATATTAGACTATTGTTTTGAATCTTACGGATCTGAATATTCATACCACAATAAAGAATATTACATGGATAAATATGTTAGGTAGCATTCCACATCAAAAATTCTGTTTTTATCATTTACCTACTCGAGGACGAGCAGGAATTAAGCTTGGGGATGCTTGATACGTCTCCAATGTATCTATAATTTTTGATTATTCCATGCTATTATATTATCTGTTTTGGATGTTTTATATGCATTAATATGCTATTTTATATTATTTTTGGGACTAACCTATTAATCTAGAGCCTAGTGCCAGTTTCTGGTTTTTCCTTGTTTTTGAGTATTGCAGATAAGGAATATTAAATGGAGTCCAAACGGAATAAAATCTTCGGAATAATTTTTCTTGGACCAGAAGACATCTACCAAGCTTGGAGACCAAGGCAGAGGAGCCGCCATGTGGCCACAAGCCACAGGGGCGCGCCCTAGGGAGGGGCGCCCCTGGCTTGTGGGCCCACGGCAACTCCCCCAACCCTAATCTTCGGCCTATAAATTCCCAAATATTCCCTGGATACCAAAAAGAGACACAAAAACACTTTTCCGCCGCCAGGAGCCTCGGTTCCCGTGAGATCCAATCTTGGAGCCTTTTCCGGTAATCTGCCGGAGGGGGATTCGATCACGGAGGGCATCTACATCAACTCCATTGCCCCTCCGATGATGCGTGAGTAGTTCACCACAGACCTTCGGGTCCATAGCTAGTAGCTAGATGGCTTCTTCTCTCTCTTTGCTCCTCAATACCATGTTCTTCATGATCTTCATGGAGATCTATCCAATGTAATACTCTTTTGCGGTGTGTTTGTCGAGATCCGATGAATTGTGGGTTTATGTTCAGATTATCTATGAATATTATTTGAGTCTTTTCTGAATTCTTATATGCATGATTTCATATCTTTGCAAGTCTCTTCGAGTTATTGGTTTGGTTTGGCCAACTAGATTGGTAATTCTTGCAATGGGAGAAGTGCTTTGTTTTGGGTTCAATCTTGCGGTGTCCTCACCCAGTGACATAGTAGGGGTAGCGAGGCACATATTGTATTGTTGCCATTGATTATAAAAAGATGGGGTTTTCATCATATTGCTTGAGTTTATCCCTCTACATCATGTCATCTTACCTAATGCGTTACTCTGTTCTTCATGAACTTAATACTCTAGATGCAGGCAGGAGTCGGTCGATGTGTGGAGTAATAGTAGTAGATGCAGAATCGTTTCGGTCTACTTGACACGGACGTGATGCCTATATGCATAATCATTGCCTTGGATATCTTCATAATTATTCGCTTTTCTATCAATTGCTCGACAGTAATTTGTTCACCCACCATAATACTTGCCATCATGAGAGAAGCCTCTAGTGAAACCTATGGCCCCCGGGTCTATTTTCCATATTATACTTTCAGATCTAAAACCAAAAATATCAAAAATACCTTGCTGCATTATTTTTACTTTTGTTTTACTTTCCGTTCAAGCAATCTATTCTATCTATCTCTATCAGATCTCATCCTTGCAAGTAACCGTGAAGGGATTGACAACCCCTTTATAGCGTTGGGTGCAAGTGTTTGATTATTTGTGTAAGTACACCTATTGGGGACTTGCTTGTATCTCCTACTGGATTGATACCTTGGTTCTCAACAACTGAGGGAAATACTTATCTACTTTGCTGCATCATCCGTTCCTCTTCACGGAAACCAACGCATGCTCGAGAAGTAGCATGCTTTCATTGTCAACATAACAACCGAGAGATCTCGGTATCTTCCATGCTAGATACATTATAGGCGGTTCCCAAATAGAATGGTAAATTTTTACTCCCCCTCCACCAATCAATCACACTCCAGGGCGAGCCGAATCCACGGGTACCGTCCATACAAACAACAATCCTGGGGGAGTTTTCGTTCATTATGTTTTGTTTTGATTTTTGAGCATGGAACTGGGCATCCTGAATACCAGCCACTTTCTCGTGAATGATAGTGAATCAACACATATCGTGAGAATAACCCACCTAGCATGGAAGATACTGACAGCCCCTTGTCACTATATGAGCGATTCGGGCATACAAAACAGAATATTATTTGAAGGTTTAGAGTTTGGCACATGCAAATTTACTTGGAACGGCAGGTAAATACCGCTTATAGGTAGGTATGGTGGACTCATATGGAACAACTTTGGGTTTAAGGGTGTTTGGATGCACAAGTAGTATTTCTACTTGGTGCGGAAGTTTTGGCTAGTATGAGGTGGAAGCAAGCACCACATGTTGGAGGATCCATAACAATATAACTTCTATACAAAAATACCCAAACATAACTCATTAAGTTGTCTTCCTTGTCCAATTTTAACTAATTTGCTCAAGTTTGAAAATAATTAATGAGCTCACAATCATAGAAGATGTCCAAGATAGTATATTTATATGTGGAATCTCTCTTCCTTCAATGTTCTTTCATGAATTGTTCAAGTGACCAATGCAGTGTTTGCTAACTTTCAATAAATTTTACCACCTATACTTATTATGTGTGAAGTCATTACTCCCCATGGGATAAGTATATGAAACATATTTAATTTCAGATTTATGATATTCAATTCATTCAACCATTTACTCATAGGATATAAGTGAAGCACGAGAGTGAATGACAAACTACTCCAAAAAGATATAAGTGAAGATCAATGAGTAGCCAACAATTAAATAATTATGTGAAGACTCTCTCATCTAAGAATTTCAGATCTTAAGTATTTTATTAAACAGCAAGCAAAAGAAAAATAGCACTCCAAGAATAGCACGCATCATGTGAACGAATAAAAATTTTAGGCTCAACATAGGCTAACCGATAATTGTTAATGAAGAGAGGTGGGATGCGTAGCATCCCCAAGATTAGATGCTTGAGACTTCTTGAAATATTTACTTGGGGTGCCTTGGGAATCCCCAAGCTTGAGCTTTTGTATCTCGTTCAATCCTCTCATATCATGGTTTCACCTATTCTCAAAAACTTCATCCACACAAAACTCGAAAAGAACTCGTGAGATAGGTTAGTACATATAATAATAAATCAACTCTTTATGTACTGCAAAGACAAGTTGCACAATAATTTTCAAACATCATCTACTGTTTACTATCATCTCCACAATTTATATCTACCAATATAGGCTATGGAAACTATAGGATAAGTAGATAACGAAACTGTGACAGCAATCTGTCCAATCAGAACAGTCTGTAGAAATTTATGAAACAGTGTACTTATGTAACTCAAAAAATTATGAAAATTTAGTACATGCTAAATAATTTATATGAAAATACTGTGTAAAAATTTCAAAAACGTTCCACGTTCCAGTAAAATATGAAAATTCAAACACTACAGCAAAAGTTTCTGTTTTTACACAGCACACATCAAAACACGCAATGCAAGCATCCTAAGAAAATTCTTGGAACTTTTTATTGAAAAACAATATTATAAATAACACCTAACAGAGAACAACAAAATAAAATGACGCTACAAGCAAAACTCATATTATGTGATGAATAAAAATATAGCTCTAAGTAAGATATACCGATAGTGTTGAAGACGAAAGAGGGGATGCCTTCCGGGGCATCCCCAAGCTTAGGCGCTTGAGTATTCCTTGGATATTACCTTGGGGTGCCTTTGGCATCCACAAACTTAGGTTCTTGCCACTCCTTATTCTCCTCATATCGGTGTCTCACCCAAAACTTGAAAACTTCAATCACACAAAACTTAACGGAACTTCGTGAGATGGGTTAGTATAATAAACAAAGATCATTCACTTAGGTACTATCAAGACAAGATTCATAATTTTTCCCGCATGATACCTACTGTATTCTATCATTCCCATAATTTATACCGCTAAATAAAAGGTATGGAAACACTAAAACAAGCAAACTATGCATGCAAAACAGAATCTGTCAAAAACAGAACAGTCTGTGAAGATCTGTAGTGTAACCATACTTACCTGTCTCTATAAATTCTGAAAAATTAGGAAAACCTGAATAATTCGTATATAAAGACTGTGTAAAAATTTCAGATCATTATCACGCTCCAGTAAAAAAATGAAAATTCCTGTACTGGAGTCAAAAGTTTATGTTTTGGTTCAGCATCAGTTCTACTCATCTTGTGAGTCATCCCAAAGGCTTTACTTGGCACTTTATTGAAACAAAATCTATAAAACATGATTACTACAGTAGATTAATCATGTGAACACTCAAAAACAGAAAGGAAAAGTGTTGGGTTGTCTCCCAACAAGCGCTTTTCTTTGAAGCCTTTTAGCTAGGCATGATGATTTCAATGATGCTCACATAGGAATAGTAATGGAAACGTGAAAAAGAGCATCATGGATCACATGGCAAGCACATTTAAGTCTAACCCACTTCCTATGCATAGAGATTTTGTGAGCAAACAATTTATGAGAGCAAGAATCAACTAGCATAGGAAGGCAAAACAAGCATAACTTCAAAACTTTGAACACATAGAGAGGAAACTTGATATTATTGCAATTCCTACAAGCATATGTTCCTCCCTCATAATAATTTTCAGTAGCATCATGAAGGAATTTCACAACATAACTATCACATAAAACATTATCTTCATGATCCACAAGCATGGAAAATTTGTCACTCTCCACATAAGCAATTTTCTTCTCATTCATAATAGTGGGAGCAAACTCAACAAAATAACTATCATGTGAAGCATAATCCAATTGAAAATTAAAATCATGATGACAAGTTTCATGGTTATCATTATTCTTTATAGCATACATGTCATCACAATAATCATCATAAATAGGAGGCATGCTTTCATCATAATAATTTTGCTCATCAAAACTTGGGGGACTAAACATATCATCTTCATCAAACATAGCATTCCCAAGCTTGTAGCTTTGCATATCATTAGCATCATGAATATTCAAGGAATTCATACTAACAACATTGCAATCATGCTCATCATACAAAGATTTAGTGCCAAACATTTTATTGACTTCTTCTTCTAACACTTTGGCACAATTTTCCTTTCCATCATTTTCACGAAAGACATTATAAACATGAAGTATATGAGGCAACCTCAATTCCAATTTTTTTAGTTTTCTCTTATAAAACCAAACTAGTGATAAAACAAGAAACTAAAATATTCAATTGCAAGATCTAAAGATATACCTTCAAGCACTCACCTCCCCGACAACGGCGTCAGAAAAGAGCTTGATGTCTACTACGCAACCTTCTTCTTGTAGACTCGTGTTGGGCCTCCAAGCGCAGAGTTTTGTAGGACAGTAGCAAATTTCCCTCAAGTGGATGACCTAAGGTTTATCAATCCGTGGGAGGCGTAGGATGAATATGGCCTCTCTCAAACAACCCTGCAACCAAATAACAAAGAGTCTCTTGTGTCCCCAACACACCCAATATAATGGTAAATTGTATAGGTGCACTAGTTCGGCGAAGAGATGGTGATACAAGTGTAATATGGATGGTAGATATAGGTTTTTGTAATCTAAAAATATAAAAACAGCAAGGTAGCAAGTAACAAAAGTGAGCAAAAACGGTATTGCAATGCTTGAAAACAAGGCCTAGGGTTCATACTTTCACTAGTGTAAGTTCTCTCAACAATACTGACATAGTTGAATCATATGTAAATCCCTCACGTGCGACAAAGAGTTCACTCCAAAGTCACAAATAGCGGAGAACAAACGAAGAAATTATTGTAGGGTACAAAACCACCTCAAAGTTATCTTTTCCGATCAATCTTATGAGCTATCCCTATAAGTGTCACGAACAGCCCTAGAGTTCGTACTAAAATAACACCTTAAGATACACATCAACCAAAACCCTAATGTCACCTAGATACTCCAATGTCACCACGAGTACCCATGGGCTTGATTATACGGATATGCATCACACAATTTCAGATTCATCATGTTCAATCCAACACAAAGAACTTCAAAGAGTGTCCCAAAGTTTCTACCGAAGAGTCAAGACGAAAACATGTGCCAACCCCTATGCATAGATTCCCAAGGTCACAGAACCCGCAAGTTGATCACCAAAACATACATCAAGTGGATCAATAGAACATCCCATTGTCACCACGGATATCCCATCGCAAGACATACATCAAGTGTTCTCAAATCCTTTAAAGACTCAATCCGATAAGAAAACGTCAAATGGAAAACTCAATTTATCACAAGAAGATAGAGAGGGGAAAACTCCATATGATTCATCTATATTAATAAAGCTTGCGGTACATCAAGATCGTGCCATCTCAAGAACACGAGAGAGAGAGAGATCAAACACATAGCTACTGGTACATACCCTCAGCCCCGAGGGTGAACTACTCCCTCCTCGTCATGGAGACCGCCGGGATGATGAAGATGGCCTCCGGTGATGGTTTCCCCCTCCGGCAGGGTGCCGGAACGGGCTCCCGATTGGTTTTTCGTGGCTCTAGAGGCTTGCGGCGGCGGAACTCCCGATCTAGGTTTCTTTCTGGGGGTTTCTCGATTTATAGGAGTACTTGGCGTTGGAATCACGTCAGGGGGGTGCTCGAGGGACCCACAAGCCAGGGGGCGCGCCCTAGGGGGGGCGCCCCCTAGGCTTGTGGCCTCCTCGGGACTCTTCTCTAGTATCTTTTTGCTCCAGTATTTTTTATATTTTCCAAAAATATTCTCCGTAAATTTTCAGCCCATTCTGAGAACTTTTATTTCTGCACAAAAATAACACCACGGTAGTTCTGCTAAAAACAGTGTTAGTCCGGGTTAGTTCTAATCAAATCATACCAAAATCATATAAAATTATTGTAAACATGGCATGAATACTTCATAAATTATAGATACGTTGGAGACGTATCATGGTGATTGGCACTACTAGTTGGAATAGCTTCTACCCACTTAGTGACATAATCAACCGCAACCAGAATATGAGTGTACCCATTGGAGGAAGGAAACGGCCCCATATAATCAAAACCCCAAGCGTCAAATGGTTCAACTACAAGTGAATAACTCATAGGCATTTCTAATGCTTACCTATATTAACGATTCTTTGACATTCATGACAAGACAAAACAAACTTACGGGCATCTTTGAAGAGAGTAGGCCAATAAAAACCAGATTGCAATACCTTATGAGCAGTTCTATCTCCCGCATGATGTCCTCCATAAGCTTCAGAATGACATTTCCGTAGGATTTGTTCCCGTTCATGCTCAGGTACACAATGTCTAATAATACCATCTACTCCTTCTTTATAAAGATGTGGGTCGTCCCAAAAGTAATGTCTCAAGTCATAGAATTTTTTTCTCTTTTGTTGATAAGTAAAGCTAGGTGGTATATATTTAGCAACAATGTAGTTAGCATAATCAGCATACCAAGGTGTGCGTTATGAGACACTTATTGCAGCTAGTTGTTCGTCAGGGAAACTATCATCAATAGGTAGTGGGTCATCAAGAATATTTTCTAACCTGGACAAGTTATCAGCTACGGGGTTCTCAGCTCCTTTCCTATCAACGATGTGTAAGTCGAATTCTTGGAGAAAGAGAACCCACCTAATGAGTCTAGGTTTAGCATCTTTCTTTTCCATAAGGTATTTTATAGCAGCATGATCGGAGTGAACAATGACTTTGGAATCAACAATATAGGATCTAAATTTATCACAAGCAAACACAACTGCTAAAAATTCTTTTTCATTAGTAGCATAATTTCGTTGGGCACTGTCTAGAGTTTTACTAGCATAATGGATAACATTCAATTTCTTATCAACTCTTTGTCCTAGGATAGCACCAACAGCATAGTCACTAGCATCACACATAATTTCAAAAGGCAAGTTCCAATCAGGTGGTTGAACGATAGGTGCAGAGGTTAAGGCTTTCTTGAGTGTTTCAAAGGCTTCCACACAATCATCATCAAAAACAAAAGGAATATCTTTTTGCAAAAGATTGGTAAGCGGCCTAGAAATTTTAGAGAAGACTTTAATGAACCTCCTATAAAAACCAGCATGACCAAGGAAACTTCAAATACCTTTAACGTCTTTAGGACATGGCATTTTGTCAATTGCATCAACTTTAGCTTTATCCACCTCAATACCTCATTCAGATATTTTATGCCCCAAGACAATGCCTTCATTAACCATAAAGTGGCACTTCTCCCAATTCAAGACGAGATTAGTTTGTTCACATCTCTGCAAAACTCGATCAAGGTTGCTGAAGCAATTATCAAAAGAAGTTCCGTAAACGGAAAAATCATCCATGAAAACCTCCACAATCTTTTCACAAAAATTAGAGAATATAGCAGTCATGCATCTTTGAAAGGTAGCAGGTGCATTGCATAAACCAAAAGGCATACGTCTATAAGCATAGGTTCCAAAAGGGCAAGTAAAGGTAGTTTTCTCTTGATCAGATTGTGACACAGGTATTTGAGAGAAACCAGAATATCCATCTAAGAAGCAAAAGTGTGTGTGCTTGGATAGTCTTTCTAACATTTGATCAATGAATGGTAGAGGGTAATGATCTTTTCTAGTAGCTTTATTTAATTTCCTAAAATCAATTACCATTCTATAGCCAGTAACAATTCTTTGTGGAATGAGTTCATTCTTATCATTAGGAACAACGGTAATACCTCCTTTCTTAGGGACACAATGAACGGGACTTACCCATCTACTATCAGCAATAGGATAGATTATACCTGCTTCCAGAAGCTTTAATATTTTAGTTCTTACCACTTCCTTCATCTTAGGATTCAATCGTCGTTGGTGATCAACAACGGGTTTAGCATCAGGTTCCATATTGATCTTGTGCTGACATAGAGTGGGACTAATGCCCTTAAGATCATCAAGAGTATATCCAATAGCAGCCCGGTGCTTCCTTGGAACTTTTAATAATCTTTCTTCTTCATGTTCTGAAAGGTTAGCACTAATAATAACAGGATATATCTTTTTCTCATCAAGATAAGCATACTTCAATGTATCAGGCAATTGTCTCAATTCAAACACAGGATCACCTTTAGGTGGAGGAGGACCTCCAAGAGTTTCAATAGGCAAATTGTGTTTCAAGAGAGGTTGTTGTTCGAAGAAAATTTGATCTATTTCATTTCTTTCACGCAAATGCATATCATTTTCATGGTCGAGCAAATATTGTTCTAATGGATCAGTAGGAGGCACGGCAATAGAAGCAAGACCAATTATTTCATCCTTACTAGATAACTCTTTATCACGGGGTTGTCTACTAAACTTGGAAAAATTAAACTCATGAGACACATTACCAAAACTGACACCGACAGTTTGTTTTTCACAATCTATCTTAGCATTGACGGTGCTCAAGAAAGGTCTACCAAAGATAATGGGACAAAAGTCATCTTGTGGGGAACCAAGGACTAGAAAATTAGTAGGATATTTTACTTTCCCACACAAGACTTTAACATCTCTAACAATCCCAAGTGGTGAGATAGTGTCTCTATTAGCAAGTTTAATAGTAACATCAATATCTTCTATTTCAGCAGGTGCTATTTCATCCATAATTTCTTGGTATAAGGTAAAAGGGGTAGCACTCACACTAGCACCCAAATCACATAAACCATGATAGCAATGATCTCCTATTTTAATTGAGACAACAGGCAAGCCTTCTATGGGTCTATGTTTATCTTTTTCATCAGGTTTAGCAATTCTAGCAGCTTCATCACAGAAGTAGATAACATGCCCATCAATATTTTCTACCAAGAGAACTTTAACCATAGCAACACTAGGTTCTACTTTAATTTGCTCAGGGGGTTTAGGTGCTCTTATATTACTCTTACGAACCACAGTTGATACCTTAGCATGTTCCTTTATCCTAACAGGGAAAGGTGGTTTTTTAATATAAGCGGTAGGCACAACTGGATCAACATTGTAAAAGATGGTTTCTTCTTTAGCGATGACTGGTTCTTTAATTTCTTCTTTAATAGGAGGATGATATTTAAACCACTTCTCCTTAGGGAGATCAACATGAGTAGCAAATGCTTCACAGAAAGAGGCTACTATCTTAGAGTCAAGTCCATATTTAGTGCTAAACTTGTGAAAAGCATCGGTATTCATAAAGGATTTAACACAATCAAATTCAAGCTTTATACCTGACTCATTACCTTTGTCGAGTTCCCAATCTTCAGAGTTGCGTTTAATTCTTTCTAAGAGATCCCACTTGAATTCAATAGTCTTCATCATATAAGAACCAGCACAAGAAGTATCGAGCATGGATTGATCATTATGAGAAAGCCGAGCATAAAAATTCTGAAAGATAAATTCCCTCGGGATGTCATGATTGGAGCATGAATATAACATTGACTTAAGCCTCCCCCAAGATAGCGCGATACTTTCTCCTTCACGAGGCCAAAAATTATATATATAATTCCGATCACAATGAACTAGATGCATGGGATAAAACTTTTGGTGAAATTGCAATTGCAAACGATTCCAGTTCCACGATCCAAGATCATCACATAGCCTATACCATGTCAATGCTTTTCCCTCCAAATATAAAGGAAAAACCTTCTTCTTAACTTCATCTCCGGGTAAACCTGCAAGCTTAAATAATCCACAAATCTCGTTCACATATAAAAGGTGCATATCAGGATGTTCAGTTCCATCTCCTGCATAAGGTTTAGCAAACAGTTGTTCTAGCATACCCGAAGGAATTTCATAAGTAACATTTTCAGTAGGTGTTGTAGGTTGAGGGGTAACTAATTGTGGTTCCGGTCGAGGTGAAGATACCCCGAACAAACCCCTCAAAGGATTGTCCTCCATAGTAGCAAGTAGCAATAAATTTCAGCACGTAGTATAAGTTTTTCCTTACCAATTTCCACTTACCAAGAGCGATTCACTCCCCGGCAACGGCGCCAGAAAAGAGTCTTGATGACCCACAAGTATAGGGGATCAATCGTACTCCTTTCGATAAGTAAGAGTGTCGAACCCAATGAGGAGCAGAAGGAAATGACAAGCGGTTTTCAGCAAGGTAATTTCTGCAAGCACTGAAATTGTAGGTAACAGATAGTTTGATAGCAAGATAATTGGTAACGAGCAAGTAACGGTAACGGTAAACAAGGTGCAGCAAGATAGCCCAATACTTTTGAGGCAAAGGACAGGCCAGAACAATCACTAGTAATAGGCAAAGTGTTCTTGAGGGTACACGGGAATTTCGTCTAGTCACTTTTATCATGTTGGTTTGATTCGTGTTCGCTACTTTGATAATTTGATATGTGGGTGGACCGGTGCTAAGGTGTTGTTCTTACTTGAACTAACAACCTACTTATGATTAACCCCCACGCAAGCATCCGCAAATAGGAGAAAAGTATTAAGACAAAGTCTAACCATAGCATTAAACATGTGGATCCAAATCAGCCCCTTACGAAGTAGCGCATAAACTAGGGTTTAAGCTTCTGTCACTCTAGCAACCCATCATCTAATAACTACTCCACAATGCATTCTCTTAGGCCCATGAATGGTGAAGTGTCATGTAGTCGACGTTCACATGACACCACTAAGGGAATCACAACATACATATCATCAAAATATCGAACACATATCAAATTCACATGATTACTCGCAACATGACTTCTCCCGTGACCTCAACAACAAAGGTAACTGCTCACAAATAATAAACATGCTCAAGATCAGAGGAGTATTGAATAGCATAATGGATCTGAACATATAATCTTCCACCAAATAAACCATATAGTAATCAACTACGCAAGGTAATCAACACTACTAGTCACCCACAGGTACCAATCTAAGGTTCTGGTACAAAGATTGAACACACGAGATGAACTAGGGTTTGAGAGGAGATGGTGTTGTTGAAGATGTTGATGAAGATTGGCCTCCCAAAGATGAGAGGGGCGTTGGTGATGACGATAGCTTCGATTTCCCCCTCCGGGAGGGAAGTCCCCCCGGCGGAATCGCTCCGCCGGAGGGCAAAAGTGCTCCTGCCCAAGTTCCGCCTCGAGGCGGCGGCGCTTCGTCCCGAAAGTCCTCCTCTTATTTTTTCTAGGTTTTTGGGAATTTATACCAGAAGATGGGCACCGGAGGTGGGCCTGGGTGAGCACAACCCATCAGGGCGCGCCTAGGGGTGCCTGGCGCGCCCTGGTGGGTTATGCCCACCTGGTGGGCCTCCCCCAGTAGTTTTCAGCTCCAATATTTTTTATTAAATGCAAAAATAATCTCCGTAAATTTTCAGCTTCATTGGAGTTGTGCAGAATAGGTATCTCTGACGTGCTTTTCTTGGGACCAGAATTCCAGCTGCCGGTATTCTCCCTCTTGGTGTAAACCTTGCATATTATGAGAGAAAAGGCATTAGAATCACTCCCCGAAGCATTATTATTCAACAAAACAAAGTAAATAACAGTAAGAAATCATGATGCAAAATGGACGTATCAACTATATACGGAATACATGCCTACATGTGATTAATGAATTGGAGCTAGTGTGTATTGCTCTAGGTTGTGACAGTTGATACGTCTCCATCGTATCTACTTTTCCAAACATTGTTGCTCTTGTTTTGGACTCTAATTTGCATTATTTGAATGAAACTAACCTGACACCATTTTCAACAGAACTACCTTCTTCGTGTACAAATAAATGTTCTCGGAATTGGATGAAACTTTACGAAGAAATTTTATGGAGTAAGTAAAAAATACGGGAGCAAAGAACTGCCGGAGGTGCGCCACCAGCAGGCCACAAGCATGGGGGGCGCGCCCACCCCTGGAGTGCACCTTGTGAGCTTGTGGGACTCATGAGCCTCCGTCTGACCAAGTTCCAGGCCTATATATTTCGTCTTCCCGAGAGAAAAAATCAAAGAGAAAGTTTTATCGCATTTTACAATATGAAGCCGGCGTCACCTCCTATTCTTCATTGGGAGCCATAATCTGGAGTCCGTTCATGGCTCCAGAAAGAGGGATTTTTCATCGTCGTCATCACCAACCTCTCTCCATCAACGATTCAATGATGCCCACCATAGGGATTGAGTAATTCCTTTGTAGGCTTGCTGGACGGTGATGGAGATGGATGAGATTTCGTATGTAATTGAGTCAATTTGTTAGGGCATGATGCCTAGTATCCACTATGTTCTGAGATTGATGTTGTTATGACTTTGCTATGATTAATGCTTGTCACTAGGGCCCGAGTGCCATGATTTCAGATCTGAACACGTATGCTTTTCATGATTAATATATATATATATATATATATATATATATATATATATATATATATATATATATATATATATATATATATATATGAGATGTTGATCTTACCTGCAAGTATATGCACCTATTATTGTTCTGAACCGCAGACGCCAAAGTGACAATAATTGGGATCTCTCTGGGGATGACCGTAATTTGAGGAGTTCATGTATACACTATTTGCTAATGCTTTGTTCCCGTTCTCTATTAAATGGAGTGCCTTAATTACCCGTATTTTCCATTAGGATCCCCCTGCCACGGCAGGGTAGGACAAAAGATGTCATGCAAGTTCTTACCGCAATCACGTACGACTATATAAGGAATACATGCCTACATATGATTGATGGATTGGAGCTATTGTGTATCACTCTAGTTTGTGACTATTACATATCAAATTTCATCCAAATATCCATCGTTGCTTCATTGCCTATGCTTTAATACTACTATTGTTGGTCAAGTTACTATTACTGCTGCTATCACAAATCTGCTACTACTGATGTTACTATTATTGTTATTTTTCTATCACTACTATAAATTATTGTGCTACTAATAAATTATTGCAAGGAAGCGATTCTCGGGTATGGTTGAATTGACAATTCAACTGCTAAGGCTTATAAATATTCTTTCACTCCCCTTGAGTCGAACCAATAAATTTTGATGAAATATCAACCTCGAAGACTGTTGTGATCCCCTATACTTGTGGGTCATCAACAATTATGTATTGAATTTCATCTGAATATCCATCGCTATTCCCTGCCTATGCTTTACTGCTATTGTCTTTACTAAAATCACTATTGCTACTGTTCTGCAAACTTGTTACTATTGCTACTTCTATTGTTACTTTATCACTACTATCATATTAATGTGCTACTAATAAATTGCTACAAGCAAAATTATCTCTCAGGTGTGGTTGAACTAACAATTCAACTGCTAAGGCTTATAAATATTCTTTGGCTCCCCTTGTGTCAAAGCAATAAATTTGGGTGAAATACTACCCTCGAGACGATTGTGATCCCGATATTTGTGGGCCATCAAGACTATTTTCTGGCGCCATTGCCGGGGAGCATAGCTCTATTTATTAAGTTCACTTGGGAGTCAATTTTCTGCTTTAATTTATATTCATTATGAAGAACCTCAAAGATTCTAAGACTAAGATCATGCCTCTAAGACGAGGGGAGGTAAGGAACTGCCAACTAGCTCTATAATTGCTTCACCTTCTGTTTTAAGTCAACTTGTGACACCACCGCCACATGCTTTACAATCTGATATGTCATAAACAATAGTCACTTCCTCTATTATTGATGATACTGATGATGATGCTTCTACTTTGCTTGATAATATTGTGCAACTTGGTGAATTGCTAGATGCTCATATTGCTAAAGCTAAAGAAACTAAGTTTAATGAAAATTATGAATCGCTTGCTACACTCCTATTAGAACTAAAATATATATGTGCCTCGATCTTACACATTTGATGAGGAGTTTACTAGAGAGTTTATGGCTTATGATACTGATAAAGGTATATATGGCTTTATTGCTATCTTAAAGAAAAGGACATGAACAAAATGATGAAACATGATCCTAAATTTTCTACTTCTCCTATTTTTATTGGTGATGAGGATTATGAATTCTCTATTGATCCTAAAATTATTACTTTGGTAGAATCTGATCCATTTCATGGCTATGAGTCTGGAAAAGTTGTTGCACACTTGACTAAATTGAATGATAGAAACTCTATTTTCTCAAAAGGAAAATATTTGCTATTATTATATTCTTAAGTTATTTCCTTTATCGTTAAAAGGTGATGCTAAAACATGGTTTAATAATCTTGCTCCTCGTTGTGTGTGTAATCCCCAGGATATGATCAACTACTTCTGTGAAAAATATTTTCCTGCTCATATTAAACAAAGTGTGACTCGTTAAGAAATTAGTGGAAATTTTATTTTCAATAATCTCAAGCCTTTGCATAACATTCTCCAAGGACAAAGCAATTTTGTTGATAATGATAGGTGGTGATCCCGCTAAATTTTCAATGGCTTTGAAAGCATCCAAAGTGTGACTCATTAAGAAATTACCACCGGTAATAGTATCAAGCACAAATCTATACCAAGTAGTAATACCCACGTAAAAATTACAAAGCAAGATGTTGGGGGATTGCTTATGAGTTGATCTATTTTGAGCATTGCAAATCCTATGTCGAGCATCTTTTAAACCTTGTCCTCCCCTTTGTTTAAAGTTAAGCACCTTATTCTCGGTAGTACACGAAAACAAAGGAAGAACTAGCCATAGCGACGAGCAAGAAAACAAGTAAACTAGCAAAGATGAGTATTTTTGTATTTTTGATTTTTATAGCAAGCAAAATATAACAGAAAATAAAAAGTAGAACAAGTGAATGATAATTTGTGAGAAGGTACTTGATAGGAATTTGGTGATACTCCCTGGCAACAGCGCCAGAAATCCTTCCTGATACTTGTGAAATGCGTTGGGATTTTCCTCGGAGAGGAGGGGATGATGCAGCACAGTAGAGGTAAGTATTTCCCTCAGTGAGAACCAAGGTTATCGAACCAATAGGAGGACCACACAATTTCCCGTCTTCAGCGCCTACACACAAAAGAGCACACACTTGCATCCAACGCGGGCAAGAGGGTTGTCAATTCCCTTGAATTCATTACTTGCAACCGATAAGTAGTGATAGATAGATAATTTGATAAATATAAATTGAAAATAAAAAGAAAGTAAATAATCGCATAAAGGTATATATAGTTTTTTTAAATATATTTGTGAGGAGACCCGGGGGCCATAGTTTTCGCTAGAGGCTTCTCTCTCGAAGAAAGCATACAGTGGGTAAACAAATTACTGTTGGGCAATTGATAGAAAAGCACATAGTTATGTGATGACCCACAAGTATAGGGGATCTATCGTAGTCCTTTCGATAAGTAAGAGTGTCGAACCCAACGAGGAGCAGAAGGAAATGACAAGCGGTTTTCAGTAAGGTATTCTCTGCAAGCACTGAAATTATCGGTAACAGATAGTTTTGTGATAAGATAATTCTTAACGGGTAGCAAGTAACAAGTGTAGCAAAGGTGCAGCAAGGTGGCCCAATCCTTTTTATAGCAAAGGACAAGCCTGGACAAACTCTTATATAAAGCAAAGCGCTCCCGAGGACACATGGGAATTTCTGTCAAGCTAGTTTTCATCATGCTCATATGATTCGCGTTCGTTACTTTGATAATTTGATATGTGGGTGGACCGGTGCTTGGGTGCTGTACTTACTTGGACAAGCCTCCAACTTATGATTACCCCCTCCCGTAAGCATCCGCAACTACGAAAGAAGAATTAAGATAAATCTAACCATAGCATGAAACATGTGGATCCAAATCAGCCCCTTACGACGCAACGCACAAACTAGGGTTTAAACTTCTGTCACTCTAGCAACCCATCATCTACTTATTACTTCCCAATGCCTTTCTCTAGGCCCAAACAATGGTGAAGTGTCATGTAGTCGACGTTCACATAACACCACTAGAGGAGAGACAACATACATCTCATCAAAATATCGAACGAATACCAAATTCACATGATTACTTATAACAAGACTTATCCCATGTCCTCAGGAACAAACGTAACTACTCACAAAGCATATTCATGTTCATAATTAGAGGAGTATTAATTGTCATTAAGGATCTGAACATATGATCTTCCACCAAGTAAACCAACTAGCATCAACTACAAGGAGTAATCAACAATACTAGCAACCCACAGGTACCAATCTGAGGTTTGAGACAAAGATCGGATACAAGAGATGAACTAGGGTTTGGAGAGGAGATGGTGTTGGTGGAGATGTTGATGGAGATTGACCCCCTCTCGATGAGAGGATCGTTGGTGATGACGATGGCTTCGATTTCCCCCTCCGGGAGGGAAGTTTCCCCGACAGAACAGCTCCGCCAGAGCCCTAGATTGGTTCTGTCCAAGTTCCGCCTTGAGACGGCGGCGCTTCGTCCCGAAAGCTCCCCTATGATTTTTTCTAGGTCAAAACCCTCCATATAGCAGAATATGGGCACCGGAGGCCTGCCAGGGGGCCCACAAGCCTGCAGGGCGCGCCTAGGGGGGTAGGGCGCGCCCCCCTGGCTTGTGGCCTCCTGGTGGGTCCCCTGATGTATTTCTTTCGCCCAATATTTTTTATATATTCCAAAATAATTCTCCGTAACTTTTCAGGACTTTTGGAGTTGTGCACAATAGGTATCTCAGATTTGCTCCTTTTCCAGTCCAGAATTCCAGCTGCCGGCATTCTCCCTCTTCATGTAAACCTTGTAAAATAAGAGAGAAAAGGCATAAGTATTGTACCATAATGTGTATTAACAGCCCATAATGCAATAAATATCAATATAAAGCATGATGCAAAATGGACGTATCATTATGCAATATTTATTCATGACAATGATCATGTATATAGGCATCACGTCCATAAATAAGTAGACCAACTCCTGCATGCATCTACTACTATTACTCCACCCATTGACCGCTATCCAGCATGCATCTAGAGTATTAAGTAAAACCAGAGTAATGCTTGGAGGATGATGACATGATGTAGACAAAGTAAATCCAATTAATATGAATGAACTCCATCATTTTACCCTTAGTGGCAGCAATACAATACGTGGCATGTCCCTTTCTGTCACTGGGATTGAGCACCGCAAGATTGAACCCACTACAACGCAACAATCCCATCGAAGATAAATCAATCTAGTTGGTCAAACCAAACCGATAGATTGGAGAGCATTATGAAGCTATAACAATCATGCATATAAATAACCAGGAAGGATTCACTATATTTTCATGAATAATCCAAACATAAACCCACAATTCATCGGATCCCAACAAACATACCGCAAAGATTGATTACATAAGATAGATCACTGTGGGAATCGCGGTGATCAAGGCAATGAAGAACATAGAGAGAGATAGCCATCTAGGTACTAACTACGGACCCGCAGGTCTGTGGTGAACTACTCACACATCACCATGGGAGCAACAAGGTTGATGTAGGGGCCCTCCGTGATCGATCCCCCCTCCGGCAGGGCATCGGAATAGGGCTCTAGATGGGCACACGGCGGAACAAAGACTTGCGGCGGCGGAAAAAGTGTTTCGGGAGGATCCCTATGATTTTTGGGGTATATGAGAATTTATAGCGAAGAGATCCTGGCCAGAGGAGCTGGGAGGTGGCCCCAAGCCACCAGGGCGCAGCCACCCTCTAGGCACACCCTGTTGGCTTGGGGGCACCTCGTGTGGCCTCCGGTCTTCCTCCGAAGCTTCCAGGTCTTATTTTGGTCCAAAAAATCATCAAAAAGTTTCAGGGTATTTGGACTTTGTTTCATACAGTATTCTTGAAAATACAAAAACATGCAGAAAACAGCAACTGGCACTTGGCACTGGGTTAATAGATTAGTGCTCAAAAATAATATAAAACAACAAGTAAATGCTTAAAAAGTATCCTAGAATGACAATATAATAGCATGGAACAAACAAAAATTATAGATACGTTGGAGACGTATCAGACGATGATGGGATTGGATGAGATTTGTCATGTAATCGAGTTATTTTGATAGGGCTTGATCCCTAGTATCCACTATGTTCTGAGATTGATGTTGTTATGACTTTGCTATGCTTAATGCTTGTCACTAGGGCCAGAGTGCCATGATTTCAGATCAGAACCTATTATGTTTACATGAGTATGAGAGTGTTTTGGATCCAATCTTGTAAGTTGTATGCACCTATTATGTGTTATGATCCGTAGACCCCAAGGTGACAATAATTGGGATCATCTCCGGTGATGACCATAGTTTGAGGAGTTAATGTATTCACCATGTGTTAATGCTTTGTTCCGGTTCTCTATTAAAAGGAGACCTTAATATCCCTTAGATTTCCTTATGGACCTCGTTGCCACGGGAGGGTGGGACAAAAGATGTCATGCAAGTTCTTACTATAAGCACGTATGACTATGTACGGAATACATGCCCACATTATATTGATGAATTGGAGCTAGTTCTATGTCGCTCTAGTGTGTAACTATTACATGATGAATGTCATCCAAATCAATTATCCATCACTGATCGAAGCCCTACACTTTTCGCATATTGATCTCCATTAAGTTACTTTCGTTATTGTTGTTGCTACAAACACTACAATTTGCTACTTTCCGTTGTTTCCATTGCTATTGTTACTGTGCTACTAAAATATTTGTTACGGCAAGAATTTCCATGTGTGGTTGAATAGACATATCAACTGCTAAGACCAATAAATATTCTTTGGCTCCCCTTGTGTCGAATCAATAAATTTGGGTGAAATACTACCCTCGAAGACGGTTGCAATCCCCTATAATTGTGGGTTATCAAGACATTTTTCTGGCGCCGTTGCCGGGGAGCATGGCTCTATTTATTGAGTTCACTTGGTATTTTCAATTGTCACTATGAAGAATCTGAAGGACGCTAAAACCAATATCGTACGCTCTAGGGCGAGGGCAGGTAAGGAACTGTCATCTAGCTCTTCACTTGATTCACCTTCTGTTTTGAGTAAGCTTGCGACACCACAACCTGCTATTCCATCTAATATGTTGCAAGTAATTGATGATGCTACTTGTGTTTTAAATGAAACTCATGATGATGTTGTGATACGTCTCCAACGTATCTATAATTTTGGCTTGTTCCATGTTGTTATATTATCATTTTCGGATGTTTTACAATCATTTTATAACAACTTTATATCATTTTTTTGGGACTAACCTATTGACATAGTGCCAAAGTGCCAGCTGTTGTTTTTGCTTGTTTTTTACTTCGCAGAAAATCAATACCAAACGGAGTCCAATCGTGACGAAACTTTTTGGAGATTTTTTCTGGACCAGAAGATACCCAGTGGGCCAAAGAAGTGCCGGAGAAGTGGGCCGAGAGACCACAAACCACCAGGGCGCGCCAGGGGGGCCCGTCGCGCCCTGTTGGGTTTTGCCCTCCTCGGGGCCCCTCTCCACCGCCTCTGACGCCTATAAATTCCCAAATATTCCAGAAACCCTAGGGGAGTCGACAAAACACAATTCCAGCCGCCGCAAGTTCCAGAACCTCGAGATCCAATCTAAACACCATAACGGAGGGGTTCATCTTCTTCATAGGTGCCTCTCCGATGATGCGTGAGTAGTCCACCATAGACCTACGGGTTCGTAGGCAGTAGCTAGATGGCTTCTTCTCTCTCTCTTATGATTCTCAATATAATGGTCTCTTGGAGATCTATTTGATGTAAACTTTTGCGGTGTGTTTGTTGGGATCCGTTGAATTTTGAGTTCATGATCAGTTTCTATCCATGAATATTATTTGAGTCCTCTTTGATCTCTTATATGCATGATTACTTATAGCCTCGTATTTATTCTTCGAATCTTTGGTTTAGTTAGGCTGACTAGATCGATTTTTCTTGCCATGGGAAGAGGTGCTTTGTGATGGGTTCGATCTTGCGGTGTTCTTTCCCAGTGACAGAAGGGGCAGCAAGACACGCATGTATCGTTGCTATTAAGGATAACAAGATGGTGTCTATTCCTACATGAATAGATCTTGTCTACATCATGTCATCATTCTTATTGCATTACTCCGTTTTCCATGAACTTAATACACTAGATGCATGCTGGATAGCGGTTGATGTGTGGAGTAATAGAGGTAGATGCAGGCAGGAGTCGGTCTACCTATCTTGGACGTGATGCCTATATAATGATCATCGCCTTGGATATCGTCATGACTATTCGATTTTCTATCAATTGCCCAACAGTAATTTGTTCACCCACCATGCGCTATACTCATGAGAGAAGCCACTAGTGAACCCTACGGCCCCCGGGTATACTTTTCCAACATATTGCTTTCCGATCTATCTTTTTGCATCTTTGTTTTCAGATCTACAAAACCAAAAACCCAAAAACATATTGCTGCATATTTTATTTGCCCTTTTTATTTTGTGTTCTTGAGAGATCTATCTCTTCTATCTATCACTACCTAATCTATCTTTTTACCGTAGAGAGATTGGCAACCTCTCTTTTGCGTCGGGTTGCAAGTATTTGTTATTTGTGTGCAGGTGCTGCTTATTGGGTGGTGGTGATCCTCCTACTGGTTCGATAACCTTGGTTTCATAACTGATGGAAATACTTACCGTCGTTGTGCTGCATTATCCCTTCCTCTTTGGGGAAATACGGACGCAGTCTCAAGCCACGTCATGCTGCTACTATGCTAGATGAAATTGGACATGTGCAACTAGGTGAACTACTTGATGCTCAAATTGCTAAGTCTAGAGAACTTGAGAATGTTGAAATTGGTGAAAACTATGATTCACCTATTATGTCTAGATCTCCTGCTATAATTGAAATGCCTGATGTACCTGATGGTTATGTTATGGATGGGGAGATAGCTAGAGACATTCTTGCTTGTAATGATAGAGATGATCTAAATAAACTACTGAGTAAGATGAAAGAAAAATCAATGAAGGAGAAAATGAAATATGATCCTAAGTTTGCTACTTCTCCTATATGTGTTACCGATAAGGACTATGAATTCTCGATTAATCCTGAGTGAATTACTTTGGTAGAATCTGATCCTTTTCATGATTATGAATCTGAAACTGTTGTGGCACATCTTACCAAATTAAATGATATTGTCACCCTATTTGCTAATCAGGAAAAAATTCGCTACTACTATATTCTTAAGCTTTTCCCCTTCTCACTAAAGGGTGATGCTAAGAAGTGGTTTCTTACTCTTGCTCCTAGTTGTGTGCGTAGTCCCCAGGATATGATATATCACTCCTCTGAAAACTAATTTTCTCCTCATAAGAAACAAGCTGCTTTACAGGAAATATTTAACTTTGTGCAAATTGAAGAAGAGAGTCTCCCTCAATCTTGGGGAGGCTTCTCTAGCTACTTAAATCTTTGCCTGATCATCCTCTTAAGAAAAATGAAATACTTGATATCTTTTATAGTGGACTAACCGATGCTTCTAGGGACTACCTAGATAGTTGTGCGGGTTGTGTTTTGAGGGAACAAACTGTTGGGCAAGCTAAAGAACTATTGAATAATATTTTGAAGAATGCTAATGATTGGACACTTCCTGAACCACCTGCTGAACCATTACGAAAAAGAGAGGTATTCTATTCCTCGGTCCAGAAGATATGCAAGAAGCCAAGAAATCTATGAAAGAAAAGGGTATTAAAATTTAAGATGATAAGAATTTACTGCCTATTGAAGAAATATATGGACTAGATATCCTTACAGAAGTAGTAGAGGTAAATTTTCTTCATAGATTCGATGAGGGTGATATACCTTGCAATAAAACTACTAGCCAGTGTATGGATGAATTTAATAATTACATTGTTAAGCAAGAACATTTTAATATGTATGTTAAGGATCAATTAAAATGAAATGCCATGATGATTAATGGCTTGAGTGACTTGATGTTTAGAATTGCTAATGACGTTAGAGGTTTGGGTAAACATTCATCCGTGGTTCATACTTAGTTAGAACAAGTTGCTAAGTCACAAAATGATGTGCTTACTGAAATGAATAATAAATTGAACGACCATGATGTTAGAGTTATGACTAGAGGGGGTAGAATGACATAAGAACCCCTATATCCTGAAGGACATCCTAAAAGGATTGAGCAGGATTCTCAGAACATTAATAATGACACACCTAGTCCATCTAAGAAGAAAAAGAAAAAGAAAAATGATAGCACTTTGAATGACTCTAGAGAACCTGTGGTAGAAAAACCTTCTGAGAATCACAATAATGTTTCTATTTCTGATGTTGAGACACAATCTGGTAGTGAAAATACCCCTAGTGATAATGAAAATGAAGATGTTCATGTTGATGCTCAACTAGATAATGATAAAGAACTTGATAATGATGTGGAAATAGAACCTGCAACTGATCTTGATAACCCACCTCCTAAGAATAAACGTTATGATAAGAGGGATTTCATTGCTAGAAAACATGGTAAAGAAAGAGAGTCATGGGTTCAAAAACCCATGCCATTCCCTCATAAGCCTTCTAAAAATAAGGATGAGGAAGAGTTTGAGCGCTTTGTTGAGATGCTTAGGCCAGTATTTTTGTGAACACATTTGACTGATATTTTAAAGACGACTCCTTATGCAAAATATACAAAAGATATTGTGATTAATAAAAGAAAGATACATCAAGCTGAGATTTCCACCATGCTTGCTAATTATTCTTTTGAGGGTGAAGTGCCTAAGAAATTGGGAGATCGAGGGATACCTACTATGCCTTGCTCCATTAAACAAAGTTATGTTAAAACTGCTTTATGTGATTTAGGAGCCGGTGTTAGTGTTATGCCTTTCACTTTATATAAAAGACTTGATTTGAATAAGCTTAGACCTACTGAAATATCTTTGCAAATGGCTGATAAATCCACTGCTATACCTATTGGGATTTGTGAGGATGTCCCAGTTGTTGTTACAAATGTTACTATCTTGATGGATTTTGTTATTCTTGAGATGCTCGAGGACGACAACATGTCGATTGTCCTTGGCAGACCCTTTTTGAATACTGCATGGGCTATTATTGATTGCAACAAAAGCAAGGTCACTTTTCACGTCAATGGCAATCATCACACGATATCCTTTTCGAAGAAACGAAGTGTGATGAATAATATCTATTCTATTGAGCAAATAGCAACAATCACTATTGGGGAGTTCAAAATTCCTCTCCCTACTATCAAGAAGAGATATGATATTATTATTACTGGGGAAATGCATATCCCCATTGAGGTAACCCAGTGTCATACGAAAAAATTCCGGTTTCATGTCAATCGAAAACGGTTCGTTAATAAGACTTGATCAACCTTATTAATGGATTCTTTTTGAGGGGCTTGTGGTCGATAAATTTAGTAAGCACAACCGTCTATAATCTTAGTTTGCTCTCTGTTATTTGTAGTTTAATAAAGTAAAATGCCATGATTATCCTGTTTTCTGAATTAACCGTGCAATAATAAATGGCCCAAAAATAAAAGTGCTCAGAATGTTGTAAAAAATCTGCATGGTTTTTTCTGCAATATTTAAGAATTTTTGGAGCTGAACACATCCCAGGGGGATGCCCCTATTGCTCACAAGGCAAGAGGGCGCGGCCACCCCCTGGGTGCGCCAAGATGCCTTGTGGGTCCCACGGGACCCCACTCACTTAGTTCTTCAGCCCACTTCATCCCTTACCTCTAGAAAAAATTCTGGGTTGCTCTCTCTCTCGTGTTCTTGCTCCCAAACCATATATTTTCGATCTATTTGCTCGGAGCTCCATTTCCAAAATTGTTTTGAGGGATTGCTCCTTGGTATGTGACTCCTCCATTTCTCCAATTAGTTTTTGTTTTAGTGGATTATATTTTGCATATTTTGCTGCTCTTGGTGCTACTGAAAATGAGCTTACATGTTGAATTCTTTGAGTTCCATGTATTTTGAATGCTTGATATAGCCTCTAGATATCCATATGAGTAGTTGCTTCGATCTTATAAAGTTTTGATGACATAATTTTGTGGTCCAAAAAATTTAAAATTTTGTCCTTAGGAAAATGAACATCTTTAGGAGGAGTTCTTCAAGGAGAAAGTCCTCTGGAGAATCATGGAGCAAGCTCGGTACAACAAGCATACATTGAACCAAGGGCAAGTTCGGCACGGATTGCCGAAGCTAAATCATATTGGTGGCCGTGTAACGAGTTCATGATAGGTGCTGGTAATAAGGAAGAATTTGATCAATATATTTAGAACACTGAGCTCACCGCCTTCCTCGCAGATAAGTGTACTCAACATTACAACCTCACCCATTCTTTCACTCAAAAGTTTGAGTAACACTCCCATACTTCTAGAGTTTTGTGTCATCTTTATGATAGATCCTATGGTATGTCTCTAGAAGAATTTTGTGATGCATGCAAAATTCCATATTGGGGTTCACTTAGCAAACCGCAAAAATCTGATTATGATATGTTCCTTAATACTTTGCAATGGTGAGGATAGAGGAGTTACGCAAGCTAGAAGAAAAAGTATTCAATTCCCTTCTATTCGTTACTTTGCACCGTTTAATGGAAAATGTATTGTTGGTAAGCAAGATTGTTGTGCGCTGTGTGCTCCCGACTTGAGCATTATTCACACCGCCTTAATAGGCACTAAACTTTATAATCTTGGGGAAATTGTTGAACGGCGGCTGCACCACAATGTGGGCGATGGTGATTTGTATGGAGGAATTTATGCCTCCCGCGTAGCCACAAGGCTAGGGGTCTCGCCTCGACCCAACGACCCCATATTAACTGATAAGTAGTTAGACTCTGAGGCAATGTGGTGCCATGATTTTATTAAAGACAGAACTCGGAGATATGATTATAATTTGATACTTAATAAATACAATGTCGTCTCTGTTATTTTTCCCGCGCCTATTCTCTTTGACTTTCAGAGCAAACAAACATATTTTATCTATGAGAATGAAGCACATGAGTACTATGCGACATTAGAGGTTGCTCATTTGGTTGAGGAGGCGGCGCAGAACACCTGCACGAGCTATCACTTCGATTATTATCCAGACCAACGATGGTGATTACCATGCTAGGCCTAAAGCCTAAGCTCGGGGGAGTATGTATTTCTCACCGACATTACATTCATGTTCACAGATCTCATTCCAGTTGTCGGTGTTCATCCTCTTTCATTGTATATCCATGTTAGTTTTATTTTCGCTTTCTTCTCATGTGTTGAAAAACTTTGAAAATCCAAAAATATTTCTCGCTTCTTTTCAGTTTTTCTTTCTTGTTTAATTAGTTTGTAGTACTAAAAGAAAACCCAAAAAGATTTCTCGTTTATTCTTTTGCTTGTTGGGAGCTCTCCGTGTAAATAGTTTTTCTCGCTTTTCGTTTTTCCTTCGTTAGTTTGCTTTCTTCAGAAAAACAAAAAACACCAAAAACATTTTAGTGTGTCTCTCTGAAATTCTTTTCTTTTCTTTGAGTTGTTGAAAGGAGAAGGCCACGATGAACATGTTGAGTGGCTCTCATACGGTATATTGTGGACCCTAACAAAGAGCCAATGTTACCTTGTCTTCTCCTTTGAATAAATGTTTTGCAGATTCCAGCTTAGTCTAGAACACATTTGCACTATTATTATTTTCACATCATTCGGCCGTGCAAATGAAAGGCAATAATGACGATAATTTTATGAAATGATTGCGGTAAAGGAAGCTGGTATGAACTCTTCTTGTTTTCTGTTTTTTGTAAATATGTTTAGCTCAGTTTCTCTTGATTCAACATATTATGAGTAAACAAGTTTGTGATGACAATTAGAGATTATAGTTGCTCATGCCATGCTTAAATAGCTAGGAGTGGATAATGAATTATCTTGTGTGTCAACATGCATTATAATGGTTGTGATGTAGTATGTTAGCATGGTATCCTCCTCTTAGTAATTTGAGTAGCTTGACTTGGCACATGTGCAAACATGTTGTTAATTCAAAACCAACGCGGCCTTCATGATATTTATATCCCGAGTGTTTATATCCTACTCATGCTAATGTTCAATGTTAATTATTCGCAATGCATGACTATGACCGTTGGCGCTCTCTAGCTTGTCGCTTCCCCGTGTATTTGCTAGCCTTCACCTGTACTAAGCGGGGATGCTGCCTGTGCATCCAAAATCCTTAAACCAAAGTTGTTCCATATGAGTCCACCATTGTTGACACCGATTTTGGCCAAAGTAAAATATGATGTTTTATAAAATCAATTGCTTCAAAAGTAGTGAATTGCCGAATACGTGGATAAAAAAATACCATAATGAATTTCCGCAGTGCCGCTCAATATAAAATAACAGACCCGAAAATAAAAGGGAAGGAGCCATATCCTCGCATAAATTAGAGGACATATGATTTTCATACACATACACTGTTATCAACGGCGAAATTCCGATGTTGACCCAAATTCAAAGTTTCATAGACCAGACTAATATTTTGTCACTGCTAAAGGAAATATTGGCACAATGATGTTCATGTAAAATAATATGACGCATGGCGATGTATAAAGAAAATGTGTCAGGCCGTTACTGAAATATTCATGTATAGTTTTGATGGAAAGAATATATTTGCATGATTGTTTATTTTACTGTCACGCAAAGGATATAAGGTATGTAGCCCTAGCCATCAGCCAGCCCAATTAAGCAATGGGTTAGTGCTCAAGACCCACAGAACATATAGCTTAATTAAGCCCATGTCAGATGATGGGACGTTGCCGGTCAATTAAGGATTAAAGAAATAAAAGAAAGAAAGGAAAAAGCAGCCCCGCTCCACGATCTCACACGATCGCACGATCGAGGACGTGGGCGCGCACGCCAGAGCGCTCCGCTACTCGCCTGCTCGCTATAAATAGCTGCTCGTTCAGTATCCACGGGGTTGGCTCACGTTCATTTCAGTCCATCGCTGCTCATCGATCATTCATTCACCCCAGCCATCCATCGCTTCCTTCCCACACGCCCATATACAGCAAAAGCACACACAAAGCTGCCGCCGGCTGCTGATCTCGTTGCAGACGAGAAGAGAAATCCCAGAGGACATCTGCAAGAAGGTAGGAAATAAAGTCCCTTCCTTGCTCCTTGGGTGGTCACATCGACACATACCATGGAGTTCCTCCTCCTCATCTGCTAGTTTGGTCACATTGACACAAACTAGGGGATTTTCTCTCCCTAGTAGATATATAGGTCTTTGTTCTTTGCTTGATCATGTTGATAAATGCTGAATTGCCTTCCCCTGGCCCTCATGATCATAATAAACTGGCTCTCGGTATGGTCACATTGACACAAACCAAGGTGCTATAAAAATCATGCATACTATTAAAATTTGGCTCTTGGCTTGGTTACATTGACACAAGCCAAGTCGCTCTAAAATTACGTGTTACTAAATTCTGCTCCTGTTTTGGTTAAAATGGCATGAATCAGGTTTCTTTAAATCCATGTGATCATAAAAAAAAATCTGCACTTGGTTTGGTTACATTGACACAAACCAAGGTGCTCTAAATTCATGTATATAATACTACAAGTCATGTCTTTGGTTTGGTCATATTGACACAGGCTAAAGCTCTAAAATTTCATTAAAGAGCTACCCATATTCAGTAGCCGAATAATCATCATACCCAAAATCGTTACATGTCCTTGTGGATTAACTAGTAGCCATGTACTAGTAGAGGAGCGTGCATATCTGACGATGGAATAAGATAATCTGCTTACGGTTAGTATCAAATTAACCTTTGCATGGCTAGGAAATTTCAGGCATAGCAACATGTGGCTTGCTAAATTACTAAGGTATTTGCACTTTGCCTACACTGATAAAAATGTACCGTGCACGCGCCATCACCCATTAGCACGTCAAACTAGGCCTAGGTTCTGAAATTTGTGAATTTACTATAAATCAACTTCCAAACATATTGCATTGCGTATAATTTGATGCATGCGAACAGTGCATCCCCATAAATTAAATCGTGCATGTCTCCATTTTCTGCATGTATGATAGTTATATGTTTATATGCATCGGTGGTAAAAATCATGTACAAAATCATACTTCATACCATAGCTCCATGAGCAATTAGAAAGATTGTACTTCGTCATCAAAATCCATGTTGGACAGCTGATTAAATAAATTAGTGTCTGACGCATATCCTTGTACTATTAATACTAGTGCAAGTAAACATATGTCGTATATAAAAAAAAGAATAAATGCACATCCCGGAAGGTCGGCAGATAATTCAGTCTGCCTCCACAACAAGTCAGTACTCTATCGACTAGTACTGGAATAAATATGCAAAGCCAAGTATATGTAGCTGTCGCTTCATGCATGTCGAAAAGTTCTATGCATGTCCATAGCTAAAATTGCATACACACTTCTTGTACTGCTGATATGAGTACAAGAATAAATTATGATGTATGTGTATATATCCTACCTTTCAAATGTAGGGTAAAATCAAATGCCACGTCCAGCATATTTCAGTAGCGAAATAAATGAAGCATGCTAGGGAAATATATATTGAAAGTGCCAAGCATAAATACGAAGATAAACTTCAAGTTCGCCAAGCAGGGTTTCGCCAACGGCAGCGAGGAGGATTTCTTAGTTTTATTTTATCTTTTGTAATAGTCATATGTGATGTAATCCTATGTAATAGATATGTTGGAATTCTTAATCAGGGGTCTTCTCTTCGGAGATGTAATTAACGGAATTTATATATAAATGTATGAGTTCCGGAAGTATGAACCGCAATCTTTGATATTGGTCATTTACATTCGCGCAATTTAAATTCATATTCCTATCTGTCTCTATGACGTGGACGCGAGTATTCTTGTCGCCCTATTTTCCCGTCATCAGATTCTGGCACGCCCAGTGGGACCTATTTCTCCCCTCATCTCTGAATTCCAACATAGGATTGCATCATATGATTTTGCGAAGCACATATGTCATACTTTGCAAAATAAATATATTCAAATAAATATGCAAGAAAACTAATATATGGTTTTCTTGGTTCATATGAAGGTATGGAGGGACAAGTTCAGCAGTTCGTGACCCTCCGTTTCGGTGACCTATGGCTGGATGTGCCATACGGTACACTTGTGAATGCAGCAAGTGAAAGCTGGAAGACTACAGCTGCATCTCCTGCTGAAAAAGAGAAAGAAAAAGAGGTTTCATCAGCACCAAGGGATGGGTTTGTTCCTGTGATGTCAAAGTCAGCCAAGAGAAGAATGAGAGCTGCAGCAAGAGCTGCAAGAGCTGCTACATATGAACAGCACGTGAGTGCGCACAAGACTGCTCCATCTGATTCGGTTCCTCCTGGTTTTGCAAAGACGTCATATGTCAAGCCTGCAAGCCAGGGAGCTCCGATGAAATTTCAGAGCACACTTGAAGAGTGGCCTGTTCTTGCCAAAAGAGCAGCTCCACTGAAGATAATTTCACCGGCGCGATCTGCTTCAGCCCCGGTTACTCCAACAAGACATGAGCCAGCTTCGTCGACTACATCGACCAAAGTCGCGGTGCCGCTCACTCCTTCCAAACTGAAGGTGGGCGCACCAAGCAAGGCTCTCCATGACACGTTAGGGGTAGGCTCATACAAGCCTACTTCAAACACGCCGGCGACAGCTTATAAGGCTTCCACGGCGGAGAAAGGAAAAGCGGTAATGGTGGAAGGTGCTGAATCCCCTCTACCGCAGCTTCGGGTTGATGCGCCCGAGTTCTTCCCCACGTACGCTGAGCCAAGTACCAAGCGCTCGCTCATGTGGCAGGGGGTGTACCTCACTCCGGATGATATGAGGACAAGTCATGTCGATCCGACAGCAACAATTTCAGACCCCTTGTCATCATCGGTGCAAATGCCGCGCCCATCATTTGAAGGTTCATTTGACCCTGTTCGGCACCGTCGTCGCCGGCAGAGGGCTCATCAAGCATGGGTCGACTTTCCAGCACCTGTCGAGTCCACTGAAGCAAGCCGTCAGCGGAAACAAATTGCATACCCCATCAGAAACAGAGATGGGAATGCTAATGCAAGAATCCGTGGAAGGCGTAATATTGAATTCCACAAAATCATGACAAGGGATGTGTGTCAAGCACTGAAAGAAATGTTGCCAGGCCACTCTATGTCCGCAGATGATGTTGGTGGCGAAATCATGCGCCGAGCTCATGCTCTTGCCAAATGGCCGGAGTATGAAGAGTTTGTAAAAGAAGAGCCAAGGAGAAAAGAGTATGTCACTCAGGCTGGTCGTGCAAGTGCAAAGCGGGCAGCTCTGAAGAGAAGAGAGATGACTGTACGTGCTGATTCAGGTTACAGCAGAATAGAAGGCAGAAGTTATCCAGCGTCAAGTGAAGATAATGGTATGCATGAGAGAAAGGAATTAAAAAATACAGCAAAGAAGGCTGCCACGGTGCTCACTCCATGGCCAGCTCGCAAAAGAGATCAGAGAAATTCATTTGAAGTGTTCAACGTGTTGCCAGTTGGTGTCACGGAGGCAATGGGCAGCAATAGTGAAACATCATCAACATCAGTTCACTTCAAGAGAAAGAAATCCAAGAAAGATATTGTACCAGGCCATCGTCCTGTAACTCGCAGTCAAATAAATTCGAGTAATGAAGAACATGATTCAGATTATGTGGAGTCTCATAATCCTCTACATGATGGTGCTGAACATGGTTCTGAAAATGAGCTAAAATCTCATGAATAACAACAGCCTGATGTCAATACAGTCCGTGTGGAGCAAGTCCTCGCAGCGAATGCAGGTCGTTCAGTTGAGGAGCAGCTAGCACAGCTCACTGCTGCACTTCAGCAGAAGGAAGATGAACTGGTTGCTCTGCGCAATCGTATAGCAAATAATACAAGTGCTGAAGCTGAGAGGAATGCTTCCAGTAGCCGTAACAATGATCAAGGTGGTCAGGGACTAAATCTTGAAGCCATCCAGAAAATGATAGCTGAAGGAGTCAAAGCCCAATATATGCAGACTCACTACTCCATGCGTCCAGGGTATGTTAAGCCGTACCCGCCGGATGTAGACCTTGTTCCATTCCCAGCAAATTATCGGCAACCACAGTTCAGTAAGTTCAGTGGAGGCGGATCTCCGCATGAACATGTCGCCCATTTCTTGGCAGCTTGTCAAGACACAGCTCAAAATGGCGCATTGCTACTGCGACAATTTGTGCAAACTTTGTCAGGTCCTGCTTTTACTTGGTATAGCAAATTGCCACCGAGTTCGATCAAGACATGGGAACAAATGCAAGATGCTTTTCTCGAGCGCTTCTACAGCACTCAGAGAACTGTTGGCATTACAGAGCTAACTCAAACAGAGCAAGCGACAAATGAGAAAGCTGCAGATTTCATTAATAGATGGAGGAACTTAAGCCTTCACTGTCCGCAGCCACTCACGGAACCTGAAGCTGTACGTATGTGTATGAACAATCTGCATTCAGATATGGCTGTGTATCTACAGGGTGTGCGGCCTACTACTTTTGAAGAGTTGGCCTCAAAAGCCACAGATATTGAGAATTATAATCAGCTTGTAGCACGCCGTACAAAGACGGTATACAAGCCGGTTGACAAGAGTGGTCAGCGTGATAAGTTGCCTGCCAAGCCAAAGCCAGCGCATGTCATGGAGACAACAACAATGAAACCACAGTTTCAGTCCGGGGCACCCGCCGCGAGAAATGCAGAGCGTGTAGGTGCACCAACTCGGAGGCCAACCCTCACTGAGCGTCAAAACAGAGAATATTCTTTTCCTGTTGAAGAAATTGGTGACTTGTTCGCTGGTTTACTTCAGCTGAAACTTATTGAGCTTCCAAATTCAAAGAGACCAGAAGAAGCCAATAGGTTCAATGATCCAAACTTCTGCCACTACCACCGTATCTTGGGTCATACTCTCAAGGACTGTTTTGTGGTGAAGAACCTCATTCAAAAGCTGATTGATGAAGGAACTATTGATGCAGACTTGCTTAAAAGTTTAAAGAAAGGAAAGAAGGTTGCTGCAGCAAACGTGGCAACCCTTCAAGGTGACATGGTGAGTAGCTGTGCCTCTTCAAACATGAGACCAGCTTATGATAAAAATATATTGAAATCAGATGGTGAGTTTGATCCTGTCATATTATCAGGAATTGAACCGCGCATTGGATATGGAAGGGGCTGTAGATGTCAGCTCGAAAGAGGTGCTCTCCGCAGAGGAGGACTACACACCGTCGAGCCCCGAGGATTATACTCCATCGAGCCCCGAGGATCTAGATGTCAGCTCGAAAGAGGTGCTCTCCGCAGAGGAGGACTACACGCCGTCGAGCCCCGAGGATTATACTCCATCGAGCCCCGAGGATCTCAAGATCGACAGCGGCAGCGACCTGGACTCATCGTCCACCATCAAGTGAAGAAAGAAAATAATGTTCCGCGCTCCAGGCCGGGAATATCAGAAAGCTTGGCGAAGCGATTAAAAGGACTTCCCCAAGAATTTAATGTTCTGGCCATTGGTGTCTTCGAGGATGATAGCGAGTCTCTTCACTTCCCTGAAGAAGAGGCGCCTGAAGTGGATCAAGTCCATCTTAGATCAGGTCGTCAGCTAGCTGACCCACATCCTCCACCTAGAAAGGAGCCTAGGAACAAAGAGGTAGTTCCTGATGAAATGACTGACCCTACTGTTAAGGTGTCGGTCAAGTATAATGTAATCTCGCACTTGAAGAAAGTACCAGCTATGCTTTCAGTGTATGATGCTTTGTCTCTTTCTTCTGATTTGCGCAAGGCTTTGGTTACGGCATTGTCGTTCCCTGAAGATTATCGAGTTGAAGTTTCCCAAACTGAAACTGAACTAAATGATGTACTAAATATTACATTCAGTGACGAGGACAGGCTGATAGGCTCTAAGAAACACAACCGGCCTCTTCTCATGTTTGGTGAGATCGATGACTCGCCAACAAACCGCATAATGATAGATGGTGGATCTGCTATAAACTTACTACCTCTACGTACTCTGAAAAGAATAGGATACAGTACAAGAGACCTAAATCGGTCTAATGTAGTGATCCATGGATTTAATCAGTCAGGTCAAGAGGCTATGGGTACCATATCTCTGACTTTAAAATTGGAAACACTATGCACAAACGTGACCTTCCATGTAATTGACGCAGCTACCTCGTACAATGCTTTGTTGGGTCGACCATGGTTGCATGAAAATCAAGTTGTACCATCGACACTTCATCAGTGCATTAAGTACAGAGAGCAGTCTGGAGAAACAGTCAGAATATTTGCAGATAAAAGGCCATTCACAGTAGATGAATCCTTCTATGCTGATGCAAAATTTTACTTTGAGCCTGTCGAAAAGGTGGACAAGCCAAAGTCGATAGTAGTGCCTGAACCAAATGTTACGGCAAAAGATGTTGCAGAAAATTCATCAGGCAAAAAGGTCTATCAATATATACCAAGTAATCAAAGAAAGAAGGGCGACCCAATATTCCGCATCGTGAATAAGTCGTCCGGTAAGAGAGGTACAAAATTTCCTACGCCTCTACCTCCTTTAGTTCAACACAAAATTGAACTAGCTAAGGAGTCGCATCAGTATAAGAAAAATAAAAACAAGCATGTGGCACAAATTACCTTGTCAAATAAAAATGATAAGTCGTTGCCTATTTCTTTATATGATAATAGAGTTCTATATATGATGCAGAAAATGGGATATGATATCTTCACTGGCCCATCTTTATGCAACGGCCGGGGGCAACTTGCGCCATTTGAAAAAGCGTTGTCTCCAGAACAACTTGAAGCTCTGCATGAAGACCAAATTTTAAAAGAAAAGAGATATGGGTTAGGATATGAAGTTTGTATGGCGTCGACTGAATATATTGATATGGCTGAAGCATCTCCGCAAATGGAAGATGGCAACCAGCCCACAGTCGACGACTTGGAAGAAATAAATATTGGTACGACCGATGATCCTCGTCCAATTTTTATCAGTAAACATTTGTCTAAAGAAAATAAAGAAAAGTATACTGAATTCCTCTCTGCAAACAGAGACGTGTTTGCTTGGACATATGAAGAAATGTCGGGACTAGACCCGGAAGTAGCAGTACACCGCCTCACCGTACAAGATGGCGTTGCGCCGGTGAAACAGGGACAAAGAAAGTATCGTCCTGAAGTATTACCAAAAATAGAAGCTGAGGTAGATAAACTCATTGCTGCAGGGTTCATTAGAGAGGTCAAATATCCCAAGTGGATCTCTAGTATTGTACCCGTCAAAAAGAAAAATGGTCAAACTCGTGTATGTGTAGACTTCAGGGATTTGAATAAAGCATGTCCCAAAGATGATTTCCCAATACCTATTTCTGAAATACTAGTCGATGCCACCATGGGGCATGAAATATTTTCTTTCATGGATGGTTATTCCGGTTACAACCAAATAAGAATGGCGCCGGAAGATCAAGAGCTAACAGCATTCCGCACACCTAAAGGTATATACTGTTACAAAGTTATGCCTTTCGGGTTGAAAAATGCCGGGGCAACATATCAACGAGCCATGGCAATCATATTAGATGGGTTGCTGTATGACATCGTCGAATGTTATATAGACGACATAGTTGTGAAATCAAAGCGCGAGCAAGATCACTTAAAGCATCATGATGTGGTTTTCAAGCGTCTTAGGCAACATAATCTGAAAATGAACCCAATGAAGTGTGCGTTCGGAGTTTCCTCCGGAAAATTTCTCGGTTTCGTGGTTACAAAGCATGGCATTCAAGTCGATCCAACTAAAATACAATCAATCGTCAAAATGCCACCGCCTATAAACCTAAATAAATTAAAAAGCTTCCAAGGTCACTTGGCATATATCAGAAGGTTCATCTCTAACTTATCTGGGAGATGCAAGCCTTTCTCACGCCTTATGAAAAAAGGCGTCCCTTTTGAATGGGATCAAGCATGCCAAAATGCATTCCTAGAAATTAAGAAATATTTGATAAACCCTCCTGTTTTAGGAGCACCAGTCAAAGATCGGCCACTAATCCTATATACAGCAGCCATGCCTACATCGCTAGGCGCTCTATTGGCACAAAATAATGATGCAGGGAAAGAAATGTCCTTATATTACCTTAGTCGCACCCTTGTGGGGGCTGAGTGTAATTATCCGGACATGGAAAAAATATGTTTAGCATTAGTATTTGCGGCACAAAAATTACGCCACTACATGGTAGAACATACTGTACACCTTGTGTCGAGAGCGGACCCTCTTCGATACATTCTGAATAAAATGGTGCTTTCCGGAAGGTTAGCGAAATGGGCAATGTTATTGTCGCAATTCGATATTAAATATGTGCCACAAAAAGCCATAAAAGGCCAGGCCTTGGCTAATTTTTTAGCTGCGCATCCGATACCGGATGACTTCCCGATTGATGATGACTTGCCGGATCAAGAAGTGTTCACCACATCGATCCTAAGCTCAACATGGCAAATGTATTTTGACGGCGCTTCCCGAAAATCAGGGGCAGGTGCCGGAGTTGTCTTCATTACACCAAGCGAAGATATAATTCCGTACTCATTTACCTTGACTTCAGCAGTGTCAAATAATTCCGCCGAGTACGAGGCTTTGATAGTCGGGCTTGAGTTAGCTTTAAATATGGGATTAGATTCACTCACCGTATATGGTGATTCTCAATTGGTAATTAACCAATTGTTGGGAGTCTACATGGTTAAGAAGGAAGAACTAATGCCATACTTTAAAAGAGCCAAAATGCTCATGTCTATGTTTGCTGATCTGAACGTTCAACATATTGTTAGAAGCCAAAATGACAAGGCTGATGCTTTAGCGAGTCTAGCTGCCAGCATGTCACTATCTTCTCATCAATCGATGGATGTCCATGTTGAGGAAAGAAGAATCTTGCCGATACTTGCTGAAGAAGAAGAAGAAACAATGGTAGCTTCAGCGATGACAGCTGAGATATGTGAAATTGAAGTAGGGGATTGGAGAGAACCATTCCTAGAATATTTACTTCATGGATATTTACCGCTGGATGCTAGTGAAAGATCTCGAATCCGCAAAAGATCGATTCATTATACATGCATCAATGACACGCTCTATAGGCGCTCACATGATGGTGTCTTATTGCGATGCCTCGCAGGAAATGAAATTATGGAGGCCCTAAATGAGGTTCATGCTGGAATATGTGGGTCACACCAATCTGGTCCTAAATCCCATTATCAACTAAGGCGTTTGGGTTATTATTGGCCCACAATGTTTGGCGACGCTACTAAATTTTCAAAGAAATGCCATGAGTGTCAAGTACATGCTGACTTTATACATCAGCCACACGAACCACTCCATGCCACAAATATATCTTGGCCATTTGAAATGTGGGGAATGGATATAGTAGGGCCAATTCATCCACCATCGTCAAAAGGTCACAAATTCATTTTGGCCGCAACAGATTATTTCTCTAAGTGGGCTGAACTTATACCACTAAAAGAGGATAAAGCGGAGAATGTGGAGCACTTTATAAGAACACATCTCATATATCGCTATGGCGTTCCTTCTCGGATTATGTCTGATAATGGAACACCCTTTAAAAATAAACATGTCGACAAATTATGCTCAAAATTTAAGATAAACCATTTCTACTCCACTGCATATAATCCAGCCGCAAATGGACAAGCAGAGGCCTTTAATAAAACTCTTTGCAAATTATTGAAGAAAGCGGGAGTGGCATGAAAAACTCCTTGAAGCCTTGTGGGCTTATAGAACCACAATGCGAACACCAACGGGAATGACACCTTACTCCCTAGTATTTGGAGGAGAAGCGGTTTTACCTTTGGAAGTACAAATTACTTCTCTAAGGGTCGCTACTCATGAGAAATTATCAGAAGAAAAATCAGCACAATTACGCCTTGATGAATTAGAAAGACTTGAAGGGAAACGGCTTCAAGCTTTGCAAAATCTTGAAGCATACCAAGCTAGGATGTCGCGAGCATTTGACAAACGAGTCAAACGAAGGTCGTTCAAACAAGGAGATCTAGTGCTTGCGGTCATCCGTCCTATGAATATCACGCGCCGGATGAAAGGGAAATTTGAACCTAAATGGGAGGGTCCCTTCGTTGTAAAAGAGGTTTATTCTAGCGGCGCATATAGAATCATATCACCAGATGGCGAATACTCGCCGGCGCCGGTGAATGGGAAATTCCTTAAGCGTTACTATGCATAAACAAAAGAATTACTCCAAGCTGCAAGAGTATAAACTGCTAGCTTCATATTAAAAAATTACTCCACACCCACAAGAGTATAAACTGGGGCAAAAATAAAAACAATTATACTCCAACGACTTACGAGTATAAACTGTGGTATAAAAAAACATATACTCCATACCCTCATGAGTTTAAAAAAATGGGGCACACAAAAAAAATACTCCAACGACTTACGAGTATAAACTGTGGTATAAAAAAAACATATACTCCATACCCTCATGAGTTTAAAATGGGGCACACAAAAAAAATATGCTCCAACAACTTACGAGTATAAACTATGATATAAATAAAACATATACTCCACACCCTCAAGAGTATAAACTGGGGCAAACATAAAAACAATTATACTCCATGCCCACATGAGTATAAACTAGGGCATACAAACAAAATTCTAACATGTTCACGAGTATGAACAATAGTACTAAATAAAAATGAGAGCTCAAAACGTTCCGAGCCAAAACCATAGTACTGTATGTAAATCGGTGCAGTGAATACGCATTATATTTTTTGCAAACTCAAGGCGTTTAAACCATACGTACTGCTAAGAGTAACCAAGCCATACCTGAAAAAGAAATGGCCTAAATGCTCACCGGTAAATAAAGACAGTATAACAAGAGCTCCCAGCAATAGGAGTGTAGCCATGAATAAATAAATAGCACGGCAGATTTCTGTCGCATACAAATGAACCGAGAATTGCAAATCTAATAGTTCAATAATACACAGCAATGAAATAGTGCTTATTTAAAAAAAACAGATGGAAATTGTCTGACACGTGCATAAACACGTAAATAGGGAAGCTAGCCCGAATTATTTGAAATGCCAGAAAAAATCAACTTGAGGGAGAACGTTTCTTCATGCTCTCAAGAATAGCTCCAACTTCATTACCCATGGTAGATATCTTCTGCCGGAGTGCTTCTAACTCATGAGTAACTTTTGAGTTAAGCTCAGAAAGAGTAGCATGCAACTTCTTGGCTTCTGCCTGCTGGTCGGTCTGGGTTGTCCTCAGTTCCTTGACGCCCTTCTCAATCTTATGCAAAGTGCTTTTAGTTTCTTCAACTTGTGCATTAAGGGCTTCCAAATGCTTCACCTTCTCAACACGTTGCTCTTCCATCAATGATAGCTTTTCATTTGTAATCTTCAAAGCTTCAGCCAGCGACGCATGCTGCTTATTGGCCAGAACCAGAGCTTCATCTTGTTTCTGGGACTGAGAATCTACCGTTTTACGGGCTTGTTGCGTCTCACTTGAAATACAAATGAGCTTTTTCAAGGCCGTACGGATAGAAGCAACTTGAGCAATATTATCCCCCAGCAGGAAGTAGTAAGCAAACCTCCTCGAGAACTTTGCGGCGTTGAGGATCCGCTATTGTAGAACTGTTCAAACCTTCAAAGGCTGTGTCCAACATCGAATCAATGAACTTCATAAAAGCTTCAATAATAGAAGGAGCACTCATGGATGCCATTGCAATCTGGGTTGATGTTTCCTCTATTCTAGCAGGAGCGTCTTCAACACCTACAACAGCAAAGCTCCCAAGATAAATACCCTTGTAAAAGAATATATTTAAATGAGCAGTGTCATAAATAAATAAATAAAAATCTATGAAACTACCATGTGGAGAAGAAGATAAATGGCTTGAAAATTCAGTCGTCTAGGACACATCTGGAGCTACATTTGGGGAAGAAATTGGAGAATCCATATCTAGGCCTGATACGCCATAATCATCCAAATCTTCCAAACCATGAGCTACATCTCCACTAAGTACAGTGTCCAAAGCTGTGCAGCTGAGATGATCAGGTACATATAAAGGAACGTCCAATCTTATGGGGCTGGAGGTACTCTCATCATTGGCAAAGTCAAGTTTGCGCTTAGCAGTAGGCCTTGCCTCGTCATCTGAAGAGACAACTTCAGTCGTATAGGACTGATTTGGCTTATCAACTAAAAGGTTTTCATCAACCTTTATGTTCGCTGGGGGCAAAAGACTAGAGGAAGAGTCAATGATAACGCCTTTACACTTCCTCTTCTGTAAAAAAAAATGTATACTGTATATTATTACGAAATAGATTGAAATAGATTGACTTTTGGGTGATGACGAAATATATTAAATAAAGGTCATTAACTCACATGTCGAGGATTTTTAGGAGGTGCATTATCAGAGAGAAAAGCACCCAAAATCGGAATCCAGTATTCCACAATTGCTTTCTCTTTTGCCTCAATAGTGGCAATATACTCCTCTTGGCGCCTTGCTGATACTTCTTTTATTATATCATAATCTAAACTTGAAAGCTTGCGTGGGAGCATAAATGTTTTCTCATTTTGCTCATACGTGTTCTTCCTCTCATCATATGGTATTTGCCCATACAAACTGCCCTGCCTGAGACTAGCCCGAATCGTGGAAAAAGGTTTCAAAAATGAATTCCACCAACGGGTCCATGCTAAAACGGATTTTCCCTCATAATTGCTGCTAAGTGGATGTTGGATATTCTCTTGAATTGGTCGTAACAGATGAGACCAGTAGGTATATGCAATACCAACATCTGCTCGGGTAAACAATGACTTCAATGGATTAAATGGTACCAGTTGGTCCAACTTAAATTGGCGAGCCACACGATCTGGATGATATGGCTCGGCTATGCACATGTCACTGTTCTGATATACAAACCTCCAGGGGAGCATACCTCGACGGACAGAAATCATGAAAGCCCTCTGAAGCTGATCCACTCCGACTAAGTTACGTGCAGAATAAGGGCACCACCTGATATACTTTGTATTCTCAAGGAAATCATATGCTGTTTCAGGAGAAAATTCAATCGGAGGCCTGAACATTGTATTTATCATTGTCGGTTGCATAGACAAGGTCCTAGGAGTGAGAAGGTGACTTCCTTTACCTTTAAGATCAAAAGTCTTTCTCAGATAAAGATGTATCCAACCGATAACATAATGGGCTGGCCAAGACGCCTTACAGTACGTAGGCCCGACAGGGTGCGTACTAATGCGCCGGAGAGAATAATATAAGGAAGAAAGCGCCGGTGGAGCAAGTGAAATTTTTCTCCCCACGGCAATCCAAGATGCCATGACAAGAACACCAGGACGAATATATGGTCCTTCCCCAACAATAGCGAAACCGCACAACCAAACCGCAAGAAACGCAGCAACATACATGTGACTCTCACGAAGACTAGAATCGGTCAAAGGTTTGGAACAATGATTGTAAAAATAATCACACCAATCCTGGAGAGGTACCAACTCGTCATCACGATTAGAGGAAAGCTCGTCCCACACTTTCAAAAGATCGAAATAGAAGTTTGGGAATAGAAGCGAAGAAGAGTCTAGCTCTTTGAGCGGAGGAATATATTCTTCATAAGGGTCTCCCGCAATAGGAAGCCCAGCCATCAGGAGCATGTCAAGTAATGTGATCGTATGCTCACCATATGAGAGTAGGAAAGTATTGGTCTGAGGACTCCACTTTTCTAACAAAGATTGCAACAAAGGAAGGGAAACAGTATAGTCGCAGAGGGAGCAATATATGGCTCCACAGATATAATCCGTTTTCTCTTCACATCCTTTCAAGTTAAAAGAATATTGGGAGAGAACCTCAATAGCCCATGCAGTATAACCATTGGGGCGTTCGAAATACTGGACGTCATAATATTCCCAACCTAATTGTTTTGATACCATCCTCATCCCCAGAGCACAGCGTAAATCAACTCGTGGCGGTAGTGTGACTGGATGATAGCTTAGAGCCTCGAAAGAATGTCGATGCGTCCACCCACGCTCATTAGGGACTAATTGTCCCTCCATTTTCGTTGACTTTACAAGAATGGGATTAGCCAAGGTACTTGTTTCAGGTTCGTATAATTGCTCCTTGGCAAGTTCTGATAATTTTAAATGATACGAAGAACGAGTGGGTACACCAAGCGTCATCTATACATATAAAAAAAAATTGGAACATATTACCAAGCCCAAAAAAAAAGAGAGGGCTTGAGGTGTATTACCTAGGACTTGCGAGCAGCTACTTTCAGAAAAGAGAGTCAGCCTCCTGTCAAATACACATGGAGAAATGCTTAAGGTCTTGATAAATAAATAAAAAAAATCTACATAACAGATTTTATTTGGGTTTTCTGTAATTGTGCGACAGACCAAGCTCGTATAGAAGTTCGCCGGGACGCCAACAACAAAGAAGATTGGGAATCGTTATGATACTGAAAATGGTATATTATGACACTAATGCGTTTACGGCCGGTCGACAGTCCGATCTACCATAAGACCCCATACAAGAGAAGGATTTGACAGGAATACGCAGTACATACATATTTGTTCTTATGGATGTACGACGGACCAAGTTTAAACAAACTCGCCGGCACGTCAACCATAAGAACAGATCTTTACAACGGAAATGCAATCAGGAATGATGCACTGCAAATAATTCAATCCATATATAATGATTCTACCCGCGAAAGAAAATACAAAAGATGAGATGGATGTATACCTGTGCAGGCAGCAGGTGTACGACAGCCAAAAGAAAGCAATCGATCTGATATACCAGATTGTAATCAGATTAGCTAGAGAAGAAAAAGGAATCAAAGTTAGAAGGAATGCGTGAAAAGGATACTCGTATATTTTAATAGAATTAATTAATTGTGCACTTGCCGACATTTGACGCAAAAACAGATCTGCGCTTCCGGAGAAAGATGCTAGCTTATACGCCTAGCGAGAAAAGATCCAAGAAGTATTAGCAAGATAACTGAAACGAAAGATCAGCTTGCATAGTTGATTACGATGGCTGTACGTACCGAAGGACGATAAAATCTGACGGAAATCAATTTGGTTTGCGATCGCCAAAGCGCCGCACTCAGAAAACTGGAGTACGGAGAATATCCGAACTGAAGAGATATATAGGGCTCGTTGCTAAACGGCCGGCAGTAAAGTTGGATGGCCAGCACTCTACTGGAATATCGGCACCAGTAGCTAGCTGTAGATAACAAATTTTCAAACCTCCACTCCTTATCCGTTTGGAGCCTAAACAAATTTAAAATACAAGATTCCACATAAATCAAATAAAAAAAACAATAATCCGCATATTTTTCGAGCTTTGGATCCGAAAAAAATATATTTCGCATCCAAACCTCGAGGGGCATCTGTTGACACCGATTTTGGCCAAAGTAAAATATGATGTTTTATAAAATCAATTGCTTCAAAAGTAGTGAATTGCCGAATACGTGGATAAAAAAATACCATAATGAATTTCCGCAGTGCCGCTCAATATAAAATAACAGACCCGAAAATAAAAGGGAAGGAGCCATATCCTCGCATAAATTAGAGGACATATGACTTTCATACACATACACTGTTATCAACGGCGAAATTCCGATGTTGACCCAAATTCAAAGTTTCATAGACCAGACTAATATTTTGTCACTGCTAAAGGAAATATTGGCACAATGATGTTCATGTAAAATAATATGACGCATGGCGATGTATAAAGAAAATGTGTCAGGCCGTTACTGAAATATTCATGTATAGTTTTGATGGAAAGAATATATTTGCATGATTGTTTATTTTACTGTCACGCAAAGGATATAAGGTATGTAGCCCTAGCCATCAGCCAGCCCAATTAAGCAATGGGTTAGTGCTCAAGACCCACAGAACATATAGCTTAATTAAGCCCATGTCAGATGATGGGACGTTGCCGGTCAATTAAGGATTAAAGAAATAAAAGAAAGAAAGGAAAAAGCAGCCCCGCTCCACGATCTCACACGATCGCACGATCGAGGACGTGGGCGCGCACGCCAGAGCGCTCCGCTACTCGCCTGCTCGCTATAAATAGCTGCTCGTTCAGTATCCACGGGGTTGGCTCACGTTCATTTCAGTCCATCGCTGCTCATCGATCATTCATTCACCCCAGCCATCCATCGCTTCCTTCCCACACGCCCATATACAGCAAAAGCACACACAAAGCTGCCGCCGGCTGCTGATCTCGTTGCAGACGAGAAGAGAAATCCCAGAGGACATCTGCAAGAAGGTAGGAAATAAAGTCCCTTCCTTGGTCCTTGGGTGGTCACATCGACACATACCATGGAGTTCCTCCTCCTCATCTGCTAGTTTGGTCACATTGACACAAACTAGGGGATTTTCTCTCCCTAGTAGATATATAGGTCTTTGTTCTTGGCTTGATCATGTTGATAAATGCTGAATTGCCTTCCCCTGGCCCTCATGATCATAATAAACTGGCTCTCGGTATGGTCACATTGACACAAACCAAGGTGCTATAAAAATCATGCATACTATTAAAATTTGGCTCTTGGCTTGGTTACATTGACACAAGCCAAGTCGCTCTAAAATTACGTGTTACTAAATTCTGCTCCTGTTTTGGTTAAAATGACATGAATCAGGTTTCTTTAAATCCATGTGATCATAAAAAAAATCTGCACTTGGTTTGGTTACATTGACACAAACCAAGGTGCTCTAAATTCATGTATATAATACTACAAGTCATGTCTTTGGTTTGGTCATATTGACACAGGCTAAAGCTCTAAAATTTCATTAAAGAGCTACCCATATTCAGTAGCCGAATAATCATCATACCCAAAATCGTTACATGTCCTTGTGGATTAACTAGTAGCCATGTACTAGTAGAGGAGCGTGCATATCTGACGATGGAATAAGATAATCTGCTTACGGTTAGTATCAAATTAACCTTTGCATGGCTAGGAAATTTCAGGCATAGCAACATGTGGCTTGCTAAATTACTAAGGTATTTGCACTTTGCCTACACTGATAAAAATGTACCGTGCACGCGCCATCACCCATTAGCACGTCAAACTAGGCCTAGGTTCTGAAATTTGTGAATTTACTATAAATCAACTTCCAAACATATTGCATTGCGTATAATTTGATGCATGCGAACAGTGCATCCCCATAAATTAAATCGTGCATGTCTCCATTTTCTGCATGTATGATAGTTATATGTTTATATGCATCGGTGGTAAAAATCATGTACAAAATCATACTTCATACCATAGCTCCATGAGCAATTAGAAAGATTGTACTTCGTCATCAAAATCCATGTTGGACAGCTGATTAAATAAATTAGTGTCTGACGCATATCCTTGTACTATTAATACTAGTGCAAGTAAACATATGTCGTATATAAAAAAAAGAATAAATGCACATCCCGGAAGGTCGGCAGATAATTCAGTCTGCCTCCACAACAAGTCAGTACTCTATCGACTAGTACTGGAATAAATATGCAAAGCCAAGTATATGTAGCTGTCGCTTCATGCATGTCGAAAAGTTCTATGCATGTCCATAGCTAAAATTGCATACACACTTCTTGTACTGCTGATATGAGTACAAGAATAAATTATGATGTATGTGTATATATCCTACCTTTCAAATGTAGGGTAAAATCAAATGCCACGTCCAGCATATTTCAGTAGCGAAATAAATGAAGCATGCTAGGGAAATATATATTGAAAGTGCCAAGCATAAATACGAAGATAAACTTCAAGTTCGCCAAGCAGGGTTTCGCCAACGGCAGCGAGGAGGATTTCTTAGTTTTATTTTATCTTTTGTAATAGTCATATGTGATGTAATCCTATGTAATAGATATGTTGGAATTCTTAATCAGGGGTCTTCTCTTCGGAGATGTAATTAACGGAATTTATATATAAATGTATGAGTTCCGGAAGTATGAACCGCAATCTTTGATATTGGTCATTTACATTCGCGCAATTTAAATTCATATTCCTATCTGTCTCTATGACGTGGACGCGAGTATTCTTGTCGCCCCATTTTCCCGTCATCAGATTCTGGCACGCCCAGTGGGACCTATTTCTCCCCTCATCTCTGAATTCCAACATAGGATTGCATCATATGATTTTGCGAAGCACATATGTCATACTTTGCAAAATAAATATATTCAAATAAATATGCAAGAAAACTAATATATGGTTTTCTTGGTTCATATGAAGGTATGGAGGGACAAGTTCAGCAGTTCGTGACCCTCCGTTTCGGTGACCTATGGCTGGATGTGCCATACGGTACACTTGTGAATGCAGCAAGTGAAAGCTGGAAGACTACAGCTGCATCTCCTGCTGAAAAAGAGAAAGAAAAAGAGGTTTCATCAGCACCAAGGGATGGGTTTGTTCCTGTGATGTCAAAGTCAGCCAAGAGAAGAATGAGAGCTGCAGCAAGAGCTGCTACATATGAACAGCACGTGAGTGCGCACAAGACTGCTCCATCTGATTCGGTTCCTCCTGGTTTTGCAAAGACGTCATATGTCAAGCCTGCAAGCCAGGGAGCTCCGATGAAATTTCAGAGCACACTTGAAGAGTGGCCTGTTCTTGCCAAAAGAGCAGCTCCACTGAAGATAATTTCACCGGCGCGATCTGCTTCAGCCCCGGTTACTCCAACAAGACATGAGCCAGCTTCGTCGACTACATCGACCAAAGTCGCGGTGCCGCTCACTCCTTCCAAACTGAAGGTGGGCGCACCAAGCAAGGCTCTCCATGACACGTCAGGGGTAGGCTCATACAAGCCTACTTCAAACACGCCGGCGACAGCTTATAAGGCTTCCACGGCGGAGAAAGGAAAAGCGGTAATGGTGGAAGGTGCTGAATCCCCTCTACCGCAGCTTCGGGTTGATGCGCCCGAGTTCTTCCCCACGTACGCTGAGCCAAGTACCAAGCGCTCGCTCATGTGGCAGGGGGTGTACCTCACTCCGGATGATATGAGGACAAGTCATGTCGATCCGACAGCAACAATTTCAGACCCCTTGTCATCATCGGTGCAAATGCCGCGCCCATCATTTGAAGGTTCATTTGACCCTGTTCGGCACCGTCGTCGCCGGCAGAGGGCTCATCAAGCATGGGTCGACTTTCCAGCACCTGTCGAGTCCACTGAAGCAAGCCGTCAGCGGAAACAAATTGCATACCCCATCAGAAACAGAGATGGGAATGCTAATGCAAGAATCCGTGGAAGGCGTAATATTGAATTCCACAAAATCATGACAAGGGATGTGTGTCAAGCACTGAAAGAAATGTTGCCAGGCCACTCTATGTCCGCAGATGATGTTGGTGGCGAAATCATGCGCCGAGCTCATGCTCTTGCCAAATGGCCGGAGTATGAAGAGTTTGTAAAAGAAGAGCCAAGGAGAAAAGAGTATGTCACTCAGGCTGGTCGTGCAAGTGCAAAGCGGGCAGCTCTGAAGAGAAGAGAGATGACTGTACGTGCTGATTCAGGTTACAGCAGAATAGAAGGCAGAAGTTATCCAGCGTCAAGTGAAGATAATGGTATGCATGAGAGAAAGGAATTAAAAAATACAGCAAAGAAGGCTGCCACGGTGCTCACTCCATGGCCAGCTCGCAAAAGAGATCAGAGAAATTCATTTGAAGTGTTCAACGTGTTGCCAGTTGGTGTCACGGAGGCAATGGGCAGCAATAGTGAAACATCATCAACATCAGTTCACTTCAAGAGAAAGAAATCCAAGAAAGATATTGTACCAGGCCATCGTCCTGTAACTCGCAGTCAAATAAATTCGAGTAATGAAGAACATGATTCAGATTATGTGGAGTCTCATAATCCTCTACATGATGGTGCTGAACATGGTTCTGAAAATGAGCTAAAATCTCATGAATAACAACAGCCTGATGTCAATACAGTCCGTGTGGAGCAAGTCCTCGCAGCGAATGCAGGTCGTTCAGTTGAGGAGCAGCTAGCACAGCTCACTGCTGCACTTCAGCAGAAGGAAGATGAACTGGTTGCTCTGCGCAATCGTATAGCAAATAATACAAGTGCTGAAGCTGAGAGGAATGCTTCCAGTAGCCGTAACAATGATCAAGGTGGTCAGGGACTAAATCTTGAAGCCATCCAGAAAATGATAGCTGAAGGAGTCAAAGCCCAATATATGCAGACTCACTACTCCATGCGTCCAGGGTATGTTAAGCCGTACCCGCCGGATGTAGACCTTGTTCCATTCCCAGCAAATTATCGGCAACCACAGTTCAGTAAGTTCAGTGGAGGCGGATCTCCGCATGAACATGTCGCCCATTTCTTGGCAGCTTGTCAAGACACAGCTCAAAATGGCGCATTGCTACTGCGACAATTTGTGCAAACTTTGTCAGGTCCTGCTTTTACTTGGTATAGCAAATTGCCACCGAGTTCGATCAAGACATGGGAACAAATGCAAGATGCTTTTCTCGAGCGCTTCTACAGCACTCAGAGAACTGTTGGCATTACAGAGCTAACTCAAACAGAGCAAGCGACAAATGAGAAAGCTGCAGATTTCATTAATAGATGGAGGAACTTAAGCCTTCACTGTCCGCAGCCACTCACGGAACCTGAAGCTGTACGTATGTGTATGAACAATCTGCATTCAGATATGGCTGTGTATCTACAGGGTGTGCGGCCTACTACTTTTGAAGAGTTGGCCTCAAAAGCCACAGATATTGAGAATTATAATCAGCTTGTAGCACGCCGTACAAAGACGGTATACAAGCCGGTTGACAAGAGTGGTCAGCGTGATAAGTTGCCTGCCAAGCCAAAGCCAGCGCATGTCATGGAGACAACAACAATGAAACCACAGTTTCAGTCCGGGGCACCCGCCGCGAGAAATGCAGAGCGTGTAGGTGCACCAACTCGGAGGCCAACCCTCACTGAGCGTCAAAACAGAGAATATTCTTTTCCTGTTGAAGAAATTGGTGACTTGTTCGCTGGTTTACTTCAGCTGAAACTTATTGAGCTTCCAAATTCAAAGAGACCAGAAGAAGCCAATAGGTTCAATGATCCAAACTTCTGCCACTACCACCGTATCTTGGGTCATACTCTCAAGGACTGTTTTGTGGTGAAGAACCTCATTCAAAAGCTGATTGATGAAGGAACTATTGATGCAGACTTGCTTAAAAGTTTAAAGAAAGGAAAGAAGGTTGCTGCAGCAAACGTGGCAACCCTTCAAGGTGACATGGTGAGTAGCTGTGCCTCTTCAAACATGAGACCAGCTTATGATAAAAATATATTGAAATCAGATGGTGAGTTTGATCCTGTCATATTATCAGGAATTGAACCGCGCATTGGATATGGAAGGGGCTGTAGATGTCAGCTCGAAAGAGGTGCTCTCCGCAGAGGAGGACTACACACCGTCGAGCCCCGAGGATTATACTCCATCGAGCCCCGAGGATCTAGATGTCAGCTCGAAAGAGGTGCTCTCCGCAGAGGAGGACTACACGCCGTCGAGCCCCGAGGATTATACTCCATCGAGCCCCGAGGATCTCAAGATCGACAGCGGCAGCGACCTGGACTCATCGTCCACCATCAAGTGAAGAAAGAAAATAATGTTCCGCGCTCCAGGCCGGGAATATCAGAAAGCTTGGCGAAGCGATTAAAAGGACTTCCCCAAGAATTTAATGTTCTGGCCATTGGTGTCTTCGAGGATGATAGCGAGTCTCTTCACTTCCCTGAAGAAGAGGCGCCTGAAGTGGATCAAGTCCATCTTAGATCAGGTCGTCAGCTAGCTGACCCACATCCTCCACCTAGAAAGGAGCCTAGGAACAAAGAGGTAGTTCCTGATGAAATGACTGACCCTACTGTTAAGGTGTCGGTCAAGTATAATGTAATCTCGCACTTGAAGAAAGTACCAGCTATGCTTTCAGTGTATGATGCTTTGTCTCTTTCTTCTGATTTGCGCAAGGCTTTGGTTACGGCATTGTCGTTCCCTGAAGATTATCGAGTTGAAGTTTCCCAAACTGAAACTAAACTAAATGATGTACTAAATATTACATTCAGTGACGAGGACAGGCTGCTAGGCTCTAAGAAACACAACCGGCCTCTTCTCATGTTTGGTGAGATCGATGACTCGCCAACAAACCGCATAATGATAGATGGTGGATCTGCTATAAACTTACTACCTCTACGTACTCTGAAAAGAATAGGATATAGTACAAGAGACCTAAATCGGTCTAATGTAGTGATCCATGGATTTAATCAGTCAGGTCAAGAGGCTATGGGTACCATATCTCTGACTTTAAAATTGGAAACACTATGCACAAACGTGACCTTCCATGTAATTGACGCAGCTACCTCGTACAATGCTTTGTTGGGTCGACCATGGTTGCATGAAAATCAAGTTGTACCATCGACACTTCATCAGTGCATTAAGTACAGAGACCCCATACAAGAGAAGGATTTGACAGGAATACGCAGTACATACATATTTGTTCTTATGGATGTACGACGGACCAAGTTTAAACAAACTCGCCGGCACGTCAACCATAAGAACAGATCTTTACAACGGAAATGCAATCAGGAATGATGCACTGCAAATAATTCAATCCATATATAATGATTCTACCCGCGAAAGAAAATACAAGAGATGAGATGGATGTATACCTGTGCAGGCAGCAGGTGTACGACAGCCAAAAGAAAGCAATCGATCTGATATACCAGATTGTAATCAGATTAGCTAGAGAAGAAAAAGGAATCAAAGTTAGAAGGAATGCGTGAAAAGGATACTCGTATATTTTAATAGAATTAATTAATTGTGCACTTGCCGACATTTGACGCAAAAACAGATCTGCGCTTCCGGAGAAAGATGCTAGCTTATACGCCTAGCGAGAAAAGATCCAAGAAGTATTAGCAAGATAACTGAAACGAAAGATCAGCTTGCATAGTTGATTACGATGGCTGTACGTACCGAAGGACGATAAAATCTGACGGAAATCAATTTGGTTTGCGATCGCCAAAGCGCCGCACTCAGAAAACTGGAGTACGGAGAATATCCGAACTGAAGAGATATATAGGGCTCGTTGCTAAACGGCCGGCAGTAAAGTTGGATGGCCAGCACTCTACTGGAATATCGGCACCAGTAGCTAGCTGTAGATAACAAATTTTCAAACCTCCACTCCTTATCCGTTTGGAGCCTAAACAAATTTAAAATACAAGATTCCACATAAATCAAATAAAAAAAAACAATAATCCGCATATTTTTCGAGCTTTGGATCCGAAAAAAATATATTTCGCATCCAAACCTCGAGGGGCATCTGTTGACACCGATTTTGGCCAAAGTAAAATATGATGTTTTATAAAATCAATTGCTTCAAAAGTAGTGAATTGCCGAATACGTGGATAAAAAAATACCATAATGAATTTCCGCAGTGCCGCTCAATATAAAATAACAGACCCGAAAATAAAAGGGAATGAGCCATATCCTCGCATAAATTAGAGGACATATGACTTTCATACACATACACTGTTATCAATGGCGAAATTCCGATGTTGACCCAAATTCAAAGTTTCATAGACCAGACTAATATTTTGTCACTGCTAAAGGAAATATTGGCACAATGATGTTCATGTAAAATAATATGACGCATGGCGATGTATAAAGAAAATGTGTCAGGCCGTTACTGAAATATTCATGTATAGTTTTGATGGAAAGAATATATTTGCATGATTGTTTATTTTACTGTCACGCAAAGGATATAAGGTATGTAGCCCTAGCCATCAGCCAGCCCAATTAAGCAATGGGTTAGTGCTCAAGACCCACAGAACATATAGCTTAATTAAGCCCATGTCAGATGATGGGACGTTGCCGGTCAATTAAGGATTAATAAAGAAATAAAAGAAAGAAAGGAAAAAGCAGCCCCGCTCCACGATCTCACACGATCGCACGATCGAGGACGTGGGCGCGCACGCCAGAGCGCTCCGCTACTCGCCTGCTCGCTATAAATAGCTGCTCGTTCAGTATCCACGGGGTTGGCTCACGTTCATTTCAGTCCATCGCTGCTCATCGATCATTCATTCACCCCAGCCATCCATCGCTTCCTTCCCACACGCCCATATACAGCAAAAGCACACACAAAGCTGCCGCCGGCTGCTGATCTCGTTGCAGACGAGAAGAGAAATCCCAGAGGACATCTGCAAGAAGGTAGGAAATAAAGTCCCTTCCTTGCTCCTTGGGTGGTCACATCGACACATACCATGGAGTTCCTCCTCCTCATCTGCTAGTTTGGTCACATTGACACAAACTAGGGGATTTTCTCTCCCTAGTAGATATATAGGTCTTTGTTCTTGGCTTGATCATGTTGATAAATGCTGAATTGCCTTCCCCTGGCCCTCATGATCATAATAAACTGGCTCTCGGTATGGTCACATTGACACAAACCAAGGTGCTATAAAAATCATGCATACTATTAAAATTTGGCTCTTGGCTTGGTTACATTGACACAAGCCAAGTCGCTCTAAAATTACGTGTTACTAAATTCTGCTCCTGTTTTGGTTAAAATGACATGAATCAGGTTTCTTTAAATCCATGTGATCATAAAAAAAATCTGCACTTGGTTTGGTTACATTGACACAAACCAAGGTGCTCTAAATTCATGTATATAATACTACAAGTCATGTCTTTGGTTTGGTCATATTGACACAGGCTAAAGCTCTAAAATTTCATTAAAGAGCTACCCATATTCAGTAGCCGAATAATCATCATACCCAAAATCGTTACATGTCCTTGTGGATTAACTAGTAGCCATGTACTAGTAGAGGAGCGTGCATATCTGACGATGGAATAAGATAATCTGCTTACGGTTAGTATCAAATTAACCTTTGCATGGCTAGGAAATTTCAGGCATAGCAACATGTGGCTTGCTAAATTACTAAGGTATTTGCACTTTGCCTACACTGATAAAAATGTACCGTGCACGCGCCATCACCCATTAGCACGTCAAACTAGGCCTAGGTTCTGAAATTTGTGAATTTACTATAAATCAACTTCCAAACATATTGCATTGCGTATAATTTGATGCATGCGAACAGTGCATCCCCATAAATTAAATCGTGCATGTCTCCATTTTCTGCATGTATGATAGTTATATGTTTATATGCATAGGTGGTAAAAATCATGTACAAAATCATACTTCATACCATAGCTCCATGAGCAATTAGAAAGATTGTACTTCGTCATCAAAATCCATGTTGGACAGCTGATTAAATAAATTAGTGTCTGACGCATATCCTTGTACTAGTAATACTAGTGCAAGTAAACATATGTCGTATATAAAAAAAAGAATAAATGCACATCCCGGAAGGTCGGCAGATAATTCAGTCTGCCTCCACAACAAGTCAGTACTCTATCGACTAGTACTGGAATAAATATGCAAAGCCAAGTATATGTAGCTGTCGCTTCATGCATGTCGAAAAGTTCTGTGCATGTCCATAGCTAAAATTGCATACACACTTCTTGTACTGTCGATATGAGTACAAGAATAAATTATGATGTATGCGTATATATCCTACCTTTCAAATGTAGGGTAAAATCAAATGCCACGTCCAGCATATTTCAGTAGCGAAATAAATGAAGCATGCTAGGGAAATATATATTGAAAGTGCCAAGCATAAATACGAAGATAAACTTCAAGTTCGCCAAGCAGGGTTTCGCCAACGGCAGCGAGGAGGATTTATTAGTTTTATTTTATCTTTTGTAATAGTCATATGTGATGTAATCATATGTAATAGATATGTTGGAATTCTTAATCAGGGGTCTTCTCTTCGGAGATGTAATTAACGGAATTTATATATAAATGTATGAGTTCCGGAAGTATGAACCGCAATCTTTGATATTGGTCATTTACATTCGCGCAATTTAAATTCCTATTCCTATCTGTCTCTATGACGTGGACGCGAGTATTCTTGTCGCCCCATTTTCCCGTCATCAACCATATCTACCTATATGCAGTATTACCCTGCCATTGCAAGTAAATTTGCATGTGCCACCTTAAATCATTCAAATAAATATATGTTTTGTGTGCTCATACCACTCATGGAACCACGAGGCAGTCAGTATCTTCCATGCTAAGCGGGTTATTTTCAAGATGGGCATTTATTCGCCTGTCATTGCACGAGAGAGGCTGGTAAAAAGGATGCCCAGTCCTGCGTAATCAAAAGTAAATAAAACAAACTCCCCTGAAAAGATTAATATTGGAGGGCACCCGTGGATTCGGCCAGCCATGGCTTGTGTATGTATGGTGGAGGGGAGTAAACTTTACAATTCCGTTTGGGAACCACTTATAATGTGTTTAGCATGGAAGATATCAAAATCCTTTGTTGTGATGTTGACAGGAAAACCACACCACCCAAAATTATACTTTCATCTATGTTTTAAACCATGAGCTTTGGCACCTGTGCAAATTGATGCTTCCCTCTGCGAAGGGCCTTTCTATTTAATTTCATGTTTTTTACTTTTATTGTTGAGTCATCATCTTCTCATTAAAGCACCAGTCCTTAGAGCACTATTTTCATTTTTATGCACTGAGTCTAGTAAATGTTGGATGTGAGCATGACTGGATCTTTTCTACCCTGAATTACAATGTTTAGTCACTGCTTGAACCTCAGAGGTGCTCTGCATTTATGTTTTGCGGTGATAACCCACAAGTATAGGGGTTCGCAACAGTTTTTGAGGGTAGAGTATTCAACCCAAATTTATAGATTCGACACAAGGGGAGCCAAAGAATATTTGCAAGTATTAGCAGTTGAGTTGTCAATTCAACCACACCTGGAGATTAAATATCTGCAGCAGAGTGATCACTAGCACAATAATATGATAGTTTTGATAGCAGTAGTAACAGTAACAGTAACGGTAATAGTGATAGCAATGATTTTGTAGCAGTTGGAACAGTAGCAATAGCAATAGTAACTTAGCAAGAACAATATGTGGAAAACTTGTAGGCATTGGATCGGTGAATTCGTTGGATGATATTCATCATATAACAGTCATAACCTAGGGCGACACAGAACTAGCTCCAGTTCATAAATGTAATGTAGGCATGTATTCCGTAAATAGTCATACGTGCTTATGGAAAAGAACTTGCATGACATCTTTTGTCCTACCCTCCCGTGGCAGCGGGGTCCATAAGGAAACTAAGGGATATTAAGGCCTCCTTTTAATAGAGAACCGGAACAAAGCATTAACACATAGTGAATACATGAACTCCTCAAACTACGGTCATCACCGGAAAGTATCCCAACTATTGTCACTTTGGGGTTTACGGATCATAACACGTAATAGGTGCATATGACTTGCAAGATCGGATCAAGAACATAGATATAATGGTGAAAACATAAACGGTTCAGATCTGAAATCATGGCACTCGGGCCCTAGTGAGAAGCATTAAGCATGGCAAAGTCATAGCAACATCAATCTCAAAACATAGTGGATACTAGGGATCAAGCCCTAACAAAACTAACTTGATTACATGATGAATCTCATCCAACTCCACACCGACAGCGAGCCTACGAAGGAATTACTCACTCCCGGTGGGGAGCATCATGGAATTGGCGATGAAGGAGGGTTGGTGATGACGAAGACCGAAGATTCCCCTCTCCGGAGCCCCAAACGGGCTCCAGATCTGGCCTCCCGATGAAGAACAGGAGGTGGCGGTGGCTCCGTCTCGTTAAATGCTATAAAACTCCCTCTCCTATTTTTTCTCCGAAAATAGGTATTTATGAAGTTGGAATTAGGGTCAGGGGGCCACGAGGTGACCAGAACCCACCAGGGCGCGCCCTGGTGTATCGTGCCCAGCCAGGGGCACCCCCTCCGGTGGCTCTTGGTTCTAGTATTTTTCTTTTATTCAGAAATAAATCTCCAAAATGTTTCGTCCAATTCCGAGAACTTTTATTTCTGCACAAAAACAACACCATGGTAGTTCTGCTGAAAACAGCGTCAGTCCGGGTTAGTTTCATTCAAATCATGCAAATTAGAGTCCAAAACAAGATCAAAAGCGTTAGGAAAAGTAGATACGACGGAGATGTATCAACTCCCCCAAGCTTAACCCATTACTTGTCCTCAAGCAATTCAGTTGACAAACTGAAAGTGAAAAATAAAAACTTTTACAAACTCTTTTGTTCTTGTTTACATATATATGCTTAAGTAGCACCTAGGTTTCCAGCAAAGATCATGACTAACCATGTCAACAATAACTCTTAGAAATTATATTAACTCATATCAATGGCATAATCAACTAGAGAGTAATAATAAAATATCTCAAGTGCCAACACTTTGTCAAAACGGTCATGATATAATATGACAACAGTGGTATCTAGCTAGCCCTTTCTGGGACCGCAAAACATAAATGTAGAGCACCTCCAAAGTTCAAGCAGCGACTAAACATTGTAATTCATGGTAGAAAAAATCCAGTCATGATGCATCCAACATTAACTATACACAATGCATGAGGATGACAATAGTGCTCTCAGATCTGGCGCTTATTTGAGAAGGTGGTGACTCAACATAAAAGTAAATAGATAGTCCCTTTGCAGAGGGAAGTAGGGATTTGCAGAGGTGCCAGAGCTCCAAGCTTAAATCAGAGATAAATATAATTTTGGGAGGTGCACCCTTCCTATCAACGTTACGACCAAGAGTTATCAATATCTTCCATGCTAAACACATTAGCGGCGGTTCCCAAGCGGTAAAAAGTAAAGGTTTACTCCCCATCCACCAACAAACACACTCACGGCTAGCCGAATCCACGGGTACCGTCCATACCAACAACATTCCTGGGGGAGTTTTGTTTAATTATTTCCATTTTTTGATTTTGGGACTGGGAATCCGTATTACCGTCCCTCTCGTGCAAGGATGAGTGAATAAACACTCATCATGAGAATAACCCGCTTAACATGGAAGATACGACCGCCCCCTGTCGCTCCATGAGCGGTCCAGGCACACAAAACAGATGTTCATTTGAAATTTTAGAGGTGGCACATGCAAATTTACTTGGAACGACGGGGTAATACCGCATATAGGTAGATAATAGTGGACTCATCTGGAATAACTTTGGTTTAAGGATTTTGACGTACAAGCAGTATTCTCGCTTAGTACAGGTGAAGGCTAGCAAATAGGTTGAGAAGCGGCCACCTAGAGAGCGAAAACGGTCATGAACATGCGTTATGCATAATCAACACTGAATACTAGCATGAGTAGGATATGAACACCATGAACATAAATATCATAGACGCTATGTTGGTTTTGATTCAACTACATGCGTGAACATGTGCCAAATCAAGCCACTTGAAACATTCAGAGGAGGATACCATATCATCATACTACATCACAACCATTTTAATGCATGTTGACATCCAAGATAAATCATTATCCACTCCTAGCTACTTAAGCATGGCATGAGCAACTATAATCTCTAATTGTCATTGTAAACATGTTTGATCATAATATGCTGAATCATGGATACTAGGTTAAACACATTTACAAAAACAAAAACAAGTTGAGTTCATACCCGCTTCTCTCTGCCACAGTCACTTCATCAAATATCATCATTATTGCCTTTTACTTGCACGATCGAATGATATAAAATAATAATAACGGTGCAAGAGTGCCGTGGACTAAGATGGAATCTGCAAACATTTTATTCAAAAGGAGAAGACAAAGTAATTTGGCCTCTTTGTTAGATTAACAATAATGCATATGAGAGCCACTCAACATTTTCATCGTGGTTTTCTCCTTGGTACGACTCAAATGAAAGGAAAAGAATTTCATAGAAACACATTGAAATATTTTTTAGAGTTTTTGTTTTTTCTTCAAGAAAGCAAATCAAAGAAGGAAAAACAAGGACGAGAAAAACTATTTACACGGGAAAACTCCCAACAAGTAAAAGAAGAAACGAGAAATCTTTTTGGGTTTTCTTTTGCTACTACAATTAATTTAAACTAGAAAGAAAAACCGGAAAGAAGCAAGAAATATTTTTGGATTTTCTCAAAGTTTTTCAAACACGTAAGAAGAAAGCAAGAAAATAAATCTAGCAAGGATAATACAATGAAAAAGTGTAGACACCGACAATTGGAATGAAATGTGTAAACATGAATATAATGTCGGTGGAAATATGTACTCCCGCAAGCTTAGGCTTTTGGCCTAGCTTGGTAATCACCACCCGTAATAGCCATCCGATCCTATGTGGAAGTGTTGTGGCGGCGGCACCTGGGGGTCCCACTCCTGGGGCTCCTCCTCAGCCGCTGCCAGGTCGTTTCGGTAGGCAATAATGTCCTCTGGCATGACCCTGTATCCGTTCCTGGCAATAGAATCAAACAAAGCAGGTGTAGGCAACAGGATAATATCACGGGTAACCTTGCTGAATACTAGGTTGTAGCGAACGATCTGAAAAGAATCAGCTGCATCAATAAATTGATGATCCTCCAATGCCTTGTGATGTAGAAAAACTTGGGGCAAGGAATAATCATGTTGGCGAATCTGAACATTAAAGTGACTCGCTAAGTGAGTAGCATAAATACCACCATGTATCTTGCCCTTAGTCCTGTTAAGGTGTAGGCGACGTGCAACAATAGCCCCTAGGCTAAAGGTGTGATCATTGTGCAGTGCGCGGCGTAAAGGTCGGGGGCACTGAGTGCACCGACCTTCTCCCTAGCGGTTAAACACTTCGCGATGAATAAAGCAAAGTAATGCACAGAAGGAAACTGCAAACTGGTGGCAGTGGCATTTGAAACGCCTCTTTCATCACCCACTGTCAAAGTGAGGAGAAAGTCCTCAAACTCCGCTGGTCTAGGCTCTCTTAATTCCCCATCAGAAGGGATCAAACATATGTCACAAAAGTCAATGAGCGGTATCTGACGGGTTTCAGCATATAAATTAAACTGCACCTCACGAGGATTATTCCTACTCAGAAAATGAAAATTTTGCACAAAGGAATTTGTAAGGAGGTGGTGTTGGTCACACTCACCTACGAGGAAGTCGGTCAGCCCAGCATTTGCAACGAATTGGGCAAACTCTTGATGGAACCCGACCTCCTCCATGAAGGCATTATGCGGCCATTCGCACGGCCGCACCTCCGCCGTTCTCGGAGTGTTGAGTTCATTGTCCGATGATTCCCCAATGATTCCTTTAGCATTCTTCTTGGAGGAAAACTTCCTAAAGAAACTCATCTTATTCCTATAAATAAATTTCTGAAAATTTTAGTCTACAAAAATTTTGTCAACAAAACTTCGTAAGATTGATAGCAACTACTCCTAAGGATGCCTAGAGGCCATATTAAGCATTCAAACTACTTAGAACTCTAAGAATTCAACATGCAAGCCCATCTACACCATCACCAAGAGTAGCTAATTATTCTAAAAACAAAACACTAAATCAAAAACTAATTGGAGCAACGGAGGAGTCACATACCAAGTAGCAATCCCCCAAAACAGTTTTGGAAACGGAGCTTCGAGCAAAGAGATCGAAATCCGCGGGTTTGAGAGCAAGAACACGAGAGAGAGAGCTATGGTGATTTTTTTCTGGAGGTAGGAGATGGAATGGGCTAAAGAGATAAGTGAGGGGACCCACGTGGGGGACACAACCCACCAAGGCACGCCTGGGGTTGCCGGCGCGCCCTGGTGTCTCGTGGACACCAGGTGCACCCCCCCTCTGATGTTGTTTGCACCAGAAATTCAGAAATATTCAGAAAAAAATCGTGTTAAATTTTCAGGACATTATGAACCTTTATTTTTGGGTCATTTTTATTGCACGGAGAAATCAGAAAACAAGATAAACATGGTATTTTATTTTATATGACTAAGAAGAATAGAAAGCAAAAGGTGGGAGCAAAAGGTTGTGCCTACTAGATTCATCAACTTCATACCTCTCAAAAATGATCCATTAATAAGGTTGGTCAAGTCTTATTAACAACCACTTTTGATTAGCATGAAACCAAAGAATTTTCGTAAATCACTAAGTTACCTCGACGGGGATATGCATATCCCCAACAATAAGTCTGTCACATTTCTTTTTGGCAGTAGGTAGAGGTAGTTGAAAACTTCCAATAGTGAGTGTCGGAGATTTTTCAATAACATGTATACCATTCACTTGGAATTGTGTTCTTCGGAAAGTGCACCGTATGCTAATTACCATTGATATGAAAAGTGACTTTGCTTTAATTGTAATCAATAACAGCCCCTACAGTATTCAAAAAGGGTCTACCAAGGATAATCGACATGTTGTCGTCCTCGGGCATCTCAAGAATAACAAAGTCTGTTAAGATAGTAACATTTGCAACAACAACGGGAACATCCTCACAAATACCGATAGGTATGGTAGTTGATTTGTCAGCCATTTGCAATGATATTTCAGTAGGTGTGAGTTTATTCAAATCAAGTCTTCTATATAAAGAGAAAGGCATAACACTAACACCAGCTCCCAAATCACACAAAGCAGTTTTGACATAATTTCTTTTGATGGAGCAAGGTATAGTTGGTATTCCAGGATCTCCAAGTTTTTTAGGTACTCCATCCTTAAAAGAATAATTAGCAAGCATGGTGGAGATTTCAGCTTCAGGTATTTTTCTTTTATTAGTGATGATGTCTTTCATGTATTTTGCACAAGGGGCCATCTTTAAGATATCAGTCAAGCGGGTACGCAAAAAGACTGGCCTAATCATTTCAGCAAAGCATTCAAATTCTTCATCATCCTTTTTCTTAGAAGGTTTAGGTGGAAAGGGCATGGGTTTCTGAACCCATGGCTCTCTTTCTTTACCATGTTTTCTAGCCACAAAATCTCTTTTATCATATCGTTTATTTTTAGGTTAGTGGGTTATCAAGATCAACATCGGGTTCTATTTCAACATCATTATCTGGTTCTTTATCATTTTTTGGTTGGGTTTCCTCATGAACATCACTATCATTTTCATTATCACTAGGTGAATGTTCATTACCAGACTGAGTTTCAGCATCAGAAATAGAGACATCATTATTATCTTCAGGAGGTTTTTCTTTCTCAGGTTCACTAGAGGTATGCAAAGTCCTATCATTTTTCTTTTTCTTTTTCTTTTTAGAAGGACTAGGTGCATCAATGTTAATTCTCTGAGAGTCTTGTTCAGTTCTTTTAGGGTGCCCTTCAGGATCAAGTGATTCCTGAATCATTTAGCCTCCTCTAGTTGCCACTCTAACAGCAAAATCATTCATATTATTATTCATTTCATTAAGCAATTCTCTTTGAGATTTAGCAACTTCTTCTAACTGGGTTTGAACCATAGAGGCATGTTTTCCTACACCTCTAACATCATTACTGATTCTAAATAACTAGTCACTCAAGCGAGCAATCATATCAAAATTATATTTCAATTGTTCCAGAACATTTGCATTGAAGTGATCTTGTTTCCTAATGTAGCTGTCAAACTCATATAAGCATTGACTAGGATGTTTATTGTAAGGGATGTCACCTTCATCAAACTTTAATAAAGAATTTACATCTACCACCTGTGGAGGTGGTGGTGTGTCAAGGCCATGTATTTCTTCAATAGGTGGTAAATTCTTAACATTCTCAGCTTTAATACCTTTTTCCTTCATACATTTCTTTGCCTCCTGCATATCTTCAGGACTGAGAAATAAGATACCCCTCTACTTCGGAGTGGGTTTAGGTGGTGGTTCAGGGAGAGTCCAATCATCATAATTCTTCAATATATTATTCAATAGTTCCTCGGCTTGTTCAACAGTTCGTTCCCTGAAAACACAACCCGCACAACTATCTAGGAAGTCCCTAGAAGCACTGGTTAGTCCATTATAGAAGATATCAAGTATTTCATTTTTCTTAAGAGCGTGATCAGGCAAAGCATTAAGCAATTGGAGAAGCCTCCCCCAAGCTTGTGGGAGACTCTCTTCTTCAATTTGCACAAAGTTCAATATTTCCTGTAAGGCAGCTTGTTTCTTATGAGTAGGAAAATATTTTTTAGAGAAGTAATAAATCATATCCTGGGGACTATGCACACAACCAGGAGCAAGAGTATTGTACCATATCTTAGCATCACCCTTTAATGAGAACGGAAATAATTTGAGGATATAGTAATAGCGAATTTTCTCATCATGAGCAAAAAGGGTGGCTATGTCATTTAGCTTAGTGAGATGTGTCACTACTGTTTCAGTTTCATAACCATGGAAAGGATAAGATTCAACCAAAGTAATTAACTCTGGGTCGACAGAGAATTCATAATCCTTATCAGTAACAAAGATAGGTGAAATAGCAAACTTAGGATCACATTTCATTCTAGCATTCAAAGATTTTTCTTTCAGTTTGCATAGTAATCTCTTAAGATCATCCCTATCATTGCAAGCAAGAAAGTTTCTAGCTGTCTCCTCATCCATAACATAACCCTCAGGTATCTTAGGCAATTCAAATCTAGGAGAGCTAGGTCTAATAGGTGTTTCATAGTTCTCAGTTTCAAGGACTTCATCAGTTTCAATAATTTCATTCACTTTAGCTCTAGCAATTTGTTTATCAAGAAATTCACCTAGTGGCACATTATCATCAGGCATGGTACTAGCATCATCATAAGCATCATTCATAGCAGAAGTAGCATCATCAATAACTTGCGACATATTGACGTGGCTTGAGACTGCGTCGGTATTTCCCCAAAGAGGAAGGGATGATGCAGCACATCGACGGTAAGTATTTCCCTCAGTTATGAAACCAAGGTATCGAACCAGTAGGAGGATCACAACCACTACGTAAACATCAACTGCAAACAAAGAACAAATACTTGCAACCCGACGCGAAAGAGAGGTTGTCAATCTCTCTACGGTAAAAAGATAGATTAGGTAGTGATAGATTGGAGAGATAGATCTCCCAAGAACAAAAAATAAAAAGGGCAAATAAAAAGTGCAGCAAGGTATTTTTGGGTTTTTGAAATAATAGATCTGAAAGTAAAAGCGGCAAAAAGATATATCAGAAAGCAATATGTTGGAAAAGTAGACCCGGGGCCGTAGGATTCACTAGTGGCTTCTCTCATGAGTATAGCACACGGTGGGTGAACAAATTACTGTTGGGCAATTGATAGAAGATCAAATAATCATGACGATATCCAAGGGGATGATCATTATATATGCATCACGTCCAAGATAAGTAGACCGACTCCTACCTGCATCTACTACTATTACTCCACACATCGACCACTATCCAGCATGCATCTAGTGTATTAAGTTCATGGAAAAACGGAGTAATGCTATAAGAACGGTGACATGATGTAGACAAGACCTATTCATGTAGGAATAGACATCATCTTGTTATCCTTAATAGAAATGATACATGCGTGCCTCGCTGCCCCTTCTGTCACTGGGAGAGGACACCGCAAGATCGAACCCATCACAAAGCACCTCTTCCCATGGCAAGAAAAATCGATCTAGTTGCCCTAACTAAACCAAAGATTCGAAGAAGAAATACGATGCTATAAGTAATCATGCATATAAGAGATCAAAGAAGACTCAAATAATATTCATGGATAGAAACTAATCATGAACTCAAAATTCATCGGATCCCAACAAACACACCGCAAAAGTTTACATCAAATATATCTCCAAGAGACCATTGTATTGAGAATCAAAAGAGAGAGAGGAAGCCATCTAGCTACTACCTACGGACCCGTAGGTCTATGGTGGACTACTCACGCATCATCGGAGAGGCATCAATGAGGATGATGAACCCCTCCGTAATGGTGTTAGATTGGATCTCGAGGCTCTGGAACTTGCGGTGGCTGGATGTGTTTTTCGTCGACTCTTCTAGTGTTTCTGGAAAATTTGGGAATTTATAGGCGTCAGAGGCGGTGGAGAGGGGTCCCGAGGAGGGCACAACCCATCAGGGCGTGCCCTGGGCTCCTGGCGCGCCCTGGTGGGTTGTGGTCTCCTCAACCCTCCCCTCTGGCACTTCTTTGGCCCATCGGATGTCTTCTAGCCCAAAAAAATCTCCAAAAAGTTTCGTCGCGATTGGACTCCATTTGGTACTGATATTTTGTGAAGTAAAAAACAAGCAAAAACAGCAACTGGCACTTTGGCACCATGTCAATAGGTTAGTCCCAAAAAATGATATAAAATTGCTATAAAGTGATTGTAAAACATCCAAGAATGATAATATAACAGCATGGAACAAGCAAAAATTATAGATATGTTGGATACGTATGACATATCAGGATTAATAGCATGTGGTGGTGGTGCAAGTTTACTCATAACCGAAGGTGAATCAAGTACACAGCTAGATGGCAATTCCTTACCTCCCCTCATCTTAGAGGGAAAAATCTTGTTCTTGTATCCTTCAGATTCTTCATAGTGATAAATGGATATAAATCCCAAGTGAATCAACAACTATAGCTATGCTCCCCGACAACGGCGCCAGAAAAAGGTCTTGATAACCCACAAGTATAGGGGATCGCAACAGTTTTCGAGGGTAGAGTATTCAACCCAAATTTATAGATTCGACACAAGGGGTGCCAAAGAATATTTGCAAGTATTAGCAGTCGAGTTGTCAATTCAACCACACCTGGAGATTAAATATCTACAGCAGAGTGATCAGTAGCACAGTAATATGATAGTTTTGATAGCAGTAGTAACAGTAACAGTAACGGTAACAGTGATAGCAATGATTTTGTAGCAATTGGAACAATAGCAATAGCAATAGTAACTTAGCAAGAACAATATGTGGAAAACTCGTACGCATTGGATCGGTGAATTCGTTGGATGATATTCATCATATAACGGTCATAACCTAGGGCGACACCGAACTAGCTCCAGTTCTAAATATAATGTAGGCATGTATTCCGTAAATAGTCATACGTGCTTATGGAAAAGAACTTGCATGACATCTTTCGTCCTACCCTCCCGTGGCAGCGGGGTCCATAAGGAAACTAAGGGATATTAAGGCCTCCTTTTAATAGAGAACCGGAACAAAGCATTAACACATAGTGAATACATGAACTCCTCAAACTACGGTCATCACCGGAAAGTATCCCAACTATTGTCACTTTGGGGTTTACGGATCATAACACGTAATAGGTGCATATGACTTGCAAGATCGGATCAAGAACATAAATATAATGGTGAAAACATAAACGGTTCAGATCTGAAATCATGGCACTCGGGCCCTAGTGACAAGCATTAAGCATGGCAAAGTCATAGCAACGTCAATCTCAGAACATAGTGGATACTAGGGATCAAGCCCTAACAAAACTAACTCGATTACATGATGAATCTCATCCAACTCCTCACCGACCAGCGAGCCTACGAAGGAATTACTCACTCCCGATGGGTAGCATCAAGGAATTGGCGATGAAGGAGGGTTGGTGATGACAAAGATCGAAGATTCCCCTCTTCGGAGCCCCAAACAGGCTCCAGATCTGGCCTCCCGATGAAGAAAGGGAGGTGGCGGCGGCTCCGTCTCGCGAAACACGATAAAACTTCCTCTCCTATTTTTTCCTCCAAAAATAGGTATTTATGGAGTTGGAATTAGGGTCAGGGGGGGCACGAAGTGACCACAACCCACCAGGGCACGCCTGGAGGGGGTGGCGCGCCCTGGTGTATCGTGCCCAGCCAGGGCACCCCCTCCGGTGGCTCTTGGTTCTAGTATTTTTCTTTTATTCAGAAATAAATCTCCAAAAAGTTTCTTCCAATTCCGAGAACTTTTATTTCTGCACAAAAACAACACCATGGTAGTTCTGCTGAAAACAGCGTCAGTCCGGGTTAGTTTCATTCAAATCATGCAAATTAGAGACCAAAACAAGAGCAAAAGTGTTAGTAAAAGTAGATACAACGGAGACGTATCATGCGGCCTCAAAAAGGGCTAGCGAGATAGCATGTTATCATATTATATCATGATTGTTTTGATAAATTGTTGGCATCCGAGATATCTTTTTATTGCTCGCTAGTTGGTTATGTTATTGTTATGAGTAAATGTGAGACCTAAGTGTTATCATTGACATGGTTAGTTTATGGTCTTTGCTGAAAACCTGAACATTGAGTTAAGCATATATACAGCAACGGGAACAAAAGAGTTTGTAAAAAATTTCTTTATCACTTTCTGTTTGTCAACTGAATTGCTTGAGGACAAGAAATGAGTTAAGCTTGGGGGAGTTGATACGTCTCAAACGTATCTACTTTTCCAAACACTTTTGCTCTTGTTTTGGACTCTATTTTGCATGATTTGGATGAAACTAACCCGGACTGACGCTGTTTTCAGCAGAACTGCCATGGTGTTTTTTTTGCAGAAATAAAGTTCTCGAAATTGGATGAAACTTTCTGGAGATTTTTTATGGAATATATGAAAAATACTGGAGTGAAGATCCACCATAGGGAGGCCACCAGTTGCCCACAAGGAAACATGGCGCGACCACTCCCTAGGGCGTGCCCAGTTGCCTTGTGGGGCTCACGTGGATCCGTTGACCCTAATCTCAAGCCTATAAATTCCTATTCCCCGAGAAAAAAATAGAGAGAAGTTTTCATCGCGTTTTACAAGACGAAGCTGTCGTCACCTCCGTTCTTCATCGGGAGGGCTGATCTAGAGTCCGGTTGGGGCTCCGAAGAGGGGAATTCATCGCCATCGTCATCACCAATCCTTTTCCATTAACAATTCCATGATGCTCACCACCGGGAATGAGTAATTCCTTTGTACACTTGCTGGATGGTAATGGGATTGGATGAGATTTGTCATGTAATCGAGTTATTTTGATAGGTCTTGATCCCTAGTATCCACCATGTTCTGAGATTGATGTTGCTATGACTTTGCTATGCTTAATGCTTGTCACTAGGGTCCGAGTGCCATGATTTCAGATCTGAACCTATTATATTTCCATGAATATGAGAGTGTTTTGGATCCTATCTTGCAAGTTGTATGCAACTATTGTGTGTTATGATCCATAGACCCTAAGGCGACAATAATTGGGATCATCTCCGGTGATGACCGTAGTTTGAGGAGTTCATGTATTCACCATGTGTTAATGCATTGTTCCGGTTCTTTATTAAAAGGATGCCTTAATATCCCTTAGATTTCCTTATGGACCCCGTTGCCACGGGAGGGTTGGACAAAAGATGTCATGCAAGTTCTTCCTATAAGCACGTATGACTATATACAGAATACATGCTTACATTATATTGATGAATTGGAGCTAGTTCCGTGCCGCTCTAGTGTGTAACTGTTACATGATGAATGTCCTCCAAATCAATTGTCCATCGCTGATCCAAGGCACACGCTTTTTGCATAGTGATCTTCATTAAGTTACTTTAGTTACTGTTGTTGCTACAAACACTACAATTTGCTACTTTCCTTTCTTTCCATTGCTATTGTTACTGTGCTACTGTTGCGGAAAGAAATTTCAGGTGTGGTTGAATTGACAACTCAACTGCTAAGACCAATAAATATTCTTTGGAGCCCCTTGTGTCGAGTCAATAAATTTGGGTGAAATACTACCCTCAAAGGCTGTTGGGATCCCCTATACTTGTGGGTTATCATGGGCGTCCGTTTGACCTAATTCCAACGATATATATCCGCATCCTTCGAGAGAGAATTATAGAGAAAGTTTCATCGCGTTTTACGATACTGTATCACTGCCACCTCCAGTTCTTTGTCGGGAGCTCTGATCTGGAGTCCGTTCGTGGATCCGGAGAGAGGGATTCTTCCTAGTGCCTTATTTATTTTCCTATAATCAACGCGCATCCTATATCTTGTGACAACGTTTCTGGGATAAGGTCATTATTTTCATTAGGAAGAATAGTTAGACCCCCTCTTTAGGTACATAATGAACATGACCAAACCCGTATATTGTCCGAAATAAGTTAAATAGCGCCATCTTCAGGAAGGTTTGATGCCTAATTTCTTACAACTTATTTCATTTTTTGATTGAGACGACGTCGACTATAAAGGACAAACTTTGCACCAGGTTCCATAAGAACTTTATGTGTGCAAAAGGTAGGACTTGTACCTGTAAGATCATACAGAGTATGACCAACTTATGCATAATGAGCTCTTAACACGTCCAATAATTGTTATTCTTCATGTGTTGAAAGGTTAGCATTGGTAATAGCATGATATATTTGTTTTTAATCCGAATATGTGTATCTCGGCGTACTGGCTGGCAATGGTTTGAATCCAAAAGTGGGATCTTTTTGGGGAGGAGATGCATATTCTCCCATAGAATCAACAAACACAATAACTTTCAACGGCGGTAGTTGATGATGGAAAACATTTTCTATATATTTTCTCGCTTCGAAATCAGCTAATTTTCCATGAACCAACAAATATTCGTCTAGTGAATTAGCTGGAGGAATACCTATTGAAGCAATAAGTTATATTCCATATTGTGCAGGGAGTTCTTTAGAGTTCGGTTGACCTGTAAATTACAAGAAAATGAAAAAAGTTCTATCATCACCAGATTTAATGAAAACTTTCTCTCGAAGACAATCAACCACACTACTGGCAGTATCAAGAAAAATAAACACTAATGGACAAAAACTATCTTGGGGCATTCCTAGTACTAAGAAATAAACAAGGTACTTAGTTTTACCACAAAGAACATCAACGAATAATCCTCATGGGGCGAATGTAAGACATATCTACTAGTTAAATAAGCACATCGGTTCTTTATAATTTTAAGATTGCGATATCTTCAGCGGGCTCTTCATAAAGAGAGTAAGGAATGACACATAATTCTAGCACCAAAGATCACACAATACAAGATTGTTGGCAAATAATGGTCCACTTATCTTATGATATGAGGTTTGCCATAGAAGAAATTAGAGAAACGAGTGGTGCCAAAGGGATCACGTTGGCGATGGAGTTGACACGGTGGGTTTACCCAGGTTTAGACCACGGATGGGTAATAGCCCTACATCATGCCCACACCCATCTTTATTCATGATCATAGAGATTCATGGAGAATTACAAATGGTGTTTTCCTATCTATTGATCTACGGTATGCGAATGCGATCATGCATCTCTTTTGCTTTTGGTGGTGGTGGGGGGGGGGGGTAGGTACCCCCTTATATAGTCGGTCCTTAGTTAGTAGGTTGGTTCCGACCTCTAAGGGAAATAATACGATCAGGTGATCCTATAGTTATGGGGTACAAATTTTCCACAAGCAAAGAATCCCTAAAGAAGTGCTCATGGCCCTATCCCTTATGAATGCCTACTCGGGCACATCGTGGGTGAGATTTGGTAACCCTTAGACACTCGAGTCAGTGATAAGGTTCAGGTACACCTGTATCATTTCTCTATTTGAGTGGTTATCCGTACCCATAGACAAGCCCCAACCTATGGGAAACGAGACTGAGAGGGTAGCCGAGAAGTCATCCGGCTCCAACCGTACTAGGGCTTTGTTATTGCCAAAGGATTTCTATAGGTGCATCGTTTGGCCAAAGGCGTACATCTTTGGTTGGAATGTGCGATGACCAGTTTGGTGTATCCGTGACTCCCACACCGGCTGCTTAACCTGGAGGTAGTCTTGCAATAGAGTCTTGATAGTAGTTTGTTACATATTCTTTCTTTGTTCATGCAATTTGGTGATTGTTTTCTTGACATGTAATTCCACCAACCAACAATATGCTAATACAGTTGCATTAAACTATTTTGTCCTTCAGGCACAACTATTACATCCTACATCGACATGATGTTGACTTCTCCTTGAATGCTACACTTGATTGGTAGAGGGAGTAAATACTTAACTAGGAATATGAAAAATTGCATTTTTTGAAAATTGCAATAATGCGATGGAGGGTGAGGGAGAGGGTGGAAGGGAAGGAGAGACAAAATGTGATGTTGAGAGAGGAAGAGAGGGATAAGTTTCTTTTTATGAAATGGGAGTGGGATAAGTTTAGGTTCTGCAGTCGAAAACTGCAGATACGCCTTGCTAAGACAAGCACAATGTGTAATAGTATGATGCGAGTGCATGATTATATATTTAAAATTGAAAGTGTGTGCGTTTGGGGTGAGAGAGGGGATTGCCAGCCAATGTGTCATTGAATAATGTGGCCAGCTTGGGTTGGGGAGGTGCAGAGACGTGTATTGTGAAAGGAGAAGGAAGAAGTAATTTAACGGCAAGGAAAATACAGTGTACAAGAAAAGAAGTAGTATGTGTTAGACGTTACTGGAACCATCGTATATATGTATGCTCCAATTGCAACTAAGGATAATTAATCACTACTACGTTAAAAGATCCAGCCGATGAATATGATGTGCAATCAAGCGTAATCATCCGTTCGATGCTTCTTAACCTTGCCGGAAACAACTTTTGAGGCTCTCCTTTTTGCTTGCCTTGGATACCTAGTTCCTTGGACGCTTTGCTTGATCCAACGGAAAGGCATCTTCCATGTGGAGAAAAATAACAAAAGCATAGTATGTATAGTGGCACTAAGGCTGCATAGGAGCACCCGATTTTACAAAGATAACAAAAAATTCACGATTAACTAATGTAGTGGGAAATATCCACTCAAAAAATAATATAGTGGGAAATACGTAAGGCATTTTGTCATCAACTTCATTCGTATTTATATGTTATATAATATATATGTGTGTCCCAATTAGGTGTTGTGTTTTTTTGTACCAAACACAAGTTCTGCCATATATTTTATTGGGGCATTGAATATAGTGTTTTGAATATCATGTATATTGTCACATTTTTTTCGTTACTCACAAATTTCAAACGAATGGGTGCTAAAAATATTCTCTCCGTCAGGAAATATAAGACATACATGTTTGTAACATTTTGACTTTAACTGAATTTTGTCCAACTGTAGATCAATTATCGCATACATAAAGAAATACCATTGGGAGAACCGTTCTCTTCCTACCCATGAGGCGACACAATAAGTGATTAAGGTTTCCTCCTTCAGTCGGCACCACAGTCGGTTCGTCCCGCTTCCGGCATACCTTCGGCCATGGAGGTGCGGAGGACCCTGGCCACTCGTCGGCGGGAGGGATCCCATTCTAATGTTTTAGTGTCTTTGTGGGGCTGCAAGGCGGCGACGATATCCCATAATAGGAATAATGTCTCCCACGTCCCATCCTTGTCACGGCGGTGCGTCTAGCATTGGCGAAGGGAGCGTGCATGCGTGTCTCTGGCGGATCTCACGGGATTCTATCGCCGCTAGCCTTCGATGGATCTGCTTGGATTTAGTCTACGTTCGTCTATGACATATCCATAGGGATTCAGTCGGCCATCCTTTTCATCTCTGTGTTTACAACTATGACCCTTTCGATTTACGCTTCCCATCAAAGGCGATGACGGTTGTTCTGGTGCGCTGGTCCTATGGAAAACTTTAACACGACGACTTCCCGACTGTCTACTAAAATAAGGTTTGCTCGGCTCCAATGAGGGGGTGCTGATGACGGCACGACTTTGACTTGTTTTAGTGCTTGTAATCGTCGCTAGGTGGTCTACGGATCTGGTTGTAATTTTTGTTACTTCTAGTATTCTTTGTACTGTCATGACATATTATTAATAGATCGAAAGATTCCCTTAAAAAAATAGATCGAAAGTTTTTCCGGAAAAGTTTTACCATTGGGAAGTGCTTTTCAATACAATCCAACGATATCATTTCTTATAATATAAACGACATTGTTGGACCAATCTTTGGTCAACCCTAAATCTTAAAAAACATGGACGCCTTGTATTTCCAAATGAAGGGGGCATACATCATGGTCATAAAACAAAATGAATGGCGATATATTCAGTTTATGGTCTAATTAATGTTCCTTGGAAGTTGCCTTTTGAGACTGTACCGGTGTTATCTATAAATGGCAATGGAGGGGAGACCCATGGGCACTTAAAAACATAGTCCACGTAACATCTTGTAGTGCCTATATAATAGATTTTTCATTAGTGTGCAATTTAGTTATATACTAAAAGGTTGGACGTGTTTTGCGTGTTGGTAGTTTTTTTTTTTAAATCACTTTGTTTCAAAATACAAGATGTATTGCATTTTTGAAAAGTTAGACCTTTTAAATTTGATCAAATTTATAGATAAATATATAGAAATTCATAATATCAAATCGCTATGATGAGATTCATCATGGAATGAATTTTCATACTTTTTCTGTTTAATATCGTGGATGTCGATATCTTTGCTGTGAACTTGGTCAAAGTTGAAGAAATTTGACTTTTCAAAAAACTAATGCCCCTTAGATTTTGGAACAGGTGGAATATTTAGTTTGGCGTGTTGGGGAGATGATAGAGTAATTTTTTTATTTATAATGCGGTGATTTGATGGGCCTTTCGTGGTGTGATTCTGTGTTATCCACTAACCAATCTATATTTATGTGGGATTTTGTGTGTGTCGATGGTTATATGTACAATATTGATGCTACAATATCACATGGTGATGCTTTTTTCTTCCAGGTGGTGGGAGGGCACACGTGATTGTTATGTTTTTATATGACGGTTGCTACTGATTGATTCGAAAAATTGTTGGTGGTTAAAATCTTAAACCAAATCCAAAACTAAATACCTCAATTGAGTGAAAGAGTTTCAAAACTAGAGAACTTGGTGAATTAAAATAATTGAATGGGAGAACTTGAGAAATTGTTGACCCGGTCAAAATCGGATGACCCGATTCTAAATTGAATACATCAATTCATTGTGATGTCTTAAAAATTAGGAAGCATAGTATACTGTATAATTTTTTTGAATGAGAGAGCTTCAAGAAATTGTTGATCCGGTCAAAATAGGGTGACCCAATTTTAATTGAAGACCTCAATTGAACGTGGGCTCTTTAAAACTAAGGAGCATAGTGTTAGAGAGGATTTTCTTAAATATATGGTGCCAAAACATAATTTTTATGCACATAGGCTATTTTAGTACACAATCTTAAAAATGTTATCTAGATGATATATAAAATGTAAAATAGATAGACAAAACAATAAGATTTTCCTTTTTCTGTGTTCATGCATGGAACTTCATCACTTTGTTGCCCCTCCGTCCTATGTTACGGGGGGCGGGGGAGGGGGAGGGAGGGAGCAAGTCTAAAGTAACGCCCTTAACTTATTTTAATGTAATTGCGAGCTATTACTTCAAAAAATATAACCTTTCAATGACACTTACACGATTGAATGCAAAAGAAAAAACCCAGGCAAAAGTCAGGCAGATCACATAACCCGAAAGACAAGACCCTACAAGATATTTGACTTTTTCAGCCATGGAACGTCCTACCGGGGCGATACCTACGACTCCCAAAACCATAGTTGCCGGGCCTCCCCCTCAGCTTCTCTTCCCCTAGTAGTTGTTCGAGGAGGCCTATGAGAAAAGCATACACGACAGGCGACAACGACATGGTCAGTTCTGCTCGTTTCATGGCGAACTACGGTGGGCTTGCACGTGAGAGTGGCAAATGCGCGATGAGGTGCTATGATTTGAAGGTGAGACATGGTAATGTGGACAATTAAGCTAAGCAACGCTTGAGGGAGCTACTGGGGTGTGGAAGTCACAGATCTAGGCGAGGAGCTCCAGTTCAAGGCCGAGGGGAGTGAATCCAGCCTTGAAGGCGTGTCGCATCACCCTGACCGGGTGTGGATTGCGGTCCTGGTGGGTCATTAGGCGACTTGAAGTGCTCGGTGGGCCACTGGTCTCGGTGGTGGCAAGGTTTTAGTAAATTTTTCATGAAGAAATTGAGTTTCCTCTAAGAAATCGTGTGTATGATTTTCGGTCATGTTTTTGTTATAAATTGGTCAACCGATGCTCCTTCCAGGGCTACCATATCTAGTTGTTAGAGGAGAGTGACTATTACGGTCTTCGAAACCTTGTACGACATATGTGTTTGTAGGTGTCCCATCCCTTAGCGCCTGGTCAATTTTCAAGCTTCGACGGATGTCGAACAATCGAATTGAATGAAGAAGTCAACATGTGTAGTTTGTGATGCAATTTCATTTTTTTATAGGTCGTTTTGCTTCTTCTTGTTTTGGATGGTCTCCTGATTTTTTAAAATAAATATCTGATGCGCTTTGGATGTCTTTTATATAAGAAAAAACCCAAACACGGAGCCCAAAATAGAAAAAGGAATAAGGAGCCAATAGAAAAAAGCGCCTTATCACCACCCTCCCAAATCTGCCCATTGCTTGCTTCCTCATCTCACCCCTGGCCCCTGGCTGGCTGCCATCTCGTCCCAGAATTACACGCCAAACCAGACCCAAATCGAATTGAGCTATATATACTCACGAGATAAATCGAGTAGCCTAACCTAAAACCCTCACCTTATCCTCTCCTCCCCTCTCCCCTCCCCTCCCCTCCGACGACGGAATCCGACGACTTCTGCTGCTTCTTTGCTTGTGGGCGGAGCAAGAGGCGGCAGCATGGCGACCACCGACGCCCGAGTCGCGCCCGTGGCCGACGAGCGGCCTCCGGCGGCTGATGCGGACGAGGTTGCGGCGGCGGAGGGGGAGGTGGGTGGAGTAGGGGAGGGCGAGGAGGTGAGATTTGAGGGGAAAGACCGGAGCTTTACTGGTTCGGAGGCCAACAACGGCGGGGCGGTGGAGGCGGAGGACGGCGGGGAGGTGGAAGCAGCGGTAGGAGATGGGAAAGATGCAAGCGAGGGGGAGGGAGAAGAGAAGGAGGAGGCGGCGGCTGCGGCCAAGGAGGAGGAGGAGGAGGAAGGTGACCGGGAATTGACGGTGGAAGATGTGAAGGCTGCGTTGTTGGTGCAGGCCCTTGCTGCAGTGAAGCCTGAGTCCGACAATGGCGAATTGGGCGAGGGGGATGCTTCCCTGCCATCCCCTGATGCGCCGGTAGGTGAGGAGAAGCCTGAATTGACCGACGAACCAGAGGAAAGTGCCACTTTGGAGGTGAAGGAAGTGGGCAACGTGGCAGTCGATGCTGAATTGTCCGAGGAGAAACCAGAGGGTGAGAAGCGTGCAGAGGTGGCCGCTGGAGGCAAAGATGATGGTGAGTTTGACAGCGAGAAGGCAGTTACGGCGTCCTCCAGGAGCATGGAGGCGGCGGATAAGGCGGATAAGGCGGCTCCTACAGCTGAAGCCAATGGCAATTTGGGTGGTGAGGCTGAAGCAGGCAATTTGGGTGGTGAGGCTGAAGCGCCTGCTGAGATGGTGGCGGTGGGAGGTGAAGAAGCTCCAGAAGCATCATTGGAGAATGAGGCTGATGTGGAAGACAAGGCTGCAAAGCAGGAGCCCGAAAGTGATGCAAGCCCAGTGGTAAGTGGGCCTCTTCAATCAAATGTTTATTGTTGATACTATTGATGTTGGTAGGATATCTTATGAACAATTCAAATGACCCAATCCAGGTTACTGACGGCGGTAACCGCACTGATGTTGAAGATGAGGCGGCAAAGCCCGAGCCTGAGAGCAATTCAACTCCAGTGGTAAGTGAACATATTCGTTCTAGTTCTGTTACTAGTTGTCTTGACACCAGTAGAGGATGTGAACAATTCAAATGCCAAATGCTTAGAGGATGTGAACAATTCAAATGCCATGAAGCAGGTTGTTGATAACGGTATCGTGGAGAACCATGCCAATGTGGAAGAGGTGGCTGCAAAGCCTGATCCGGTGAATGATGCAAGCCCAGTTGAGAACCATGCTAATGTGGAAGACGAGGCTGCAAAGCCTGATCCGGTGAACGATGCAAGCCCAGTGGTAAGTGGACATGCTCAATATAATTTCGTTGCTACTACCCACTAGTGTTGACACTACTGGAGTTTAAACAAATCAAATGATCCAAACCAGGTTATTGACAACGGTAGCTTGGATTACCAGGCTAATGAGAAAGATGAGGCGGCAAAGCCCGAGCCAGAAAGCGATGCAAGTCCCGAGGTAAGTGGGCATGTTCTATCTAATTCTTTTGCTAGTAGTGTTAACATTAATATGAATTTGGGATATAAAGAATTCAAATGATCCATACCAGGTTATCGATGACATTAGCTCGGAGAGTTTGGCGAAGCTTGCTCCTTCAAGCGCAGACATTCCGCTTACCGAAAGCAATGAGAAGGAACAAAATGCAGAGGACCAGGTGGTTGCTAGTGGAACTGTGGAAAATGTTGGTGTTGAGAAGCCTACAGAGGTTGAGAGTGTTGTTGCTGGTGGGGATGATGTTATCTTGTCTCGGGAATTGGCTCCAGAACCAGTCAAGGAAAACAATGTTGTTGATGAGAATGAACGTGCTGCAGAGGTGGTTACCCGCGAAGAAGAGGCTGGTGATGATGAGATAGTTGTGGCTGCAGCTGCTGATGATCAGAAAACTGTAGCTGCAGCTGATGACGAAGATACAGGTGGTGAGGAGAATGAGGGTGCACAAGATGTTGCTGACCGTGAAGTAGAGGCTGTTGACGATGAGATAGTTTTAGCTGCAGCTGATGAGGAAGATGAGAGTGGTAATGAGGGTGACGAGGATGATGATGAGGTGAGCTTTGACAGAAGTCCTGCACGAGTTGCAATCATAGAGAACTCTGAAGCTGCAAAGCAGATCATGAAGGAGCTTGGTGAAGGATCCTCAAGTGGTAGTCCTGTGTCTGGCTTGAGCAGCTCAAGGGAGTACACTAATAGCATGGATGGACAAATTGTTCTTGATGATTCTGAGGACGATGATGATGACGACGATAATGAGGATGATGATGAGAAGGGGTTTGATTCTGCTGCTTTAGCGGCCCTACTGAAAGCGGCTACCAGTGCATCCCCTGATGGGAACATCACAGTTTCTTCGCAAGATGGTTCCAGAATCTTTTCCATGGATAGACCTGCAGGTCTGGGCTCATCAGCCCCATCTTTGAGGCCAACTGCCTCCCATCAACCTGCCCGGTCAAACCTATTCAGCCCCTCTGAGCTGGCAGTGACTGCTGAGCCTAATGACGAGATGACAGAGGAAGAGAAGAAATTGCATGACAAGGTTGAGTTGATTCGTGTAAAGTTTTTGCGCCTTGTCTATAAATTGGGGGCGACCCCTGAAGAAACAGTAGCAGCACAAGTGCTGTACCGTCTGAGCCTTGCTGAGGGTATCCGACATGGAAGGCAGACAAACAGAGCTTTCAGCCTTGAGAACGCACGGAAGAAAGCCTTGCTGCTTGAAGCGGAGGGAAAAGAGGATTTGAGCTTCTCCTGCAACATACTCGTCTTGGGAAAGATTGGAGTTGGCAAAAGTGCAACTATAAATTCTATATTTGGCGAAGTGAGGTCCAAAACTGATGCTTTTGGTGCAGCCACCACCAGCGTGCGTGAAATTGTTGGTAATGTGGATGGTGTCAAGATTCGGATCATTGATACACCAGGTCTTCGGCCCAATGTGATGGACCAAGGAGCCAACAGGAAAATTCTCGCATCCGTCAAGAAATATACCAAGAGATGTCCCCCAGATATCGTTCTATATGTGGACCGTCTCGATAGTCTGAGCCGTGATCTTAATGACTTGCCTCTTCTAAAAACCATTACTTCTGTTCTGGGTTCTTCCATATGGTTCAACGCCATTGTTGCTCTCACCCATGCTGCTTCTGCTCCTCCTGAAGGCCTCAACGGTGCCCCTATGACATATGAGGTATTGATGGCACAGCGATCCCACATTATCCAGCAATCCATCAGGCAGGCTGCAGGGGATATGCGTCTGATGAATCCAGTAGCCCTTGTTGAGAACCATCCTTCTTGCCGGAAGAACCGTGAGGGTCAGAAAGTGCTTCCAAATGGCCAAAGTTGGAGGCATCAGATGCTGCTCTTGTGCTACTCATCAAAGATATTATCAGAAGCCAACTCACTTTTGAAGCTTCAGGATCCTTCTCCTGGGAAGCTTTTTGGGTTCCGCTTCCGCTCCCCGCCACTTCCTTTCCTGCTATCCTCCCTGTTGCAGTCAAGAGCTCACCCGAAACTTTCCCCTGACCAGGGTGGTAATGAAGGAGATTCTGATATTGATTTGGATGAGTATTCTGATATAGAACAAGATGAAGATGAAGAGGAATATGACCAGCTTCCTCCCTTCAAGCCTTTGACCAAAGCTCAGCTTGCAAGGCTCACAAAAGAGCAGAAGAATGCTTATTTTGATGAGTACGATTACAGGGTCAAGCTTCTCCAGAAGAAACAGTGGAAGGATGAGCTCCGCAGGTTAAAGGAGATGAAGAAGAGAGGCAAGTCTGATATGGATGCTTATGGGTACGCTAGCATTGCAGGCGAAAACGATCAGGATCCTCCTCCAGAAAATGTTTCAGTTCCCTTGCCTGACATGGTACTGCCTCCTTCATTTGATTGTGACAATCCGACATACCGTTACCGCTTTCTGGAACCAACCTCTACTGTCCTTGCAAGGCCTGTTCTAGATGCGCATGGGTGGGATCATGACTGTGGCTATGATGGAGTAAGCGTCGAAGAGTCGCTCGCTCTCCTTAACAAATTCCCAGGTACTGTGGCAGTTCAGGTTACCAAGGACAAGAAGGAATTTAGCATCCATTTGGATTCTTCCATCTCAGCAAAGCATGGGGAGGATGCGTCTTCCCTTGCTGGTTTTGACATCCAGACTGTTGGCCGGCAGCTTGCTTATATTCTCCGTGGTGAGACTAAATTCAAGAGTATCAAGAAGAACAAGACCACTGGAGGATTCTCTGTGACTTTCTTGGGTGACATTGTTGCAACTGGGCTGAAGATCGAGGACCAGCTCTCTGTTGGTAAGAGGCTGGCGTTAGTGGCAAGCACAGGGGCAATGCGAGCTCAAGGGGATACTGCCTATGGAGCAAACTTGGAAGCACGCTTAAAAGACAAAGATTATCCAATTGGCCAGTCCTTGTCAACCTTGGGCCTGTCCCTCATGAAGTGGCGCCGCGACCTTGCCCTGGGGGCTAATCTGCAGTCCCAGTTCTCGATTGGAAGGGGTTCAAAGATGGCTGTTCGCCTTGGGCTCAACAACAAGCTGAGCGGACAGATCACCGTCAGGACAAGCACATCGGAGCAGGTCCAGATCGCGCTGCTGGGTCTTGTCCCAGTGATAGCCTCCATCTACCGGAGCTTCCGGCCTGGTGAACCATTGTTTGCTTATTAGCTTCGCAAGAAGAGCATCTATTTACTTATCTCATCCATGTGTTGTGTTAGCAGTTTTCCTAATTTCTTGAACCGTAATCTGTATCAGTTTCATTTTCCCCTTTCTGCCCCGCAGATTGTTCGTATCATAATTTTGGCTGGAGAGTGTTGTCATATTCATCTGGAACTATAGTTCAATAATGCTGGTAGATCTATATGATCCTTCTACCATTCTATCAATTACCGTTGTTGCTGTCCATCTTTTTTGTTATGGTATCTTGCTTGTGATGATCTTTACCTCATGACGAGGAAATAAGCACTGTTTGCATTCCAAGATTCAGATGCTTCTGCGTTTCGAAGTAGCATCAACTTTGCATGGTGTATGCGCAATGGTGCAAGGTCTTGCGTTGGGGGAATTTGCAGGGTTAGAAACAGTGCTTGCTCTAGAATACAATCATGCTCACTGGTAATCAGCACATTGAAATCTGCAGTAGGACATTCTGGAATTGGAATCATTAACAACTTACAATCAGCCATAGTATATGATCCTGCTGAAGCCCATGCATGATAACATGCTTTTCAGTAACTATTAAATGCTTAGAGACTACTCCCTTGTTCCATTTTTTTTTTTTTGAAATGGAGTTCCAAATTAATTGAAGTTCTAGGTTTGTTGAGCAGTTGTATAGAAAAATGTGCTAAGATCTACAACAGCAAATAGACAGAGTATGAAAATATATTTCATCAAGAATATCAAGAGACTAATTTTATGTTCTAGTCCTACTTGTTAGGGCGACAATCATGCTTAATATTTCCACTTATATTTCACTCATTTTGCTCCGCATGTAGTCCGTAGTGGAATCTCTAAAAAGACTTATATTTAGGAACGGAGGGAGTAGATGTTAATATATTTTTTATACTCAGGTAGTGTTACTTGTTAGGGCGACAATCATGCTTAATATTTCCACTATACCGACTGTGCAGTTCTTGAGTATGAGAAAAATAGCAGTAGTACTTAGTCGTAACAAAGATGACTAACCATTCAGATGAATCATACGAACAGGTCGATCTGACCAATAAAAGATGCAAACCCATGATGATTCCTAGTACTGTGGCTCTATAATTCTGTGATCCCTGTATCGATCTATTACTGATGGTAGCCTGGTGGGTCTGACGAAGAAATTTCAGTTTTGTTCAAACTTCGGATTTGGATTACTGATGCCTGCAATCCTATGGTTTCTGTTATGCTTTTTGCTGCTGATTATTGCATTTCGATGATAATTTTTCTTTTAGACGCATATGCTTGTGCCCCGCAAAAGAAAAGACGCATATGTTTGCATACCACTGTGGAAGGTCGGCAGCTCTGGCCTTTCTACTGTTCTATATGTTGGAATGTCAACTAAATGTAGTCGAAAGTTTTCAAAATATGTTGAACCCGTGTGGATTCCGTTCGAAGCCGCGTGAGAATCGAGAATCCGATCTTAAACTGATAAAACCTACTCCCCGTTCACAAATATAAGATATTTCTGGATATCCTAACATAGACTACATACGGACTAAAATGAGTGAACAAACACACTAAAAAGTGTTTATACACATCTGGTTCATAAAAATAATAAAACATCTTATATTTTTGAATGGAGGGACTACAGTTAGTGCCAAGCGTATGCACAGTCGGTATAGTGAAACATCAAAGCACCATTGAGCCTTGTTGAAAGAAAAGAAGAAAACACCCACGGAACTTGCTGGGGGCGATGAAACGTCTTACTATTAAGAGCATCTCAAATGACCCTTCTTTCCTTGATAAATATTCGTATTGAGAAAGTTGGACAAAAATGCACTTGAGCAACTCCTATTTCTCCAATAAATTATTGCACTCATCGCCCTGTTCACCGCTCGCCCTGAGGCCTGACCGTTGCCATCTCACACGGTTGTCGAAGCCTCGCCCGCGACCATCGTCGGGACCCTACGACTCATCACAGTCCTCAATACCCAGCATTGCGGGGCTTGCACCTCTACATCATCTCTAGTCGCTGCAACATCCGCCACCTTCCCACTGCTAGGAGAATGCTTATAGATAGGACTTTAGCAGTAGCGCGGGTTAAATTGGCAGCGCTACTGCTAATTAGTAGTAGCGCGGTCGGCTGAAGGCGCTATTACTATGCAGTTAGCAGTAGCGCTGGTAATTCAACCTGCGCTACGGCTAATTGGTCCCATCCCGACCGACGGGGGCGACCGGTAGTAGTAGCGTTTGCTAGAAAGCAACGCTACTGCTAAAGCCCTAGCAGTAGCGCTTTTTTGCGGCCCGCGCTACTGCTACTCGGACCCGTAGTTATCCATCCCCCCGCGCACGCCCCTCTCTCTCTCCCACTCTCTCCCTCCTCGCCCTCCCTCTAGACTCCTCCTCCGCCGCCGGTCCTCCCACCGGCTGCTGCCCTCGACCCCGGCGACCCCGACCCCGCCGCCGACCAATCTCCTGCCCCAGCGACGTCCACCCTGGCCCCGCCCCCGACCCGCGCCCCCGGCGCCCTCTTCTTCTCCTCCGGCCGTCTCTTCCGCGCGCCGTCCGTCTCCTTCTCTGGTGAGACTTCCCCAGCCTCCTCCGTCTGTTTGATTGCTAGTTTCTAGGATTTCTAGGGCTGATTTCTAGGGTTCTTGCTAGGGCTGATTGTGGCTAGGACATTGCTAGGGCTGATTTCTAGGGTTCTTGCTAGGATTGCTAGGGTTAAATTGTTAATGAAATTAGATAGTTAATAAGAAAACTGGGTCAAAAATGAGTCAAAAAAGAGTTTTAATCGTAAAAATGAGTCAAAAATTTAGGTGCTCGATATGTCCATAGACCTTTTTTTTATGTCATTACTCATTTTATTATAGTTTAAGAATTAAACGAGAAGACTTAATCGTAGGAAACTAGAAAGTAAAACATTAAACGATAAGAATGTGTTCTCATAGGAATTTGTTCTCGACGTCGACGATGCCCGGCCCGCATCCTCGTCGTCGACTTGGCGACGACATCCTTGAGACGCACCATGTCCGGGACTGGGCTCCGCCGGGCTGGCACTGGGAGGTGCTACCTTCCGGGGCGCGCAGCTTGGTGAGGAATCCGGGTCTCGTCGTCGACCGAAGCTTCTTTGGTGGCGATCGCGTGGGCCACTATCGGTGCAGAGGGAGCGCGCCCCCGCGGAGGTGGTACGTCTCCGTGTCAGGGAGGAGGACGAGCACGTCCGTCGCTACATGGATGCGTTGGACGCCAGGTTCTCCAATACCTGGCAGGTTCTTCAGGAATCTCACCCGAGTTATGATCCTGTGATGGTTCCTTCTCTTTGGGTGTCCACCGCCCGCGACTCAGGAACCGCTAGTCAACTAGATTATTCGATAATATTCGATATGTATTAGTGATATTATATGATAATATTCGAGATGTATTAGTTATAATATTTGATGATGCATTAACTGGATTATTCGAGAAGATGTATTAGTGATATTATATTCGAGTTCATTATAAATGTATTCGAGACGTGTTAGTTATAATTTTTTAGTAAAAAAAAATTAGATACTTTCGGTCTGTCGTTGCTCCTTGTGTGACTTTCATGTGTGTTCTTGATGGAGGAATCCCGACTGTTGTCGTGGGGGGCGCTTCCTCCTCTTCTCTTCTTGCGATATATACCTCGGTATAATGCGCAAGGAGAGGAGAGGGGGTGCGTCCATCACCGACGGTCGAACTATTACTGTGAGAGAGTGTCCACCAACATATACACACCACCATATCAGTGTGAGAGATTGCGCACCAACACACCATGAGATATGAGAGTTATTTAAGGAAAGCCTCGATAGACCGAAAGTCAACCGATATTGAATTAGGTCTATTTGGACATATGTGTATGTTATTGCAGGGAACACCTCCTAGTGCCTATGTTTTGCCGGAATGTTGATTCATTTCCGTTCCGGCAAATTTCAGGCGCTCAATATGTCTTATTTTAATAATGGTCATGCCGAATTTTTGAATCATGAACACAGGAAATGTCTGACGACGATAGGATCCCTGAGTGTGATTACTGCGGCGATGATCGGGGTTTGTGCGATAGGCCTCACCTGCAAGACGGCAGGTTCTTCACCATCAAGCTTGACGAGACCTTCATTGTTTCTACGGTACGCAACGATGACAAGTGTTTTTTCGTAATTAAGCATGACTTCTGTTTCTTTGCTTCAATGTGTAATTTCTGTTTTATACAATTCGATTAGTTTATCCCCTGCCATGCAAGACGGTATGTCTTGGAGAGGCTCGGTTTCGAGGACCACGAGAGTATGGAGACGAGGAGAGCTAACCTGAGGACTAAACATGGTCACACATTTCTGGTCAAAGTAATGAATGCAGTTAATAACACAGAATTAGGGTGCTCAAATTGGGAAGCTCTTTGCAAGGCATATGGATTTCAGGAGGATATGGAAATAACCTTCGATCTTCGTCCTAATGATCATATTGAAGGTAGCATCGACATTTGGGTGGATGTCGATATGCTTCCTGTTTTACCTCCATGTGAGTTTGTCAACCATATTTGTCAAGTAATTTGCATTCTATATTTAAAAATAGTTGGTGTTCATCCATACTAAATTTGTTAATTTATAATTTATAGCTTATTTCGTTTCTTCGAGTGAAACACGGAAATTAATTGACACGACACACTACACTTATGGATCCCATCTAACTTGGGAGGAGAAGGATGTTCTTATCAACTTTGTTACTGGTGTCATGGTTGGTAGGGACAACTTCCCGTATAATTTGGGAACTGGCCCAAATTATACATTTTACATGCCGCTGGTGCATAGGTTGAGGGTGGATGACATTCGCCGAAATATCTTGGTAAGAGTTGCTAATTAAGTACACTACTATTGCGTAAATGGTGTTGATTACATTGCTAACTAGGCTACTATTGTGTTCTTCAACAAAAACTGCCAAATGATGTTGTGCCTCCGTTGATGCATGGCGAAGGTTATATGACAATTAAAAGCCCTATGAGGCCCCGGTTCTCTTTTCCATACTCGACTGAGCGCAAACCACAAAGACGGCTCCAAATTGAAGCATGGGGACAAATAAAGAAGGATCGCAAGCCACAAGTTGGAGACCGTTGGATCTCTTTGCTTCATCATGGAGACATAGGTGTTATTCTATTTTATGTCATTTTACCTAGGAGGGAGGACTAGGTCCTATGAGAGAAGTTTTTATGGTTTATATTAACTTGCATGATCGATTAGGATGATTATTATGATGATGTTTTTCTGTTTTATGAGATTTTAACTTGGTATGATTAAGATGATGATGAGTTGTTATATGAGTAAGATGATGATGAGTTATATGACATATATTTGATTAAAGTGGATGGATGCAAGTGTTCATGTTGAATTAGAGGAAAATATGACGTTGCGAATCGCAACGTCATATTTTCCTCTAATTCAACATGATCACTTGCATCCATCCACTTTAATCTAAATGTTGTTGCTGGCACAATAATTATTGATGTTGTATATTAATATGTATAACCGTGTGTAAATACAACATAAATATAAAAAAAGAAATATGTGTGTTTACTAGTGGCGCGGGTTAGGAAAGAACGCTACTGCTAACTAAGTTAGCAATAGCGCTGGATAACAGGCGCTACTGCTAAAATTTAGCTGTAGCGCTGGGCAAACGATGCTACTGCTAAAGGTTAGCTGTAGCGCCGTACTAGTAGCGCTGGCACCCGCGCTACTGCTATACCTATTTCCAGCGCTACCACTAGCCTTTCTCCTAGTAGTGTCCTCCTGCCTCTGTCTCGCTCGCTCAGGCGCCCATCGTCGACCAACCTCGTGTGGATCAAGCTCCCTTGCACTTGCACTGTTCGAGCTAGCTTGTTGTGCCGCACAACCCCGCCATGCCGCTCGAGCTCCCTCGTCCGATCCCAGCACGGAGAGAAGTAGAGGGTAGGGATGACAAATTATTTGGCCCACTATTTAGGGATAATTTTACTGGAGAGCTGTGAAAGCAATCCATCTAATATTCCACAAAAACTCATTGAGACATACTCAATAACTCTTTATTGAAGAAGATTTATTTGAAAACTGCTGGAGATGTTCTAAGGGCAACGATCAAACTTGATGGAACCACTAGTTGACACTTACACAACGAGCTATACCTTCTACTATTGGTTGAGTGGCTTCCTAAGAAAAACCTTGTATTTTGCCATTCAAAAGACCGTCAAAGATAGATGGGAATGGCTTCGGAGGACAAAACCTAATACGCTTTGTCAGGGGCTGTCGATGCTATCAGATGACATGGCCAAGGAGGTCTTTAACAGTCTTGTCCATATCCAGGCGAGGGATGGGAAATCAACTGCTATCTGGAGGGATCGGTAGATAAATGGATCTTTGGCGGTGGACAACGTATCTTTTGTGGTCGACAAGGTCAGTACTAGAAGCAAGAACATGCACTCGAAGCTCTTAATGATTTTTATTGAATCATGGATGTGGAGGCCCAACTCAACATACTCTGGAAAGTTGTATGTGAGATTTCTTGGAAATATGCCCTAGAGGCAATAATAATTTAGTTATTATCATATTTCCTTGTTCATGATAATCGTTTATTATCCATGCTATAATTGTATTGATTGGAAACTCAAATACATGTGTGGGTACATAGACAACACTGTGTCCCTAGTATGCCTCTAATAGACTAGCTCGTTGATCAAAGATGGTCAAGGTTTCCTAGCCATAGACATGAGATGTCATTTGATAACGGGATCACATCATTAGGAGAATGATGTGATGGACAAGACCCAAACTATAAACATAGCATATGATCGTGTCAGTTTATTGCTATAGTTTTCTGCATGTCAAATATCTGTTCCTATGACCATGAGATCATGCAACTCACTGACACCGTAGGAATACCTTGTGTGTATCAAACGTCACAACGTAACTGGGTGACTATAAAGATGCTCTACAGGTATCTCCAAAGGTGTCTGTTGAGCTGGCATGGATCGAGACTGGGATTTGTTACTCGGTATGACGGAGAGGTATCTCAGGGCCCACTCGGTAATACAACATCACAATAAGCCTTGCAAGCAATGTGACTAAAGTGTTAGCCACAGGATCTTGTATTGCGGAACGAGTAAAGAGACTTGCCGGTAACGAGATTGAACTAGGTATAGAGATACCGACGATCGAATCTCGGGCAAGTAACATACCGAAGAACAAAGGGAACAACATACGGGATTAACTGAATCCTTGACATAGAGGTTCAACCGATGAAGATCTTCATAGAATATGTAGGAACCAATATGGGCATCCAGGTCCCGCTATTGGTTATTGACCGTAGAGGTGTCTCGGTCATGTCTACATAGTTCTCAAACCCGCAGGGTCTGCACACTTAACGTTCGGTGACGTTTCGGTAGTATTGAGTTATGTATGGTGGTGACCGAAGGTTGTTCGGAGTACCAGATGAGATCCAGGACGTCACGAGGAGCTCCGGAATGGTCCGGAGGTAAATATTGATATATAGGAAGTCCCGTTTTGGTCACCGGGAAAGTTTCGGGTACTTCGGTAGTGTACCGAGAGTGCCGGGAGGGTACCGGGGGACCATCGGGAGGGGCCTCTCGCCCCAAAGGGCCTCATGGGCTGTGGGAGGAGGTAAACCAGCCCCTAGTGGGCTGGCCGAACCCCCCCAACAAGGCCCATGCGGCTAGGGGTGGGAAAGTCCAAGTGGAGGAAAGGAAAACCAAGTGGGAGAGGAATCCTACTCCTAGTAGGATTGGAGTTGGACTCCTCCACCTCCCCACTTCGGCCGACCCTAGGGGAGGATTGATGTCTACTACACAACCTTCTTCTTGTAGACTCGTGTTGGGCCTCCAAGCGCAGAGTTTTGTAGGACAGTAGCAAATTTCCCTCAAGTGGATGATCTAAGGTTTATCAATCCGTGGGAGGTGTAGGATGAAGATGGTCTCTCTCAAACAACCCTGCAACCAAATAACAAAGAGTCTCTTGTGTCTCCAACACACCCAATACAATGGTAAATTGTATAGGTGCACTGGTTCGGTGAAGAGATGGTGATACAAGTGTAATATGGATGGTAGATATAGGTTTTTATAATCTGAAAATATAAAAACAGCAAGGTAGCAAGTAACAAAAGTGAGCAAAAACGGTATTGCAATGCTTAGAAACAAGGCCTAGGGTTCATACTTTCACTAGTGCAAGTTCTCTCAACAATACTGACATAGTTGAATCATATGTAAATCCATCACGTGCGACAAAGAGTTCACTCCAAAGTCACAAATAGCGAAGAACAAACGAAGAAATTATTGTAGGGTACGAAACCACCTCAAAGTTATCTTTTCCGATCAATCTTATGAGCTATCCCTATAAGTGTCACGAACAGCCCTAGAGTTCATACTAAAATAACACCTTAAGATACACATCAACCAAAACCCTAATGTCACCTAGATACTCCAATGTCACCACGAGTACCCATGGGCTTGATTATACGATATGCATCACACAATTTCAGATTCATCATGTTCAATCCAACACAAAGAACTTCAAAGAGTGCCCCAAAGTTTCTACCGGAGAGTCAAGACGAAAACGTGTGCCAACCCCTATGCATAGATTCCCAAGGTCACGGAACCCGCAAGTTGATCACGAAAACATACATCAAGTGGATCAATAGAACATCCCATTGTCACCACGGATATCCCATCGCAAGACATACATCAAGTGTTCTCAAATCCTTTAAAGACTCAATCCGATAAGAAAACTTCAAAGGGAAAACTCAATTCATCACAAGAAGATAGAGAGGGGAAAACTCCATATGATTCATCTATATTAATAAAGCTCGCGGTACATCAAGATCGTGTCATCTCAAGAACACGAGAGAGAGAGAGATCAAACACATAGCTACTTGTACATACCCTCAGCCCTGAGGGTGAACTACTCCCTCCTCGTCATGGAGACCGCCAGGATGATGAAGATGGCCTCCGGTGATGGTTTCCCCCTCCGGCAGGGTGCCGGAACGGGCTCCCGATTGGTTTTTCGTGGCTACAGAGGCTTGCGGCGGCGGAACTCCTGATCTAGGTTTCTTTCTGGGGGGTTTGGTATTTATAGGAATTTTTGGCGCCGGTCTCACATCAAGGGGGTGCTCGAGGAGCCCACAAGCCAGGGGGGCGCGCCCTAGGGGGGGGCGCCCCCTAGGCTTGTGACCGCCTCGGGACTCCTCTCCGGTATCTTTTTGCTCCAGTAGGGCGCGCCCCCTAGGCTTGTGACCGCCTCGGGACTCCTCTCCGGTATCTTTTTGCTCCAGTATTTTTTATATTTTCCAAAAATATTCTCCGTAAATTTTCAGCCCATTCTGAGAACTTTTATTTCTGCACAAAAAACGACACCATGGCAGTTCTGCTGAAAATAGCGTCAGTCCGGGTTAGTTCTAATAAAATCATATAAAATTATTGTAAACATGGCATGGATACTTCATAAATTATAGATACGTTGGAGACGTATCAGCATCCTCAAGCTTAATTCCTGCTCGTCCTCGAGTAGGTAAATGATAAAAGAAATAATTTATGAAGTGTGAATGCTAGCAAGTGCACAAGTTTGATCAATTCCAATCACTTTTTCTAGCATCAATATAAATCATAAACAGTAGCTCATCTCATAAAACTTCTCATGATCAAGTAACAAGCTATTCATATGTTAAAGTATAGACCAGAAAGTTTCTTGAAAACTAACAAACCATATTCCTAGTCATCGAACAATTGCAATTCATCTTATTTTCAGGAAGGGTCTATGTAAGGGCTTTGATTTAGCAAATTCCACATACTCAACTATCATATAGTCTTCCATGATTATTGACACTCAAAGCATATTTTTAGAACAAATAGCATCCATCGAACACAGAGAAAGATAGGGGCTTAATGTTTCGCCTCCCAACTTATTTATCATATAGATAATTGTCAACAATAATAATTCATGATCAAATATATTTGTGTGGATATATATGTCTAGATCATTCCCCAACACATGACGCTTGCCAAGAGAAAAAGGCGAAATATAGGAAGTGGTGAAGATCACCATGATTCTTGCACAAAGGTAAATACTAGAAAGTAAAAGATAGACCCTTCGCAGAGGGAAGCATTGATTTGCAAAGGTGCCAGAGCTCGAGCTTTTAAAACAGAGATGAATAATAATTTTTGAGCGGTATGCTTTCATTGTCAACATAACAACCGAGAGATCTTGGTATCTTCCATGCTAGATACATTATAGGCGGTTCCCAAACAGAATGGTAAAGTTTTTACTCCCCCTCCACCAATCAATCACACTCCACGGCGAGCCGAATCCACGGGTACCGTCCATACAAACAACAATACTGGGGGAGTTTTGTTTCCTTATATTTTGATTTGATTTTTGAGCATGGAACTAGGCATTCCGAATACCAGCCACTTTCTCGTGAATGATAGTGAATCAACACATATCGTGAGAATAACCCACCTAGCATGGAAGATACTGACAGCCCCTAGTCACTATATGAGCGATTCGGGCATATAAAATAGAATATTATTTGAAGGTTTAGAGTTTGGCACATGCAAATTTACTTGGAACGGCAGGTAAATACCGCATATAGGTAGGTATGGTGGACTCATATGGAACAACTTTGGGTTTAAGGGTGTTTGGATGCACAAGTAGTATTTCTACTTGGTGCGGAAGTTTTGGCTAGTATGAGGTGGAAGCAAGCACCACATGTTGGAGGATCCATAACAATATAACTTCTATACAAATATACCCAAACATAACTCATTAAGTTTTCTTCCTTGTCCAATTTTAACTAATTTGCTCAAGTTTGAAAATAATTAATGAGCTCACAATCATAGAAGATGTCCAAGATAGTATATTTATATGTGGAATCTCTCTTCCTTCAATATTCTTTCATGAATTGTTCAAGTGACCAATGCGGTGTTTGCTAACTTTCAATAAATTTTACCACCTATACTTATTATGTGTGAAGTCATTACTCCCCATGGGATAAGTATATGAAGCATATTTAATTTCAGATTTATGATATTCAATTCATTCAACCATTTACTCATAGGATATAAGTGAAGCACGAGAGTGAATGACAAACTACTCCAAAAAGATATAAGTGAAGATCAATGAGTAGTCAAAAATTTAAATAACTATGTGAAGACTCTCTCATATAAAAATTTCAGATCTTAAGTATTTTATTCAACAGCAAGCAAAATAAAAATAGCACTCCAAGAATAGCACGCATCATGTGGACGACTAAAAATTTAGGCTCAACATAGGCTAACCGATAATTGTTGATGAAGAGAGGTGGGATGCGTAGCATCCCCAAGCTTAGATGCTTGATACTTCTTGAAATATTTACTTGGGGTGCCTTGGGAATCCCCAAGCTTGAGCTTTTGTATCTCGTTCAATCCTCTCATATCATGGTTTCGCCTATTCTCAAAAACATCCTCCACACAAAACTTCAAAAGAACTCGTGAGATAGGTTAGTACACATAATAATAAATCAACTCTTTATGTACTGCCAAGACAAGTTGCATAATAATTTTCAAATATTAGGTACAGTATACTATCATTTCCACCATTTATATCTACCAATATAGGCTATGGAAACTATAGGATAAGTAGATAACGAAATTATGACAGCAATCTGTCCAAACAGAACAGTCTGTAGAAATTTATGAAAACAGTGTACTTATGTAACTCAAAAAAATATGAAAATTTAGGAAATGCTAAATAATTTATATGAAATCACTGTGTAAAAATTTCAGAAACTTTCCACGTTCCAGTAAAATATGAAAATTCAAACACTACAGCCAAAGTTTCTGTTTTTACACAGCACTCATCAAAACATGCAATGCAAGCATCCTAAGGCAATTCTTGGAACTTTTTATTGAAAAACAAGATTATAAATAGCATCTAACAGAAAATAACAAAATATAATGACGCTCCAAGCAAAACTCATATTATGTGACGAATAAAAATATAGCTCCAAGTAAGATATACCGATAATGTTGAAGACGAAAGAGGGGATGCCTTCCGGGGCATCCCCAAGCTTAGGCGCTTGAGTCTTCCTTGGATATTACCTTAGGGGTGCCTTGGTAATCCCCAAGCTTAGGTTCTTGTCACTCCTTATTCTCCTCATATCGGTGTCTCACCCAAAACTTGAAAACTTCAATTACACAAAATAACGGAACTTCGTGAGAAGGGTTAGTGTAATAAACAAAGATCATTCACTTAGGTACTGTCAAGACAAGATTCATAATTGTTTCCACATGATACCTACTGTGTTTTATTATTTCCATAATTTATACCACTAAATATAAGCTATGGAAACACTAAAACAAGCAAACTATGCATTCAAAACAGAATCTGTCAAAAACAGAACAGTCTGCGAAGATCTGTAGTATAACCATACTCACCTGTGTCGAAAAATTCTGAAAAATTAGAACAACCTGAATAATTTGTATATTAAGACTGTGTAAATATTTCAGATCATTATCACGCTCCAGTAAAAAATTAAAATTCCTGTACTGGAGTAAAAAGTTTCTGTTTTGGTTCAGCATCAATTCTACTCATCTTGTGAGTCATCCCAAAGGCTTTACTTGGCACTTTATTGAAATAAAAGGCATAAAACATGATTAATACAGTAGCTTAATCATGTGAACACACAAAAACAGAAAGGAAAAGTGTTGGGTTGTCTCTCAACAAGCGCTTTTCTTTAAAGCCTTTTAGCTAGGCATGATGATTTAAATGATGCTCACATAGGAATAATAATTGAAACATGCAAAAGAGCATCATGAATCTCATGACAAGCACATTTAAGTCTAACCATCTTCCTATGCATAGCGATTTTGTGAGAAAACAATTTATGGGAGCAATAATCAACTAGCATAGGAAGGCAAAACAAGCATAACTTCAAAACTTTGAACACATAGAGAGGAAACTTGATATTATTGCAATTCCTACAAGCATATGTTCCTCCCTCATAATAATTTTCAGTAGCATCATGAAGGAATTTCACAACATAACTATCACATAAAGCATTATCTTCATGATCCACAAGCATAGAAATTTTAGTACTCTCCACACAAGAAAATTTCTTCTCATGACTAATAGTGGGAGTATCATAAAAGAATTGAATACTACAAATTGGTTCCACATTAAAAGAGTAATATTCAGTAAAAGGATATTCATAATTATGACAAGTATCATAATAGTAATCATCACCCTTTTTCATCGCATAAGTATCATCACAATAGTCATCATAAGTAGGAGGCATGCAATCATTATAACAAATTTGATCATTCAAAGTAGGGGGAACAAAAAGATCATCTTCATTAAGCATAGCATCCCCAAGCTTGGGACAAACATTAATTGCAGCAAATAAATTCTCAAACATGTCATTTTCATCAAACATAGCATCCCCAAGCTTGTGGCTTTGTATATCATAAACATAATCACTCTCATCATTAATAGTATGAATAGCACCAATAGTATAGCAATTATTATTATCATCTTCCAAGTTGGTGCCATAAATATTTTCAAGATTATAAGAAGTATCATTATCTTCCCAATCATAATTATCACAACAAGCAATAGGCATAACAAAATCATCCTCAAGTGTATCATCTTCCACAACTATTTTTGATTCATTCTCATGAGGCCTATCAATAATGGGAGCAACATTATTTGGGAGAGATACCTCTTTACCTTTACTTTTCCTTCTTTTCTTCTTCTTCACCACATTATGTGTGGGTTTATTTAATTCCTCCAAGCTTCTTTTTGAAGAGGTTGGTTGAATAAAAAGCTCCTCCTCGTCACCTGATTCATCATAAGAAAAAATAGGAGGATATTGGGAAACCTCTTCCCCTTCATTAGTATTCTCTTCATCTTCTATTTTTTTTCTTGTCTTTAAGTAATTGGCAATATAAGGATTCTCAATGCAATTTACCACGCAATACATATAGATTTCATTTAGATCAAAATCAATCATTTTCATGAGAACCCAAGCTGGAACATCCGTAGTTTTATGTTTCATTTCTTCATACCCCAAAAATAGACTAAGTTCATTATGATGCTCAAGGGTAATGAGGTTATCACAATTTTTGGACATAATTCGATCATGAAATAATTCACATTGGAAATTAAAATGACCACTTTCATTGCAAAGTTCACAAGGATGACGAGAAATATTAAGTCTTTCAGCACAAACATATAGCCTCTCTTGCAACCATTTAGTTTCTAAATACTTATGCCTCTTACAAAATCTATCTTCCCTTTTAGGCATGTCTTCACAAACTCTATGCACTCCACAAAAATTGACATGCTTATAAGAAATCTTTGTAATCTGTAAATTGTATAGGTGCACTAGTTCGACGAAGAAATGGTGATACAAGTGTAATATGGATGGTAGATATAGGTTTTTGTAATCTGAAAATATAAAAAATAGCAAGGTAGCAAGTAACAAAAGTGAGCAAAAATGGTATTGCAATGCTTAGAAACAAGGCCTAGGGTTCATACTTTCACTAGTGCAAGTTCTCTCAACAATACTGACATAGTTGAATCATATGTAAATCCCTCACGTGCGACAAAGAGTTCACTCCAAAGTCACAAATAGCGGAGAACAAACGAAGAAATTATTGTAGGGTACGAAACCACCTCAAAGTTATCTTTTCCGATCAATCTTATGAGCTATCCCTATAAGTGTCACGAACAGCCCTAGAGTTCGTACTAAAATAACACCTTAAGATACACATCAACCAAAACCCTAATGTCACCTAGATACTCCAATGTCACCACGAGTACCCATGGGCTTGATTATACGATATGCATCACACAATTTCAGATTCATCATGTTCAATACAACACAAAGAACTTCAAAGAGTGCCCCAAAGTTTCTACCGGAGAGTCAAGACGAAAACGTGTGCCAACCCCTATGCATAGATTCCCAAGGTCACGGAACCCGCAAGTTGATCACGAAAACATACATCAAGTGAATCAATAGAACATCCCATTGTCACCACGGATATCCCATCGCAAGACATACATCAAGTGTTCTCAAATCCTTTAAAGACTCAATCCAATAAGATAACTTCAAAGGGAAAACTCAATCCATCATAAGAAGATAGAGAGGGGAAAACTCCATATGATTCATCTATATTAATAAAGCTCGCGGTACATCAAGATCGTGTCATCTCAAGAACACGAGAGAGATCAAACACATAGCCACTGGTACATACCCTCAGCCCCGAGGGTGAACTACTCCCTCCTCGTCATGGAGACCGCCGGGATGATGAAGATGGCCTCCGGTGATGGTTTCCCCCTCCGGCAGGGTGCCGGAACGGGCTCCCGATTGATTTTTCGTGGCTACAGAGGATTGCGGCGGCGGAACTCCCGATCTAGGTTTCTTTCTGGGGGTTTTGGTATTTATAGGAATTTTTGGCATCGGTCTCACGTCAAGGGGTTGCTCGAGGAGCCCACAAGCCAGGGGGCGCGCCCTAGGGGGGGCGCCCCCTAGGCTTGTGACCGCCTCGGGACTCCTCTCTGGTATCCTTTTGCTCCAGTATTTTTTATATTTTCCAAAAATATTCTCCGTAAATTTTCAGCCCATTTCGAGAACTTTTATTTTTGCACAAAAAACGACACCATGGTAGTTCTGCTGAAAACAGCGTCAGTCCGGGTTAGTTCTAATAAAATCATACAAAAATCATATAAAATTATTGTAAACATGGCATGAATACTTCATAAATTATAGATACGTTGGAGACGTAACAAGGATCCCTAGGCGCCGGCCTCCCTCCCCTTCCTCCTATATATACTAGAGGGGAGAGAGGGCAGCCAGCACCAGAAAACCCTAAGCCACGGTGCAGCCCTCTCTCCCCGATAGATCAAATCCTCTAGTTTTCAGTAGTGCTTAGGCAAAGCCCTGCTGGAATAGTTCCACCACCGCCGCCGCCGCGCCGTCGCGCTGCCGGAGAACTCATCTACCTCTCCGCTCCCTCTTGCTGGATCAAGAAGGCGGAGATCGTCATCGAGCTGTACGTGTGCTGAACGCGGAGGTGTCGTCCGTTCGGCACTAGATTGGAAGGACCGTGATTGGATCGCGGGACGGATCGTGATTGGATCGCGGGACGGATCGTGATGGGATCGCGGGACGGCTTGCGATTTGGATCGCAAAGATGTTCGACTACATCAACCGCGTTTCTTAACGCTTCCGCTTAGCGATCTACAAGGGTATGTAGATCCACTCTCCCTCTCGTAGATGCTCATCACCATGGATAGATCTTGCGTGTGAGTAGGAAATTTTTTGTTTCCCATGCAACGTTCACCAACAAGATTGCCATCAACAACTCACCAGATCAGAAGGCAAGCAATCTGGCGAGTTGTTGATGACAACCTCACATACAACTTTCTAGGTTCGGCAAAGGCAAGAGTGGCGTCATAGGTAAGGCGAATGTGGCTGCTTGATGAATGATCTTCGGTCTCTTGGCTCGTCCTCTTGGACTGGGTTGTCATTGTGGTTTGGAAGGAGCCCGATGTCTTATGTCGTGGTGTTCTCTTTGGGGGTTACTTGGCGTGGTAGCAGTGTCGGGGTTGGTTGTTGTTGTGTATTCGGAGAGTTTGGTGGGGGCGTCTGTGAGGTTGTGGGGTTTCATGCCATGTGAGTAATTTGTATGTGGTATGTTTGCAATGGTTTTCGCCCGGTTTTCCATAATTAATTGGGCAATTCTCTTCTTCTTAATTAATCGATGAGGCATAACTTTTGCCTCCGTTTCGAAAAAAATAACTCGCCAGATTCTTACACTTGGAGATGGAACATGTCTAGGAATTACTCTGCTAAATGTACTTACAAATGGATGTGTCGGGGGGGGGGGGGGGGGTAATTTTCTTGGGAGCGGAGTTCATATGGAAGAGTTGGGCCCCCTCTCAAATGCATTTTTTGCATGTCTTGCCTTCCAACGACGACTTTGGACGTCAGATCGTCGTGCTCGACATGGACTACATGATCTCCATTCATCGTGCTACATCTGCTATCAACAGATCGACTCATTGGATCACATTCTTATGCATTGTGTGTTGGCAAAGGAAACCTGGCACAAATGCCTTTCAAAGCTTCATTTGCCAGTTGCCTCACCCCTTACCTCCAACACCTTGGAGGACTAGTGGATTTGACAAAGGGAAACCTTCCGAGACGAATCAAGAAGGCTCTGACATTGTTGTAGTGATGATCACATGTAACCTATGGAAGCAAAGGAATGCACGAGTTTTTCATAACTGCCATAACGACTCATGGTGTCGACGCTTGTGGAACACATCACAGGCAAGGTTAAGAGCTGGAAGGAGGCCGGTGTGTTTCTATAGCCTTGAGAGTGTAACTACTAGTATCCATGTGTAGTGTTACCAGCGACATTGTGTGTAATGCACCCAATTCCTGAAAACTATTATTCTCCTTATAAAAATATTGTACGCCATTTGACATACTCTCGTAAAAAATAAAAGACCATCAAAAAAGGCATCTCACTCAACATTTGCATAATGGGCATGGCCAAGGCATGTCCTCAACCTGATGCCGCATAGATTGTCAGAATCGCGACTCAAGTCTTAGAATCTTACGACCTTACGATCCAAACCGGCCCCTTCGATTCTACGATTTTGCTCATAGAATCTAACTTTCTACGATCCTGGTAGTTATGATTCTACGATTCACGATCCTACCAACGGAGCTCCGATCCGAGTCAGAATCTCGATTCTGACTACTTTGAATGCCTTCTAGACTCGCATGTCAGGAGGTGATGCCCATGCAATGTGTCACATTCTGTTTTGCAGGTTGTGGGTGCTTGATGTGTTTGTATGACAAAAGCTTGGAGTGGCGGGGGGGGGGGGGGGGGGGGAGAATATATATGTATGTCATTCATGTGTATGGGAGTTTTTTTTTGGCTGGACATGGATTATCTGCTCCTGAGCTCAAATACACCCTCATGGACTGTAAAATTCAAACAATAGTAAATGAGATTTTAGAAATCTGATTTTTTTGGATGAAGATTAACGTATTTTCTGACATCATCATGTAAATATTCACCTAGAAAAGACATCCATGGAGGCCTTTAAAAAATTTGGGACTAAAAAACACACATTTGAAGCACTAATTTCTTGTTGGCACATACTACTATTGTTGTCTTTTGGTGGCGAAATTTGCAGAGTATTAAAACACCTGTTGATGTTTATTCACATTTTTTTCAGAATTTTTGTTATTTTCACATATTTTCAAAATTTACTGTTCATGCAGGTGCATTTGTGCTCGGGATTAGAGTGAACTTCCATATTTTTGCTATCTTTCTTTTAGTTGAGGCCCACTAGGTAGCAACCTGGGTTGAAGAAATTAAATTAGTAAAGTTGATTCAAGCTACTTTTTTCCATGGGCAACAGATAGTGATGTCTTCATAACCTATGACCTTAGCAGATGTTAAGTAGTCCCTACAAGTAGACCAAACTTTCTAGCACCAATACGGGAATTAGGACCAAAATTGCTAAAGCATCGTACCTGTTTCATAATCCAGGAAAACCATAATTTAGACGTGCCACAAAAAATGGAAGTGCTGATGATATGGGGCCTTGACTTTTTTTTTTCAAACTCGGTACAAACGCATATGTTTATATACATGCACATACATTCATCTTCCTGAATGCACGAACCCTACCTCATAGTCGACAGAAACGACTACGTAGAACTTAAAGTGTAAAGAATGGTTCCACCGTAGAAAAACCAAACCATCTCAACTACGCGCTGAGCTCGCGCCTTGTGAACTATTAGAGCATCTCCAGCAATTCGGTGTCCCCAGGGGCAGAAATAGCGCCGCCTGGGGTCAACCAGCGTAAAAAACGGCGTGAAGCCCCCGACGACGCTTTTTGATCACAAAAAAAATGTCAAATTTCGGTCAAAACGATGCATGTCTGGACAAAGTTCAGGCGATTCATTTGATATTTGTACAAAAAGTAAAATAAAAACATAGTAAAAAAATAAACTACGCCGCTACTTCACCGCTGTCGTCGCCGCCGCCTTCTACATGCCGAGGAGGCTGTAGAAGGCGGTGTAGTCGCCGCCGTCCTGCACGCCGCTGCCGTCCCTGCTGCAACCCTGCCCTGGGTCGCCGAGGCGATGCAGCTCAGGGTTGGATGGCCCGGGCGCATCCTCGTAGCTGTCGTCGAGGATGACGATGCCGCCCTCCTCGCGTCCACGGCAGTGAGCGGCGATCTCCTCAAGGGCGCGGCGCTGACGCACCATTTCCTCACGGACGTAGTCGTCCCGAGCCCATTTGAGGGCGGTCTCGTCGGCGGCGTCCATGTCGAGGTGCTTCTGCTTGACGGCGACCGGCGTCGTCACCGCGTCCGGCTCCGTCTTCGGCCTGACAAGGCGGAGGTGTCCGCGGGAAGGGGGGGAAGGCTGGCGGCGACCACTACGCCGGAGCGGCGTCTCGCCGGGATCGGTTTTCACGGCGACAAGGGGCGTCCGTGCGCCGGAGGAGTTGGACTGGGAGCCGGACGATGACGATGACACCCCGGCCATGCGCCTCGGCTGCCACGAGGAGCCGCTCCGGCGCGAGAAGGACTGCGCCGAATAGGCAAGCCGCGGCGAGTTGCCGCCCTCGATGTGCTCGAGGATGGCTTCGAGGGTGCGCCCGGAGACGCCCCACCGCCGCCGCCGCCCCTCGGAGTTGTGGCGCCCGCGGCTGGGCGGAGCGTCGTTCGTGGACGCGAGCTGCTCCTCGTGATGGCGCTCGAAGTACGCCGTCCACAGGTTATGGTTGTCCGGGGCGTACATCGGCTGCTGCCTCGCCGCCTCCGACAGCGAGTACCGGATCCTGGCGATCTCGGCGCTACGCTCAGCACCGGTGGGCGGCGGAGGCACCGGGACCCCGCCGGCGTTGAGCCTCCAAGAGCCCGGCACCCGCATGTCGGGCGGCGCTGGATACTCCATCTCGTACAGGAGGCGAGCTTCATCCTCGTGCAGGCGGCGACGGCCAAAGCCGTTGGCCGCGGCGTCGTCGCCTGGGAAGCGCTCAGCCATGGCGCGCGTTGGGGGAGAAGAAAGGTCGCCGGGGTAGAGGGACAGAAGGGCGTCGGCGGCGAGATTGGGATAGAAGCTATGGCGAGAAGTGCCCAGCCACCGACGAGGAGGGCGGCTTTTATAGCGGCGAGCGGGCGACAGCGTGTGGCCTCGTGGCGGGAGAGGGCTGGACGCGCGTCGGCGCGCGTTCACTGCGCCGCTAGTGAGAAATCAATGAAAGGCTGACCGGCGGTAGCCTTCGCATTGATTCCCGCGGGAAACCGAGGCGATGAGGACGACGAAGTGCCTGGTCGCTGACTCGGCGGACCCACCCGTTTTCGCGCCAAAAATGTTTCCCCCGGCGCCCCAGGCGCCCCGAGCGCACCGGGTTCGGCCTGGGTCCGCCGGCGCCAATTTCGACCTTAACCGGCGAAAATTAGGCTCCTGAGGGCACGACTGGACCGATTTCCCTCATCCGGCGATAAAAAATGGCCTGTGGCCTGTTTGGGGGGGGGGGGGGGTTGGGGGCGAGTGGAGATGCTCTTACTACTCGGAGATCATGTGGTCGGCACTAAACCAGGGGTCTATTATGAGAAAGTTTCTACGTCGACGTCAGGTTTTTCAACAGAAAGCCACAAATCTCTAGACCTCGTCTCGAAACTTCCAGCGCAGTAGCACCACAAAACATTCCATTCCCAAAAAAAGAGAGAAAAACAAACGTAAAAGCAAAACACAGCGAACGGCGTTCACACATCGCGCACCGCCCATGGCAAACGCAAGACCGCCCGTACACGTCACACCGCGCCCCGCCTGGCCGTCTCCCTCACAGACGCGCCGGCCCCACAGCAACCAACCGCCTCCGCGTCACGGCGCGTAGCCACCACTTAGCCCACGCCCCATCGCCACGCGGGGCCCACCCGGCCCGCCCCATCCTCGGCGACGCGCGAGCGCGACGGCCCCACCCCCGCCCCCTTCTGGAAGCCCCTGCACGGACGCGAAACGGACAGCTGCCCGACCCCCTTAGAGCAAGTTTAATAATACAGCCAACAATCGGCTATAAGGAGTTGACATGTCATTTAGAGCCAATCGAATAGCCGGCATGTACAATAGTAAATTTTAGATGTGTACTATTTTATTAGTAGTTGGCCCACCTTACAACCTCACACTGCGTCTTGGGTCTCGTGCTGCAGCTGGCTACTCATCAAAAGCCCGCTTCTCTTCTCTCTCCTCCAACTAAGCAAGGATATACTATTCCTTATAGCCTGTTTATGTCATCTTATTGTACTTGCTCTTGGCTAGGCGAAAATTCCTTAACGCCGAAGCGAAAAGAAAATAGACGCGTCCGATCGGTTTCATACTCCCTCTCTCTCCCCTATAAGAGCCCCGATTCCCCACCTCCTCCAAATCCATCCCCAAAACCCTAGCGGCGAAATCGACTCGATCGAAAAAGTTCTTCGCCTCCCTCCCTCCTGTTGAATCAAGCGCAGATCCGTCGATCCCCCCCCCCCCCAGCGGAAGAGCAGCGGCAGAGATGGCGCAGTCCGGCAACGACGACGCCGCCCCGATCAGCGCCCAGCCCGCGGCGGTAAGGGATCTCGCCCTGAGATTTGTTCCCGTTTTTTTTTATGCTCGATTTCATTGTGATTCGGTGCTGATCTGTGGTTTGTTTGCGCGCGCGCGCAGGAGGAGGTGACGGTGGAGAGCACGCCCGAGGAGGAGGAGGCCAGGCTGAGGTACCTCGAGTTCGTGCAGCAGGCGGCGGCGCAGGCGGTCGTGCTGGCCGCCGCGGCCTACGCGTACGCCAAGCAGGGCGCCGGCCCGCTCCGCCCCGGCGTCGACCACGTCGAGGGCACGGTCAAGGCCGTCGTCGGCCCCGTCTACGACCGCTACCACGCCGTGCCGCTCGACCTCCTCAAGTTCCTCGACCGCAAGGTGAGAAACCTCGACTTGATTTCTTAGCTGTGTGCAAGGACTTATTACCCGATCCAGTTCCTGGCCGTTGCTTTTGGCCACGGGGGTACCTGGTTGTTCTGTGCTCCTGATTTCACATCGCATCTGCCTAGTGTTATGAGTCGTTATATGGATGAAACGGTTTGTCTAATCTTATGGTCGATTGCTTTTACCCTGTTAATCTAGTTTTGCGAAGTCATACGGTCTATGTCCTAATAATTTGATACCTAGAAATCAAGGTGTTTTCTCCATCTGTTGATCACATACCGGGTCTGAACACCAGAGAAACTAACTCGTTGGCCACTATCTGTTATTGGCAGCTGTCTGCTTCATTTCACCAGGGAAACTAACTTGTTAGGCACTAATTATAATTTTTTGTTGGCAGCTGTCTCCTTCATTTTCTAGAGTTGGATTGTAGGATGTTAGTTGGCACGGGGCAGAATTGTGTGGATGTTAATTGAGTTCTCATATTTTGCTTGCATCTATCTGGGCAAATTGAAATGGGATTAGCTATGTAACTCTTACATCAATCAATTTATGTCCAATTTATCAACACAATAGCATATGGTTGTGTGCGGGATATCCTGCAAAAAACCAATATCATAATGACATCGGCATTTGAATTCAATTTTTGCTAGTCCTTGCAACTGATCTATTGGTTAGCGTGATGCAAGCCTTACTCAGTCTCAACTGTTTCTTCATTTCTACATGTATCTCATTTGATTGCTATTCAAGCAACTAATGTTTGCATGTGCTTTGTACCTTGCAGGTTGATGAGTCTGTCCAGGAGCTTGACCGCCGTGTCCCACCTGTTGTGAAGGAGGTGCCGACCTATGCCCGCTCTGCAGCAGCCGAGGTGCAGAAGACAGGCATAATGGGCACAGCAACTGGCCTGGCCAAGTCTGCCATTGCTCGCGCCGAGCCAAAGGCCCGTGACTTGTACACCCGCTACGAGCCTGTGGCGGAGCGCAAGGCTGCTGAAGCCTGGGCCGCCCTGAACCGTCTTCCGCTCGTCCCCTCGGTGACCCGTGCCGTCCTCCCCACGGCTGCACAGCTCTCCGCCAAGTACAACTCTGCGGTGCTTGATGGCGCTAAGCGGGGCAACTCTGTTGCCACCTACCTCCCGCTCGTACCCACTGAGCGCATCGCAAGGGTGTTCGCCTACCCAACTGCCGACCCTGCGCCTGCCACAGCTCCTGAGATGCACTCCATCCCGACGCAGTAACAATAAGAGCTACCGGGAGTTATGTTACCTAATAGCTGTAGGAGTCAGTATCTCGTTGTAGTGTCTTGTTTGGTTTGTGGTGGACGGTCACTGTGGTATCCGCCTGTGTATGGAGGCGACTCTGAATGCTGCTGCTGTGCAGCAACACCTGCTTGGCGTTTTAGTTTGTTCTGCATGAACCACTGTGTGTAATGCTTTGAATCCAAGTTACATGAAACACCATCTGTAAATTCATTCTGTGTTTATGCGAGTGTGTATTGACTGTCAAATGGCACTGTTTTATTTGCTCATAACGCTTGTTTACCACTATTCAAGTTATTTTCATTTGATGAATTGTTTATATATATTTCTTTGGCTGATTTGAGCATATTTGCAACTATGTTAGATGAATTGTTTTTGCATTATTTCTGGGCTGATTAGCCATTCCTTTAAGTTTGCGAGCAACTGATGACTCAGATCTTGACACTGATTATGATTTGAGTGATGATGAATCAGGGAGTTCATGTGGTGAGATGGACTGCTCTGAAGGGACACCCTCACGGTATGAATTCCACTGAAGCTTGTTTATCACCATGACATCTGCGTAACAATTGTTTCACATTGCGGAAGAACGAAATGATGGTAAGATACTGAGCCATTCGTAGGTCGTCGAGGTCAACAAACGCTGACCCAGCGTCACACCGACATCAATTGGAACAATATTCCGGTGTACCTTGGGCTGCCTTCACGAAGGAAAATGTGAAAAAGGCGATTTTTGATCTCCCTAGCGACAAGCCCCAGGGCCCGATGGCTGCTGTGGAGCCTTCTTTAAGGACTGTTGGAGGTACAAAGAGGATATTATGCTTGCGGTCAAATCATTTCTTAAACTTGCACACCTCAGGCTTATATTGGCTCAACTCGGCAAACACTGCTCTTATTCCGAAGAAAGATGGGACAGAGTGCATTTTAGTTCATCGTCCCATTAGCCCCATCCACGTCATTGCAAAGATCATTGCTAAGATGATGTCTACACGACTTGCTCCTCATATGCACGGTCTTGTCTCCAACGCCTATAACGCCTTCATAAAGAAAAGAAGCATCCATAATAACTTTATGTACGTCCGAAATTTGGCGAGGAAGCTTCATCGCAATCGCACTCCGACCTTGCTATTCAAGCTTGACATCAAAAAGGCGTTTGACTGTTGTGCTACCTTGTGTGCGTGGGTGAACCTTGTTGTACTTTGTGGCTATGGTGGTTGCTTTATCTATAAAGCGGGGCGAAAGCCTTTTTCGGTAAAAGGCGTTTGACTCTGTGCAATGGGACTACCTTATGGATCTTCTGAAGCATCTTTCCCAAGAAGATTTCATGATTGGGTCTCGGCCCTCCTATCCACTGCCACCTCGAGAGTGTTAATCAATGGGGTGATGGGCGACCGCTCAAGCACGGTTGTGGCCTCCGCTAGCGTGACCCGCTGTCCCCCCTCCTTTTTGTCTTGGCGATTGATCCCCTTCACCACCTCGTCAACAAGGCCACAATCCAAGGACGCATGCATCCTCTATGTGGTCGAACTCCAACCATTCGGGCGTTGCTATATATCGATGTTGTTGCCATCTTTGTTAAGCCCATCAAAGAGGACGTACAATTCCTTGTTGCTTCCCTGGCTTCCTTTGGTGAAGTGACCGGCCTCGTCACCAACTGTACAAAAAGTCCCGTTGCTCCGATTCGATGTGAAAACATCAATCTCGATGACATCCTCCATACCTTTCCAACGGTGCACACTTCGTTTCCGATGTGTTACCTTGGACTTCCGATGTCTGTTAAGCGCCTCAAGAGAATCCACTTTCAGCATCTCGAGGATAAAGTCACCGACAAGCTCCCCTCTTGGCAAGGTAGACACGTGGCCTCGGCAGGTCGTGTCGTTCTTGTCAAGGCTGTCTTTGCCGCCATTGCCATCTATCATCGTAGGACCCTCGACATTCCGACAGAGGTTTTGAAGAAAGCTGGTAGTATTCGTCGTGCCTATATATCTTTGGGCAGGCACAGACAATGTCTTTGAAGGTAAATGCAAGATAAATTGGGACCTGGTTTGCAAGCCTAAGAAACATGGCGGCTTGGGCGTGCTCAACTTGGATAATTTTTCTAAGGCTTTGCGACCTCTGTGGCCTTGGTTCGAGTGGAAAGATAAGAGCAAGCCCCTGGATTGACATGGGAAAGCCATGCACGAAGGATGACCATCATTTCAACTACTGTCACTGTGGGCAAGGGCGGACGACAAGGTTTTAGAACTTGTCCTGGCTTCATGGTTTGCGCCCCTCTGACATCGCGCCTAGCATCTATGGCATGTCCCGCAAAAAGAACTCTTCGATTCGTCAAGCTTTGACCAACAACCTATGGATCATAAACATTGACAGCTTTGGTGGCCTTTCCCTTGAGCATATCCAGCAGCTAACTGACCTTTGGGAGAGGATATCAACGGTTGACCTTGTTGACGATGGGAGGACTCAGTTTTTTGGTGCCGGTGTAGTGAATATTGGGTGTTCATACCCTTGACCACGCACCGACAAGCTGTACCCCCATGTCGGGAAGGACATGGCAGAAGATGGGTCTGCCCCAGGACACCCAAGACATGGTGGGTTAGTATCATGAAGAAGACCTCCATGCAGGTCATCGAGAAGTACTAAAAAGCCATCACCAAGTTCAAGACATGATCAAGACCAGGGTTCTTAGGGAGCAGGCCTTCTCGCGAACGGATCCCCCACTCTACCGACAGGCTCAAAGCCTGACAGGCCACAAAGCTCCCGGCATCCCCACTCGCAACAGTGAGTGGGGCCTGCCACACACCTACCTGTCAGCAATCTGTTGACAGGTGGTGAGCACGCAGAAATCTGCCGATATGTGGCAGTTGTGAGGTGGTTAGGTAGAAGTTGTTGGACTGTCTGGTGAATCACCTCATACATGAAGCCTTTATTGACACCCGTCCACACACGTGGCACGGTAATAAAAGGTAGCTGGGCCAGCGGCACGGGTGGAGCGGGATCCCTTCCCGGCATCAAGGAGAGTATGACACCTAACGATGCTTTTATTGCCCTTGTCCTATGCCGTCGGGGGTTAGGTATGATAGCACTGTGGCTATCGTTAGCATGTAACCACTCTTGCGCCACAGTTGGTGACCCCTTATGCTATAAAAGAAGGCCCATGGCATCCATTAGAAGGATTCGAAACGGGTCCATCTGCAGTAGCCAGTAACGCCCTCGAGCACCTTGCCGGCAAGGGCTACACACGATGTAATAGGACTTAGCCAAATAATACTACCCCAAGCAGTAGTAGGGTTTTACGCGTCTTTGTGACCCGAACCTGGATAAATCATTGTGTGTTGTTATGGTTGTTGCTGCCCTTCGCGTGTTACGCTTTCCACACCGTATCGAAAAGGGCAACCCTAGCTAGTTTGTTGTGGTAGGGGCCTACTGTGGCCCATAGTTTTTTGAGCTCACTGGGTTGAAAGGACAAGTCATCATCCCATGTGATCCATCCCACGTGAAGCTGGCCCATAGTTTTTTGAGTTCACTGGGTTGAAAGGACAAGTCATTCCAGGTGATCCATCCCACGTGATGTACACTAGAGAATCAGACGGTTTACCTTTGCCTGATCGCACGGCCCGCAAGGCGGCTCAAAGTTCAGGATTATCAACCGACTGATTTGTAGCGCTCGCCGTTCTGTTACTAGAGAACACCAAAAGGTCAAAACCCTAGCCGCCTCCCTAGAACTCTCGCAGCACCATGTCGGCATCCACTTGTGGTGGCGGATCGCTCTCGCCCCAGGCGGCTGCAGTGCTCCAGGAGGGTATCGGGCTGGTGTTTGGGCGGTGGACGGCGCTGCAGATTGCTGTGGAGAACGAGTGGGGCGGCCCCGACTCCCGCGCCAAGGCCGACCAGCTCGCCGCGTCCATCCTCTCCTGGTTCGCCAACTCCAAGGGTATCCACTCCCCCCTCCCTTCAACATCGTCGATTCCTCGTGTAATTAGGCCAACTCTAATGCATAGTTGGGCCGTGGCGTCTGTCCGTTTGAGGCAAAACGTACGTACCCGGACAAGATGGGGTCGTGCGTTGGAGTTGGCCTTATGTCCTACACGACAGAAGTCCGTGCGGAATCCGGTAGTAAAGGTTGTCTCTCGCACCAATTTTAAGCCAGCCTCGCGACGTCCCTCTTGTCGGGGTTTCGGGGCTGAGCTCGCTGATAGGAAGATGGCTCCTTCGATCTATAGGCGCTGTTCAATTCGGATGGTTCTATAGAGGATTTGCGTTGCTTGGTTCTGTGCCAGTTTGGGTTCAGAGTTTTACCAAGTCCAACTTCTAACAGTATTGGACGAAACAATTCAATTAGGTACTATGATATATTGGAGCCATGTTGTCCAATAGGTAAAAAGTCTAGTGTGGAATTTCGTAATAGCCTGTATTTCAAAATTTGACCTTATGTATTTTGCTCATCATTTACTTATGTTGATTTTTAGTTTTCAAGCACATAGCTTGATCACACAGCATTCTATTTATTTTTGCACTTCATCTTAGGTTAGAATCGATTTATTTTGAAAGAGAACTCCAACATACGTTGCATTCTCCTTTTATTTTAGAAAGTCGTGTAATTTCATCTGTACCATAGGTGCAAAATGTGATGTTGGCATGGCTTACGTGTTCTGCTGTATGTTTGTGGGTTTGATTCTTTTTTGTTAGTTTCACTTTTTTTATGCATGCTCTTTCTGCATCTAATATTCATTGGTTCTATTTAGGCCCATATTATTACAAGGACTTGGAGGATATGATGTTTGACAGCATATATAAATCCCTCAATTCTGACTTTGACGATGGTAGCATTGGGGAGGTAATTATTTTTCCTTGTGCCATGTTTAGCGCAGCTATAGGTCCTGAACTATGTCGAAGTAATGAATATCTGATTAAGTACTTGTTCGTGTAACTGAAAGGGTTGACCTGCTCTGACCAACCTTTAGGGTTTTAGCCGCCTGGCCCAGTTCCCCTATTGTATTTAAGGGTCGCTACTGTGACCGTTCTTCCACTATTTTAAATGATCAGCGGGTCGATGGGTCAACCCTCCCCATTTCCATCTTCCTCATTTTTATCTCTAGCTTATCCAGCAGAACACCTGAAGCTTCCAACCATAATTAAGTAGGAATGTACTGCTTCTGTCATTTTATTAAAGCTGTATTTGGTTTGCTCGTAAACGGTGCAATGTATGTTTATTAATTCAAAGTTTTTGTGGCAAACAGGTTGCTGAACAATTTTTGATAATGCATGAAGAATGCCTGGAAAACAACTTTTCATCCATTGAGAAATTAAGGAATACACGTCCTCAAGGAAATGCTGTTTCCCAAAGTAGACAGGTATTTCAAGTTTAGTTTTAGCATGCGTAATTTGTGTTGCTTATCTTCTCACATATGAGCTCAGTAGTGCTGCAACCTAGAATCAATGGTATTCTCTCAAGCTCCGTTTGGATGTAGACATTCGGAGGCTAGGCATTGCATAGACTTGAGTGTCAATATCAGATGATATTGATACTGATGTTGAGATTGAATCACTAGTAGAAAACGGCCCATTTGTCCCGGTTCCAGAGGCCCATTAGCCTCGGTTCTGGAACCGGGACTAAAGGGTCGGGACTAAAGCCCAAAACCTTTAGTCCCGGTTCTCTTACTAACCGGGACCAAAGGGGATCCACGTGGCCGCTGCGGGAGCCCAGGCAGGAGGACCTTTAGTCCCGGTTGGTAACACCAACCGGGACCAAAAGGCAGCCACGCGTCAGCAGCTCGCAGGCGCTGGGTTTTTTTTTTTTTTTGGAAGGGGGGGTTTTGGGGTTTTGGAGGGTTAATTTAGGGGTTTCATATTGTGTTAGCGAGCTAATAGAGAGAAGTGACCTCTCTTTTTCCGTGCTTGGTCGACGCTAGCTACTACACATATAGAGAGAACTCGACGCTAGCTAGTAAGCAAATAAAGGAAACCATTAATTACACAAGATCGTAATGAACATATATAGAGAGAAGTGACATCTCTTTCTTCGTGCTTGGTCGAACAACAAGTTTTCGTATATCTATCCGACGCTGCTACATATGTACAATATATAACATCCCTTACAACCATTTCAATTTCACATGGTATTCTCCGTGTTCAGGTATGACGTGGTCAAGAAATAATCCCGCCAATTCCTCTTGAATTGCTCGTATGCGATCATGTGGTAGGAGTTCATCCCGCATCTGCCAGATCTAATTTAAAGAAGGGGGTCAATACATATATATGAATGAAACTCAACACAATTGATGGTAATATATAAAATAAAATTGTGAATATTGTTTACGTACTTCAAATTGTTTCTCAGTATAGCCCCGTTCAGAGGTATAGTGGCGAATGAACTCGCATAGGTAGTATCCACATAAATGAGTGTTTTGTGCCTGCAACAAGCACTTTACGAGAATAGAGTTCAATCAAACTGATAAGCAAGCATGATAATGGTATTGATGAAACTAGAATCAATGAGAGATGCGCGGAACTAGCTAGTACTACTTACTTTGGGGTGTGTAAATCGCAGCTCCTTCTTCAGACCCGGAACCATAGCGGTGAACGTTTTCCAAACCCTGGCAGGCAAAGAAAATGATTACTTGATATCAGGAAATAAACGAAAGTTGCCGATATGGTCCCGGTATTGATTGAACTTACTTCTGGAGCATTGCACTCATGTCCACATAATACTTGGGATCTTTACGGAGCGAGTCTAAGACAGTTACTAATGCCCCGTCAAGGTTAATGGATAACAGAATATAGTGGAAGCTGCGCACGCATAACTCATCAATTACATTACTTAACCACGAGTAAGCGAAACCGAATATGCAGAAGACAGTAACACTCACTTGAAGTTGTAAGGAAAGAGTATTTCCCTTTTGTTTTGATGTCTAAGGAACGTTTCTAGCAAGTTGTTCTCGGTATCTTCAGCCTCCTTTCGTACCGACCATTCATTTACGGTATTTGGGCTAATGAATCCAATGTCATAGATTTGTTCTTTTTTGCATTCGACCATCTTCAATCTGCATAATATAGTGAGGGTAATTATATATACATGCAATGAACGAGCTGAGCTAGAGACTTAATTATAGAAGTAATACTTATAGACAGTAGCAAGTCATGAGTTGTTTGTCGAGGGCCTCTTGATTGTATAATTGAAATAACTCCACAAATTCAACAGGCAGCAGGTCGACTCCAGGGAAGTCATGCTCTTTTTTAATTCTGACAAACAAACTGTCTTTCCCAGACTTCCTGCAGGTTTCCATGTGCCAGTCATGCAATTTTTGCATCATCGTTGTTAGATGAGGATGATCAGGTTTGACGAGAGGCTTCCCGTGCTCGTATCTAAAGACGTCTACTACCCCAGCCGTTTCAAACTGTACATCATCGGGCAGGTAATCATCAAGAGTGGTACCGGGCAGTACCCCCGGATGATTAGCGATATCGCTAGACACCTTGAGCGGGGGGCACGATTGCTTCTCCTGTTCACCGAGCTGGGGAATTGTTTTCCCACTTCTTCGTTTTTTCGCTCTTGCAGCACTGGAAGTACTTCCTGACTTCTGCGCTTCAGCATGTGTCTTAGTAATTATGCGGTCATAGTTGGAATCCGGCGGAGGTGGTGGTGATCGCTTCAGGGCATCGATAGTGCGCTTCACTTTCACCGGATCTAGCTTCTCCTTCGGAGGTGGAGTTTTCTTTGCAAAATGGTCCCTCACTTGGGCACGACATATGTCCTCGTTTTCCTGCTCGGTCCTCTCATATGGTAACTTTTCCAGAGGCTTGAGAGATGGACCGTATCTGAATTGCCTCCCGCCTCTGCTTGTACTGCTAGCTGCCGGAGCGGCGACGTCTCTCTTCCGTTGTTGCTGACGAGGCGGAGTGCTCCGACGCGCCGGAGGAGCCGGAGCGGCGGCGTCTGTCTTCCGCCATTGCCGACGAGGCGGAGGAGGAGGCGGACTGCTCCGACGCGCCGGAGTAGACGAGGGAGGAGGCGGAGTGCCCTCACGCGTCGGAGGAGCCGGAGAAGGAGGCGGAGTGCCCTGATCACTCGCCGGAGGAGGAGGAGGAGGCGGATGCGTCTAGTTTGGAAGCTTGATGTACTCCTTCTGCCATAGACATGTACTCCTCAGAGCACGAACCAGCTGATTCTCCCCTTCACCTGTAGAGTGGTCAAGCTCGAGCTCCTCAAATCCCTCCATTACTTCATCCACCATCACAACAGCATAGCCATGTGGAATCGGAAGGCAGTGAAAAGTTCCGTTGGGTTGAGGAGGTGCAACAGAGCCGACAGCCGCCTTGAAAGTGAGGTTCCGGCATTTCGTCATAAGCTCGCAATGTTGAGCCTCCGTGATAGTATCCACGGGGTAGCTAGGAGCCGTGAAGTCAGGCTGAACGGGCTCCGTGGAAGCCACGCTGCTTCTCCGCTGAGATGGCGGGGTAGCTTCTGGGGTAGCTTCGTGCCGTTGAGATGGTTGGCCGGCAGCTCGCTGGCTCTCAGCTTCCTCTAGCTTTTGTAGTCTTGCATTGAGCTTCTGCATGTCGCTCAGCTCCGCTTTCCTCTTTCTCTCCCGGCTTCTGTAACCGCCTGCGTCGGGAAACCCAACCTTCCACGGAACGGAGCCTGGTGTGCCTCGTGTTCGTCCAGGGTGCTCAGCATTCCCTAGGGCCTCAGTCAGCTCGTCCTTCTCTCTGTCGGGAATGAACATCCCTTCCTGCGCTGCGGTGATATACTTCTGAAGCTTCGTGACAGGTATTGCAAGTTGCTCGTCCGTCCAACGGCACTTCCCTGTTTCAGGGTCCAAAGTTCCCCCAACCCCGAAGAACCAAGTCCTTGAACGGTCTGGCCAGTTCAATGTCTGTGGTACGACCCCTTTAGCAATCAGGTCATTCTCAGCTTTGTCCCACAACGGCCGGGCTTTGAGGTAGCCACCTGACCCCGTGTGATGGTGATACTGCTTCTTTGCAGCACTGTTCTTGTTTGTCTCTGACATTTTCTTACTCTTGTCCGATGTCTTGTAGGCCACAAATGCGGGCCAGTGATCTCTTATCTTCTCAAATCGGCCGATGAATTCTGGAGTCTTCCCTTTGTCGACAAACTTTGATTTCAACTCATTCTTCCACCTCCTGAATAGATCTGCCATTTTCTTAAGAGCACACGCCTTGACCAGTGGCTCTATAACTGGCTTATTCGGATCCTCCTCTGGCGGTAGGGTGAAATTTGCCTTCAGCGCGGTCCAAAGATCATCTTTCTGTCTATCGGTGACATAATCATCTTCAGGGGCGTCGTCCTTAGGCTTATTCCATTGCTTGATGCTGATCGGGATGTTGTCCCTAACAATAGCTCCACACTGAGCAGAAAATGCGTCCTTGGTCCGCTTGGGTTCAATCGGTAGGCCATCGTCCGCGAGTGCTGTGATCGTGAACCTTTCATCCTTGCGCAACCTCTTCTTCGAGCCTCGTCTCGTTACCGAAGTTTGGCTCGATCCGGAGGGCTATAAAAGAAGAAAGAAGAGTTAATATATGTACATACCAAAACAATTAATGCATCAATTAGCTAGTCAGCACATGCTTAATTAATATATATACCTCGCCGGACTTTGCAACAGCTCCCTCCTCCGTTCGGTCACCGGAGCCGTCATCATGGTCTCCTTCTTCCTCCGGCATTCGGTCACCGGAGCCATCATGATCATGTCCTTCCTCCTCCATTGTTCGATCACCGGAGCCGTCATCCTCTCCTTCCAGACCATTGGTGTCGTTGAGAAACGACAAGACATCACGTCCGCCGAGGATTATGTCCCCCAACAACTGTTCTTGTTCCAAGTCTCTTTGATCCATAGTTTCTGCAAATATTACAACATGGCAATTAATATACAAACATGAATGTCCGATGTCCGGACCGCCTCTCTCATGAATGTCCGACGTCCGGACCGCCTCTCTCATGAATGTCAAACAAGGGATTCTCTTAACCTTTAAGGGATTTAACAAAATGGCGCCATTCTGAATGTGCAGAAAATGGTCCATATTTTTCCTGATCTCATCTACCCTTCTATATGTCACGTTGTCTAGTGTCAAAGGATTCAAGAAAACCATGGCTTCATCATTAGCCGGAAGTAACAGGCGCATAATGGTACGAAGCTCTCCAAAATTGTTTTGGAACGGAGTCCCGGATAGGATAATTAATTAGCTTTTTGGTACGAAGTTCAGCAAGAGCCTTCCGAATATCGCTATTTGGAAGGCCTTTGCTGAAATTCGTACCAAAAAGCGAATTATTCTATCCGGAACTCTGTTCCAAAACAACTTTGAAGAGCTTCGTAGCATCATACGCATGTTACTTCCGGCTAATGATGAAGCCATGGATTTCTTCAATACTTTGACAGACAACGTGACATATAGAAGAATATATATATATATGAGATCAGAAAAAAATTGGATCAACTTGTGCACATCCATAATGGGGGCATTCTTGATAAATCTATGTTACCGGAGTTTTCTATATGAACAAAAAAAAATTATACATGACATGTCCGACGTCCCCCCTCATGTCGAAGTTATCGGGGAGGGGGTAGACGACAACGACGCTCACCCCTCATGTCCGACGTCCGACGTCCCCCCTCATGTCATGTCCGACGTCCCCCCTCATGTCGAAGTTATTGGGGAGGGGGTAGACGACAACGACGCTCACCCCTCATGTCCGACGTCCGACGTCACCCCTCATGTCATGTCCGACGTCCGACGTCACCCCTCATGTCATGTCCGACGTCCCCCCTCATGTCGAAGTTATCGGGGAGGGCCGGGGTAGATCGACAACGACGCTCTTTCTTCTAGGGTTTGGGTGGCCTCGATAGTTGGTCAGACGAGCGAACCGCCTCTCTCTCTCATGCATGTCCGACGTCCCCCCTCATGTCGAAATTATCGGGGAGGGCCGGGGTAGATTGACAACGACGCTCTTTCTTCTAGGGTTTGGGTGGCCTCGATAGTTGGTCGGGCGAGCGTACCGCCTCTCTCTCATGCATGTCCGACGTCCCCCCCTCATGTCGAAGTTATCGGGAAGGGGGTAAATTTTAACTTAGTGAGTCTTTTAATTAACTCATTTTGAATATATGAACCAAAAAATAATCATACATCCATCCATCCATACATACACATACATATATACATGGACCAAAAAATGCTATGAACAAAAAAAAGCATCATATTAATAGTAAATGCATCATATTAACAGTAAATGCATCCATCCATACACACATACATATATACATCCATCCATACATGCATACATACATCCATCCATATTAAAAAAATGGTTATGAACAAAAAAAAATGGCAGCGGCGGCGGCGGCAGCGCGGCGGCAGCGCAGGGGCGGCGGCGGCAGAACAGGGGCGGCGGCGGCAGCGCAGGGGCGGCGGCGGCAGCGCAGGAGCGGCGGCGGCGGCAGCGCAGGAGCGGCGGCGGCGGCAGTGTAGGGGAAGGGAAGCTCACTGGGGGTCGGTGCGTCGGGGCAGGGAGCGGCGGAGCAGCTGGCGGCGTCGGGAGCGGCGGACGGCGACGGGGAGCTCGGGCAGCCTGGCGGCGTCGATGTGCTCGGCGTCGTCGGGGGCAACTGGTAGATGAAAACTGAAAAATTTCCAAGTGTTTGCTTATATACACACATCATTGGTCCCGGTTGGTGGCACCAACCGGGACCAATGCCTACCTTTCGTCCCGGTTGGTGCCACCAACCGGGACTAAAGGTCTATTTTCAGCAGCCCAAAGGGCGGGAAGCAGAGACCTTTAGTCCCGGTTGGTGCCACCAACCGGGACGAAAGGTAGGCATTGGTCCCGGTTGGTGCCACCAACCGGGACCAATAGCGTGGCACAGCGGTGTGGTGGAAGTTTAGTCCCACCTCGCTAGCTGAGAGGCGCCGAGAGTGGTTTATAAGCGCTGCTGCGCCAACCCTCTCGAGCTCCTCTCTTTAGCAGGCCTACGGGCCTAAACGCACTCTCTGCCTGTGGGCCTACTAAGCCTTATGCGGGCCTGCATCCTGGCCCAACTAGCGTGATGGGTTTCTAGTCGTATGCAGGCCGTGTTGGCCCAGTAGGCGGCATTTTTTTTTAAATTCCAGTATTTTTGTTTTGTTTTTTGCTTTATTTATTTTCTTTTTAGTTCATTCTTTTTTACTATTAAAGTTTTTAACAAATAAATACTTTGATAAGTTTAGTTAATTTTATTTTAATTCTTTTTAGTTGATTATTTTTGCTATTTAAAAATATTATATTTAATTGATTCTTTTTAGTTCATTCTTTTTACTATTAAAGTTTTTAACAAATAAATACTTTGATAATTTTAGTTAATATTATTTTGATTCTTTTTAGTTGATTCTTTTTGCTATTGAAAAATATTATATTTAATTGATTCTTTTTAGTTCATTCTTTTTACTATTAAAGTTTTTAACAAATAAATACTTTGATAATTTTAGTTAATATTATTTTGATTCTTTTTAGTTATTTCTTTTTGCTATTGAAAAATATTATATTTAATTGATTCTTGTTAGTTCATTCTTTTTGCTATTAGAGTTTTATGAAACCTTTTTAGTTCATTCTTTTTGCTATTAGAGTTTTATAAAAACTTTTTAATTCAGTCTTTTTGCATGGTTGAAAGTTGGCATGGTATCATCATTTCACCCACATAGCATGTGCTAAAAAGTTGAGAGGGTTACGGCAAAAACTGGATGCACTTCGTGTACAAAATGGACAATCTCTTTCGAAGTATCAGGGTTTTGGACGAAAACTCATATGTTACAAAGGCATTCCATTTTTTTAACTTATTTCAACTCTAGACTTTTTATGTGTTCAACATGCACCATTCAAAGACACATCATCAATTTTCAGCCCTTTCTGACTTCATCTGGTATTTTTCATGCATTTACTGATTTTTTTGAGCTAAATGACCCTGAAAATGAAAAGCATTACAAATGAACTCTGAAAATTTTGAAAGTTGGCATGGAATCATCGTTTCACCCACATAGCATGTGCTAAAAAGTTGAGAGGGTTACGACAAAAACTGGATGCACTTCGTGTACAAAACGGACAATCTCTTTCGAAGTATGAGGGTTTCGGACGAAAACTCATCTGTTACAAAGGTATTTCATTTTTTTGAACTTATTTGAACTCCAGACTTTTTGTGTGTTCAAAATGAACCATTCAAAGCCACATCATCAATTTTCAACCCTTTCTGACTTCATCTGGTATTTTTCATGTATTTACTGATTTTTTGAAGCTAAATGACCCTGAAATTGAAAAGCACTACAAATGAACTTTGAAAAGGTTGAAAGTTGGCATGGTATCATCATTTCACCCACATAGCATGTTATAAAAAGTTGAGAGGGTTACGGCAAAAACTGGATGCACTTCGTGTACAAAACGGACAATCTCTTTCGAAGTATTAGGGTTTCATACGAAATCTCATCTGTTACAAAGGTATTTCATTTTTTTGAACTTATTTGAACTCCAGACTTTTTGTGTGTTCAAAATGAACCATTCAAAGCCACATCATCAATTTTCAACCCTTTCTGACTTCATCTGGTATTTTTCATGCATTTACTGATTTTTTTAAGCTAAATGACCCTGAAATTGAAAAGCACTACAAATGAACTTTGAAAAGGTTGAAAGTTGGCATGGTATCATCATTTCACCCACATAGCATGTTATAAAAAGTTGAGAGGGTTACGGCAAAAACTGAATGCACTTCGTGTACAAAACCGACAATCTCTTTCGAAGTATCAGGGTTTCATACGAAAACTCATCTGTTACAAAAGGCAATTCATTTCTTCACATGTAACTGCAGTGATATTCTAGATCAAAGGCATCATCATACTAGTTGTGGAGAGAAAGTCTTCACTTTTTCTTCGCTTGTGTCCTTTGCTTATTGCGCCGTAACCATGGATAATCTTCATCGTTTAACAGGGTGCTTGGGTCAGCCTTGACTTTGAAGGGAGGAATTTCATGAAACTTTTCATAATCTTCAGACATGTCTATCTTGCCCTCCAATCCCACGATGTCTCTTTTTCCTGAAAGAACTATGTGGCGCTTTGGCTCATCGTATGATGTATTCGCTTCCTTATCTTTTCTTTTTCTCGGTTTGGTAGACATGTCCTTCACATAGAAAACCTGCGCCACATCATTGGCTAGGATGAATGGTTCGTCTGTGTACCCAAGATTGTTCAGATCCACCGTTGTCATTCCGTACCACGGGTCTTCCTGTACCCCGCCTCCTGACAGATTGACCCATTTGCACTGAAACAAAGGGACCTTGAAATCATGTCCATAGTCAAGTTCCCATATGTCCACTATGTAACCATAATATGTGTCCTTTCCCCTCTTGGTTGCTGCATCAAAGCGGACACCGCTGTTTTTGTTGGTGCTCTTTTGATCTTGGGCGATCGTGTAAAATGTATTCCCATTTATCTCGTACCCTTTGTAGTCAATACAGTCGAAGATGGTCCCCTGGCCAACGAGTACAGCTCATCAGAAACAGTGTTGTCACCCATGAGACGTTTTTGCAACCAACTACCGAAAGTCCTGATGTGTTCATATGTAATCCAGTCATCACACTGCTCCGGGTGTTTGGAGCGCAGAATATTCTTGTGTTCATCGACATACGGGGTCACCAAGGTAGAATTCTGTAGAACTGTGTAGTGTGCTTGAGACCAAGAATGCCCGTCCCTACATATTATTGAGTCCGCTCCTAGCGTGCCTTTTCCAGTCAGTCTCCCCTCATACCGCGATTGAGGGAGACCAATCTTCTTAAGGTCAGGAATGAAGTCAACACAAAACCCAATGACATCCTCTGTTTGATGGCCCATGGAGATGCTTCCTTCTGGCCTAGCGCGATTACGAACATATTTCTTTAAGACTCCCATGAACCTCTCAAAGGGGAACATATTGTGTAGAAATACAGGGCCCAGAACGACAATCTCGTCGACTAGATGAACTAGGACGTGCGTCATGATATTGAAGAAGGATGGTGGGAACACCAGCTCGAAACTAACAAGACATTGCACCAAATCACTCCTTAACTTTGGCAGGATTTCTGGATCGATCACCTTCTGAGAGATTGCATTGAGGAATGCACATAGCTTCACAATGGCTAATCGAACGTTTTCCGGTAGAAGCCCCCTCAATGCAACCGGAAGCAGTTGCGTCATAATCACGTGGCAGTCATGAGACTTTAGGTTCTGGAACTTTTTCTCTGCCATATTTATTATTCCTTTATATTCGACGAGAAGCCAGATGGGACCTTCATACTGAGCAGGCATTCAAAGAAGATTTCCTTCTCTTCTTTGGTAAGAGCGTAGCTGGCAGGACCTTCATACTGCTTTGGATGCATGCTGTCTTTTTCATGCACACGTTGCTGTTCCTCCCGTGCCTCCGGTGTATCTTTTGTCTTCCCATACACTCCCAAGAAGCCTAGCAGGTTCACGCAAAGATTCTTCGTCACATGCATCACGTCGATTGCAGAGCGGACCTCTAGGTCTTTCCAATAGGGTAGGTCCCAAAATATAGATTTCTTCTTCCACATGGGTGCGCGTCCCGCATCGTCAGTCGGAACAGATAGTCCGCCAGGACCCTTTCCAAAGATTACTTGTAAATCATTGACCATATCAAGTATGTGATCACCAGTATGGAGGGCGGGCTTCTTCCGGTGATCTGCCTCACCTTTGATATGCTTTCCTTTCTTTCGACATTGATGGTTGGTCGGAAGAAATCGACGATGCCCCAGGTACACATTCTTCCTGCATTTGTCCAAATATATACTGTCGGTGTCATCTAAACAGTGTGTGCATGCGTGGTATCCCTTGTTTGTCTGTCCTGAAAGGTTACTGAGAGCAGGCCAATCGTTGATGGTTACAAACAGCAACGCATGTAGGTCAAATTCCTCCTGTTCGTTCTCATCCCACACACGTACACCTCTTCCATTCCATAGCTGTAAAAGTTCATCAACTAATGGCCTTAGGTACACATCAATGTCATTGCCGGGTTGCTTAGGGCCTTGGATGAGCACTGGCATCATAATGAACTTCCGCTTCATGCACAACCAAGGAGGAAGGTTATACATACATAGAGTCACAGGCCATGTGCTATGCTTGCTGCTCTGCTCCCCAAAAGGATTAACGCCATCTGAACTTAAACCAAACCATACGTTCCTTGGGTCACCTGTAAAGTCGCTCTACTTTCTCTCGATCTTTCTCCACTGCGACCCGTCAGCGGGTGCTCTCAACTTCCCGTCTTTCTTACGGTCTTTTATGTGCCATTGCATCAACTCGGCATGCTTTTTGTTTCTGAACAGACGTTTCAACCGTGGTATTATAGGAGCATACCACATCACCTTGGCAGGAACCCTCTTCCCGGTGCGCTGGCCCTCAACATCACCAGGGTCATCTCTTCTGATCTTATACCGCAATGCACCGCATACCGGGCATGCATTCAAATCCTCGTACGCACCGCGGTAGAGGATGCAGTCATTAGGGCATGCATGTATCTTCTGCACCTCCAATCCTAGAGGGCATAGAACCTTCTTTGCTTCGTACGTACTGCCGGGCAATTCGTTATCCTTTGGAAGCTTCTTCTTCATTATTTTCAGTAGCGAACTAAATCCCTTGTCAGATACACCATTGTCTGCCTTCCATTGCAGCAATTCCAGTGTGGTACCGAGCTTTCTGTTGTCATCTTCGCAATTTGGGTACAACCCTTTTTTGTGATCCTCTAACATGCGATCGAACTTCAACTTCTCCCTTTCACTTTCGCATTCTCTCTGTGCATCAACAATGACCCGGCGAAGATCATCATCGGGCACATCGTCTGGTTCCTCTTGATCTTCAGCTTCCCCCATTGCAGCATCACCGTATTCAGGGGGCGGGTAGTTGTCATCATCCTCTTCTTCTTCGTTGTCTTCGATCATAACCCCTCTTTCTCCGTGCTTGGTCCAAACATTATAGTGTGGCATAAAACCCTTCTCAAGCAGGTGGAAGTGAAGGGTTTTAGAGTTGGAGAAAGCCTTCGTATTCTCACAGACAGTACATGGACAATGCATAAAACCATTCTGCTTGTTTGCCTCAGCCGCTTCGAGAAAATTATGCAGGCCCTTAATATACTCGGAGGTGCGTCAGTCACCGTACATCCATTGCCGGTTCATCTGCGTGCGTTATATAGTTCTCATTATTGAACAACATATAGCTCTCTAGAGCATCTAATTAAAACATACATTGAAACTATGTAAAAAATTTAAATGCAACAACAAATGCGATCATAACCGCAACTAAGGTACCAATTGATCCAACGGCATAATGATACCAAGCCTCGGTATGAATGGCATATTTTCTAATATTTCTAATCTTCAAGCGCATTGCATCCATCTTGATCTTGTGATCGTCGACGACATCGGCAACATTCAACTCCAATTTCATCTTCTCCTCTTCAACTCTTTGTAATTTTTCTTTCAAGTAATTGTTTTTTTAAACCAAATTTAACTTCTCGAGAAGAATTTCTATGTCGGTTAGAATTTCCGGTTCACATACCTCCTAGATTAAAAAATCTATGTCACGTTGGTCGGCATAATTGTCATAAACACTAAATAAAACAAATAGTTATAAAAGATAATATATACCACATCCGAATCATAGACAGGATGAGGGCCGACGGAGGCGGATACCAAAACCATCGCACTATATAATAACAAACAATAATAAAAGTAAGAAAATTACACAAGTATCTATCTAAATCATACAAGTAAGAACTTTTTTCTTTTAGAAAGAAGATAAGAAGAAGAGGCTAACCACGGTGGTGCCGACACCGAGATGGGCACCGGCGATCGACGGCGGTGAGGACGGGGACGGGACAGGACGGACCGCCAAACCTAAACAAATCTTGAGGAAAATGGAGCTTGGACAAGGAGCTTCGAGAGGAGAAAGCTTAAGTGTGGCTCGGGCATTTCATCGAACACCTCATGTGCATAGGAGGTGAGCTAGAGCACCACAAAGCTCTCCCACGGCCGGCCAAAAAAACAGAGCAGTGCACTGCTATGCTCGCGGGCAGGGGGTATATATAGGCCAACCATTGGTCCCGATTTGTGGCTGGAACCGGGACTAAAGGACACCCGGTTCCAGCCACAAACCGGGACTAATGGTTGTGGGCCAGGAGCGAGGCCCATTGGTCCCGGTTCGTGTCTGGAACCGGGACCAAAGGGGTCAGACGAACCGGGACCAATGGCCCACGAGGCCCGGCCGGCGCCCTGGCCTCACGAACCGGGACCGATGCCCCCATGGGTCCCGGTTCGTGAGTGAACCGGGATTAATGGGCATTTCAGGGCTGGACCAAAGCCCTGTTTTCTACTAGTGAATACCAATATTTCTATTTGGATGTTTAAGTATTAAGAACCCATACTTGATACTGACGTCGAATGCCAAATGTTTGGATGGTCAAAATGAGGAAATGCAATTGTATGAGACTATGATCATTATAAAGTTTTATGCATGTATAAAAATGTTTTTCGTTTAACATCTGAATATATTTGAATAATTATATATCACGTAATAAAAATAAAAAAAACGAACGAATGTGTAAAATTACCATGTCATCTTATAACTTCCAAAAAACATGGAAAATTGTACGCAATAGTTTGGTAAATACGGTTTTGAAGAAATGATATATGATTCGGTTTCGATAAATACCAAAATGACTCGGCGACTACACATCACAAAATTATGCATGGATTGTCACCTGAATATCTGAGTAATTCACATCATACTAACACCAACGCCATGTCTTGGTCTCTGAGATTGGCACCACAAAGCACAAAGGTCTGAATCGAACTAGGACCAATAGCATAATATGCACTCAACAGCTAGCCTAAAGCCACACACGAACTAGTCGTCCACTTTTAGCCATGAAAGGACATTAAGCACTAATGTAGGCATGGAAACGTGTTCATCCAGGAGCGGCATGACATCAGGATTTAAATTGGTAGAAGAGCTCTATCAATCACTAGAACTAGATGGACCAGGCCTGCCTAGAGGAACGAAGAGGACAGTACTGGCTCCTGCATGCAACCACCACAATGCGAGGTGGTGGCGTACTTGCGCCGGACGTCGGAGAGCAGAAACGGGTTAGCTGGGGAGAGGGAGAGGGTGGATGGAGACAGGGTAGTCGAGCGGAGGCTCGCCGGAGGCAGAGCAGGATGAGCCTATGGGCGGAGGTTTACCTAGTGCGTCGCCTCCCTTGTTTCTTCGGGATGGGAGGAGGGGTTGGACGAGCGAGAGACAGACAAGCGAGGAGAGTAGAGAAAAACAATTCGGACCAAATGCACACAACTGTCGAGCTCTAATCCAAGAGATTCGATCGGGAACGGGCTGCAGAGGCAAACGTTCAGCATCTCTATATTTAACCCGAATACACAGGCTGACTAGCTAGGCCCGCCCAAACAGCTAGAATTATTTGGGTCTGCACAATGCCAGTGTCTAATTCCAGGTGTTAGTATCTACATCCAAACACAGCCTCACAGTTCACTTCCAAGATCTGTTTGATAATTTGTTCAATTATTAATTCTTCAAGATGTGGTACTTTTTATATGCTTGATTGTTGCTTCGTCAGGGTTAATTGCAAAATGGTAGATTGATTGTGTTTTTGCTCTTAACATGTGGATCATAACCTCGTTTTCTAATTAGAACTGGTCGATGTTATTTGGGGACATAGTTATATGTTGACTAACCACGTGTATACAGTTCTCTGAAGTGGTCCTCAATCATTACAACGTTGCATTGCATAACTTTAAATTGATTGATTTTATTTTTACGTGTATCTACGACTCAGAAAGCCCCTGTAGCTAACTTTCTTTCTTCTCATGAGCAGATGGTAACTGAGGATGATGATGATAGCTCGGACGATGGTGATGAGCCATCAACGGGGGAAGATGAAGCAGCTAGATCAGAGGATATGGCGGTAGATCAGCCAAGACCTTCCAAGCCTACCCCTGATGCTGATGGGTGGACTGTTGTGCCTCCTAGGCGTGGCCGAGGCAAGAATTAAGCGCAGAAGCAAATCTTGGCAAGGCACCTCCCAGTTAGAGGCCGTTTTTTGTGTGAAGGTTTTAAAGTGTGATTAGCAAAACCTTGGCGCAACTCCTACTTATGCCGTTTTGGTCTAAAGGTTACAAGTGTCACACTCTACTTGTGTTGTCTGGATTTTATCAGGAATGATGTTTGTGTTAGCATGTTATCTTTTCCACTCTTGTTTGACATGGCAACGAAATATTCTGGTTGTAAACTAGGTAAAAAGTATCTTTTATGAGGTATGCACACTTGAAGTGATGATTATCTTTGCCCTTGTATTTGTGTTCTTTTGAATTCAGGTACTACTTGTTTCTTTGCCCCAAAAAGTATAGCCAGTAGATTTGTCCTTCTAACAGATTAATTGACTATGTTTTGTTCTTGCACATGCCCACTTCTCAACCTCTGTAGGTGCGTGCTGCTTAGGTGCAATTCCAGAGAAGTACGGCATTTCTGCTTCGAAAACCCATGCTCTCTTGTAGTCAGAATAGCTTGCAAAAAGTTTACTACAATTCAGAAGTCCTGTACGGAAAATTTACAATGAACAAAATTATTATGGACCTCCATCGTGACATTGTTTGTTTTAAACAAAGCCCACATTGTTCCATAAATAAATCCCTATTGAATATAAATACTGTGCGTTTGTAAGGTATTTTTACAAGGAAAGTACCATTCTGCTCCCGAGCTCAAAAGAGCTCGGTGAACAGTAAAATCGTAAAAATTTCGAAAAATGTTCAAAAAATTCTGATTTTTTTTATGAACAACATTGACAAAAGTTTTAAGTGCATGCAAAAAATTGGCCTGAAATAACATTTCTATAAGGCGTAGAAAAAAAAACAAAATCGATACTCTGAAAATGCGTATTTTCAGAGTATCGATTTTGTTTTTTTTTTCACGCCTTACAGGAATGTTATTTCAGGCCAAAAGTTTGCATGCACTTAGAACTTTTGTCACTGTTGTTCAAAAAAAAAAATTCAGAAGTTTTTGAACATTTTTCGAAATTTTTACGATTTTACTGTTCACCAAGCTCAAATGAGCTCGGGAGCAGAAACTCCACGTAACGATTTTGCTAACTCTCATTAGACTAGCGCTCGGTCGATCTCCGCACAAACAAAACGAGGTCCGCACACACAGAACGAGGGGGGGGGGAGGGGGAGAGAGAGAGGTGGAACTCCTTGACGAACACAGCTACAACCTGGCTGGCTACGGCCCCAAGAGCCGGAGCCGCACACGTGGCAAGCAAGTAACTTAGTTAGGGTGGGGAGTGCCTGCGTTGGACAAGACGCTGGAGAATTGCCGGATTTAGAGGGATAGCGGAGGGTGGCAGTGAACCCAGCGGCGAAGCCAGCCTATGAATAATGGGTGTACAAAGTAGACCAGATGTCTTTTTTTTTCCAGAGGGAAAGTAGACCAGATGTCATAGTTTCACTTGTGTTCTTCTAATTGATGTATACTTGCTATATATTTGAATTAGACATAGATATACAAGATTTTGTCAAAAATAATGGGTGTACATTTGCGGTGACCCAGTACACTATTGCATGTTGTAGTCTACAAGTCGTTGACATAACACTCATGGAAGTCGTTATCCATAAATATTACATCCATCACAGTAGCCTATATTACACTGGGGTTGGTTGGGCATGGAGGGGTCAGGCTTCGCAGGAATGGCACCGGCAATCTCTCGGCCGAGGTAGAGAGGTTGGAGGTGGTGCGGGCAGCCCGGTGGCGCTCCGGTGAAATTGGGCAGGGATTTGAGAGAGGGGGTCCTAGGCTATTTAATGAACGGCTTGGGCGAGCCGGACGTGCATGGAGGGCGCGAGGAGTGGAGGTTGTGGGCACCTCCACGCTTGGGTCGTGCGCGCGTGGGGCGGGCGGCGGTTGCGGGACGATGATGAAGTTGACGGGCGGGGCCCGCCTGTCACAGAGAGAGAGAGAGAGAGAGAGAGAGCGAGCGAGAGAGAGAGAGAGAGAGAGAGAGAGAGAGAGAGAGAGAGAGAGCTGGCTAGCTAGCTGGGCCGGCCCGGCTAGCTGGCTGCCTTTTTTGTTTTCTTTTTCTATTTTCTATTTATGTTTTATTTCTGTTCTCTATTTTTCATTTAAAATGATGGATTTGAATTTTCTTCCAAAAGAATATAGTTTCTAAATTGTCTTGTGAATATTTCTGAAATGATGAACATTCCCTAAGCACTTTTTGCTCACCAAAAATTATTAATATACCTAGTGGGCCTATTTGAATAGTTTGAATTTGCATATTCTATTTTTCTATTTTGTTTTTAATTTCCAGAGTTTTTCTCATAGTTTACTATTTTCAACCCATGGTCCACTCAAAATAAAATAGGGCATATGTAATCTTAGGAATTTTACTTCCTGCCCTAATGCAAATTTTGAAAAGGGATTTTAAGGTGAGGCCTCCATGGATTTTATTTGAATTCAAATGATGGTTTGAATTCAATGTTGGCTTTGTTAGTCTCAAAAACCTAATATGCAGGAAAAATATGAATGCATAATGATTCTAGTTTCACAAGCAAAATTTAGGGAAAATTTGGGTTGTGACAAAATATGGATCTAGATCTCCTCTCTTTTTCCCCTCAAAAAGGAGTAAGAATGGTTGGAGGGATTGAGAATTAGCAAGCTCAAAGAGGGTCAACAATGGGGGAAGAATACAAACTCAAAGGATAAGATCCATTAGGGAAGAAGACCCCCTTTATAGGTGGGAAATAAATCCAAACGTTATGCCCCAGCCCACAGTAAAGCGGTACTACCGCTCAGAGCGGCACTACCGCTCTACTACCTCTAAAGAAAAATGGGCACAGAAACCAGCACAGAAGAAAAATTCTAAGCGGTAGTAGACAGCGGAAGTACCGCTTAAGCAGTACTACTGGGCTACTCCGTCCTACTATCGTTAGAAGAAATTAGGTAACAAAATGTAGCACAGAAAGGATTTCCCAAGCGGTAATAGCAGCGGTAGTTCATAGCGGAAGTACCGCCTAAGCGGTACTACCGTGGTACCACCGCCTGAGCACAAAAAAACTGTTTTGAGACTGAAACTGCCATAACTTTTGCATACGGGCTCCAAAATGAGCAAACTCAAGCTTGTTGGTTATATGAAGAACTAGCAATGTAGAATAAATGCTAATAGGATAAAGAAGATAACCTTCCCAAATATGATACGGCAAAATCTCCAACATCGAAAACGCAAAGATGATGCATACGAAATCCGCTTTTCGATGAACTTGAGCTTGTCAAGACGAAGACTACAAGCTCCAAAAATCACAAAGGGAAAAGCTAAACAAGAACCAAGGAAGATGATGATGCCAATAATGCAATGGTTTGAGATCTCTACGATTGATACGATCAAGCTACTCACTGGAGAGCCCACCTTGATAGTACGACAAACAATCCTATAACCCGGTCTCTAACATCATGAGACCAATAAAATGGAAAATCTATCAAGGGCAAACCTTTGCCTTGCGCATAGTCCACTTGAGCTAGATGATGGTGATCTTGGCCTCTCAAGATGGACCACCTTTCTTGATTGCGTCAGCTCGATGAAGACTAGTAGATTGCTCCCCCATACTCCACTATGGGTGAACCTCTCTTCGACACATCTTCACATCTCCATTATCACTATTATGGACGTCAAGATTCAAGCATGTGATCTCTTCGTGATGCTCCAGTTGAACTTGCACCCCGTGACCTTCATGATGATCATCACTTGATGTCATCCTCCATGGGTTGTATGAGATCCTCTTTTTGATGCAAGCCCATGAAAAGATACCTAACCCCACATAGAACCCTCACAAAGACCATGGGTTAGTACACAAAGTGTAATGGACAATGCTTACCATACCATGGGATCACTTGATCCCACTTGGTATATCTTCTACGCTTTATGTGTTGATCAACTTGAATCACTCTTCACCTTAGTCTTGATCAACCTTGTATCTCATCTTCTTTCTTCATCAAGATGAGTCTTGAAGGTAAACATGAATGTTCACACAATCTTATTCTTCAAGACATGCTTGCAATAGGCTCAACTCTCCTATGACCAATCTTTGAATAATTCCTTGCATAACATCATGGTCAACACATAATCTCCTTCTTATAACCTTGAAACCAACAAATGGCTTTCAAGCAATGCCTATGACAAGCCTTAAAGAATAACTCAAAGCACCATTAGTTCATAGGGATTGTCACATCAATTACCCAAACCAACCATGAGGGCACCATGCTCTTTCAACTATTCATCGAGAGGCAACCAACCTAGCTCAACTCACGTCTCGCACATGGGCTCTCGATTGATCGGGTTCAGTAAGCAGCGAAAGGATCGATTGCTCGGGTTCGGTTATGGCAGCGAAGGAATTGCTCGGGTTTAGTTAGCAGTGAAGGCATCGATCGGTGTAAGAGCACATTTATCCATGTGTGGTTTTGGTAATTGATGACAATCCCTATGGACTAATGGTTGCCTTGAGTTATATTCGAAGGATTTGTCCGTAGGTACTTCTTGAAGTTCATCTGTTGGTTTCAAGGAGTTTATATGGTGACCAAGGTGGTATTCAAGGTTTTATCCAAAGATTGGTCATGTGAGAGATGAGCTCATTGCAAGCATGTCTTGAAGAAGAAGATTGTGTGAACATTCATGTTTACCTTCAAGACATCATCTTTGTGAAGAGAGAATAGAATACACAAGGTTGATCAAGATTAAGGCAAAGAATGATTCAAGTTGATCAACTCACAAAGCGTAGAAGATGTACCAAGTGGAATCAAGTGATCCCATGGTATGGTATATTTCCATGGGCTTGCGTCAAGAGGAAGGTCTCATACAACCCATGGAGGATGACATCAAGTGGTGATCGTTATCAAGGTTGCGGTGTGCAAGTTCAAGTGAAGCATCATGGAGAGATCATGCTTGAAGCTTGCCGTCCATTGTGGTGACAATGGACTTGTGAAGATGTGCCAAAGAGTGGCTCACCCATAGTGGAGTATGGGGGAGCAATCAACTAGTCTTCATCGAGCCAACACAATCAAGAAAGGTGGTCCATCTTGAGGAGGACAAGTGTAAGAGCACATTTATCCATGTGTGGTTTTGGTAATTGATGACAATCCCTATGGACTATGCTACTTCTTGAGCTTGCGTTGGTTTTCCCTTGAAGAGGAAAGGGTGATGCAGCAAAGTAGATAAGTATTTCCCCGAGTTGTTGAGAACCAAGGTATCAATCCAGTAGGAGATACAAGCAAGTCCCCAATCTTTGCACCTACACAAACAATCAAACACTTGCACCCAACGCTATAAAGGGGTTGTCAATCCCTTCACGGTTACTTGCAAGGATGAGATCTGATAGAGATAGATATAAAAGATTACTAGAACGAAAAGTAAAACAAAAGTAAAAAGATTGCAGCAAAGTATTTTTGGTATTTTTGGTTTATAGATCTGAAAATATAATATGGAAAATAGACCCGGGGGCCATAGGTTTCACTAGAGGCTTCTCTCTTGAAGGAAAATAATACGGTGGGTGAAAAAATTACTGTCGAGCAATTGATAGAAAAGCGCATAGTTATGACGATATCCAAGGCAATGATTATGCATATACGCATCACGTTCGTGTCAAGTAGACCGAAACGATTCCGCATCTACTACTATTACTCCACACATCGACCGACTCCTGCCTGCATCTAGAGTATTAAGTTCATGAAGAACAGAGTAACGCATTAGGTAAGATGACATGATGTAGAGGGATAAACTCAAGCAATATGATGAAAACCCCATCTTTTTACCCTTGATGGCAACAATACAAATACGTGCCTCGCTACCCCTACTTTGTCACTGGGTGAGGACACCGCAAGATTGAACCCAAAACCAAGCACTTCTCCCATTGCAAGAATTACCAATCTAGTTGGCCAAACCAAACCAATAACTCGAAGAGACTTGCAAAGATATGAAATCATGCATATAAGAATTCAAAGAAGATTCAAATAATATTCATAGATAATCTGATCATAAACTACAATTCATCGGATCTCGACAAACACACCGCAAAAGAGTATTACATTGGATAGATCTCCATGAAGATCATGAAGAACATGGTATTGAAGAACATAGAGAGAGAAGAAGCCATCTAGCTACTAGCTATGGACCCGAAGGTCTGAGGTGAACTACTCACGCATCATCGGAGGGGCAATGGAGTTGATGTAGATGCCCTCCGTGATCGAATCCCCATCCGGCAGATTACCGGAAAAGGCTCCAAGATGGGATCTCACGGGAACAGAGGGTTCCTGCGGCGGAAAAGTATTTTCGTGGCTCTTTTTGGTATTGGGGAAATATTTGGGAATTTATAGGCCGAAGATTAGGGTTGGAGGACCTGCAGGGGGGCCACAAGCCAGGGTGCCCCCCCCCTAGGGCGCGCCCTGCAGGCTTGTCGCCTCCCGGCAGGTCTCCTGCCTTCCTCTCCAAGTCTGGCAGGTTTCTTCTGGTCCAAGAAAAATCATCGCGAAGATTTTATTCCGTTTGGACTCCGTTTGATATTCCTTATATGCAATACTCAAAAACAAGAAAAAAAACAAAAACTGGCACTAGGCACTAGGTTAATAGGTTAGTCCCAAAAATAATATAAAATAGCATATTAATGCATATAAAACATCCAAAACAGATAATATAATAGCATGGAACAATCAAAAATTATAGATACGTTGGAGACGTATCAAGCCTCCCCAAGCTTAATTCCTGCTCGTCCTCGAGTAGGTAAATGATAAAAACAGAATTTTTGATGTGGAATGCTACCTAACATATTTATCCATGTAATATTCTTTATTGTGACATGAATGTTCAGATCCATAAGATTCAAAACAAAAGCTCAATATTGACATAAAAACAGTAATACTTCAAGCATACTAACAAAGCAATTGTGTCCTTTCAAAATAACATGGCCTAAGAAAGTTATCCCTACAAAATCATATGGTCTGGCTATGCTCCATCTTCCCCACACAAAGTATCTAAATCATGCACACCCCCGATGACAAGTCAAGCAATTGTTTCACACCTTTTATGTTCTCAAACCTTTTCAACTTTCACGCAATACATGAGCATGAGCCATGGATATAGCACTATAGGTGGAATAGAATATGGTGGAGGTTGTGAGGAAAAGGAGAAGATAGTCTCACATCAACTAGGCGTATCAACGGGCTATGGAGATGCCCATCAATAGATATCAATGTGAGTGAGTAGGGATTGCCATGCAACGGATGCACTAGAGCTATAAGTATATGAAAGCTCAAAAAGAAACTAAGTGGGTGTGCATCCAACTCGCTTGCTCATGAAGACCTAGGGCAATTTGAGGAAGCCCATCATTGGAATATACAAGCCAAGTTATATAATGAAAAATTCCCACTAGTATATGAAAGTGACAAAAAATAGGAGACTCTCTATCATGAAGATCTAGGTGCTACTTTGAAGCACAAGTATGGAAAAAAGATAGTAACATTGTCCCTTCTCTCTTTTCTCTCATTTTTTTTCTCATTTTTTTTATTTTGGTGGGCATCTTTGGCCTTTTTTTTATTTGGGCTTCATTGGCCTCTTTTATTATTTGTAAAGTCCGGAGACTCATCCCAACTTGTGAGGGAATCATAGTTTCCATCATCCTTTCCTCTCATGGGACAATGCTCTAATAATGATGATCATCACACTTTTATTTACTTACAACTCGATACCTAGAACAAAATATGACTCTATATGAATGCTTCCGGTGGTGTACCGGGATGTGCAACGATCTAGCATAGCAATTGACATCAAAAAACAGAGAAGCCATGAAAACATCATGCTAGCTGTCTTACGATCATGCAAAGCAATATGAAAATGATGGTGCGTGTCATAAAAACGGAACGGTGGAAGTTGCATGGCAATATATCTCGGAATGGCTATGGAAATGCCATAATAGGTAGGTATGGTGGCTGTTTTGTGGAAGGGTATATGGTGGGTTTAATGCACCGGCGAAAGTTGCGCGGTACAAGAGAGGCTAGCAATGGTGGAAGGGTGAGAGTGCGTATAATCCAGGGACTCACATTAGTCATAAAGAACTCACATACTTATTGCAAAAGTCTATTAGTTATCGAAGCAAAGTATTAGACGCATGCTCCTAGGGGAGAGGTTGGTAGGAGTTAACCATCGCGTGCTCCCGACCCTCACACAAAGGATGACAATCATTAAACAAATCATGCTCCGACTTCGTTACATAACGGTTCACCATACGTGCATGCTACGGGAATCACAAACTTTAACACAAGTATTTCTACCAATCCACAATTACTCACTAGCATGACTCTAATATCACCATCTTTATATCTCAAAACTATATGCAAGGAATCAAACTTCTCATAGTATTCAATGCACTTTATATGAAAGTTTTTATTATATCCCTCTTGGATGCCCATTATATTAGGACTAAATTCATAACCTAAACCAATTACCATGCTGTTTAAAGACTCTCAAAATAATATAAGTGAGGTACGAGAGTTCAATTATTTCTATAAAATAAAACACCACCGTGCTCTAAAAAGATATAAGTGAAGCACTAGAGCAACATTGCCTAGCTCAAAAGATATAAGTGAAGCACATAGAGTATTCTAATAAATTCACGATTAATGCGTGTCCCTCTCAAAAGATGTGTGCAGCAAGGATGATTGTGGCAAACTAAAAAGCAAAGACTCATATCATACAAGACGCTCCAAGCAAAACACATATCATGTGGTGAATAAAAATATAGCCTCAAGTAAATTTACCGATGGATTGATGAGGAAAGAGGGGATGCCTTCCGGGGCATCCCCAAGCTTACGCTCTTTGGTATCCTTGAATATGGCTTGGGGTGCCTTGGGCATCCCCAAGCTTAGGCTCTTGCCACTCCTTATTCCATAGTCCATCAAATCTTTACCCAAAACTTGAAAACTTCACAACACAAAACTCAACAGAAAACTCGTGAGATCCGTTAGTATAAGAAAAATAAATCACCACTTTAGGTACTGTTGTGAACTCATTCTTTATTTATATTGGTGTAATATATACTGTATTCTAACTTCTCCATGGTTCATACTTAAGGGTAACGCAGCAGAAAACAAAATTTTTTGACCTACGCACCAGCCCAGGACCACTATGGAGACTGCATACAAGGTTTGATCTTTTCGTTACCGACTCGTAGCGCAGCGGAAGTAGAGTCGATGACGATCGGCGGTGCAGATCCCCGCAGCTAGGATTTACAACCTCCCAACCGCGAGGATGTATAGCGTCATCCGCCCCACGGACAGCCCTCCGGGAGGCGGTCAGACAGTCCCCCGGACGGTGTCACGGACAGCCCTTCGGGAGGACCCACGAAACTCGGACAGTCACTCGGACAGCCCTTCGGGAGGACCCACGAAACTCGGACAGTCACTCGGACAGCCCTTCGGGAGGACCCACAAAACTCGGACAGTCACTCGGACAGCCCTTCGGGAGGCACTCCCGAACTAAGACCGAAACTACGATCTCTCTACAGAGTTGCACACATACGGTGTCATCTATCCGGCAGGGCTTCGCCGTCCAGAACTAGTTGCCACCGGAACCCAGACAACCTTTCGGCTCTACGGAACTATTTCGCTGGGAGGGAGAGAGAAGCCAGATAACATCAGATGGCATGTGTATGTGAGAAAGAGTGAGTGTGGAGAGTGCATCTCCACCTCTATTTATAGGAAAACCCAAGGGGTAGAGTGACACTTGAAATACCCAAAATGCCCTTCACAAGGGCACAAAGGTAAAAGCAAGTGGGCAGCCCTAATCCTTCCATGTCATCCCTAGATCTTTTGTGAAGATATTTGTGGAAGGCCAACTTCCAACCATAACCATAAATGCATTTTCACTATTCACGACGACATTTTTCAGCGTCCGTTCGAACTGAAAATATTTATGTGGGCTTAGAACATTTCCAGTACCCACTAAAATAATTTTCAACGCGCTCCGAAACAATTCCGGTTTAGTGATTTTCATCTGCGAAAAGCATCTGAAGCGGTTCCGGCAGCTCCGGAACATTTCCGGTTTTCATCCCGGAAAATTCCAGAAAGTTTCCAGAACGATTCTGGCACCCTCCAAGAATTATCAGGCATGTGCCAACCAATTTGACTTTATGGTATCCCCTGAAACAACTTTTCAGTTTCACCGAAACTCTTCCGGTGTTCTCTCTCCGGAACTCTTCCGTTGTCTCCAAAACTTTTTCGGTGAATTTCTCTCAGACTCCCTGTCTAGTATTCAGCAGATAGATGACCCTTAAGCGTGTGACCCTATAGGTTCGGTGAAGTATAGACATGACCCGGAACCCCTTCCGATCAATGATCAACATCGGAGCCGTGGACACCCATATTGACCCCTATACCCACACGAATGAATATTCGAGTGAACCTCCAGTTGCCGTGTGCTATTCCTGTTGCTTCACGATATGTTACAAATACCCGAGGTGAGACATGTTGGCATCCCCGTGGATCAACAACTTGTCCACTATGCCAGTTACCTCGTTACCGGTATTGTTCTCTTTTCTCGTTCCCGTGTTCCGGCATCCCCGTGATCAAATCACAAAGTGTCTGGCCAGACGATGATGGATACCGTAACACCGAGAGGGTCCAGAGATATCTCTCCATCGTCGGAGGAGCAAATCCCAATCTTGAGCTATCAGGTTACTTGACATACTTTCCCATGAATCCGTAAGCCGCCGTAATAGCCATCCAGTAACGGATGACGTTTAACAAACCCCAAAGTTCATGAATCAAGCATGAAGAAACTCGATACTCTCATGGTCTGAGGAATCATGCAAACGTTAACCATCTCTATGTTATAAACCATTTAACTTGTGACGAATGTATCTCATAGCATAACATCAATTCGGGTCGATTGAACACAAATGTTCTTCTAACATTGTGCCCTCAAAATTGCCGGCATAACCATGCCCATGATCAGGAAAACAGGATCATCATGCAATACTTGAGCCAGTCTTAGAGGCCAGACTAGGAATACATTTTACCGTTTATTATTCCACACGTGCATACGAGTCTTCCTCCGAGCCTCGTGGTTATTACAGACTCGAGAACCATAGCAGTTATAGAATGGAACATAAACCTAATTATGAACAGGGAGATAATCAATAACATTTATTATTGCCTCTAGGGCATATCTCCTACAGACTCCCACTTGCACTAGAGTCAATAATCTAGTCAATGCTAATGCACTTTACACCTGTGGCACACTGGTGTAAAATATGCTTCGCATGTGGTATAGCCTGATGTCCAACGGATCTGACGACTTCAGCTCCGTGTGTAACTTTGCATATCCTTGCGTTTTCACGCTTTCACAAAATTCATATTTTGTGTGGATTTGGCTTTGCGTATGTGTGAATCATTGGTCGAAACCTGATTCCTCAGACTGAGCTATGGAGCAACTATCTGCAATAGTGTCCTATAGACCAAAGCCATCTTGGAACCATACTAAGTTCATGAATGAACTATATGATTCAACAACTTCTTTGTCGCTTCTAAAGCGTCAACATACTTAGCCTTTGTTATAGAATTTGCCACAGTAACCTGTTAAGAACAATTCCAACTTACCGTGCCACCATATTGTGTGTTACACAAAACCCTCAAATTAAATCGAAAATCGCATGGAGAAATGGTGAAGACAGTATCGATGTAACCTTTTACAATGAACTCTTCATGATCTCTGCTTGCGAGAAAACATGTCATCAGTGCTACTTTAGTACTTAATGACCCTTTTTCACTGTTGTCCCATGATCAGTGCTTTTGATCACTTTGGTATCTATACTCGCAACAACTTTGGAGTATTGGACATATCTGGTTGTTTTTACATACCATGGAATACATGATTAATCCAAACACAAGAGTGTGTGGAATCTCCATCATGTATTTTACTCATCAGTGTTTTGGGACACCGAGTCTTGCAAAAACTCTTTCCATGTGACTTCGGCAAGAATCACTCCTTGGCGTTTTTAAATGCTAAAAAGTTTTAGCATCTTGTCAATATGTATTCATTGCTTAGCCCCATTAGGTAAATCTATCTCCATAGATCATCATGCCTAATATTGAGGCTATTTAGCCTAAGCACTTCATCGAAAAACTATTTTCAAATGAAGTCCTAATTCATGTCAAGAAATTTATTTCCAATTAACAATGTGTCAAGTACACACGGTTTTTAGAAATATTATTATGCTCCCACTTGCTTTCTTGAATCACAAGCATCTTCGATACCCATTTGATGAAGTCAAACCCCTTTGACCATTCCATCAAAACGAAGATTCCAACTCCACTTTGCTCTCTTCTGTCCATCGCCGGAACTCTGAAGTTTGCATACTTACTAGCATCCTCTGGATCGACAAATTACTTTGGACTGTATCACATACAAGTCCTAGGTTTCATTTCCATCAGATGGAAATCCTTTTGTCATCCATGTTTCATATCCCATGATTGAAATATGTATTAATTGCTAGTTCAACCCGAACTGACTTTAAGCATCGCTACGGTGAGACAATCTCATCGTAGTCAACTCCTTGAACTTGTTATTGCAACAAGTCGAGCTTTATGGATAAACATTTTATCCGTATCAGTTTTTAGTTCCATAAATATTCGTTAGACTCTAAGTCTTCCGAAAGGTGTATCAAGATTTTAATCTCGAATCACTTATATGGAAACTATCTCGGATTGTATTGGCATTTAGCCAATTCCGGAGTCAGGGCCCATCAACGCTTCCTTGTGTATTGTAGGTATACTGTTGTCTAACAACAATATCTCGTTTGCGCACCTGATAGGTTTGCATGAGCTTTGCCTACGTGGTTCAGCTGCAAGTTCGACCGAAGTCCATACATTTTATTGTAGAGACTTCCGTATCAGTCGCAGTAGGAAACTCCGGAATCACTTCCAAGGTTTCTTTCCTTTGATCTGATGACGAAGATACTGGTTATCTCGTCGAGTTGCACTATCCTCCCACTCACCTTTTGTAAGAACTATTCTCTTTAAAAGCATACCGTTTTGTGGCAAAATCCTTTTCCTCGGTATAGTGGTGGGGGAATACCCAATGACTTGGGATAACCTACAAAGTAGCACTTGTCTGATTTGGAATAGGTTTGTAACCTTTTACACAAGCCCCATATTCCAAATGTTAAGAAAAGATATAACATGGTTGGGCGTACCATACCATGGCGTCATTTCAACAGACCTGATGGATCTCTTTTCAGTGTAAAAGCCGCAGTCTCTAAAGCATCACCTTTTTAAAAGGGGTAATGGCAAATTTATTTATGTCATCTTTGATCTTACCATGTCATAAATGGTTCGATTACATCTTCACGGACTTTCCACTTGCAGTGGTGTTCCGGGAGGTGCAAGTTATGAAACCCCTTTCATAACTCATTAGACATTCGCGAAACTTGTAACTCAAATATTCCTTTCTGCAATCGAATTGTAGAAACATAATTTTCTTGTTACAATAACTTCTACTTCATTTTTGAAAACCTTATGAATGAATTCAAAAGATCCAGACTTACGTCTCAACAAGTAAATATCCATATATCTACTTGAGTCATTTCTGAAGATAGATAAATCCACTACTTGCAACAACATTTATTGGACTACACACATCATAATGTATGATCACCAATATGTTCTTTGCTCGTTCCTTATGGCCTGTGAACGGTATTTCAGTCACTTCACTTTTCAGAGGAAAGTTGCAAGTGTCAGATGATTCAAAATCAAATGACTTCAAAATCCATCATAATGGAATTTTCCATGCGGGTTTCTCCAATGTGACCAAATGCAGTGCCACACTTGTGTGGTATTCTTTTAGTCTTGCGACATTTAGCGTCATTGTTATGGATGTATCATATTTCCATCAATATGCATAACATACATCCCATCTAGGATGGAAGCATGGCCCTTCATGTTATTCATAAAACTGAACAACAATTGTTGTTTTTATGAACAACTCTTTTGCAACAAACATTGTGCAATGGGCTAGAGTGTATGAAACTCTAAAATGAATTATGAAAGTAAACCCAGAGGTAATGTATTATTATCAATATTCATAACACACGTCTCATTCATAATGAAAGTATGGCCCATATGTTATTCATAACACCGAACATCAAAAGTTCTCTTATGAACAACCTTCTTGCAAGATACCTTATGCAAAGGGCTAGAGTGTGAAACTCTAAATGAATTATGAAAATAAATACATAGGTAATACACCGATGGAAGGCATAGTAACATTTACTATGTTCCCTGCGTGTATCTAAACCTCATTCCTGGCTAGTCTTTCAGGCCATAGTAGTTCTTACATCGAGTTGCAACATAATGCAATCGAGCGGGTATCTTTGTGACTAACTCACAATACCCAAGAATTTGTGATTAACATGTTTAACCATAATTCCCAAGAACTATATCTTTGACCAGCCTTCTATACATCAAAAACTCGTATGACATTCATACATGAGCTGGATATTCCAGTCTTCTTTCCTTTTGCCATTATACTTCTAACAGTTTAACTTTCAGTATTTCTCCTACTCTCAGAAGAAGCACCCAACTTAAGAGTGGCGTTAGCCCCGGACTTCCTAGGCGTGAAAGTTTCACTAACACCCTTCGGACACTTCCTTTCTCTTTAAGTTGTTGTTTTATTCACCATCATCATATGACAGGCGTTCTTCTGGATCCCCTCTTATCAGTCTAATGCATAGTAAACTCCTTTACTAATAGTTTGCAAACAAACATTGCTTTGGATATCTCATATCTTTTAGCCTTTGTCTGTCTCTAAAAATGATTTTCAGATTCCATGAATATCACATAACTATCCAAACTTTTGAAGTTCGGGTCTCATGGAAGTAAACATATTGCACTTTGACTGAAAAGGAATTCTAGTTTTTGGATCGAAGGACGAGAGTCACATGATCCATAGCATTAGCGGGAGAATACCGAAAGCATGCGATAGGACAAAGTCCTTCTCGGCACTCTTGAGGACAATCCTCATATTACGTTACCAACCGTAAAGTTTTAACCAGATATTTAACAGCTATTCAATTTTAACAGGGAAGGTGGAAACACGAGCCATTCTTCTACAACTATTATGCAAACCACACTTAGACAGTGTTCAAAATTAATTGCACTGAGAATTAAACAAGTTAATTCTATAGTGCGCTCCCACTCAAATCAATATCTCTCATAATTGATTGTGAGTGATACAAGATCCACATTTCAATTCAACGCCATTGATGTGGACATCACTGATGACGAGAATTTCAATTGGTGGGCAAACATGCCGATCACATCTCTATGTGACTCCTGTTCATCTTTCGATGGGCGTGTTCCAAGCTCAGGACGATCAAGCCAGAATGTCAAGACAACCAAATGATCTCGCTGCGAGGTCTGACCTCATCCGCCTCACACTTCTCTAATCGTTCGTACCCATGTGGACATGGCGCACCCCGAAAAGTTAGATGCCGTGACGGTGCTACACTTGGGAGAACACTAACTACTTGATATTTTTGTGAGAGATCACCCTAATAAAAGCGACTACCGTGCAATCAAGAAGGGTGCATCATAAGGGATAAACATCTCAGGCAATTCATAATTAGCATGACATGGTATAGCCCCTTCTTACGGAGAAGTCAAGTATTTCTTCGTCTTCGGCATTCGCGTCGGTGTTCACCTTCGCGAAGATTGCCACCACCTCGTCGATGCACCAGATAATATTGCTATCTCTATAGCTAATAAAATAAGTGCATTACATAAGGTTGACACTCAGGTTGCAAGCGGCGCGGGACATCCCGCTGGGCCGCCACGCCGCCCCGCATAAAAGGCCTGCAAAGTGCCGCCGGGCTGACCGCGTCGCCTGTAGCGGGCTGAAGCGGCCACGCCGCTTTGTCCAGCGGGCACCCGCATATCCCGCATAACCTACCTCCCCGAAAAAAACTTCCTCTCCTCTCGATGGGGAAAGTTCCCACGGCTGCGCCGCCTTCGCCCACCTGACGCCCCTCCTTCGCCCTCCTCGTACACGGCCTGCTCCCTGCCGCCGACACCCCTTCACGAGCTCCTCTCCGCCTCCTCGTACGCAGGAGGGAGGACTGCGTCCCGTTGGCTGCCGGCGCCCGCGCCCAGCAGCCACGATTCGCCGGCTCGCCGCTCCCCAGCGCCCGCGACGAGCTGTAGGCTGCCGCACTCCCGCCGCTGCCCTCGACGAGCCGCCGTGCCAGCGCACCCCGGCGACCTCCAGATCCAACCCTGCTGAAGAGTTCAATCCCTTTCCCTTGCCCTGCTGCATTATGATTGTGCCATACTCCTTTCTGTTGGGAGTACATCTTTTGTTGCCACTAGCTTAAATCCTTTAAATCCTGTTGTAGATCCTTAAATCCCGTGGTGTTTTCGTGAGTAGCTTCAATGTTAGGTGTCATTTAATTCAGTTTTCTTTGTGGTTTCAGTGTTAGGTGTGTCTCGGTCACACAGTTCATCATTTTTTTTCCAGTTCAATTATGGGCAATAATTTTTGCCCAGCACCCAGTTTTGGTGACATTTTAGTTCAGTTCAGTTATGGAGCAACCATGGTGAGAAACTTCTTGTGGAGCAAGTGCTCATGTATGTTTTGCCTGGGTGTAGGTTCCTTGTGTTCCTGTGATATACGGTCTGAAGAGCTCCTTGTTTATTGAGCAACCATGGTGGGGTCGACGGCGGCATCGCTGCCATCTCCACATCGGGACTGCCCTACAGAAATCCTCGATGGAGATGTTGTCCCTCCACCGCCTCCCTCACACGCTGAAGCTGTTGTTTCTCCGTCGCTTCCCTCATCGATTGGAGCTGTTGTTTCATCACCGTCCACTTCAGCAAGGGCTCCTGCAACCTTGCCGCGCCCTTTCCTCCCGTCCAAGAACAAAGGCCATGCATCCAAGAACAAAGGGCATGCGTCAACTGAAGAAGTCGCTGCAGCTACAACACTTTGCTCCCTTGGTCCATTGACCCAAGATCGTCACCAAGGTACATGTTGCTCCCTTGCCTTTTAATCCAGAAATTACACATAGAAATTTCTCGCATTAGCAAAACTGAGTTGTGAATTTCTCCTCCTTTTTAACAAGATAATGCAGCTTATTTTTTAAGAAAGGAAAAAGGATGAGTTACAAATGCAAATGTTAACTTATATTTTATTTGCAATTGGGCCCAGTACTGTTTGCAACCAGATACAAATTAACTGGAAACTGTGCTCTTACTTATATATTTTTTGTATGACTGAAAACAGGTTACTCATTAGTTTCTGTTCTTCCTACAATATATTACATATAGCTGGCGATCATTATCAGATGAGCAACTGGTTGAGTTATCCTGATTCTTGTGTGTAGGATGTGGAGTCTCAGGAGAAAAGCAACGACTCCCAAAATCCCCACCAAAGAAGAGGCTGAGCTCACCGTTAGTGGTGCCCGTAGTGCGATCCCCAGGGGTTAATGTCGTGTTATCTCAGGCATCTCCAAGATTAGGTGTGAAACGATCGTCGCCAACACTGCCTCAGATTCCTCGTAAGTTTTAATGTCTATTTTGCACATATGTTAAGTTTTAATGTCAATTATGCGCATATCTCAAATGTCTTGGCATAAGTTATTTGTTCATCTCAAATTCCGTAGGTCTTTCACGTAGAGCAAAAAGAAGAAAACTTAAATCTGAAATCTGGAATGATTTTGATCCTGTGTATGATGGCAACAAACTCAAGGAAGCCCACTGTATGCATTGCAAGAGAGTTTTTGTGGTTACAAGAGAAGCTGGTACTAGTCAATGCATTAGGCATCTGTTAGTTTGTGAGGAAAGAGCTAAGATCGATGAGTTTCTCGACTCAGTTAAATCAGCCATGCCACAACAGGATCCAAATAGTCTAGAAAAATGGAACTATGACCCCGACAGAGCTCATTGGGAGTTGATGAGGATGATTGTCGTGCATGAATTGCCATTCTCCATAGTGGAATATGATGGATTTAGGCGATTCGTGCGTAGTCTGAATCCCACATTTGAGGTGGTGTCTAGGACAACAATAAGACTTGATTGCCTCATGCTATTTCATGAACAAAGGACAAAGCTTCGAGAGGCTATACAAAACTTAACCTCTCGTGTCTCTTTAACCACCGACATGTGGACTTCAAGTCAACTCGTGAGCTATATGTGCATAACATGCCATTTTGTTAGTGAGAACTGGAAATTGCAGAAAAGAGTGATTTGGTTTTCCGAGGCACAAACACCACACAATGGAACAAATTTATTTAATATTATGTTAGAATGCATGCAATATTGGGGTTTGCCAAAGAAGATTTTCTCCATTACGCTAGACAATGCATCAAATAACAACTCGTGTGTGAGGTACATCAAATCCAATCTGCTAGGAAAGAATTTGCTACCTTGTAAAGGAGATCTTTTACATGGTCGATGTGCATCCCATGTGATCAATCTTATTGTCCAAGACGGGTTGGAGATTACTTGCAAGGCAGTGGATAATATCAGGGAAAGCATCAAGTTTGTTAGAAGCTCCCCCACTCGGAAACAGAAATTTAAGGAAATAGTTGCACAAGAAGGTATTTCTTGCAAAAAGAACCTATCTCTAGATGTCGTTACACGGTGGAATTCAACGCATTTGATGATCAAAACAGCCCTAGAGTATAGGAGAGCATTCACCGCTATGAAGTTGCAAGACACCACATTTACATGTCAACCTACAAATGTTGAATGGGAAACGGCAGAATCTGTATGCAGCTTGTTAGAGGTTTTCCTTGACCCAACTATGATGGTATCCGGTACATTATACCCAACGGCTCATTTGTATTTCCACGAACTTTGGAAAATTCATCTAATATTGCAAAGAGAGGCCAAACATAAGGATATTGTCATCAAATCTATGGTTGAAGCAATGCAAGAAAAGTTCATGAAGTATTGGAAGCTATCATACTTGACCATTTGTCTTCCGGTCATACTCGACCCAAGGTACAAGTTCAAATTCTTGGAGTTCTGCTTGAAATCTGGACTTGAAAGTGAAGCAACAAGATATCTTGCTAAAGTGAAGAGAACATTCAAAGATCTATTTGTTGAATATTCTGTGCATGAGGGTGACTCAAATATGGGAAATGATCAAGGAACCAACAATGTTGGTACAAGTATTGATAACCCATGGGATCAATGGAACAAACATGTTAAGCAACATCAACAAGATCGAGCAAAGCTAAGTGAACTTGATATTTACCTAAAAGATGATGTTTGCCCGCAAGAAGATGGCTTCGACATACTATGTTGGTGGTCCACAAATGCACACAAGTACCCCATAGTATCTCGGATAGCAAAGGATGTATTGGCTGCACCTGCATCTTCTGTAGCATCAGAGTCAGCCTTCTCCACCGGAGGAAGAATACTGAGTGGCTATAGGAGCAGAATGATAGAAACCACTGTAGAGTCATTAATCTGTCTACAAGACTGGATGCGACCCCGCGGTAACAATCTCTCTTTTTAGTGATATTTAGCATTCTTTGGTGTTATGATGATAAAACTTTAACATTCTTTCTCTCATTCCAGGAACTAATCATGTCGGCACAATAATAAACGATGTTATTTATGAAACACATGCCGATATTGATGCTCATTAATTGCAGCATTAGGTAAGCCTAATCTTGAAATACATATTGTTTCTTTTCCATGAATCATCACAACAGCAGGTTAACTAGTAAATACAGTTAATTTACACCATATTCATATCAGTAAATGCTTGTTTCTTTTCTCTCATTCTAATTCTTTTTTAGAAGATGAGATACATAACAGTTGGAGACAACTTCCTGTTCTGCTCTCGAGTGTATTCTGATTTCATCCATTGACTAAATATCTTACACCATATTCATATGCAGAACCTCCGTGCAGTATATTTGGAGACCCTCGGCATCAGCAGCAGTATTAGGCCCAGAAGATCAAGCTTTTTGTACAAGCGATGAAGCATCTGAAGCTACTTGGGTCTAGTTGCATTAGAATTATCAGTCATTTTCATATCAGGAGTGGCCTGATTTAGCTATAGTAGTTAATTGAATTCTTGCTATCTTGTTGAATTTAGCTGTAGTAATTCATGCCACTGACCTTCTGCAGTAATATGTTTCAACACTGTTGAGTTTACTGAAACTCGCAAAATGTTTCAGAATTCAGAGGGTTCTCTTGCTGTACATGCTAGTTTGCTGAATGAGTACATTATTTTTTCTGTGCGCACGTTGTTGTCCTGAAAGGCTGAAACCAAGCAGCTGACTCTAATATATGTGGCTCTTGTAGTCTTGTGATAAATTTTGTGATGTAGTACAACGTTGGGACTGTACATAGTGTTTGGCGGGTCTTTGCGGGCACATGCGGGCTACCGCATTGTCTGCTAATAATTAAGCGGCCTGAGGCGGGCAGCCGCGGTGGCCCGCTAAAATCGTTGGATCCCGCTTAAGCGTCTGGCGGGCAGCCGCATCCCGCCCCACTTGCAACCTGAGTTGACACGCAGGTCATTAAAGTGCAATCATATGGCTCCAGCCATCATGCCGAATCATGACACGCAGGTCATGTTAATCAAATTACATCATATAGTCATCTCATACATAATCAAATTAATATGAGCACTGCTATACCACATCATATGCACACGCAAACCATCCTGCAAAACCAAGTTAGACGCCTCTAATCGGTTCATGCAAAAACTTGTTTTACGTGGCTTCTAAGGTTTCGAAACAAACCGAAGCTACCAACGTCCATCATCAAGCATGATAATCCAAGTCGCTAGATTAACATTGCGGGGTGTATGAAACACGAGATAATAAAATCTCGAGCCCCATACTAAACTTCGTCATACGCGTGATCCCCGTGCAGATCATATCTGCATTGCCCTTTCGTCTGCGAAATTTCATCTTTCTTTTTAACTACGGTGGAATTCAATGAACTGTTAGCACTTCGTTGATCAATCAGGATCGCGGATTGCCAGAACATTGAAACTCCACCATACTGTTATCAAGATCAGAAATATGCAAATTCCAGGGAAGCAACAAGAACATCGGGTAAGAGATTTCATCTGCTACCCGCACAAATAATTTTCAGTAATAGAACTCATCTACTACCTAATTATATTGTGCAACACCCATACATCTCTATGTATTCTAGATCGCAACCTGCATCTACGCATAACCTGGCTCTGATACCACTGAAGGGTAACGCAGCAGAAAACAAAAAATTTCGACCTACGCACCAGCCCAGGACCACTATGGAGACTGCATACAAGGTTTGATCTTTTCGTTACCGACTCGTAGCGCAGCGGAAGTAGAGTCGATGACGATCGGCGGTGCAGATCCCCGCAGCTAGGATTTACAACCTCCCAACCGCGAGGATGTATACCGTCATCCGCCCCACGGACAGCCCTCCGGGAGGCGGTCAGACAGTCCCCCGGACGGTGTCGCGGACAGCCCTTCGGGAGGACCCACGAAACTCGGACAGTCACTCGGACAGCCCTTCGGGAGGCACTCCCGAACTAAGACCGAAACTACGATCTCTCTACAGAGTTGCACACATACGGTGTCATCTATCCGGCAGGGCTTCGCCGTCCAGAACTAGTTCTCACCGGAACCCAGACAGCCTTTCGGCTCTATGAAACTATTTCGCTGGGAGGGAGAGAGAAGCCAGATAACATCAGATGGCATGTGTATGTGAGAAAGAGTGAGTGTGGAGAGTGCATCTCCACCTCTATTTATAGGAAAACCCAAGGGGTAGAGTGACACTTGAAATACCCAAAATGCCCTTCACAAGGGCACAAAGGTAAAAGCAAGTGGGCAGCCCTAATCCTTCCATGTCATCCCTAGATCTTTTGTGAAGATATTTGTGGAAGGCCAACTTCCAACCATAACCATAAATGCATTTTCACTATTCACGACGACATTTTTCAGCGTCCGTTCGAACTGGAAATATTTATGTGGGCTTAGAACATTTCCAGTACCCACTAAAATAATTTTCAACGCGCTCCGAAACAATTCCGGTTTAGTGATTTTCATCTGCGAAAAGCATCTGAAGCGGTTCCGGCAGCTCCGGAACATTTCCGGTTTTCATCCCGGAAAATTCCAGAAAGTTTCCAGAACGATTCTGGCACCCTCCAAGAATTATCAGGCATGTGCCAAAACCAATTTGACTTTATGGTATCCCCTGAAAGAACTTTTCAGTTTCACCGAAACTCTTCCGGTGTTCTCTCTCCGGAACTCATCCGTTGTCTCCGAATTTTTTTGGTGAATTTCTCTCAGACTCCCTGTCTAGTATTCAGCAGATAGATGACCCTTAAGCGTGTGACCCTATAGGTTCGGTGAAGTATAGACATGACCCGGAACCCCTTCCGATCAATGATCAACATCGGAGCCGTGGACACCCATATTGACCCCTATACCCACACGAATGAATATTCGAGTGAACCTCCAGTTGCCGTGTGCTATTCCTGTTGCTTCACGATATGTTACAAATACCCGAGGTGAGACATGTTGGCATCCCCGTGGATCAACAACTTGTCCACTATGCCAGTTACCTCGTTACCGGTATTGTTCTCTTTTCTCGTTCCCGTGTTCCGGCATCCCCGTGATCAAATCACAAAGTGTCTGGCCAGACGATGATGGATACCGTAACACCGAGAGGGACCAGAGATATCTCTCCATCGTCAGAGGAGCAAATCCCAATCTTGAGCTATCAGGTTACTTGACATACTTTCCCATGAACCCGTAAGCCGCCGTAATAGCCATCCAGTAACGGATGACGTTTAACAAACCCCAAAGTTCATGAATCAAGCATGAAGAAACTCGATACTCTCATGGTCTGAGGAATCATGCAAACGTTAACCATCTCTGTGTTATAAACCATTTAACTTGTGACGAATGTATCTCATAGCATAACATCAATTCGGGTCGATTCAACACAAATGTTCTTCTAACATTGTGCCCTCAAAATTGCCGGCATAGCCATGCCCATGATCAGGAAAACAGGATCATCATGCAATACTTGAGCCAGTCTTAGAGGCCAGACTAGGAATACATTTTACCGTTTATTATTCCACACGTGCATATGAGTCTTCCTCCGAGCCTCGTGGTTATTGCAGACTCGAGAACCATAGCAGTTATAGCATGGAACATAAACCTAATTATGAACAGGGAGATAATCAATAACATTTATTATTGCCTCTAGGGCATATCTCCTACACATACCCCCTGATACAATCCATAGATACATCAAAATAAGCAAACAACACAAAGAAAATAGAATCTGTCAAAAAACAGAACAGTCTGTAGCAATCTGTAAACTTCGAATACTTCTGTAACTCCAAAAATTCTGAAAAATTAGGAAAATCTCGGCAATTTGTATATCAATCTTGTGTAAAAACTTAAGATCCAATTGAGGCTCTGGTGAATTTAAAAAATTCCTGGACTGAGCGCAAAAGTTTCTGTTTTTCAGCAAAACCAAATCAACAATCACCGTAAACCATCCCAAAGGTCTTACTTGGCTCAAACACTAATTAAAACAATAAAACACAATTACTACAGAGGTAATAATGTGTAAAACACTCAAAAACAGAAACAAAAACAAACACAAAAACAAAAAATAAAATTGGGTTGCCTTCCAACAAGCGCTATTGTTTAACGCCCCTAGCTAGGCATAACGCAATAGATCTAGGTATTGTCATCTTTGGTATGCAATCCATACTTAATTAAACCATCAAAAGCTTTTCTAAATAGATCTATCCTTTTTATTTCTCTTCTAGTAGATGAACTTAATTCATGAAAAGGACTTTGACTAGTAATTTTAACATTCATAAACCCATAATCTGGATCATCACCATAAATATCATCGTATAAAACCCGTATCTTATTTCTAATGGGTTCCCTAGCCATCTTTTCCAACCAATCATCCTTATACCCTACGAAAATTCCCCTTCTTATCCAATCAAATTCATCATAAGTCTCGAGGTACAAGGTTTGAGTGACTTCCGCGTAGGGAACTCTCCTCCTAAGATTTTCACTATAAGATTGATAGTCTCTAGATTCCAGACTACGCAAAGTTTCTTTATCATGGAGAATTTCTTCAACGGGAGGGTGTTCAACATCTTTATTATAGAAAGCAAAAATCTCCCTAGCTTCTTGTACAATAAAATCAAATTCTCGCATAAGGGTAATAGTAGCAATCTTTTTAGCTTTAGGATGATTAATATTGGGAAGTTCATAAAACACCTTTTGTAAAGCAGGATGGATGTGCACAAATTTTCTTTCTAACTTTTCAATGAGCATGACAATAGCATCTGAATAACAGTTCGTATCGAGAAGAATAGATCTTTTATTAATAGGCATAGTTCCCGTACAATCAAAGAACTCTTGAATAACACTTTTTCCAATAATATTACCGTCTCCTACTTGAAAAGTTTTAGCTTTATAATTAGGAGGAGGTTCAGTTTCATGATCTAGAGAGCAAGATCCAAATTTTTTCTCAAGATTTGTACTAGCAATACCCTCAAAATTTTCAATGATAACCTTCCCAGATTCAGACATGATGGCAACGAATCGAACTAGCACACAAGCAAACAAAAAGACGAACGGAAAAAGGGCGAATAAAAAGGCAAATCTTTTTGGTTTTTCTGATAATCGTTTTAGAAGTGGGGGAGAGGAAAACGAGAGGCAAATGGCAAATAATGTAAATGCAAGAGATGAGTTTGTGATGGGTACTTGGTAGGCTTGATGTAGATCTCCCCGGCAACGGCGCCAGAAATCCTTCTTGCTACTTCTTGAGCTTGCGTTGGTTTTCCCTTGAAGAGGAAAGGGTGATGCAGCAAAGTAGATAAGTATTTCCCTCAGTTGTTGAGAACCAAGGTATCAATCCAGTAGGAGATACAAGCAAGTCCCCAATCTTTGCACCTACACAAACAATCAAACACTTGCACCCAACGCTATAAAGGGGTTGTCAATCCCTTCACGGTTACTTGCAAGGATGAGATCTGATAGAGATAGATATAAAAGATTACTAGAACGAAAAGTAAAACAAAAGTAAAAAGATTACAGCAAAGTATTTTTGGTATTTTTGGTTTATAGATCTGAAAATATAATATGGAAAATAGACCCGGGGGCCATAGGTTTCACAAGAGGCTTCTCTCTTGAAGGAAAATAATACGGTGGGTGAACAAATTACTGTCGAGCAATTGATAGAAAAGCGCATAGTTATGACGATATCCAAGGCAATGATTATGCATATAGGCATCACGTCCGTGTCAAGTAGACCGAAACGATTCTGCATCTACTACTATTACTCCACACATCGACCGACTCATGCCTGCATCTAGAGTATTAAGTTCATGAAGAACAGAGTAACGCATTAGGTAAGATGACATGATGTAGAGGGATAAACTCAAGCAATATGATGAAAACCCCATCTTTTTACCCTTGATGGCAACAATACAAATACGTGCCTCGCTACCCCTACTTTGTCACTGGGTAAGGACACCGCAAGATTGAACCCAAAACCAAGCACTTCTCCCATTGCAAGAATTGCCAATCTAGTTGGCCAAACCAAACCAATAACTCGAAGAGACTTGCAAAGATATGAAATCATGCATATAAGAATTCAAAGAAGATTCAAATAATATTCATAGATAATCTGATCATAAACTACTCACGCATCATCGGAGGGGCAATGGAGTTGATGTAGATGCCCTCCGTGATCGAATCCCCCTCCGGCAGATTACTGGAAAAGGCTCCAAGATGGGATCTCACGGGAACAGAGGGTTCCGGCGGTGGAAAAATATTTTTGCGGCTCTTTTTGGTATTGGGGGAATATTTGGGAATTTATAGACCGAAGATTAGGGTTGCAGGACCTGTAGGGAGGCCACAAGCCAGGGGGGCGCGCCCCCCTAGGGCGCGCGCCCTGCAGGCTTGTCGCCTCCTGACAGGTCTCCTGCCTTCCTCTCCAAGTCTGGCAGGTTTCTTCTGGTCCAAGAAAAATCATCGCGAAGATTTTATTCCGTTTGGACTCCGTTTGATATTGCTTATCTGCAATACTGAAAAACAAGGAAAAAAAACAGAAACTGACACTAGGCACTAGGTTAATAGGTTAGTCCCAAAAATAATATAAAATAGCATATTAATGCATATAAAACATCCAAAACAGATAATATAGTAGCATGGAACAATCAAAAATTATAGATACGTTGGAGACGTATCAGACTAATGGTTGCCTTGAGTTATATTCGAAGGATTTGTCCATAGGCACTTCTTGAAGTACATGTGTTGGTTTCAAGGAGTTTATATGGTGACCAAGGTGGTATGTAAGGTTTTATCCAAAGATTGGTCATGTGAGAGTTGATCTCATTGCAAGCATGTCTTGAAGAAGAAGATTGTGTGAACATTCATGTTTACCTTCAAGACATCATCTTTGTGAAGAGAGAAGAGAAGACACAAGGTTGATCAATATTAAGGCAAAGAATGATTCAAGTTGATCAACACACAAAGCGTAGAAGATGTACCAAGTGGGATCAAGTGATCCCATGGTATGGTAAGCATTGTCCATTGCGCTTTGTGTACTAACCCATGGTCTACGTGAGAGTTCGTTGTGGGGTTAGGTATATTTCCATGGGCTTGCGTCAAGAGGAAGATCTCATACAACCCATGGAGGATGACATCAAGTGGTGATCGTCATCAAGGTTGCGGTGTGCAAGTTCAAGTAAAGCATCACGGAGAGATCATGCTTGAAGCTTGCCGTCCATTGTGGTGACAATGGACTTGTGAAGATGTGCCAAAGAGTGGCTCACCCATAGTGGAGTATGGGGGAGCAATCAACTAGTCTTCATCGAGCCAACGCAATCAAGAAAGGTGGTCCATCTTGAGAAGGACAAGATCGTCATCATCTAGCTCAAGTGGACTATGCGCAAGGCAAAGGTTTGACCTTGATAGAGTTTTCTATTTTACCGGTCTCATAGTGGTAGTTGGGAGACCGGGTTATAGGATCGATGGGCGTACTATCAAGGGGGGCTCTCAAGTGAGTAGCTTGATCGTATCGTTCGTTGAGAGCTCAAACCATTGCATTCTTGGCATCATCATCTTTCTTGGTTCTTGGTTGGTTTTTCTCTTTGTGGGTTCTTGAGCTTATGGTCAGCTTCCTGACAAGCTCAAGTTCATCGAAAACGGAGTCCATATGCATCTTCTATGATGTTTTCGATGCTGGAGTTTTTGCCGGTTCTTCATTCATAGAGGTGTTTCACATCTCTATACCATTAGCATTTTCATACTGCCTCTTCTTTGGATAGTACTTGTCGTGTGCTATCCAACAAGCTTGAGTTTGCTCAATTCGGAGCTCGTATGCGAAAGTTATGGCAGTTTTAGTGCGAGAGCTGTTTTTCTCTGAACAGGCGGTAGTACCGCTTGGGCGGCACTTCCGCTATGTACTACCGCTCTACTTCCGCTTATATTTTGTTCTCTGGTCAGGATGGTTTTTTGGACGATAGTAGTGGGCGGTAGTAGGGCGGTAGTACCGCCCGCGCGGTACTACCGCTCTCTAGTACCGCTGCTACTACCGCTTATTTCTGGGGTCTGGCGTCTTACTGCATCCCAGCGGAAGTACCGCTGGGTAGGGCAGTAGTACCGCTCCGGCGGAACTACCGCCTCAAGTTTTCTGCCGTTTTGCATGCTTTCCTTGGAACTACTGTGCTAAGCGGTAGTACCGCTCAGCCGAGCGGTAGTACCGCTTGTGCACGACCTATGCACATAACGGTTGGATTTGGAGGGCCCTATAAAAGGGGGTCTTCTTCCCCATTGCTCCCTAACTCTTGAGCTCGTGTTCTTCCTCCATTGTTGACCTTCTTCGAGCTTTCTATCTCTCAATCCCTCCAATGATTCTTGCTAGTTCTTGAGGGAAAAGGGAGAGGAGATCTAGATCCACATTTCCACCAATCACTTTCTCCTCTATGTGAGGGGAACCCCTTGGATCTAGATCTTGGAGTTCTTCGTGTTCTTCTTTGTTCTTCCTCTCATTTTCCTCCATAGCATTAGTTGTTGTGGTGGGATTTGGGAGAGAAAGACTTGGGCGCTCTGTGTGCCCTTGTCATTGCATTTGGTGCATAGGTTTGAGTTCTCCACGGTGATACGTGGAAGTGAAGTTTGAGAAGCTTATTACTCTTGGGTGTTTGAGCACCCTAGAGCTTGTTCCTCTTGGGTGCCTTGGCGCCCTAGACGGTTGGTGGTGCCTCGGAGCTCAATCATTGTGGTGTAAAGCTCCGGGCAAGCGTCGGGGTGTCCAATTAGGTTGTGAAGATTGCCCCGAGCAATTTGTACGGGTATCGGTGACCGCCCCCAAGGGTTGCCAAAGTGTACGGGTACCGGTGACCGCCCCCAAGGGTAGCCACTTGTACGGGTTCGGTGACCGTCCTCAAGGGTCCCTTAGTGGAATCACGACATCTTGCATTGTGCGAGGGTGTGATGAGATTACGGTGGCCCTAGTGGCTTCTTGGGGAGCATTGTGCCTCCACACCGCTCCGAACGGAGATTAGCATCCGCAAGGGTGTGAACTTCGGGATACATCGTCGTCTCCACGTGCCTCGATTATCTCTTACCCGAGCCCTTTACTTGTGCACTTTACTTTGTGATAGCCATATTGTTTCTTGTTATATATCTTGCTATCACTTAGCTGTTTATCTTGCTTAGCATAAGTTGTTGGTGCACATAGGTGAGCCTAGTTGTTTTAGGTTTTGTGCTTGACATATTAAACGTTAGTTTTATTCCGCATTTGTTCAAGCCTAAACCGTAATTATTTTAAAGCGTCTATTCACCCCCCCTCTAGGCGACATCCACGTCCTTTCAATCGGGTTCAGTAGTACGTAGTGCGAGGGATCGACCACTCGTGTTTAGTAGTGCGAGGGATCGATCGATCGCTCGGGCAGTAAGTGAACACCTTGCTCGATCGGGTTCAGTTAGGTAGATAGTGAACGCCTTACACACGCGCGCTTACGAGAGAAACGCGCAAACCGCACTGCATCTCTCGGCCTCGATCACCCACCGATTACTCATCATAACCGCGAAATCCCCAAATATTTTCTTGCCCTCACTTCTATCACGATTTTTTACGTCATGAACGGCCCAAAAAAATGCTTTCTTTGCTCGGAGCAAAAAATAAAAAAGTCCAAAATAAATCCCCCCAAAATAAAAAAACATGATGCACGTCCAAGAAGTTAAAAATTATGAAGTAAATCGATCAGTAGGTATAAGTCAACTTATATCTAGTGTACCAAAAATCAAAATGAAAATACAACTAGATTATATCCGTGTGTTATGACAGTAACCTTGTTAAAACAAATGCGTAAAATAGGTGGCCTAGATGGTTATGGTTTTTGTGACGGAACCATCTCAGGGTTTAAGTACTAGACTTAGCACTGGTGCTTGCATTTTTCTGGATCTATTTCAGGCTTTTGTGCGATGTTCGTTAATGTCAAGATGATGTGCCGACCCAACCTCTCGGAGGTGCCTTTGGTGAATTTGTCAATGTCAAAGATAATGTGCTGGCCCGGCCTGTCGAAGGTGCTCATAGGGGTACATTCCGCGTGCGTGCATTCATAGGGATAAGTGTATGCGCGCATGTATAGGCGTCTGTTAATTATTATTTTATCCTTTTTGAGGTAAAGAAGCTCATGAACTTAAAACATGTTCACGGGTTTAAAAATATTCAAGAATTTCATAAAAACATGTACAAAAGAATCACTATTTTTAAAATATTCCTGATTTTGAAAAATGTCACAAATTCAAAAATATTCACAAATTTATGAAAAGAAAGAAAATATTCAATATAAAAAAAAAAATAGAACCGCTGGAAACCGAGGAACAAAGCAAACGAATAAAAACTATAAAAAAGAAAAGGGAAAGGAAAATATGAAAGAAATGCCTCGCAAAAAACAGACAGGGAAAAATAACGTTGCGGAGAACCGGCAGAGGTAACGCGTAGTGCGTAACGAAAAAAGGAAATAATGGGCTGATCCATTTACTGTTCACTGCCTGCGATTCATCATTTCTACTGTGAGATAGCCCGTCGATGTAATGCCAAATGAGCAGCTTGTTCTCAGTTTTTGTTTCTTCTTTTGGCCATGTCGTGTCCTGAAGTTTTTAAAATATTTGCTTTTGCTTATCTAAATACTTCCTTGTCATGGCAAAAAATTCTGGAGTATAGCGTTTGCATAGCTCAGTGTGAAATTGTGTTGCTGGTTCATCGCTCAAATCAAACAGGGCATATTTCAAAAACAAAAAGGCTGAAAAACGTGGTTGTGGCCCTTGTGTGTTCGAGAGAAGAAAAGAAAATCCTACGAATGGTTCAGTATCTTTGCATACAACACATCATTTTCATCAGAGGAAGGATGCGTACGCCAGGTAAAATATTTCAGTTGGGACCTGATGACCAGATTGAAATTGCTGTCCTATAGTGTAGATGTCATGGTGATAAACAAGTTTCAGTGGAATTCAGCCTGAGTGGCTACTCGCAAGCTTTCTCAAAATGGCTAATCAGCCCAGAAATATGCAAAAATAATTCATCTAACATAGACATAGCTCAAAAGCTGCAAATATGCTCAAAATCATTTGAGCAGACTTATCAGCAAAGAAAATAAAAACAGCTCTTGATTTATATTTTAAAATAATAAAACATATGAGGCAGCGACAAATGGTGTATTAAAACAGAGAAAAGGTAGACTGTGAAGCATGAACTACATAGATTTGCTTCAGGCATCCAACACTTGGAGTATTTAACAAAAAACTACCACATTTCATGGAAACGTGTCCACAAACTATCACTTTACGATTTTGTGCGGAAAACTATCACTTTTGTCCTAATCCGTGGCAAAAAACTACCAAGTGTGAAAAGTGCCCGATTTACCTCTTCTAAACGCCTTTCTGACATGCTGGGCCCACAAGTCAGGTTGACCGTTAACAGGAGGCCAACGGCGGGGGCTAGCCAGCCAGCTCGAGCGGAGGCCAGCGCACGGCGCGGCGGCCTGCCTGCCCGGCGGCGCGGCCTGCCCAGCGGCGCGGCGGCACGGCCTGCCTGCTTGCCCGGCGGCGCGGCCTGCCTGCTCACTGGCGCGGTGGCCTGCTCGCCGGCCGGCGCGGTCGCCCGGGCGGACGACGACGAGTTGGACAGGAAGAGCTACAGCGAGAGAGGGGTCGTGTATGGCGCGAGGAAGCCACCCGGCTTCAGCGCGCCCATGGTGGTGCTCCTCGTGGCGCGACAACTCCCCCACCATCCCGGCCGCCGCGTTCCTCGTGCTGTCGCGGCAGGAGCAGCAGCAGCAGAGCCGGCTGCACGGGCTCGACCCGGAGGTGGTCGCCTCGTTCCCCGCCATGACCTACGCCGAGGCGAGGGCGCTCCGGGAGAAGGAAGCGGGAGGCAAGGGCGACGATGACACGGCCGTGCTCGAGTGCTCCGTCTGCCGCAGCGAGTTCGAGGACGGGGGCCAGCTCCGGCTCCTCCCCAAGTGCAGCCACGCCTTCCACTCGGACTGCATCGGGGAGTGGCTCGCCGGCCACGTCACCTGCCACGAGACGCACATAACCTGTTCGATGTAATGCACATGAGGGTGGAGAGAGGTGGAAGAAGAGGGTTGACGTGTGGGCCCTATCTGTAATAACGGTCAAAGTTAACGGTCAACCTGACTTGTGGGCCCAGCATGTCAGAAAGGCGTTTAGAAGAGGTAAATCGGGCACTTTTCACACTTGGTATTTTTTTTGCCACGGATTAGGACAAAAGTGGTAGTTTTCCGCACAAAATCGTAAAGTGGTAGTTTCTGGGCACGTTTCCATGAAATGTGGTAGTTTTTGGTTAAATACTCCAACACTTGTATCACCCATGACTACACAAAAATAAATGTAAAATTAAAATGACAACTACAAACACACGCGAGTACAAAGCATGACACCTCTTGACAAGACAACAGTTTGAATCCTGTCTCCAATTTTTTTCACATTCTAGAAGAACAAAATCTTTGAAAAGATGTCAAATACCTTACCGGATACCACTCACCAATTCCAAAATACCACACTGGAGTTATGCTCTAAAACCTGAACTATACACACACACAGATGTATCTCACTACATTATACCCCAATTCTCCTTTTGAACTCAGCAGTAGTCGATGGTAATTTCAGAACCAGCAGCACATAACCATCGGTGAACATGGCCTCCGTGAAGTTTCCCTCCACAACTAAGAAGTCAATGCACTTGTTCTTCAACTCCTGACAGTTGTAAGTTTCAGCCTAAGATTGTTGCAACTGTATCTAGATAACTTCTGGGCACAAATAATCTTCAGTCGGTCCACTGCATACCGATCAGCCGCAGGGAGTAGATCCTGAAACATCTCAGTGGAAGAGTCCTCAAGCTAGTTTTCTCGGGGCAATTCATCTGTGTAAATGAACCTGTGCATAATGTTGTAGGTTTGATGTCGTGTAGCTAGATGGATGACGTGTTGATCATATAGTACCATGGAGTTAACATTACATATAGCGAGAGAGTTATGCACCAACATAGCAAAACTGAATACATTAAAAGGTTCATGACACCACATGTACAAAAGAAGAAAGAGAAAAACAGAGAAATGAGTTGCTAATTTGGCAATTGTATGATTTATTGGTATTAAGTACTCAATAACAACTAAGCCCAATACTTCAGGAGTAAGATTTTACAATTTCTAGCTTCCAGGCTCCCTCCTCAGCAAATATATATGTGCTTCACAAGATGTCAGATACCCACTCACCAAACCCAAAACACCAAAATAAGACTATGCTTGAACGCGTGAAGCATAAACATGTTTATGCTCTAACCCTCCTTTTGAGCTCAGCAGTAATCAAGGGGAATTTCAGAACCAACAACGCATAACCATCAGTGAACATGGCCTCCTTAAAATTTTCTTCCACCGCGAAGAAGTCAATGCAGCTGTTCTTCAACTCCTGGCAGTTGTAGGTCTCGGCACAAGCCAACATGGTTGCAACTGTATCTACCGAAACCGTATTCCATAACTTTTGGGCACAGATAACCTTGAGCCGATCAAGCGCATATAGATCAGCCGCGGCGAGTAGATTCTGGAGCATCTCGGTGGGATAGCCGTCGGACTCGTCTTCTCCGGGTAATTCGTCCATGTATATAAACCCAAGCATAGCTCTGAACGTTGCGGGCGTGATGTCGTGCAGCCTGATGGATGACATGGTAGCCTCGGACATGGAACCGAAGAGCTGCGCTCTGAAGACCGGCGAGCGGGCAGCAACCACCGCGCGGTGAGCGAGGAAAGTCTCGTCGCCGACGACGAATGAAACGTCCGTCCCGTCGGCACGATCAAGCAGGCGGCCAAGATGAGTCCCGATATCTGAAGGCGGGACGGGGATAGCAGGTCTGTCGTCAATGAGTATGATGGCGCATACAAACGTGACGCGCCTCTCTGCCAGGAAAATTTCCTCCAGAATGGTTGCCTTGGCAAACCGATTCCATCCCCAGGAGTCACGGCGGCGTTTATCTCCGTTGGTTTCAAAGGTTTGGAATGTCCTCTGCAGTATCTCCGGCGCAGATGGATTGCCGTCGCTGCCGACGACGAAGGCCTCGATGACGGCCCTGATCCTTGTGGTTTTGCTCATGTGCCTGAAGAAGATGGAAATATACTCGCCCTTGTCGGCCTCGCTCTGGCCGCGCGGGAAGAACTCGATCCTCCAGTGGTGTCCCCCGGCGGAGACGACGTCGGAGTGGACGGCCTTGCCGATGGGAAGCTTCCTGCTTTGCTCGTGGTGTACTCTGAACCGGAAGGCCGAAGAGTCCACGGCGGCGATCCGCGCCGTCGGCTCTGCCATCTCGCTAGCTCGCTGAACAAATATTAAGCTCTAGTAAAAAAGATTGAGCGCACGCCAGACGGCCAGAGGCTCGAGGGACTAAAGAAGAAGACAGGAGGTGGGTGAAGAGGTGGGCACTTACTGGCTTGCTCGCCAGCCGCCGGAGGTTGGCCTGCTGGTGGCGGCGATCGGTCGGAGCCGAGACTGCTCTTGGCCGCCGGCCCTTGCGAGTCCACGCTAAGTTTGACCGATGGAGCAATAGAACCGGCGGCTTTGTTCGTGCAGGCTTGTAACCACCAACTGTACCAACGACTTTTCCATGTTTGAATAATATGCAATTTTATTTCCAGTTTCCTCTGGGCCCCGCCATCTTTATGCTCCTTGTTATCCTTTCTCCCGTCTGCTCGGGAGACCAACACCTCACGTTCAAGCATCCGGCAGCTCTCACCAACGAGGAACTTACTACAACATTCCACTTTGATTATATGTGTAAGAGCAACTCCAACGCGCCGACCCAAACGGACAACGTTTTTGTTCGCTTTTTGTTGTTCGCTTTTTGTCCGTTTGGGTCGGCCGCCCGCTCGGCGTCCGACCTGTTTGAGATTTGAGTCGGCAGTGCACCCAACGCGTCGACCCATATATGTCGGCGTGGCCGGCTGGCCGCCCTTTTTCAACAGATAGCACAAATTTTGCATTGTTTCACGCACAAATTTTGCATTATTTCACAAGCAAACATATAGTCCACAACCAAATAAATAGCATAGTTTCAACCAAATAATAAATAGCATAGTTTTACAAGCCGAATAAAAATAAAACAGTCTCACATAGTTTTGCAAGCCGAATAAAAAAGATACATCTATTGGTTGCCAACATGAGCCCACATATGCTCAACCAAATCATTTTGCAGTTGCATGTGAGTTTCCCAATCACGCATGTCATAAGAAAATTGGGTGAACTGTTCAAACGTTGCCGCTCCCCCATGATCAGGCACAACATTCTCACCCTGAAACTAAAACCCTTGATCGTAGAGACGTTCCAGACGCTCATCTTCTACGATCATATTGTGCATGATCACACAAGCAGTCATCACCTCCCACAGTTTTTTCGTGCTCCAAGTCTTAGCAGGATACCGAATGATGCCCTATCGAGATTGCAGAACTCCAAAGGCACGCTCGACGTCCTTCCTAGCACTCTCTTGCTCTTGGGCAAATCTTTTTCTCTTCTCTCCGACAGGGTTGGGGATTGTCTTCACAATAGTGGTCCACTGAGGATAGATACCGTCACCCAGGTAGTATCCTTTGTCGTAGTTGTGGCCATTGATGGTAAAATTAACCGGTGGGTTGTTGCCTTCGGCAATCCTAGCAAACACCGGCGAGCGCTGAAGCATGTTGATATCATTGTGTGATCCGGCCATGCCAAAGAAAGAGTGCCAGATCCAGAGATCTTGAGATGCCACGGCCTCAAGTATGACAATGCAAGCCCTGACATGCCCCTTATACTGCCCTTGCCAAGCAGAAGGGCAGTTCTTCCACTCCCAGTGCATGCAGTCTATGCTGCCAAGCATCCCTGGGAAGCCCCTACTGGCATTCATCGCCAACAAACGGGCTGTATCTTGAGTAGTCGGATCTCTCAAGTACTCAGGGCCAAACACAACAATAACAGCCTTGCAGAACTTATACAGGGAGTCTAGGCATGCAGACTCGCTTATACGGACGTACTCATCAATGAGATCACCGGGCACTCCGTATGCAAGCATTCGGATGGTTGCAGTGCATTTCCGATAAGAGGAGAAGCCAATCTTTCCAACGGCATCGTCTTTGCACTTGAAAGAGTCATCGTAGCCGATCACCCTCTCTCTAATACGGTTGAAAAGATGCCTACTCATACGGAAATAGCGACAGAATTTCTGATGTTTGAACAACGGGTTCGTTGTGTCAAAGTAGTCCTTCCAAAGAAGGAAATGTCCGCTCTCTCGGTTGTGATTCAACGCCGGAAGGTGCCCCGGAATGCGGCCATGGAACAACGGCCGCTGGCTATTGAGGTGGTGATGGACCAACACGGCAGCCAAGGTCTCCTCCTCATCATCAGACGAGGAATCGTCGGAGTCACAAAGGAAATTGTGAAAAAAGAACTCGTCGACGGAGTCCATTTTGTACCTTGGCAAACTGTCGGACAGCTTGCGGTCGTCGACGAAGGAGCCGGCCGGCGAAGGGAATAGCGCCGCGCCTCGGACCAGCTAGCTGCCCTGGCGGCGTCTGACGAGCGTGCCGGTGTCCGACGAGCGTGCCGGTGTCAGGACGAAGGATATGGCCGGGGCGGCGAGGCGGCTTCTTGGTCGCGGTCGCGGCTGTGTCGGGGGAGTGGGGGTGGGAAGCGTTCGGTTCCCCGGCGACAAGACGACGGTGGCGGGTGACGTGGGAGGTGGCGGCGTTGCAGGGGGGGATGTTGCGGCACCGGCAGCTGGCAGAGGCACCGGAAAAATGGGCGGTGTTGGAAATATGCCCTAGAGGCAATTAATAAAGTGTTTATTATCATATTTCTCCGTTCATGATAATGGCTTATTATTCATGCTAGAATTGTATTGACCGGAAACTTAATACATGTGTGAATAGATAAACGAATACTGTGTCCCTAGTATGCCTCTACTAGACTAGCTCGTTGATCAAAGATGGTTATAGTTTCCTAACCATAGACATGAGTTGTCATTTGATAACGGGATCACATCATTAGGAGAATGATGTGATGGACTTGACCCAACCGTTAGCATAGCATATGATCGTTCAGTTTATTGCTACTGCTTTCACTATGTCAAATACATGTTCCTCTGACCATGAGATCATGCAACTCCCGGATACCGTAGGAATACTTTGAGTGTATCAAACGTCACAACGTAACTGGGTGATTATAAAGGTGCACTACAGGTATCTCCGAAAGTGTTTGTTGAGTTGGCATGGATCAAGATTGGGATTTGTCATTCCGTCTGTCGGAAAGGTATCTCTGGGCCCTCTCGGTAATACAGCATCACAGAAGCCTTGCAAGCACCGTGACTAAAGAGTTAGTTGCAAGATGATGTATTACGGAACGAGTAAAGAGACTTGCCGGTAACGAGATTGAACTAGGTATTGGATACCGACGATCGAATCTCGGGCAAGTAACATACCGCCGGACAAAGGGAACAACGTATGTTGACATATGAGGTTCACCGATAAAGATCTTCGTGGAATATGTAGGAACCAATATGAGCATACAGGTTCCGCTGTTGGTTATTGACCGGAGAGTCGTCTCGGTCATGTCTACATCATTCCCGAACCCGTAGGGTCCGCACACTTAAGGTTCGATGACGATATAGTATTATATGAGTTATGTGATGAGTGACCGAAGGTAGTTCGGAGTCCCGGATGAGATCACGGACATGACGAGGAGTCTCGGAATGTCCAAGAGGTAAATATCGATATATTGGAAGGTTGTATTCGGATATCGGAAAGGTTCCAAGTGATCCGAGTATTTTCCGGAGTGCCGGAGGGGTTCCGGAACCCCCCGGGGAAGTTATGGGCCTTATTGGGCCATACGGGAAAGAGAGAAGCAGGCCACAGGGGCTGCTGCGCCCCTTCCCTTGCTGGTCCGAATTGGACAAGGGGTTGGGGGGGCGCAACACCCCTCTGTCCTTCTCCCTCTTCCCTTCTTCCTTCCCCTCTTGGTGGACTCCTACTAGGAGTAGGATTCCTAGTAGGAGTCCCCTCCTTGGTGCGCCCCTAGGGGCTGGCCGACCTCCTCCTCCTCCCTCCTTTATATACGGAGAGGGGGGGGGGGGGGCGCCTCTAGACACACAAGTTGATTATCCCAAGCCGTGTGCGGCGCCCCCCTCCACCGTTTAGAGCCTCGGTCATATTTTCGGAGAGCTTAGGCGAAGCCCTGCCGGAATCACTTCACCATCACCGTCGCCACGCCGTCGTGCTGACGGAACTCATCTACTACCTCGACATCTTGCTGGATCAAGAAGGCGAGGAACGTCACCGAGCTGCACGTGTGTAGAACTCGGAGGTGCCGTACGTTCGGTACTCGATCGGTGGAGCTCGAAGGATTGTTCGACTACATCAACCGCGTTGTGAGACGCTTCCGCTAACGGTCTACGAGGGTACGTAGACACACTCTCCCCTCTCGTAGCGATGCATCTCCATGGATAGATCTTGCGTGAGCGTAGGAAATTTTTGAAATTCATGCTCCGTTCCCCAACAGTGGCATCCGAGCCAGGTCTATGCGTAGATGTGATTTGCACGAGTAGAACACAAGTGAGTTGTGGGCGTGGGTGTATACATATTGCTTGCCGTTACTAGTTGTTACTTGATTCGGCGGTATTCTGAGATGAAGCGGCCCGGACCGACATTACGCGTACGCTTACGCGAGACAGGTTTCACCGCTACGTGCACTCGTTGCATAAAGGTGACTGGCGGGTGTCTGTCTCTCTCACTTTAGTTGAATCGGTTTCAATGAAGAGGGTTCTTTTAGAAGATCAAAAAGCAATCACTACACCACGTTGTGGTTTTGCGTAGGTAAGAACGGTTCTTGCAAACCCGTAGCAGCCACGTAGAACTTGCAACAACAAAGTAGAGGACGTCTAACTTGTTTTTGCAGGGTATGCTGGTGATGTGATACGGCCAAGACATGATGTGATATAAGTTGTTGTATGAGATGATCATGTTTTGTAAGTTATCAGGCAACCGGCAGGAGCCTTATGGTTGTCTCTTTATTGTATGCAATGCCAACGCTATGTAATTGCTTTACTTTACCGCTATAAGTTAGCAGTAGTAGTAGTAGCAATAGCCGGCGAGACGACCACGACGCTACGATGGAGATCAAGGTGTCACGACGCTACGATGGAGATCAAGGTGTCAACCCGGTGACAATGGAGATCATGACGGTGCTTTGCTGATGGAGATCAAAAGCACAAGACGATGATGGCCATATCAAGTCACATATATTGAATTGCATGTGATGTTAATCCTTTTATGCATCTTATTTTGCTTAGGACGACGGTAGCATTATAAGATGATCCCTTCATTAAATTTCAAGATAAGTGTTCTCCCCTAGTATGCACCGTTGCGAAGGTTCGACGCTTCTAAGCACCACGTGATGATCGGGTGTGATGGATTCTTTCGTTCGCATACAACGGGTGTAAGCCAGTTTTACACACGCAGAGTACTTGGGTTAAACTTGACGAGCCTAGCATGTACAGACATGGCCTCGGAACACAAGAGACCGAAAGGTCGAACATGAGTCATATAGTAGATATGATCAACATGAAAGATGTTCACCATTGATAACTAATCCACCTCACGTGATGATCAGACGTGGTTTAGTTGATGTGGATCATGTTACACTTAGACAACTTGAGGGATGTTAATCTAAGTGGGAGTTCTTAAGTAATTTGATTAATTGAACTTCAATTGTCATGAACATAGTCTTACTTGTCTTAGCAAATTTATGTTGTAGATCAATAGACCACGCTGTAGTTCCCCTATTTTATTATGTTCCTAGAGAATACGAAGTTGAAAGTTGATGGAAACAACTATGCGGACTAGGTCCGTGATCTGAGGATTGTCCTCACTGCTGCACAGAAGGCTTATGTCCTTAATGCACCGCTCAGTGAAATACCCCTACGGCTTCGTCTGAGGACGTTATGAACGTCTGGCAGACAAGAAAAGATGACTACTCGATAGTTCAGTGCGCCATACTTTACGGCTTAGAACCGGAGCTCCAAATATGTTTTGAGCAACACGGAGCATATGAGATGTTCCAAGAGCTGAAAATCTGTTTTTCAAGCTCACACCCGGGTCGAGAGGTATGACACTTTCGACAAGTTCTATAGCTACAAGATGGAGGAGAACAACTCCGTTAGTGAGCATGTACTCAGAATGTCTGAGTACTTCAAACACTTGAATCAAGTGGGAGTTAGACTTCCGAATAAAGTGGTGATTGATAGAGTTCTCTAGTCACTATCACTAAGCTACTGGATCTTCGTGATGAACTATAAACATGCAAGGGATAGAAAATCCTTAAGCTATTCGCGATGCTACAATCTGCGGATGTAGAAATCAAAAAGGGGAGCATCAAGTGTTGATGGTTAATAAGACCACTATTTTCAAGAAGGGCAAGGGAAAGAAAAGGGAACTTCAAGAAGAACGGTAAAACAGTTGCCGCTCACGCGAAGAAACCCAAGGCTGAACCAAACCCGAGACTTAGTGCTCCCATTGCAAAGGGAAATGTCACAGGGAGCGGAACTTCCCCAAAGTAACTGGCAGATAATAAGACTGGCAATGTCAACAAAGATATTTGATATACATGTTATTGATATGTACCTTACTAGTACTCGTAGGAGCACCTGGGTATTTGATACTTGTTCAGTTGCTTACAACTTGAAACATGGAGCTTCGGAATAAACGAGGGCTAGCTAAGAACGAGGTGACGATGTGCATTGGAAGTGTCTCCAAGGTTGATGTGATCACCATCGCCACGCTCTCTCTACCTTCAGGATTAGTGATGAACCTAAATAATTGTTATTTGGTGCTTGCGTTAAGCATGAACATTATATCTGATAGTGTTTATTGCAAGACGGTTATTCAATTTCAGAGAATAATTGTTATTCTATTTATTTGGATAATATCATTGATGATCATGCACTTAAAATGAAAGGTTTATAGAATCTTGATCGTAGTAATACATATGTTCATAACACAAATGCCAAAAGATAATGATAGTACCACATATTTGTGGCACTGCCGCTTAGGTCATATCAGTGTTAAACACATGAAGAAACTCCATGCAGATGGGTTTTTGGAATCTCTTGATTATGAATCATTTGAGACATGTGAAACGTGCCTTATTGGCAAGATGACTAAAACTCCGTTCTCCGGAACTATGGAGCGAGCAACCAACTTATTGGAAATAATACATACCGATTTATGCGGTCCGATGAGTGTTGAGGCGCGCGGTGGATATCGTTATGTTCTCACGTTCACTGATGATTTGAGTAGATATGGTGATGTCTACTTGATGAAGCATAAGTCTGAAACATTTGAAAAGTTCAAAGAATTTCAGAGTGAAGTAGAGAATCATCGTAACAAGAAAATAAAGTTCTTACGATCTGATCGTGGAGGAGAATATTTGAGTTACGAGTTTGGCACTCACTTAAGACAATGTGGAATTGTTTCACAGTTCACGCCACCTGGAACACCACAGCGTAATGGTGTGTCCGAACGTCGTAATCGTACTCTATTGGATATGGTGCGTTCTATGATGTCTCTTACCGATTTGCCACTATCGTTTTGGGGTTATGCATTAGAGACAACTGCATTCACTTTAAATAGGGCACCGTCTAAATCCGTTGAGACGACACCGTATGAACTATGGTTTGGAAAGAAACCTAAGCTGTCGTTTCTAAAAGTTTGGGGCTGCGATGCTTATGTCAAAAGGCTTTAGCCTGATAAGCTTGAACCCAAAGCGGATAAGTGCGTCTTCATAGGATACCCAAAAGAGACCGTTGGGTACGCCTTCTACCACAGATCCGAAGGCAAAGTATTCATTGCTAAGAATGGATACTTTCTAGAGAAGGAGTTTCTCTCGAAAGAAGTGAGTGGGAGGAAAGTAGAACTTGATGAGGTAATTGTACCTCCTCTGGATAGTAGTACGCCACAGAAAGAAATTTCTGTGACACCAACACAGACCAGAGAAGAAGTTGATGATGATGATCATGAGGCTTCAGATCAAGTTGCTACAGAACTTCGAAGGTCAACCAAGACACGTTCCGCACCAGAGTGGTACGGAAATCCAGTCTTGGAGGTTATGTTGTTAGACAACGGTGAACCTTCGAACTATGAAGAAGCGATGGCAGGCCCGGATTCCGACAAATGGCTTGAGGCCATGAAATCTGAGATTGGATCCATGTATGAGAACAAAGTGTGGACTTTGGTAGACTTGCCCGATGAACGGCGAGCTATTGAAAATAAATAGATCTTTAAGAAGAAGACGGACGCTGATGGTAATGTCACCGTCTATAAAGCACGACTTGTTGCTAAAGGTTATCGACAAGTTCAAGGAGTTGACTACGATGAGACTTTCTCACCCGTAGCGATGCTAAAGTCTGACAGAATTATGTTAGCAATTGCCGCGTTTCATGATTATGAAATCTGGCAAATGGACGTCAAAACGGCATTCCTTAATGGATTCCTTGAGGAAGAATTGTATATGATGCAACCGGAAGGTTTTGTCGATCCTAAAGGTGCTAACAAAGTATGCAAGCTCCAGCGATCCATCTATGGACTGGTGCAAGCATCTCGGAGCTGGAATACTCGCTTTGATGAAGTGATCAAAGCATTTGGGTTTATGCAAGTTTATGGAGAAACTTGTATTTACAACAAAGTGAGTGGGAGCTCTATAACATTTCTAATTAGTATATGTGATTGGAAATGATGTAGAATTTCTGGAAAGCATAAAGAATTAATTGAAAGGAGTTTTTTCATTAAAAACCTATTTTTGAGTTATCCACGGTTTGGGCATCGAGATCTATAGAGATAGATCAAGACACCTGATAAAAGATTTTCACACACCTTGATGAGATTTTGAAGAAGTTCAAAATAGATCAAGTCAAAAGAAATAAGTTCTTGGCTGGTGTGAAGTGGAGTAAGACTTGAAGATCTAGGTAAAGGTTGTTTAAATGTTAGGCATCAAAATCTATAGATATAGATTGAGACGCCTCATTGGACTTTCACAAAGCACATACCTTGACAAGATCTTGAAGAAGTTCAAAATGGATCAGTCAAAGAAAGGGTTCTTGCCTGTGTTGCAAGGTGTGAGATTGAGTAAGACTCAAAGCCCGACCATGGCAGAAGACAAAGAGAAGATGAGTGTCATCCCCTATGCCTTAGCCATAGGCTCTGTTATGTATGCCATGCTGTGTACCAGACCTGATGTGTACCTCGCTATTAGCTTGGTGGGAAGGTACCAAAGTGATCCAGGAGTAGATCACTGGACAGCGGTCAAGAATATCCTGAAATACCTGAAAAGGACTAAGGAAGAATTTCTCGGGAATAGAGGTGATAAAGAGTTCGTCGTAAAGGGTTACGTCAATGCAAGCTTTAAACACCGATCCGTAAGACTATGAGTCTCAGACCGGATACGTAAAGTGGGGCAGTCGTTTTTGGAGTAGCTCCAAGCAGAGTGTGGTAGCAGCATCTACATATGACATAGAGACTTGCCAAGAACACACGGATCTGAATATTGCAGACCCGTTGACTAAAACCTCTCTCACAAGCAAAACATGATCAGCCCTAGAACTGATTGGATGTTAATTACATGGAGATGTAAACTAGATTATTGACTCTAGTGCAAGTGGGAGACTGTTGGAAATATGCCCTAGAGGCAATTAATAAAGTGTTTATTATCATATTTCTCCGTTCATGATAATGGTTTATTATTCATGCTAGAATTGTATTGACCGGAAACTTAATATATGTGTGAATAGATAAACGAATACTGTGTCCCTAGTATGCCTCTACTAGACTAGCTCGTTGATCAAAGATGGTTATAGTTTCCTAACCATAGACATGAGTTGTCATTTGATAACGGGATCACATCATTAGGAGAATGATGTGATGGACTTGACCCAACCGTTAGCATAGCATATGATCGTTCAGTTTATTGCTACTGCTTTCACTATGTCAAATACATGTTCCTCTGACCATGAGATCATGCAACTCCCGGATACCGTAGGAATACTTTGAGTGTATCAAACGTCACAACGTAACTGGGTGATTATAAAGGTGCACTACAGGTATCTCCGAAAGTGTTTGTTGAGTTGGCATGGATCAAGATTGGGATTTGTCATTCCGTCTGTCGGAAAGGTATCTCTGGGCCCTCTCGGTAATACAGCATCACAGAAGCCTTGCAAGCACCGTGACTAAAGAGTTAGTTGCAAGATGATGTATTACGGAACGAGTAAAGAGACTTGCCGGTAACGAGATTGAACTAGGTATTGGATACCGACGATCGAATCTCGGGCAAGTAACATACCGCCGGACAAAGGGAACAACGTATGTTGACATATGAGGTTCACCGATAAAGATCTTCGTGGAATATGTAGGAACCAATATGAGCATCCAGGTTCCGCTGTTGGTTATTGACCGGAGAGTCGTCTCGGTCATGTCTACATCATTCCCGAACCCGTAGGGTCCGCACACTTAAGGTTCGATGACGATATAGTATTATATGAGTTATGTGATGAGTGACCGAAGGTAGTTCGGAGTCCCGGATGAGATCACGGACATGACGAGGAGTCTCGGAATGTCCGAGAGGTAAAGATCGATATATTGGAAGGTTGTATTCGGATATCGAAAAGGTTCCAAGTGATCCGAGTATTTTCCGGAGTGCTGGAGGGGTTCCGGAACCCCCCGGGGAAGTTATGGGCCTTATTGGGTCATACGGGAAAGAGAGAAGCAGGCCACAGGGGCTGCTGCGCCCCTCCCCTTGCTGGTCCGAATTGGACAAGGGGTTGGGGGGGCGCAACACCCCTCTTTCCTTCTCCCTCTTCCCTTCTTCCTTCCCCTCTTGGTGGACTCCTACTAGGAGTAGGATTCCTAGTAGGAGTCCCCTCCTTGGTGCGCCCCTAGGGGCTGGCCGGCCTCCTCCTCCTCCCTCCTTTATATACGGAGAGGGGGGGCGCCTCTAGACACACAAGTTGATTATCCCAAGCCGTGTGCGGCGCCCCCCTCCACCGTTTATAGCCTCGGTCATATTTTCGGAAAGCTTAGGCGAAGCCCTGCCGGAATCACTTCACCGTCACCGTCGCCACGCCGTCGTGCTGACGGAACTCATCTACTACCTCGACATCTTGCTGGATCAAGAAGGCGAGGAACGTCACCGAGCTGCACGTGTGTAGAACTCGGAGGTGCCATACGTTCGGTACTCGATCGGTGGAGCTCGAAGGATTGTTCGACTACATCAACCGCGTTGTGAGACGCTTCCGCTAACGGTCTACGAGGGTACGTAGACACACTCTCCCTCTCGTAGCGATGCATCTCCATGGATAGATCTTGCGTGAGCGTAGGAAATTTTTGAAATTCATGCTCCGTTCCCCAACAGGCGGCGGCGTCGGCGACGAAGGAGGCGGCCGAGGGTTTTCTGTTGGAATGGGAGAGGATGGCCAATGTGCCACCGACCAGCGGGCCAGGGGAGGAGTAGGCGCGCGCGCGCGTCCGTCTCGTGTCCGCGCCGACGCAAATTCGGCTTAAAAATGGGCCGGGAATGGGTCGGCAGGCGGACGAAAAGCGGACGCGTGTCCGTTTGGGTCGGCGCGTTGGGCCGACTTTTCTGTCCGCGCCGACCCAAACGGACGCGCGCGGACGAAATGGGTCGGTGCGTTGGAGTTGCTCTAAGAGCATCTCCAACAGGCACGCAACGCGCGGCGCCCAAAAAACTGTTTTAGCGCGCGCAAATAGCAGTTTTTAGCGCGCCGGCGGGCGCTGGCTCCAGCGGCCGCCGCAAAATATAGCGCGCGCGCGGCGCTCCAGCAGGCGCTGAAAAAACACGGCGCGCGCGCCCATCAGAAACAACATATGCACTCCAAAAACAAAACCAAAAGATCAAACACATAAGAAATAAATCAACAATAAATAGTTCAATTTTATTACCACTCAAACAAATGTTTATCATCTAGTACAACAAATAGTTCAACAATACAACATCAAACATACAACATCAAACAACCAAATAAATCATGCGTTTTGTCGGCCATTCCATTCCCATCACTCCTCGATGAGATCGTTCTGAAGATCATTGTCGGTGCACGGATGCTCACGATCACCTATGGGACCAGAGGTCCCTTGTGGTTCGGCAAGGGGGGTCACGTTGCATGAAGAGCAAAGATCATGAGACGGCGCAACGATCAAGGGTCAGGCATTTTACCCAGGTTCGGGCCGCTGCTAAGCGTAAAACCCTACTCCTGCTTTTTGGTGGATTGATTGGAGGAACACGAAGAACGCAAGGTGCCTAACCCCGACAAGGACTGCTGCAGGAGGAAGAGCGGCTGTGCGAGTATAAGCGTTCGGGGGTTCGAGTTGCCATCCTTGAGCTAGGTTGCCTTGGGCCTTCTTTTATAGTGCAAGGGTTACCACAGTGGCAAAACAGACATTATCTATCGATTAGATAGCTAAGCAGAGCTATCATACCTAACTCTGGCATTTAGGACAAAATGCCATGATTACCTGCCTAGGTGGCGCTTGGGGGTGCATCCCCGGCAAGCCCTTGCCCCCGCTTGGCCTGTTGCTGCTTGAGATCTTAACACGCCGCAGGGCGGGTGTCGACCGGGCGTAACTAGTCTTCCGGAGTGTCGCCACGTGCTTAGCGAGAGCTGATTAGCCGCCTGGAGGCTCGACACCGCATCGATAAGTGACAGCCGTAGCGATGCAGTGGAGCGGTGGCTGGTTGGCTCGTGCCTGCCAGGGAGTGGCTTGCCGGGTCTTCTTGGAAGGTGCATTCGTCTTGGTCCCCGGAAGCGTTGGGGACGTGCTTGGCGCGTCACAGCCTAGGCTTGGGCTGCCGCGCTGAGCTTGCTAGAGTCTTGGTCTTGATTGCTATTGGGGTAGCTTGGCCTCCCGTGGCTTGCCGCTGCCAGGCGTTGGTGGCTGCTCATTCGTGCACAAGTCAGGGGGAATGAACATCCCCGTTTGTTTTACCCTGACAGAAGCCCCCAGGCCTGAGCCATACGTGTCTCTTGGCACATTCGGTTAGGTCTCAAACAGTGCACGGACACGCCGCGGAGGGGTTCTGTTCTTCCACCCACGTCCACTCCGCGCAATTACCGCGGGTCGTGGGGTCATGGACGAGGGCCGTTGGAGAATAAAAGAGAACTGCCAGTAATAAAACGGTAGTTTTCCGAAAAGATTGCGAAGAGCCAGCCCCCATGCGGGTCCCCTTAAAATAAAAGGACGACGCACAGGGGCGCTGCTCATTCGCATCCTTTCCTCCATCCTTCATCTTCCTCCTCAAGCCAAAGGACTGCTCCCACCATCGCTCTCGGTTTACCGAGCGCCGCCAGTTCATCCGCCGTCCCTGAAGGTTCCAAGGATGGGGCAGAAGAAGGCTGCTAACAAGGGGAAGCAGACGGCTGCATCCACGGACCTGGCGGCCGTGGAAAGGAAGAAGAGAGCGGAAGAGCTCGAGAGGCGGCGGCAGGGAGATGTGGTTATCTCTTCGTCGAGCCTGGATGGCAACACTCTGATCGAGAGGTATGCCTACATGTGGGGGCGGCTGACAAAGGGGCACGGGGCGCCCCAAGTTTTGCCGGACAACCCCAAGGAGAAGAAGCCCTCAGATTCGTACCACTTCTTCTGTGCATACTTTTACTGCGGCCTTGCCCCTCCCTTCTCTGATTTCTTCTGCGCCATGATGACAGCATATGGGTTCCACCTTCTGGATTTTACGCCCAATGCAGTGTCTTGCATGGCGATATTTGCCCATCTGTGCGAGAACTTTGTCGGAGTTGCCCCCAATGTGGATTTGTTCAGGCACTTCTTCCTCCCTCGGATTGAGGATAAATCCCACCGCTCGGGGAACATAAGCTGGATCCCCCAGGACAAGAAGGAGTACCTTTCCGGGAACCTGCGTGGGAAGTGGGAAGAATGGCGGGCCAACTGGTGCTGGATCTAGGACGACAAAGCTCCCGAGTTTTGCCGGGAGCGGATTGAATGCGTCATGCGCGGCAGCGACTGGGGGAAGCCTGGCCCATCTGATAGCAAACTTCGCTTGGCGCTGAACAGGATCATCCGCCTCAGGGCTGCCGGATTGACCATTGAACAGGTGGGGGCAGATTTCCTCCGCCGCCGCATCGCTCCTTTGCAGAAGAGGGACAGGTTTGCTTGGGAGTTCAATGGCTCCACTGATTGGATGCGCCTGTACCCTGGTCCCGCTAACAATTTGACAGCTTACTGCCACGGCTGGCTGTGCGACCAGTTGTTTGGCCGTTTCGTCAGTGTGGAATTCGAGGACTTTCGTCTCTTCTTCAAGTTCGACGCGCTTGCTGCCACTCTTGTCAAATGCTTGATGTTGTAAGTACTTCACAAACTCTGATCAACTTCTCCATACAAGGCTGTAAATGACAAAAATGCAAACTGTACTGTATTCCTCTCAGGGGATTGACGACGCAGAGAACATCAAGGGTGCATGCGTATTTCATAGATCCTGATTTAGCAAACGGCGTTTTGTTAAAACATAATGACTCACGCACGGCTTCCATTGATTATGTCGCCAAGATCTTGTTCGACTTACAGATAGGAGAATTCTTCATGTAGCCATATTATGAAGAGTAAGTTAAATATACAACCACACATACATTGATCGTCTTTCAGTTTTAGACATAGTTCGTACGTTCATAGTTTTCTTAAACTGTAGAGGTCACTGGATCTTGGTGGTCATTGTTCCAAAACACAACACAACTTACTACATGGATTCGCTCAGAGAGTTAAATGCGCCTGAGGATCCGAGTCATCTTCATGATTTCATGGATAGGTATTGAATTCTTTGATGTTAATGCGTTGTGTTCATATCTGGTTCCAGAATTGAGTGTGTGAAAATTCATCTTCATTTGCAGTGTATTGTCAAGGAACATAACTTTAGGGGGGGTAAGGTTCGACCGCCAACAACATCTGCAGCACGTGATTGTTTCTCCGGTAAGACAACGATATCCGTTATTTTCAGAAAATGCTAGTCGGATGTTCAAATTTCTAAATAAACCTCTTTCTATTTCTCTCCATAGAAAAAAAAACAACTTACACCGGTTAGGTTGTTCCTAACAGGGTAAATACATGACTAATACTGTACAACAAATTTCAGTGTCCTCAGCAACAACAAGTTACCAACCTATGTGGATACTACGTTTGTGCACACATGATGAACCTATGCAGACATCCTGAATGTGGTGTCGATGCTAACATGATAAAACAAGTAAGTCTGCTTCTTAATTACTATCTTCTACTCCACACGTATGTCACATTCTGATCTAAAAGTCATGCAGCTGATCTTCGGACCGATGACTTCTGAACCGCTCGCCGCCGATGAATTGTTGTTTGTTAGGAAATTTATCAGCACCTTCTTTGTGAAACACTATATCAAGCCCTCTAATGACGTCGAAGATTTCCGGATTCAAATCTCCTAAAAATAAGTACGCATTCATATAGTGTTATCAGCTAAACATATACACATGGATGCATTATTTTCCATGTGATCATGTCTTCGTATTTCGTACACTATGATTATGTACTGGATATGTCGGTTTAACAGCTGTGGAATTTAGCTAGCATTTTCTCAATTGCATATTATCGTGAATTATGATGAATCCTCTGCTTGTGGACACTATTCGTTCAATTGCATATTGTGACGAATTATGATGAACGTTCTTCATGTGGACACTATTTTTTGATTGCATATTATGGCGAATTTGCTATTTGCAGGGCGAATTAAATGCGATATTTTACAAGAACCTGGCAATTTCAGCGCACACGGTTCAAGCAACTAAGCATGTGCGGTCCAGAACGGAGACCACACGCAACTCGTAGTGCAACCGCCTGTGATACACAGGAAAAAGACACGAGATATAATCTAAAACGTTTGTGATACATAAGAAATCGCAAACGGTTTGCAACACTTGTACGTGTGCGTAGGAGCTACTCAATAGTTTGCGATAGCACCGTATCTCACACGTGAGCCAACAGGAAACCGTGCCCGATGCAAAGACCATCCCATGCGTACATTTTTCGGCAAGCGTGTCCGATGATGTTATACATGGTACACGGTTCCCAGAGAAATCTCGTGTGCGATCTGTTCCTGCACCGCACACGATTATGTTTGCAGATCGTTTGCGTTCGTTGGACACCATCGCCGATGGGTTTGCGGTGTCATGTGGGATGGACCCCCCTTATCGCCCACACATGCAAGGCGACGGTTTGGAACTACGTCGCGGAAAGGGGTTAAAAACCGTTTGTATAGCACGTCGCTGCATCAGTGAGTGCTTCACTTATATCTTTTTGAGCACGATGACGTGTAGATTGTATAGAAATAATATGCACTCGTTCTTCACTTATATTTGTTTGAGAGTTGAATAAATAGTGACGGTAATTTGCATGGGTCATAAGACTAATCCAAAAATAATAGGTATTCAATGAATGATAATCAAAACCATCATGTAGCACATATAGAGAAATTTTGCGTGAATGACATTGATATGGTAATATGAAAAAGGTATGAGTCCACAATTGTTGATTGGTAGAAGTGTCGATATTAAGAGATGCTAACTTGTTATTCATCTAAAAATTAAATAGGCATGGTGATGATGTGTGAGCATTTTTTTCCTCGTTGAAATCCTAGAGTTGTTTCGAGTCGGGGGCGCGCGATGGTTAACTCCTACCAACCTCCTTCCTCGGGGCATGCGGAGAGTGCTTTGATTTGTGTTAAAATTAATAAAACTTTGCAATAAGTATATGAGTTCTTTATGACTAATCTGACACCATGGACATACGCATATTCACCTTTTCATATTTGCTAGCCTCCTCGGTACCGTGCATAGCTGATACGTCTCCAACGTATCTATAATTTTTGCATGTTCCATGCTGTTATATTATCATTCTTGGATGTTTTACAATCATTTTACTATAATTTTATACTATTTTTGGGACTAACCTATTAACCTAGTGCCCAGTGACAGTTTCTGTTTTTTCCGTGTTTTTGAGTTTTACAGAAAAGGAATATCAAACGGAGTCCAAACGGAATAAAAATCTACGGTGATTTTTTATGGACCAGAAGAAGCCCAGGGAGCATTGGAGTTGGGCCAGAAGAGCCACGAGGCCACCACAAGCCCCCTCCCGAGGGCGCGCCCCCTGGCTTGTCGTCACCTCGTGGCCCCCCTGGACTTGTTTCCGCCGCCAAAAATTCCTATAAATACAGAAACCCCCAGAAACAAACCTAGATCGGGAGTTCCGCCGCCGCAAGCCTCCAGAGCCACGAAAAACCAATCGGGAGCCCGTTCCGGCACCCTGCCGGAGGGGGAAACCATCCCGGAGGCCATCTTCATCATCCCGGCGGTCTCCATGACGAGGAGGGAGTAGTTCACCCTCGGGGCTGAGGGTATGTACCAGTAGCTATGTGTTTGATCTCTCTCTCTCTCTCGTGTTCTTGAGATGACACGATCTTGATGTACCGCGAGCTTTATTAATATAGATGAATCATATGGAGTTTTCCCCTCTCTATCTTCTTGTGATGAATTGAGTTTTCCCTTTGAAGTTTTCTTATCGGATTGAGTCTTTAAAGGATTTGAGAACACTTGATGTATGTCTTGCGATGGGATATCCGTGGTGACAATGGGATGTTCTATTGATCCACTTGATGCATGTTTTGGTGATCAACTTGCGGGTTCCGTGACCTTGGGAATCTATGCATAGGGGTTGGCACACGTTTTCATCTTGACTCTCCGGTAGAAACTTTGGAGCACTCTTTGAAGTTCTTTGTGTTGGATTGAACATGATGAATCTGAAATTGTGTGATGCATATCGTATAATCAAGCCCATGGGTACTCGTGGTGACATTGGAGTATCTAGGTGACATTAGGGTTTTGGTTGATGTGTATCTTAAGGTGTTATTTTAGTACGAACTCTAGGGCTGTTCGTGTCACTTATAGGGATAGCTCATAAGATTGATCGGAAAAGATAACTTTGAGGTGGTTTCGTACCCTACAATAATTTCTAGGTTTGTTCTCCGCTATTTGTGACTTTGGAGTGAACTCTTTGTCGCACGTGAGGGATTTACATATGATTCAACTATGTCAGTATTGTTGAGAGAACTTGCACTAGTGAAACTATGAACCCTAGGCCTTGTTTGTAAGCATTGCAATACCGTTTGTGCTCACTCTTATCATTTGTTACCATGCTGTTTTTACATTTTCAGATTACAAAAACCTATATCTACCATCCATATTGCACTTGTATCACCATCTCTTCGCCGAACTAGTGCACCTATACAATTTACCATTGTATTGGGTGTGTTGGGGACACAAGAGACTCTTTGTTATTTGGTTGCAGGGTTGTTTGAGAGAGACCATCTTCATCCTACGCCTCCCACAGATTGATAAACCTTAGGTCATCCACTTGAGGGAAATTTTCTACTGTCCTACAAAACTCTGCGCTTGGAGGCCCAACACAAGTCTACAAGAAGAAGGTTGCGTAGTAGACATCAGGCTCTTTTCTGGCGCCGTTGCCGGGGAGGTGAGTGCTTGAAGGTATATCTCTAGATCTTTCAATTAAATCTTTTAGTTTCTTGTTTTTCACTAGTTTGGTCTATAAAACAAAACTACAAAAAAAATGGAATTGAGGTTGCCTCATATGCTTCATCTTTTTAATGTCTTTCGTGAAAATGATGGAAAGGAAAATTGTGCTCAAGTATTAGAAGAAGAAGTTATTAAAATGTTTGGCACTAAATCTTTGTATGATGAGCATGATTGCAATGTTGTTAGTATGAATTCCTTGAATATTCATGATGCTAATGATATGCAAAGCTACAAGCTTGGGGATGCTATGTTTGATGAAGATGATATGTTTAGTCCCCCAAGTTTTGATGAGCAAATTTATTATGATGAAAGCATGCCTCCTATTTATGATGATTATTGTGATGACATGTATGCTATAAAGAATAATGATAACCATGAAACTTGTCATCATGATTTTAATTTTCAATTGGATTATGCTTCACATGATAGTTATTTTGCTGAGTTTACTCCCACTATTATGAATGAGAAGAAAATTGCTTATGTGGAGAGTGACAAATTTTCTATGCTTGTGGATCATGAAGAGAATGCTTTATGTTCTGGTTATATTGTGAAATTCCTTCATGATGCTACTGAAAATTATTATGAGGGAGGAACATATGCTTGTAGGAATTGCAATAATATCAAGTTTCCTCTCTATGTGTTCAAAGTCTTGAAGTTGCACTTGTTTTGCCTTCCTATGCTAGATGATTCTAGCTCCCATAAATTGTTTGCTCACAAAATCCCTATGCATAGGAAGTGGGTTAGAATTAAATGTGCTTGTCATGAGATTCATGATGCTCTTTTGCATGTTATAATTATTATTCCTATGTGAGCATCATTGAAATCATCATGCCTAGCTAAAAGGCATTAAAGAAAAGCGCTTATTGGGAGACAACCCAACACTTTTACTTTCTGTTTTTGTGTGTTCACATGATTAATCTACTGTAGTAATAATGTTTTGTGCCTTTTATTTCAATAAAGTGCCAAGTAAAGCCTTTGGGATGACTCACAAGATGAGTAGAATTGATGCTGAACCAAAACAGAAACTTTTGACTCCAGTACAGGAATATTAATTTTTTTACTGGAGCGTGATAATGATCTGAAATTTTTACACAGTCTTCGTATACAAATTATTCAGGTTGTACTAATTTTTCAGAATTTTTAGAGACAGGGAAGTATGGTTACACTACAGATCTTCACAGACTCTTCTGTTTTTGACAGATTCTGTTTTGCATGCATAGTTTGCTTGTTTTAGTGTTTCCATAGCTTATATTTAGTGTTATAAATTATGGGAATGGTAGAATACAGTAGGTATCATGTGGGAACAATTATGAATCTTGTCTTGACAGTACCTAAGTGAATTATCTTTATTTATTATACTAACCCATCTCACGAAGTTCCGTTAAGTTTTGTGTGATTGAAGTTTTCAAGTTTTGGGTGAGACACCGATATGAGGAGAATAAGGAGTGACAAGAACCTAAGATTGGGTATGACCAAGGCACCCCCAAGGTAATATCCAAGGAAGACTCAAGCGCCTAAGCTTGGGGATGCCTCGGAAGGCATCCCCTCTTTCGTCTTCAACATCATCGGTATATCTTAGTTAGAGCTATATTTTTATTCTTCACATAATATGTGCTTTGCTTGGATCATCATTTTATTTTTTTAGTATTATCTTGCTGTTATTTATAATCTTGTTTTTCAATAAAAAGTTCCAAGAATTGCCTTAGGATGCTTGCATTGCATGTTTTGATGAGTGCTGTGTAAAAACAGAAACTTTGGCTGTAGTGTTTGAATTTTCATATTTTACTGGAACGTGGAAAGTTTCTGAAATTTTTAGACAGTGTTGTCATATAAATTTTATAGCATGTCCTAAATTTTCATAATTGTTTGATTTACATAAGTACACTGTTTACATAAATTGCTACAGCCTGTTCTGTTTGGACAGATTGCTGTCATAGTTTTGTTATCTACTTATCCTATAGTTTCCATAGCCTATATTGGTAGATATAAATTGTGGAAATGATAGTATACAGTACCTAATGTTGGAAAATTATTACGCAACTTGTCTTGGCAGTACATAAAGAGCTGATTTATTATTATGTGTACTAACCTATCTCACGAGTTCTTTTCGAGTTTTGTGTGGATGAAGTTTTTGAGAATAGGTGAAACCATGATATGAGAAGATTGAACGGGATACAAAGGCTCAAGCTTGGGGATGCCCAAGGCACCCCAAGTAAATATTTCAAGAAGTCTCAAGCATCTAAGCTTGGGGATGCTACGCATCTCACCTCTCTTCATCAACAATTATCGGTTAGCCTATGTTGAGCCTAAATTTTTATTCGTTCACATGATGCGTGCTATTCTTGGAGTGCTATTTTTCTTTTGCTTGCTGTTGAATAAAATACTCAGATCTGAAAATATTTATTGAGGGAGAGAGAGTCCTCACATAGCTCCTTAATTGTTTGACTACTCATTGATCTTCAATTATATCTTTTGTGAGTAGCTTGTCATTTCCTCTCATGCTTCACTTATACCTTTTTGAGAGATGAAATTTTTATGCTCTTGTACTTCTCTTAAATTTGTTTGAGCTTGCCAAAAAGCAATAGCAACATATGAAACTAGTCCCAAAGTGATAGATATCCAAGGAGGATATAATAAAAACTTTCATGAAGATCATGGGACAAATTAAACTTGATTCTTTGTAATAGTTTTGAAACATGATGATAGTAATATGTGAGTCATGTTAGTGAGTAATTATGCTTTAGTAGGAATATTGGTGTTAAGGTTTGTGATTCCCTATGCATGCACGAAAGTCAATAGTTATGCAATGAAGTTACATCCTACTTGTGGTGCATTATTCGGTGTTAGTTATGACTCAATGCTCACTTATGTGAATTTTCGTTTCTTGGTCTGGTTGCTTCCCAATCTATTTGCTAGCCTTCATTTGTACTAAGTAGAAATACTACTTGTGCATCCAAAATCCTTAAACCAATTTTGCCTTATGAGTCCACCATACCTACCTATATGCGGTATTTCCATGCTGTTCCAAGCAAATTTGTATGTGCCATCTCTAAATTTTCAAAATAAATTTTCTCTTTTGTGTGCCCGTACCGCTCATGAAACGGTGGGGAGTATCCAATATTTTTCCATGCTAGGTGGGTTATTCTCACGATATGTGTTTATTCACTATCATTCACGAGAAAGTGGCTGGTATTCGGGATGTCCAGTTCCATGCTCAAAAATCAAATCAAAATATAATGAAACAAAACTCCCCCAGGATTGTTGTTTGTATGGACGGTACCCGTGGATTCGGCTCGCCGTGGAGTGTGATTGATTGGTGGAGGGGGAGTAAAAACTTTACCATTCTGTTTGGGAACCGCCTATAATGTATCTAGCATGGAAAGTATTGTGAGCTACTTTGTCGTTTTTGTTGACAGGAAAAGCATGCCACTCAAAATATTTTTCTCTCTCAACTTAAACCTTGAGCTCTGGCACCTCTACAAATCCCTACTTCCCTCTGCGAAGGGCCTATCTATTTACTTTATGCAATTTTTATTTTTGCTTTGAGTCTCCATCTTCTCTTATAAGCACCAACTAGGGGCACTATGATCGTACTTGAGCATTGGGAATAGCTAATATTTGAGTGTGTTTCATGAATGGATCAATGATTGAGCATGATGGGCTAGGGATAACTTTCTTTAGTGTTGATATTTTGAAAGACATGGTTGCTTGTTGACATGTTTGAGTATTGAAGTCATTATGTTAAAACTAGACTATTGCTTTGAATCATTTACAAGTCCAAATGTCCATGCTATACAAAGAAGAAAAGAATATGATGAACATGTTAGGCAGCATTCCTCATCAAAAATTCTGTTTTTATCTTTTACCTACTCGAGGACGAGTAGGAATTAAGCTTGGGGATGCTGATACGTCTCCAACGTATCTATAATTTTTGCTTGTTCCATGCTGTTATATTATCATTCTTGGATGTTTTACAATCATTTTACTATAATTTTATAATATTTTTGGGACTAACCTATTAACCTAGTGCCCAGTGCCAGTTTCTGTTTTTTCCGTGTTTTTGAGTTTTACAGAAAAGGAATATCAAACGGAGTCCAAACGGAATAAAAATCTACGGTGATTTTTTATGGACCAGAAGAAGCCCAGGGAGCATTGGTGTTGGGCCAGAAGAGCCACGAGGCCACCACAATCCTAGGGGGTGCGCCCCCCTAGGGCGCGCCCCCTGGCTTGTCGTCACCTCGTGGCCCCCCTGGACTTGTTTCCGCCGCCAAAAATTCCTATAAATACAGAAACCCCCAGAAACAAACCTAGATCGGGAGTTCCGCCGCCGCAAGCCTCCAGAGCCACGAAAAACCAATCGGGAGCCCGTTCCGGCACCCTGCCGGAGGGGGAAACCATCACCGGAGGCCATCTTCATCATCCCGGTGGTCTCCATGACGAGGGAGTAGTTCACCCTCGGGGCTGAGGGTATGTACCAGTAGCTATGTGTTTGATCTCTCTCTCTCTCGTGTTCTTGAGATGACACGATCTTGATGTACTGCGAGCTTTATTAATATAGATGAATCATATGGAGTTTTCCCTCTCTATCTTCTTGTGATGAATTGAGTTTTCCCTTTGAAGTTTTCTTATCGGATTGAGTCTTTAAAGGATTTGAGAACACTTGATGTATGTCTTGCGATGGGATATCCGTGGGGACAATGGGATGTTCTATTGATCCACTTGATGCATGTTTTGGTGATCAACTTGCGGGTTCCGTGACCTTGGGAATCTATGCATAGGGGTTGGCACACGTTTTCGTCTTGACTCTCCGGTAGAAACTTTGGGGCACTCTTTGAAGTTCTTTGTGTTGGATTGAACATGATGAATCTGAAATTGTGTGATGCATATCGTATAATCAAGACGATGGGTACTCGTGGTGACATTGGAGTATCTAGGTGACATTAGGGTTTTGGTTGATGTGTATCTTAAGGTGTTATTTTAGTACGAACTCTAGGGCTGGTCGTGACACTTATAGGGATAGCTCATAAGATTGATCGGAAAAGATAACTTTGAGGTGGTTTCGTACCCTACAATAATTTCTTCGTTTGTTCTCCGCTATTTGTGACTTTGGAGTGAACTCTTTGTCGCACGTGAGGGATTTACATATGATTCAACTATGTCAGTATTGTTGAGAGAACTTGCACTAGTGAAACTATGAACCCTAGGCCTTGTTTGTAAGCATTGCAATACCGTTTGTGCTCACTCTTATCATTTGTTACCTTGCTGTTTTTATATTTTCAGATTACTAAAACCTATATCTACCATCCATAGTGCACTTGTATCACCATCTCTTCGCCGAACTAGTGCACCTATACAATTTACCATTGTATTGGGTGTGTTGGGGACACAAGAGACTCTTTGTTATTTGGTTGCAGGGTTGTTTGAGAGAGACCATCTTCATCCTACACCTCCCACAGATTGATAAACCTTAGGTCATCCACTTGAGGGAAATTTGCTACTGTCCTACAAAACTCTGCGCTTGGAGGCCCAACACGAGTCTACAAGAAGAAGGTTGCGTAGTAGACATCAATAGCCCATTCTCACCTCGAGGATCGGTGCAACTTTCGCCGGTGCATCCAAACCCCATGACATGATACGCTCTGTTGCACATAAGCCTCATTATATCTTCCTCAAAACAGCCACCATACCTAACTATCATGGCATTTCCATAGCCATTCCGAGATATATTGCCATGCAAATTCCATCGTCACTTCACATGACTAGTTCATTCATCATCATATTGCTTTGCATGATCATATAGAGCTGCCATAGTATTTGTGGCAAAGCCACCATTCATCATGTTTTTGATACATGTCACGCTAGATCATTGCACATCCTGGTACATTGCAAGAGGCATTCATATAGAGTCATATCTTCCTATCAGTTCTTCATATTGAGTTGTAAGTAAATAAAAGTGTGATGATCATCATTATTAGAGCATTGTCACAGTGAGGAAATAAAAATGGGGGAGGCCAAATGAGACCACCATATGAAAAAAAAGAATGGGGGAGGGAAAAATAAAAAGGAGCTCACCATGAAAAAAATAAATAATAAATAAAAAAGAGAGAAAAAGAGAGAAGGGACTTTGCTACTATCCTTTACCACACTTGTGCCTCAAAGTGGCACCATGATCTTCATATAGAGAGTCTCCTATGTTGTCACTTCCATATGCTAGTGGGAATTACCTTTTCATAATAAACTTGGCTTGTATATTCCGATGACGGACTGATACGTCTCCAACGTATCTATAATTTTTGATTGTTCCATGCTGTTATATTATCAATCTTGGATGTTTTACAATCATTTTATAGCAACTTTATATCATTTTTGGGACTAACCTATTGACATAGTGCCAAAGTGCCAGTTGCTGTTTTTGCTTGTTTTTTACTTCGCAGAAAATCAGTACCAAACGAAGTCCAAACACCGTGAAAATTTTGGGAGATTTTTTTTGGACCAGAAGACCCAAGATGGGCCAAACACCTACCAGAGAGGGGGCACAGGCTGCCCACGAGACACCAGGGCGCGACCAAGGCCCCTGGCGCGCCCTGGTGGGTGGTGGCCTCCTCGGGGACTCCCTCAACCGCCTCTCAGCTCTATAAATACCCAAATATTTAGAAAACCCTAGGGGAGTCGACGAAACACAATTCCAGCCACCGCAAGTTCCAAAACCACGAGATCCAATCTAGACACCATTACAGAGGGGTTCATCTTCATCATAGGTGCCTATCCGATGATGCGTGAGTAGTCCACCATAGACCTATGAGTCCGTAGGCAGTAGCTAGATGACTTCTTCTCTCTTTTTGATTCTCAATACAATGGTCTCTTGGAGATCCATATGATGTAATGACTTTTTGCAGTGTGTTTGTTGGGATCGGATGAATTTTGAGTTCATGATCAATTTCTATCCATGAATATTATTTGAGTTTTCTTTTGATCTCTTATATGCATGATTACTTATAGCCTCGTATTTCTTCTTCGAATCTTTGGTTTAGTTAGGCCAACTAGATCGATTTTTCTTTCCATGGGAAGAGGTGCTTTGTGATGGGTTCGATCTTGCGTTGTTCTTTCCCAGTGACAGAAGGGGCAGCAAGGCACGCATGTATCGTTGCCATTAAGGATAACAAGATTGGATCTATTCCTACATGAGTATATCTGGTCTACATCATGTCACCATTCTTATTGCGTTACTCTGTTTTTCCATGAACTTAATACACTAGATGCATGCTGGATAGCGGTCGATGTGTGGAGTAATAGTAGTAGACGCAGAATCGTTTCGGTCTACTAATCTTGGATGTGATGCCTATATATTGATCATTTCCTTGGATATCGTCATGACTATTCGATTTTCTATCAATTGCCCAACAATAATTTGTTCACCCACCGTGTGATATACTCATGAGAGAAGCCACTAGTGGAACCTACGGCCCGCGGGTCTACTTTAATCATATTGTTTTCCGATCTATCTTTTTGCCGTGTTTGTTTTCAGATCTATATTTCCAAAAACCCAAAAATACTTTGCTGCCATTTATCTTTACTTATTTTATTTTGTGTTATTGCAAGATCTATTTATCCAATCTCATACAAAAATATCTATCTATTACCGTTGAGAGATTGACAACCTCTCTTACGCGTCGGGGTTGCAAGTATTTGTTTTTTGTGTGCAGGTGTTGTTTACGTAGGTGCTTGATCTTCCTCTACGGATTGATACCTTGGTTTCATAGCTGAGGGAAATACTTACCGTCGCTGTGTTGCATCATCCCTTCCTCTTTGGGGGAATACCGACACAGTCTCAAGCCACGTCAAAGGAATTTCTGGCGCCATTGTCGGGGAGGAAGCAATCTCTTCGGTGTTCCAATCTCGGGCGTCGGGGAGACATCATCAACATCTACTAGGTTCCTAATCACAAATCCCATCTCCTTGCAATTTACATTATTTGCCATTTGCCTCTCGTTTTCCTCTCCCCCACTTCACAAATTTGCCATTTTATTCGCCTTCTTTTTCGTTTGCCTTGTTGCTTGTTCGCTATCTCTTCTTGTGTTGCCATGTGCCTTCTATTTTCTTGCGTCTTCGCTTGCTAAAAATCTATTGATATGGATCCTCATCCACTCGCTAATATTTTCAAAAGGTCCAATTATGGTGAACCAATTGCTAGTGAGTTTAGTGTAGTTGATTATCTCTATGAAGTTTTGCTTAAAAATCATGAATCTGAATTTTTTGATGAAGTGTTGAAAGAAGAAATTTATACGGTGATTCATGATAGCTCCTTGATTGAAAAGCATGATTGCAATGATGTCACTATAAATTCTATTAATGTCAATTATGTTAATGATATGCAAAACTACAAGCTTGTGGATGATAATTTTGTCATGTCCACTTCTTATTGCAATGATCATGATTGGGATGATAATGCTTCTTACGATCTTGAAAATTTAGTTAAGCCTCATGTTGAATATGTTATTGATAATAATGTTTGCAATAGTATCGAAAGTGGGTTTGGGACAGCGTCAACTTTAGGTAAAAATAATCTCACACATTTGGAGAATGTTCATTCTTATGATTTTTTTTGATAAAAGTGGGTTTGGAGAGGTCATGACTTTAGTTAATGTTAATCCCACTACCTTGGAAGATTGTAAGACTTTTATGCATGTGGATCATGAAAAGAATGCTTCATGTGATAGCTATATTATTGAATTTATTTATGATGCTACTGAAAATTACTATGAGAGAGGAACATATGCTTTTACATATTGCAATAATATCAAGTTTCTTCTCTATGTGTTGGAAATTTTGAAGTTATACTTGTTTTGCCTTCCTATGCTAATTGATTCTTGTTCCCATGATTTGTTTGCTCACAAAATCCCTATGCATAGGAAGTGGGTTAGACTTAAATATTCTTGCCATGTGATTCATGATGCTCTCTTTATGTTTCAATTCTTTACCTTTATGCGAGCATCATTGAAATCATCATGCCTAGCTAGGGGCGTAAAACGATAGCGCTTGTTGAGAGGCAACCCAATGAATAAAATTTATTTTTGTCTTTTTCTTTCTGTTATTTTGTGTTTGAACAATTATGCTTTTGTTATGATTCTATTTTTATGTTTTATTTAGTGTTTGTGCCAAGTAGAACCTTTAGGATGATTCATAAGATGAGTAGAAACAATGCTGAATCTGAAACAGAAACTTTGACTCCAGTGCACGAATTTTCATTTTTTACTGGGGCGTGATAATGAGGTGACATTTTAACACAGTATTGTCATACAAATTCTTTACGTTTTCCTAATTTTTCGGAATTTGTAGAGTTACAGAAGTGTGGTTAGAGTACATATTACTACAGACTGTTCTGTTTGAGACAGATTATGTTTTCATTGCATTGTGTGCTTGTTTTGATGACTCTATGACTTGTATCGGGGGGTATAAGCCATGGTAAAGTTGGAATACAGTAGATATAATGCAATAATAAAATATGAATGAGTTTACAACAGTACCTTAAAGTGGTAATTTTGCTTTATTATACTAACGGATCTCATGAGAATTTTGTTAAGTTTTGTGTGATTGAAGTTTTCAAGTTTTGGGCGAGATCACGATGGATGAAGGAAAAAGGAGTAGAAGAGTCTAAGCTTGGGGATTCCCATGGCACCCCAAGATAATATCCAAAGAGGAACAAGCAACTAAGCTTGGGGATGCCCCCGAGTGGCATCCCCTCTTTCTTCTAAGAACCATCGGTATTTTACTTGGAGCTATATTTTTATTCGTCACATATCATGAGTTTTGCTTGGAGCGTCTTATATCTTTGCTTTATTTTCTTTGTATCCTTGCTGGGCACACCTATTTGAGAGAGCCAAAATTATGCTATGATTTGTTAGAATAGCTATTTATGCTTCACTTAAATCTATTGAGCTATGGAATTGCTCTAGTGCTTCACTTATATCTTTTTGAGAACGGCGTGCTTTTACATGTTTGAAGAAATGCTCTCATGCTTCACTTATATTTTTTTGAGAGTTAATAATTTTGAAGAAATCCTCTCATGCTTCACTTATATTATTTTGAGAGATGAAACTTTTATGCTCATGACCTTCACTTAAATCTATGTGAGCTTGCTCAAAAGCAATGGCAATATATGAAACTAGTCCCAAAGTGGTAGATATCCAAGAAAGATATAATAAAAACTTTCATGAAGATCATTGGACAAATTAAACTTGATTCCTTGTAATAGTTTTGAGACATGACGATAGTAATATGTGAGTCATGTTGGTGAGTAATTGTGCTTAGTAAGAATATTGATGTTAAGGTTTGTGATTCCCTATGCAAGCACGAAAGTCAATAGTTGTGCTACGAAATTACATCCTACTTATGGTGCATTATTTGGTGTTAGTTATGCTTAATGCTCACTTATGTGATTTTTCGTTTCTTGGTTGGTTGCTTCTCAAATTATGCTAGCCTCCACTTGTACTAAGTAGAAATACTACTTGTGCTCCAAAATCCTTAAACCTAGTTTTGCCATATGAGTCAACCATACCTACCTATATGCGGTATATCCATGCCGTTCCAAGCAAATTTGTATGTGCCGCCTCTAATTTTCAAAATAAAATTTCCTTTTTGTGTGTTCTTACCGCTCATGAAGCGGAAGGAGGTGACCGATATTTTTCCATGCTAGATGTGTTATTCTCAAGATGAGTGTTTATTCACTTGTCATTGCACGAGAGTACGGCGGTAATAGGGATTCCTAGTCCAAAAATGAAAAAGCAAAAAAATTACTTTATGTTGTCAAATAATAAATTCCTTGGAAAGTGTTGGTATGGAAGGCAACCGTGGATTCGGCTAGCCATGGAAAGTGAAAGAATGGTGGAAAAAGGAATAAACTTTATTTTCTATTTGGGAACCGCCTATGATGTATCTAGCATGGAAAGGTATTGAAAGCTTTCGGTCGTTTTAGTTGACGGGAAAGGCATGCCTCCCAAAAAAAAAATTCTCTATCAATTTAAACCTTGAGCTCTGGCATCTCTACAAATCCCTACTTCCCTTTGCAAAGGGCCTATCTATTTACTTTATGCAATTTTTATTTTTACTTGAGTCTCCATCTTCTCTTATAAAGCACCAACTAGGGGCACTATGATCGTACTTGAGCATTATGTGTAGCTAATATTTGATTGTGTATCATGAATGGATCAATGATTGAGCATGATGGGCTAGGGATAACTTGCTTTAGTGTTGATATTTTGAAAGACATGGTTGCTTGTTGATATGCTTGATTATTGAAGTCTTTATGTCAAAACTAGACTATTGATTTGAACCATCTAAAAGTCCAAATGTCCATGCTATAAAGAAAAGAGTATGTGATGAACATGTTAGGCAGCATTCCACATCAAAAATTCTCTTTTTATCATTTACCTACTCGAGGACGAGTAGGAATTAAGCTTGGGGATGCTGATACGTCTCCAATGTATCTATAATTTTTGATTGTTCCATGCTAATATATTATCATTCTAGGATACTTTTTGGGTATTTGTTTACCAATTTATAATATTTTTGAGCACTAACCTATTGACCCATTGCCTAGTGCCAGTTACCACTTTCTGCGTGTTTTTGGCTTTTCAGGTTTACTGTACCAAACGAAGTCCAATTGCCACGAAACTTTTTGATGATTTTTCTGGACCAAAACAAGACCTGGAAGCTTCTGAAGGAGGCCGGGAGAGCCACGAGGGCCCCATAAGCCAACAGGGCGCGCCACCCAGGGGCGCGCCCTGATGGTTTGTGGCCCCCTCGGGCGCCTCCCGATGCCCCTCTCTGGCCTATAAATTCTCTTTTACCCTAAAAACCCTAGAGGCACTCCCGAAACACTTTTTCCGTCACCGCAAGTCTCTGTTCCGACGGGAGGCCATCTAGAGCTCCGTTTCGGCACCCTGCCGGAGGGGGGATCGATCATGGAGGGCGTCTTCATCAACCTTGCTACCCTCAACATGATGTGTAAGTAGTTCACCACAGACCTCGGGTCTATTCTGGGTTTACGTTCAGATTATTCATGATAAATATTTGAGTCTTCTCTAAAATATTATATGATTCTTATGTGCATGATCATTATAGCTTCGTAATGCTCTCCGATCTATTGATGTGGTTTGGCCAACTAGATTGATATTTCTTCGGTGGGAGTAGTGCGTTGTAGTAGGTTCAACCTGGCGAGTTTCTATATCCCAGTGACAGAAGGGGACAAGATGTGTCTTTGTGTAGCTGCTACTAAGGATAAAACAATGGAGTTTATTCATATTGATTGAGTTTACTTTGTCTACATCATGTTATCGTTCTTCAAGCATTACTCTGTTTTACTTAATACTCTAGATGCATGCTGGATAGCGGTCGATGGGTGGAGTAATAGTAGTAGGTGCAGGTAGGAGTCGGCCTATTTGCTTATGGACGTGATGCCTATATACACATGATCATTGCCATGAAAATCACATAACTATCTGCTTTTCTATCAATTGCCCAACAGTAATTTGTCTACCCACCATATGCTATTTCTATGAGAGATGGCACTAGAGAACCCTATGGCCCCCGGGTCTATTCAATTATATATTTACAAACGCCTTCAATACCTTGGTGCCATTTATTTGCTTTTATTTTATTTTGCAATTTACAATTATCTACAATTATCTACACACCTCACTTGCTTGCAAATAACGAGATCAAGGGGATTGACAACCCTCTTGCCCGCGTTGGGTACAAGTTGTTTGTTCTTTTGTGTCCAGCCGCTGAAGACGGTTGAGGATTGGTATTCCTATTGGTTCGATAAACCTTGGTTTCATAACTAAGGGAAATACTAACCCACATTGTCCTGCGATAACCCTTTCCTCTTCACGGAAAACCCAACGCAGATCACAAGTATCATATGTCCTTTGAAACTTTCTTCTGTTCTAAATTCCAAGTTATGACGATATGCCAGTTCATTGCTCCATCTGTTTTTGTATGTAGGACGAAAAGATCAAAACCTTGTGAGGCTGTCGATTGTGAAGTTGAAAGCAATATTCACCTATGTAGAGCAGCTGTTCACATGATCTGCCTTCTCCATTATGCCGGCGAAAAATCTGAAACACCCGCCCAGAAATATTAAGCATATGCTGAAGCAGTTGTCGACTGTGCCACAATGGGTGACGGAGTACCAGAAATCGGCGGCTCGCGCTGGAACTAACATGTCTCTTGCTCGTGCCAAGGCATATCTTCCTGAGCTGGATCTAAATGATGTGAAAGATAGTTTTCCTGAGTTCAACCTGGACGGGTCAGAATTCTTGGAAGAGGACTATACCAACTGTATGAAGGAGATCCGTCCATTGGTGACTCTGATAGCCGATGAACTTGATATGTCTCACTATCAACATGTTTATTCGATGGAGAACGAGCGTATCGAGCCGCGAAGGATCAACCTTTTGAGATGGTGCCTCCCCGACGTAAGAACACTTTTGATCCCGACATTGACGCATCAGTTATCGTTCCAGGGTCTTCAAATTTTGAGTCTCTGAAATCAATCTGGTGGGTGCACAAGGATCAACAGGTTTATGAAGACGAGTCGTCTGAATCAGACCCTAAAGAAGCTGGCATGGAAACCCGTCGATGACAAGCTGCAGATGCTCAAGCCACCGGCCAGGAGTAGCCCCCAAGTGTTTTACCAAAAAAAAAACTTTGATAATTTTGTGGCTCAAGAATGAGCTTGTAATAGGGGTAGCAAATTTGACCCGCCTTCCGTGCCATTGCGCACGTAATACTTTGATCACCGGTGAAGTTATCTTTGGTGTATGCTTATAATGGATCTGCTTAAGCCCTAGCAATTTGCTTCATATGAACTATTCTCCTTTTGCATAATAGGATCCGTCTAGTGAAGATTGAACCAAGGCTATTTGTATGGATGTTCCACAAATACCAGGTCAATATATGATCAGTAGTATAACCCGAAAAAAGAAAGCAAAAAAATATGTACCTGCAAGTTTAAGGAAATGATAGAACACACACACACACACACACACACACACACACACACACACACACACATATGAGGCGGCGTTTTATAGCACATCTTTGGGACCGGCGTTTTATAGCACAGTCTAGCTTTAGTGAAGCTGGCATGATAGCCGATGGTTTATCCTCGCTCTCTGTAAGCCGGCTCTCACGTGACACAAGCCGATGTTTTAACCTAGATAAGTTCAGGGTCCCAAAGGATTGACTTATCGAGAGTACATGGGGTCACTTTGTTTGGAGAAGCATCTTGCAAACAGGCAGGTTTAACCACAATTTTGTTTTGATAATGGCTTGTAGCCTAGTCAAGAGGGAAATTATAACTGGCTAACTCGTTGAGTCGGGAGCCCCCAAGTGACTTGTGTCCAAAAAATAAAGACTCATGCACTATTGTGGCTGAAACGACAGAGACCCCGAGTTTTGGGGGTGCCGACTTTATTATATTGAACACAACGGTATATACATATATATGTACAAAGATATGGAGCCAGTGGCTCTAAGTGAAGTAAGGTCGGAGCTATGCAATATTCCAAGGCCTGTTGGTTTCTTGCCCTAAGGCACGTGACTTTTATGCTCGCGTATGTCAATCAGACAATATGACCTGTTGTTGAGGTTTTTGCTGATCACAAAAGGTCCTTCCCATGGCGGTGAAAGCTTATGCATGCCTGTTTGGTCTTGAATCAAACGAAGCACTAAGTCGCCTTCCTGAAAAGTTCGTCTGCGAACTCTACGGCTGTGACAGCGGAGTAGGTCTTGTTGATATATAGATGATCATGAGGCGGCGAGATCACGTTACTCTTCTAATGCATCAAGGGATTCCTGTCGTGCTTGTTCATTATCTGCCTGAACATAAGCTACAACTCTGGGGGAATCATGCCTGATATCACTTGGCAAAACAACTTCTGCTCCATAGACCAAGAAAAATGGTGTGTAGCCTGTAGATCTGTTGGCGGTAGTGCGTATACTCCAATGTGCCGAGGGGAGTTCTTCGACCCAGCAACCCGGTGTTCGCTATAACAGGACCATGAGCCGTGGTTTGATGCCTCGTAATATCTCCTAATTAGCATGCTCAGCCTGTTCGTTAGACCGTGGATGTGCAACTACGGCTAGATCGAGTCGGATATGCTCACGTTGACAAAAATCCTCCATGGCTCCCTTGGATAAATTGGTGCCATTGTCAGTGATAATGCTCTGTGGATAGCCAAAACGAAAGATTAGTTTCTTGACTAACTAGACTGATGTTTCTGCGACACAATTGCTTATGGGCTCTGCCTCAACCCACTTGGTAAACTTGTCAACTGCTACTAGGAGGTGAGTCTTTTTGTCTGAGGACATCTTGAACGGGCCCACCATATCAAGCCCCCGGACTGCAAACGGCCAAGTTATCAGGATCATGTGTAATTCTTGAGTCGGTACTTGAGCTTGTCGAGCAAATTTTTGGCATCCGTCACACTTGCGCACAATATCCTCGGCGTCGGCGTGAGCTGTAAGCCAATAGAATCCATGCCTAAAAGCTTTTGCTACGAAAGAACGTGAGCCGGCATGATGACCACAATCGCCTGCATGAATCTCATTGAGAATTTCTTTCCCTTCCTCAAGGGAGACACGTCGTTGAAAAACACCAGTGTTGTGCTTCGCCGATGCAAATCGCCATGAACGATAGTCATGGCCTTGGATCGTTGGATGATTTGTCGAGCGGCGATTTCTTCTGCTGGGAGCTCGCCACGAGTGAGATAAGCCAGATATGGGACTGTCCAGTCAGGAATAGCATGGAGAGTAGCCACCAATTGTGACTCTAGATCGGGAACAACCAGGTCTTCTTCGGTTGGTAATTTGACTAAAGGGTGATGAGGTTCATCAAGGAAAACATTGGGAGGAACCGGCTTGCGCTGAGAACCAAGGCGTGACAAAGCATCTGCCGCCTCATTGAGATGGCGATCAATATGATCGACCTGATAACCTTGAAAATGTCCTGCGATATCAGAAACAACCCACCGATAAGCCGCCATTAGAGGATCTTTGGAATCCCAAGTCCCAGAAACTTGTTGAGCCACCAAATCAGAATCGCCTAAACATATGACCCGGCTCAAGTTCATTTCCTTAGCCCTTCGAAGTACATGTAGGAGAGCCTGATATTCAGCTGCATTGTTAGTACAAGGGAACATGAGCCGTAAGACATAACAAAATTTGTCACCTCGAGGGGAAGCTAAAATAACTCCAGCTCCCGAGCCTTCTAACTGTCTGGAATCGTCAAAATGTATTGTCCAATAAGTTTTATCAGGTCTGTCTTCGGGGGCTTGCATCTCTGTCCAGTCATTAATGAAGTCCACCAATGACTGAGATTTGATGGCCGTTCGGGGCACATATTTCAACTGATGGGGACCAAGCTCGATTGCCCACTTGGCTATGCGGCCAGTAGCCTCCCGATTTTGTATGATATCCTCTAGAGGGGCTGAACTGACCACAGTGATTGGATGTTCCTAGAAATAATGCTTGAGTTTCCGGCTGGCCATGAAAATGCCAAAGACTAACTTCTGCCAGTGTGGGCACCGTTGCTTTGATAAGGTCAAGACTTCGCTAACATAATAAACAGGCCACTGTACTGGGTATTCTTTGCCTGCCTCCTTACGCTCGACAACAACTGCTACACTTACTGCTTTATTATTGGTAGCAATGTACAACAGCATAGGCTCTTTGTTGATCGGAGCGGCTAAGATAGGCAGCTCAACCAACTGCTTTTTAAGAGCTTCGAAAGCCTCATTGGCAGCATCAGTCCAGGCAAAAGTGTCTATTTTCTTTAACAATTGATACCGCGGAATCGCTTTCTCACCAAGGCGGCTTATAAAACGGCTCAGGGTCGCTATGCGACCTACCATGCGCTGAACATCATTGATATTTGCCGGCTTAGCCAGCGAGGTCACCGCCTTGATCTTGTCCGGGTTGGCTTCAATGCCATGCTTTGAAACCAAGAAACCAAGTAGTTTGCCTGCAGGAACACCGAAGACACACTTTGCCGGGTTAAGCTTCATTTTGTACATCCGTAGGTTGTCAAATGTCCCCTTGAGGTCATCCAACAACGTCTCCTTCTTCTGGGATTTCACCACAATATCGTCAACATAGACCTGAACGTTCCTTCCAATTTGCTAGTGTAAATAGTTCTGGACACAACATTGATCAGTAACCCCCGCGCTCTTAAGACCAAACGACATAGAAACATAGAAAAAGACTCCAAAGGGAGTGATGAAAGCCGTCTTTTCTTGGTCCTCGACAGCCATTTTAATCTGATGATAGCCGGAGTATGCATCCAAGAAACACAAACGTTCACAACCAGCCATAGAATAAATAATCTGATCAATTCGGGGGAGGGCAAACGGGTCTTTGGGGCAAGCTTTGTTGAGATCTGTGTAATCAACGCACATGTGCCAAGTGTCATTCTTTTTTAAAACGAGTACTGGATTTTCCAGCCACTCTGGGTGAAAAACTTCGAAGATGAACCCGGCAGCTAGGAGCCGAGCCACTTCTTCACCAATAGCCTTTCGTCTTTCTTCATTAAAACGACGGAGATATTGCTGCGCAGGTTTCATCTTAGGATCCACGTTAAGGTGGTGCTCCGCGAATTCCCTCGGTACTCCAGGCATGTTAGAAGGTTTCCATGCAAAGATGTCCCGGTTCTCACGGATGAACTCGACGAGCGCGCTTTCCTATTTTGGATCCAAGTCTGTCCCAATGGTGAACTGTTGAGATGAGTCGTCTGGGGTAAAATCAACTTGATTGGTATCCTCAGCCGACTTGAACTTCAACAAAGGCTCGGAATCAATTGTGGGCTTCTTAGGAGGAGTCATATCCGCCGAGTCAACATTGGTTGTATAGAACTTCAATTCCTCCGTGGCACAAGCTGAATCGGCATAAGCGGCATCTCCTTCCTCACATTCCTAGGCTATTTTCCGGCTACCATCAACAGTGATAGTGCCGTCTGGTCTAGACATCTTGAGCTTAAGGTAAACATAATAGGGTCGGGCCATAAATTTGGCGTAAGCCGGTCGTCCAAAAAGGGCGTGGTAAGGGCTCTTGATTTTAACCACCTCAAAACTCAGAGACTCAAATATGAAATTCCTTTCTGATCCAAAAGCAACATCAAGTTTGATCCGCCCAATCGGATATGCTGACTTGCCTGGCACAATTCCATGGAACACCGTGGATGAAGGTTGCAACATGCTCTCAGAGAGGCTCGTCTGCCGAAAGGTGTCGTAATATAATATATTGATGCTGCTCCCTCTAAAAGCACATATGCTCCCTTGGTGGTTTTGATAATTCATGAAAACATACATTGTCTCTTGGACTAATAGTTTTATCTAGCTTATTTCAGATATAGTCCACAGAGAAGTGTTGGCAAAGGATTGTGAGGAGACTTCCCCAAGAAGAAGACGAAGAGGAAGGAATAGGATTGGCCTGATACGTCTCCAACGTATCTACTTTTCCTAATACTTTTGCTCTTGTTTTGGACTCTAATTTGCATGATTTGAATGAAACTAACCCGGACGGACGCTGTTTTCAGCAGAACTACCATGGTGTTGTTTTTGTGCAGAAATAAAAGTTTTCGGAATGGAACGATTTTTTTGGAGATTTAGAAAATATGAGGAATTATGGAGCCAGAAGCTACCTGAGAGGGGGACCGGGGTCCACGCTCCACCAGGGCGCGCCAGGCCCCCCTGGCGCGCCCAGCTGGAGCGTGGGCACCCCGGGCCCCCTCTCACCCTGGCGCGCCCTGGTGGAGGGTCGCCACCTCGTGCCCCCCGACCCTAATTCCAATGCTATAAATTCACAAATCTCAGGAAAAAATCAGAGAGAAAGAATTGTCGCGTTTCACGATACGGAGCCGCCGCCACCTCCTGTTCTTCATCGGGAGGCCAGATCTGGAGCCCGTTTGGGGCTCCGGAGAGGGGAATCTTCGGTCTTCGTCATCATCAACCCTTCTCCATCGCCTATTCCATGATGCTCCCCACCGGGAGTGAGTAATTCCTTCGTGGGCTTGCTGGTCGGTGAGGAGTTGGATGAGATTCATCATGTAATCGAGTTAGTTTTGTTAGGGCTTGGTCCCTAGTATCCACTATGTTCTAAGATTGATGTTGCTATGACTTTGCCATGATTAATGCTTGTCACTAGGGCCCGAGTGCCATGATTTCAGATCTGAACCATTTATGTTATCATCATTATATCTATGTTCTTGATCCGATCTTGCCTAGTCATATGCATCTATTACGTGTTATGATCCGTCAACCCCATAGTGACAATATTTGGGATACTTCACGGTGATGACCGTAGTTTGAGGAGTTCATGTATTCACTAAGTGTTAATGCTTTGTTCCGGTTCTCTATTAAAAGGTGGCCTTAATATCCCTTAGTTTCCTTATGGACCCCACTACCACGGGAGGGTAGGACAAAAGATGTCATGCAAGTTCTTTTCCATAAGCATGTATGACTATATACGGAATACATGCCTACATTACATTGACGAACTGGAGCTAGTTCTGTGTCGCCCTAGGTTATGACTGTTATATGATGAATATCATCCAACGAATACACCGATCCAGTGCCTACAAGTTTTCCACATATTGTTCTTGCTAAGTTACTACTGTTGCTGCTACTGTTACACTCGCTACAAAATCACTACTGCTACCGTTACCGCTACTGTTACTGTTACTACCGCTATCAACCTATCATATTACTGTGCTACTGATCACTTTGCTACAGATATTTATCTCCAGGTGTGGTTGAATTGACAACTCAACTGCTAATACTCTCAAATATTCTTTGGCTCCCCTTGTGTCGAATCTATAAATTTGGGTTGAATACTCTACCCTCGAAAACTGTTGCGATCCCCTATACTTGTGGGTTATCAAGACCTTTTTCTGGCGCCGTTGCCAGGGAGCATAGATATATTTGCTGAGTCACTTGGGATTTATATCAACTTATCACTATGAAGAATCTGAAGGATACTAGAACCAAGATTTTCCCCTCTACTATGGGGGGAGGTAAGGAACTGCCATCTAGCTCTGCACTTGATTCACCGTCTGTTATGAGTAAGCTTGCAACACCACCACATGCTATTAATCCTAAAATTGATGATGCTACTTCTGCTATGAATGATGCTTATGATGATGCTAGTACCATGTTTGATGATAGTGTGCCATTAGGTAAATTTCTCAATGAACAAATTGCTGGAGCTAAAGAGAATGAAATTATTGAAACTGATGAATCTTCTGAAACTGATGAGATCTTTGAAACTGATGATTATGAAACACCTAATAGGCCTAGCTCTCCTATATTTGAATCCCTAAGATACCTGAAGGTTATGCTTTAGATGGAGAAATAGCTAGAGAGATTCTTGCTTGTAAGGACAGAAATGATGTTAAGAAACTACTATGCAAGTAGAAAGAAAAGACTTTGAATGCTAAAATGAAATGTGATCCTAAGTTTGCTACTTCACCTATCTTTGTCACCAATAAGGATTATGAATTGTCTGTCGACCCAGAGTTAATTACTTTGGTTGAATCCGATCCTTTTCATGGCTATGAAACTGAAACTGTGGGAGCACACCTTACTAAGCTGAATGATATAGCCACCCTATTTGCTCATGATGAGAAGATTCGCTACTACTATATTCTCAAATTATTTCCGTTCTCATTAATGGGTGATGCTAAGATATGGTACAATACTCTTACTCCTGGTTGTGTGCATACTCCCTAGGATATGATTTACTACTTCTTTGAAAAATATTTTCCTACTCATAAGAAACAAGCTGCCTTACAGGAAATATTTAACTTTGTGCAAATTGAAGAAGAGAGCCTCCCACAAGCTTGGGGGAGGCTTCTCCAATTGCTTAATGCTTTGCCTAATCATCCTCTTAAGAAAAATGAAATACTTGATATCTTCTATAATGGATTAACTGATGCTTCTAGGGACTTCCTAGATAGTTGTGTTGGTTGTGTTTTCAGGGAACGAACTGTTGAACAAGCTGAGGAATATTGAATAACATATTGAAGAATTATGATGATTGGACTTTTCCTGAACCACCGCCTAAACCCACTCTGAAGAAGAGGGGTATCTTATTTCTCAGTCCTGAAGATATGCAAGAGGCAAAGAAATCTATGAAGGAAAAGGGTATTAAAGCTAAGGATGTTAAGAATTTGTCACCTATTGAAGAAATACATGGCCTTGACACACCACCACCTCCACAGGTGGTGAAGGTAAATTCTTTATTAAAGTTTGATGAAGGTGACATCCCTTACAATAAACATCCTACTCAATGCTTGTATGAGTTTGATAACTACATTATGAAACAAGAGCACTTCAATGCAAATGTTCTGAAACACTTGAAATATAATTCTGATATGATTGCTCGCTTGAGTGACTTGTTATTTAGAATCAGTAATGATGTTAGAGGTGTAGGAAAACATGCCTCTATGGTTCAAACTCAATTAGAACAAGTTGCTAAATCTCAAAGAGAATTGCTTGATGAAATGAATAATAATATGAATGAGCATGCTATTAGAGTAGTAACTAGAGGAGGTAGAATGGCCCAAGAACCTCTTTATCCAGAAGGTCATCCTAAAATAATTGAACAAGACTCTCAAGGAATTAATGCTGATACACCTAGTCCTTCTAAGAAGAAAAAGAAAAAGAAGAATGACAGGACTTTGCATACCTCTAGTGAACCTGAGATAGAAAAACCTCCTGATGATACTAATGATGTTTCTATTTCTGATGCTGAAACTCAATCTGGTAGTGAACATCCACCTAGTGATAATAAAAATGATAATGATGTTGTTCACGATGATGCTCAACCTAGTAACGATAAAGAACCATATAATGATGTTGAAATAGAACCTGCTGCTGATCTTGATAACCCACAACCTAAAAATAAACGATATGACAAAAAAGACTTTGTGGCTAGAAAACATGGTAAAGAAAGAGAGCCATGGGTTCAGAAAACCATGCCTTTTCCACCTAAACCATCTAAGAAAAAAGATGCTGAAGAATTTGAATGCTTTGCTGAAATGATTAGGCCAGTCTTTTTGCGTACCCGTTTAACGGATATCTTAAAGATGCCTCCTTATGCTAAGTACATGAAAACATCATCACTAATAAAAGAAAGATACCTGAAGTAGAAATCTCCACCTTGGTTGCTAATTATTCTTTTAAGGATGGAGTACCTAAAAAACTTGGGGATCCCGGAATACCAACTATACCTTGCTCCATTAAGAGAAATTATGTCAAAACTGCTTTGTGTGATTTAGGAGCTGGTGTTAGTGTTATGCCTTTCTATTTATATAAAATACATGATTTGAATAAACTCACTCCTACTGAAATATCATAGTAAATGGCCGACAAATCAACTGCCATACCTATCGGTATTTGTGAGAATGTGCCCGTTGTTGTTGCAAATGTTACTATCTTAATGGACTATGTTATTCTTGAGATGCCCGAGGACGACAACATGTCGATTATCCTTGGTAGACCCTTTTTGAATACTGCAGGGGCTGTTATTGATTGCAACAAAAGCAAGTTCACTTTTCATATCAATGGTAATGAGCATACGGTGCACTTTCCGAAGAAACAATTCCAAGTGAATGGTGTTAATGTTATTGAAAATTCTCCAACACTCATTATTGGAAGCTTTAAATTACCTCTACCTACCGTCAAAAAGAAATATGATGTTATTATGGTTGGGGATATGCCTATCCCTGTTGAGGTAACTTAGTGTTTTACGAAAGTTCTTCGGTTTCATGCCAATTGGATGTGGTTGTTAATAAGACTTGATCAACCTTATTAATGGATCATTTTCGAGAGGTATGAAGTTGATGAATTTAGTAGACACAAGTTTCCGTATCCACTTTTAGTTTTCTATTTTTCTTAGTTAAATAAAATAAAATGCCATGATTATCCCGTTTTCTGTTTTTCCCATGCAATAAAAAATGACCCAAAAATAAAAGTTCTCAGAATGTCCTGAAAATTTGACATGAATTTTTTCTAATTAGTTTTGAATTTCTGGAACAAATAATACTAGAGGGGTGTGCACCAGGTGGCCACGCTCCACCAGGGTGCGCCAGACCCCCCTGGCGTGCCCTGGTAGAGGGTGGGCCCCTGGTGGGTCCCCTCACTTATTCCTTCAACCCATGTCATCTCTAACCTCCAGAAAAAAATTCACCATTGCTCTCTCCCTCGTGTTCTTGCTCAAGAACCCGTGGATTTCGATCTCTTTGCTCAAAGCTCTATTTCCGAAACTGTTTTAGGGGATTGCTTCTCGGTATGTAACTCCCCCATTGCTCCAATTAGTTTTTGATTTAGTGGTTTATTTTCAGAATAATTATCTACTCTTGGTGCTGCTATAGATGAGCTTGCATGTTGAATTCTTAGAGTTCTAAGTAGTTTGAATGCTTGATATGGCCTCTATGCATCCCTAGGAGTAGTTGCTATCAATTTTATTTCGTTTTGTTAACAAATTTTTTGTGTCACAAATTTTTTCAAAAACTGTTCGCAAATAAAATGCAATTCTTCAGGAGTTCTTCGAGGAGTTGATCCTCGGGAGCATCATCAAGTGAAAGTTCCATACGACAATCTTATGTTGAGCCTAGTGCAAGCTTGATACGGGACACTGAAACCAAATCATGCCTTTGGCCGTGTAATATCTTCATGGAAAGTGCAGGTATTAAGGAAGAATTTGAACAGTATGTTCGCAACGCCGATCTGGTTCCCTTCATCGAAGATAAGTGCACTCAACACCTCACCCTCACAGAGACATTTACTAAGAAATTCAAATATTTCCCTCGTGAGTCTAGAGTTTCATTTAGTCTGTATGATAATGCTTTCACCATGCCTTTAGACGTATTTTGTGACGCGTGTAAAATTCCATATTGGGGTTCGCTAGACGAACCAACAAAACCTGAGTATGAATCATTATTGAGAAACCTTTGTTGTGGTGAAATTAGAGGGGTGACACAAGGTAGAATAAAAAGCATCCATTTTCCGTCTATTCAGTACCTTGCACTCTTTAATGGTAAATGCATTGTAGGCAAGCAGGATTGTAGCATGCTTTGTGCTCATGATTTGAGTCTTATGCACACTGCTTTAACTGGAATTAAAGACTATAAGTTAGGAGCAATTGTTGCACGGAGACTGACTCTTAATGCCTCTAATGGTAATTTTTATGGAGGGATTTATGCCACTCGCCTCACTACGAGGTTAGGAGTATCCCCTTGGCCTAACGATCCTATCTTACCTAACCAATACTTAGACTTTGATGCCATGAAACGCCATAGATTTCTTATAGGCACAGTTAATAACTATACTTACAACTTGAGGTTTGACAACGGTCCCATTGTGCCTATTGTATTGCCTGCTCCTACTCTCTTTGATTTTAACAGCAAGGGAAGATACTACGTCCTTGAGAGCGAGGCCCACGCGTACAATACAGAGGTGGAAGCTGCCAGGAGGGCTGAGGTGGTTGCACCAAAAGCATCGGTAGGCTACCACTCAGGCCATTATCCAGGACACGGATGGTGATTTCCAAGCTAGGCTAAAAGCCTAAGCTTGGGGGAGTACATATTTCCACCGACATTACATTCATGTTCACACATTTCATTCCAGTTGTCGGTGTTCACACTCTTTCATTGTATTATCCATGCTAGATTTATTTTTCTCATTCTCTTCTTGTGTGTTTGAAAAACTTTGAGAAAATCCAGAAATATTTCTTGCTTTTTTCGGTTTTTCTTTTCAGTTTAGTTAGTTGTAGTATTAAAAGAAAACCCAAAAATATTTGTCATTTCTTCTTTTACTTGTTGGGAGTTTTCCCGTGTAAATAGTTTTTCTCGTTTTTGTTTTTCTTCTCGTATTTTCTACCTTCAAGGAAAACTAAAAAACTCCAAAAATATTTTAGTGTGTTTCTCTGAAATTCTTTTCCTTTTATCGAGTCATACCAAGGAGAAGACCATGATGAAAATGTTGAGTGGCTCTCATATGCACTACAGTTGATCTAACAAAGAGCCTATATTACTTTGTCTTCTCCTCTTGAACAAAATGTTTGCAGATTCTAGCTTAGTCCATGGCATTCTTGCACTATTATTATTTTCATATCATTCGATTGTGCAAGTGAAAGGCAATAATGACGATATTTGATGAATTGAGTGTGGTAGAGAAAAGCGAGCATGAACTCAACTTGTTCTTGTTTATGTAAATATGTTTAACCTAGTATGCATGATTCAGCACGTAATGATTGAACATGTTTGCAATGACAATTAGAGATTATAGTGATTCATGCCATGCTCAAGTAGCGAGGAGTGGATAATGATTTATCTTGGATGCCAACATGCGTTAAAATGGTTGTGATGTAGTATGATGATATGGTATCCTCCTCTGAATGTTTCAAGCGGTTTGACTTGGCACATGTTCATGCATGTAGTTGAATCAAAACCAACATAGCCTTCATGATATTTATGTTTATGGTGTCCATATCCTACTCATGATAGCCTTTAATGTTTATTATTCATAATGCATGTTTATGACCGTATTCGCTCTGTAGTTGGCCGCTTCTCAATCTAATTGCTAGCCTTCACCTGTACTAAGTGGGAACTCTGCTTGTGCATCAAAACCCCTAGACCAAAGTTATTCCATATGAGTCCACTATATCTACCTATATGCGGTATTACCCTGCCGTTCCAAGTAAATTTGCATGTGCCACCTCTAAAAATTTCAAATGAACATCTGTTTTTTGTGCCTGGACCGCTCATGGAGCGATAGGGGGTGGTCAGTATCTTCCATGTTAAGCGGGTTACTCTCATGATGAGTGTTTATTCACTCGTCCTTGCACGAGAAGGGCGGTAATGGGGATTCCCAGTCCCGGAATCAAAATAAATGCAAATAATTAAACAAAACTCCCCTAGGAATGTTGTTGGTTTGGACGGTACCCATGGATTCGGCTCGCCGTGGAGCGTGTTTGTTGGTGGAGGGGGAGTAAACATTTACTTTTTCCGCTTGGGAACCGCCGCTAATTTGTTTAACATGGAAGATATTGATAGCTCTTGGTCGTAACGTTGACAGGAAGGGTGTACATCCCAAAATTATATTTATCTCTTATTTAATCCTTGAGCTCTGGCACCTCTGCAAATCCCTGCTTCCCTCTGCGAAGGGACTATCTATTTACTTTAATGTTGAGTCATTGATGTCTACTATGTAACCTTCTTCTTGTAGACTCGTGTTGGGCCTCCAAGCGCAGAGTTTGGTAGGACAGTAGCAAATTTCCCTCAAGTGGATGACCTAAGGTTTATCAATCCGTGGGAGGCATAGGATGAAGATGGTCTCTCTCAAACAACCCTGCAACCAAATAACAAAGAGTCTCTTGTGTCCCCAACACACCCAATACAATGGTAAATTGTATAGGTGCACTAGTTCGGCGAAGAGATGGTGATACAAGTGTAATATGGATGGTAGATATAGGTTGTTTTAATCTGAAAATATAAAAACAGCAAGGTAACTAATGATAAAAGTGAGCACAAACGGTATTGCAATGCTTAGAAACAAGGCCTAGGGTTCATACTTTCACTAGTGCAAGTTCTCTCAACAATACTAACATAGTTGAATCATATGTAAATCCCTCACGTGCGACAAAGAGTTCACTCCAAAGTCACAAATAGCGGAGAACAAATGAATAAATTATTGTAGGGTATGAAACCACCTCAAAGTTATCTTTTCTGATCAATCTTATGAGCTATCCCTATAAGTGTCACGAACAGCCCTAGAGTTCGTACTAAAATAACACCTTAAGATACACATCAACCAAAACCCTAATGTCACCTAGATACTCCAATGTCACCATGAGTACCCATGGGCTTGATTATGCGATATGCATCACACAATTTCAGATTCATCATGTTCAATCCAACACAAAGAACTTCAAAGAGTGCCCCAAAGTTTCTACCGGAGAGTCAAGACGAAAACGTGTGCCAACCCCTATGCATAGATTCCGAAGGTCACGGAACCCGCAAGTTGATCACCAAAACATACATCAAGTGGATCAATAGAACATCCCATTGTCACCACGGATATCCCATCACAAGACATACATCAAGTGTTCTCAAATCCTTAAAGACTCAATCCGATAAGTAAACTTCAAAGGGAAAACTCAATTCATCACAAGAAAATAGAGAGGTGAAAACTCCATATGATTCATCTATATCAATAAAGCTCGCGGTACATCAAGATCGTTTCATCTCAAGAACACGAGAGAGAGAGATCAAACACATAGCTACTGGTACATACCCTCAACCCCGAGGGTGAACTACTCCCTCCTCGTCATGGAGACCGCCGGGATGATGAATAAGATGGCCTCCGGTGATGGTTTCCCCCTCCGGCAGGGTGCCGGAACGGGCTCCCGATTGGTTTTTCGTGGCTACAGAGGCTTGCGGCGGCGGAACTCTCGATCTAGGTTTCTTTCTGGGGGTTTTGGTATTTATAGGAATACTTGGCATTGGAATCAAGTCAGGGGGACTCCCGAGGGGCCCACAAGCCAGGGGGGCGCGCCCTAGGGGGGGCGCCCCCTAGGCTTGTGGCTTCCTCGGGACTCCTCTCCGGTATCTTTTTGCTCCAGTATTTTTTATATTTTCCAAAAATATTCTCCGTAAATTTTCAGCCGATTTCGAGAACTTTTATTTCTGCACAAAAAACGACACCATGGTAGTTCTGCTGAAAACAGCGTCAGTCCGGGTTAGTTCTAATAAAATCATACCAAAATCATATAAAATTATTGTAAACATGGCATGAATACTTCATAAATTATAGATACGTTGGAGACGTATCAGCATCCCCAAGCTTAATTCCTGCTCGTCCTCGAGTAGGTAAATGATAAAAGAAATAATTTATGAAGTGTGAATGCTAGCAAGTGCACAAGTTTGATCAATGATAATTCCAATCACTTTTTCTAGCATCAATATAAACCATAAACAGTAGCTCATCTCATAAAACTTCTCATGATCAAGTAACAAGCTATTCACATGTTAAAGTATAGACCAGAAAGTTTGTTGAAAACTAACAAACCATATTCCTAGTCATCGAAAAAATGCAATTCATCTTATTTTCGGGAAGGGTCTATGTAAGAGCTTTGATTTAGCAAATTCCACATACTCAACTATCATATAGTCTTCCATGATTATTGACACTCAAAGCATATTTTTAGAACAAATAGCATTCATCTAACACAGAGAAAGATAGAGGCTTAATGTTTCGCCTCCCAACTTATTTATCATATAGATAATTGTCAACAATAATAATTCATGATCAAATATATTTGGGTGGATATATATGTCTAGATCATTCCCCAACACATGACGCTTGCCAAGAGAAAAAGGCGAAATATAGGAAGTGGTGAAGATCACCATGACTCTTGCATAAAGGTAAGTACTAGAAAGTAAAAGATAGGCCCTTCGCAGAGGGAAGCATTGATTTGCAAAGGTGCCAGAGCTCAAGCTTTTAAAACAGAGATGGATAATAATTTTGAGCGGTATGCTTTCATTGTCAACATAACAACCGAGAGATCTTGGTATCTTCCATGCTAGATACATTATAGGCGATTCCCAAACAGAATGGTAAAAATTTTACTCCCCTGTGACGCCCCCGATTTCGACCGTACGCTAAACAATCACGCAATGCGTATGACCAAGATTAGGGACTCACTAATCAATATCACAACACGACACTAGACACCAATTAAAGTCATACGGCTTCATATTACAAGCCAGGGGCCTCGAGGGCTCGAATACAAAGCTCGACAAGCACGAGTCAGCGGAAGCAAATAATATCTGAGTACAGACATAAGTTAAACAAGTTTTGCCTTAAGAAGGCTAGCACAAACATAACAACGAATCGAAAGAGGCGAGGCCTCCTGCCTGGGAACCTCCTATCCTACTGCTGGTCGGGGGCAGCCTCCACGTAGTAGTAGGCTCCTGCGGTGGTGTAGTTGTCGTCTCCGGCGTACTCCATCTCCTGGGCTCCATCGTCTGAACGCAGGATCGTATCGAGGGGGGGGATAGAAAGCAAAGCAGCGGTGAGTAATCATCCAAAGTACTCGCAAGACTGACATCAGAACTATGCTAAGTATGCATCAGTATCAAGGAAATGGGGGTTATATCTGGGCTGACTGCAGAAACCAAGAATAGGGGGAAGGCCTAGTCCTATCGAAGACTAGCATCTTTAGCATCTTGCAGCATTAGAAGAGAGTAGACTGGTATCTCATATATAGTCACATTATTGTAGCAATTTTATTAAGTAACCACGCCCAGAGATTCTTCCTCGACTCCCTGCGAAGAAGCAATCTCGGAGCCACATTCATTTCAAATTAAAGTCACAGTTGTAGTTGTATAAGGTCAAGGTACAATTCCAAGTCGTCCTGTTACCGTGGACACGGCTATTCGAATAGATTAATCATCCCTGCAGGGGTGCACCACATATTCCCCAACACGCCTGAATCACCTCCAGCCGGACAGACTTTCCTGGGTCATGCCCGGCCTCGGGATATCAACACGTCGTCGCCCCACCTAGGCTCAACGAAGAGGCCAGCCCGCCAGTCTAAATCCTAAGCGCGCAGATTCGTGGGCCCACTTACCCTTGCACTCCTGCACGATGCGAACGCGGCCGAGGTCAATCCTAGCACCCCTTAGTAACAAGCGCAATGCCGTTGCGGACCACTCGGGCGCGCGCCGCTCCATTGCTGACGTCCGAAGAGCTTTGGCTGATACAACGACGCTGAGTGCCCATATCTTCCCCACGTGAAGGTTAGTGCGTATTAAGGCCAACGACCTAACTTAGGTCAAGTACCCAACCCATTAGCATTTTATTAATGCGGGGCAAGCGTGACCCATGAAGTGCGGTCCCGTCGCCCCGCCTCGAGGATGTGTGGCAAGGGCCTCTCCTGCCCGTCCACGCCTCATCATCAGCAAACCGTGGGTACCCCTCAGGGCCGACCCATCACCAACATGTTTCTGTAACCCGGTCATAGTAACTGTGTGTATCAAACATCAAGACGGAACCTGAGGAATCACCCTCAATGGTCCCCGCTCGATGTAACCGTCAAGGTGGACTTAGAGGAATCACCCTCGAGGGTCCCACACTTGAGGGGTTGCACGACAGAGTCATCGTCTGGAGTGGTGAAGGAGGAATCACCCTCGATAACCACGACCGACTAGATGCGCTACAGAGCTAGCATCATGAGTACTTCACGAGGTGTCACCCTCGGTACTCGATAGTAGCTCTGCAGAGTCGTACAACTAAGGGGTGTGCAGTGATGTGCGGGGCCTGGCTCGTCGGTCGGTTGACCGAGTCTTCGAGTCTTCGGGTCGTTGAGTCGTCGATGAAGAAGCAGGGGCAACTAGGACTAAGGGGACACCGGGGATTCACTGATCAACCTATACTAAGCAGTTGATATGATTGCAGGTATAGTAGCAGTTTATCAAAAACAGGCTATGCATCAGAATAGGAGCTAGCTAATACAGTAGCAAAATCTAATGCAAGAATAAGAGGGAAGGGAATGGGCGATATCGGAATGCTCAAGGGGGGTTGCTTGCCTTGCTGCTCTGCGGCAAAGGTCTGATCGTCGGCGGTGTAGTCGTACCCGGCAGCACCGTCAGTCTCGGGGTCTACCGGAGAGAAGAGGGGGGAGAAACAATAAATATAAAGTATAGATGCAACACGATGCATGACATGGCAATATGCAGGGCTAGGGATGCACTAACGCAGTACTACACGTGGCAGATGGGTCGGAATAATATCTGACGATATTTTTCGGGTCTCGGGCTACTACCGGACAGATGATCCTAATGCTAAATGTCCATGTTCATCATGCTAGGAGCATGTGACAGATGAACGGACAGCGTATTCCGATTCGTGGGATTTTTTGATCAACTTTCATGTATAAAACTTTTTCAATCGAGTTACGGTTTAAAAGATATGATTTCCTAAAGTTTTATTGATTTTCTGGAATTATTTTAATTAATTAAATCCTAATTATCCAGAATAGTAAAAGGTGACGTCAGCAGAACGTCATGATGACGTCAGCAGGTCAAACCCAGCTGACCAGGTCAAACCTGACAGCTGGGCCCCACCTGTCATAGACAGTGGGCTTAACCAGAATTAAATCTAAGCTAAACAGGTTAATTAAATGGGTGGGCCCCATCTGTCATAGACTAATTAGGTTAAACTAATTATCAAAATTAATTAAACTAACTTAATTAATTAAAAAGGGGCTGGGCCCACATGTCATACACAGGGGGGTCGGGCCCCACCTGTCAGTGACTGGGCTGTGCCCAGTCAGCCAGTTGACCAAGTCAACTGGTCAACTGGGTCGCCCTGGCCCACTGGCAGGGTCACTGGGGGTGGCCCCAGCCCAGCCACGTCGGCAGCGGCCGGCGGCTCAACGCCGGCGACGGCAAAACGCGGCGGAGGGCACGGGCCGGCGTCGGGATTCGCCCACAGAGGGCCATTTGGCCCGCGCGTGGGCGTGTTCGAATGAGCACGCAGCGCCGCATCTAGTGGTGGCCGCGGCGTTGCCGGAGTTGGCCGGAGTGGAGCACACCGTCGACAATGGCGGCGGCGGCGTTCGGGCTCGGGCGGATACGGCGTTGCAGCGCGCGTGCGAGCTATCTAAGTAGCGTGGCAGCCGTAGCAGCTCACCAGGAGCGCGTTAGGGCAGCTGGCGAAGCTGCGGTGGCTCGGGAGCACGGCAATGGCAGCGACGGCGGCGGACAGAGCACGGCGTCGGTGACGGCTAGCTACGGCACGCGTGCGAGGCCAGGAAGAGAGGGAGAGGGAAGGAGGGCTCACAACGCCCTGCAGATGGGCTAGCGTGGGCTCGGGGTAGGCTCGAGGCGGCGAATCGGGACGGCAAACGTCGGCGGCCGTGCGGGGAAGAAGGGCTCGGGGAAGACGAGGCAGTAGCGCCGAGCCCAAATGGAGAGGCGCGGGCGACGCAGTCGAGAACGGGGAACACGTCGGGCACGGCGGGGAGGCAAGGCGGTGGCGTTGGCCGCGAGCTTTACGGCGGCGGCGCCATGGCTGCGCTCGGGTGTGGTGGGGAGACGAGGGAGAGAGGGAGTGGGGCGGCTAGGGTTAGCCAGAGGGGTCGAGGGGGGTCCTTGTAGGTGCCCGCGGCGGTAGCAGCGCGCGCTGTCGAGCAGAGGCGAGGGGGGGCCAGGCGCGGGGGCTGCGGTGGAGACGACAGCGCATGCACGCGTGTGCAGTAGGAAGGGGACGACGTGGGGAGTGGGCTGGGCCGTCCTGTAGACTTAGGCCCAGGCACAGCGGGCCTTTTCCTTTTCTTTCTTTTTTTGTTTTTTGTTTTTCTGTTTTTATTTATTTTTAGCAATAATTTCCTTTAGCAAAAATGTGTGACTTGGTCCAATAAACATCTTGCAATATTTTGCATGGCCACACACACTTTGGGGATTTTTAGAATTTGTTTGAATTTTCCATTTGAATTGAATAACACTTTTAAATGCTTTTAGCTTCTGTTTTGGATGGTGGGGTCCACACCAACATCAAGGTGATGTTGTTTTCCTTAACAACATTAGTTTTGAGATTTTTAACAAGTGTGCAACATTTTTCATATGCTGTTTGCAACTTTTTTATCACAATAAAATTCAATTGGCTTTTGAAGTGAAATTTAAATTGAGATATGAATTTTCAAATTGATCATATCTTGTTTAGCAAAATGATTAGGCACTGATCATGGTCATCACTGTGCTTAATTACAATGATCACTGTAGGCAAAATCCAGGGTGTCACATCCCCCTCCACCAATCAATCACACTCCACGGCGAGCCGAATCCATGGGTACCGTCCATACAAACAACAATCTTGGGGGAGTTTTGTTTCATTATATTTTGATTTGATTTTTGAGCATGGAACTGGGCATCCCGAATACTAGGCACTTTCTCGTGAATGATAGTGAATCAACACATATCGTGAGAATAACCCACCTAGCATGGAAGATACTGACAGCCCCTAGTCACTATATGAGCGATTCGGGCATACAAAACAGAATATTATTTGAAGGTTTAGAGTTTGGCACATGCAAATTTACTTGGAACGGCAGGCAAATACCACATAAAGGTAGGTATGGTGGACTCATATGGAACAATTTCGGGTTTAAGGGTGTTTGGATGCACAAGTAGTATTTCTACTTGGTGCGGAAGTTTTGGCTAGTATGAGGTGGAAGCAAGCACCACATGTTGGAGGATCCATAACAATATAACTTCTATACAAATATACCCAAACATAACTCATTAAGTTGTCTTCCTTGTCCAATTTTAACTAATTTGCTCGAGTTTGAAAATAATTAATGAGCTCACAATCATAGAAGATGTCCAAGATAGTATATTTATATGTGGAATCTCTCTTCCTTCAATATTCTTTCATGAATTGTTCAAGTGACCAATGCGGTGTTTGCTAACTTTCAATAAATTTTACCACCTATACTTATTATGTGTGAAGTCATTACTCCCCATGGGATAAGTATATGAAGCATATTTAATTTCAGATTTATGATATTCAATTCATTCAACCATTTACTCATAGGATATAAGTGAAGCACGAGAGTCAATGACAAACTACTCCAAAAAGATATAAGTGAAGATCAATGCGTTGTCAACAATTAAATAACTATGTGAAGACTCTCTCATCTAAGAATTTCAGATCTTAAGTATTTTATTCAAACAGCAAAACAAAATAAAATGATATTCCAAGGATAGCACATATCATGTGAACGAATAAAAATTCAGGCTCAACATAGGCTAACCGATAATTGTTGATGAAGAGAGGTGGGATGCGTAGCATCCCCAAGCTTAGATGCTTGAGACTTCTTGAAATATTTACTTGGGGTGCCTTGGGCATCCCCAATCTTGAGCTTTTGTATCTCGTTCAATCCTCTCATATCATGGTTTCACCTATTCTCAAAAACATCTTCCACACAAAACTTCAAAAGAACTCGTGAGATAGGTTAGTACACATAATAATAAATCAACTCTTTATGTACTGCCAATACAAGTTGCATCATAATTTTCAAACATTAGGTATTGTATACTATCATTTCCACAATTTATATCTACCAATATAGGCTATGGAAACTATAGGATAAGTAGATAACGAAACTATGACAGCAATCTGTCCAAACAGAACAGTCTGTAGAAATTTATGAAAACAGTGTACTTCTGTAACTCAAAAAATTATGAAAGTTTAGGACATGCTAAATAATTTATATTACATCACTGTGTAAAAATTTCAGAAACTTTCCACGTTCCAGTAAAATATGAAAATTCAAACACTACAGCCAAAGTTTCTGTTTTTACACAGCACTCATCAAAACATGCAATGCAAGCATCCTAAGACAATTCTTGGAACTTTTTATTTAACAACAAGATTATAAATAACACCTAACAGAAAATAACAAAATATAATGACGCTCCAAGAAACACACATATTATGTGACGAATAAAAATATAGCTCTAAGTAAGATATACCGATAGTGTTGAAGACGAAAGAGGGGATGCCTTCCGGGGCATCCCCAAGCTTAAGCGCTTGAGTATTACTTGGATATTACCTTGGGGGGGCCTTGGGCATCCCCAATCTTAGGTTCTTGTCACTCCTTATTCTCGTCATATCGGTGTCTCACCCAAAACTTGAAAACTTCAATCACACAAAACTTAACGGAACTTTGTTAGATGGGTTAGTATAATAAAGATAGATCATTCACTTAGGTACTGTCAAGACAAGATCCATAATTGTTCACACATGATACCTACTGTATTCTACCATTCCCATAATTTATACCACTAAATATAAGCTATGGAAACATTAAAACAAGCAAACTATGCATGCAAAACAGAATCTGTCAAAAACAGAACAGTCTGTGAAGATCTGTAGTGTAACCATACTTTCCTGTCTCTAAAAATTCTGAAAATTTGGACAACCTGAATAATTTTTATATCAAGACTGTGTAAAACTTGCAGATCATTATAACCCTCCATTAAAAAATGAAAATTCCTGTACTGGAGTCAAAAGTTTCTGTTTTGGTTCAGCATCAATTCTACTCATCTTGTGAGTCATCCCAATGGCTTTACTTGGCACTTTATTGAAATAAAAGACACAAAACATGATTAATACAGTAGATTAATCATGTGAACACACAAAAACAGAAAGGGAAAGTGTTGGGTTGTCTCGCAACAAGCGCTTTTCTTTGAAGCCTTTTAGCTAGGCATGATGATTTCAATGATGCTCGCATAAAAGTAAAGAATTGAAACATAAAGAGAGCATCATGAATCCCATGACAAGCACATTTAAGTCTAACCCACTTCCTATGCATAGGGATTTTTTGATCAAACAATTTATGGGAACAAGAATCAACTAGCATAGGAAGGCAAAACAAGCATAACTTCAAAACTTTGAACACATAGAGAGGAAACTTGATATTATTGCAATTCCTACAAGCATATGTTCCTCCCTCATAATAATTTTCAGTAGCATCATGAAGGAATTTCACAATATAATTATCACATAAAGCATTCTTTTGATGATCTACAAGCATTGAAAATTTATTACTCTCCACATAAGCATATTTCTTCTCATTCATAATAGTGGGAGCAAACTCAACAAAATAACTATCACGAGAAGCATAATCCAATTGAAAATTAAAATCATGATGACAAGTTTCATGGTTATCATTATTCTTTATAGCATACATGTCATCACAATAATCATCATAAATAGGAGGCATGCTTTCATCATAATAAATTTGCTCATCAAAACTTGGGGGACTAAACATATCATCTTAATCAAACATAGCATCCCCGAGCTTGTAGCTTTGCATATCATTAGCATCATGAATATTCAAGGAATTCATACTAACAACATTGCAGTCATGCTCATCATACAAAGATTTAGTGCCAAACATTTTATTGACTTCTTCTTCTAACACTTGGGCACAATTTTCCTTTCCATCATTTTCACGAAAGACATTAAATAGATGAAGCATATGAGGCAACCTCAATTCCATTATTTTTTGTAGTTTTGTTTTATAGACTAAACTAGTGATAAAACATGAAAATAAAAGATTCAATTGCAAGATCTAAAGATATACCTTCAAGCACTCACCTCCCCGGCAACGGCGCCAGAAAAGAGCTTGATGTCTACTACGCAACCTTCTTCTTGTAGACTCGTGTTGGGCCTCCAAGCGCAGAGTTTTGTAGGACAGTAGCAAATTTCCCTCAAGTGGATGACCTAAGGTTTATCAATCCATGGGAGGCGTCGGATGAAGATGGTATCTCTCAAAGAACCCTGCAACCAAATAACAAAGAGTCTCTTGCGTCCCCAACACACCCAATACAATGGTAAATTGTATAGGTGCACTAGTTCGGCGAAGAGATGGTGATACAAGTGTAATATCGATGGTAGATATAGGTTTTTGTAATCTGAAAATATAAAAACAGAAGGTAACAAATGATAAAAGTGAGCACAAACGGTATTGCAATGCTTAGAAACAAGGCCTAGGGTTCATACTTTCACTAGTGCAAGTTCTCTCAACAATACTAACATAGTTGAATCATATGTAAATCCCTCACGTGCGACAAAGAGTTCACTCCAAAGTCACAAATAGCGGAGAACAAACGAAGAGATTATTGTAGGGTACGAAACCACCTCAAAGTTATCTTTTCCGATCAATCTTATGAGCTATCCCTATAAGTGTCACGAACAGCCCTAGAGTTCGTACTAAAATAACACCTTAAGATACACATCAACCAAAACCCTAATGTCACCTAGATACTCCAATGTCACCACGAGTACCCATGGGCTTGATTATGCGATATGCATCACACAATTTCAGATTCATCATGTTCAATCCAACACAAAGAACTTCAAAGAGTGCCCCAAAGTTTCTACCGGAGAGTCAAGACGAAAACGTGTGCCAACCCCTATGCATAGATTCCCAAGGTCACAGAACCCGCAAGTTGATCACCAAAACATACATCAAGTGGATCAATAGAACATCCCATTGTCACCACGGATATCCCATCGCAAGACATACATCAAGTGTTCTCAAATCCTTAAAGACTCAATCCGATAAGTAAACTTCAAAGGGAAAACTCAATTCATCATTAGAAGATAGAGAGGGGAAAACTCGACATGATTCATCTATATCAATAAAGCTCGCAGTACATCAAGATCGTGTCATCTCAAGAACACGAGAGAGAGAGAGAGATCAAACACATAGCTACAGGTACATACCCTCAGCCCCGAGGGTGAACTACTCCCTCCTCATCATGGAGACCGCCGGGATGATGAAGATGGCCTCCGGTGATGGTTTTCCCCTCCGGCAGGGTGCCGGAACGGGCTCCCGATTGTTTTTTCGTGGCTACAGAGGCTTGCGGTAGCGGAACTCCCAATCTAGGTTTCTTTCTGGGGGTTTTGGTATTTATAGGAATACTTGGCATTGGAATCAAGTCAGGGGGACTCCTGAGGGGCCCACAAGCCAGGGGGGCGTGCCCTAGGGGGGGGCGCCCCTAGGCTTGTGGCTGCCTCGGGATTCCTCTCCGGTATCTTTTTGCTCCAGTATTTTTTATATTTTCCAAAAATATTCTCCGTAAATTTTCAGCCCATTCCGAGAACCTTTATTTCTGCACAAAAAACGACACCATGGTAGTTCTGCTGAAAACATCATCGGTCCGGGTTAGTTCTTATAAAATCATACCTAAATCATATAAAATTATTATAAACATGGCATGAATACTTCATAAATTATAGATACGTTGGAGACGTATCAGTCATCACCTTCTAAAATAAGCGCCAGACCTGAGAGCACTAGTGTCATCCTCATGCATTGTGTATAGTGAATGTTCGATGCATCATGACTGGATCTTTTCTACCATGAATTACAATGTTCAGTCACTGCTTGAACTTTGGAGGTGCTCTGCATTTATGTTTTGCGGTCTCAGAAAGGGCTAGCGAGATACCACTATTGTCATATTATATCATGATTGTTTTGACAAATGTTTACACTTGAGATAACTTATTATTGCTCGCTAGTTGCTTGCGTCATTGATATGAGTTAATATAATCTTTAAGAGTTATTGTTGATATGGTTAGTCATGATCTTTGCTGAAAACCTGGGTGCTACTTAAGCATATGTATGTAAACAAGAATAAATGAGTTCGTAAAAGTTTTTCTTTCTCACTTTCAGTTTGTCAACTGAATTGCTTGAGGACAAGCAAGGGTTTAAGCTTGGGGGAGTTGATACGTCTCCAACGTATCTACTTTTCCTAACACTTTTGCCTTGTTTTGAACTCTAATTTGCATGATTTGAATGAAACTAAACCGTACTGACGCTGTTTTCAGTAGAACTACCATGGTGTTGTTTTTGTGCAGAAATAAAAGTTCTCGGAATGGAACGAAATTTTTTTGAGATTTATTTTGGAAAATATGAGGAATTTTGGAGCCAAAAGCTACCTAAGAGGGGGCCCGGGGTGCCCACGCTCCACCAGGGCGCGCCAGGCCCCCCTGGCGCGGCCTGGTGGAGGGTGGCCACCTCGTGGCCCCCCCGACCCTAATTACAACGATATAAATTCACAAATCACCAGAAAAAATCAGAGAGAAAGAATTGTCGCGTTTCACGATACGGAGCCGCCGCCACCGCCTCTTCTTCATCGGGAGGCCAGATCTGGAGCCCGTTTGGGGCTCCGGAGAGGGGAATCTTCGGTCTTCGTCATCATCAACCGTTCTCCATCGCCTATTCCATGATGCTCCCCACCGGGAGTGAGTAATTCCTTTGTAGGCTTGCTGGGCGGTGAGGAGTTGGATGAGATTCATCATGTAATCGAGTTAGTTTTGTTAGGGCTTGATCCCTAGTATCCACTATGTTCTAAGATTGATGTTGCTATGACTTTGCCATGCTTAATGGTTGTCACTAGGGCCCGAGTGCCATGATTTCAGATCTGAACTGTTTATGTTGTCATCATTATATCTATGTTCTTGATACGATTTTGCCTAGTCATATGCATGTCGGTGTCAAAACCGGCGGATCTAGGGTAGGGGGTTCCGAGCTGTGAGACTAGAATCGATGGTAACAGGAGATGAGGGAGACGAGGTTTTACCCAGGTTCGGGCCCTCCTATGGAGGTAATACCCTACGTCCTGCTTGATTATATTGATGATATGAGGATTACAGAGTTGATCTACCTCGAGATCGACTAGCTAAAACCCTAGATGAGTTCTCTTGGTCTACAACCTAAAACCCTCCGGCTTATATAGACGCCGAGGGTACCTAGGGTTTACACATGGTCGGTTACACGTCGAAGGGATAAACATGCCTATTCACTACTTTAAACGTGGAGGATACGCCATGATTCCGAAGCTTCCTTCCTGGAGACAGGGTCTCTGATCAATCCGGTGCTCGGCACGCGGCCCATACAGTCCGGCCCATAAGAAATAGGTCGGTCTCCCGAGGACCCCTTAAACTAGGACTCCCTTAGTAGCCCCCGAACTAGCCTTCAATGCCAAGGGTCCTAGCTCCAGCTGCTTCATATGATCAGAGTCTTCGGCTTGCGAGGCGAGTTCCTTTCTCCAAATAGTGATCGGCCGAGTTTAGTTCGGCCTCCGACGATTTGTAGTTTTCCCGATCATTGATCGTCCGAACACCATGAATAGCTCGGTCCTAAAGGCCAAACGTCAAGGAGTAAATAGTGTTCCCTGACAACCTTTCAGATGAAAGGTCACGGCCGACCACGACCACTGAACCAGTCGCTAAAACTCGATTCACGGCTCGAGGCCGTTTTCATCAGCATGACCCATCAATGCACACATCGTGCTCCGTTTCACATGGGATATGTTTAATCATGCGCGTACAATGACACACACGTCTTGGGAAGTGGAGGGATTCACGGCGCAGTGAAGGGAGGCTAACCGGTGCCAAGCCCAATAAAAGGGAAAGAAAACCCCAAGGCTTATCCGCACTTCCCATTCGCATCCCCGCTTCCCCAATCTCCTGAGCCTCCAGAGCTCAGATCTAGGTTTTCCACCCTTCCTCCTCCGAGCTCAGCCATGGCCAGCTCCGGCTCCAACGGCAAGTGGGAGGCTTCCACGGTCACATACCAGGACATACGGGACCTCAAGGACGCCGGCTACCTCCCCGCCAATATCTTCCACCACGCCGCGTTGGAGGGCCAGGCGATCCCCACCCCCAAACCAGGCGAGAGGGTGGTTTTCATTCCTCATTTCATCCGAGGATTGAGCTTCCTGCTCCACCCCTTCGTTAGGGGCCTCATGTTCTTCTACAGACTCGACTTCCACGACCTCCCGCCGAACTCCTTCATGCACATATCGGCCTTTATCATCGCCTGCGAGGCCTTCTTGCGGGTCGAGCCACACTTCGGACTGTGGCTCAAGATATTCAACATCAAGCCGAAGTGTGTCGTAGGCGAACATGCAGACTGTGGCGGGGCGGTCATCAGCAAGCTTCCCCGCGCAAGATGGCCATGCGGCACCTTCATCGACACCATCAAGACTTGGCAAAAAGAGTGGTTTTACATCACCGAGCCAAGGAAGGAGGGAGGAACTGTTCCTGCCGAATTCAGATCCGGCCACCTGACCAGATTGACCTCCTGGGTCTGAAAGGGCCTCGACTGGGGGTCGGATACAGAGGTGGATGACCTGCAGAGGTGCATCGCCTCCATCATCAAGGACAAAATCGGGTTGACCAATGTGGTCCAGATTATGCTTCGGCGGCGCATCCTCCCCTGCCAGCGCCGGGACTCTCCCATGTGGACTTATCGGCTTGACGATGAGCCTACAATTCGCCGGTTCTTCGGCACCACTCGGGAGAAGCTGTGGAAGGCGCTGTTTAAGGCGCAGGAGAACTGACCAGCCGAGAAGGAGGACAAGGGCCTGCACGCCGATAAACCCCCTTCCCAGGTATGACATAGTTTCGTTTGATCGGCTTTGTTTTCTCGAATAAAATCTAAGCACTTTCCGATCACTCCCGCAGGAATGGTTGAGAAAGGCTATGGGCATCAAATGCCCGGCTCCACAGCCCGAAGACCCTAGGTCCAAGCTGCTGTCGGAGATGCTCGTCGTGGCGCCATACAAGGCGCCGGAGAAGAAAGAGAAGAAGAAGAAACCAGGCCGAGAAGGCCTGCGCATCAGGGACCAGCCGGAGGCTATGTTTGAGGAAACCCATGCCTCCTCGAATCAAGAGGAGGAAGGCGATTCCCCCCTCGCAGGAAAGAGGGCGGCGTCATCGGACGCCCCAGTGGATGTACCTCCTCCCGCCCCGAAGAAAGCGCGTCGGACAAAGTTAACTTTGTCCGACGACAGTTCGGACTCGGATACCGAGTCCAAGGACTTCGAGAGGGTTCCACGAAGGACCCTCAGGGTCAAGCCCCCAGGTCGAAGGTAAAGATCCGAAGACCTCCCGAGCTATTAGTACTAAGTTTCGAATGTTACTAACATGTGAGCGCCTATTGACTTGCAGCCCAACACGTGTGCTTCCCACCGATCAAATCTCGGACGGGGAGCCCCCGCCCGCCGAGCTGGCAGAGAGTGGGACCGCATCACATCCTTCTCCTCCGGGCGCCGCGAAGGATGCCACGGAGGTGTCATCCCAATAGGCTCCTTTGGAGCCAGACACCAGAGGTGGGGGCGATGATGTCATGGTCGAGGCTAACACCTCGGCCGCCGAAGACCGGGGGGAAAAGCCCCTCTCGGATACTGAGGAGGCCAGACGAGGAGATGTCCAGTCACCTCCGAGGTCGTCTCCGGAGCGCGCCATGCCTCCGGAGGCACCGGTTCAATCCCTGGTTGGAGATCGGATCAACCGATCTCCACCAGCGCCACTAACCAATGGGTGGCCGGCTATGGGGGAGGCTCTGTCAAGCGCCTCCATCTCCGAGGAGCACCGCACCCTTATGGTTGCGGTTTTACAAAGCATTCAGTCCGTTGATAGCGGACTGAAGGAGGCCTTCAAGGGTCTCCTGACGGGCTTCCAGGTAGGCCACGCAATGTTTTGTCAATTTATTATTTTTGTGCTATCGTTATATATATAGCAGCCCCCGAGCCCTAGGTGAGTTTGGAAAAACTCACCTGGGGGTCAATTATAGATCAGCAACCGGACAATGCATGGGACAATATTTGTTCGGAATATTCCAATGACCCTCAAGAGGACCGAACATGTGATCATGATAGTTCGGAGATTTAAATATATGTACCCTGATAGTGGTTTGTTATGTGTAGGCTTCGTCATCGGCGGCGGCTGTGAATGCCGCCGAGCTAGACGAGCTAAATCGGAAGTTCAAGAGCTTCGAAGATGAGCTCGACGCTCTGAATAAGAGATTCGACGAGGCGCAAGGTAAGCCGGGTAATGATATTTGAACTCTTTTATCACCGTACTGTCGACGTAGTATGTTTATATGTTTGATGCTTACGCAGCCTCGGCGAAGGAAATTGAGAAGCTCAAGGCCGAGCTTCAGAAGGCGAAACAGGCGGCCGCGAGCGAGAAGGCGGCAGCCGAAAAGGGAGCTGCCACGCTCGCCGATTTAAAAGCCACCAGTGCCCAACATGAGTCTCGGGTGGAGGAAATCCAGCAGGAGCTTAAAGACGCCGGCCGGAAGTGCGAGGACCTCGAGCAGAAAGGCAAGGAGTAGGCCGCCGAACTATCCACTCTAAAATCCGATCTGAAGAAAGAGCGGGTGGATAGGCGGTTCTATGAAGAGCAAGTTAGCCATGTCAAGGCTATCACGGATGGTAAGCCGTATTTACTGCAGTGTGTCTTCGGGGATAGCAAGTTCACATTGCTTACCCAAGTGTGGCATTCCTCAGGCGCCTGCTCGGACCTCCAGAAGAGCGCAGCGGACGCGAACCAGTTCTATGCTTCGCGGGGGGAGGGAGATGAAGCTCGGCTGTTTTGGGCGCAATTTGAGGCCCCCGAGCGCTCTCCGCACATCGTTGAGCAGCTGAAGCAGCTGATGGAGCTACACCGGATGGCGGAGCCGGTCATGAAGGATCTGTGCATCCAGCTATGGCCCAACGAGCCATTGCCGAGTAGCTACTTCGGCCTGGTGTAGAAGCTGAGCGACGCCTCGCCTCGGATCGACGCACTAAGGCGGTCCTCCTGCATCGAGGGAGCTCGGATGGCCTTCGCAAGGGCCAAGGTGCACTGGCCGGGTCTTGATCCGACGAAGATAGCCACTGCTCCGCCGCCCCCTGGAAAGGAGTATAGGTGCCCTGAGCGATACTTCTCCGTAGTTATGAAGGGTGCTCGGGCAATAGAAGCGCAATGTTCGAAAGAAAACGTTTATGAGTAAATGCGTTGTAATATGTCTGAAGACCCTTTTAACGCGTTTATATTTAAGATGCATGGTTTATCATGTCTTTTGTGTTTTGCATCCTTTATAACTCCTGTGTGGCCATTGAAACTAAAAGTTGCGAGTCGGCGGCTTCAGCCCCCATGTAGATACTACACGGGGTGTCTCTGCCAACGCACTGTGACCCTTAGCCGAGCTATCGGTACCCGAAGGCGGTAGTGTGGGGCGGACAAGGCAATCGGACCATAATGCTTTATTGCTTTCACTTAGCCGTAGGGGCGCGAGAAAGGAGTGCGGGGGGCCGATGACTAGCCCCCAGGGGTTTGTGATGTTCGGATGAGCCACGGCCAAAGCCGATATCACATGGTTTGTACTAATACCAAACCCATCGTTTGACACGGAATAACCTCTAACGAGGTTTATTTAAGCTCGGATTCACAGACCGGTTCTCGCATACTGTGACGGTCAGTTTTCGGCTTTCTCCACTGAGGTGCTTGACCAGGCTAGCCAGAAGCACGATCACAGTGGTTCTACCTTTGCCCCTTTAGCCGAACGAGCGGAACATAAAGGGGCAAGCACAGGAGCCGGGCAACCCAACTATTGACCCAAGACATAGTTCGGAACCAATGCATATAAAGCGGAATTCCAAGACGCCGAACGCAAAATTAGTTGTGCCTAGGGCGATTTCTTAAGTTCGAGCCCCCAGTCTATTTGCCGGTTGCATCGTAAAGTATACCAAACAGGTTCGCAAGAAGAGGGAGAAAAATAGAGAGTGTGCCAAAAAAGACAGCGAAGCGATCATGTATTATATATCTGTACTCAACCACTCTTATTATTCAAATTGCCGATGCAACTGTTTACAGGTATTTAAAAATGAAATATCACACCTTACAGGAGGGGTTGTACCAGGGATCTTCGATAGGTGAACTGACGTCCTCAATGTGCCATGTCGTTTGTCCGCTCCTGCGTCTTCTAAGGAGTTGTATACCGCTATGGGTTTTGCTGTTCGGCGAGCGGACTTTGGAGAAAAATCTTGAGAAGTCGCCGAAGTGTGAATGAGCTTTACGCCTTAGCAGGTACTTTATGATACCTGTAGTGTGTCTGAAGACGTTTTGATGGTGATAGTTCGGTCCAGCCGAACACTTACCCTTTGATAGTTTTTCCCCACCGCTGCCCATGGAATTTTGAGCACGAAGTTGTGCCTCCTCGGCACGTACTTTGCTGGTTCTAGGGCTGTGTGATGGGGGGCGAGTCCCTATTTATGGGGAGAAGAAGGTTCTGGTACTTCGGGTTGAGACCGAGCTCGCTTCCCAGCCTTGCATGCCTTTATGGCAGATGTCGGCGTTTGCCGATCATCAGTGTAATGGAATTCGGCCGCCAGGGCCAACCCATGTTCCTCAGTTCGGAGGGAGCGCTCTATGTTGCCATTGACAGTAATGACCCCCTTGGGGCCGGGCATTTTGAGCTTGAGGTATGCGTAGTGTGGGACGGCATTAAAGCGAGCGAACGTTGTACGGCCGAGCAGGGCATGATAGCCGCTGCGGAAAGGTACGATGTCGAAGATCAAGTCCTCGCTTCGAAAGTTATCGGGCGAGCCGAACACTACTTCCAGGCTTACAGAGCCCGTGCACCGGGCTTCGATGCCTGGGATCACTCCTTTAAAGGTAGTGTTGGTGGGTTTGATCCTTGACGGATCTATGCCCATCTTTTTCACCGTGTCTGAGTAAATCAGATTAAGGCTACTTCCTCCGTCCGTTAGGACTTTAGTGAGGTGATACCCGTCTATGATGGGGTCTAGGACGTGGGCGGCCGAACCCCCATGACGGATACTGGTCGGGTGGTCACGTCGATCGAAGGTGATCGGGTATGCCGACCATGGGTTATAGTTCGGGGCTACAGGCTCTACGACGTAGACCTCTCGAAGGGCGCGCTTCCTCTCCTTTTTGGGTATATGAGTGGCATATATCATATTTACTGTCTTTACCTCTAGAGGGAATTTCTTTTGTCCGCCACCGATCGGACCACGGGGTTCATCTTCGTCCTTGCTGCGTGGGCTCTTGCCTTGGTCCTCGGATGCGAGCTTGCCGGCTTGTTTGAACACCCAACAGTTACGGTTGGTGTGGTTGGCGGGCTTCTCTTGAGTGCCATGGATCTGGCAAGGCCTCTCCATGATCTTGTCCAGCGGGGTGGGTCCGTCGCAATTTCCTTTAGGAGGCTTCTTCTGCTGCCCAGGTCGGGAGTTGCGGAATCCGGCGTTAATGGTCGTGTCATCGGCATCATTATTGTTGTGCCGGCGCTTATTCTTGTTGCGCTTTGGTTTCCCGTTTCCATTCCGAACTTCGGAGGTTCCGGGGTCTTCGGGGTTGTGGCTACGTCTTGCTAGCCAGTTATCCTCGCCCGCGCAAAAGCGAGTCATGAGTGATGTGAGGGCGGACATTGTCCTTGGTTTTTCCAGGCCGAGCTGACGAGCCAGCCACTCATCCCGAATATTGTGCCTGAAAGAGGCTATTACTTCGGTGTCCGGGCAGTCAACGATCTGGTTTTTCTTGGTCAAGAACCGATTCCAGAATAGCCGCGAGGATTCTCCTGGCTTCTGGACGTTGTTGCTTAAGTCGGAGGAGTCCGGCGGCCGAACATAAGTGCCCTGGAAGTTAGATCGGAATGCGTCTTCTAGATCCTCCCAACACCCAATGGAGTTTTCGGGGAGGCTATTTAACCAGTGCCGAGCTGGCCCCTTAAGCTTCAGGGGTAGGTACTTGATGGCGTGGAGGTCATCTCCTCGCGCCATGTGGATGTGGAGGAGGAAATCCTCGATCCATACGGTTGGGTCAGTTGTCACATCGTATTGTTCTATGTTTACAGGTTTAAACCCTTCCGGGAACTGATGTTGCATCACCTCGTCCGTGAAGCACAGTGGGTGGGCGGCGCCTCTGACCTGAGCTATGTCGCGCCGGTGATCAGCGTCTGTCCTAGCCCGGTTTAGTTCCCGACCTTTATTGTTGCGGTTGAGCCAAGGCCGGTACCCTTCCCGTCTATCGGGTGAGTATCCTCTAGATCCGTAGGTGGATCGTGTACGACCTGCGCTGCAGTCCAGGTCGTGTCGCAGGTCAAACCTGTCATCGGGCTCTAGTGGCTCTTTTTCCCGTCTTCGGGGTATCGTCGGCCTATAGCCGGTGTTGTCGGCCGTCCTGTCTCGTCCTCGAGGAGGGCGGTCTGGCTTGTCGTATGGGGTATATTTCGGAGACGGCGTATCAGTGAGCTCGTCATCGAATTGTGGCAGCAGCCTTTTGCGTGGATAGCTCTTAGGTTGGTCGGATAGACCGGTACCGTATCCTTCCTCAGCTGAGAGGACTCTTGTCCATCGATCGTTGAGGTCGTCTTGCTCGGCTTTAAGCTGCCGTTCTTTTGCTTTCAGGCTGCGGGCCGTGGCTATAAGTTGTTGCCTAAACAGCTCCTGATCTTCAAGATTATCAGGGATGGCGAAGTCATCGGCTTCCGGGATGTCCTCCTCCTCGATAGGGGGAGGTAATTGTCATCCTCAGAATCATTTAGATCGTCGGGGTTGCGCCGGTCTTCCGGCCTCTCCTGACCCTCTAACGGGTGTTCGGGGATTTCGGGATCGCCGAGGTCTTCCGGGGTGTCTACGTCCCCGGTGCCGTCGATAGATTTTCTTCCCTTTTTTCCTTTTGACCGTTTATGCGGCTTTCCGCGTCTTGACGGCGCTTCATCCGATTTGTCGCCATCGTTTTTCGGAGTGTCCACCATGTAGACGTCGTATGTGGAGGTGGCAGTCCACCGCCCGGTGTTAACAGGAGTGAGGGCGTGATCCTCCTCATCCATGTATTCTGCCTCCTCAGAGGCATAGTCCAACATGTCAGTTAAATCCTCGATAGTGGCTACCAAGTGGGTGGTGGGTGGGACGAAAAATTCATCCTGGCCCGCCTTAAGCCCGATCTGAGAACAGATCGGGGTTGGATCGTCGGTAATCTTCATCGACGAGATCCGATCTAGGGCCCCGTTGAGTATCGAGAGCTCGATCGGGTCAGGCTGCTCAGAGCTTCCGGAGTTAACCTCCGATGCGTCCGTGCGGGGAGAGTGTTCGACAAGAACAGGTGTCCGGACGTCTGGCACTATGACCGGGTCCGGACTGAAGGTTGGGTCCTCGCCGGGGTAGATCCCGTGGTCGGGACCGAAAGATGAATCTGAGGTTAAAGCCTCAGAGTCTTCGGGCGTGGCAGGCGAGACCGCGAGCCCGGTTAGCGACAGGTCGCCCCGGGAGTCTACGGAGAACTCTAGGTTCCCGAATCTAACCTCTTGATCAGGGGCGAAACTTCCAACACGGCCTAGATGGCTGGTCGGATAAGCGTGCAGCACAATGTTGCCGAAAGCGAAGATATGTCCGGGGACAAAAGTGTCCGTATTGCGGACCTCTTTGTCGATGACAAGGCGAGCCATCGATTCCTTTGGCGATCACAGCGGAACTCTCAATGAAAGCACCAATGTCGGTGTCAAAACGGGCAGATCTTGGGTAGGGGGTCCCGAGCTGTGAGACTAGAATCGATGGTAACAGGAGATGAGGGAGACGAGGTTTTACCCAGGTTCGGGCCCTCCTATGGAGGTAATACCCTACGTCCTGCTTGATTATATTGATGATATTAGGATTACAGAGTTGATCTACCTCGAGATCGACTAGCTAAAACCCTAGATGAGTTCTCTTTGTCTACAACCTAAAACCCTCCGGCTTATATAGACGCCGAGGGTACCTAGGGTTTACACATGGTCGGTTACACGTCGAAGGGATAAACATGCCTATTCACTACTTTAAACGTGGAGGATACGCCATGATTCCGAAGCTTCCTTCCTAGAGACAGGGTCTCTGATCAATCCGGTGCTCGGCACGCGGCCCATACAGTCCGGCCAATAAGAAATAGGTCGGTCTCCCGAGGACCCCTTAAACCAGGAATCCCTCAATGCACCTATTACGTGTTATGATCCGTCAACCCCATAGTGACAATATTTGGGATACTTCACGGTGATGACCGTAGTTTGAGGAGTTCATGTATTCACTAAGTGTTAATGCTTTGTTCCGGTTCTATATTAAAAGGAGGCCTTAATATCCCTTAGTTTCCTTATGGACCCCACTGCCACGGGAGGGTAGGACAAAATATGTCATGCAAGTTCTTTTCCATAAGCACGTATGACTATATACGGAATACATGCCTACATTACATTGACGAACTGGAGCTAATTCTGTGTCACCCTAGGTTATGACTATTATAGGATGAATATCATCCAACGAATACACCGATCCAGTGCCTACGAGTTTTCCACATATTGTTCTTGCTAAGTTACTACTGTTGCTGCTACTGTTACACTTGCTACAAAATCACTACTGCTACCGTTACCGATACTGTTATTGTTACTACCGCTATCAACCTATCATATTACTGTGCTACCGATCACTTTGCTGCAGATATTTATCTCCAGGTGTGGTTGAATTGACAACTCAACTGGTAATACTCTCAAATATTCTTTGGCTCCCCTTGTGTCGAATCTATAAATTTGGGTTGAATACTCTACCCTCGAAAACTGTTGTGATCCCCTATACTTGTGGGTTATCATGGCCAAGCTTGCATGGATACTCTACATTTTACTTTGTTAGAAATCACTTTGAGTCCATAGGAAAGCCAATACTATTAAAAAGGGGTGAGGTAATGATGGTGAATGATATGCTCAAAATGATCAAGTGTTAGCCACCAAAATCACCCACAAACTCACCCACAAATATTCTGTCTCAAACCCTACCACTCAAAGTCGGTGAGACCAACAATTCCAATTCGGTCTCACCGAGTCAAAACCCTAGACAGATCCTAAGCCAAGCCCCATCTCGGTACAACCAAGTTTCCAATATCGGTGCCACCGAGAATAGTGACCAACTCTCGGATGTCTCATTTTCAAGAATCGGAATTTTCAAGAATTGAAAATTGGCGTCACCGAGTTGTGTAACTGCCCTTGGCCACCCACATCGGTACTACCGAGATTTATATATCGGTCTCACCGAAAACGCCAAAGTTGCCACATTTTGCACTAGTCGGTACCACCGAGTTTTTACTTCGGTGTCACCGAGTTGGGCAATAATGTTGTAACAGTTGGATTTTTGGAGATGCCTATATATACCCCTCCACCACAACTCACTCGCAAGAGAAGCACTCAGAACCGATCCACACTTCCCATATCCATTTTCCTGAGAGAGAGCCACCTACTTATGTGTTGAGATCAAGATATTCCAATCCAACCATATGAATCTTCATTTCTAGCCTCCCCAAGTTGCTTTCCACCCAATCAATCTCTTCTACAAAAGCCAAATCTGCGAGAGAGTGATTGAGTGTTGAGGAGACTATCATTTGAAGCACAAGAGCAAGGACTTCATCATTGTTACCACATCTATTATATTTTGGAGGGTGGTGCCTCCGAGATTGGTTAGGTGTCGCTTGGGAGCCTCCTACTTCGTGTTGTGGAGTTGAACCAAGTAGTTTTTAAGGGCAAGGAGATTGCCTACTTCGTGAAGATCTACCCCGAGTAAGGCTAGTCCTCCGTGGACTTAAGCCATCATGGAATAGACAAGGTTGCTTCGTCGTGGACACCTTGTGGGTGGAGCCCTCCGCGGACTCTCGCGACCGTTACCTTCCATGGGTTGAAGTCTCCATAAACGTGGACGTACGATAGCACCACCTATCGGAACCACGGAAAAAAAATCTTCGTGTCCCTCATTAAGTTTGATCTCCTTTTCTCTACTCCTTCTTACATGTGCAATGTCTTTACTTTCCGATGCCATACTGATACGTCTCCATCGCATCTACTTTTATTAACCCTTTTGCTCTTGTTTTGGACTCTAATTTCATGATTTGAATGAAACTAACCCGGACTGACGCTGTTTTCAGCAGAACTACCATGGTGTTGTTTTGTGTAGAAATAAAAGTTCTCGGAATTGGACGAACCTTTTTGGAGAATTATTTTACAATAAATAAAAAATACTGGAGCCAAAAACCACCGGTGGGGGGGGCCCTGGGTGCCCACAAGACACCAGGGCGTGACTTCCCCTCCAGGCGTGCCCTGGTGGGTTGTGCTCACCTCGTGGGCCCCCTGACCCTAATTCCAGCACTATAAATTCCTATTTTTGGAGAAAAAAATAGGAGAGGAAGTTTTATTGCGTTTCACAAGACGGAGCCGCCGCCACCTCCTGTTCTTCATCGGGAGGCCAGATCTGGAGCCCGTTCGGGGCTCCGAAGAGGAGAATCTTCGGTCTTCGTCATCACCAACCTTCCTTCATCGCCAATTTCATGATGCTCCCCACCGAGAGTGAGTAATTCCTTCGTAGGCTTGCTGGTCGGTGAGGAGTTGGATGAGATTCATCATGTAATCGAGTTAGTTTTGTTAGGGCTTGATCCCTAGTATCCACTATGTTCTGAGATTGATGTTGCTATGACTTTGCCATGCTTAATGCTTGTCACTAGGGCCCGAGTGCCATGATTTCAGATCTGAACCGTTTATGTTATCACCATTATATCTATGTTCTCGATATGATCTTGCTAGTCATATGCACATGCTATGTGTTATGATCCTGAGGGTGACAATAACCGCGATACTTTCCAATGATGACCGTAGTTTGAGGAGTTCATGTATTCACTAAGTGTTAATGCTTTGTTCCGGTTCTCTATTAAAAGGAGGCCTTAATATCCCTTTGTTTCCTTATGGACTCCGCTGCCACGGGAGGGTAGGACAAAAGATGTCATGCAAGTTCTTTTCCATAAGCACGTATAACTATTTATGGAATACATGCCTAAATTATATTTATGAACTGAAGCTAGTTCTGTGTCGCCCTAGGTTATGACTGCTATATGATGAATATCATCCAACGAATTCACCGATCCAGTGCCTACGAGTTTTCCACATATTGTTCTTGCTATTACTATTACTATGCTACTGTTATAATTGCTAGAAAACCATTGCTATCACTGTTACCGTTACTGTTCCTGTTACTACTGCTATCAAAACTATCATATTACCATGTTACTGATCACTTTGCTACAGATATTTAATCTCCAGGTGTGGTTGAATTGACAACTCAACTGCTAATACTTACACATATTCTTTTGCTCCCCATGTGTCGAATCTATAAATTTGGGATGAATACTCTACCCTCGAAAACTGTTGCGATCCCCTATACTTGTGGGTTATCAAGACCTTTTTTTGGCGCCGTTGCCGGGGAGCATAGCTATATTTGCTGAGTCACTTGGGATTTATATCAATTTATCATTACGAATAATCTGAAGGATACAAGAACCAAGATCGTTCCCTCTAAGGCGAGGGGAGGTATGGATTTGCCATCACACTCTACACTTGATTCATCTTCTGTTATGAGTAGACTTGCAACACCACCACATGCTATTAATCCTGATATGTCGCAAGTTATTGATGATGCTACTTCTGCTATGAATGATGCTTATGATGATGCTAGTAGCATGCTTGATGATAATGTGCCACTAGGTGAATTTCTTGATGAACAAATTGCTAGAGCTAGAGAGAATGAAATTACTGAAACTGATGAAGTCCTTGAAACTGAGAATTATTAAACACCTATTAGACCTAGCTCTCCTAGATTTGAATTACCTAAGATACCTGAGGGCTATGTTATGGATGGTGAAGTAGCTAGAGATATCCTTGCTTGTAATGATAGAGATGATCTTAAGAAATTATTATGGAAGTATAAAGAAAAGACTTTGAATGCTACAATGAAATGTGATCCTAAGTTTGCTACTTCACCTATCTTTGTTACCGATAAGGATTATGAATTCTCTGTCGACCAAGAGTTAATTACTTTGGTTGAATCTGATCCTTTTCATGGCTATGAAACTGAAACTGTAGTGGCACATCTTACTAAGTTGAATGATATAGCCACCCTTTTTTCTCATGATGAGAAGATTCACTACTACTATATTCTCAAATTATTTCCGTTCTCATTAAAGGGTGATGCTAAGATATGGTACAATACTCTTGCTCCTGGTTGTGTGCGTAGTCCCCATGATATGATTTACTACTTCTCTGAAAAATATTTTCCTGCTCATAAGAAACAAGTTGCCTTACAGGAAATATTTAACTTTGTGCAAATTGAAGAAGAGAGTCTCCCACAAGCTTGGGGAGGCTTCTCCAATTGCTTAATGCTTTGCCTGATCACCCTGTTAATAAAAATGAAATACTTGATATCTTCTATAATGGACTAACTGATGCTTCTAGGGACTTCCTAGATAGTTGTGCTGGTTGTGTTTCCAGAGAACGAACTATTGAACAAGTTGAGGAATGATTGAATAATATATTGAAGAATTATGATGATTGGACTCTCCCTGAACCACCGCCTAAACCCACTCCGAAGAAGAGGGGTATATTATTTCTTAGTCCTAAAGATATGCAAGAGGCAAAGAAATGTATGAAGGAAAAAGGTATTAAAGCCGAGGATGTTAAGAATTTACCACCTATTGAAGAAATGCATGGTCTTAATACACCACCTCCGCAGGTGGTAGAGGTAAATTCTTTATTAAAGTTTGATGAAGGTGACATCCCTTACAATAAACATCCTGGTCAATGCTTCTATGAGTTTGACAACTACATTATGAAACAAGATCACTTCAATGCAAATGTTCTGAAACAATTAAAATATAATTATGATATGATTGCTCGCTTGGGTGACTTGTTATTTGAAATCAGTAATGATGTTAGAGGTGTAGGAAAACATGCCTCTATGGTTCAAAACCAGTTAGAACAAGTTGCTAAATGTCAAAGAGAATTGCTTAATGAAATGAATAATAGTATGAATGATTTTGCTGTTAGATTAGCAACTAGAGGAGGTAAAATGACTCAGGAACCACTTTATCCTGAAGGACACCCTAAAAGAATTGAACAAGACTCTCAGAGAATTAACACTGATGCACCTAGTCCTTCTAAAAAGAAAAAGAGAAAGAAAAATGATAGGACTTTGCATACCTCTAGTGAACCTGAGATAGAAAAACCTGCTGAAGATAATGATGTCTCTATTTCTGATGCTGAAACTCAATCTGGTAATGAACATTCATCTAGTGATAATGAAAATGATAATTATGATGTTCATAAAGATACTCAACTGAAGTTAGATAAAGAACCAGATAATGATGTAGAAATAGAACCTGCTGTTGATCTTGATAACCCACAACCTAAAAATAAACGATATGATAAAAGAGACTTTGTGGCTAGAAAACATGGTAAAGAAAGAGAGCCATGGGTTCAGAAACCCATGCCCTTTCCATGTAAACCATCTAAGGAAAAGGATGATAAAGAATTTGAACACTTTGCTGAAATTATTAGGCCAGTCTTTTTGCATACCCGCTTAACTGATATCTTAAAGATGGCCCCTTATGCAAAATACATGAAAGACATCATCACTAATAAAAGAAAGATACCTGAAGCTGAAATGTCCTCCATGCTTGCTAATTATTGTTTTAAGGATGGAGTACCTAAAAAACCTGGAGATCCTGGAATACCAACTATACCTTGCTCCATTAAAAGAAATTATGTCAAAGCTGCTTTGTGTGATTTGGGAGCTGGGGTTAGTGTTATGCCTTTCTCTTTATATAAAAGACTTGATTTGAATAAACTCACACCTACTGAAATATGTTTGCAAATGTCTAACAAATCAACTGCCATACCTATCGGTATATGTGAGGATGTTCCCGTTGTTGTTGCAAATGTTGCTATTTTAACAAACTTTGTTATTCTTGGGATGCCCGGGGATGACAACATGTCGATTATCCTTGGTAGACCCTTTTTGAATACTGCAGGGGCTGTTATTGATTGCAATAAAAGCAAAGTCACTTTTCATATCAATGGTACTGGGCATACAACGCACATTCCGAAGAAACAATTCCAAGTGAATGGTATAAATGTTATTGAAAAATCTCTGACACTCACTATTGTAAGTTTTCAACTACCTCTACTTACTGCCAAAAAGAAATATGATGTACTTATGGTTGGGGATATGCATGTCCTCGTTGAGGTAACTTAGTGATTGACGAAAATTCTTCGGTTTCATGCTAATCGAAAGTGGTTGTTAATAAGACTTCATCAACCTTATTAATGGATCATTTTTTAGAGGTATGAAGTTGATGAATCTAGTAGGCACAACCTTCTACTCCCACCTTTTGTTTTCTATACTTCTTAGTCATATAAAATAAAATGACATGTTCATCCTGTTTTCTGACTTCTCCGTGCAATAAAAATGACCCAAAAATAAAAGTTCTCAGAAGGTCCTGAAAATTTAACACGATTGTTTTCTAATTATTTCTGAATTTCTGGTGCAAATAACATCAAAGGGGGTGCACCTGGTGTCCACAAGACACCAGGGCACGCCAACAACCCCAGACGCGCCCTGGTGGGTTGTGGTCCCCACATGGGTCCTCTCACTTATCTCTTTAGCCTGTTCCATCTCCTACCTCCAGAAAAAAATCACCATAGCTCTCTCTCTCTCGTGTTCTTGCTCTCGAACCCTTTCGATCTCTTTGCTCGAAGCTCCATTTCCGAAACTGTTTTGGGGGATTGCTACTTGGTATGTGACTCCTCCATTGCTCCAATTAGTTTTTGATTTAGTGGTTTATCTTTAGAATAATTAGCTACTCTTGTTGCTACTGTAGATGGGCTTGCATGTTGAATTCTTAGAGTTCTAAGTAGTTTGAATGCTTAATATGGCCCCTAGACATCCTTAGGAGTAGTTGCTATTAATCTTACGAAGTCTTTTTTTTGAACTTAAAGCAGCAGGAGAGGCTCCTACTTTGATTAATTAAAAGACAGAGTTGACATGATATATTACAGACCCAGACCAAGTCTGGCAGGTCCACAAAGTGGGGAGTAGAAGAAAATTAAATCTCTAGTGAAGTAAAGATTTAGAGAAAAGATCAAAGATCAAATCAGGCCAGAGAAGTGGCACAAGAACTACAGAGAGAGGGCTAAGAGTGTGAGGAAGTCCCAAAACTCCTTTTGCACTCTGTGTTTTAGTTTAAGAAGATCACCCTTGGTCCTTTCCCTCCAAGCTGTCAATGTGGGATGAATGTTCCTGAAAATACGATTATTGCGCTCCTTCCAAATATTCCAAGCCACAATCCCTAGAATCTCCAAAAATAAGTGACCTGAATAACTCTCCTTGACAGCCTGGATGGCCTGAAGTCTCGAATGAGAATTGTCCCAGAGAATTCCCAATTTTGACCAACAGGAGACACTAAAAGGGCAAGTGAAATTCAAGTGATCAATCGTTTCTTCAGTACCCAATCCGCAAAGAACATAGTGGAACCCATCGGTAGTGTTGAAGTGCCTCCTTTTTAACATGTTTCTGGTATTCAATCTATCGGCCAGGAGAAACCACATAAAAACTTTCAGCTTCATCTTTAATTTAGAGCTCCAGATCCAGAGGAAGGGAGGTGGAGCAATGATGTCTTTGTGGCAATGAACATAGTATTTTTTAGCTTACGAAGTCTTGTTGACAAAAATTTTGTAGACTAAAATTTTCAGAAATTTGTACGCGAATAAAATGAATTTCTTTGGAAGGAGTTTTTCGAGGAGGAAGTCCTCGAAAGCTTCATCGAGTAGAGACTCAATACGACGGTCTAATGTTGAGCCAAGTGCAAGCTCGATGCGGGATGCCGCTACCAAATCATGCTTATGGCTATGTAACGAATTCATGGTAGGTGCGGGTATCAAGGAGGAATTCGAGCAATTTATCCACAACGCAGAGCTTGCCCCTTCATCGCAGATGAGTGCATTCAACATCTCGACCTCACAAAGACATTCACAAAGAAATTTAAATATTTTCCTCGTGAGTGTAGTTTCATTTAACCTTTATGACCATCTCTTTACCATGCCTTTAGATGTGTTCTGTGAAGCGTGCAAAATTCCATATTGGGGTTCGCTAGACGAACCACCAACATCTGAGTATGAGTCATTTTTGATTAATCTTTGCTACGGTGAAGATAGAGGAATGAGACAAGGTAGAATAAAAAGCATCCATTTTCCATCTATACACTACTTTGCACTCTTTAATGGCAAATGCATCTTAGGCAAGCAAGATTGCAGCACACTGTGTGCCTCTGATTTGAGTCTTATACACACTGCTATAACATGAATTAAACGCTATAATCTAGGAGCAATTGTTGCATGGAGATTGCAACACAACGCTGCTAGTGGTCACTTTTATGGTGGGATCTATGCCTCTCGTGTAGCTAAGAAGCTATGTGTATCACCTTGGCCTAACGATCCTATTTTACCTACTCAGTTCTTAGACTTTGAGGCCATGAAATGTCATAAGTTCCTTAAGGGCACAGTCACAAATTATACTTACAACTTGAGGTTCAATAAAGGCCCCATTGTACCTGTTGTCTTGCCTGCTCCTGCTCTCTTTGATTATCACAGTAAGAGAAGATACTACATTCTTAAGAGTGAGGCCCGCATGTACAATGCGGAGGTTGAAGCTGCCAGACGCATGAGGAGGCTGCGCCAAGAGCCTCGATGGGGTATCACTCAGACTATTATACAGGCTGCGGATGGTGATTACCAAGCTAGGCCAAAAGCCTAAGCTTGGGGGAGTACGTATTTCCACCGACATTATATTCATGTTCACACATTTCATTCCAGTTGTCGGTGTCCACACTTTTTCATTGTATTATCCATGCTAGATTTATTTTCTCACTTTCTTTTTGTGTGTTCGAAAAACTTTGAGAAAATCCAAAAATATTTCTTGCTTCTTTTCGGTTTTTCTTCCTAGTTTAATCAGTTGCAGTATTAAAAGAAAACCCAAAAAGATTTCTTGTTTCTTCTTTTGCTTGTTGGGAGCTCTCCCGTGTAAATAGTTTTTCTTGTTTTTGTTTTTCTCTCTTTAATTTGCTTTCTTCAAGAAAAACTAAAAACTCCAAAAATATTTCTATGTGTTTCTCTGAAATTCTCTTCCTTTTATTGAGTCATACCAAGGAGAAGACCACGATGAAAATGATGAGTGGCTCTCATATGCACTATTAGTGATCTAACAAAGAGCCCATATTACTTTGTCTTCTCCTCTTAAATAAAATGCTTGTAGATTACAGCTTAGTCCACGGCACTCTTGCACTATTATTAGTTTCATATCATTCGGCCGTGCAAGTGAAAGGCAATAATGATGATATTTGATGAAGTCACTGTGGCAAAGAGAAGCGGGTATGAACTCAACTTGTTTTTGTTTTTGTAAATATGTTTAACCTAGTATCCATGATTCAACATATTATGATCAAACATGTTTGCAATGACAATTAGAGATTATAGTTGCTCATGCCATGCTTAAGTAGCTAGGAGTGGATAATGATTTATCTTGGATGTCAACATGCATTAAAATGATTGTGATGTAGTATGATGATATGGTATCCTCCTCTGAATGTTTCAAGTGGCTTGACTTGGCACATCTTCACGCATGTAGCTGAATCAAAACCAACATAGCCTTCACGATATTTATGTTCATGGTGTCCATATCCTACTCATGCTAGTATTCAATGTTTATTATGCATAATGCATGTGCATGACCGTTTTCGCTCTCTAGCTGGCCGCTTCTCAACCTATTTGCTAGTCTTCGCCTTTACTAAGCGAGAATACTGCTTGTGCGTAAAAATCCTTAAACCAAAGTTATTCCAGATGAGTCCACTATATCTACCTATATGTGGTATTACCCTGCCGTTCCAAGTAAATTTGCATGTGCCACCTTTAAAATTTAAAATGAACATCTGTTTTGTGTGCCTGGACCGCTCATGGAGCGACAGGGGGCGGTCAGTATCTTCCATGTTAAGCGGGTTATTCTCATGATGAGTGTTCATTCACTCGTCCTTGCACGAGAGGGGCGGTAATAGGGATTCCCAGTCCCGAAATCAAAAATTGCAAATAATTAAACAAAACTCCCCCAGGAATGTTGTTGGTATGGATGGTAACCGTGGATTCGGCTAGCTGTGGAGTGTGTTTGTTGGTGGAGGGGGAGTAAACCTTTACTTTTACCGCTTGGGAACCGCCGCTAACGTGTTTAGCATGGAAGATATTGATAACTCTTGGTCGTAACGTTGACAGGAAGGGAGCACCTCCCAAAATTATTTTTTTCTCTGATTTAAGCTTTGAGCTCTGGCACCTCTGTAAATCCCTGCTTCCCTCTGCGAAGGGACTATCTATTTACTTTTATGTTGAGTCATCACCTTCTCAAATAAGCGCCAGATCTGAGAGCACTATTTTCATCCTCTTGCATTGTGTATAGTTAATGTTGGATGCATCATGACTGGATCTTTTCTACCATGAATTACAATGTTTAATCACTGCTTGAACTTTAGAGGTGCTCTGCATTTATGTTTTGCGGTCTCAGAAAGGGATAGCGAGATACCACTGTTGTCATATTATATCATGATTGTTTTGACAAAGTGTTTGTATTTGAGATATTTTATTATTGCTCGCTAGTTGCTTATGTCATTGATATGAGCTAATATAATTTGTAAGAGTTATTGTTGACATGGTTAGTCATAATCTTTGCTGAAAACCTGGGTGCTACTTAAGCATATGTATGTAAACAAGAACAAAAGAGTTCGTAAAAGTTTTTCTTTATCACTTTCAGTTTGCCAACTGAATTTCTTGAGGACAAGCAATGGGTTAAGCTTGGGTGAGTTGATACGTCTCCATCGTATCTACTTTTCCTAACGCTTTTGCTCTTGTTTTGGACTATAATTTGTATTATTTGAATGAAACTAACACGGACTGACGCTGTTTTCAGCAGAACTACCATGGTGTTGTTTTTGTGCAGAAATAAAAGTTTTCGGAATTGGACGGAACTTTTTGGAGAATTATTTCACAATAAATAAAAAATACTGCAGCCAAGAACCACCGGAGGGGGGGTGATACGTCTCCATCGTATCTATAATTTTTGATTGTTTCATGCCAATATTCTACAACTTTCATATACTTTTGGCAACTTTTTATACCATTTTTGGGACTAACATATTGATCCAGTGCCCAGTGCCAGTTCCTGTTTGTTGCATGTTTTTTGTTTCGCAGAAAATCCATATCAAACGAATTCCAAACAGGATAAAAACTTACGGAGATTTTTTTGGAATATATGTGAATTTTGGGAAGTGGAATCAACAGAAGGCGGTACCCGAGGGGCCCACAAGCCATAGGGGCGCACCCTGAGGGGTAGGGCGTGCCAGGCTGGCTTGTGGCCACCCCGTAAGGTGGTTGGTGCCCTTTTTTCGCCACAAGAAAGCTAATATCCAGATAAAAATCGTGTTAAAATTTCAGCCCAATCGGAGTTACGGATCTCCGGGAATTGAAGAAACGGTGAAAGGCCAGAATCTCAGGGAAGGCAGAAACAGAAGGAAACGGAGAGAGAGATCCAATCTCAGGGGGGCTCCCGCCCCTCCGCCGCCATGGTGGCCAAGGACCAGAAGGGAAACCCTCCTCCCATCTAGGGGGAGGTCAAGGAAGAAGAATAAGGAGGGGGGCTCTCCCCCCCTCTCTCCCGGTGGCGCCGGAACGCCGCCGGGGCCATCATCGTGACGGCGATCTACACCAACAACTTTGCCGCCGTCATCACCAACTCTCTCCCCCTCTATGCAGCGGTGTAACACCCCTTCTCCCCACTGTAATCTCTACTTAAACATGGAGCTCAACGCTATATATTATTTCCCAATGATGTATGGCTATCCTATGATGTTTGAGTAGATCCGTTTTGTCCTATGGGTTGATTGATGATCATGATTGGTTTGAGTTGCATGTTTGATTATTGGTGCTGTCCTATGGTGCTCTCCGTGTCGAGCAAGCTTGAGGGATCCTCGCTGTAGGGTGTTGCAATGTGTTCATGATTTGCCTATGGTGGGTTGCTTGAGTGACAGAAGCATAAACCTGAGTAGGTGGGTTGTTGCATATGGGAGTAAAGAGGACTTGATACCTTATAATGCTATGGTTGGGATTTACCTTAATGATCTTTAGTAGTTGCGGATGCTTGCTAGAGTTCCAATCATAAGTGCATGTGATCCAAGTAGAGAAAGTATGTTAGCTTATGCCTCTCCCTCATATAAAATTGCAATAATGATTACCGGTCTAGTTATCGATTGCCTAGGGACAAATAACTTTCCTGTGATAAAAAGCTCTCTACTAAGACTAACTTAGTTGTTTCTTTATCTAAGCAGCCCCTAGTTTTTATTTACGTGCTCTTTATTATCTTGCAAACCTATCCTATCACACCTACCAAGTACTTCTAGTTTCATACTTGTTCTAGGTAATGCGAACGTTAAGCGTGCGTAGAGTTGTATCGGTGGTCGATAGAACTTGAGGGAATATTTGTTCTACCTTTAGCTCCTCGTTGGGTTCCACACTCTTACTTATTGAGAAAGGCTACAATTGATCCCCTATACTTGTGGGTTATCAAGACCTTTTTCTGGCGCCGTTGCCGGGGAGCAATAGCGTGGGGTGAATACTCTCGTGTGTGCTTGTTTGCTTTATCACTAAGTAGATTTTATTTGCTGTTCTAAGTTGTTCTCTATCTTTAGTTATGGATATGGAACACGAAATACCAAAAAAATTTGGTGTACTTGCTACTCATGGAGATGGGGAACCTCCTAAAACCCTCGATGCTCATTATGTGAAAGATATTATGCACTACTTTAATAATCCTAAGAAAACCCCATTCAATTATATAATGGGACACATGTTGGATCAACGTGAATACTTTAGGGATTATCGCTTGACTCAAAAAGGGAAACTGTTATGGGATCAAATTCATATGTTGAAATGGTATAGTTGGAATCTATGCTTGAGATATGATATTATTTGTTGCTCTAGGATGAAGTCTAAGCACCTTCCCTTTTCATGTAAATTTAATGATAATGAAACCTTGGCTTCTTATGCTAATGGTATATATGATTACTATGATGTGGAACAAATAGAAGAGTTTGTTGCTTTTAAGGGTGCTTATGAAATTGAAGCTTTGTTTGAAAAGTATGAAGATTATGATGATGCTGTTTACCGATCTCAAAATTTGGCTATGCTTCGTTATTGTTATGCCAATTATGAATATAATTCCCATATTGATCAATTTATTGAGAAAGTCTCCGCTATCCAATAAGAGACTAATATTTTGCAGGAATCAATGGAAGAAGAAATTGATGACACTGTGAGCTCATTGGATGAAAAAGATGAGGAGGAGAGCGAAGAACAAAAGGAGGAAGAGCGGATTAGCTACCTGTGCCCACCTTCTAATGAGAGTAACTCTTCAACTCATACATTGTTTAATTTCCCTTCGTTCTTACCGAAGGATGAATGCTATGATAATTGCTATGATCCCTTGGATTCGTTCGAAATATCCCTTTTTGATGAACTTGATGCTTGCTATGCTTGTGGCCATGATGCCAATATGAATGATGCTTATGGAGATGAACTTGCTATACTTCCTTATGTTAAACGTGAAATTGTTGCTATTGCACCCACACATGATAGTCCTATTATCTTTTTGAATTCTCCCAACTATACTATATCAGAGAAGTTTGCGCTTATTAAGGACTATATTGATGGGTTGCATTCTATTACACATGATGATTTTGATAAATATAATATGCATGTGCTTGCTGCTCATACTTGCAATTATTATGAGAGAGGAACTACATCTCCGCCTCTCTATGTTTCCAATACGATAAAATTGCAAGAAACTGTTTATACTATGCATTGACCTTTACTTTGTGTGCATGAATTGTTCTTTTATGACATGCCGATGCATAGTAAGAGAGTTAGACTTCATTGTTGCATGATATATGTTACTTGGTGCTCACTACTAAATTGCAAATCATTGTTAATTAAAATTGGCTTTGATATACCTTGGGATCCGGGTGGATCAATTACTTGAGCACTTTATGCATAGCTTAATGGCTTTAAAGAAAGCACTGCCAGGGAGACAATCCGGAAGTTTTAGAGAGTCATTTTATTCTGTTGTGTGCTTTTATATAGTTTAAAAACAAAATAAAATAAAGAGGGGAACCTAAAACTTTTTCAAAAAGAAAAGTGAAAGTGAGAGGGACGAGCATTGTGAAAGTGGGAGCTAGCCTTGAACTTTGTTCATGCCCATGGAAACCTTGTGAATCTTAATTACATAAAATTTTCAACAAAAATAATTATCCCCTTGTATAAATCCATTGTATTATAAAAATAATGTGCCAAGATTTGCCTTTAGGATGATTAGATTGCTTGTTTGGTGTGTGAAGTGCAAAAACAGAAACTTTGGTTGTAGTGCGTGAATTTACATTTTTTACTGGAATGTCAAAAGTTTCTGAATTTTTTACACAGTACTTATATGCAAATTGTTTATTTGTTCCTAATTTTTCAGAATTTTTAGAGTTATAGAAGTATGGTGAATGTTCAGATTGCTACAGACTATCCTGTTTAAGACAGATTCTGTTTTTGATGCATTGTTTTGCTAGTTTCGATGAAACTATCAATTTTATCGGTGGTATAAGCCATAAAGAAGTTATAATACAGTAGCTACAATGCAAAAATAAAATTTGAATGGGTTTGCAACAGTAGTTAAAGTGGTAATTTGCTTTATTATACTAACGGATCTCACGAGGGTTTTGTTAAGTTTTGTGTGATTGAAGTTTTCAAGTTTTGGGTGAGATCACGATGGATGAAGGAATAAGGAGTGGAAAGAGACTAAGCTTGGGGATGCCCGAGGCACCCCAAGGTAATATTCAAGGACTCCCAAGAAACTAAGCTTGGGGATGCCCCGGAAGGCATCCCCTCTTTCTTCTAACAACCATCGGTAATTTTACTTGGAGCTATATTTTTATTCGTCACACGATATGCGTAAATCTTGGAGCGTCGTGTGCTTTTTTTTCTTTTAATAATGCAGCATGCTGGTATGAGAAAGTCCTTGGTTGATTTATAGAAGGCTCTCTGCACCTCACTTATATCTTTTGAGTATGGCTTTATAGAATGCTTCATATGCTTCACTTATATCATTTGAAGTTTGGATTGCCTATTTCTCTACACATAGAAAACCACCATTTGTAGAATGCTCTTTTGCTTCACTTATATTTTTTAGAGCGTGGGCATATCTTTTGTAGAAAGAATTAAACTCTCATGCTTCACTTATATCTATTTAGAGAGTTAACAGGAGTTGGTCATTCACATGGTTAGTCATAAAATCCTACATAAAACTTGTAGATCACTGAATATGATATGTTTGATTCCTTGCAATAGTTTTGCAATATAAAGATGGTGATACTAGAGTCATGCTAGTGAGTAATTGTGGATTGGTAGAAATATTTGTGTTAAAGTTTGTGATTCCCGTAGCATGCACGTATGGTGAACCGTTATGTGAAGAAGTCGGAGCATGATTTATTTATTGATTGTCATCCTTTGTGTGGAGGTCGGGAGCGCACGATGGTTAACTCCTACCAACCTCTCCCCTAGGGGCATGCGTCTAATACTTTGTTTCGATAGCTAATAGATTTTTGCAATAAGTATGTGAGTTCTTTATGACTAATGTTGAGTCCATGGATTATACGCACTCTCATCCTTCCACCATTGCTAGCCTCTCTAGTACCGCGCAACTTTCGCCGGTGCATTACACCCACCATATATGCTTCCTCAAAACAGCCACGATACCTACCTATTATGGCATTTCCATAGCCATTCCGAGATATATTGCCATGCAACTTCCACCGTTCCATTTATTATGACACGCACCATCATTGTCATATTGCTTTGCATGATCGTAAGATAGCTAGCATGATGTTTTCATGGCTTGTCCAGTTTTTGATGTCATTGCTACGCTAGATCATTGCACATCCTGGTACACCGCCGCAGGCATTCATATAGAGTCATATTTTTTTTCTAGTATCGAGTTGTAATTCTTGAGTTGTAAGTAAATAAAAGTGTGATGATCATCATTATTAGAGCATTGTCCCATGCGAGGAAAGGATGATGGAAGCTATGATTCCCTCACAAGTTGGGATGAGTCTCCGGACTTTACAAATAAATAAAAGAGGCCAAAGAAGCCCAAATAAAAAAAAGAGGCCAAAGAAGGCCACCAAAAAAAATGAGAGAAAAGAGAGAAGGGGCAAGGCTACTATTCCTTTTCCACACTTGTGCTTCAAAGTAGCACCATGATCTTCATGATAGAGAGTCTCCTATATTGTCACTTTCATATACTAGTGGGAATTTTTCATTATAGAACTTGACTTGCATATTCCAATGATGGGCTTCCTCAAATTGCCCTAGGTCTTTGTGAGCAAGCAAGTTGGATGCACACCCACTTAGTTTCTTTTGAGCTTTCATACACTTATAGCTCTAGTGCATCCGTTGCATGGAAATCCCTACTCACTCATGTTGATATCTATTGATGGGCATGTCCATAGCCCATTGATACGCCTAGTTGATGTGAGACTATCTCCTTCTTTTTGTCTTCTCCACAACCACCATATTCTATTCCACCTATAGTGCTACATCCATGGCTCACGCTCATGTATTGCGTGAAAGTTTAAAAAGTCTGAGAATACTAGAGTATGAAACAATTGCTTGGCAAAAACCGGGGTTGTGCATGATTAAATACTTTGTGTGATGAAGATGGAGCATAGCCAGACTATATGATTTTGTAGGGATAACTTTCTTTTAGCCATGATATTTTGACAAGACATGATTGCTTTATTAGTATGCTTGAAGTATTATTGTCTTAATGTCAAATGATAGACTATTGCTTTGAATCACTTGTGTCTTAATATTCATGCCATGATTAGATTATATGATCAAGATTATGCTAGGTAGCATTCCACATCAAAAATTATCTTTTTTATCATTTACCTATTCGAGGACGAGCAGGAATTAAGCTTGGGGATGCTGATACGTCTCCGTCGTATCTATAATTTTTGATTATTTCATGCCAATATTCTACAACTTTCATATACTTTTGGCAACTTTTTATACTATTTTTGGGACTAACTTATTGATCCAGTGCCCAGTGCCAGTTCCTGTTTGTTGCATGTTTTTTGTTTCACAGAAAATCCATATCAAACAAATTCCAAACGGGATAAAAACTTATGGAGATTTTTTTTGGAATATATGTGAATTTTGGGAAGTGAAATCAATAGAAGGCGGTGCCCGAGGGGCCCACAAGCCATAGGGGCTCGCCCTGGGGGGTAGGGCGCGCCAGGCTGACTTGTGGCCACCCCGTAAGGCGGTTGGTACCCTTATTTTGCCGCAAGAAAGTTAATATCCAGATAAAAATCGTGTTAAAATTTCAGCCCAATCGGAGTTACAGATCTCCGGGTATTTAAGAAACGGTGAAAGGCCAGAATCTCGGGGAAGGCAGAAACAGAAGGAAACAGAGAGAGAGATCCAATCTCGGGGGGGCTCCCACCCCTCCGCCGCCATGGAGGCCAAGGACCAGAAGGGAAACCCTCCTGCCATCTAGGGGGAGGTCAAGGAAGAAGAAGAAGGAGGGGGGCTCTCCCCCCTCTCTCCCGGTGGCGCCGGAACGCCGCCGGGGCCATCATCGTGACAGCGATCTACACCAACAACTTCGCCGCCGTCATCACCAACTCTCTCCCCCTCTATGCAGCGGTGTAACACCCCTTCTCCCCGCTGTAATCTCTACTTAAATTTGGTGCTCAATGCTATATATTATTTCCCAATGATGTATGGCTATCCTATGATGTTTGAGTAGATCCGTTTTGTCCTATGGGTTGATTGATGATCATGATTGGTTTGAGTTGCATGTTTTATTCTTGGTGCTGTCCTATGGTGCTCTCCGTGTTGCGCAAGCGTGAGGGATCCTCACTGTAGGGTGTTGCAATGTGTTCATGATTTGCCTATGGTGGGTTGCTTGAGTGACAGAAGCATAAACCCGAGTAGGTGGGTTGTTGCATATGGGAGTAAAGAGGACTTGATACCTTATAATGCTATGGTTGGGTTTTACCTTAATGATCTTTAGTAGTTGCGGATGCTTGCTAGAGTTCCAATCATAAGTGCATGTGATCCAAGTAGATAAAGTATGTTAGCTTATGCCTCTCCCTCATATAAAATTGCAATAATGATTACCGGTCTAGTTATCGATTGCCTAGGGACAAATAAGTTTCTTGTGACGAAAAGCTCTCTATAAGACTAACTTAGTTGTTTCTTTATCTAAGCAGCCCCTAGTTTTTATTTATGTGCTCTTTATTATCTTGCAAACCTATCCTATCACACCTACAAAGTACTTCTAGTTTCATACTTGTTCTAGGTAAAGCGAACGTTAAGCGTGCGTAGAGTTGTGTCGGTGGTCGATAGAACTTGAGGGACTATTTGTTCTACCTTTAGCTCCTCGTTGGGTTCGACACTCTTACTTATCGAGAAAGGCTACAATTGATCCCCTATACTTGTGGGTTATCAGGGGGCTGGGTGCCCACAAGACACCTGGGCGCGCCACCCACTCTAGGCGTGCCCTGGTGGGTTGTGCTCACCTCGTGGGCCCCCTGAACCTAATTCCAGCACTATAAATTCCTATTTTTTGAGAAAAAAATAGGAGAGGAAGTTTTATCGCGTTTCACAAGACGGAGCTGCCGCCACCTCTTGTTCTTCATCGGGAGGCTAGATGTGGAGCCCGTTCGGGGCTCTGGAGAGGGGATCCGGAGCCCGTTCGGGGCTCCGATCAACCCCTTCGAGTTAACCGCCATAGCGATGGCTTCACCCCTAAGTCCTTACACTAGGACATTTGCCGTGATAAAACCACGACAAGTTGGATGAGATTCATCATGTAATTGAGTTAGTTTTGTTAGGGCTTGATCCCAAGTATCCACTATGTTCTGAGATTGATGTTGCTATGACTTTGCCATGCTTAATGCTTGTCACTAGGGCCCGAATGCCATGATTTCAGATCTGAACCGTTTATGTTATCACCATTATATCTATGTTCTTGATCCGATCTTGCTAGTCATATGCACCTGCTATGTGTTATGATCCGTAAACCCCGGGGTGACAATAATCGGGATACTTTCCGGTGATGACCGTAGTTTGAGGAGTTCATGTATTCACTATGTGTTAATGCTTTGTTCCGGTTCTCTATTAAAAGGAGACCTTAATATCCCTTAGTTTCCTTATGGACCCCACTGCCACGGGAGGGTAGGACAAAAGATGTCACGCATGTTTTTTTCCATAAGAACGTATGACTATTTACGGAATACATGCCTAAATTATATTTATGAACTGGAGCTAGTTCTGTGTCGCCCTAGGTTATGACTGCTATATGATGAATATCATCCAACAAATTGACCGATCCAGTGCCTACGAGTTTTCCACATATTGTTCTTGCTATTACTATTGCTATTGCTATTGTTACAATTGCTACAAAACCATTGCTATCACTGTTACCGTTACTGTTACTGTTACTACTGCTATCAAAACTATCATATTACCATGCTACAGATCACTTTGCTGCAGATATTTAATCTCCAGGTGTGGTTGAATTGACAACTCAACTGCTAATACTTGCAAATATTCTTTGGCTCCCCTTGTGTCGAATCTATAAATTTGGGTTGAATACTCTACCCTCGAAAACTGTTGCGATCCCCTATACTTGTGGGTTATCACATACTTGTTGACTTGCGTGTGTAGGGTGTGCTAGACTTGTTAAATTTGCTAAAATCTTCCAACCATTAAAATTGGGAAAAGGTTAGGTTTGAATTTATGCAAGTAGTCTATTCACCCCCCCCCCTCTAGACACCCCTTCTAGTGATCCCGCAATTGGTATCAGAGCTTTGGTCTCCATAGCCTTGGTTTAATCACCATTGGAGGAAGATGGATGTGTATACTTTGGGGAGTATTAGTTCTAGAGTGCCTATTCTCAATGGGGAGTACTATAGTCAACGGAAAGATGCTATGCTTGATATATTTGATAAATTCCATTTGAGAAAATATATTGAAAACCCTTATGTGCCTCCCATTAATCCCTTGCATCCTTCACACTTAGAAGAAATTGACATGTTTCGCAATCTTAGAACCATTAATCCTATCATTAGAGGATTGCCAAGAATTGTGTTTGATCAAATGAAAAACTTTGAGTGTGCTTATACTTTGTGGAAAGATTTGGATAAAAGATATCCAAATTACTCTTTGAATTTTTTTGATGACATTCTCCGTAAAACGACTGCTTTTCACAAAATAAAGCCAAATGATCCTAATTTTGATAAATGCTTATTTGAGCTCCGTGATCTCATGTGTGCTAAAGGAGATGTCATTACCATCAATAACATCATTGTAGAGGCCAGTCGCATTCATAAATTTGAACATTGTCATGGTCAAAATTCTAACGAATCTCTTGGTTTTTGTGACGAGGATATTCCATTTGATGATGACAATGGGGAACCCGAGTACTATGATGATGATGAGAAGTTTGACATCGAATGTGCAAAAACGATGAAAAGCCTAAGTCTCATGGCAAACTTCAAGGATTACATGTCCGGAGGAAAAGAGTGGATTCTCGACAGTGGATGCACCGATCATATGACTGGAGATAAAGACATGTTTCAAGAGATCACACCTAACCATGGACCACGGAGCTATGTGATCTTCGGAGATAACTCTAAGGGTAAGGTACTTGGTCTCGGTAAGGTGTCGATATCTCCTGATAGTTCTATTCAAAATGTCATGCTTGTTGAATCCCTTGGCTACAATCTTCTTTCCATATCTAGACTAACAGACTTCGGTTTCAATGTGCTATTTACTAAAGTAGATTGCCAAGTGTTTCACCAAGATAATCATAACATGGTCTTTACCGGGTTTTCGTAGAGGTGATTTATACATTGTCGATTTCACTAAGAAAGCCCAAACTAGCACTTGTCGTATTGCAAAATCTTCTAAAGGTTGGTTATGGCATAGAAGGCTAGGACATGTTGGTATGCGTAATCTAGACAAGCTCATCAAAGGTGATCACATACTTGGTGTTAAAGATGTTATCTTTGACAAACATATACTTTGTAGTGCTTGTCAAGCTAGAAAACAAGTAGGTGGAAGTCATCCCGTTAAAAATATCATGACTACTAGGAGACCACTCGAGTTGCTTCATATGGATCTTTTTGGTCCCAATGCTTACAGAAGCCTCGGTGGAAATTCCTATGGTCTAGTTATAATTGATGATTTTTCCAGATTTATGTGGGTATTCTTTCTTGATGATAAGTTGCAGGTACAAAAGATCTTCAAGAACTTCGCTCGCAAAGCGCAAAATCAATATGAAGTGAAGATCAAGAAAGTTTGGAGTGACATCGGATCGGAGTTCGAGAACACAAATGTGGACGCCTTTCTTGACGAAGAGGGGATTTCACATGAGTTCTCAGCTACGTACACACCTCAACAAAATGGAGTTGTTGAGAGGAAAAACCAAACTCTCATCGAGATGGCTAGAACGATGCTTGACGAATATAAGACGCCAAGACACTTTTGGGCAGAAGCCGTGGAAACATCGTGTCATGCCACAAACCGACTCTACTTGTACAAGCTTCTCGGTAAAACGGCATACGAGCTACTCACCGGTAACAAACCCCAAGTTGGATACTTTCGGGTATTCGGCTCAAAGTGCTACATTCTTGATAAGCATCGTCGTACTAAATTTGCTCCTAAATCTCATGAAGGATTCCTACTCGGTTACGGATCGAACTCTCACACTTACCGTGTCTACAACAACTTCACTCGAAAAGTTGAAGAGACGGTAGATGTGAAGTTTGGTGAATCTAATGGTTCGCAAGTCGAACAATTGCCAAATGATGTAGGTGATAAGGACCCTTCGGAAGCTATCCAAGATTTGCCCATCGGCAAGATTCGTCCCATGGAGGTGAAGGAAAGTACTTCGTCAACTCAAGTGGAAGCCCCTACTTCACGTTAAGGTGAACCACAACATGACATGGAGGCATCCACAAGCGGTACACGACGAGATGATGAAGAGGAGGTAGTGCATCATGAAGATCCACCACAACCTCCTTCACCACCACCTCAAGGGAACGGCACCTTCAACAACGACGAAGAAGAAGGAGATGATGATGAAGAAGAAGCTCCACCATCCAACAGTCGGAAGCTGACCCGAGTTCGAGCACAAGTGACCAAGAATCATCCCCTAAACCAAATCTTTGGTGATATACAAACAGGGAGAATCACTCGCTCTAAAACTCGCCTAGCTAACTTCTGTGAGCATTATTCTTTCATCTCTAGCATTGAACCCTTGAAGGTAGAACGAGCCCTAGAAGATGCTGATTGGGTGAACGCGATGCATGAAGAGCTTCACAATTTCGAGAGGAACGAAGTGTGGACGCTCGTGGAGAAGCCCGAGGATGAGCACAACATCATCGGAACCAAATGGGTGTTTCGAAACAAGAAAGATGAAGACGGTCAAGTCGTAAGGAACAAGGCTCGTGTCGTAGCCCAAGGATATACGCAAGTCGAAGGTATGGGCTACGGTGAGACCTATGCCCCCGTTGCTAGACTTGAAGCTATACGAATTCTTCTTGCTTATGCCAATCACCATGATATTACCCTTTACCAAATGGATATTAAAAGTGCCTTTTTAAATGGAGAAATAGAGGAGGAGGTCTATATTAAACAACCTCTTGGATTTGTGAATCCTAAGAAACCTAATCACGTCTACAAACTTCGCAAAGCTTTATATGGTCTTAAACAAGCTCCTCGAGCTTGGTACAAATGCCTAACGAAGTTTCTTATTGAAAAAGGTTTTGAAATTGGTAAAATTGACGCAACCTTATTCACATAAAGAGTTAATGGTGAATTATTTGTGTGCCAAATTTATGTGGATGATATTATCTTTGGATCTACTAACCCACATTTTAGTGAGAAATTTGGAAGGTTGATGTCCGAAAAATATGAGATGTCTATGATGTGTGAGCTGAAATTATTCCCTGGTCTACAAACCAAGCAAACAAGAGAAGGTACATTTATCTCTCAAACCAAGTACACCAAGGACTTGATCAAAAAGTTCAACATGCAAGAGAGCAAAGGTATGAAAACTCCCATGCCTACTAGTGGACATGTTGACCTTACCAAGGAGGACAAACCGGTAGATCAAAAGGTTTATCGATCAATGATTGGTTCATTGCTATATCTTTGTGCCTCCCATCCCGATATCATGCTTAGTGTGTGCATGTGTGCCCGATATCAAGCTGCATCTAAAGAGTGTCATCTCAAGGCCGTGAAAAGAATTGTGAGATACTTGATACATACACCGAATTTTGGCATATGGTACCCCAAGGGATCTTCTTTTAATCTTGTTGGCTATTCCAACTCGGACTATGCCAGAGACAAGGTTGATAGAAAATCCACCTCGGGTACATGTCAATTTCTTGGTAGATCTCTTGTGTCTTGGTCCTCCAATAAACAAAACTCGGTATCTCTATCTACTGCCAAAGCGGAATACATTGCCGCCGGATCATGTTGTGCGCAATTACTATGGATGACTCAAACTCTTAAGGATTATGGAATCCATGTGAAACATGTTCCATTGTTGTGTGACAATGAAATTGCTATTAAAATTGGTCATAATCCCGTGCAACATTCTCGAACTAAGAATATTCAAGTTCGCCATCATTTCATTCGTAATCATGTTGCCAAAAGGGATATTAATCTTAAGCATGTTCGCACTAACAAGCAATTGGTTGATATCTTTACCAAACCACTAGATGAGAAAGTGTTTTGTCACTTGAGGAGTGAGTTGAACATCATTGATGCTTCAAACTTGAGCTAGACCCACTCGGATGCATGCAAGGGCATGAGCTTACATCACTATTTTGTGATACACTTGATATGACATTATCATATATCTTGGAAATATATTCTCCCTTGTATTGCATCTAACCATTTTGTAGGTACTTGGAAGAGCTACAATCCACAATATTAACATCAACTCATATCATAAGCAATCTTGTCATGGCCAAGTATCCACAGCCCCTCTTTGATGATGGAAGGAAGAAGACAACAAAACATATCCTTGACATATATTTGATAAGATCACAATTGTCACTTCACAATTGGTATCATGTCATTTGGATATATCATGGTCTTCCTTGCATGACTAACCCTTGTAGGTGAGAAGTGAACCAAAACAAGAAGGATTGCTCCCAATTCAAGATGAACTTCATCAACCTTGAGCATCCTTAACAAGTTCACCTACATGGCTCGTCATCAACATCACTCAAAGGTATGTACTCATATCCTTGAAATAGCTTTACTCCAAGACATGTGATAAAGCAACTCAAGCGATATGAAGACATTAAAATGCTTAAACGAAAAGTGGTAACCCCACTTGAGCTTAATGATGAGTATGACCTATGATCAAGTATTCTTGCTTGGATCCTTATGTCAATATACTCTAATATAGGTGACCTAGTCACCGCCCACCATCTAGTTATAAGAATTGAATGGAGAACTTTTCTTGAATTGCTCTTTGACATTTCCATTAAACTCTAACCTTGATGAAAATTCTTTGCAAATCTCTCTGAAAATTCATTGCAAACCTTTGTGTATCTTTTGAGACTTTTTAAAAAATATGACAAATGACACTTATGCCAAATTTCTGTTTTGCTTTTCGGAGTCTCCGATCCAAGTAACTCGGTTTCACCGATATTGCAGCTACGCTGTATATACACACATCGATGCTACTGACTCACTTTGCCTCGGAGCCACTGATTTTGCTATCCTCTGTGTTCTGTGTCAAAAAGAGAAATCTTAAAGTTTTCAGATAAGTTAAGGGGGAGAAAATTACATTCAAGGAACCCATGTCTCAAATGCTCTCAATGACCCTTGTTCAAGGAACCCTTTTATCTGACCCTTGTGTGACCCTTTTTGGAAATTAATGCCAAAGGGGGAGAAATATCAAAGCCTCACAGCCTATACTCATACCAAAGGGAGATATAATATTAAGGGGGGGGGGGGTAATTATGAAAAGAAAAAAATTATACTTGATAAAGAGGGAGAAATATTAAACCCTATACTTACCCAAAGGGGGGAGAAATATTTGAGGATCCTTTATCCCAGAAACACTTCTTAAAGGGGGAGAGAGCAGACCAAATTCATTCTATCATTTAAGGGGAGAGAAATTGGGTTTTGGATTTGATTCTTATGATTGTTAGACTTTTCTCACCTTACCTACTCCCAATATCTACATGCTAAGATTAAGGGGGAGAGGAAGAATTACAAATCCATACTTAGGGGAGAAAGTTCTAAATGTGTTTGGAGACATATAATTCTTAAGTAACTCTATCTCTCATATGTCTTCCATATCTTGGTACCTATGAATTCATTTGCATTTGGATAAGTAGAATACTCTTGTGTTTCCTAACATTGCTTTGTCAAGTGTGTTTCTACTGTTAAAATGCTCAAGAACTTCAAGGTAAGTATATGCATCATAAACTTGGTCAAGATGATCTCTTGCTTCTTGCACATATTGTTTGCAAGGGTGAAGTATTGAACATGGAAACACTCCATTCACACATATTTGATGCATATAGCCAAGATATACATGACTTCTCATAATCTTTCTACTATGTGTGTGTTCATGTATTCCAAAGCAACTATCCTTTAAAATGGATTGCACACATTTAGGGGGAGCTTGTACTAGTCATGTATCCTTCAAAGCTATCACATATTTATGCATGTCTTAAATTGAAGCTTTGATTGTATGTTGTCATCAATTACCAAAAAGGCGGAGATTGAAAGCACATATGCTCCCTTGGTGGTTTTGATAATTCATGACAACATACATTGTCTCTTGGACTAATAGTTTTATCTAGCTTATTTCAGATATAGTCCACAGAGAAGTGTTGGCAAAGGATTGTGAGGAGAATTCCCCAATAAGAAGAAGAAGACGAAGGAATAGGATTGGCCAAGCTTCATGCATGAAGACTCTACATTTTACTTTGTGAGAAATCACTTTGAGTCCATAGGAAAGCCAATACTATTTAAAGGGGGTGAGGTAATGGTGGTGAATGATATGCTCAAAATAATCAAGTGTTAGCCACCAAAATCACTCACAACCGCTCCTACAAATATTCTGTCTCAAACCCTACCTCTAGAAATTGGTGAGACCAACAATTCCAATTCGGTCTCACTGAGTCAAAACCCTAGACAGATCCTAGGCTAAGCCCCATCTCGGTACAACCAAGTTTCAATTATCGGTGACACCAAGATCAGTGACCAACTCTCGGGTGTCTCAATTTCAAGAATTGGAATTTCCGAGAATTGAAAATTGGCGTCACCGAGTTGTGTAACTGCCCTTGCCCACCCATGTTGGTACTACCGGGATTTATATACCGGTCTCACCGAAAATGCCAAAGTTGCCACATTTTGCACTAGTCGGTACCACCGAGTTTTTACTTCGGTGTCTGAAAGCACACTTGCTCCCTTGGTGGTTTTGGTAATTCATAACAACATATAAGTCATTGAACTAATGTTTCTACCAAGTATATTTCAGGAAATGTTCAATGATAGGGATGGCAAAAGGATTGAGGAGATTGTGGAATACCCCAAGATGCAAGGAAATAGGTTGGCAAAGCTTCAAGCAAGAGGACTCTACATTTTACATTTGTGAGAAATCACTTTGAGTCCATAGGAAAGCCAATACTATTAAATAGGGGTAAGGTTTTGTTGGTGAACAAAATGCTCATACGTGCACAAGTGACAGTCACCAGAAACACCCACAAGCTCTCCCACCAAACTCTGTCATAGCCAAACACTCAAAATCAGTGCAACCAACTTTTCCATTCCGGTGCCACCGATTCTCACCTCAGACAGACTCAGCCAAACCCTAGCCACTTCGGTGCAACCGATTCCATACCGGTGCCACCGAGTTTGGGTTGCCAACTCTCTGTTATGCAAATTCACAATATCGGTGCAACCGAGATTGTTGGATCGGCGTCACCGAGATTGTCAATCTAACCGTTGGTCACCTTATCGGTGCAACCGAGTTTCCTATATCGGTCTCACGAGATTCAAAAGTTGCCACCTTTTGGTCACTTCGGTACCACCGAGATTAACACATCGGTGTCACCGAGTTGGTCATTTTGTGTGTAACGGTTGGATTTTTGGGGATGCCTATATATACCCCTTCACCACCACCTACTCGAAAGAGAAGCACTCAGAACTATACCATACTTGCCCCATCCAGTTTTCTGAGAGAGAACCACCTAGTCTTGTGTTGAGGTCAAGATCTTCCACTCCAACCATATGGATCTTGATTCCTAGCCTCCCCAAGTTGCTTTCCACCAATCCCATCTCTTCTACCAAGCCAAATCTGTGAGAGAGTGATTGTGTGTTGAGGAGTCTATCATCTTGAAGCACAAGAGCAAGGAGTTCATCATCATTACCGAACCTATTACCTTTTGGAGGGTGGTGCCTCCTAGATTGGTTAGGTGTCGCTTGGGAGCCTCCTACTTCGTGTTGTGGAGTTAACCAAGAAGTTTGTAAGGTCAAGGAGATCGCCTACTTTGTGAAGATCTACCCATAGTGAGGCTAGTCCTTCGTGGACGGAAGCCGTTATGGAATAGTCAAGGTTGCTACTTCATGGACCCTTATGGGTGGAGCCCTCCGTGGACTCTCGCGACCGTTACCCTCCGTGGGTTGAAGACTCCATAAACGTGGATGTACGATAGCACCACCTATCGGAACCACGGGAAAAATCATCGTGTCTACAACTGCGTTTGATCCTCCTACCCTATCCCTTCTATACATGCTTGTTGTTACTTTCCGCTGCTATACTCATAGACATGCATGTGTAGGGTGTACTTGACTTGCCATGAAATGCTAAAAACTGTCAACCCTAAAACTTGGTATAGACAAAACTTTTATTTAGTCAAGTAGTCTAATCACCCCCCCCTCTAGACATACTTTCGGTCCTACAAGTGGTATCAGAGCTTTGGTTTCCATTGCATTGGTCTCACAACCTAGGAGAGTATGGCGTCTAGTGAGAGAAGTTATCACCGTAGAGGTCCGTACTTTGATGGCACTAATTTTGGTAGTTGGAAGCACAAAATGAAAATGCATATTCTTGGTCATAACCCTGCCATTTGGGCTGTTGTTCGTGTTGGCTTGCAAGGTGAATTCTTTTCGGATGGAAAGGAACCGGATCGTGAAGCGACCGCGGATGAGTTGAAGATGTTGCAATACAATGCTCAAGCATGTGACATTCTCTTCAACTGCTTATGCCCCGAAGAATTCAACAAAATCAGCCGTCTTGAGAATGCAAAAGAGATATGGGATACCTTGGTTGATATGCACGAAGGAACCGAGTCCGTGAGAGAATCCAAGTTAGATGTTCTTCAAGGTCAGCTTGACAAGTTCAAGATGAAGGATGGTGAAGGAGTCGCAGAGATGTACTCTAGGCTAGCTCTCATCACAAATGAGATTGCTGGCTTAGGAAGCGAAGAAATGACCGAAAAATTCATCATCAAGAAGATACTTAGAGCTTTGGATGAGAGATACGACACCGTGTGCACATTGATCCAAATGATGCCCAACTACAAAGATCTCAAGCCTACGGAAGTCATCGAAAGGATTGTTGCTCATGAGATGACACTCAAAGACAAGGAAGAGCTTCATCACAAGTCTAGCGGTCCTTACAAAGCCACAAGTGATGCTCCCGCGACTTCAAGCAACAACCTTGTCACCAATGAAGAGATAAGCCTCATGGTAAAAAAAACTCAACAAATTCTACAAGAATAGAGGCAAAGAAAGAAGCTCCAACTCAAGATATGATGAGAAGCGCTCGTCAAGTCGTGATCGCAATTGCTACAATTGTGGGAAGCCCGGACACTACTCCAATGAGTGCACGGCTCCCTACAAACGAAGAGAAGAGTCACCTCGAAGACGAAGCTCAAGGAATGAATCACCTCAAAGAGAGAGAAGGAGTAGAGATGATCGTTATGAACGAAGACACTCAAGGAGAAGTAGAGATTCGGAGAAGAAGGACAAGTACACCAAGAGCTACACAAAAAGGAAACATCAAACTCATGTTGGTGAATGGGTTTCCGGCTCCGACTCCGACAACAACTCCGAGAGAAGCTATCACTCCGACTCCGACTATAGTCAAGATGATGGTGTTGCCGGAATTGCTCTAGTGACTACCAAATCCCATGACCTATTTGACTCACCAAATGAAGGGAGTGGAAGTTGCTTCCTGGCTAAAGGCCCCAAGGTATCACACCCCGAGTATCTTGATTTTGATAGTGATGAAGATGATTTGGTTTGTGATGATGACTTGCTTTGTGATAAAACTAGTGATGTTGATCAAAATGAACTTGATAATTTTCATGCTAGTCAAGATAAGTCAATTGATGACGATAAGGTGAAAATAGAAGAACTAACTAAAGAACTAAACACTCTTAAGTTAGCTCATGAATCTACTCTCGAAGATCATAGAGAGCTTGTGAGAACTCATGAGAAGCTACGCTTCGAGAAGCTCAACTTGGAGCAAGAGCATGAGTTTCTCAAAGCTATCAATGATGATCTCCGAAAGAAGACTTCATCTTATCTAGCCAAACGACTACTCTTGTCTACTTTCATGCCACAAGTTAAATCCAAACAAACTAGTAACAAAGGAAAGAAAGGTTCTTCATCTAGTAGCAACAATAAAAATGCTAAACCTAATGATGTTGCTCCTAGTAGTTCTATTGATTCCTCTAATGATGATTCTCTTAGCCAAGTAACACTTGAGCAAGAAAATGCTTTATTGAAAGGAATTATAGAAAAAGGTATCTACAAGAGTCTTGCCGGGTGTAAGCAATTTGAGGAAATTGTACGCAAGCACGGAGGATACCAGAAGAATCGTGGTGTTGACTACTTCAACGCTAATGGAGTTGAATGGGAAGAAGGTCAATATCCCGAGCCCAAGTTTGTTCCTCAAAGGGAGAAGTATGAAAATACTCTTTCCAAGGGGACAAACACTCAAGATGACCTTCCACCACAAGACCACAAGCTCAAGGGCAAGAACAAGCTTCAAGAGGACATTGACTCATATGAAGATGGATCCCTAGCTATGGTGGATTGGGTTCCCAAGACTACGTCAAGCTCAACAACTACAAAGGCTACTTCAACACCAAGGATCCCCATCAACTTGATGTGGGTCCCCAAGAAGAAGAACTAGTGAGTTCTGGAGGGGTGACTCCGCCAATTAAATTTACTCATATTCATTATTGGCAAGAACTATTTGCAATCAACATCAACTCTATACAATAGTTCGAGGAGTCACACATTCCCTCAAAGGTAAGCAAGGGACAAGGTAATCAACAAATCAATGGACATCATAACACATGTTTTGCACTTCATGTCCATAGATATCCTTGTATTCGTCTCTTGTGTGTTGGGACTAACCCATGTAGGTGAGAAGAGTAAGGAAACAACAAGGATGCTCCCAACTCTTGGTGATCTTCATCAACCTTGAGCATCCACAACTACCTCACCAACATGAAGTCTTCATCGACAAAACCCAAGGTTAGTTTGTCCCTCTTATGGGGGGATGTCACATCTAGGGGGAGCTTTACTCTAAGACTTGAGTCAAAGCATCTCTTAGTATGTGACAACATTAAATGCTTTATGTAAAAGTGGTAACCCCACTTGTGCTTAAACGATGAGTATGACCTATGATCAAGTATTCTTACTTGGCTCCTAAGTCAAATACTCATATATAGATGACTTCGTCATCGCCCAAGTGCTTGTTAGATGCTAGTGTGTATTTGCATGTTTGTCATGATTTCATTTGATATCTTTATTGTGTGAGCATGTTGGTCTGCATTTATTTTCTCATTCGAGGACATCCAATTGTTGCTATTTGGCTGTCATTTTATCTTTTGCCAATTGGATGGACAAGAATGCCTAGGACCACTCTTTAGCTATCTATGCTTTCTCACCTCATATTCCTTTCATGCTGCATCACAAAATTTGAACAAGTACTTTTCGATCCCTCTGTGTGTGGAGCACTCGGAGTTCCGTATCGACAAGGACTGACCATTAAAACCTCCCAAGTGCATCTCGGTGGAACCAACCCCACATTCTCGGTCTCACCGAATGCCTAGGGTTGATCTGGTTTTCTATCTCGGTACTACCGATTCCATATTCTCGGTTACACCGAGTTTCCCTGTCAACTGACAGTTGAGAAACTCGGTGACACCGAAAATCTAGAATCGGCGTCTCCGACAGGGGTGGGTATATATGCTGTGGACCCCGACGTTTTGAAATTCATCCTCAAACCGTCGCGCCTCAGAACCCTAAGCTGCCGCTTCGAGACCCCTGGTCATCGCCCTTGTCTCCCTACGCTCCTCCCCCGCTGGGAATCGCCGCCGTCGACGAAATCTTCTCCATCGTCGCCGCCGTAGCGGATCCGTCGCCGAGTTAGGGTACGGATTCTACCTCCTTTGCGCTCCCCATCTGATTCTCGCGCACTAGATTTGTTTTCTCCATAAGCCATAGCTTGCACATCGTTCTGTCCACAAGAAATTTCCATAGTCTAGCGAATGATCGATTTTCTAGGGTTTGCCTTCCGCCCGATGAATCTCGGTAGAACCGAAGTGAGAAAATCGATACCACCGATTTTCCTGTCTGTGCTGCTGAGATCTGTCTCGGTGAAACCGAGTGTTTCTTTTCGGTCCCACCGAAAAGAGTGCCAAGTTTCTGTAAATGAGATAGTCAGTCTCGGTGACACCGACAATTTTGCTTCGGCTGTACCGATATTCATGTGACAGAATGCAAAACTTTGAAAATCTTTTGTTCAAATCTATCAAAAATCTAGCCACATTTTATGATGACTCATCCTATTCTGCTCCTCTATACTCTATTCACAGGGTCAGATATGTCAAGAGCTGAGGACAGTGAGAACAGCTTCAGAGAGCAAAGTGTTGAGATGGATTCAGGCACTAGTCCTGAGTCTAGTTCATCTTCAGATCCAGGCACTCCCAGTTCCCATGGTTTGCCCAAGGCTGCCACTAGGGCTAGGAAGAAGCTGAATTCAGATGAGAAAGATTCAGACTTCGTTCCAGAAGAGGTTCTTGCTAAGAAGCAAGAGAAGGCTGCCAAGAAGTCTGCAAGTGAAGCTACTTCTTCCAGGAGAGTTGTTGGCAAAGTCTATGCTAGCTCTGCAGCTGGAAGAGCTCCTGAAAGTGCTAGGACTAAGATGGCTCTTCACCTTGAGTCACCTCCAAAGAAGTCATTGCCTAAGAAGGCAGGTGAAAAGAAGGGTGCCAGGAAGAGGATTGTCTATGCTGTTAGCAGGCAGACCTCCATGTTTGAGGACCCTGAGGAGGCTGCTGCTGCTGCTGCTGAGGAGGAGGAAGAACATGTTGAGAAAGCCCCTCCCAAGAAGAAGCAGAAGAAGCTTATGTCTGATGCTATGCCAAAGACTGGTACTTCCAAGAGCACCAAGTCTATTGCAAAGAAGCCTGCTGCTGAGAAGCCCAAGAGATTGTCTAGGCAAATTCCAGCTTTTGAGAAGAACAAAGGAACCACCTCCAGAGTTGAGGATGAAGATGCTATGTCTGCATTAATGAAGCTTAGGCCACACCTTCCAATACATAATGCCAGTTATCCACTTGCTGAGGATATGAAGAAGAGGAAGGACTCTGGTTTGAGGGCATGGAGAGCTGTTGATCCATATGCCCAGAGAAAGAAGACAGCTGTGGACTACAGATTTTACACCAAAGAGCAACAGGATTTCTATGAGACTGTGCTTTTTGAAAAAAGTCCAGCTGTGAGTGATATGCGGTATGTTGATTGGAAATTCATCAAGGAGAATGAGGAATACTTTCCAAGTGTTCAAGACAATTTCCACTGCATTGGATTAGATGAGTTCGTTGGCAGAGAGTTCACCGCTTGGAATGATGAGATGATCATGCAATTCTACTCCACTGCACATTTCTATGGAGATGGTAGAATTGTATGGATGACTGAAGGTGCAAGGTATGAATCTACTGTTGAGGAGTGGGCTGCCATCTTAGGAGTCCCAGAAGCACAGGATGGTGATTTGGATGTCTACTCAGAATCCAAGGAGAGCCACAATGCTATGGCCAATATGTATAAGGAGATCCCTGCTGCTAACGTGAAGTCTCACAGGCTAGGATCTATCTACTTTCTTCAGGCTGGCCTCCGCACCATGAACACCATTCTGAGGCATACCTTGATGCCCAAGTCAGGAGATGACAAGATGATCTGAGGATACTCCATTAACATGTTGATCCACCTTGACAGACACACCAGGATCAGAGTCATGGACTTGATTGTTGAGACAGTCAAGAGGGTTGCCGCTGATCAGAAGCACTCTTGCTGTTATGCACCCTACATCCAGATGCTCATCAATTCAAAGTTGGAGAAGCACATATTTGCTCTAGATCGTCCCCACTTGCCCCTACAGCCAGATCTCGAGGACAGCGTTGTGGTGATGGACCCAGAACATCCCACATCAGCTGCAGCTCAGGCAGAAGCAGAGGCAGCTAGAGCCACTAGTGCTCAAGTCCCCAGATCCAGGAACGAGCAAATGGATCTCTTGATCTCATCAATTCAGGACATGAAGAAGGACATTAAGGGGATTCTGGACAACCAGAACAGTCTTGTGAGGATCTTCGAGAACAGGATCAAGACCCTTAATGATAAGGTGGATGGGCTGACTAAGACAGTTAATGAGCTCAAGAAGGAAGTTGACTCAGTGCCTCTTCCTCAGACTTCTTCAGATGATGATGATGATGATGAGGATGGATCACCTCTCAGGCCAGGCACACAGTTCACCACTCAGGCCAGATCAGCCACTGTGCCAGCTCCAGACTTGAGGCCCTCTTCATCAGCTCCTGCTACTGTCACCTCAGCTCCTGCTCCATCAGCTCCAGTTCCTCCAGTTGCCACACCAACTCCATCCACGACATCTGCAGAGATCTTCGCCGACGCTGTTCTCTCGACTCCTTCATCAACAACCGGAGGAGATCAGCCCAAGAACGCTTAGATATATGCCTTTGAACTTTTTGGTAACTTGTTGCCAAAGGGGGAGAAGTGTATATAGATCTTTAGGCTTCGAGTGAGAGAGCGTTTGGTGTTTATTCGCTGTTTCAAAAACATTTGATCTTTTGGTTGCTTATGACACATGTTTGTGGTGTTTGATCTTACGCTTTATGTGTGATGCTACTATTTCCTATCATCTTAATGCTTGTGAGTTGATCATTCACCTTTGCTTGATTGTGTTGTGCTATGATGTTCACTCTTATTATTATCGCACACCACCATGTTGTATGTGACATGGAAGAAGTGCCCCATGTACCTAATCGATTGTGCATTTGCATTCAAACGCAAATTCAAAATAATGCACAAATTTAGGGGGAGCTCTTGCTTATCACATACCTCTCAAAGCGACGATTATATTCATTGATTATATCATATGTCGAAGCTTTGATCTATATGTTGTCATCAATTACCAAAAAGGGGGAGATTGAAAGCACACTTGCTCCCTTGGTGGTTTTGGTAATTCATAACAACATATAAGTCATTGAACTAATGTTTCTACCAAGTATATTTCAGGAAATGTTCAATGATAGGGATGGCAAAAGGATTGAGGAGATTGTGGAATACCCCAAGATGCAAGGAAATAGGTTGGCAAAGTTTCAAGCAAGAGGACTCTACATTTTACATTTGTGAGAAATCACTTTGAGTCCATAGGAAAGCCAATACTATTAAAAGGGGGTAAGGTTTTGTTGGTGAACAAAATGCTCATACGTGCACAAGTGACAGTCACCAAAAACACCCACAAGCTCTCCCACCAAAGTCTGTCATAGCCAAACACTCAAAATCGGTGCAACCAACTTTTCCATTCCGGTGCCACCGATTCTCACCTCAGACAGACTCAGCCAAACCCTAGCCACTTCGGTGCAACCGATTCCATACCGGTGCCACCGAGTTTGGGTTGCCAACTCTCTGTTATGCAAATTCACAATATCGGTGCAACCGAGATTGTTGGATCGGCATCACCGAGATTGTCAATCTGACCGTTGGTCACCTTATCGATGCAACCGAGTTTCCTATATCGGTCTCACCGAGATTCAAAAGTTGCCACCTTTTGGTCACTTCGGTACCACCGAGATTAACACATCGGTGTCTCCGAGTTGGTCATTTTGTGTGTAACGGTTGGATTTTTGGGGATGCCTATATATACCCCTTCACCACCACCTACTCGAAAGAGAAGCACTCAGAACTATTCCATACTTGCCCCATCCAGTTTTCTGAGAGAGAACCACCTAGTCTTGTGTTGAGGTCAAGATCTTCCACTCCAACCATATGGATCTTGATTTCTAGCCTCCCCAAGTTGCTTTCCACCAATCCCATCTCTTCTACCAAGCCAAATCTGTGAGAGAGTGATTGTGTGTTGAGGAGTCTATCATCTTGAAGCACAAGAGCAAGGAGTTCATCATCATTACCGAGCCTATTACCTTTTGGAGGGTGGTGCCTCCTAGATTGGTTAGGTGTTGCTTGGGAGCCTCCTACTTCGTGTTGTGGAGTGAACCAAGAAGTTTGTAAGGGCTAGGAGATCGCCTACTTCATGAAGATCTACCCATAGTGAGGCTAGTCCTTCGTGGACGGAAGCCATTATGGAATAGTCAAGGTTGCTACATCGTGGACCCTTATGGGTGGAGCCCTCCGTGGACTCTCGCGACCGTTACCCTCCGTGGGCTGAAGACTCCATAAACGTGGATGTACGATAGCACCACCTATCGGAACCACGGGAAAAATCATCGTGTCTACAACTGCGTTTGATCCTCCTACCCTATCCCTTCTATACATGCTTGTTGTTACTTTCCGCTGCTATACTCTTAGACATGCATGTGTAGGGTGTACTTGACTTGCCATGAAATGCTAAAAACTGTCAACCCTAAAACTTGGTATAGACAAAACTTTTATTTAGTCAAGTAGTCTAATCACCCCCCCTCTAGACATACTTTCGGTCCTACAGTGTCACCGAGTTGGGAAATAGTGTTGTAACGGGATTTTTGGAGATGCCTATATATACCCCTCCACCACCACTCACTCGCAAGAGAAGCACTCAGAACAGACCCACACTTCCCATATCCATTTTTCTGAGAGAGAGCCACCTACTCATGTGTTGAGATGAAGATATTCCAATCCAACCATATGAATCTTGTTTTCTAGCCTCCCTAAGTTGCTTTCCACCCAATCAATCTCTTCTACGAAAGACAAATATGTGAGAGAGTGATTGAGTGTTGAGGAGACTATCATTAGAAGCACAAGAGCAAGGAGTTCATCATTGTTACCACATCTATTACCTTTTGGAGGGTGGTGCCTCCTAGATTGGTTAGGTGTTGCTTGGGAGCCTCCTACTTCGTGTTGTGGAGTTGAACCAAGAAGTTTGTAAGGGCAAGGAGATCGCCTACTTCGTGAAGATCTACCCCGAGTAAGGCTAGTCCTCTGTGGACGTAAGACATCATGGAATAGACAAGGTTGCTTCTTCGTCGACCCCTTGTGGGTGGAGCCCTCCATGGACTCTCGCGACCGTTACCCTCCGTGGGTTGAAGTCTCCATAAACGTGGACGTACGATAGCACCACCTATCGGAACCACGGGAAAAATCTTTGTGTCCCTCATTGCGTTTATTCTCCTTTTCTCTACTCCTTCTTACATGTGCAATGTCTTTACTTTCCGCTGCCATACTTGTTGACTTGCATGTGTAGGGTGTGCTAGACTTGTTAGATTTGCTAAAATCTGCCAACCATTAAAATTGGGAAAATTCTAGGTTTTAATTTATGCAAGTAGTCTATTCACCCCCCCTCTAGACACCCCTTCTAGTGATCCCACACCCTCCATCCATGAGGACCTTGGTAAGAGTATACCCGCCAACCTGAGGTGCTACCACCAAAGCAAGACCACCTGGATTGTCAACCCGAGGGGGATGATCTTCTCTACTCCAAGTGACTGGCTGCTCAGACCAATTTAAAAACCTTGGAATAGCCGGCTCGACCATGTTAATAGCCCTCTGTTTTAACTTGCGATCTCGCCTACAGGTGCTGGTGGTGAACACATGATACTGTCCGCTGTTTAGCTACTTGGGATTACTTTGAAAATCGGCTTGATTGTTATGCTACTCACCGTTTTGTCCCGAACGCTGCTGTCCATTGTTGTTATTGCCAGGGTGTTGATAACTAGACCCTGAGCCCCCAGGTCCATTAGAGCCTGGACCTGCGAAGCCCCCTGGCGAGCCAGCGCCAGAGCCGCCGGGATGACCTGGATTTCCACCACCATTGCCTCCTTGAATATTCCGGAAGGCTTGATTACGGAATTCCTGCATGAAGTGGCAATTTTCCCATGAATGAGTAGACTATTTATCGGGGTAGCTATGCTTGGGACAAGGAGCCTTAGGCGCTTCCTCATAGTTGCGCGGCAAGTTCCTAAAGTTGTTGCCTTGTCGCTGATTTTTGAAACTGGTATTGGTGTTGGCGATGAAATCCGATCCTCCCTTAGGGTGTCTATGTTTTCTGTTATTGCTCTGACTCCCGCCATGACCCGTCTGTTGCTGGTGAGTCTTGCCAGTGTCGTTTTTATTATTCTTTCCAACCTTGTCCTCATCGGACCATGGATCCTTCGTGCTATAAGACTCAGCGTATCTGGTAAGAACATCCACGAGATCTCCCATATCTTGCGCCTTGCGTTTGAGGCGCCCCAGCTTCTAGACAAGCGGTTCGAAATGACAGTTCTTCTGCAGAATCAAGACAGCCTAGGAAGCTGTAATGCTATCAGAAGAGGGGATGATATCCGCGACCTGGCGAGTCCAATGGTGGGCCGACTCATCGACACGCTGAACACAATGCTACAAGTCAACAATCGGCATTGGACGTTTACAAGTTCCCTAATTTTTTTGATGAAACGCTCCTTCAACTTTGCCCAGGTGTTGATGGAATTGGGGGGTACATTTTTCAACCACGTAAGAGCAGGTCCTTCTAGCATCATGGTTAAGTAAATAGCGCACATGGCATCACTTACGTCTAGCTACCATGGCTAGCTCGTAGATTTCAATCCATGTCGCCGGCTCGAGATCAGCCGTGTAATTAGGAACCTTGCGAGGGCCCTTGAAATCCTTAGGCATACGTTCACTGCTGAGAGCCGGCGCGAGGCAAAGGACCCCGATTGTCCTGCTGTCAATTCCAGCCCCCATGGCTGCAAGCTGGGGGTTGGTGGTCGTTCGTTGTCCTGCTTGAGTTGCTGCTGCTTCTGCCTCTGCCTGGCGCATGGCTCGGGCAGCGTCAACAACTGCCTTTGCATTTGACAAGGCGGGTCGGTTGGGAGAATTCTGGCCCTGCTGCCTATGACCGCTACTGGAAATGGCCGGGCAATCAGCGTGCCGGCTCTTGTTGTGACTCGCGTAAGGGGTGGAATGCACCCGCTCACGGCTATAAGAATGATGCGCCTGTTGCATCACTGCTGTTTTCAGAATCTCTATAGCATTCTTGGCTACAATCTCAACTGGTGTGTTTCTGTGGATGGGAAGTGCTTCAAGGTTTCGAGTCATCGCTAACATTGTGTCAACGGGATTGGGGAAGTGCCCCTGCGGCGTCTGGAAGCGTCGGGCCGCCGATTGAGCTAGTGGCGGCTGAGCCGGCTTGATCTGCCGGGTGGGCTGTTGAGGCGGTTCCACCCGTGGCTGCCCTGTTCCGGGCGTCTGCTGCAGAGTGTTGAATAACTGTGATGGCTTGAGATTCAATGGTTGTCGGCTCTGGTGCCTCCTCTGGTAAACAACTTTAGAGGCGTCTCGTCGAAGCCCTAGCTGCCAGGCCTCGGCCTTCAAGCGCTCTGATTCATTATGAATATGAGCCTGTAATTCCGCCATCCGAGCATTCTCGGCGTCAATTTCCTCTTGAACTTCGGTCATCTCACCATGAAGCCTGACTAGCTGCGGGTTGCGCTCTTCCTGATTCTTCGCAGTTACTGACGTTTCTACGATCTTTGCCATCTTAGCCATCAAGTTTGTCATAGCTTGAGCCAGCGTCTTGCCTGACCTAGCGGCGTCTAGAGCCAACGCCGAGCCGCCAGGGCTGTTTGCCGCTCCGACCATTGCCGAAGTATGAGCCACCGTAGTCCCAGCCATGTAAACAGCAGCCTGACGGGGTGGACCAAACACCTCTTGGACCACCTCTCCATTTGAGCAGCCCCCAAGTTTTTCATCAAAAAATGGACAGATCGATTCGGTGTCGCCCGTTGAGGACTCGCCATCTGATTCGACGAGAACATCTCCACTAGTTGTAGAATTTTCAGGAAGGTCGATTCCTTGTGTGAAACCAACGAAGATGTGATTTCGGCCGGTTTGAGCCTGGCCGGGTCAGATAAGTCGAGCCGGCTCGATGGTGTCGGTGCAGGTGTCCGGCTCGAGCTTGGATTCGTCGACTTTGCCGATGAAGACGTGGATCTTGCTGAAGGGAACCCGGTACCCGTACTCAATTGAGCCAGCCTCAGGATCCTAGTATGAATCATCGATGTAGAGCTTACCGCGGCGACTCTTCGTCATCGGTCCAATAGCGTATCCCTCGAACCCTGGGAGAGCTCCCTCCAAGAACTCAACTCCACCGTGCGCTGGCCCCACGGTGGGGGTCAACTGACGTGGCTTGAGACTACGTCGGTATTTCCGCAAAGAGGAAGGGATGATGCAGCAGAGCTACGGTAAGTATTTCCCTTAGTTATGAAACCAAGGTCATCGAACCAGTAGGAGAACCACGCAACACTATGTAAACGGTACCTGCACACAAAAAACAAATACTTGCAACTCGACGCGTAAGAGAGGTTGTCCATCTCTCCTCGGTAAAAGATAGATTGTTTTGTATTAGATTGGATAAATAGATCGCACAAGAACACAAAATAAAAGATACAAATAAAAAGTGCAGCAAGGTATTTTTGGTTTTTTGGAATAATAGATCTGAAAACAAATGCGGAAAAAGATAGATCAGAAAGCAATATATGAAAAGGATAGACCCGGGGGCCGTAGATTTCACTAGTGGCTTCTCTCAAGAAAATAGCACACGGTGGGGAAACAAATTATTGTTGGGCAATTGATAGAAGATCAAATAATAATGACAATATCCAAGGCAATGATCAATATATAGGCATCACGTCCAAGATTAGTAGACCGACTCCTGCCTGCATCTACTACTATTACTCCACACATCGACCGCTATCCAGTATGCATCTAGTGTATTAAGTTCATGATGAAACGGAGTAATGCAATAAGAACGATGACATGATGTAGACAAGATCTATTCATGTAGGAATAGACCCCATCTTGTTATCCTTAATAGCAACGATACATGCATGCCTCGCTGCCCCTTCTGTCACTGGGAGAGGACACCGCAAGATCGAACCCATCACAAAGCACCTCTTCCCATGGCAAGAAAAAATGATCTAGTCGGCCTAACTAAACCAAAGATTCGAAGAATAAATACGAGGCTATAAATAATCATGCATATAAGAGATCAAAGAAGACTCAAATAATATTCATGGATAGAAACTGATCATGAACTCAAACTTCATCGGATCCCAACAAACACACCGCAAAAAGTCATTACATCAAATAGATCTTGAAGAGACCATTGTATTGAGAATCAAAAGAGAGAGAGAAAGCCATCTAGCTACTGCCTACGGACCCGTAGGTCTATGGTGGACTAATCACGCATCATCGGGGAGGCACCAATGAGGATGATGAACCCCTCCATGACAGTGTTAGATTGGATCTTGCGGTTCTGGAACTTGCGGCGGCTGGAATTGTGTTTCGTCGACTCCTCTAGGGTTTCTAGAATTTCTCAGGATTTATAGACCTAAGAGGCGGCGGAGGAGGCTCCCATGGGCCCCACAAACCACCAAGGCTTCCTTGGCTCCCAAGTTGTCTTCTGGCCCAAAAAATCTCCAAAAAGTTTCGTGGCATTTGGACTTCGTTTGGTACTGATATTCTGCGAAGTAAAAAACAAGCAAAAAACAGTAATTGGCACTGGGCACTATGTCAATAGGGTAGTCCCAAAAAATGATATAAAGTTGATATAAAATGATTGTAAAACATCCAAGGATGATAATATAATAGCATGGAATAATCAAAAGTTATAGATAAGTTGGAGACGTATCACCAACTGTTGTGGTTTTGTCACGGCAGATGTCCTCGAACGAGAACTTAGGTGTGAGGCCATCGCAACTATGTGGCGACTTGAAGGGGTTGATTCGTGAAACGAGAGACATGAGTTTACCCAAGTTCGGCCCCTCCGATGGAGGTAAAAGCCTACGTCCTGCTTTGAGTGCATTGATGATGATTTTGATTACAAAGGTACACAATCGCTACCTAGCTCTTGAGGGTTTCTTCTTACCTGATCTTTCTCCCTCGGTTGCTCCCCTTTATATATAGGTAGAGGCCCTGAGGGTACAATGGAGTCCGGGTCGTAAGATGACCCGTAACCTGATCTAACTCTTACTTATGTTGCTCTACAGACATAAGTTTCCTCATCATATTACCAACGAGCCGGCCCAGTAGGTCCAGCCCATGAGCCCGCCTCAGTATAACACGCCTTTAGCCCTCCGGATTCCCGGCAGCATCCTTCAAGCCGCCATATTCCTCTCCGTTGAGTCGCCACTGGCTCCTACCGGGTTAAACCTGTATGGCGGGTTATAAGTGGGGTACATCCCCAACACTGAGTAAGGCAAGTCCTTCGTGGACGTAAGCCGTGATGGAATAGACAAGGTTACTTCTTCATGGACCCTTCATGGGTGGAGCCCTCCGTGGACTCGCGCAACTGTTACCCTCTATGGGTTGAAGTCTCCATCAGCTTGGACGTACGATAGCACCACCTATCGGAACCACGGGAAAATTCTTCGTGTCCCCCATTGCGTTTGATGTTCCTATCCCTTCCCTCTACTTACATGTGCTTAACTTTACTTTCCACTGCTATACTCTTAGACTTGCATCTATAGGGTGTGCTTGACATGATTCAATTGCTAAAACTTGCCTACAACTAAAATTGGGAAAAGGTTAAGTTTTATTTTGTTAAGTAGTCTAATCACCCCCTATAGACATACTTTGGATCCTACAAGTGGTATCAGAGCTTTGGTATCCATTCATTGGTCTCACAACCTAGGAGAGTATGGCATCTAGTGAGGGACATTACCACCGTAGAGGTCCATATTTTGATGGTACAAACTTTGCTAGTTGGAAGCATAAAATGAAAATGCATATTCTTGGACATAAACCCGTCGTTTGGGCTGTTGTTCGTGTTGGAGTGCAAGGTGAATTATTTTATGATGGAAAGGAAACAGATCGTGAAATGACCGTGGAAGAATTGAAGATGTTGCAATACAACGCTCAAGCATGCGACATTCTATTCAACTGCCTATGCCCCGAAGAGTTCAACAAGATAAGCCATCTTGAGAATGCAAATGAAATTTGGCATACTTTGGTTGATATGCATGAAGGAACCAAATCCGTTAGGGAATCTAAGTTGGATGTGCTGCAAAGTCAACTTGACAAGTTCAAGATGAAGGATGGTGAAGGAGTCGCAGAAATGTACTCTAGGCTCGCACTCATCACAAATGAGATTGCCGGCTTAGGAAGTGAAGAGATGACCGACAAATTCATCATCAAGAAGATCCTTAGAGCATTGGTTGGAAAATATGACATCGTGTGCACATTGATCCAAATGATGCCAAACTACAAAGACCTCAAGCCCACAGAAGTCGTTGGAAGTATTGTTGCTCATGAGATGTCTCTCAAAGACAAAGAAGAGCTCCACAACAAGTCAAGCGGTGCATACAAAGCCACAAGTGATTCTCCCGCTACCTCAAGTGACAACCTTATTACCAATGTAGAGATAAGCCTCGTGGTCAGAAATTCAACAAGATCTACAAGAATAGTGGCAAAGAGAGAAGCTCCAACTCAAGATGTGAATAGAAGCATTCATCTAGTCATGACCGTAAGTGCTACAATTGTGGAAGACCCGGACACTTTCCCAATGAGTGCTCGGCCCCTTCCAAGAGAAGAGAAGAGTCACCTAGAAGAGAAGCTCAAGAGATGAGTCATCTCGAAGAGAGAGAAGGAGTAGAGAAGATCGTTATGAACGAAGACCCTCTCGGAGAAGCAAGGACTCAAAGAAGAAGGACAAGTACACCAAGAGATACTCAAGAAGAATACATCAAGCTCACCTTGGTGAATGGGTATCCGGCTCCGAATCTGCCAAACAATCCGAGAGAAGCTACCACTCCGACTCGAACTATAGTCAAGATGAAGGTGTTGCCGTACTTGCACTCGTATCCTCCAAGTCCTATGATTTATTTCATTCACCAAATGAAGGAGTTGGAAGTTGCTTCATGGCTAAAGGCCTCAAGGTATCACACCCTGAATACTTTGACTTTTATAGTGATGAGGATGACTTACTAGGAGATGATGACTTGATCTTTGATAAACTAGTGATATTAATGAAAATGAACTTGATAATAATCATGCTAGTCAAGATAAGTTGTGTGATGATGATAAGAAGGAGATTGAGCATCTAACTAAAGAACTAAACACTCCTAAGTTAGCTCATGAATCTAATCAAGAAGATCATAGAGAGCTCTTAATAACTCATGAGAGGCTACGCTTCGAGAAGCTAAATTTAGAGCAAGAGCATGAGGTTCTTAAAGCTATCAATGACGATCTTCGAAAGAACAGTTCTTCTTATCTAGCCAAGTGATTACTCTTATCTACCTTTGTTCCACTGGTTAAAACTAGTCAAACTAGTAACAATGGCAAGAAAGGCTCTTCATCTAGTAGCAACAATAACAATGCTAAATTAAATGATGTTTCTTCTAGTAGTTCTATTGATTCCACTAATGATTCTCTTAGCCAACTTACACTTGAGAAAGAAAACGATTTATTGAAAGGAATTATAGAAAAAGGTGTTTACAAGAGTCTTGCTGGAAGTAAGCAATTCGAGGAGATTGTACGCAGGCAAGGATGGCACCGGAAGAATCAAGGCATTGGTTACTTCAATGCCAATGGAGTTGAATGGGAAGAAGATCAATACCCCAAGATGAAGTTTGTTCCCCAAAAGGAAAAGTATGATCCTACTCTCTCTAAGGGAACAAATGCTCATGAAGACTTTCCACCGCAAGATCACAAGCTTAACGGCAAAGACAAGCTTCATGAGGAGATCGAATCATTTGAAGAAGAATCCCAAGCCATGGTCAAGTGGGTTCCCAAGGCCACTACTAGGTCTACATCATCAAATGCTACTTCAACTCCAAGGATCCCCAACAAGTTGATGTGGGTCCCCAAGAAGAAGAACTAGAGAAGTTCTTGAGGGGTGACTCCGCCAACAAAATTCACTCACACTTATGTTTGGCAAGAACTATTTGCAATCAACTCCAACCTTATGCAATAGTTCAAGTGGGTTCCCAAGGACACTACTAGGTCTACATCATCAAATGCTACTTCAACTCCAAGGATCCCCATCAAGTTGATGTGGGTCCCCCAAGAAGAAGAACTAGAGAAGTTCTTGAGGGGTGACTCCGCCAACAAAATTCACTCACACTCATGTTTGGCAAGAACTATTTGCAATCAACTACAACCTTATTCAATAGTTCAAGGAGTTACACATTCCCTCATAGGTAAGCAAGGGACAAGGTATTTAATGTATCAATGGACATCATCTTACTTGTCTTTCACTCCATGTCCATAGATATCCTTGTATTTGTTCCTTGTGTGGGACTAACCCATGTAGGTGAGAAGAGTACCGAAACAACAAGGATAGCTCTCAACTCAAGATGATCTTCATCAACTATGAGCATCCACTACTACTTCACCTTCATGAAGTCTTCAACGACAAACCCAAGGTTAGTTTATCCCTCTAAAAGGAGATATCACATCAAGAGGAGCTTTACTCTAAGGCTTGAGTCAAAGCATCTCACAAGGTGTGAACACATTAAAAGCTTTATGTAAAAGTGGCAACCCCACTTGTGCTCAAACGATGAGTATGACCTATGATCAAGTATTGTTGCTTGGATCCTTGGGTCAATATACTCGTATATAGATGACTGCATCATCGCCAAAGTGCTTGGTAGATACTAGAGTGGTTATGGATGTTTGACAAATTTTATTTGACATCTTATTATGTGAGCATGCCGGTATGCATATTTTTCCTCATTCGAGGACATCCAATTGTTGTTATTTGGCTTTCATTTTCTTTGGCCAATTGGATGTACAAGAATGCCTAAGTAACCCCTCTTGCTATCTATGCTTCCTCATCTCAAATTCTATTCATGCTTCATCACAAAATTTGAGCAAGCACTTTTTGGACCCTCTGTGTGAGGACCACTCGGAGTTCCATTTCGACAAGGGCTGACTTCCAAAACCTGCCATGTGCCATTCGGTGTAACCAACTCCCAAAACTCGGTTTCACCGAAGCACTCGGGATGATCAAAGTTTTCAATCTCACTACCACCGATCTTAAATTCTCGGCATCACCGAGTTGCTCTGTCCTCAGGCAGTTAAGCATCTTGGAGGAACCGAAATTTTCGGTTCGGTGTCACCGACAGCAGAAGGGTATATATATATCCCGCGGGCCCGAACTTGAAAAATTCTTCAAACCCCCAGCTAGCCGCACCTCACTGCTACCTCTAGCCTCGTCCTCAGGACTTCGTCGATTGCCTCCAATGTGCCCTTGCTGCCGGAGTCCGCCGGAGTCTGCCGCCGTCAACAAATTCTTCCCCGCCGTTGCTGCCGTCAACAAATCTGGGTTTTAGGGTTTCTGTGAACAGCCTCAGTGAGACCGAGTCACTTTTCGGTGAAACCAAAAGTGGTGACCAAGTTTCTGTTAAAGAGATTGTTTGTCTCGGAGGCTCCAAAAATCCAAACTTGGTGGAACCGAAACACATATAGTGGAAATTTCAAACTAAGTTTTTGAGTTCAAATTTGTAACATGCCAAACTTCATTTGGAATGTTTTACAATAATAGCTAAGCATCCATGCATATATTATATTTTTCTGGTCATTTTGATATATAATAGTCCAGGTTGTAGGAAATATTTTTCTAGTCATTTTGATATATAATATGTATATATTTTATTTTATTTTCCTTGATAATTTTTTTTGTTTTTCTATCTCTATTATTTCAAAAAAGGAAAAAGACTTTTATTTAGAAACAAAGCGCGCCGGCCCAGCGAATCCAATTGGCCCAGATATGCCCGAATCGGACCGAATCGACTCCCGATCGCCTAGCTGATCCAAATCCCGCCCGCTCCCTCTCTCTGATGGTCGACCCCACCGCCCGAACCGACCCCGCAGCGGTCACCTTCCTTCACCGGAGATCCGCCGCCGGATCGGATCAACCACGCGATGCCCTTCCGTTCGGACGCCTCCTCGCCCCTCCCTATATAGCCCGACCTCCCCGCACTCCGTTCCCCCCCCTAAAACCCCTCCCTCCTGACACCACCACCGCCCAATTTGCCGCGGGAGCCTGAAGCCCCCACCACCGCCATTCACCTTGCCCCGCTCACCTCCGTCACCCCGAGCCGTCGCCATCACCACCATTCCACTTCCTCGCCGGAGCTGTTTTCTCGTCGTTGAGGACCCCCGGAGCCGTCGCACGCAACGAGCCCGAGCCACCACCGTCGTCTCGATCTCGCCGTAGTTCTCCACCCCGCTGTAAGCCACCAGAGCCAAATCTCCACCGTTCAATTTTATTTCCACGGCGTAGATTAGACATGCATACCGCTTCGGTATATTTAAATTAAACCGGTCGGTTTTTGTTTTGTTTTTAGTTAGCCGAAGCGATTTCCTACGCATTGGCCATTCGCTACTTTGCTCGCGCACGCACACCCCCTCTAGCCAATGGCTGAGCGCCACGTAGCCCTTGGCCGCTCGGTCGTCTTTTCCTTTTTTCTGTTTTTCTTTTATTTAACAGATTTAGTTTTTGTTTTAGATTTTAAATAACTTTTAGGTTATTTAGTATTTTAATTTGATTCTTCTTGCATTAGGTTTATAAACTTATGAACTTTTTCTAGACGTCAAGTTTGACTAGTTTTGAAAAAATTAAATTTTGAATTCAATGAAATTTGTTTGAATCACTATTTTGTGAATATCTTTAATTTAAAAATAGCTTTTTGAGTGATTCTTTTTGCTGTTGTTTTATATTTGTTTGTTTTGTCAGTATGTTTAATTTGGGTATGTTTAGGCTATTTAAAAAATCAAGACAATACTGTTTTAGTTCTTTATTGATTTAATGCCATTTTTTTGTTTTCTTGATATTTTGTTGCCTAGTTTTAAATAGTTTCTGTTAGTCAAATGTAGGTTTTATTTGCTGTTGAAAAAATAATTTTTATTATTCTATTTCTTTGGTTTGAGAGAAACCTTGTTTTGAGCATAAGTAGAGTTATATAAATGCTTTGTAGTTGATTCTTTTTGCTAAGAAATTTTTATGGAAAATACTTTCTGTTAAGTAGAGTTTTATTTAGTTTTGTTTCTGTTAAGAAATTATTTATGGACCAGCAAGTATTTTTGTGTTTTGTTTTGCTATGATCTTGAGTTTCCAAAGTATTGCATTGTTTTTATGTTAGTTCTTCTTTTGAGTGATCATTAGAGTTAAATGATTAGCTTTACTTGATGTTATTTATTGTTGGTGTATGTGTTTCTTATTGTGTGAATTGTTTGTCTCATTGGATCATCCGGAGTGCGAAGCTTGCTACTTAGAGTCGCTTGAGTTCGAAGATCGTCAGCAAGGCAAGTCATTTGATCATATATTACCCATGATTTTTATTCCATCAGATTCAACTTGTTCCACCATTGCATGTAAAGTAGGTAATTGGAAACTTGGTTCTTGAGTAGTTTCATGTGGTTGGTACCCCACAACCGCTTGTCACTTTTGCCCCGGGAGACGTTATTTTATTATGCTACGCTTTCGGTAGATATGGATTGGTTGAGTGTTTTCATGAGAGTTGTGAGAATTAAATTGTGATCAAGACCTCAAGATTTCAAGATTTCAAGACTTTATGATGCAATGTACCTCTGGGTGGAAAGGTTGAACGACACCCTGGAGGACCCAGTGGTTAGCCTAGGTGTTGCTGGAGAAGTGCCAGTATTCACGCGGAAAGTTCCACCCAGGCACGAAGAGACGGATGGATACTTCAAGACCCGAGGCTTACCTGCACATCCACAAGACTTTATGGGATCTGGCTTGATTGGACATCGTGGTGACTCTGGACGGACGGTGCTACGAGATGTAGAAGAACGGTAGGATTGGATGGGCACCGACAGTGGCCCAGAGGAACCCTTTGGAAGACCATGTTTCGACCATCTGGTTCTCAAACACCATGCAGTGCGAGGACTTCAATGGAGGCGATCGAATCTTGTGGGGAAAGTGTGCAAGACTCTGCAGAGTACCAAATCTAATCAATTAGCCATGTCCCCTATTACGGACAAGTCGAGCCTTTGGAACTAAAACTATCAGGAACTCTCGATACAATTAATATAAATGAATTGGGTCTATTGATAATTTTGGGTATGAGAATTGGTTGGCGGAACCTTCTCATTAACAACCAACTTTTGGTAATAATTTGCTTTTGCCCCCTTTGTTGTAGGAAAAATCAGCTTTTCGCTAAACTTAAACTTAAAGCCCCACCTGCCATATATGCATATAGTGTAGATGATGATTTTACCAGTTATCTCTTGTGACTTGCCAGCTTATTCAAAATGCTGACCTACACGACTGCAACATCTCATGTTGCAGAGTATTATTCCGACCAGGAGTGAGGACACGTTCTACGCTCGGTGGTATGCCATTGGAGTCGGATGGACTCGTTGGCGTCTACGTCTTCCGGGGTAGTGTTATCTCATGAGTTGGCCTTCAGCCAAATTTATTGTAATAAAGACTCTATATGAGATTTCGATGAAATAAAGCAGTTGTGAGTGAACTTTGATATATACATTGATGTACTGTGTGTGCCAGCATGATCTTGGGATGGAACAGATAAACAAAGACTTGACCGTTTCGGGTCGGGTCGCTACAGATATGGTATTAGAGCACACGCTGACCGTAGGACATAACTGAAAGCACATTTGCTCCCTTGGTGGTTTTGGTAATTAATAACAGCATATATCTCATTGAACTAATGTTTCCACTAAGTACATTTCAGGAAAAGTTCAATGATGGGATGGCTAAAGGATTGTGGAGAGACCCCATGATGCATGGAATAAGATTGGCAAAACTTCAATCTACAAGACTCTAAATTTTACTTTGTGAGAAATCACTTTGAGTCCATAGGAAAGCCAATACTATTAAAAGGGGGTGAGGTAATGTTGGTGAACAAAATGCTCCACGTGCACAAGTGATAATTACCAAAAACACCCACAAGCTCTTCCACAAAAGTCTATCAAAAGCCTATCTTGCAAAATCGGTGCCACCAATATTTCCCACGGCCCTACCAATTTTCACCTCAGACAGATCCCAGCCAAACCCTAAGTTTTCGGTACAACTGACTTCATATCGGTGCAATCGAGTTTCAGTGGCAAACCTTCTGTTGTCCCTTTCCTTAAAATCGAAATTTTCGAGATTTTGGATCGTTGTCATCGAGTTTGCTATCTGACCTTGGCCACCGTTTCGGTACCGCCGAAAACTATATATCGGTCTCACCGAGATTCAAAAGTTGCCACATTTTGAGAAAATCGGTACCACCGAGTTTTTTACTCCGGTGTCACCGAGTTGGTCAATAATGTTCTAATGGTTGGATTTTTGGAGATGCCTATATATACCCCTCCACCACCACTCACTTGACTGGAAACCACTCAGAACAGATCCCCACTTATCCCAACTGATTTTCTGATAGAGAGACACCTACTCATGTGTTGAGATCAAGACATTCCATTCCAACCATATGAATCATGATTTCTAGCCTCCCCAAGTTGCTTTCCACCCAATCAATCTCTTCCACCAAAGCCAAATCCGTGAGAGAGTGATTGAGTGTTGAGGAGACTATCATTGGAAGCACAAGAGCAAGGAGTTCATCAGCACTACCACATCTATTACCTTTTGGAGGGTGGTGCCTCCTAGATTGGTTAGGTGTCGCTTGGGAGCCTCCTACTTCGTGTTGTGGAGTTGAACCAAGAAGTTTGTAAGGGCAAGGAGATCGCCTACTTCGTGAAGATCTACCCTGAGTAAGGCTAGTCCTCCGTGGACGTAGACCATCATGGAATAAACAAGGTTGCTTCTTCATGGAACCCTCCGTGGGTAGAGCTCTCCGTGGACTCTCGTGACTGTTACCCTCCGTGGGTTGAAGTCTCCATAAACGTGGACGTACGATAGCACCACCTATCAGAACCACGGGAAAAATCTTCGTGTCTCCAAATTGTGTTTGATCTTCCTCCCTATCCTGTATTACATGTGCTTGTCTTTACTTTCCGCTGCTATACTCTTAGACATGCATTTGTAGGGTGTGCTTGACTTGCTATCATTGCTAAAATCTGCCAATACCTAAAATTGGGAAAAGGTAGAATTTTTATTTGGTCAAGTAGTATAATCACCCCCCTCTAGACATACTTTCGATCCTACAAGTGGTATCAGAGCTTTGGTCTCCATTGCATTGGTTTCACAAACTAGGAGAGTATGGCGTCTAGCGAGGGAAATTATCACCGTAGAGGTCCATACTTTGATGGCACAAATTTTGCTAGTTGGAAGCATAAGATGAAAATGCATATTCTTGGTCATAACCCCTCCGTTGGGCTGTTATTCGTGTTGGCTTGCAAGTTGAATTCTTTGGTGATGGAAAGGAACCGGATCGTGAAGCGACCGCGAAAGAATTCAAGAGGTTGCAATTCAATGCTCAACCATGTGACATTCTTTTCAATTGCCTATGCCCCGAAGAATTCAACAAAATCAGCCGTCTTGAGAATGCCAAGGAAATTTGGGACACTTTGGCTGATATGCATGTCGGCGTTCTGGGAACGGGGGTACCCAGACCTGCCTGCCTGCGGCGCAGGGCATGGCCCACTTCATCAACCAAGCGCGGTCCCACTCAAGACAGGGCCCTCGCGGGGGCCCTAGCCTCGCGAGGAGGAGCGGCGTCAAGACCAGCCAGGGAAGGGCCTCCCCAGGCCCCCTCCCGAGGTAGCGGAGATTCCTATGCAAAGGCCCAGCCTCAGGAGTCAAAGGTGACGCACAGAAAGACAGGCGGGCGCCAGCGCGCCAGGCGGCGCAGTTTCCCCTTTAGTGCAAAGGGAGCGAGGACGTACGCGGGCACCCAAAGCATCCCCCAAAGGTTTCTACTTCGGTGCAACAAGACCACAACCACCAGCCCCGCTGGACGGACGTCATCGCCGAGCCCGCCTCCGCATCATCGACAGCTACTTTGCAGGCGAAGACTGCCTTTGGGCAGGGCGGGCACGTACTCCTGTCCCTCTTCAAAATTGGCCGATGTGGGATCCCTTCCCGCCAATGCGATAAGGGAAGAGGACCCGAGCCTCCGCTATATATAGAGGGTAGGCTGCAGCGTAGAGAGGGATCCGAATCCATTCCAACACACATCCTTCGCCCAGCCAACAGAGGGCCACGAACACCTTAGGAGTGCCCTCATGAGGCCCTGAGACACTGTACTTGTTCATCCACCCCACCTCCCAGAGAGGCAATCCACCAAAGCAGGAGTAGGGTATTACACTTCACAGCGGCCTGAACCTGGGTAAACTGTCGTGTTCATCTTCTTCCTCGTCATCGTGCGAGTTTGCTGCTGTGTTCATTGAGTAGTGAGCTAGGTTGGGCGAGGCTGCAGGGGATCTTCGTACACGCCCCTGTGTTCGAATCTTAAGGGTTTTGCGGAGCCCAAAATCCGACATTTGGCGCGCCAGGTAGGGGGCGTGTCGGAGCTTCCCCACTCGCGGCAACGGCCAGACCCCGGCTCGACAACTCCATGGCGGGCGAGACCCACGGTGACGGCCGGTCCCCGGCGCGTGACGGCGCTCGGGCGCGCGGGGCCGCCCCCACAGTCGCCTGCATCCTCGGCGGGTCGCAGGCACCACCCTCCGGCCGCCACATCAAGCGCTTCCTACGCCACGTAGGAGCGGTTCAGCCGCGGCCCGAGCCCGCGCAGCACCGCACATGGCCGGAGATCGACATCACCTTCGGCCCCGACGACCACCCCAAGACGAAGGCAGCCGCCGGAGCGCTTCCTATGGTGTGCACTCCGACCATACGCGGCGTCGCCGTCTCCAGGACCCTCATAGACGGTGGCGCTGGCCTCAGCGTCATCTCCGTCGACGCCTTCGACCCGCTGCAGCTACCCCGTGACCAGCTCGCACCTTCAAGGCCCTTCTCTGGGGTGGTCGGGGGTCCGTCGTCCCTGTGCGGCGGGTGCGCCTCCCCGTCACCTTCGGTACCCGCTCCAACTTCCGCACCGAGCAGGTCGAGTTCGATGTTGCTCACATCCACCTCCCGTACAACGCGATACTCGGCTACCCCGCCCTCGCTAAGTTCATGGCGGCAACACACCCGGGCTATAACGTCGTCAAGATGCCCGGGAGCGGCGGCGTCCTCACTGTCGTGGGGGATGTGAAGGACGCATCCCACGTGCTTAAGCTCTCCTACAAGGCCGCGGCCGCGGCGCGCGCCAGTGCCGGGGGCGCCGCGCAGGCCGCGAAGGACCCCGAGGTTGCCCTCCACGATGTCGCGCCGGTGAAGAAGTGGCAGCTGTTCTCCCAGAGTCGGGCGGAGACGAAGCAGGTGCTGGTGGATGAAGGAAACCCTGGCCCTACCTTCACCATCGGCGCCGACTTGCCTCAAGATCAAGAGGAGGCGTTGCTGGCCTTCCTCCGGGAGAACAAGGGATGTTATCGAGAACCACCTCATGGTGTGCCCGAATGCGCGTCCGGTGAAGCAAAAGGCAAGAAGGCAAGCTCCAGAGAAGCAGGCGTTCATCGCTCAGGAGGTCGGCAAGCTCAAGGAGGCAGGGGTCATCCGGGAGGTGCGTTACCCAGAGTGGGTGGCCAACCCTGTGGTCGTCCCGAAGAAGTGCGGGAAGGAGCGCATGTGTGTCGACTTCACGAGCCTCAACAAAGCCTGCCCTCAGGACCCGTTCCCGCTGCCGCGCATCGACCAGATCGTGGACTCCACCGCGGAGTGCGACCTCTTGTGCTTCCTAGATGCCTTCTCGGGTTACCACCGGATCAAGATGGCGGTGGAGGACGTCGAGAAGACGGCTTTCCTCACCACATGCGGGGTATTCTGCTACACATGCATGCCCTTCGGGCTGCGGAACGCCTGGGCGACCTTCCAGCGGCTGATGCACATCGCCCTGGGGCCGCAGCTCGGGAGGAATGCAGAAGCCTACGTCAACGACATCGTAGTCAAGTCCAAGGCGGCCAAGACCCTGGTCGAAGACTTGGAGGAGACAATCGCCAGCTTGAGAGAGGTGAACTTGAAGCTCAACCCTGAAAAATGTGTCTTCGGGGTCCCATCGGGCAAGCTGCTCGGCTTCCTGGTGTCGCACCGAGGAATCGAGGCGAACCCGGAGAAGGTCAAGGCCATAAACAAGATGAGCGCGCCCCAAACCCTCAAGGAAATGCAGAAATTGGCGGGATGTGTGACCTCCTTGGGGCGCTTCATCTCCAAGCTCGACGAGCGGGCCTTGCCGTTCTTCAAGATCATGAAGAGGAAGGGCCCTTTCGAGTGGACCCCGGAGGCTGACGCGGCCTTCGAGGAACTCAAGCAATACCTCACGAGCCCACCGGTGATGGTGGCGCCTCGCCCTCGGGAGCCCCTGCGGCTGTACCTGGCTGCCACCCCCCACTCCGCCAGCGCTGCATTGGTGGCAGTCAGGAAGGAGCGGACCGGCACGCGCGCCACGCCGACAAGCGCCGACGGGCCCCCAAGCACGGAGCCAGGGGGCTCGCTGGATCCTCAGGAGCCTGTTTCTCTTCAAGACGAAGCGCTCGAGCCCCAAGCTGCTCCCACGGCCCCTGAATCGCCATACCCTCCGGAGGCCCAAGCCGCTCCGACTGCCCCTGCAATGCTCGGCCCTCATGAGGCCCCTTCCGCACCAACGGCCCCCGAGGCGCACGGGTCTCCTGGGCCCATGACAGAGCGGGACACCGCAGGGGGCCTCACTCTCGTAGAGCACCTGGTGTACTATGTCAGTATGGTGCTGCGAGACGCGCGCTCACGCTACCCCATGCAGCAGAAGCTCCTCCTAGCGCTCCTTGTCGCTTCAAGGAAACTATGCCATTACTTCCAGGGGCATCCCATCAAAGTCATCTCTGCTTACCCCTTGGAGAAAATCCTGCGCAACCCCAACGCGGCAGGAAGAGTCGCTGAATGGAACATCGAGCTGCAAGCCTTCAACATAGAGTTCAACACGACCAGGGTCATCAAGGGGGCAGCCCTAGCGGACTTCATGGTGGAGTGGACGGACGCTCCGGACCGGGGGCTTGAAGGGAGCCAGTCCCTCACCCCTGGCGATGAGGCGCCCGAAGGATGGATCATGCATTTCGATGGAGCCTTCACGCGCAAGGGAGTGGGAGCTGGGGTTGTGCTCACTTCCCCGGCAGGAGACAAGCTCAGCTACGCTGTGCAGCTCTATTTCCAACATGGAGAGAAGGTCTCCAACAACATCGCGGAGTACGAGGGCCTCATCGCCGGCCTCAAGGCGGCGGCGGCCTTGGGGGTCCGGTGCCTCACGGTCATGGGCGACTCCCAGCTCCTCGTCAACTTCTCCAACAAAGAGTACACACCCAAGGACGAGCACATGGAGGCGTATTTGGAGGAGGTACGTAGGATCGAAAAACGTTTTCAGGGCTTGGAGCTACAACACATTCCGCGCAGCGCGAACAAGGAAGCCGACGACATCGCCAAGAGGGCCTCGCGCCGCGAGCCCCAGGAGCCAGGCGTCTTCGAGGAGCGGCTCCTCAAGCCCTCCGCGGCGCCGCCTACTGAGGACTCGGCGCCGCGAAGTGAGGAGCTCCCCCCAGCGCCGCCCATGGGGGCTCCGGACTGTGGTCAAGCTTCAGGAGCTCGATTGCTCCTGGCCTTGGAGCCACAGCCCGACAGCTGGATGCAGGAGTTCAGGGCGTACCTACTTCACGGCACGTTACCGGAGATGGAGGAAGACGCGGAGCGCGTGGCCCGACAAGCCACAGCCTACTGCTTGCAAGACGACGACTTGTACCGCAGGCGCCCGAACGGCGTCGCGCTGCGGTGCATCTCAAGGAACAGGGGTGCGAACTGCTGGCCGACATCCACGGAGGAGACTGCGGGCATCACTCCTCCTCGCGCACACTTGCTGGAAAGGCGTTCCGGGTGGGCTTCTACTGGCCCTCGGCGCTTGACAACGCCATCGAGCTGGTTCGGGCTTGCGAGGCCTGCCAGTTTCATGCCAAGGAGGTTCACCAACCCGCCCAGGGCCTCCAGACCATTCCACTCTCCTGGCCCTTCGCGGTCTGGGGGCTAGACATACTGGTGCCCTTTCCGCGAGGAGCGGGTGGGTACCGCTACCTCTATATCGCCATCGACAAGTTCACCAAATGGGCAGAGGTGGAGCCTGTCCGCACCATCCTGGCTGGCTCGGCCGTCAAGTTCATCAAGGGCCTCGTGAGCCGCTTCGGCGTCCCCAACCGCATCATCACCGACAACGGTTCGCAGTTCACAAGTAACCTCTTCAAGACCTATTGTGCTAACCTTGGAACGCAGATATGTTACGCCTCGGTGGCCCACCCGCGGAGCAACGGACAGGCGGAGCGTGCCAACGCGGAGGTCTTGCGAGGCCTCAAGGCAAGGAGCTTCAAGAAAAAGTTTGAAGCTTGCGGCAGGGTTGGGTCGACGAGCTTCAGTCGGTGCTGTGGTCCATCCGCACCACCGCGACCAAGCCCACCGGCGAGACCCCGTTCTTCCTCGTCTACGGAGCCGAAGCCGTCCTCCCCCACGAGATCAAGCATCGGTCCCCGCGGGTCTTGGCATTTGATGAGGAGCGTCAGGATGCTGCGCGGGGAACGGACCTCGTGCTTGGAGAGGAGGCACGCCGCAGGGCCTCGCTCCGAGCTGCGCGGTATCAGCAAGCGCTGCGGCGCTACCACTGCCGCAACATCCGCTCCAAGACCCTCGAAGTCGGAGACCTCGTATTGAGGCGGGTCCTCTCCAGGGAGGGCTTGCACAAGCTCTCTTCCATGTGGGAGGGCCCGTTCAAGGTCGTTCATGTCTCCAGGCCTGGCGCCGTGCGCCTGGAGACTCAGGACGGGGTCCCCATCTAGAACACCTGGAACATCCAGCACCTCCGGAAGTTCTACCCGTGACACTCTCACGTAATAATGAGCGGGCTGTATACGCCCGGAGCCCCCCGAGGACGCGGAGGGGTTCCTCCCACGCAATGTGGCAGCCACAGCCCAGAGCTGGCGGAGAAGTCAACACTGCCCATCAATGGCTATGCCCATGCAACGTGGATGCCCTACGCTTAGCTCTGGGGGAAGACGAAGACTAGTCTAGGTGCCGGACGCGGCCGTTATTTGCTTTTCTCTTGTTTGAATTTGCCAGCCTTTATGAAATTAAACTCGGGGTTTTTCCAAATCACGTTTTAAAGGGAAGGGTCAAAAATTTGCTTTCATTGCCATTTCTTATGTTGCTCTCTCTTTCTCCGAGTCAAGCACTTGCCTGCTCCCCTCCCCCTCGTACCTCGCGAGTGGGGGCTGGGGGGCATGGTGCTTACACCTCGCCAAGGACTAGGCGCCCGGATCCTCGCATGGCACTCGCGGATGGGTCAGTAGGCGCATGTCGCCTCGTACTCTCCCGGGGGCTCCATTCACGGCCCGACGCGCCATCTTGGAAAGGAAACAAATTTTTTCTTTAGACAGCTTGACCATCTAAGGGGGCTCCTGAGCATCGCCCCTCAGGAGCCTTACAGGTCATAATGCCACTCGCCCCCCTGATGTCGTCCTTGGTTTCCGGTCGGCGTCAGGAGTGGCGAGGCCTCGCCCCGTGAAGTGCGTCCTAGGTTTCCGGTCGTACCTAGCGGCGGTGGGGAAATGTGCGGGACTGGGACCTGCCGACGTAGGGCTACTTGAACGACAGCTCGAAGCCTCAGGAAGCCTCAGGAAGCCCACCCTTCCCGGGGCAGGAAGCAGAATTTTCGGGGGCCACTTGAGCGTCTAAGGGGGCTCCTGAGCATCGTGCCTCAGGAGCCTTACCGGTCATAAGGCCACCCTATCGCCATGACCGGAGCCCTGCTCCCCGCGCGCACGCGCATCCGCTCGCCGCGCGCCCCCACCTGCACCTCGTCGCGCTCGCCGCATCCGTGCTGCGCCCCCACGCGTGCACGCCCAAGTGCGGCGGTGCCCACACGCGCCCGTAGCCGCCGCTGTCCCGCGCGCAGCCCGCTGCCCCGCTGCTTTGCCCTGCTGCCGCTCAGCTGCTGCTGCTCTGGCCGCTGGCCGTGCCTGCCCCTGGCCGCCGCGCGCTCCGGCCCCAGCTCCCCTGGCCACCGCCACCCCCTGGCCGCCAGCGACCCGCCGGTGAGGCTCTGCCTCCCCCTCCCGTGGCCGATATGGTTAGTGGGGGGATTAGGCCCCCCACTAACACCCCTGTGTGAGGATGACAGGGGGGCCCACGCCCCCTAAAACGTTTTAAATAAAAAATGATAAAAATAAATAAATAAATAAATAGTTAAATTAATTAATTAGTGAATTAATTAATTAGGTAATTAATTAATTAATAAGATGATTAAGATTAAATAGATTAATTAACTAAACTGTTAATTAATCTGTTAATTAATTAGGTTTAACAGAGAATGAGAGGTGGGTCCCACCCCCCTAATTAAACCTTTTTAAGATTAATTAAACTAAATTAAACTGTGTGTATGACATGTGGGACCCACTGGTCAGGTTTGACCTGTCAACTGAGACTGTTGACTGCTGATGTCAGCATGACATCATGTTGTTGTCATAATTCATTATTGAATTAAAATAATCTATTTTAATTTCTGAATATTAATAAAACTTTAAAAATTAATATAAAATAATCTGTAAGTCCGATAAAAATAATTTATACATGAAAGTTGCTCAGAAAAATCCCATGAATCCAATACGCTGTCCGTTCATCTGTCACATGCTCCTTGCATGATGAACATGGACATTTAGCTTTAGGATCATCTGTCCGGTAGTAGCCCGAGACCCGGAAAATATCGTCAGATATTCTTCCGATCCGTCTGCAACGTGTAGTATTGCGTTAGTGCATGCCTAGCTCTGCATATTGCCATGTCATGCATCGTGATTGCATCTGTGCTTTATATTTATTGTTTCTCCCCCCTCTTCTTACCGGTAGACCCCGAGACCGACGCTGCTGCCGGGTACGACTACGCGCCTGACGATCAGCCTTTTGCAGCAGAGCAGCAAGGCAAGCAACCCCCCTTGAGCATTACGATATCACCCAATCCTTTCTCTCTCATTCTTGCATTAGATTTTGCTACTGTATTAGCTAGCTCCTATTTCTGATGCATAGCCTGTTTTTGATAAACTGCTACTATACATGTTGTTGTATCAACTGCTTAGTATAGGTTGATCAATGAATCCCCTGTGACCCCCTTAGTCCCAGTTGCCCCTGCTTCTTCATCGACGACTCAAAGACTCGAAGACTCGGTCAACCGACCGATGAGCCCGGCCCCTCACATCACCGCACACCCCTTAGTTGTACGACTCTGCAGAACTACTATCGAGTACCGAGGGTGACACCTCGTGAGGTACTCATGATGCTAACTCTGTAGTGCAGCTAGTCGGTCGTGGTTATCGAGGGTGATTCCTCCTTCACCACTCCCGACGATGACTCTGTCGTGCAACCCCTCAAGTGTGGGACCCTCGAGGGTGATTCCTCTAAGTCCACCTTGACGGTTTCATCGAGCGGGGCCCTTTGAGGGTGATTCCTCAGGTTCCGTCTTGATGTTTTATACCCACAGTTACTATGACCTGGTTACAGAAATATGTTGGTGATGGGTCGGCCCTGAGGAGTACCCACGGTTTGATGATGATGAGGCGTGGACGGGCAGAAGAGGCCCTTGCCACACATCCTCGAGACGGGGCGACGGGACCACACTTCATGGGTCGCGCTTGCCCCGCATTAATAAAATGCTAATGGGTTGGGTATTTGATCTGAGGTGGTCGTTTGACCTTTTACGGACCAAACCTTCACGTGGGAGAAGTTATGGGTACTCAGCTTCATTGTATCAGCCGCAGCTCTTCGGACATCAGCAATGGAGCGGCGCGCGCCCGAGTGGCCTGGACGGTACAACTCTTGGACTAGAGTGTGCTAGGGCTGACCTCGGCCGCGTACGCATCGTGCAGGAGCGCAAAGGGCAAGTGGGCCCAAGACCCCTGTGTGCTTAGGATTTAGACCGGCAGGCTGGCCTCTCTGTTGAGCCTAGGTGGGGCGATGACGTGTTGATATCCCGAGGCCGGGCATGACCCAGGAAAGTGTGTCCGGCCGGAGGAGATCAAACGTGTTGGAAATGCAGTGCACCCCTGCAGGGATGAATTCATCTATTCGAATAGCCGTGTCCACGGTAACATGATGACTTGGAGTTGTACTTTGACCTTCTACAACTATAACTGTGACTTTAAATTGAAATGAATGTTGGCTCCGAGATTGCTTCCTCGCAGGGAGTCGAGGAAGAATCTCTGGGCGTGGTTACTTAATAAAATTTGCTACAATAATATGACTGTATATGAGATACCAGTCTACTCTCTTCTAATGCTGCAAGATGCTGAAGATGCTAGTCTTCGATAGGACTAGGCTTTCCCCCTAATCTTGCTTTCTGCAGTCGGCCCAGATATAACCCCATTCCTTGATACTGATGCATACTTAGCATAGTTCTGATGTCAGTCTTGCGAGTACTTTGGATGAGTACTCACCGCTGCTTTGCTTTCTCTTTCCCCCTCGATACGATTACCGCGTTCAGATGACGGAGCCCAGGAGATGGAGTACGCCGGAGATGACTACACCACCACCGCTGGAGCCTACTACTACGTGGAGAGTGCCGACGCTCAGGAGTAGTTAGGAGGTTCCCAGGCAGGAGGCCTCACCTCTTTCGATTCCGTTGTTATGTTTGTGCTAGCCTTCTTAAGGCAAAACTTGTTTAACTTACGTCTGTACTCAGATATTATTTGCTTCCGCTGACTCGTGTTTGTCGAGCTTTGTATTCGAGCCCTCGAGGCCCCTGGCTTGTAATATGAAGCTGTATGACCTTTAATTTGTGTCTAGTGTTGTGTTGTGATATCGATCAGTGAGTCCCTAATCTTGGTCGTACGCATTGCGTGTATGTTTAGCGTATGGTCGAAATTGGGGGCGTCACAAGTTGGTATCAGAGCCGACTGCCTGTAGGTAGCCCCCTTTCCAACAACTTGGCCGAAGTTGAGTCTAGTACTTGAAAAACTTTTACTAACATAGTTGTGTGGCTTACGGGCCCACATCTCAATCGGGTGGTATTAGGATCTTTTATTCCTCGTCTATACTCTGGGTTCTGATCTCTCTCCTCTTTCGGGTTAAAGATTTTGCTAACTCTAACTCTAGGTTCTCGTAACTACTCCCCCGGAGAGCCCCTCATTCTAGACGATGACTTGATTCGTCAGAAGACTTCGAAGATATTCTCTGATGTTCTCCCGAGAACTTGTGCTCCTCGCTTTTGAGATTCCCTTTCACCGTTAACCCCTATGGATGATTACATACATTTGTCCCTCTTACTTTCGTATCCAGTTGCCCTTGTTATTACAAGGTACATTGAAGTATCTTATCGGAGATTCGTTCATCCTCAGTTGTCATGAGTTTCACAAAATCATTCGAATTACTATTCGATCTTCCGAAATCCTTAGTAGCCTTTTGTTCTTGACATATCCTCACCTGCTTACATTATGGTTAATTCCATAGGTCTAGCAATTTTCATTAAAATCCTTTTGTGATTGTCATATGATCTTATTGATTCAACTTGTGTGTGAATGCACACAATTCTCATTTGATACTCTTAAATTATCTGTCCGTTCCAGACGTCTTTCCAATAAGGAGTTGGTTCTCATTAAATCAACCTTGGTTGATTGTCCATCGAAGTCCTTTCATCTTACTTCTATTTGATCGGAGCATCGATTTCCGATACACCAATTTGGAAATCTTAATTCCCTTGGTTATTTAAGCATCAAATTATTTGGATGTTCTAGGATCTGATGCCTTGCATTCTTTCTCCCTCTAATTTGGTACCGATACTCACATCAGGTCCTTTGTGGACCGCCAGACCCATTGTTGGGTTATTATCCGATAGCATCGTTCACTTCCAAAATTATTGTGGTGTTATTACCCTGATAAGTGATGCCATTTGTAAATTGTGTCTTGTCACTCTGATAAGTTGTATCCTATGCTTTTGTCAGCCATGCTCTGTTGTCAAGCATGTGTTAATTACTCTTGAAGCTTGTGGTATATGTTCCTAAGATGCCCCGAAGGGTTGAACCTATGCCTTCCTTAATCCGTGTGAACTCGACAGTTTTCACGAGTCCTACTCTTCTGGTGTTTTGCCGGATAATCTTTCAAAGCCACAACCTCATCGAACGCGAGGAGTAAATGGAAGGTGATGCATTAATGAAGTGGGAGTCGACGAACTTTGTGCTCATGCCCATGGAAGCAATGTTGATCTTATCATAGAAGCTTCTCGTAACAATAAATTTTCTCTTGGTATAATTTGGTCTAGTATCTGTGATCTTATCCTTTGCAATCGTGGTTCTGACCATGTTGTTCTACTTTGATTTCATTCTCAGACAAGTTAAAGTGCTTGTCTTCCACAGATCAATACACTAGTCTAATCTATATTCTGATCTACCTCCGAGTATTAACCCTGGTATCTTGATAAATATCACGGAGCTTTATAACTTCTTATGAGCTCCTCATCAACTATGATATTTCACTGATTCCAGTTTCCTCGTGTTCTGGGTTGTTAGTCAATCAAGGATGTTGATATCTGAATCGAGTACGCATTGCAAATCAACAACTCTTAGTAATCTTCTTTGATTATGAATTGTACTCGATCATGTCATTCCAAGCTGTTAGATGCTGAAGCCTGGCTAAATGCCCTGAATGCATTAAACATGTCACCTCTTGAAGGGATTGAAAAACATTCCAGTTGTCCGGGATTTCCAAGATGTCTTTCCGGAAGAACTTCCAGGGATTCCCCCCTGTAAGAGCTGTCGAGTTTGTCATCGACTTAGTGCCAGGCACCACCCCTATTGCTAAGCGGCCATATAAGATGCCTCCACATGAACTCCTTGAACCGAAACAAGAAATCGATGATTCGCTTCGTCAAGGGTTCATTCGTCCAAGTTCCTCTGCTTGGGCAGCACCTTCTCTCTTTGTCAAGAAAAAGGATGGTACGAATCGGTTGGTCCAAGATTACCGTCCCATCAACCAAGCTACAATTCAGAACAAATATCCGCTGCCTCGGATCAACGATCTGTATGATCAACTTGCTGGTTCATCGGTGTTTTCAAAAGTCGACTTGAGGTTGGGTTACCATCAGATCCGAGTTCGTGAAGAGGATATTCCCAAGACTGCATTTGTTACTTGCTATGGTTCATACGAGTACACCGTCATGTCCTTCGGCTTAACCAATGCTCCAGCAACCTTCTCTCGCTTGATGAACTATATATTCATGGATTACCTCGATAAATTTGTCGTGGTTTATCTGGATGATATCCTGGTTTACTCCAAGAATAAAGAAGAGCATGCTGAACATCTTCGTCTTATACTGGAGAGGCTTCGAGAGCATCAACTTTATGCAAAGTATTCAAAGTGTGAGTTCTGGATGGACGAAGTAACCTACCTTGGTCATGTGATCTCCAAGGATGGTATTGCGGTCAACCCTGAATGAGTTCATGCTATTCTTGAATGGACTCCCCCGAAGAATGTCAAGCAAGTCAGAAGTTTTCTCGGACTCGCCAGCTATTGCCGTCGATTCGTCGAGAACTTCTCCAAGATTGCAAAGCGCTTAACCAATTTGCTTCACAAAGGTGTTAAATATGAGTGGACCGAAAAATGTCAGGAGAGCTTTCAGGCACTTAAGGACAAGCTGACATCTGCTCCAATGCTTGCTCCTCCGGATACTCGTAAGGACTTCGTCATTTATTGTGACGCTTCGTGTCAGGAAATAGGTTGTGTCTTAATGCAAGAGCGCAGAGTGGTTGCTTATGCATCTCGTCAATTGCGTCCTCATGAGGGAACTACCCAGTTCATGACCTTGAACTTGCCGCAGTAATTCATGCACTAAAAGAGTGGCGGCAGTACCTTATTGGAAATCGTTGCGAGATCTACACCGATCACCAAAGTATGAAGTACCTGTTTACTCAGCCAGATCTGAACCTCCGTCAACAGAGATGGATGGAGCGCATAGCAGATTACAACGTGGGTATTTCATATACACCAGGCAAGGCTAATGTAATGGCTGATGCTTTGAGCCGCAAGTCTTACTGCAACCACCTTCAGGTTCACAAGGTTCACCCCCTTCTTCAAAAGGAATTCCGCAAGCTGAACCTCCATATTGTTCCTCAGGGTTATCTCGTTCCCCCTCCACCAGACTTTCGCAAGATGAACCTTCGTGTTGTTAACCAGGGTTGTTTGAGTAACCTGGTTGTTGAACCCGATCTCGTGGGCAGCATCAAAACTATGCAACGCTATTGCAGTGAAGTCGAAAGGATTAAACGCTATCTGACGGAAGGTAAACCCTCATTCTTCACCGTGGCTGATGATGGCGCCTTGTACTTCAAGGATCGTTTATTCGTTCCCACTACGAAGGAAAACCTGAATGTAACTAAGAAGGTGATGAAGGAAGCTCATGATACACCGCTGTCTATTCATCCGGGTAGTACCAAGATGTACCAAGACATTCGTCAAAGATTCTGGTGGTCTAACATGAAGCAAGACATTGCTCACTATGTTGCTGAATGTGATGTTTGCCGTCGTATCAAAGCAGAACATCAAAGGCCAGCCGGAACTCTGCAACCTATTTCTATTCCTGAATGGAAATGGGATCATGTTGAAATGGACTTCATTACTTGTTTTCCCAGATCGCAGAAAGGTAATGATGCTATTCTTGTCGTCATTGACCGACTGTCCAAAGTTGCACATTTTTTGGCTGTCAAGGAAACTATTACTTCTAGTCAGCTAGCAGATCTTTACATGTCCAGAGTTGTTTCACTCCACGGTATTCCACTGGTGATTAATTCAGACCGTGGCAGTATATTCACTTCAAGATTCTGGACAAGTTTCCAGGAAGATATGGGAACTCATTTGTCCTTCAGCACCGCTTTTCACCCTCAATCCCAGGGACAAGTTGAAAGAGTCAACCAGATTCTTGAAGACATGCTTCGAGCTTGTGTCATTTCTTTCGTCAAGAAATGGGAGGAATCTCTCCCGTATGCTGAGTTCTCCTACAACAATAGCTATCAAGCTAGTCCGAAGATGGCTCCTTTTGAAGTGTTATATGGACGTAAGTGTCGAACTTCGAAATTCGAAATTCAAAAACCAAGTCGGATGATAAAAGTTTTCAAATATCAAAACTAAATTGTTCGTAGTGTGTCAAATATTACATGGGTAATTGTGTTTAATAAATCAACATTATTGGAGGTATTTAAATTCACTAAAATAAAAGAAAACTAAAACAGAAAATTGATAAAAGATAAAAGAAAACTAAAACAAACAAACAAAAAAAATAGAAGCCCCCCCCCCCCCCCCCCCCCCCCCCCCCCCGGACCGGCCCAACTGGGTCGTGGCCCATCTGGCCGGCCCCCTTCCTTGTCGGCCCAGCCGCCTCTGGGGATAACCCCCTCCCCCGCAACCCTAGCCTCAACCCATCGCCCCACTCACCCCACCCGCTCCCTCTCCTCCCCCCCGATTGGATCGGGCGCTCCCGCACCGCCGACTCGCCAGGCCGCGCCGGCACCACCGCGCCCCCTACTTCATCTCCCCCTGCCGGCCGCCCGTCACCCGCCGTCGCCGCCACGTTCCTCCCCCGTCGCCGCGCTTCCCCCCCAGCCTCCTCCTCGCCGGACCACCCCGAACCTCGCCGCCCTCTTCTCAGCAACGTGGGTGAGCCGCCGGCCTCCCTCCCCTCTCTTCCCGGCATGCTCGCGCTCGTGCCCTCCCCGGCCACCCTGTCGCCGTGACCGGAGCCCTGCTCCCCGCGCGCCCCCACCTGCGCCTGGTCGCGCTCGCCGCGTCCGTGCTGCACCCCCGCGCGTGCACGCCCAAGCGCGGCGGCGCCCACGCGCGCCCGTAGCCGCCGTTGTCCCGTGCGCAGCCCGCTGCCCCGCTGCTTTGCCCTGCTGCCGCTCAGCTGCTGCTGCTCCCGCCGCCGCCCGCGCCTGCCCCTGGCCGCCGCGCGCTCCGGCCCCAGCTCCCCTGGCCACCGCCGCCCCCTGGTCACCGGCGACCCGCCGGTGAGGCTCTGCCTCCCCCTCCCGTGGCCGATATGGTTAGTGGGGGGATTAGGCCCCCCACTAACACCCCTGTGTGAGGATGACAGGGGGGCCACGCCCCCTAAAATGTTTTAAATAAAAAAATTAAGAAAAAATGATAAAAATAAATAAATAAATAAATAAATAGTTTAATTAATTAGGTAATTAATTAATTAATAAGATGATTAAGATTAAATAGATTAATTAACTAAACTGTTAATTAATCTGTTAATTAATTAGGTTTAACAGAGAATGACAGGTGGGTCCCACCCCCCCTAATTAAACCTGTTTAAGATTAATTAAACAAATTAAACTTTGTGTATGACATGTGGGACCCACTGGTCAGGTTTGACCTGTCAACTGAGACTGTTGACTGCTGATGTCAACATGACATCACGCTGATGTCATAATTCCTTATTGAATTAAAATAATCTATTTGAATTTTTGAATATTAATAAAACTTTAAAAATTAATATAAAATAATCTGTAAGTCAGATAAAAATAATTTATACATGAAAGTTGCTCAGAAAAATCCCACGAATCCGAATACGCTGTCCGTTCATCTGTCACATGCTCCTTGCATGATGAACATGGACATTTAGCATTAGGATCATCTGTCCGGTAGTAGCCCGAGACCCGGAAAATATCGTCAGATATTCTTCCGATCCGTCTGCAACGTGTAGTATTGCGTTAGTGCATGCCTAGCTCTGCATATTGCCATGTCATGCATCGTGATTCCATCTGTGCTTTATATTTATTGTTTCTCCCCCTCTTCTTACCGGTAGACCCCGAGACCGACGTTGCTGCCGGGGACGACTACGCGCCTGACGATCAGCCTTTTGCCGCAGAGCAGCATGGCAAGCAACCCCCCTTGAGCATTCCGATATCACCCAATCCTTTCTCTCTCATTCTTGCATTAGATTTTGCTACTGTATTAGCTAGTTCCTATTTCTGATGCATAGCCTGTTTTTGATAAACTGCTACTATACCTGTTGTTGTATCAACTGCTTAGTATAGGTTGATCAATGAATCCCCTATGACCCCCTTAGTCCCAGTTGCCCCTGCTTCTTCATTGACGACTCGACGACTCGAAGACTCGGTCAACCGACCGACGAGCCCGGCCCCTCACATCACCGCACATCCCTTAGTTGTATGACTCTACAGAGCTACTATCGAGTACCGAGGGTGACACCTCGTGAATTACTCATGATGCTAAATCTGTAGTGTAGCTAGTCGGTCATGGTTATCGAGGGTGATTCCTCCTTCACCACTCCCGATGATGACTCTGTCGTGCAATCCCTCAAGTGTGGGACCCTCGAGGGTGATTCCTCTAAATCCACCTTGACGGTTTCATCGAGCGGGGCCCTTTGGGGGTGATTCCTCAGGTTCCGTCTTGATGTTTTATACACATAGTTACTATGACCTGGTTACAGAAATATGTTGGTGATGGGTCGGCCCTGAGGGGCACCCACGGTTTGATGATGATGAGGCGTGGACGGGCAGAAGAGGCCCTTGCCACACATCCTTGAGACGGGGCGACGGGACCGCACTTCATGGGTCGCGCTTGCCCCGCATTAATAAAATGCTAATGGGTTGGGTATTTGATCTGAGTTGGTCGTTTGACCTTTTACGCACCAAACCTTCACGTGGGAGAAGTTATGGGTACTCAGCGTCGTTGTATCAGCCGAAGCTCTTCAGACGTCAGCGATGGAGCGGCGCGCGCCCGAGTGGCCTGGACGGTACAGCTCTTGCACTAGAGTGTGCTAGGGCTGACCTCGGCCGCGTACGCATCGTGCAGGAGCGGAAAGGGCAAGTGGGCCCACGACCCCTGTGTGCTTAGGATTTAGACCAGCAGGCTGGCCTCTCTGTTGAGCCTAGGTGGGGCGACGACATGTTGATATCCCGAGGCCGGGCATGATCCAGGAAAGTGTGTCCGGCCGGAGGTGATCAAACGTGTTGGAAATGCGGTGCACCCCTGCAGGGATGAATTCATCTATTCGAATAGCCGTGTCCACGGTAACAGGAGGACTTGGAGTTGTACTTTGACCTTCTACAACTATAACTGTGACTTTAAATTGAAATGAATGTTGGCTCCGAGATTGCTTCCTCGCAGGGAGTCGAGGAAGAATCTCTGGGCGTGGTTACTTAATAAAATTTGCTACAATAATATTACTGTATATGAGATACCAGTCTACTCTCTTCTAATGCTGCAAGATGCTGAAGATACTAGTCTTCGATAGGACTAGGCTTTCCCCCTATTCTTGCTTTCTGCAGTCAGCCCAGATATAACCCCATTCCTTGATACTGATGCATACTTAGCATAGTTCTGATGTCAGTCTTGCGAGTACTTTGGATGAGTACTCACCGCTGCTTTGCTTTCTCTTCCCCCTCGATACGATTACCGCGTTCAGATGACGGAGCCCAGGAGATGGAGTACGCCGGAGACGACTACACCACCACCACTGGAGCCCACTACTACGTGGAGAGTGCCGACGCTCAGGAGTAGTTAGGAGGTTCCCAGGCAGGAGGCCTCACCTCTTTCTATTCTGTTGTTATGTTTGTGCTAGCCTTCTTAAGGCAAAACTTGTTTAACTTATGTCTGTACTCAGATATTATTTGCTTCCGCTGACTCGTGTTTGTCGAGCTTTGTATTCGAGCCCTCGAGGCCCCTGGCTTGTAATATGAAGTTGTATGACCTTTAATTTGTGTCTAGTGTTCTGTTGTGATATCGATCAGTGAGTCCCTAATCTTGGTCGTACGCATTGCCTGTATGTTTAGCGTACGGTCGAAATTGGGGGCGTCACACCGAGTATCTTGATTTCGATAGTGATGAAGATGACTTACTTTGTGATGATGACTTGCACTTTGATAATACTAGTAATGTTAGTCAAAATGAACTTGAAAATTCTCATGCTAGGCAAGATAAGTCATTTGATGATGATAAGATGAAAATAGAACAACTAACTAAAGAATTAAACACTCTTAAGTTAGCCCATAAATCTACTCTCGAAGATCATAGAGAGCTTGTAAGAACTCATGAGAAGCTACGCTTCGAGAAGCTCACCTTAGAGCAAGAGCATCAGTTTCGTAAAGCTATCAATGACGATCTCCGAAAGAAGACTTCATCTTATCTAGCCAAACGATTACTCTTGTCTACATTCATGCCTCAAGTTAAGTCTAAGCAAACTAGTAACAAAGGCAATAAAGGTTCTTCATCTAGTAGCAACAATAAAAATGCTAAACCTAATGATGTTGCTTCTAGTAGTTCTATTGATTCCACTAATGATGATTCTCTTAGCCAAGTTACACTTGAGCAAGAAAATGCTTTATTGAAAGGAATTATACAGAAAGGTATCTACAAGAGTCTTGCTGGGTGTAAGCAATTTGAGGAAATTGTACGCAAGCACGGAGGATACCGAAAGAACCATGGCATTGGCTACTTCAACGCTAATGGAGTTGAATGGGAAGAAGGTCAATACCCCAAGCCCAAGTTTGTTCCTCAAAAGGAGAAGTATGAAAATACTCCTTCCAAGGGAATAAACGCCCAAGATGAGCTTCCACCACAAGACCACAAGCTCAAGGGCAAGAACAAGCTTCAAGAGGACATTGACTCATATGAAGATGAATCCCAAGCTTTGGTGGAGTGGGTTTCCAAGGCTACTTCAAGATCAACTTCTACAAGGGCTACTTCAACACCAAGGATCCCCATCAAGTTGATATGGGTCCCCAAGAAGAAGAACTAGGGAGTTCTTGAGGGGTGACTCCGCCAATGAAATTCACTCACATTCATTATTGGCAAGAACTATTTGCAATCAACATCAACTCTATGCAATAGTTCAAGGAGTCACACATTCCCTCAAAGGTAAGCAAGGGACAAGGTAATCAACAAATCAATGGACATCATCACACATGCTTTGCACTCCATGTCCATAGATATCCTTGTATTTGTCTCTTGTGTGTTGGGACTAACCCATGTAGGTGAGAAGAGTAAGGAAACAACAAGGATGCTCCCAACTCATGGTGATCTTCATCAACCTTGAGCATCCACCACTACCTCACCAACATGAAGTCTTCATCGACAAAACCCAAGGTTAGTTTATCCCTCCTATGGGGGGATGTCACATCAAGGGGGAGCTTTACTCTAAGACTTGAGTTAAAGCATCTCATAGTATGTGACAACATTAAATGCTTTATGTAAAAGTGGTAACCCCACTTGTGCTTAAACGATGAGTATGACTTATGATCAAGTATTCTTACTTGGCTCCTAAGTCAATATACTCATATATAGATGACTCCGTCATCGCCAAAATGCTTTATAGATGCTAGTATGCTTGTGCATGTTTGCCATGATTTCATTTGACATCCTATTGTGTGAGAATGTTGGTCTACATTTATTTATCCATTCGAGGACATCCAATTGTTGCTATTTGGCTTTTGTTTTCTCTTTTGCCAATTGGATGGACAAGAATGCCTAGGACCACTCTCTAGCTATCTATGCTTTCTCACCTCATATCCTTTTCTTGCTGCATCACAAAATTTGAACAAGTACTTTTCGATCCCTCTATGTGAGGAGCACACGGAGTTCAGCATCGACAAAGGACTGACCATTAAAACCTCCCAAGTGCATCTCGATGGAACCAACCAAAATTCTCGGTCTCACCGAATGCCTAGGGTTGATCTGGATTTTCAATCTCGGTAACACCGATTCCTTATTCTCGGTTACACCGAGTTTCCCTGTTAGTTGACAGTTGAGAAACTCGGTGACATCGAAAATCTCGAACCGGTGTCACCGACAGCGAAGGGTATATATTCTGGCGGACACGACTTTTGAAATTCAATCTCAAAAGCCCGTTTTCCTCCAACCCTAAGCTGCCGCTCCGGACCCCTGGTCGTCGCCCTTGCCTCCCCGTGCGTCTCCGCCGTTGGGAATCACCGCCGCTAATGGAATCTTCGCCGCCATCGTCGCCGTAGCGGATCCGTCACCAAGCTAGGGTATGGATCCGGCCTTCCTTGCGCTCCCCGTCCGATTCTTGCACATTGAAGTTAATTTTATCGATAAGCCACGGATTGCAAACCTCCCTATCCTCTAGAAATTCCAGTAGAATAGCGGACGATCAGTTTTTTTAAGTTTTGCCGTCCGCCACATGAATCTCGGTAGAACCGATGCAAAAGAATTGGTAGCACCGATTTGGTTTTTGTGGCCAACTGAGAACACCTCAGTGGAACCGAGTACCAATTTTCAGTGTAACCGAAAATGGTGCCAAGTTTCTGGAAAGCAGGTTGTTTGTCTCGGTGGGTCCAAAAATTTTGTCTCGGCTGTACCGACATACATTTGGCAGAATGCAAAATTTGAGAAATCCTAGTTCAATCTTTTGAAATGTCTGCATTTTGTGATGACTCATCTTCTCCACTCTTCTATACTCTATTCACAGGGTCAAAGATGGCTGCTTCAAATGATAGCCATAATGATTTTAGAGAGGAGAATGTTGTCATGAGTTCAGGCACTAGTCCTGAGGAGAGCTTTGATGATGTGCCTAGTTCTCCTGACTTGCCCAAGGCTGCTACAAGGTCTAGGAGGAAGCTAAATTCTGATGAGGAGGATGAGGACTTCATCCCTGAGGAGCTGCCTAAGAAAGATGATGTTGCCACTTCTTCCAAGAAGAAGAAAGCTATCAGGAAGGAGTATGCTAGCTCTGAGACAGTGAGAGCACCTGAGAGATCCAGAGCAACTATGACAGTTGAGCCTCCCAAGAAATCTATGCCTAAGAAGGCAGGGAGAAGAAGAGAACCAGGAAGAGGATTGTTTATGTTGTTGGCAGGCCTACCTCTATGCTTGAGGATCCAGAGGAGAAAAACAGTTGTGGACTATAGGTTCTACACCAAGGAGCAACAAGATTTCTATGAGACAATCTTGCTTGACAAGAGCCCAGCTGTGAGTGACATGAGATATGTTGACTGGAAGTATATCAAGGAGAATAAAGATTACTTTCCAAATGTTCAAGACAATTTTCATTGCATTGGCCTAGATGAATTTGTTGGCAAAGAATTCACTGCATGGAACGACGAGATGATCACGCAATTCTACTCCACTGCTCACTTCTATGGAGATGGTAGAATTGCGTGGATGACTGAAGGAGCAAGATAAGAGTCCACTGTTGAGGAATGGGCTGCTATCTTAGGAGTACCAGAGGTGGAAGATGGTGACTTGGATGTCTATTCTGAATCCAAGGAGAGCCATGATTCTATGAAGAACATGTACAATGTGATCCCTGCAGCAAGCTTGAAATCACACAAGTTAGGAGCCATTTACTTCCTCCAGGCTGGCCTCCGCACCATGAACACCATATTGAGGCACACATTGATGCCTAAGTCTGGAGATGAGAAGATGATTCGAGGCTATTCCATCAACATGCTGATCCATCTTGATAGACACACCAGGATAAGGGTGATGGACTTGATAGTAGAGACTGTGAAGAGGGTTGCTGCTGATCAGAAGCGCTCATGCTGCTATGCACCCTACATTCAGATGCTCATCAACTCCAAGCTGGAGAAGCACATCTTTGCTCTTAACAGGCCCCATATGCCCCTACAACCAGATCTTGAGGACAACGTTGTGGTGATGGACCCAGATAATCACACATCAGCTGCAGCACAGGCAGAGGCAGAGGCAACTAGAGCCACTAGTGCTCCAGTCCCTAGATCCAGGAATGAGCAAATGGATCTTTTGATTTCTACCGTTCAGGGCATGCAGAAGGACATCAAGGACATATTGGCAAATCAGAATAGTCTTGTGAGGATCTTTGAAAATAGGATCAAGACCCTTAATGACAAAGTGGATGGACTGACGATGACCGTGAATGAGCTGAAGAAGGAAGTTGACAGCGTGCCCAGTCCCGACACTTAAGATGATGAGGATGACTCTCCTCTCAGGCCAGGCACTCACTTCACTACCCAGGCCAGATCAGCCACAATGCCAGCTCCAGATTTGAGGCCTTCTTCATCAGCACCTGCTACAGCCTCCTCAGCTCCATCAGCTCCAGTTCCTCCCGTTGCTACTTCAACTCCATCCAGGACATCAGCTGAAATCTTCGCCGACGCAGTTCTCTCGACTCCTTCATCAACAACCGGAGGAGATCAGCCCAAAATCGATTAGCTATATCTCTTTGAACTTTTTGGTAACTTGTTGCCAAAGGGGGAGAAGTGTATATAGATCTTTAGGCTTTGAGTGAGAGAGCGTTTGGTTTTTATCGCTTTACAAAACATTTGATCTGTTGGTTTGGATGTGTTAAACTTATGTGGTGTTTGATCATACGCTTGATGTGTGTTGCTACTATTTCCTATCCATGTGATGCTTATGAGATGATCATTTACCTTTGCTTGTTTGTGTTGTGCTATGATGTTCATTCTTATTATTCTCGCACACCACCAAGTTGTATGTGACATGAAAGAGTGCCCCATGTACCTAATCGATTGTGCATTTGCATTCGAACGCAAATCTAAAATAATGCACAAATTTAGGGGGAGCTCTTGCTTATCACATACTTCTCAAAGCGACGATTATATTCATTGATTATATCATATGTCGAAGCTTTGATCTATATGTTGTCATCAATTACCAAAAAGGGGGAGATTGAAAGCACATTTGCTCCCTTGTTGGTTTTGGTAATTAATAACAACATATATGTCAGTTAACTAATGTTTCCACTAAGCATATTTCAGGAAAAGTTCAATGATGGGGATGGCAAAAGGACTGTGGAGATACCCCAAGATGCAAGGAAATGGATTGGCAAAGCTTCAAGGAAGAGGACTCTACACTTTAATTTGTGAGAAATCACTTTGAGTCCATAGGAAAGCCAATACTATCAAAAGGGGGTAAGGTACTGTTGGTGAACAAAATGCTCATACGTGCACAAGTGATAGTCACCAAAAACACCCACAAGCTCCTCCACAAAAGTCTGTCCAAAGTCAAATATCCAAAATCAGTGCAACCAACAATTCCCACTCGGTGCCATCGATTCCCAAACTCAGACAGACCCATGCCAAACTCTAGCACATCGGTGCAACCGATTCCACTTCGGTGCCACCGAGTTTGGGTTGCCAACTTTCTATTACCTCAATTCACAAAATCGGTACCACCGAGTTTTCTGATTCGGCGTCACCGAGTTGCGCAATCAGACCGTTGGTCACCTAATCGGTACCACCGAGTTTTATATATCGGTCTCACCGAGATTCACACATCGGTGTCACCGAGTTGGTCACTTAAGGTGTAACGGTTCGATTTTTTGAGATGCCTATATATACCCCTTCACCACCACCGACTCGAAAGAGAAGCACTCAGAACTATTCCATACTTGCCCCAACCAATTTTCCGAGAGAGAGCCACCTACCCTTTTCTTGAGATCAAGCCATTCCACTCCATCCATATGAATCTTGATCTCTAGCCTCCCCAAGTTGCTTTCCACCAAATCAATCTCTTCCACCATAGCCAAATCTGTGAGAGAGTGATTGTGTGTTGAGAAGTCTATCATCTTGAAGCACAAGAGCAAGGAGTTCATCGACATTGCCAAGCCTATTACCTTTTGGAGGGTGGTGCCTCCTAGATTGGTTAGGTTTTGCTTGGGAGCCTCCTACTTCGTGTTTTGGAGTTGAACCAAGAAGTTTGTAAGGGCAAGGAAATCGCCTACTTCGTGAAGATCTACCCATAGTGAGGCTAGTCCTTCGTGGATGGAAGTCGTTATGGAATAGTCAAGGTTGCTACTTCGTGGACCCTTATGGGTGGAGCCCTCCGTGGACTCTCGCGACCGTTACCCTCCGTGGGTCAAAGACTCCATAAACGTGGACGTACGATAACACCACCTATCGGAACCACGGGAAAAATCATCGTGTCTACAAATTGCGTTTGATCTTCCTACCCTTCCTTTTTCTACTCATGCTTGTTGTTACTTTCCGCTGCTATACTCTTAGTCATGCATGTGTAGGGTGTGCTTGACTTGCTATGAATGCTAAAATCTGCCAACATTTAAAATTGGGAAAAGGTAGATTTTTATCTTGTCAAGTAGTCTAATCACCCCCCCCCTCTAGACATACTTTCGGTCCTACACAAACCTCCCACTTATGATTAACCCCCTCGCAGGCACCCGCAACTAACAGAAAATTATTAAGATAAAATCTAACCATAGCATTAAACGTTTGGATCCAAATCAGCCCCTTACGAAGTAGCACATAAACTAGGGTTTAAGCTTCATTCACTCTAGCAACCCATCATATAATAGCTACTCCACAATGCATTCCCTTAGGCCCAAGGATGGTAAAGTGTCATGTAGTCGACGTTCACATGACACCACTAAAGGAATCACAACATACATATCATCAAAATATCGAACACATATCAAATTCACATGATTACTTGCAACATGACTTCTCCCGTGACCTCAAGAACAAAGGTAACTACTCACAAATAATATTCATGCTCAAGATCAGAGGGCTATTGAATAGCATAATGGATCTGAACATATAATCTTCCACCAAATAAGCCATATAGTAATCAACTACAAGATGTAATCAACACTACTAGTCACCCACATGTACAAATCTGAGGTTCCGGTACAAAGATTGAACACAATAGATGAACTAGAGTTTGAGAGGAGATGGTGATGTTGAAGATGTTGATGAAGATTGGCCTCCCAAAGATGGGAGGGGTGTTGGTGATGACGATGGCTTCGATTTCCCCCTCCGAGGGTGATGTCTACTACGCAACCTTCTTCTTGTAGACTCGTGTTGGTCCTCCAAGGGCAGAGTTTTGTAGGACAGTAGCAAATTTCCCTCAAGTGGATGACCTAATGTTTATCAATCCGTAGGAGGCGTAGGATGAAGATGGTCTCTCTCAAACAACCCTGCAACCAAATAACAAAGAGTCTCTTGTGTCCCCAACACACCCAATACAATGGTAAATTGTATAGGTGCACTAGTTCGGTGAAGAGATGGTGATACAAGTGTAATATGGATGGTAGATATAGGTTTTTGTAATCTGAAAATACAAAACAGCAAGGTAACTAATGATTAAAGTGAGCACAAACAGTATTGCAATGCTTAGAAACAAGGCCTAGGGTTCATACTTTCACTAGTGCAAGTTCTCTCAACAATACTGACATAGTTGAATCATATGTAAATCCCTCACGTGCGACAAAGAGTTCACTCCAAAGTCACAAATAGCAGAGAACAAACGAAGAAATTATTGTAGGGTACGAAACCACATCAAAGTTATCTTTTCCGATCAATCGTATGAGCTATCCCTATAAGTGTCACGAACAGCCCTAGAGTTTGTACTAAAATAACACCTTAAGATACACATCAACCAAAACCCTAATGTCACCTAGATACTCCAATGTCACCACGAGTACCCATGGGCTTGATTATACGATATGCATCACACAATTTCAGATTCATCATGTTCAATCCAACACAAAGAACTTCAAAGAGTGCCCCAAAGTTTCTACCGGAGAGTCAAGACGAAAACGTGTGCCAACCCCTATGCATAGATTCCCAAGGTCACGGAACCCGCAAGTTGATCACCAAAACATACATCAAGTGGATCAATAGAACATCCCATTGTCACCACGGATATCCCATCGCAAGACATACATCAAGTGTTCTCAAATCCTTTAAAGACTCAATCCGATAAGAAAACTTCAAAGGGAAATCTCAATTCATCACAAGAAGATAGAGAGGGGAAAACTCCATATGATTCATCTATATTAATAAAGCTCGCGGTACATCAAGATCGTGTCATCTCAAGAACACGAGAGAGAGAGAGAGATCAAACACATAGCTACTGGTACATACCCTCAGCCCCGAGGGTGAACTACTCCCTCCTAGTGATGGAGACCGCCGAGATGATAAAGATGGCCTTCGGTGATGGTTTCCCCCTCCGACAGGGTGCCGGAACGGGCTCCCGATTGGTTTTTCATGGCTACAGAGGCTTGCGGTAGCGGAACTCCCGGTCTAGGTTTCTTTTCAGAGGTTTGGGCATTTATAAGAATTTTTGGCGTCGGTCTCACGTCAAGGGGGGCCACGAGGCGACGCCAAGCCAGGGGGACGCGCCCTAGTTGGGGCGCCCCTAGGCTTGTGGCTGCCTCGTGGCTCTTCTGGCCCAACTCCGATGCCCCGTGGGTCTCTTCTGGTCCATAAAAAATCACCGTAAATTTTTATTCCGTTTGGACTCCGTTTGATATTCCTTTTCTGTAAAACTCAAAAACAAGGAAAAACAGAAACTGGCACTGGGCTCTAGGTTAATAGGTTAGTTCCAAAAAATAGTATAAAATAGCATATTAATGCATATAAAACATCCAAAACCGATAATATAATAGCATGGAACAATAAAAAATTATAGATACGTTGGAGACGTATCAGGGAGGGAAGTTCCCCCCGCGGAATCGCTCCGCCGAAGGGCAAAAGTGCTCCTTCCGAAGTTCCGCCTCGAGACGGTGGCGTACCATCCCGAAAGTCCTCTCCTTAATTTTTCTAGGTCAAAAGACCTTATATACCAGAAGATGGGCACCGGAGGTGGGCCGTTCTGGGCACAACCCACCAGGGCACGCCTGGAGGGCCTGGCGCGCCTTGGTGGGCCCCTCCGGTAGTTATTTGCTCAAATATTTTTAATATAATCCAAAATAATTCTCCGTAAAGTTTCAGCTTATTTGGAGATGTGCAGAATAGGTATCTCTGATGTGCTTTTTCAGGTCCAGAATTCCAGGTGCCGGTATTCTCCCTCTTTGTGTAAACCTTGCATATTATGAGAGAAAAGGCATTAGAATCACTCCCTAAAGCATTATTATTCATCCAAACATTATAAATACCAGTAAGAAATCATGATGCAAAATGGAAGTATCAAGGCGTCGCCCCCTCGAGATAGCACCGGCAGGGAAGAAGCAGCTGTTCTGTCAGGGCCGAGCCGAGACCAAGAAGGTGCCGTTCAACAACGGCGGCTCGGGCCACACCTTCATCATCGGCGCCGGCCTCGCCCCGGAGCAGGAGAAAGCACTCGTCACCTTCCTCAGGGCGAACACGGATGTGTTCACATGGAAGGCAACTGATCTGACCGGAGTTCCGAGAGAGGTGATCGAGCACCACCTGGCGGTATGCCCCAACGCGTGCCCCGTCAAGCAGAAAGCACGGCGCCAGGTGCCGAAAAAGCAGCACTTCATTGTTCAGGAAGTGCAAAAACTGCAAGAGGAAGGGGTCGTCCGCGAGGTGCGCTACCCGTAGTGGCTCGCCAACCCCGTCATCGTACCCAAGAAGGGCGGCAAGGAGCGGATGTGCGTCGACTTCACCAGTCTCAACAAGGCCTACCCCCAGGATCCCTTCCCGCTTCCGCGCATCGATCAGATCATGGATTCCACTGGTTGCTGCGACCTGCTGTGCTTATTGGACGCCTTCTCGGGCAACCACCAGATCAAGATGGCGGTAGAGGACGAGAAGATGGCTTTCATCTCCCCTAGCGGTGTATTCTGCTACGTGAGCATGCCGTTCGGCCTGAAAAGTGCTGGGGCCACCTTCCAGCTGCTGATGGACATCACGCTGGGGCCCCAGCTGGGGAGAAACGCAGAGGCCTATGTAGACGACATTATGGTCAAGACGCTCGAGGCCAAGACGCTCGTCGAGGACCTAGAGGAAACTTTCGCCAACCTGCGCAAGGTTAACCTAAAGTTCAACCCCGACAAGTGCAGTTTCGGGGTCCCCTCCAGCAAGATGCATGGCTTCCTCGTATCCCATCGAGGAATTGAAGCGAACCCCGAAAAGGTTAAGGCCATCGAGCTAATGCAACCTCCCCGGACCCTCAAAGAAATGCAAAAGCTAGCAGGGTGCCTAGCCTCCCTCGAACGTTTCATCTCCAGGTTTGGCGAGTGGGCATTACCGTTCTTCAAGCTGATGAAGAGGTCAGGGTCGTTCGCGTGGACTCCTGAAGCTAACGCGGCCTTTGCGGACCTCAAGCAATAATTCACAAGCCCCCCCATCATGGTCGCGCCGCGGCCCCGCGAGCGCCTGCTGCTGTACTTGGCGGCCACCCCACAGAGGCAAGAGCGACCCTTGTGGTGGAACGAGAAGAGCAAGCCTACGCCAAGAAGAAGCCCGTGCAGAAAGCATCACCTGAGGTTGCTCGAGCCCAGCCAGTGCCGGCTGAGGGCACGCTTCAGGGGGACCCCGTCTCCTCTCAGGAGATCGCCCTGCCTCCGAAGGCCCCAGGCGCCTTGCTTCCGGAAGCCCCTGCGGCCCCCGACGCCCCGCCTCCGGGAGCCACCACGGCCCCGCTCCTCAGGCCTTCCGGCAAAGACGACGTGGACACTACGGTCACGCGTCACATCGAGCACCCTGTGTACTACGTTAGCACGGTGCTGAGAGATGCACGCGAGCGCTACCCCATGCAATAGAAGCTCCTCCTCGCGCTCCTCATGGCCTCCAGGAAACTGCGTCACTATTTCCAGGGGCACCCTATTAGGGTCATCTCCGTGTATCCCTTGGAGCACATTCTACATAGCCCCAACGCTGCGGGAAGGGTCGCCAAGTGGAACATTGAACTACAGGCCTTCGAGCTGGAGTTCTGCACCACCAGGGTCATCAAGGGTGCCGCCCTGGCAGACTTCGTGGCAGAATGGACATCCACAGGCGAGGAGGAGCCCCGCGAGGGCGAATCCCTCTTGCCTAGGGATGAGGCACCCCGCGGCTGGGTCCTGTGCTTTGATGACGCCTTTTCCATGTAGGGCGCGGGGGCTGGCGTCGTGCTCACCTCACCAAAAGGTGAGAAGCTGCGCTACGCAGTCCAGCTGTGCTTCGGGGATGATGGGAAGGTCTCCAACAACATCGGCGAGTATGAGGGCCTAATCGCCGGCCTTAAGGCCGCTTTCGCCCTCGGTATCAAGTGTCTTGTCGTCAAGGGTGACTCTCAGCTTCTCGTCAACTTCTCCAACAAAAAGCACAAACCAAAGGTCGAGCACATGGCGGCATATTTGGAGGAGGTAAGCAAACTTGAGAAACGCTTCCTTGGTTTGGAGTTGCAGCACATCCCGCGTGGAGATAATCAGGAGGCCGACGACATCGCCAAACGAGCGTCTCACCGTGAGCCCCAACGCCCGGCATTTTCGAGGAAAGACTTCTCAAGCCATCGGCTGCGCCACCCGTCCTCGGCACTGCGCTGCTGCGAGAGGAGCTGTCGCCCGTGCCGCTAGTAGGCGCATCGGACTGCCGAGCTCAAGGCCTATCTGCTTCACGGTGACCTCCCCGCGGAGGATGCAGAAGCGGAACGCGTTGCCCGCTAGGGCACCGCGTACTGCCTGCGAGATGGCAAGCTATACTGGATGCGGCCCAGCGACGTGTTGCTGTGGTGCATCTCGGAACAGCAAGGGCGCAAGTTGCTCGCCGACATCCATGGGGGAGATTGCGGGCATCACTCTTCATCGCGCAGCCTCGCTGGTAAGGTGTTCCACAGCGGTTTCTATTGGCCTACTATGCTCCGCGACGCTGCCTAGCTGGTCCGGTCCTGCGAAGCTTGCCAGTTGCACACCAAGCAGATCCACCAGCCCGCGTAGGGTCTGCATATGATTCCGCTCTCCTGGCCTTTCGCGGTGTGGGGGCTGGACATTCTCGGCCCTTTCCCCCGTGCGGCCGGCGGGTATCGCTACCTCTACGTCGCCATCGACAAGTTCACTAAGTGGGCGGAGGTCGAGCCCGTCCGCACCATGCTGCTTCGGCCTTCAGGTTCATCAAGGGCCTCGTATGCCGGTTCGGCGTCCCCAACCGCATCATCACCGACAATGGCTCTTAGTTCACGAGTGGTCTTTTCAAGTCATATTTTGCTAACCTTGGTACACAGATATGCTACGCCTCAGTGGTGCACCCACGCAGCAATGGTCAGGCCGAGCGTGCCAACGCCGAGGTCCTCAAGGGCCTCAAGACCAGGAGCTTCAGGAGGAAGCTTGAGGCCTGTGGGAGGGGGTGGCTGGATGAGCTGCAGTCCGTGCTGTGGTCTATCCGCACCGCCGCGACTAATCCCACCGGCGAAACCCCTTTCTTCCTCATCTATGGGCCTGAGGTGGTCCTTCCCTCAAAGCTTAAGCATGGTTCCCCGCGGGTTTTGGCGTTCGACGAAGCACGTCAGGATGACTCACGGGGAGCCGACCTTGTGCTCCTTGAGGAGGCCCGCCGCCAGGCCGCCCCGCGCACTGCGAGGTACCAGCAGGCCTTGCGGCGCTACCACAGCCGCAGCATCCGCCCTCGCACCCTCGAGGTCGGGGACCTCGTCCTGCGGCGGGTCCTCTCTAGGGATGGCCTCCACAAGCTCTCTCCCATGTGGGAGGGCCCCTTTAGGATCTCCCATGTCTCCAAGCCAAGCGTCGCCCGCCTGGAGACGGAGGGTGGGGTTCCAGTGCCAAACACTTGGAACATTCAACACCTCCGCATGTTCTACCTGTGACAATCTCGCGTAAGAATGAGTGGGTCTGTATATGCCCCGGAGCCTCCCGACCGGCCGGGCTACGGCCTCGGGGGGACTCCCGCCCATGCCCAAGTGGAAGCCCCATGCTCTACGCTGGCGGAAAAACTGTCGAACCACGGCTATGCCCACGCCCAAGTGGAAACCCCATGCATCGCACTGGCGGAACAACCATGCCCATGCCCAAGTAGAAGCCCCATGCATCGCGCTGGTGGAAAGATCAAGAAGACGCCCCGCGGGCCACGCTAACCTCAGGCTGACCCATGCAGGACACGACAATCGCATCTCTTTTTGCTTGTAAAAAAGTTTGCAACCCGTTTTAATAAAGATTTGGTTTTTGGATTTTTGCGGAATTTAGTTGGATTTCCTTTTTCAAAGCCGTGCACGCTCAACGTCTACCTCCTGAGCGTCACGCGAGCGGGGGCTGGGGCACGGTGTTTATGCCCGGACCAGCCCCCATGGCACTGGAACCCCAACGTGCGGGCTCCAGGTCATGGGCCTGTCCCTGCGTGCACCACCTTGCCAAGACCTTTGGCGCCCGGTCTCCTCATGCGACACGCATGAGTAAGCTGATGAGTGTGCGCCATACCCCTAAGGCCGGATGCCCTCACCTCCTGGCAGGTCTCGCCCAGGCAGCGTGACCTGGTTTACTGGTAACAGCCGAGCCTCACGCAAAGTTCACATCTCAGCATCCCAAGGTATGAAAGCAACACCAGAGGAAGCCATACAAAGCACGAGTACCAATTACAGGAACGTAGTGTTCAAAACAAAATGCTGGCTTCATGCCCCAGCGGGACTACAAACTGGTATCAGCAGAAGGACTAAAGGGGGTCTAAGGAGACACGTCGCTTTCGCCGTCGTCGCTACCTTCGCGCTCCCCAGACCCTTCCTGATCCCCATGCTCGCCAAGGGTGAACTGTGCGCTCAATGCGTTCACATAATCTTCCACTTCCTCCCCTAGGGCACCGCGGATCGCGTCAGGAAGCGGGGCCATCACGACCTCGAAATCAAAGTTGGGGTCAGTGCGAAGGAGATGACTGAAGACGCACGTTAGCGTCTGGGATAGAAGGTCGCGGCTCTCTCCTTCAATCAGCTCACCCACCTTCCCGGCACCCGTCTTGAGCTGCTCCACGACCTTGGTGAAAAAATCAAGATAGCCGGCGTCTTCAGGCAGAAGAGGGCTGGAGACGCCCCCACTGCACATGGATCCTAGGGCCTGGCGAGCCCGCTGCTCGAGGCCCTGGAACATGTTCGAGCGCAGATGCTGCCGACCTCGGGATTGGTTCGCTTCGCCTATCGCCTGTTGCACGAGGGACACAGCGCCATCCACATATTCCTAGAGCGACGCCAGCTCGGCAGTGGCAGCAGCCTGGGCCTTAAGCGCAGCCTCACGCTGCACTTCCGCCCGGGTGGCCATGGCAATGGTGATGTCACGATCAAGCGCCTACATCCGCTTGCGCTCCAGACTCTGCTCCGACGACACCAGGGCAAATTGTTTCTCGAGAGCCCGAACGTCTACCTCGCGGAGAGCGAGCTCACGCGCCTTCTTCGCTTCGGCTGCCGACCCTCGCCGCACAAGGAAAGGGCGTTCGTCCGCTCCTAAAGTTGCGGCTCCAGGGCGGCGTTTGAGACCTGAAGTTCCCGCTCGCGGGCCTCAGCCACCTCGCGATGCCCATCTGCTTCCTTAGCCCCCCGGAGGGTGCGGTCGCGTGCTTCCCTTACCTCGGCAACAGATCTTTCGGCCTTCGAGCTGCCTTCTCATGTTGGCGACGGCTTAGCTTGACGGCGACATCAAGCTGATGCCACCCGCGAGCCAAGCGCAGCCGCTCCTCGGCAAAGCGCTCTTCGGCACCCCGAAGTTCCGCCCCGAGCTCTCCCAGCAAGCTCGCTGCGTTCCACAGAAGGCCGTGCGTGATCGAGGTCCGGGAGTTCACCAGCGTCAGGGCCCCGTCCGGGTCAGGCCCCGTGCCCTCGTCTACCGCTGGAGCTTTGGAGGTTTCGCCGCTATCCATCGGGGGCTGGGGGCTGGCCGATGGCCGCTCCGCCCCGTCCTGGCAGGGCGGCGCATGCCATGGGCTCGGAACCCCAGTTGAGGTGGAGGGCCCATCGAGGCCGCCCTCGGTGCTGGCCTGGGCGGCAATCCCGGCTGGCACTTCCATCCCCGCCGGCTCGGGGCGCGCCGCAGGGCTTGGCGCTCCGGAGGCCGAGGAGCGGCCTCCCGGGGGTGCCCCCGGAGGGACCATTGACACACCCCCTTAAGCGGGGTCCACCCTGGGAGATGTGGGGTGAGCTGTCGCCTCTCGCCCTACGCTCCCGACGGGCGAAGAAGGAACCGCCTTGCGCCCGGGAACGTTGTCCGGGGTCTGATGGGGCGCGTACCTCCTGCCCTCCCCGGGCTCGGCCGGCGATAGGAAAGTGCCCGCTGGGTGCGGGGGCTCCTCAGCCTTCTTGCTCGCGGGGAACCTGCAAGAGACAAGGGGTCAGGCATGCCCGGAGTGCAGAAGCAAACAAAGCCAAGACGCAACACTTACTCGTCTCTAGCGGCCCATCTTCTCTTCCTCAACACCCTCGGTAGCACGCCGGCGCTGTTCTCAGGCAGCGCCTCCCCCCCCCCCCCACGGATGACCCCATGGGGCAACGGTGTGGCCTCGACGCCGGCCGCCGCCCCCCTCGCGATGGGAACAGGGGGCGCACTCGCAGCACGCCCCTCAAAGAAGTGTGACCCAGAGGGCGCCGCCCTGGAATGGATGGCACCGCCCATCTTGCCAAGGGAGACAACTTCGCCTCCGGGCGGGGCAGCGTCCCCGGCACCCACGGGCGTGGGAAAGAGTTGGCAGCGGGTCTTCTGGGGTAGGTGCTCGTCGCTCCCTACCGCCTCGGCTGAACGCTCCAGGCCCGCTAGGGTCCCAAGCTGGAGGACCACTAGGGTAGGGTCGCTCCGGGGCGCCTCGCGGCGTTCCGGGAGCAACCCCCACTGGTGGAAGCGGGGCATGGCCTGGACGAAGTCCTCCTTGTTCTTGTACTTGTACAGGGGGCACCCCTCCCGGGGAAGGTCACCGGCTGCTTCGCCGGTCAGGACCAGAAGCACCCCGTCTAATACTTCGGGCGGCAGACGATCCGGGTGGAGCCGCATGGAATTCATTGGACCAGCAAAGGCCCACATCAGGCAGGAATGGCGCTGAAGGGGAGCAATCCTTCGCCGGAGGAATTCCCTCATGACTAGCGTCGTGGTTACCCTCAGGGTGACCAGCCTCCTCATCATCGGCAACAACCTCGGATCATCAAGCTTCTCGTGCCTCCACCCTGGGCTCGGCACCGCTGGGGACGACGGGACCAGCAGCAGGGGGCTGTACTGGCCGGTGTCCACATACTCCCACTTCCGCATGAAGCCCCCCGCGTCGGTGTTTATCCTCATGTCGATGCATTCGCCCGCCGTCTTGCCCACGGTCTGGAATGACACGCACCCAGAGCATTGGCTGGGCGCGGTCAGCTGGAGGGAGAAGAAGTGTCGGAGCAGCGCCACCGAGGGGAAACACCCAGGAAGGCCTCACACAAGAAGGCGAAAGATGAGAGGAGGAGAATGGATTTCAGCTCGAGATGCAGTGCGAGGATTTGGTAATGCGAGAGTACTGCGTCAAAGAAATCAGAGAATGGAGGAAGTAAGCCAGAGAAGAGCGCAGGAAGATGGTGGACGATGGAGGTGGTATCCAGCTCAGCAGGGTGGCCCACCTACGAGCTTCGTGAAGCTATTTCTCGCAAGGGCTATTGCCTCACGAGGTGCGAGGCAATATTACCAACAAGGACTTCGCGAGGCCTCTCCGCGAGGCAGTCCCCGACGCCCTCAGGAGGCGGGTTCATCTGGGGCTGGTCCGGCAAGGCCCCGCCACCCATCGCCCGCACGTGGGTGATGCGCACCGCTCCAAGTGGTGCCAGAAGTGGTGCCAAGAGGCGCGGACAGAGAGGCTTGGCTCTTCGGTGATAGAGAAACGGCACCAGCTCGCGGGCTCCCAAAGCAACCCCCAAAGGTTTCCCTTCTCATGCAAGAGGACCAAGACCGAGGGATCAGCACGACGGATGTCACCCCTGATCCCACGAGCACGTCACGATGAAGAGCTTTGGTGGGCGAAGACCACCTTTTGTCAGGATAGGTTGCAGTCCTGTCCCCCTTCAAACCGGCCGTTGTGGCAACCCTTCCCGCCTTGTGTTTTCGGGGGGAAGAGAACCAAGGCCAATATAAGAATAGGAACCGGCCACCATAGAAGGGATTGAGCCCTGGGCAAGCAAGAACACACCTTGTACTCTTCTCCCTCCTCAAGCAATCCAGACAAGCAGGAGTAGGGTCTTACACCATGAGGTGGCCGGAACCTCGGTAAACCGTGTGTCCCTTGTTCATCTACCTTAGCTCGAGCCGCCGGAGAGTCGCCGTGAGGTTGTGAGGCAGAGTAGGGCAGGAGAGCGAGCGCACCCCAGTGTTCAAACCTTTTTGGGTCCCCAGAGCCCCGATTCTGACATAGATGTTCGTCAATAGATATCAATGCGAGGATTAGGGATTGCCATGCAATGGATGCACTAGAGTTATAAGTGTATGAATGATCAACTGAAGCTAAGTGGGTGTGCATCCAACTTGCTTGCTCATGAAGACCTCGGGCATTTGAGCACGCCTGTTATCTGAATATACAAGCCAAGTTCTATAATGAAAAATTCCCACTAGCATATTGAAGTGACAAAATAGGAGACCCTCTATATGAAGAACATGGTGCCACTTTGAGGCACAAGTGTGGTAAAGGATAGTAGCAAAGTCCCTTCTCTCATTTTCTCTCATTTATTTTATTTATTTATTTATTTTTCATTTTTTTGAATGGATGGTGGACTCATTTGCCCCCCCCCCCCATCTTTATTTTTTTCGTCCGGAGTCTCATCTCAACTTGTGGGAGAATCATCGTCTCCATCATTCTTTACTCACTGGGACAATGGTATAATAATGATGATCATCACACTTTTATTTACTTACAACTCGATATGGAAAACTAATAGGATGATATGACTCTATATGAATGCCTCTGGCAGTGTACCAGGATGTGCAATGATCTAGCGTAGCGAAAGATATCAAAAAAGGACAAGCCATGTAAATATCATGCTAGCTATCTTGCGATCATGCAAAGCAATATGACAATGAAGGTACAAGTCATATGATGTGATGGTGGAAGTTGCATGGCAATATATCTCAGAATGGCTCTGAAAATGTCATGATAGGTAGGTATGGTGGCTGTTTTGAGGAAGATATAATGAGGCTTATGTGCAACAGAGCGTATCATGTCACGGGGTTTGGATGCACCGACGAAAGGTGCACCGATCCTCGAGGTGAGAATGGGCAAGGCACGATACCGAAGAGGCTAGCAAAATATGAATAGGTGAGATTGCGTATGTCCATGGTTTCACATTAGTCATAAAGAACTCATATACTTATTGCAAAGTTTTATTAGTTTTATCACAAATCAAAGTAATACTCGCATGCCCTGAGGGAGGAGGTTGGGAGTTAATCATCGCGCGCCTCCGACCCGAAACAACACTAGGATTTTAACGAGGAATAGAAATGCTCACACATCCCCACCATGCTTTTTAATATTTAGACAAACAAGAAGTTAACACCTCTTAATATCGACACTTCTACGAATCAACAATGATGCACTCACACTCTTTCGCATTACGACATCAATATCATTAACCCACAATTTCTCCTTTAATGTGTTACATGAAGGTTTTGATTATCACTCCTTGAATACCTATTATTTTTGGACTAGTCTTATAAGCCATGCACATTACCATCATTGTTTATTAACTGTCAAACAAATATGAGTGAAGAACAAGAGTTTAATTCCTTCTACAATAGACCTGGACATGCTCTAATAAATATAAGTGTAGCAAAATAGCATTCTACAAATAACGGTTTTCTATATGTAGAGAAACAGGCATCCAACTTCAAATGATATAAGTGAAGCACATGAAGCATTCTAAAAAGCCATACTCAAAAGATATAAGTGAAGTGCAAAGAGCATTCTATTAGTCAACCATGGACTTTCCCAAACCAGCATGGTGCATTGCTAAAAGGAAAATAAAAGGTACACGACGCTCCAAGAATTTACGCATATCATGTGAACAAAACAAAAACCTAAACATACTGATAGTTGTTGAAGAAGAAAGATGGGATGCCTTCCGGGGCATCCCCAAGCTTAGACGCTTGATTCTCCTTGAATATTTACTTGGGGTGCCTTGGGCATCCCCAAGCTTGAACTCTTGTCTCTCCTTATTCTTCTCATATCGATACCTCCTCGATCTTCGAACACTTCATCCACACAAAAACTTAACATAACCTTCATTAGAAACGTTAGTGCATAATCATCAAATCTCATCATGTCCTGCCATAACATTATTGCATAATTATAATCTAACATTACCCACTGTACACTATCACAATTCTATGGCTCCCAAGTCATTGGGGCTCAACAAGAATTCCAACATAAGCACGCAAAGCAAATATAATAGCAATCTATGAAAAACAGGACAGTCTGTAAGATCTATAGAAAACTATACTTCTGTAATTCAAAAAATTCAGAACAATTAGGAAGTAGTGAAGAATTTTCATATAAGTACTGTGTAAAAATTTCAGAATTTTTCCACGTTCCAGTAAAATATGAAAAATCAAACACTACAGCAAAAGTTTATGTTTTTACACAGAACATATCAAACAAACAATTCAAACATCCTAAAGGTAATTCTTGGCACATTATTTCTATAATACAATGAATTTGTACAAGGGGATAATTTTTTTTGTTGAAAAGGTTCTGTAATCAAGATTCACAAAGTTTCCATGGGCATGAACAAAGTTCAAGGCTAGTCCCCCACTTCAACAATGCTCATCTTTCTCACTTTCACTTCTCTTTTTAAAAAGGTTTTAAGTTCCCCACTTTATTTTTTGTTTTTAATTAGTTTAAAAGCACACAACAGAAATAAATGACTCTTTAAAACTTCCGTGTTGTCTCCCTGGCAGCGCTTTCTTTAAAGCCATTAAGCTAGGCATATAGTGCTCAAGTAATTGATCCACCCGAATCCCAAGGTATATCAAAGCCAATTTTAATTAACAATGATTTGTAATTAAGTAATGGGCAAAAATTGATATATATCAAGTGACAACGAAGTCTAACTCTCTTCCTATGCATTGGCATGTCATACAAGAACAATTCATTCACACAAAGTAAAGGCCAATTCATAGCATAAGTAGTTTCTTGCAATTTTATCGTATTGGAAACATAGAGAGATAAAGATTTGGTTCCTCTCTATAATAATTGCAAGTGGGAGCAGCAAGCACATGCATATTATATTCATCAAAATCATCATGTGTGATATTAAAATGCAACCCATCAATATAATCCTTAATAAGTGCAAACTTCTCCGATATAGTGTAGTTGGGAGAATTCAAAAAGGTAATAGGACTATCGTGTGTGGGTGCAATAGCAACAATTTCATGCTTAACATAAGGAACTATAGCAAGTTCATCTCCATAACAATAATTCATATTGGCATCATGGCCACAAGCATAGCAAGCATCAAGTTCATCAAAAAGGGATATTTCAAATGAATCCAAGGGATCATAGCAATCATCATAGCATTCATCATTTGGTATGCACGAAGGGAAATTAAACAATGTATGAGTTGAAGAGTTACTCTCATCAGAAGGTGGGCACGGGTGATCAATCCGCTCTTCCTCCTTTTGTTCTTCGCTCTCCTCCTCATCTTTTTCATCTAATGAGCTCACAATTTCAGCAATTTCTTCTTCCATAGGTTCCTGCGAAATATTAGTCTCTTCCAAGGCAGCAGTCATTCTTTCAATAAATTCTTTAACATAAGCATTAGAAGCACAGTTTTCATAGCAATATTTAAGTACGACAAAATTTTCAGATTTGTAAAGAGTAGCATCATACTTTTCAAGCAAAGTAGCAATTTCATAAGCACCCTTAAAAGCAACAAATTCTTCAATTTGTTCAACATCATAATAACAATAGGCCTCCTTGGTATAAGAAGATAGTATTTCATTATCATTAAACACACATCAGTAGGGAAGGTGGTTTTCAGTGCCTTCAGAATAATAAGTGAAATCATATATTTCGCATAAAATTGAAGCATAGCAACGTAAATTATTAATTTGATGCCACAAGAGTTTCCCTTTTTGAGATAAGCGGTGTCGCACATAATAAGCATGCTCATTTAATGATTTTCCCTCAACTAAGCTAGTTGGGTTTTCAGCACGGGCACAAAGGTATCGAAGATGATCCAAGTAATAAGCTTCAGCAGTATGGTAGATTTTGGGTGGTTCCTCAACCACTGGGTTAGCAAGTATATCTATTTTTTTGGTATTTTGCGTTTCCTACCCACAACTAAAGATAGAAAACAAATTATAACAGAAAATAAAACAACTAATAACAGAAAATAAAAATTACTTAGTGATAAAGCAAACAAGCACACACGAGAATATCAACCACTACGCTATTGATCCCCGACAACGGCGCCAGAAAAAGGTCTTGATAACCCACAAGTGCAGGGGGTCATTTGTAGCCTTTTTTGATAAGTAAGAGTGTCGAACCCAACGAGGAGCTAAAGGTAGAATTAATATTCTCTCAAGTTCTATCGACCACCGATACAACTCTACGCACGCTAACGCTTACTTTAACTAGAACAAGTATGAAACTACTTTGCGGGAAAGAAACTAGAAGTACTTAGTAGGTGTGATAGATAGGTTTGCAAGGTAATAAAGAGCAAGTAAATAAAAGTTAGGGTTTGTTTAGATAAAATAACAATAAAGTAAATTTTTTAGTAGAAATCTTTTTGTGTAACGCAAGAGAAAGATTGTCCATAGGCAATTGAATATAACATGATAGATACTTATCATATACAATGAGGGAGCTGGCATACGCTAACACACTTTCTCTACTTGGATCATGTGCACTTATTATTGGACCTCTAGCAAGCATCCGCAACTACTAGAAATCATTAAGGTAAACCCAACCATAGCATTAAACATCAAGTCCTCTTTACTCCCATACGCAAATAATCCCCTTACTCGGGTGTAAGCTTCTGTCACTCTAGCCACCCACTATAAGCGAATCATGAACATATTGAAAACCCTCTAGCATGAATCCTTCACGTGTCCGCCTCACAGAAGGCACCTTAGGACAGCACCATATCAACATACAAATCGTATCAATAACATCATACCACAATTAACCAGTAGGACAAAAGAAATCTACTCAAACATCACAGGATAGCCACAAATCAATGGATAATAATATATGGCATTAAGCACCATGTTCAAGTAGATATTACAGCATGGAAGAGAGGTTTTACACCGCTGCATAGAGGGGGAGAGAGTTGGTGGTGACGGCAGCGAAGTTGTTGGTGCAGATCGTCGTCATGATGGATGCCCCGGTGGTGCTCCGGCGCCACGAGGTGAGAGGGGGAGAGAGCCCCCCTCCTTATTATTCTTCCTTGGCCTCCTCCCTAGGTGGGAGGAGAGTTTCCCCTATGGTCCATGGCCGACATGGCTCTCGAAGGGGAGGAGCCCCTCCGAGATTGGATCTCTTTCTCTGTTTTCGCGACTAGTTTCTGACCCCTTCACCGTTTCTTCAATATCCGGAGATTCGTAACTCCGATCGGGCTGAAATTTTGAGGGGATTTTTATCGCGAAAATATCTTTCTTGCGGCGTAAGGAGAGCATCAACCGACTTAAGGGGAGGCACAAGCCATCAAGGCGCCCCCCAGGCCGCGCCTTGATATGTGGTGCGACCCTCCGGCATCGTCTTGCGTTGATTCCGACTCCCAAAATTCACATATATTCCAAAAAAATCTCCGTAAATTTTTATCGCGTTTGGAATTTGTTTGATATGCAATTTCTGTAAAAAAAAAAACAGGAAGTGGCACTGGGCAATGGGTCAATAGGTTAGTGCTCAAAATAATGTAAATTGGTAAATAATTACACAAAAAGTATCCTAGAATGATAATATAATAGCATGGACCAATAAAAATTATAGATACGTTGGAGACGTATCACCTCTCGATGGAGAAAGCGGCCACAGCGCAGTGGGCGCGCTCCGCGAGCTCTAGGAACATTTTGGAGCTTATGTGCTGCTTCTCATGCCTCTGAGAAGCCTCGTCGCGTGTCCGCTGCGCCTCGTAGCTGACAGCTCCCACCTGCGCCTGGAGCTCCTCCATCTCGCGGCGGGTCTTGGACAGGAGCTCCTTCACGCTCCGCTTCTCAGCATCCGATGCCGCGAGTTGCTTGTTGAGTCTGGCGATTTTAGCGTCAAGCTTGCCGCGCTTCTTTGTGAAGCGGTCCTCCTGTGCGTGCAAGTTCTTGGAGTATTTGTCTGCGAGGACCTTGGTCCTCCACGTGATCGCCCTGGGCCTTTTCATCGATCTCTTCCTTGCACTTCGCAGCCCTCTCTTCGAGCGTGGCGTTGGCTTTCACAAGGCGCTCTTTGTAGGAGGCCTCGCCGGCCACTAGGACACGATCCAGGTTTTCCAGGCGCTCTCGCTCCCTCTCCTGCTCGATGGTGGTCTGTAGGAGTGCACGCTCCCTGGCATCCATGTCCAGCTCTAGAGAGATCACCCTACTCTCACGCCGTACCGCCTCCTAGCGGGCGGTGAGTTGGGCCTCGCGGTGCGCGTCGCGCTTCGCGAGGGCCGCCTCCTTTGACGACGCCTCCTTGAGGCGTTGGGGTGCCTCTCCTGCGTCCCAGATCGCCCCGTCGAGGAGCTCCTGGGTCTTTCGGATGGCCTCCTTGCTTTCCCTCCGCGTGGCATCAGCTTGGCGGCGGCCCATCTTGACGACCACATCCAGCTACCGCCAGCCTCCTGCGAGGCACTCCCTCTCCTGATGGAGGTCCTCCTCCTTGGCCGTGAGGTCGGACTCCAGGGAGATGAGGGCCGACCGGGCTTGGCATAGGGTCCTATTTCACAGCAAGGCGCTATGTCGCACCAGGGATAGTGCACAGCATGTGCCTGACCCTTCCAGCACTGGCCCCGACGGCCCTGAGGGCCCGGGGGCTGCTGCGTTGTCAGACCGGCCAAGGTCTCTACCCGAGGTGGCCTTGTACCCCTCCGGGTGAGGGAGTCCAGGACTAAGGGGTCCTCGGGCCATCGGCTCATCTCACATGGGCCGACTTGTTGGGCTGCTCTGCCGAAGGCCGAACTATGAATGATCCCGTGTCCAGGGAGGAAAGCTCTAGAGAATGTCATGGCTTCCAAGTTCTGAAGATAGAATCTGTGTATCTGTTCCTTATGCAAGGTCGGTTGTGTGTAACCCTAGGGACCCCGAGTGTCTATATAAACCGGAGGGTCCTCATTCATAGAGGACAGGTGAACTCATCTAGGGTTTAGCTTAGATGATCTTGAGGTAGATCAACTCTGAAATCTCCATACACATCAATACCATCAAGCAGAACATAGGGTTTTACCTCCTCACGAGGGCCCGGACCTGGGTAAACACTGTCTCCTTCGTCCCCTATTTCCCATCGATCTAATGTCCATAGTTCGGGACCCCCTACCCGAGATCCGCCAGTTTTGACACCGACATTGGTGCTTTCATTGAGAGTTCCGCTGTGAGATCGCCAGAAAGATCGATGGCGCGTTTGGTGATCGGTGATCAAATATGTAGTGGGGACATCTTTGTCCCCGGACTGGTGTTCACCTTTGGCAGCATCACACTGCAAGCTGATCTGACTGGCCGCTTGGGCCAGATCGGAAGCTCTTCGGCCGACCAAGGAATAGGGTCCGAGAATCTGGAATTCTCCGCTGATCTGATCTCCACCGGGCTCATGGTCTCATCCGATGAGTCCAACAACTCTGAAGCCTTAACTTCGGGTCCCTTGCTCGGCTCTCCTTCGCCGGAGATCCGCACTTGTGTTCGGATCTGGCCTTGGCGCCCGAACACCCCAATCTAGCCCTCGCCGGATACTCATCCTTCAAGGACACCCCGAAGGTCACCTCGGAAAACCCTCAGGAAATAGACCCGGGCAGTCTCTTGATGATAAATGAGGCTCTCGACCGGATCCAGTCGTTGAAGATCGCGGACGACCTAAGCCCGACCCCTGTTCGGATCGGCCGGAGTCCGGGTCAGGAAGAATTTCACTGCCCACCCACCACCCACTTGATAGCAACTATCGAAGACTTAACCGACATGCTAGATTACGCCTCTGATGGGATGGAAGACACGTATGACGAGGTCGACATCCCGACACCTATCAGTACGGGACGATGGATGGCCACTGCCTCCTACGATGTCTACATGGTGGATATCCCCACCGACAAAGACGACGCCACCCCCGAGCAGAACAGCGACAGATTGGAGGAGCCGTCAAAACGCCGGAGACGACGCAAGCAGTCTAAGGAGAACAAAGGAAGGGGAGCCATCATGGGTATCAGAGAAAATGATACCCCGGCAGACCCCGCAGACCTCGACACCCTAGAGCAACCACATGATAACCTCGAGAAGCCCTGTGACCTCGAGGACCCCGATGATTCCAAGGATGACAACTATCTCCCCCCGGTCAACGAGGATGATAGCCTCGACGACGGAGATTTTGACATCCCCGAGGATCGGCTAGATCAATAACGCTTCAGACGACGGCTCATGGCCACCGCCCGGAGCCTGAAGGCAAAACAGCAACAGCTTCAAGCTGATCCGGACACCCTCAACGACCGATGGACGGAGGTCCTGGCCGCCGAAGAATGGTATGACACCAAGAGTCCAGATCAATAAAAAAGTTATCCACGCCGGCGCCTGCTTCCTCAATTCGATGACGAGGCCTTTGAGCCCACATACACCCAGCATGACCAACCGGATCGCCCCCCTCGCGGACGGGACAGAGTGGCCGACAAGCCTGAACACATACCCGCGTTCCCTTGAGGGAGAGGAAAGTATCCACTACGGCATAGTGATCGACACGACTTACGTCAAGATCTGAACTATAAAGCAGGTCACCATAGGTCCATTTACGGATCCAGAGAATACTCCCACAATAGACGGGATGGAGACCGACCTTGGTTCAACTACCACAACTGAGACCGGGAGCGACACCGGGCACCAGAAGCCGAATTTCGGCACAATGTGGCCCGGGTCAGTGGCGCCGCCCACCCACTGTGCTTCACAGACGAGGTCATGCAGCACCAATTTCCCAAATGGTTTAAACCCGTGAATATTGAACAGTATGACGAGACAACAGACCCCGCCGTGTGGATCGAAGATTTCCTTCTCCACATACATATGGCCAGGGGGACAACCTCCATGCCATTAAGTACCTTCCGCTAAAGATCAAAGGGCCAGCTCGACACTGGTTAAACAGCCTCCCCAAAAACTCCATTGGAAGTTGGGAAGAGCTCGAGGATGCCTTCCGGTCTAACTTCCAGGGCACCTACGTCCGGCCTCCGGACTCTTCCGACCTAAGCCACGTCGTCCAAAAGGAAGGCGAGTCAGCCAGACAGTTTTGGAATAGGTTCCTCACCAAGAAGAACCAGATCGTCGATTATCTGGACGCCGAGGAAATAACCTCCTTTAGGCATAATATCCGGGACGAAGGGTTGGCTCGACAACTCGTCCAGGATAGACCGAGGACAATGTCCACCCTCACCGCACTCATGACCTGCTTTTGCGCGAGCGAAGACAACTGGCTAGCTCGTCGCGGCCACAACCCTGAAGACCCAGGAACCTCAGAAGCTCGGGATGGAAACGGCAAGCCGCGGCGCAACAAGAACAAACGTCGCCACAACAGCGGGAATGCAGAGGATACGGCCGTAAATGCCGGATTCCGTAGCTCAAAGCTCGGCCAACGAAGGAAGCCCTTTAAAGGGAACAAGGATGGACCTACTACGCTGGATAAAATCATGGAGAGGCCCTGCCAGATCCATGGCACCCCAGACAAGCCCGCCACTCACACCAACCGTCAATGTTGGTTGTTTCGACAGTCCGGCAAAATAGCGGCTGAGGAGAAGGGCAAAGAACCACGCAGCGATGACGATGAGGAGCCCCATGGCCCGAACAACGGGGGACAAAAACAATTCCCTCCAGAGGTAAAAATAGTGAACATGATATATGTCACACATATACCGAAGAAGGAGAGGAAGCGAGCCCTTCGCGAGGTCTACGCTGTAGAGCATGTAGCCCCGAAATTCAACCCATGGTTGGTTTGCCCGATCACCTTCAACTGAAGAGACCATCCGACCAGTATCCGTCACGGAGGTTCGGCTGCCCTCGTTTTGGATCCCATCATCAACGGGTATCACCTTACCAGAGTCCTTATGGATGGGGGAAGTAGCCTTAATCCTATATACTCAGACACGGTGAAAAAGATGGGCATAGACCCATCAAGGATCAAACCCAGTAACACCACCTTTAAAGGGGTGATCCCAGGTATCGAAGCCCGCTGTTCCGGTACTGTAACGCTCGAGGTCTTTTTCGGTTCTCCCGATAATTTCCGCAGCAAAGACTTGATCGTCGACATTATACCATTCCGCAGCGGCTACCACGCGCTGCTCGGCCACACAACGTTCGCCCGCTTCAACGCAGTTCCTCACTACGCCTATCTGAAGCTCAAGATGCCCGGACCCAAGGGGGTCATTACCATCAATGACAATATGGAGTGCTCTCTCCGGACTGAAGAACACACTGTGGCCCTAGCGGCCGAATGCCAATACGACAACAAAGCCCCCAAGGTCCCCGCCTGCCATCGAGAAGCGACAGGCGGGAAAGCGAGCTCGAGCCCAACCGGACCTGCCGACACCATCTTCTGCTCAAGACAAATAGGGACACGCTCCCCACAGCACGGCCCGATTACCCATCAGGTATGTCCCTCGGAGACACAATTTCGCTCTTAAAATACCATGGGCAGCTGTGGGGATCTGATCCCGAGGACTATATGTCCGGCTTAACCGAACTACAGTCCGACCGCTTCTCCGAAAAGAGGCGGAACACCGTCAAGGATCTACCAAGCGTCAAGCTTACATTCTGCGGCGGCTGCTCACGCAAGCCCCCCTCCCCTCAAGGTCCGTTCGTCAAACAGCAACCACCATTAAGAGGTTCCGCAACTCCCTGTTCAAGGGCACAAGAGTAAGCGCGCGGCCGGGCACACGGAGCAGGCCAAGCCACCTATCGAAGGCCCCGAACAAAACCGCTATCCTGTAAAAGGTTGCTTTTCCTTTTTTCAATAAGAATTACCTATAATAGCCGCCTCGGCATTATGAATCAATAGATTGTCACATATGCCCTGATTTTGAGTATTTCTATCACACAACCTGCCTTGCGCACACCCTCACCATAGAGAAAAATTGTCCAATTATAGGATAGGTGTGATCCGATGATAAACTCGAGGCTCGGGTATAGTTAAAAACCCCAAGCATCACCATGCCAATATGTGTTACACATCATGCGTCTCGAATATAGCACTATATGCATCAGTTCCGAATTATGTCTTGGGTTAATAGTTGGATTGCCCCGCTCCTGTGCTTGCCCCTTTACGTTCCGCTAGTTCGGCTAAAGGGGCAAAAGGGAGAACCACTGCGATTGTATTCCTAGCTAGCCTGGCGAACACCTCAGTGGAGAAAGCCGAAAACTGGCTGTCATAATGGGCGCGAATCGGTCTGCGATCCAAGCTTAAGTGTCAAACTTATAATCGATAGTGATCATTCCGTGTCATACGAGGGGTTTGTACCTTTTCCAAACCATGTGGTACTAGTCTCATACTTCGGTCGAACAGACTACCACAAACACTGGGGGCTCGTCACCAACCCTCGCATTCGAGCTCCTAAGGCTAAGTGAAAGCAATAAAGCAACATAGTCCGATTGCCTTGTTGCACTCACTACCGCCTGCGGGCGCCGATATATCGGCCTAAGACCCAGTGCGGAGATTGAAACACCCCTCGTAGCATCTACATGGGGGCTGAAGCCGACGACTGGCAACTTTTAGATTAAAACGGCAATGCAGGAGTCAAAATAATACATAATGAGATGCATTAAGGACAAGCATCATAAAGCATAATTGTCTTTAGGGCTTGAGATAACAACATCACTCATACATTACATTCTTCGAGCACTGGGTCTATAGACCAAGCACCCTCTAATGCGGCAGGGAAATATAGTTCGGGGCTCCTATGCTCCTTCCCAGAAGGTGGGGGTGCAGTGGCCATCTTAATCGGCTTCACCCCGGGCCAATGCATCATGGTCCGAGCAAATTCCATCCACGCTCCCTCGATGCAAACCGAACGCTTCAGGGCCTCAATCCACAGCACGACATCGCGAAGCTTCTGCAGCAGGCCAAAATAGCTGCTCGGCAGCGGCTCGGCGGGCCACAGCTGAATGCAGAGGTCTTTCAGGGCCGGCTCTGCCATCCTATGCAGCTCCATCAGCTGCTTCATCTGGAAGCTGAGGGGGGAGGATGTGCCTCAGGAGTTTCAAACTGAGCCCAAAACATTCTTTGCTCCACATCCCCATCCCGGACAGCGTAGTGCTTCGCCGCGTCCGCAACACTCTTCGGGAGGTCCGTAAAGGCGCCTGGGGAACGCCATAGCTGTGTAAGAAACGCGAACCTGTTTCCACCAAAGGCACATTGAAGTAAGTACGGCTTACCATCCGCGATAAGCCTGACTTGGCGAAGTTCTTCCTCGAAGAACCGCCTATCCACGCGCTCCGATTTGAGGTTGGAGGATAGCGTCGTCAGTTCGGCCGCCTATTCCTTAGCCTTTTGCTCCAGGGCCTCGCACTTAGCGCTTGCATCCTGGAGCTCTTGTTGCACCTCGGCCACTCGGGCCTCATGCCTGCCGCTCTCAACTCTTATAGAGCTTAGCTCGGCGGCCGCCTTATCGGCCGATGCCTTCTGATCGGCGGCCTCTTGCTGGACCCTCCTGAGCTCGGCCTTGAGGTTTTCCACCTCTGCATTCGAGGTTGTGGACATAAAGGGAAGCATAATAAGGACTAAAAAAGTCAGGATAATCCTCATTAAACAAGAAAAGCAACAAACTTAGCAAATACGGTTAAAACCAACCTTGCACTTCGTCGAACCGTTTGTTCAGACGATCCAGCTCCTCATCGGACCTCTAGAGCTTCCGGTTTAGCTCGGCCAGTTCAAGGGTGTTGGATGCCCTGGCCGAGGACGAGGCCTGCAAAAAACAATTTATATAAGAAGGAATTCAAGTTATTCGATGCCGGACTGTACGCCTACGTTTTTGGTTTCTAGGACCCCTAGCCGAGTTTTTCAAACTCACCCGAGGCTCGGGGGCTACTATATCTATAAGGAATGCATAACCTTATACACAATATCCATCCTTATAAAAAGGAGCACGGCTCACCTTGAAGCCTGCTAGCAAACCATTGAAGGTCTCCTTCAGGCCGCTGTCAACGGACTGGATGCTTTTTAAAACAGTACCCATAAGGGTGCGGTGGTCTTCGGTGATGGAGGAGTCAAACATAACCTCCTCCATCATGGCCGGCCAACCAGCCGCGTCCTGCTCGGTTGTAGGTGGCACTGAAGACGGCGCTCCTCCTCCCTCTCCTTGGGGAGGCAAAGCCGACAACGTGGGAGGCACTGAGGCCTCCGGGGTCGACTGCGGGGGAAGCACGAGTGAATTGCGGCCCCCCTCGTTACCTGCCAAGAGGGTTTCGACCTCCTGGACTTCGTCAGCCGAGGTATGGTCCTCGGCCAACGTCTCCTGGCCTTCTGTGGCCGAGGTATGCGCCTCGGCCATTACTATCTCTCCCCCAGCATTGGGCGCAGGGGGGTTCGACGAGATACCACCTCTACGGCCTCGCCTGCGGCCAGAGGGGGTGTGGTGCGGCACGCCATCCCGCTCTCAGCTAGCTCGGCCGGCGGAGACTCCCCATCTGAGACCTGTATGGGCGGGAGGTCTCGGGCCGGACTATGACATGAAAACTTTTAAACAGGTTAGTAATGAAAGCTCTATGAGAATGTACTAGATGACATCCAAACTCAATACCTCTGGGCTGGGGGCTTGACCCTGGGGTTCCTTCGGGAACCCTCTCGAAAGCACCGGAGCCCTCATCGGAATCCGAGCTGTCGTCCAGCAGGACCACCTTGGTCTTGCAGGGCCTCTTTGGGGCGAGGGGAGGAAGATCCTCCTCTGCGTCCTCAGGCGCGGCCCTCTTCCTTGTCTGGGGAGAGTCGATCTCTCCCCCATCTTCCGTGTCCTCGTCCTTGTACGCGGAAGATGCCTGGGTTTCTCCGGACTTGGTATCCGGAGGACCCCTCGGGCAGAGGCCTTCGCGGACCTCCTTCTTCTTCTTCTTCTCTTTCTTCTCTGGCGCCGCGTACGGCGCCACGACCAGCATTGTCGTAAGCAGAGGTGACCTGGGGTCTTCGGGCAAGGGGGCTGGGCCGTGGATCTTCCCGGCTTTCTCCAGCCAGCCCTGCAAATGTAGAGGGAAGAAAGGTGAATCCTGGCCAAGGGTTACAATTCGCCATACGACTAAGAAAGTCCTATCATACCTTCAAGGGTGGGTTATCGGCATCCAAGCTGGCATCTTCTTCTTCGGCCGGCCACTCCTCTTGGGGCTTGAAAAGTGCCCTCCACAACTTCTCGTGAGTTGTGCGGAAGAACTTGCGTACGGTGGCTGGGTCCTCGGGCGTGTAGGCCCACATTGGGGTCTCCCGATGCTGGTAGGGCAGGAGACGGCGGTGGAGCATGACCTGTACCACGTTGGTCAGCGCGATGTTGGCTTTCACAATTTGAGTAATGCGCTTTTGCAGCGCCTTCACTTCAGAGGCAGACCCCCAATCGAGGCCCTTCCTGATCCACGAGGTTAGCCTCGTGGGGGGTCCGGATCTAAACTCGGCGGGCGCCGACCAACCCTCTTCGTTGGCTCGATGATGTAGAACCACTCCTTCTGCCAAACCTTCACAGTGTCAATGAAGGTGTCGTCCGACCACTCGACTCACGGGAGCTTGCTAATCACAGCCCCGCCGCAGTCGGCGTGTTGGCCGCTAACCTTCTTCGGCTTCACATTGAAGACCTTGAGCCACATGCCGAAGTGCGGCTGGACCCGGAGGAAGGCCTCGCAGACAGTGATAAATGCCGAGATGTGCATAAAGGAATTTGGAGGGAGGTCATGGAAATCTAGCCCATAAAAGAACATTAACCCCCTAACAAAGGGGTGGAGAGGAAAACCTAACCCCCTGATGAAATGAGGGATAAATACAACTCTCTCGCCTGGTCACGGAGTTGGCACCACTTGACCCTCTTCGGGAGGGCGGTGGACGATGTTGGGCGACAGGTATCCGGCGGTCTTTAGCTCGTGGATGTCCTTGTCGGTGACGCTCGAGACCTCCCACTTGCCGTTTCAGCCTGAGCCCACCATGGATTGAGCTCGGTGATACGTCTCCAACGTATCTATAATTTTTGCTTGTTCCATGCTTTTATATTATCATTCTTGGATATTTTACAATCATTTTACTACAATTTTATACTATTTTTGGGACTAACCTATTAACCTAGAGCCTACTGCCAGTTTCTGTTTTTTCCTTGTTTTAGAGTTTTACAGAAAAGGAATATCAAACGGAGTCCAAACGGAATAAAAATCTACGGTGATTTTTTTGGACCAGAAGAAGCCTAGGGAGCTTTGGAGTTGGGCCAGAAGAGCCATGAGGCCACTACAAGCATGGGGGGCACCCCCCTAGGGCACGCCCCCTGGCTTGACGTCACCTCGTGGCCCCCTGGACTTGTTTCAGCCGCCAAAAATTCCTATAAATACAGAAACCCACGAAAACAAACCTAGATCGGGAGTTCCGCCGCCGCAAGCCTCCAGAGCCATGAAAAACCAATCGGGAGCCCGTTCTGGCACCCTGTCGGAGGGGGAAACCATCACCGGAGGCCATCTTCATCATCCCGGCGGTCTCCATGACGAGGAGGGAGTAGTTCACCCTCGCGGCTGAGGGTATGTACCCGTAGCTATGTGTTTGATCTCTCTCTCTCGTGTTCTTGAGATGACACGATCTTGATGTACCGCGAGCTTTATTGATATAGATGAATCATATGGAGTTTTCCCCTCTCTATCTTCTTGTGATGAATTGAGTTTTCCCTTTGAAGTTTTCTTATCGGATTGAGTCTTTAAGGATTTGAGGACACTTGATGTATGTCTTGCGATGGGATATCCGTGGTGACAATGGGATGTTCTATTGATCCAACTGATGTATGTTTTGGTGATCAACTTGCGGGTTCCGTGACCTTGGGAATCTATGCATAGGGGTTGGCACATGTTTTCGTCTTGACTCTCCGGTAGAAACTTTGGATCACTCTTTGAAGTTCTTTGTGTTGGATTGAACATGATGAATCTGAAATTGTGTGATGCATATCGTATAATCAAGCCCATGGGTACTTGTGGTGACATTGGAGTATCTAGGTGACATTAGGGTTTTGGTTGATGTGTATCTTAAGGTGTTATTTTAGTACGAACTCTAGGGCTGTTCGTGACACTTATAGGGATAGCTCATAAGATTGATCAGAAAAGATAACTTTGAGGTGGTTTCGTACCCTACAATAATTTCTTCATTTGTTCTCCGCTATTGGTGACTTTGGAGTGAACTCTTTGTCGCACGTGAGGGATTTATATATGACTCAACTATGTTAGTATTGTTGAGAGAACTTGCACTAGTGAAAGTATGAACCCTAGGCCTTGTTTTCAAGCATTGCAATACCGTTTGTGCTCACTTTTATCATTAGTTACCTTGCTGTTTTTATATTTTTAGATTACAAAAACCTATATCTACCATCCATATTACACTTGTATCACCATCTCTTCGCCGAACTAGTGCACCTATACAATTTACCATTGTATTGGGTGTGTTGGGGACACAAGAGACTCTTTGTTATTTGGTTGTAGGGTTGTTTGAGAGAGACCATCTTCATCCTACACCTTCCACGGATTGATAAACCTTAGGTCATCCACTTGAGGGAAATTTGCTACTGTCCTACAAAACTCTGCGCTTGGAGGCCCAACACGAGTCTACAAAAAGAAGGTTGTGTAGTAGACATCAAGCTCTTTTCTAGCGCCGTTGCCGGGGAGGTGAGTGCTTGAAGGTATATGTTTAGATCTTGCAATTGAATCTTTTAGTTTCTTGTTTTATCACTAGTTTAGTCTATAAAAGAAAACTACAAAAAAATATGGAATTGAGGTTGCCTCATATGCTTCATCTTTTTAATGTCTTTCGTGAAAATGATGGAAAAGAAAATTGTGCTCAAGTGTTAGAAGAAGAAGTTATTAAAATGTTTGGCACTAAATCTTTGAGTGATGAGCATGATTGCAATGTTGTTAGTATGAATTCTTTGAATATCCATAGTACTAATGATGATTGCACTAGTCATGATAAAAACATTTCTTATAAGCGTGTCAATTTTTGTGGAGTGCATAGAGTTTGTGAAGACATGCCTAAAAGGGAAGATAGATTTTGTAAGAGGCATAAGTATTTAGAAACTAAATGCTTGCAAGAGAGGCTATATGTTTGTGCTGAAAGACTTTATATTTCTCGTCGTCCTTGTGAACTTTGCAATGAAAGTGGTCATTTTAATTTCCAATGTGAATTATTTCATGATCGAATTGTGTCCAAAAATTGTGATAACCTCATTACCCATGAGCATCATAATGAACTTAGTCTATTTTTGGGGTATGAAGAAATGAAACATAAAACTACAGACGTTCCAGCTTGGGTTCTCATGAAAATGATTGATTTTGATCTAAATGAAATCTATATGTATTGCATGGTAAATTGCATTGAGAATCCTTATATTGCCAATTACTTGAAGACAAGAAAACAACTAGAAGATTAAGAGAATACTAATGAAGGGGAAGAGGTTTCCCAATATCCTCCTATTTTTTCTTATGATGAATCATGTAACAAGGAGGAGCTTTTATTCAACCAAACTCTTCAAAAAGAAGCTTGGAGGAATTAAATAAACCCACACATAATGTGGCGAAGAAGAAGAAAAGAAGGAAAAGTAAAGGTAAAGAGGTATCTCTCCCAAATAATGTTGCTCCCATTACTTATAGGCCTCATGAGAATGAAACAAAAATAGTTGTGGAAGATGATACACTTGAGGATGATTTTGTTATGCCTATTGCTTGTTGTGATAATTATGATTGGGAAGATAATGATAATTCTTATAATCTTGAAAATATTTATTGCACCAACTTGGAGGATGATGATAATAATTGCTATACTATTGGTGCTATTCATACTATTAATGATGAGAGTGATTATGTTTATGATATACAAAGCCACAAGCTTGGGGATGCTATGTTTGATGAAAATGACATGTTTGAGAATTTATTTGCTGCAATTAATGTTTGTCCCAAGCTTGGGGATGCTATGCTTAATGAAGATGATCTTTTTATTCCCCCTACTTTGAATGATCAAATTTGTTATAATGACTGCATGCCTCCTACTTATGATGGTTATTGTGATGATACTTATGCGATGAAAAAGAGTGATGATTACTATTATGATACTTGTCATAATTATGAATATCCTTTTACTGAATATTACTCTTTTAATGTGGAACCAATTTGTAGTATTCAATTCTTTTATGATACTCCCACCGTTAGTCATGAGAAGAAATTTTCTTGTGTGGAGAGTAGTAAAATTTCTATGCTTGTAGATCATGAAAAGAATGCTTTATGTGCTGGTTATATTGTGAAATTCCTTCATGATGCTAATGAAAATTATTATGAGGGAGGAACATATGCTTCTACATATAGCAATAATATCAAGTTTCCTCTCTATGTGTTCAAAGTCTTGAAGTTATGCTTGTTTTGCCTTCCTATGCTAGTTGATTCTTACTCCCATAAATTGTTTGCTCACAAGATCCCTATGCATAGGAAGTGGGTTAGACTTAAATGTTCTTGTCATGAGATTCATGATGCTCTTTTGCATGTTTCAATTATTATTCCTATACGAGCATCATTGAAATCTTCATTCCTAGCTAAAAGGCATTAAAGAAAAGCGCTTGTTGGGAGACAACCCAATATTTATACTTTCTGTTTTAGTGTGTTCACATGATTAAGCTACTGTATTAATCATGTTTTATAGCTTTTGTTTCCATAAAGTGCCAAGTAAAGCCTTTGGGATAGTGTGGATGATAGTTGACTTGATTCTGTGCAAAAACAAAAACTTTTGCTCTCAGTCCAGGAATTTTGTAAATTCACTGGAACGTGCTTTTGATCTGAATTTTTTACACACGGTTTATATACAAATTGCCTAGATTTTCCTATTTTTCAGAATTTTTAGAGACAGGTAAGTATGGTACACTACAGATCTTCACAGACTGTTCTGTTTTTGACAGATTCTGTTTTGCATGCATAGTTTGCTTGTTTTAGTGTTTCCATAGCTTATATTTAGTGATATAAATTATGGGAATGGTAGAATACAGTAGGTATCATGTGGTAACAATTATGAATCTTGTCTTGACAGTACCTAAGTGAATTATCTTTATTTATTATACTAACCCATCTCACGAAGTTCCGTTAAGTTTTGTGTGATTGAAGTTTTCAAGTTTTGGGTGAGACACCGATATGAGGAGAATAAGGAGTGACAAGAACCTAAGCTTGGGGATGCCCAAGGCACCCCCAAGGTAATATCCAAGGAAGACTCAAGCGCCTAAGCTTGGGGATGCCCCGGAAGGCATCCCCTCTTTCGTCTTCAACACTATCGGTATATCTTACTTGGAGCTATATTTTTATTCGTTACATAATATGAGTTTTGCTTGGAGCGTCATTTTATTTTCTTGTTCTCTGTTAGGTGTTATTTATAACCTTGTTTTTCAATAAAAAGTTCCAAGAATTGCCTTAGGATGCTTGCATTGCATGTTTGATGTGTGCTGTGTAAAAAACAGAAACTTTTGCTGTAGTGTTTGAATTTTCATATTTTACTGGAAAGTGGAAAGTTTCTGAAATTTTTACACAGTATTTTTATATAAATTTTATAGCATGTCCTAAATTTTCATAATTGTTTGAGTTACAGAAGTACACTGGTTTAATAAATTGCTACAGACTGTTCTGTTTAGGCAGATTGCTGTCATAGTTTTGTTATCTACTTATCCTATAGTTTCCATAGCCTATATTTGTAGATATAAATTGTGGAAATGATAGTATACAGTACCTAATGTTTGAAAATTATTATGCAACTTGTCTTTGCAGTACATAAAGAGTTGATTTATTATTATGTGCACTAACCTATCTCACGAGTTCTTTTTGAGTTTTGTGTGGATGAAGTTTTTGAGAATAGGTGAAACCGGGATATGAGAGGATTGAATGAGATACAAAAGCTCAAACTTGGGGATGCCCAAGGCACCCCAAGTAAATATTTCAAGAAGTCTCAAGCATCTAAGCTTGGGGATGCTACGCATCCCACCTCTCTTCATCAACAATTATCGGTTAGCCTATGTTGAGCCTAAATTTTTATTCGTTCACATGATACGTGCTATTCTTGGAGTGCTATTATTTTTATTTTGCTTGCTGCTTAATAAAATGCTTAAGATCTGAAAATATTTATTGAGAGAGAGAGAGTACTCACACAGCTATTTAATTGTTTGACTACTCGTTGATCTTCACTTATATCTTTTGAGAGTAGCTTGTCATTTCCTCTCATGCTTTACTTACACCTTTTTGAGGGATGAAATATTTATGCTCATGTGCTTCATTTAAAATTGTTTGAGCTTGTCAAAAAGCAATGGCAATATATGAAACTAGTCCCAAAGTGATAGATATCCAAGGAGGATATAATAAAAACTTTCATGAAGATCATGGGACAAATTAAACTTGATTCTTTGTAATAGTTTTGAAACAGGATGATAGTAATATGTGAGTCATGTTAGTGAGTAATTATGCTTAGTAGGAATATTGGTGTTAAGGTTTGTGATTCCCTATGCATGCACGAAATTCAATAGTTATGCAATGAAGTTATATCCTACTTGTGGTGCATTATTCGGTGTTAGTTATGACTCAATGCTCGCTTATGTGATTTTTCGTTCCTTGGTTTGGTTGCTTCCCAATCTATTTTCTAGCCTTCATTTGTACTAAGTAGAAATACTACTTGTGCATCCAAAATCCTTAAACCAAGTTTTGCCTTATGAGTCCACCATACCTACCTATATGCGGTATTTCCATGCCGTTCCAAGCAAATTTGTATGTGCCATCTCTAAATTTTCAAAATAAATTTTCTCTTTTGTGTGCCCGTACCGCTCATGAAACGGTGGGGAGTATCCAATATCTTTCCATGCTAGGTGTGTTATTCTCACGATATGTGTTGATTTACTATCATTCACGAGAAAGTGGCTGGTATTCGGGATGCCCAGTTCCATGCTCAAAAATCAAATCAAAATATAATGAAACAAAACTCCCCCAGGATTGTTGTTTGTATGGACGGTACCCGTGGATTCGGCTCGCCGTGGAGTGTGATTGATTGGTGGAGGGGGAGTAATACTTTACCATTTTGTTTGGGAACCGCCTATAATGTATCTAGCATGGAAAGTATTGTGAGCTACTTTGTCATTTTCGTTGATAGGAAAAGCATGCCACTGAAAATATTTTTCTCTCTCAATTTAAACCTTGAGCTCTGGCACCTCTACAAATCCCTACTTCCCTCTGTGAAGGGCCAATCTATTTACTTTATGCAATTTTTATTTTTGCTTTGAGTCTCCATCTTCTCTTATAAGCACCAACTAGGGGCACTATGATCGTACTTGCGCATTGGGCATAGCTAATATTTGAGTGTGTTTCATGAATGGATCAATGATTGAGCATGATGGGCTAGGGATAACTTTCTTTAGTGTTGATATTTTGAAAGACATGGTTGCTTGTTGACATGCTTGAGTATTGAAGTCATTATGTTAAAACTAGACTATTGCTTTGAATCATTTACAAGTCCAAATGTCCATGCTATACAAAGAAGAAAAGAATATGATGAACATGTTAGGCAGCATTCCACATCAAAAATTCTGTTTTTATCATTTACCTACTCGAGGACGAGTAGGAATTAAGCTTGGGGATGCCGATATGTCTCCAACGTATCTATAATTTTAGCTTGTTCCATGCTGTTATATTATCATTCTTGGATGTTTTACAATCATTTTACTACAATTTTATACTATTTTTGGGACTAACCTATTAACCTAGAGCCTAGTGCCAGTTTCTGTTTTTTCCTTGTTTTTGAGTTTTACAGAAAAGGAATATCAAATGGAGTCCAAACGGAATAAAAATATATGGTGATTTTTTTTGGACCAGAAGAAGCCCAGGGAGCTTTGGAGTTGGGCCAGAAGAGCCACGAGGCCACCACAAGCCTGGGGGGCGCCCCCCTAGGGCGCGCCCCCCTGGCTTGACGTCACCTCGTGGCCCCCCTGGACTTGTTTCCGCCGCCAAAAATTCCTATAAATACAGAAACCCCGAAAACAAACCTAGATCGGGAGTTCCGCCGCCACAAGCCTCCAGAGCCACGAAAAACCAACCGGGAGCCCGTTCCGGCACCCTGCCGGAGGGGGAAACCATCACCGGAGGCCATCTTCATCATCCCGGTGGTCTCCATGACGAGTAGGGAGTAGTTCACCCTCGGGGCTGAGGGAATGTACCAGTAGCTATGTGTTTGATCTCTCTCTCTTGTGTTCTTGACATGACATGATCTTGATGTACCGCGAGCTTTATTGATATAGATGAATCATATGGAGTTTTCCCCTCTCTATCTTCTTGTGATGAATTGAGTTTTCCCTTTGAAGTTTTCTTATCGGATTGAGTCTTTAAGGATTTGAGAACACTTGATGTATGTCTTGCGATGGGATATCCGTGGTGACAATGGGATGTTCTATTGATCCACTTGATGTATGTTTTGGTGATCAACTTGCGGGTTCCGTGACCTTGGGAATCTATGCATAGGGGTTGGCACTTGTTTTCATGTTGACTCTCCGATAGAAACTTTGGGGCACTCTTTGAAGTTCTTTGTGTTGGATTGAACATGATGAATCTGAAACTGTGTGATGCATATCATATAATCAAGCCCATGGGTACTTGTGGTGACATTGGAGTATCTAGGTGACATTAGGGTTTTGGTTGATGTGTATCTTAAGGTGTTATTTTAGTACGAACTCTAGGGCTGTTCGTGACACTTATAGGGATAGCTCATAAGATTGATCAGAAAAGATAACTTTGAGGTGGTTTCGTACCCTACAATAATTTCTTCGTTTGTTCTCCGCTATTGGTGACTTTCGAGTGAACTCTTTGTCGCACGTGAGGGATTTATATATGATTCAACTATGTTAGTATTGTTGAGAGAACTTGCACTAGTGAAAGTATGAACCCTAGGCCTTGTTTTCAAGCATTGCAATACCGTTTGTGCTCAATTTTATCATTAGTTAGCTGTTTTTAGATTTTCAGATTACAAAAACCTATATCTACCATCCATATTACACTTGTATCACCATCTCTTCGCCGAACTAGTGCACCTATACAATTTACCATTGTATTGGGTGTGTTGGGGACACAAGAGACTCTTTGTTATTTGGTTGTAGGGTTGTTTGAGAGAGACCATCTTCATCCTACGCCTCCCACGGATTGATAAACCTTAGGTCATCCACTTGAGGGAAATTTGCTACTGTCCTACAAAACTCTGCGCTTGGAGGCCCAACACGAGTCTACAAGAAGAAGGTTGCATAGTAGACGTCACTCGGGAAGGGAGGCTTGGAAGAGAAAGAGAAAATGGATCTGGGCGCTCAAAGATGGCAGGCGAAATGGAATCGAGTCTGGGTGCGTGAGGAGGCCTCGGGGGGTTCGCTCCCTTTTAAGGGGGACCGTAATACCAAGAGTCCTCTTTTACTGCCACAAGCCGTGGCACTTCCCGAAGCAATCGTGCCGTTGTGCGCGCGCGTGGTTACCCGGATTGTTGCTCATATCCCATAAAATATGGAACACGATCTCCATATTGATGAGATCTACCAATAAAAAGGCGGCATCGAGTCGTGAATCAAGTTCTCATAACTGGCTGTTGTGGCTTTTTCGTCAGAAAAGCTGTCAGGCAGGGGTACTATTCACACCCTGGCGTTTGGCCTTCAGGATAAACAAATCGTGCTTCGGAAGACAGGGCATCGTTGGAGGCCGAGTTAGGATCTGCCGAACATAGAAGGAACTCACCTTTCAAGCCGAATACCATGGACGTGTGAAGCTGCCGAAGACAGCATTCCTTGGCGTTGAAGGCTAGTTCGGGGGCTACTGAGGGAGTCCGGGACTAAGGGGTCCTCGGGCCGTCGGCTCATCTCTCATGGGCCGACTTGTTGGGCTGCTCTACCGAAGGCCAAACTATGAATGATCCCGTGTCCAGGGAGGAAAGCTCTGGAGAATGGCGTGGCTTCCAAGTTCCGAAGATAGAATCTGTGTATCTATTCCTTATGCAAGGTCGGTTGTGTGTAACCCTAGGGACCCCCGGTGTCTATATAAACCGGAGGGTCCTCATTCGTAGAGGATAGGTGAACTCATCTAGGGTTTATCTTAGATGATCTCGAGGTAGATCAACTCTGTAATCTCCATACACATCAATACAATCAAGCAGGACGTAGGGTTTTACCTCCTCACGACGGCCCGAAGCTGGGTAAACACTGTCTCCTTCGTCCCCTGTTACCCATCGATCTAAGGTCCACAGTTCGGGACCCCCTACCCGAGATACGCCGATTTTGACATCGACACCGGGCGGCCAGGATCCTCCTCGATCGCCACCTCGACTCCTGCTCATGCCGGGAGCTCGGCCATGCGGGGAGAGCCGGACGTGGCTGCCTCCGGCTCGTGGCGCCCTGGCGATCGCGCGAGACTTGTGGTGGCCGCCACGGCGGCGCTCTCCTGCCTCTCGGGTTGGGCCTCTTCCGGAGGCCCTCCTCCTCTGACAGGAGGAGAGACCTCCTTGGGAGGCAGGGCAAAGGCCAATGTCCCGTCCCCGGCGGCTCCGCCACGCTGCTCTGGGCTCGGCAGGGGCGCCGGTGTGGCATTTGATCCCAGCTCCCATTGAGCCATGGTCGGCCCTGCGGCACCCACGTCCCAGGTTTCCCCCTTCTTCTTCTTCGGCGGGGGGCTCATTTTGCATGGTTGGGGGTTAGACGAAGCCGAGAAAAGTGGAGCAGTGAGCAAGAAAGGCATGTTAGGCAAGGAGGCTTACTTGTCTTTCGGGAACCATCGCCTCCTCTTCAACCTCCCTATTGGGTAGCTGCTGCCGCTGCTTCCCTGAGGTTCCGTGGGGCCTCCTCCCGGGGCCCCCTCGCGAGGCCTGCCTGAACCCCCTTCCGGAGCCCTGGCCAGCGAGGGGCTTTCCGTGCCAAGGGGCCCTTCCTCCGGGGGTGTAGGCAGCCTGGCTGGGGCTCGAGACCCCCCGACATCGAGGCCACTGCCACTGTAGGCCCCCGACGTCGGCTGCCGGCGGACCAGCGGGGGTGCTGTCGTCTCGCTCCCGGCGTCAGCGACGGCATCCAGCTCAGCGCCGACATCACCTCCGGGGATCGACAACACTTGGACAGGATTGTTGCGGGGGCCCACATGATCCACGGGCACCAGCCGCCACTGATCAAAATGCGACATGCCCGCTCGCGCATCCTCTCGATTTCTGAAGCATTAGACGAGGCGGAAGTTCGCCAGCCCCTCCACCACCTCCGGGTCAAGGCGATCGGTGCCCAGCCTCATGGGGTCCTCCAGGCCAGAATGAGTCCATACCGGACGTGCGCGCCTCTGGAGGGGACGAATGCGCTTGCGCACGAACTCCTTGATGACCATGCCCATGGTGAGCCCACCGGCTTGCAGTATCTGCATCCTCGCCATGACTAGCTCCAGCACGGCGTCAGCCAGCTCGACGTGCCCCCACCCGGAGCTCTGCACCGCTGGCGCCTCCGGGGCTTCGAGGAGGGGGTTGTACTGGCGTGCTTCCATGTATACCCAGCGCTCCCTGAAGCCTTCCACCTCCTCGGGGAGGCGCATGTCGATGATGTGCACGCGCGTGCCAGCGGCCATCTGGAAGGACACGCAGCCCGAATACGGGTCCACCGCGGTCAGCTGAAGGCGGAAGAACTTCCGTAGGAAAGCAATGGAAGGCATCACCCCCAGGAATCCCTCGCAGAGGTAGGCAAAGACGGAGAGAAGGAGGACCGAGCTCAGGTGCAGGTGCAGCGCATGAACCTGGTAGTGGTTGACCATGGCATTGAAGAAATAAGAGAAGGGAGGCACCAGCCCTACGAAGACAGAGTGGAGGGAGAATAGGAACGTCGTGGCCCCTCGCTGAGCCGCGGGGCACGACGCCGGCTAGTTCTTCGTCGCCCCGTTCCCATTGTGCGTGTCGGTTGTCATTGGCCGCACCTTTTCTAGTCCCTCTTCATTGAGGATAAAAGGTTTCCGAAGTGTGGGCCCAGGCGCGGGTGGGGCCGGAAGCCCCAGCGCGGTGGCCGCCTTCTTCTTCCCTTTCCTGCCTGGGGCCATGGCGGCGAAGAGATTGGAGGTGGGGAGATAACGAGCAGAGGAGCTGCTTATGCGCTAGACGGAGGGCGAGTTGGGATGACGGAGCAATGATGTGATTCCTCCCACACGCGCCGGCTTTATCTTCAGAACAACGGTTCCAAGGCATTGTGGGGAGGTGGGCGTTCCGCCCCGTCAAATCTGACACGCATCGCTGATAACCCACAAGTATAGGGGTTCACGGCAGTCTTTACGGGTAATATTTTACCCTAATTTATTGATTCGACACAAGGGGAGCCAAAGAATATTTATCGGCCTTAGCAATTGAGTCATTAATTGAAGCACACATGGGATATCTCTCTGCAGCAAAGATTTAGTACCATGGTAAAAAATAGTAGTGACAGTAACAGTGACAGCGATAGCAGCAGTTTTGTAACAGTTGTGACAATAGCAACAACAGTAGTAGCTTGGCAAGATTCAATATGTGAAAAGCATAGGCACGTGAATCGGTGATGGATAATGATTTAGATGACATCAACCATCTAACAGTTACACACTAGGGCGACACAGAACTAGCTCCAATTCATCAATGTAATGTAGGCATGTATTCCGTATATAATCATACGTGCTTGCGATAAGAACTTGCATTACATCTTTTGTCCTACCCTCCCGTGGCAGAGGGGTCCTATTGGAAACTAAGGGATATTAAGGCCTCCTTTTAGTAGAAAACAGGAACAAAGCATTAACACATGGTGAATACATGAACTCCTCAAACTATGGCAATCACCAGAAAGAATCCCAATTATTGTCACCCTAGGGTATGCGGATCATGACACGTAATAGGTGACTATAACTTGCAAGATAGGATCCAAATAACTCTTATATTCGTGAAAACATAATAGGTTCAGATCTGAAATCATGGCACTCGGGCCCAAGTGACAAGCATTCAGCATAGCAAAGTCATAGCAACATCAATCTCAGAACATAGTGGATACTAGGTATCAAGCCGTATCAACTTAACTTGATTACATGATAAATCTCATCCAATCCCATCACCGTCCGACAAGCCTAGAAAGGAATTACTCACTCACGATGGTGAGCATCATGGAATTGTCGATGGAGAAGGGTTCGTGATGATGACGGCGGCGAATCCCCCTCTCCGGAGCCCCAAATGGAGTTCAAATCAGCCCCCCCCCCCCCCCGCCCGAGGAAGAACAGGAGGTGACGGCGGCTCCGTCTCCTAAAACGCGATGAAATATTCTCTCCTATTTTCTTTCTCTGAAGAAGTGAATTTATAGGATTATAATTAGGGTCAGGGGAGCTGCGTGGGACCCACCACACAACAGGGCACAGCTAGGGGCTGGGCCGTGCCCTGTTGCCTTGTGCCCCCCTAGCAGACCTCCTCTGGTGGTTCTTCGCTTCATAATTCATTATATATTCCAGAAAAAATCACAAAAAGTTCTGTACAATTTTGAGAACTTTATTTTTGCACAAAAATAACACCAAGGTAGTTCTTCTAAAAACAACGTTAGTCCGGGTTAGTTTCATTCAAATCATGCAAATTAGAGTCCAAAACTAGAGCAGAAGTGTTTGGAGAAGTAGATACGTTGGAGACGTATCAACTCCCCCAAGCTTAACTCATTGCTTGTCCTCAAGCAATTCAGTTGATAAACTGAAGGTGATAAAGAAAACTTTTACGAACTCTTTTGTTCTTGTTGCTGTATATATGCTTAGCTAGTGTTCAGGTTTTCAGCATAGATCATAAATAACCACATCCATGATAACAATTAAACATCATATTTTCTCATGGCAATATATAACCAACTAGTTAGCAATAATAAAATATCTCACATGCCAACAATTTGTCAAAACAATCATGATATAATATGATGACATGGTATTTCGCTAGCTCTTTCAGAGACCGCAAAACATAAATGCAGAGCACCTCCAAGGTTCAAGCGGCGACTAAACATTATAATTCAGAGTAGGAAAGATCCAGTCATGCTCACATTCAACATTAACTAGACTCAATGCAAAAGAATGACAATAGTGCTCTCTGGTCTGGTGCTTTTAGTAAGAGTGTGATGACTCGATAACATAAAAGTAAATAGAAAGGCCCTTCACAGAGGGAAGCATTGATTTGCAGAGGTGCCAGAGCTCAAGGTTTAAAACTGATATGAAATTGCAATTTTGGGTGGTGTGCTTTTCCTGTCAAGTTACGATAAAGTTTTCAATATCTTCCATGCTAAACACATTATTGGCGGTTCCCAAGCAGAATTGTAAAGTTTACTCCTTTCACCATACATACACAAACCAAGGCTGACCGAATCCACGGGTTCCTGCCAACATATCAACTTGTCCCATAATTTTGTTTAATTATTTCTGATTATGCAGGACTGGGCATCCTTTTCACTAGCCTCTCTCATGCAATGACAGACGAATAAACGTCCATCCTGAGAAAAACCCACTTAGTATGGTAGATACCGCCCGCTCCATCGCTCCATGAGCGGTACGAACACACAAAAAATATGTTTATTCGAATATTAGAGGTGGCACATGCAAATTTACTTGGAACGGCAAGGTAATACCACATATAGGTAGCTATGGTGGACTCATGTGGAACAACTTGGGTTTAGGAGTTCGGATGCACAAGCAGCATTCCTTCTTAGTACAGGTGAAGGCTAGCAATAGATTGAGAAGCGACCAGCTAGAGAGCGAAAACGGTCATAAAAATTCATTGTAAATAATTAACATTGGGCATTAGCATGGGTAAGATATGAACACACTGAATTTAAATATCATGAAGGCTGCATTGGTTTTGAATCAACTACATGTTTGCACATGGGCCAAGTCAAGCCGCTCGAATTACTCAGAGGGAAATACCATACTACCATACCACATCATAACCATTTTAATGCATGTTAACACATAAGATAAATCATTATACACTCCAAGCTATTTAAGCATGGAATGAGAAACTATAATCTCTTAATTGTCATCATAAGCATGTTCACTCATGATATACTGAATCAAGACCGAACGAGCTAAACATATTTACAAAAACGGAAATCATGAAGAGTTCATACCAACTTCCTTTGCCACGATCACTTCATCAAATATCGTCATTATTGCCTTTCACTTGCATGACCGAATGATGTGATAATAAAAATAGTGCAAGTGTATCATGGACTAAGCTAGAATCAATGAAACAATTTAGACAAAGGAGAAGGCAAGGTAATGGTGGCTCTTTTTGTTAGATAAACAATTATGCATATGAGAGCCACTCAACATTTTCATCGTGGTCTTCTCCTTTCAACGAATCAAAGAAAAGAAAAGAAGTTTAGAGAAACACACTAAAATATTTTTGGAGTTTTTGATTTTTCTAGAAGAAAGCAAACAAACAAAAGAAAAAGAAAAACGAGAAAAACTATTTACACGGGAAAGCTCCCAACAAGTGAAGGAAATATTTTTGGGTTTTCTTTAACTACTACAACTAATTAAATAGGAAATAAAAAAAGGAAAGAAGCGAGAAATATTTTTGGATTTTTCAAAGTTTTTCAAACTCACAAGAAGAAAGCGGAAAAATATAACTAACATGGATATACAATGAAAGAGGATGAACATCGACAATTTATATGGAGTGTTTGAACATGAATATAATGTCGGTGAGAAATACGTACTCCCCCAAGCTTAGGCTTTTAGCCTAGCTCTGTAATCACCACTGATAGTAGCCATCAGGTTCGGGAAAGTACTATTGCTGAGGCACCTGAGCGTCCCATGCCTGGGCCTGGGCCTCCGCCACAGCCAACTCATTTCGATAAGCAGTTATATCTTCTGGCATGATAGTGTATCCATTCCTAGCATGAAAGTTAAACAAAGAAGGTGCAGGCAACACGATAACATCGCGAGTATTCTCGATGTATAATAAGTTATAACGAATGTGCTGTGGAGGTTGAGGTTCCTCAATGAACTGGTGATCTAACATAGACTGGTGATCTAGATAAACCTTAGGCAATAAGTAATCAGTTGGGCGTATGGCAACATTGAAATGCTTTGCTAGGCATGTGGCATAAATACCACCATGGATCTAGCCCCTAAACCGGTTAATATGCAAGCGGCGTGCAACAATAGCTCCTACGTTGTAGGCATTATCACCATATAGTGTGTGACGTAAGGCAGCAAGGATGGGGGCACTGAGACCACCACCCTGAGTCATAGCAGTTAAACATTTTCCTATAAATAAAGCAAAGTAGTGCACAGAAGGAAAATGTAAACTAATGGCGCTAGCCTTTGATAGGCACCTAGTTTCTCCCGTGATTAAGGTGAGGAGGAAGTCCTCGAGCTCCTCTATTTTAGGCTCACGATTTTCCCCGTCATAAGGAATCATGCATATTTCATAGAATTCAGAGAGTGGTAATTCATGATGTTCAGCATATAAGTCAAAACACACCATGGGAGCATCGGGCCTATTATTGAAATAAAAAAATTGCACAAAGGAATTTGTAAGGAGATAGTATTGGTCACACTCATCTATGAGGAAGTTGGTCAGCCTGGCATTTGCAATGAATTGCATGAACTCTTGATGAAAACCCGCCTCACTCATGAAAGGTACATGTGGGCATTCACACGGCCTAACCTCCGTGTTACGAGGGATGTTGATATCTTGATCCGGGGTGCTCACAACAACTCTTTTAGAGCTCCAGCTTGAAGAACCTCTCCTAAGGAAATTCATCTTCCTATGAACAAATTTCTAAAAAATTTAGACCACAAAATATGTCAATAAAACTTTGCAAGGTTGGTAGCAACTACCCATATAGATGCCTAGAGGCCATATCAAGCACTCCCACTACTTGGAACTCAAAGAATTTAACATGCAAGCTCATTTTCAGTGGCACCAAGTGCAGCAACATATGCAAAATATAAACCACGAAAGAAAAACTAATTGGAGGAATGGGAGAGTCACATACCAAGGAGCAATTCCTTAAAATAGTTTTGGAAACGGAGTTCTGAGCAAAGAGATCGAAAATTTCATTTTCAAGAGCAAGAACACAAGAGGGAGTGTGTGAATAAATTTTTGCTGGAGGTAGGGGATGGCACAGGCTAAAGAGATAAGGCAGGGGCCACTATGGGTCCCATGACACAACAGGGCATGGCTAAGGGCTGGGCCGCGCCCTGTTGCCATGTCGCCCACAGGTGCCCCTTCCTGATGTGTTTTCAACACCAAAAATTCTTAAATATTCTAGAAAAATTCATGTTAAAATTTTGTGGCAATCTGAGACTTTTTATTTTTGGGTCTATTTTTAATGCATGGGAAACTCAGAAAACAGGAAAAACCTGACGCTTTATTTTATTTAACTAAGAATAATAGAGGGTAAACTAATGGTACAGAGAATTGTGCTTACTAAATTCATCAACCACATGTCTTTCGAAAAGGATTCATTAATAAGGTTGATCAAGTCCTATTAATAACCATTTTTGATTGACATGAGACCGAAGAATTATTGTATCACACTAAGATACCTCAATGGGGATTTGCATCTCCCCTACAATAAGATTATAATATTTCTTCATGGCAGTAGGTAGAGGGATTTTAAAACCTCCAATGATGACCGTGGCACTAGGATAGATGACATTAATATTATTAACCAAAATTTGCTTCTTCGGGAAATGCACGGTATGTTGTTTTCCATTGACATGAAATGTGACCTTGCTTTTATTGCAATCAATAACAGCCCCTGCATTATTTTGAAAGGGTCTACCAAGGATGATCGATGATGACCCACAAGTATAGGGGATCTATCGTAGTCCTTTCGATAAGTAAGAGTGTCGAACCCAACGAGGAGCAGAAGGAAATGACAAGCGGTTTTCACTAAGGTATTCTCTGCAAGCACTGAAATTATCGGTAACAGATAGTTTTGTGATAAGATAATTCGTAACGGGTAGCAAGTAACAAATGTAAAAAAGGTGCAGCAAGGTGGCCCAATCCTTTTTGTAGCAAAGGACAAGCCTGGACAAACTCTTATATAAAGCAAAGCGCTCCCGAGGACACATGGGAATTTCTGTCAAGCTAGTTTTCATCATGCTTATATGATTCGTGTTCGTTACTTTGATAATTTGATATGTGGGTGGACCGGTGCTTGGGTGCTGTCCTTACTTGGACAAACCTCCCACTTATGATTAACCCCTCTCACAAGCATCCGCAACTACGAAAGAAGAATTAAGATAAATCTAACCATAGCATGAAACATGTGGGTCCAAATCAGCCTTACGAAGCAACGCATAAACTAGGGTTTAAGCTTCTGTCACTCTAGCAACCCATCATCTACTTATTACTTGTCAATGCCTTCCTCTAGGCCCAAATAATGGTGAAGTGTCATGTAGTCTACGTTCACATAACACCACTAGAGGAGAGACAACATACATCTCATCAAAATATCGAACGAATACAAAATTCACATGATTACTTATAACAAGACTTATCCCATGTCCTCAGGAACAAATGTAACTACTCACAAAGCATATTAATGTTCATAATCCGAGGAGTATTAATTATCATTAAGGATCTGAACATACGATCTTCCACCAAGTAAACCAACTAACATCAACTACAAGGAGTAATCAACACTACTAGCAACCCACAGGTACCAATCTGAGGTTTTGAGACAGAGATCGGATACAAGAGATGAACTAGGGTTTGGAGAGGAGATGGTGCTGGTGCAGATGTTGATGGAGATTGACCCCCTCTCGATGAGAGGATCATTGGTGATGACGATGGCTTCGATTTCCCCCTTCGGGAGGGAAGTTTTCCCGGCAGAACAGCTCCGCCGGAGCCCTAGATTGGTTCTGTCCAAGTTCCGCCTCGAGACGGCGGCGCTTCGTCCCGAAAGCTCCCTTATGATTTTTTCCAGGTCAAAACCCTCCATATAGAAGAAGATGGGCATCGGGGGCCTGCCAGGTGGGCCACAAGCCACAGGAGCGCGCCCAGGGGGGTAGGGCGCGCCCCCCTGGCTTGTGACTGCCTGGTGGGTCCCCTCTGGTATACTCTTCGCCCAATATTTTTTTTATATTCCAAAATAATTCTCCATAGATTTTCAGGACTTTTGGAGTTGTGCAGAATAGGTATGCTCCTTTTCCAGTCCAGAATTCCAGCTGCCGGCATTCTCCCTCTTCATGTAAACCTTGTAAAATAAGAGAGAAAAGGCATAAGTATTGTACCTTAATGTATATTAACAGCCCATATTGCAATAAATATCGATATAAAATCATGATGCAAAATGGACGTATCAACTCCCCCAAGCTTAGACCTAGCTCGTCCTCAAGCGAAAGCCGAAATCAATAAATATGCCCACATGTTTAGAGATAGAGGTGTCGATAAAATAAAATACGGACATGAAGGCATCATGATTATCTTTAGAACAGCAACATATATTGACATATAATTCCTTATGCTAAAGTAACAATTCATTCACAAGGTAAAGTATGAATCAAGAACTCTATTGAGAACCAACAAACTATGATCTCAGTCATTGAAGCAATTCCAATTTATCATAACGTAGGAAAGAGTCAATATAAGAGCTTGTAAAGCAAATCCACATACTCAATCATCTTTTAGTCTTTCGTAAAACGTCAGGTTAATGTCAACAGAAATAAATCATGCTCCCCCACATCCGAGTGGATATATGTGTCTAGATCATTCCCCAACACATGACGCTTGCCAAGAGATAAAGGCGAAATAAAGGAAGTGATGAAGATCACCACGACTCTTGCATAAAGGTAGGTACTAGAAAGTAAAGGTAACAGATAGGCCCTTCGCAGAGGGAAGCAGAGGTTGCCATGCGCTTTTATAGTTGGATGCACAATCTCTTAATGCAAAAGAACGTCACTTTATATTGCCCCTTGTGATAGAGAACTTTATTATGCAGTCTGTCGCTTTTATTTCTTCCATATCACAAGTTCGTATAAACTTTATTTTCCTCACACTAATAGATCATACATATTTAGAGGGCAATCCTTTATTGCTTGCACCGATGACAACTTACTTGAAGGATCTTACTCAATCCATAGGTAGGTATGGTGGACTCTCATGGCAAAACTGGGTTAAAGGTGTTTGGATGCACAAGTAGTATCTCTACTTGGTGTAGAAGTTTTGGCTGATATGAGGTAGAAGCAAGCATCACATGTTGAAGGATCTATAACCATATAACTTCTATTCGGAAATAAGCAAACGTAACTCATTATGTTGTCTTCCTTGTCCAACATCAACTTCTTAGCATGAAATATTTTAATGAGTGCTCACAATCATAAAAGATGTCCAAGATAATATATTTGTATGTGAACCTCTCTTTCTTTATTACTTCCCTTTTAATTGCCACAATGACCAATAGCTATGTTTGTCAACTCACAACAAGGTTCAATCAACATACTTCTTATATGTGAAGTCATCACTCCCCATAAGATCATCATATATAATCTTTGCTTTTATTCTATACTTCTTTCTATTTCTTTTTCTCAAGATCATAGCAAACAAGCAAAGCCCTCAACTCAAAACTACTCTTTATTATATAACCCTCAACTCAAAACTCAAAACTAGATCACACTAAAAACTTTATTCTACTAGATCAAGATATAACCAAAAGGATCGGACTAAGATAAACGACAAAAGTAAAAGATGTGATGGTGATACGATACCGGGGCACCTCCCCCAAGCTTGGCACAAGCCAAGGGGAGTGCCCATACCCATGTGTTTAGTTGTCTTGCTTTGGAGGTGGTGATGTTGGAGTTGTTGAGGAGGTTGGAAGCTTGTCCTCCGTCTTCCAAGGCATAGGCTCACCATCATAAAAAGATGAACGAGTCTCCGGGATCCTCAAATCTGCAGCCAAACTCATTCTCTTAAATCTGTATTCATACTCACAGTTTTGGTTTTGCAGGTCATAGATCTGGTCTTGGAGATGCTCGATTTTCTCGTAAAGCTTAAAGATGTGCTCCCCGATGTCCTTGGCGTCCAGCTTGTGCTTATGGGTAAACTCCGCGATCATCATGTGATTGGCATTGAGTCCTCGTTCCACCATCCCTTGGCACTTGAAGACTTGTTGCTCCATTGCTTCGAGCCTTGTCTCCACGCTTCCGGTCTTCTTTGGCCCCTCAACATCACGGATGTGCAGCACCCCCTCACGCATCTCAATGGTTTGAGGGTGTCGCAGCACCTCCGCAAGGTAGGGGTTGATGACCTTCTCGAAGAACTTGTCCTTCGAAGCACTTGGGGACGTCATGTTGATCTTAATCTGCTGCAGAAACAGCTCAAAAACGAAAACAGGAGGTATTGTCGTGATACGAAGGTCAAAACCTTCGGGAGATTATATAATGAATTTTTACTGACCCGAAGGAGTATACCACAGGAAAACGGAGTCCAGAGGGTACACGGGGTGGCCACAAGCCACAGGGGCACGCCCAGGGGGGTAGGGCGCGCCCCCCTGGCTTGTCGCCTCCTCGTGCACTCTTCGGACTACTTTAAATTTTCCTAATTTTTTAAATATTCCAAAACGGAGAAAAATTGCTGTTGAAAAAGTTTTGGAGTCGGTTTACTTACCGTACCACATACCTATTCCTTTTCGGAGTCTGAAACGTTCTGGTAAGTCTCCCTAATGTACTCCTCCGGAGTTATGGTATTAATAATATTGGTTTCAACATTTATGGGAGTACCAGAGATATAGTGTTTGATTCTTTGCCCATTTACCACCTTAGGATTTGTGCCTTCGGCGTTGTTGATCTTGATGGCACCGGAACGATATACTTCCTCAATAATATAAGGCCCTTCCCATTTAGAGAGAAGTTTTCCTGCAAAAAATCTTAAACGAGAGCTGTTTAGCAAGACATAATCGCCTACATTGAATTCACGCTTTTGTATCCTTTTATCATGCCATCTCTTGACTTTTTCTTTAAACAACTTGGCATTCTCATAGGCCTGGGTTCTCCATTCATCAAGTGAGCTAATGTCAAATAACCTCTTCTCACCAGCAAGTTTGAAATCATAGTTGAGCTCTTTAATTGCCCAATAAGCTTTATGTTCTAGCTCTAGAGGTAAGTGACATGCTTTACCATAAACCATCTTATACGGAGACATGCCCATAGGGTCTTTATAAGCAGTTCTATAAGCCCATAATGCATCATCAAGTTTCTTAAACCAATTCTTCCTGGATCTATTAACAGTCTTCTGCAGGATCAATTAAATTTCTCTATTGCTCAATTCTACTTGACCACTAGATTGAGGATGATAAGGAGATGCAATTCTATGATTAACATCATACTTAGCAAGCTATTTATGGAAAGCACCATGAATAAAGTGTGAACCACCATCAGTCATTAAATATCTAGGGACTCCAAATCTAGGCAAAATAACTTCTTTAAGCATTTTAATAGAAGTGTTATGATCAGCGCTACTAGTTGGAATAGCTTCTACCCACTTAGTAACATAATCAACAGCAACAAGAATATGAGTATACCCGTTAGATTGTGGAAAAGGTCCCATATAATCAAAACCCCAAACATCAAATGGTTCAATAACAAGAGAGTAATTCATAGGCATTTCCTGGCATCTACTAATATTACCAATTCTTTGACATTCATCACAAGACAAGACAAACTTACGAGCATCTTTGAAGAGAGTAGGCCAATAAAAACCAGATTGTAATACCTTGTGTGCAGTTCTATCTCCAGCATGGTGTCCCCCATAGGCCTCGGAGTGACACTTGCGTAGGATCTGTTCCTGTTCATGCTCAGGTACACAACGTCTAATAACATCATCTACTCCTTCTTTATAAAGGTGTGGATCATCCCAAAAGTAATGTCTTAAATCATAGAAGAACTTTTTCTTTTGTTGGTATGTGAAACTAGGAGGTATAAATTTAGCAACAATGTAATTAGCATAATCAGCATACCATGGAGCATTACGCGAAGCATTTATGACAGCTAATTGTTCATCAAGAAAGCTATCATCAATAGGTAGTGGGTCATCAAGAACATTTTCTAACCTAGACAAGTTGTCTGCTACGGGGTTATCAGCACCCTTTCTATCAATAATATGCAAATCAAATTCTTGTAGTAGAAGAACCCAACTAATAAGTCTAGGTTTAGCATCTTTCTTTTCCATAAGGTATTTAATAGCAGCATGATCGGTGTGAACAGTTACTTTGGAATCAACAATATAAGGTCTGAACTTATCACAAGCAAACACAACCGCTAAAAATTCCTTTTCAGTGGTAGCATATTTTCTTTGAGCACTGTCTAGGGTTTTACTAGCATAATGGATAACATTTAATTTCTTATCAACTCTTTGTCCTAGAACAGCACCAACAGCATAATCATAGCATCACACATAATTTCAAAGGGTAGGTTCCAATCAGGTCGTTGAACAACAGGTGCGGAAATCAAGGCATTCTTAAGAATTTCAAATGCTTCTACACAATCATCATCAAAAACAAATGGAACATCTTTTTGCAAAAGATTAGTGAGAGGCCTAGAAATCTTAGAGAAGTCTTTAATAAACCTCCTATAGAAACCAGCATGACCAAGGAAACTTCTTATACCTCTTATGTCCGTAGGACACGACATTTTTTCAATAGCATCAACTTTGGCTTTATCAACTTCAATACCTCTTTCGGAGATTTTGTGCCCCAATACAATACCTTCATTAACCATAAAGTGGCACTTTTCCTAATTCAAGACAAGATTAGTTTCTTCGCATCTCTGCAAAACTCGATCAAGGTTGCTCAAGCAATCATCAAAAGAAGTTCCGTAAACAGAAAAATCATCCATGAAAACCTCAACAATCTTTTCACAAAAGTCAGAGAATATAGCCATCATACATCTTTGAAAGGTAGCAGGTGCATTGCATAAACCAAAAGGCATACGTCTATAAGCAAAGGTATCGAAAGGGCAAGTAAAAGTGGCCTTTTCTTGATCCTCTTTTGACACAGGTATTTGAGAGAAACCAGAATAACCATCTAGAAAGCAGAAGTGTGTGTGTTTGGATAGTCTTTCTAGCATTTGATAAATAAAAGGTAGAGGGTAATGATCTTTCCTAGTAGCTTTATTTAATTTCCTAAAATCAATTACCATTCTATATCCTGTAACAATTCTTTGCGGGATCAATTCATTTTTATCATTAGGAACAACGGTAATACCTCCTTTCTTAGGAACACAATGAACGGGGCTAACCCATCTACTATCAGCAATAGGATAAATTATACCTGCCTCCAGAAGCTTTAGTATTTCATTTCTTACCACTTCTTTCATTTTAGGATTTAACCGTCGTTGGTGATCAACAACTGGTTTAGCATCAGGCTCCATATTAATTTTATGCTGACATAGAGTGGGACTAATGCCCTTAAGATCATCAAGAGTATATCCAATAGCAGCACGGTGCTTCCTCAGAGTTTTTAATAATCTCTTTTCTTCATGCTCTGAAAGGTTAGCACTAATAATAACAGGATATATCTCCTTTTCATCAAGATAAGCATATTTCAGAGTGTCAGGTAATTGTTTAAGCTCAAACACGGGATCACCCTTGGGTGGAGGAGGATCCCCAAGTATTTCAACAGGCAGGTTGTGTTTCAAAATAGGTTGTTGATCAAAGAAAATCTTATCTATTACATTCCTTTCATTCATATGCATATCATTTTCATGGTCTAGCAAATATTGTTCTAAGGGATCAGTAGGAGGCACATCAATAGAAGCAAGACCAATAATTTCATCTTTACTAGGCAATTCTTTGTCATGGGGTTGTCTACGAAATTTAGAGAAATTGAACTCATGAGACACATCCCCGAAACTTACAGTAACAGTTTCTTTCTCACAATCAATCTTAGCAATAGTGTCTACCAAATATAATGGGACAAAAATCATCTTGTGGGGAACCAAGAACAAGAAAATCAGTAGGATACTTTATTTTCCCATACAAGACTTCAACATCTCTAACAATCCCAATAGGTGCAATAGTGTCTCTATTAGCCAGCTTAATGGTAACATCAATTTTCTCTAATTCAGCTGGTGCAATATCATTCATAATTTCTTGGTATAAGGAAAAGGGAATTGCACTCACACTAGGACCCACATCACATAAGCCATGATAACAATGATCTCCTATTTTAACAGAAACAACAAGCACGCCAACAATAGGTCTATGTTTACCTTTAGTATCAGGTCTAGCAATTCTAGCAGCTTCATCACAGAAATGAATAACATGCCAATCAATATTATCAACCAAGAGATCTTTAACCATAGCAATACTAGGTTCAACTTTAATTTGTTCAGGGGGCGTAGGTGTTCTAGTACAACTCTTACGAACCACAGTTGAAGCTTTAGCATGTTCCTTTATTCTAACAGGGAAAGGTGGTTTCTCAATATAAGCGGTAGGAACAACATGATCAACATTATAAGTAATGGTTTCTTCTTCAACTTTAATAGGTTCAACTACTTTCACTTCAATGGGAGGATGATATATAAACCACTTCTCCTTAGGGAGATCAACATGAGCAGCAAAAGATTCACAGAAAGAAGCTACTATCTCAGAGTCAAGTCCATATTTAGTGCTAAATTCACGAAAAGCATCGGTGTCTATAAAGGATTTAACACAATCAAACTTAAGGTTTATACCTGACTCCTTACCTTCGTCGTGTTCCCAATCTTCAGAGTTGCATTTAATTCTTTCCAATAAGTCCCATTTGAATTCAATATCTTTCTTCATAAAGGAACCAGCGCAAGAAGTATCAAGCATGGATTGATCATTACGAGAAAGCCGAGCATAAAAATTCTGAATAATAATTTCTCTCGGGAGCTCATGATTGGGGCATGAATATAACATTGACTTAAGCCTCCCCCAAGCTTGAGCGATTCTTTCTCCTTCACGAGGCCAAAAATTATAAATATAATTCCGATCACGATGAACCAGATGCATAGGATAAAACTTCTGATGAAATTCCAATTTCAATCGGTTGTAGTTCCATGATCCAATATCATCACATAGCTTATACCATGTCAATGCCTTCTCCTTCAAAGATAAAGGAAAGACCTTCTTCTTGACATCATCCTCAGGCAAACCTGCAAGCTTAAATAATCCACAAACTTCATCCACATAGATTAGATGCAAATCAGGATGTAGTGTTCCATCTCCTGCATAAGGATTAGCTAGCAGTTTCTCTATCATGCCCGAAGGAATTTCATAATAAATATTTTCAGTAGGTGCAGTAGGTTGAGGAGCACCTCTTTGTGCTTCCGGTCGAGGTGAAGATACCCCAAACAAGCCCCTCAAAGGATTATTTTCCATAATAACAAGTGACAGTAAATTTCAGCACACTATATAAATTTTTCCTTACCAAGTTCCACTCACCAAAGGCGCTTCACACCCCGGCAACGGCGCCACAAAAGAGTCTTGATGACCCACAAGTATAGGGGATCTATCGTAGTACTTTCGATAAGTAAGAGTGTCGAACCCAACGAGGAGCAGAAGGAAATGACAACCGGTTTTCAGTAAGGTATTCTCTACAAGCACTGAAATTATTGGTAACAGATAGTTTTGTGATAAGATAATTCGTAACGGGTAGCAAGTAACAAATGTAACACAGGTGCATCAAGGTGGCCCAATCCTTTTTGTTGCAAAGGACAAGCTTGGACAAACTCTTATATAAAGCAAAGCGCTCCCGAGGACACATGGGAATTTCTGTCAAGCTAGTTTTCATCATGCTTATATGATTCGCGTTCGTTACTTTGATAATTTGATATGTGGGTGGACCGGTGCTTGGGTGCTGTCCTTACTTGGACAAACCTCCCACTTATGATTAACCCCTCTCGCAAGCATCCGCAACTACGAAAGAAGAATTAAGATAAATCTAACCATAGCATGAAACATGTTGGTCCAAATCAGCCCCTTACGAAGCAACGCATAAACTAGGGTTTAAGCTTCTGTCACTCTAGCAACCCATCATCTGCTTATTACTTCCCAATGCCTTCCTCTAGGCCCAAATAATGGTGAAGTGTCATGTAGTCGACATTCACATAACACCACTAGAGGAGAGACAACATACATCTCATCAAAATATCGAACGAATACCAAATTCACATGATTACTTATAACAAGACTTATCCCATGTCCTCAGGAACAAACGTAACTACTCACAAAGCATATTAATGTTCATAATCAGAGGAGTATTAATTATCATTAAGGATCTGAACATACGATCTTCCACCAAGTAAACCAACTAGCATCAACTACAAGGAGTAATCAACACTACTAGCAACCCACAGGTACCAATCTGAGGTTTTGAGACAAAGATCGGATACAAGAGATGAACTAGGGTTTGGAGAGGAGATGGTGCTGGTGAAGATGTTGATGGAGATTGACCCCCTCTCGATGAGAAGATCGTTGGTGATGACGATGGCTTCGATTTCCCCCTCCGGGAGGGAAGTTTTCCTGGCAGAACAGCTCCGCCGGAGCCCTAGATTGGTTCTGTCCAAGTTCCGCCTTGAGACGGCGGCGCTTTGTCCCGAAAGCTCCCTTATGATTTTTTCCAGGTCGAAACCCTCCATATAGCAGAAGATGGGCACCGGGGGCCTGCCAGGTGGGCCACAAGCCACAGGGGCGCGCCTAGGGGGGTAGGGCGCGCCCCCTGGCTTGTGACTGCCTTGTGGGTCCCCTCTGGTATATTCTTCACCCAATATTTTTTATATATTCCAAAATAATTCTCCATAGATTTTCAGGACTTTTGGAGTTGTGCAAAATAGGTATCTCTGATTTGCTCCTTTTCCAGTCCAGAATTCCAGCTGCCGGCATTCTCCCTCTTCATGTAAACCTTGTAAAATAAGAGACAAAAGGCATAAGTATTGTACCATAATGTATATTAACAGCCCATAATGCAATAAATATCGATATAAAATCATGATGCAAAATGGACGTATCAATCGACATGTTGTTGTCCTTGGGCATATCAAGAATAACAAAGTCTGTTAAGATAGAAACATTTGCAACCACAAGTGGAACATCCTCGCAAATTCCAATAGGTAAAGAAGTGGATTTATCAGCCATTTGCAAAGATATCTCAGTAGGTGTAAGCTTATTCAAATCAAGTCTTTTAAATAGAGAGAAAGGCATAACAATAACACAAGCTCCTAGATCACATAAAGCAATTTTAACATAGTTTCGTTTAATGGAGCAAGGTATGGTTGGTACCAGGATCTCCCAACTTCTTATGCACTCCTCTATCAAAAGAATAATTACCAAGCATAGTAGCAATTTCAGTTTCCGGTATTTTTCTTTTGTTGACAATAATATCCTTCGTATACTTAGCATATGGACGCATTTTCAAAATATCCCACCTCTCTTCATCAATCAACTATCGGTTAGCCTATGTTGAGCCTAAATGTTTATTCGTTCACATGATATGTGCTATTCTTGGAGTGTCATTTTTGTTTAGTTTGCTGTTTTAAATAAAATAATCAGATCTAAAAATCTTTATTGAGAGAGAGAGAGAGTCCTCACATAGCTACATGATTGTTTGACTACTCATTGTTCTTCACTTATATTCTTTTGAGAGTAGTTTGATGTGCTTCCCTTTTATCCTAAAGGTAAACTGTGAATGAATGAAATATCATAAATTTGAAATTATCAATATGCTTTATGCATAGTAGTAGTTTCACATTTGGTTTAGAAAGTAAAATCTATTGAAGTTTGACAATCACAATATTGGTCATACGAGCAATTCATGAATGATTAGTATAAGGAAGAGAACTTTCACACACAAATATATTATCTTGGACATCTTTTATGATTGTGATTACCCATTAATAATTTTAAACCTTGATCAAATAGTTGAAGTTGGACAAGGAAGACAACGTAATGGTTATGTTTGGGTATATTTGCATAGAAGTTATATTGTTATGGATCCTCCAACATGTGGTGCTTGCTTAGAACCTTTTGCTAGCCAAAACTTCATACTAAGTAGAGATACTACTTGTGCATCCAAATCCTTGAGACATGTTTCTTCCATGAGAGTCCACCATACCTACCTATATATGGTATTTCATTGCCATTCCAAGTAAATTTGCATGTGCCACCTCTAAACATTCAAATAAACATCTGTTTTGTGTACTCGTACCGCTCATGGATCGATGGGGCGGTCATTATCTTCCATGCTAAGCGGGTTATTCTCAAGATGAGTGTTTATTCACTTGTCATTGCATAAGAGAGGCTGGTAAAAAGGGTGTGCCCAGTCCTGCATAATACAAAAATTAATGAACAAAAACTCCCCCTAGAAAGTTGATTGTTTGGACGGCAACCATGGATTTGGCCAGCCATGGAATGTGTTTGGATGGTGGAGGGGGAGTAAAATTTCAATTTTGTTTGGGATGGAAGACATTGAAAACTATGTTGCGATGTTGACAGGAAAAGTACACCACTCAAAATTACATATTCATCTCTTTTTTAAACAATGAGCTCTGGCACCTCTCCAAATCCCTGCTTCCCTATGCGAAGGGACAATCTATTTACTTTTATGTTATTTACTTTTCATGTTGAGTCAACTTCTTATTCCAACCTCAATCAATTAGTTGGCAAGCATCATGTGGTGGGGAAAGATCCAAACACATATATCCAATCAAATATATTTGATCATGATTCATTACTGTTGACAATTATCTTCATGATAAGTATATTGGGAGGCGAAACATTAAGCCCCTGTCTTTCTCTGTGTTCGATGGATGTTGTTTGTTCTAAATATATGCTTTGAGTATTAGCAATCATAGAAGACTATATGATAATTGAGTATGTGGAGCTCTTACTTAGACTTGATGATGCATTGAAATTGTTTGGTGACTAAGAACATATGGTGTTAAGTTTCAAGAGAGTGTATTGTTTGGACCATGTCATGTGAATTGATTGCTACTTGATCATGAGAAGTTTTATGAGAAAAAAGTTGTTGTTTATGATGCTAGAAAAGTGAATGAAATTATCATTGATCAAACTTATATACTATGCTAGCATTCACACTTCATAAATTATTTCTTTTATCATTTACCTACTCGAGGACGAGTAGGAATTAAGCTTGGGGATGCCGATACGTCTCCAACGTATCGATAATTTATGAAGTATCCATGCCATGTTTGCCTATCCTTACAATACTTTTGTATGGTTTTGATGCACTTTATTTGATTTATTTAGAACTAAGCCGGACTGACACTGTTTTTAGCAGAATTACCATGGTGTTGTTTTTTGTGCTGAAAATAAAAGTTCTCGGAATCGCCCACAACTTTTTTATGATTTTTTCTGGAGGAAATAAGAAATACTGGAGTGAAGAACCACCGAAGGGCAGCCACCTATGGGCCACAAGCCAACAGAGCACGCCCACCCCCTAGGCACGCCCTGATGGCTTGTGGGGCCCATGTGGCTCCGGCTGGCATGATTTCAACGCTGAAAAATCCTATATATACAGAAACCTTCAGAAATTAACCTAGAACTTCCGCTCCGCCGGCGCAACCCTCTGTATCGAAGAAAAACCCATTTGGAGCCTTTCAAGAACTGTGCCGGAGAGGGGAAATCATCACCGGTGGCCATCTTCATCATCCCAGTGGAGGACATGACGAGGAGGGAGTAGTTCACCCTCGGGGCTGAGGGTATGTACTAGTACCTATGTATTTAATCTCTCTCTCTCTCTCTCATGTTCTTGAAATGGCACGATCTTGATGTATCACGGGCTTTGTTAATATAGTTGGATCATATGGTGTTCTTCTCTTGCTATCTTGTTGGGATGAATTCAATCTTTCCCTTTGAGATTTTGTAGTGTCTCATTGAATATTGGATTCGATATCACTTGATATATGTTTTAGTACTCAACTTGCGGATTCCCGTGGTGTCAATGGGGTAATCTATGCATAGGGGTTGATACACGATCTTGTGTTACTTTCTCTGATAGAAAGCTTGAGGTACTCTTTGAAGTTCTTTGTGTTGGATTGAATATGATGAATCTAAAATTGTTTGATGCATGTCGAATAATTGACCCACGGATACTTGAGGTGACATTGGAGTATCTAGATGATATTAGGGTGACTGATATGCATCATAGGTGTTATTTTGGTACGAACTATATGGCTGTTTGTGACACCTATAGGAATAGCCCAATAGATTGATCGGAAAGGGTAACTTTCAGGTTGTTATACTACCTACAACAATTTCATCTTATGTTCTCCGCTAGATAGGAACTTTGGAGTGATTCTTTGTTGCAAGTGTAGGGATGATCATAGGATCCTATTATGTTAGCATTGTTGAGAGATTGCACTAGTGAAAGTATGTACCCTAGGCCTTATTTCCAAGCATTTATACAACGTCTTGGTCAATGTTTGCTACCTTTCTGTTTTCATATTTTAATTTTACAAAAACCTATATCTACCATCTGTATTACAGTTGTATCACCATCTCTTCGCCGACCTAGTGCACCTATACAATTTGCCATTGTATTGGGTGTGTTGGGGACACAAGAGATTTCTTATATTTGATTGTAGGGTTGTTTGAGAGAGACCATTTTCATCCTACACCTCCCACGGATTGATAAACATTAGGTCATCCACTTGAGGGAAAATTGCCACTGTCCTACAAAACTCTGCGCTTGGAGGCCCAACAGAGTCTACAAGAAAAAAGTTGCGTAGTAGACATCACTTAACAATGTAATTATAAAATTCATCCATGCATTGACTTGGAGTCTTATTATAAGGTATATCATTTTCATTAAAGGTATGAAGAGAATATACATCTACTACCTGTGTCGGGGGGTCAAGTCCATGTATTTCCTCGATAGGTGGTAATTTCTTGACATCTTCAGTTTTAATACCTTTCTCTTTCATAGATCTTTTTGCTTTTTGCATATCTTCAGGACTGAAGAATAGAATACCTCTCTTCTTTTGAATAGGTTCTGGCGGTGGTTCAGGAAGTGTCCAATCATCGTCATTCTGCAATATTTTATTTAATAGTTCTTCAGCTTGTCCAACAGTTCTTTCCCTGAAAACACAACCAGCACAACCATCTAGGAAATCCCTTGAAGCATCGGTTAGTCCATTATAAAAGATATCAAGGATTTCATTTTTCTTGAGAGGATGATCAGGCAAAGCTCTAAGTAACAGGAGAAGCCTCCCCCAAGCTTGAGGGAGATTCTCTTCTTCAATTTGCACAAAGTTAAATATTTCGTGTAAAGCAGCTTGTTTCTTATGAGCAGGAAAATATTTTTCAGAGAAGTAATAAAGCATATCCTGGGGACTACGCACACAACTAGTAGCAAGAGAAAGGAACCATTCTTTAGCCTCGCCCTTTAGCGTGAAAGGAAAAAAGCATAAGGATAAAGTAATAGCGCATCTTTTCCTCATGAGTAAACAAAGCAGCAATATCATTCAATTTGGTGAGATGTCCGACAACAGTTTCAGTTTCATAACCATGGAAAGGATCAGATTCAACTATAGGGACTAACTCAAGGTCTACAGAGATTTCATAATCCTTATCAGTAACAAATATAAGAGAAGTAGGAAATTTAGGATCACGTTTCATTTTCTCTATCATAGATTTTTCTTTCAGTTTGCATACTAGTTTCCTCAAGTCATCTCTATTCTCACAAGCAAGAAAGTCCCTAGCTACTTCCTCATCCATAACATAACCTTCAAGTACATAAGGCAATTCATATTTATTGGGAGAGAGAGGTGTAGTAGGTTATTCAAAATTTTCATCAATTCCAGCATTTTCAAGTTCTTTAGCTTTAGCAATATGAGCATCAAGTAATTCATTCAGTGGCACAGTTTTAGTTTCATCACGTGTAGCAGTAGTAGTATCATTGATTTCAGAGGTAGCATCATCAAGTTCATGTGACATATCAGAACGATCAATAGGTGGTGGTGTAACAAGCTGATTCAAAACAGTATGTGAATCAAAAGCAGAGCTAGATGGCAGTTCGTTACCTCCTCTCGTGCGAGAGGGGATGATCTTGGTTCGAGTATCTTTTAGATTCTTCATAGTGCCAATTGGATATACTCAAGTTAACACAATAAATATAGCTATGCTCCCCGGCAACGGCGCCAGAAAAAGGTCTTGATAACCCACAAGTATAGGTGATCACGACAATCTTCATGGGTAGTATTTCACCCTAATTTATTGATTTGACACAAGGGGAGCCAAAGAATATTTATCGGCCATAGCAGTTGAGTTTTAAATTCAACCATACCTAGGATATCTCTCTGCATTAAAGATTTACTAGCATGGCAAATAATAGTAGTGACAGTAATAGTGACAGTGATAGCAGCAGTTTTGTAATAGTTGTGACAGTAGCAACGGCAGTAGTAACTTAGCAAGATTCAATATGTAAAAAGCGTAGGCACGTGGATCGGTGATGGATAATGATTTAGATGACATCAACCAGGTAACAGTTACACACTAGGGCGACAAAGAACTAGCTCCAATTCATCAATGTAATGTAGGCATGTATTCCGTATATAGTCATACATGCTTGCGATAAGAACTTGCATGACATCTTTTGTCCTACCCTCCCGTGGCAGCGGGGTCCTATTGGAAACTAGCGGATATTAAGACCTACTTTTAATATAGAACCGGAACAAAGCATTAACACATGGTGAATACATGAACTCCTCAAACTACGACAATCACGGGAAAGAATCCCAATTATTGTCACCTTGAGGTATGCGAATCATGACACGTAATAGGTGACTATAACTTACTTGCAAGATAGGATCCAAATCACTCTTATATTCGTGAAAACATAATAGGTTCGGATTGAAATCATGGTACTCAAGCCCTAGTTACAAGCATTAAGCATAGCAAAGTCATAGCAACATCAATCTCAGAACATAGTGGATACTAGGGATCAAGCCCTATCAACTTAACTCGATTACATGATCAATCTCATCCAATCCCATCACCGTCCAGCAAGCCTACAAAGGAATTACTCACTCATGGTGGTGAGTATCATGGAATTGTCAATGGAGAAGGGTTGGTGATGACGACAACGACGAATCCCCCTCTCCGGAGCCCCAAACGGACTCCAGATCAGCCCTCCCGAGGAAGAATAGGAGGTGGCGGAGGCTCCGTCTCGTAAAACACGATGAAATCTTCTCGCCTATTTTTTCTCCGAAGATATGAACTTATAGGACTGGAATTAGGGTCGAGGGAGCTGCGTGGGCCCACCACACAACAGGGCGCTGCTAGGGGCTGGGTCGCGCCCTGTTGCCTTGTGCCCCCCTAGCAGCCCTCCTCTGGTGGTTCTTCGCTTCATAATTCATTATATATTCCTGAAAATTTCACAACAAGTTTCGTCCAATTCTGAGAACTTTTATTTCTGCACAAAAATAACACCTAGGTAGTTCTGCTGAAAACAGCATCAGTCCGGGTTAGTTACATTGAAATCATGCAAATTAGAGTCCAAAAGAAGAGCAAAGTGGTTGGAAAAGTACATACGTTGGAGACATATCAATCGCCTCCGGGCCCAGTGTCTCAATGGGCCCCGCGTCGCTTCATCCCCTGTGCGTTGAACACGCGCGCCGCGCGCCTGTGGGCGACTGTCGGCCTAGTGGCAACTAGAGTACCATGGCCCGTTTGCCGTTGGCCTCAAGGACGACGCTTGGGCCGGCCCACAGAAGACAGATCTGCCGAGCCTCGCGAGGGCCAGGTCTGCCGAGGCCCCTTTGCCACAGGGTCAAGCCCTGCCGAGGCCGCGAGGCACCAGATCACCTCGCGAGGCTCTCCGCGCGAGGCTCCCTCGCGAGGTTGGAAGGACACCAGCCGCGGGGCATAGCAACCACCACGTGGATGACGTCGCGCTGTTAGGGCAAGGACGGCGGGGCACAACAAAAGTCATGTTACCATTTTGGTGATAAGGGAGCAACGGCGAATGCCTCCCCCAAAAGCAGGTTCCCAAAGCTTTCCATGCCGGTGAAAGAGGATCAGGACGGATCGGCGCGCCAGGACAAAGGTCATCGCCGTGCCCACACGCACGTCATGAAGACTGCTTTGCAAGGGGAAGACCACCTTTAGTCAGGATAGGCATGAGCTCTGGTCCCCTGTCAAATTGCTGCCTTGTGGCCACCCTTTCCCGCCGATATTTTCCTGGGACAGGGCTAGCTCCATGTAAGGGGATCGGGCCATTCTCTCCCCCACACCTCGTGTACTCGAGCCACAAGCTCCTCATCAGAGAGCAATCAAATCACAAGCAGGGGTAGGGTTTTACACCGCACGGTGGCCCAAACCTGGGTAGCTCGCTCATCCCCGTTGTTTCTGGTGAGAAGGAGTGCGCTCATCGCCTATCTTGATGTGCTAGTCATCGTGTTGCAGGTCGCCAAGCCAAGCCCCCTAGTGTTCGAACCTTGTTATTGGACGCAGATCCCAGACTCCGACAGTGCTCCCTTTATCCCCTACCGAACAGTCAGGAACATAGGGGGTAAGCATAGGAGCCAGGCAACCCAGCTTGGAAAAATCTTAAGGCAAACTGATGCATATGATGGCTTTAAAACGTTTACAGAGGGAAGGTGGCACACATATAGTAAACATGAGTGCATAGAAAATGAGTTAGGGCTTTATTTACGAAAGCCCCCAGGGCGTTATGCGTTGCACATTTAGGGATGCTTCCGATGTACCCGACATAACTCGGCTATACCAAGCACTACCTATATTTGACAACCTTAAAAGTACAAAGGGGCTAGAAAAGCCAGAGTTGCTTTATGCTAACTAAACATAGTATTAAACTATAGCAAAAAAATGCAGAGGGTGCTTCTGTCAGCCGTAAAAATGTTGAGGCCGTGCAACATTCCATGGATTTGGCTCCATCCGGTTGTCCTTAGGATCTCGGAGGAAAAATGCCCCTCTAGTGAGTACCTAGTCGAATGAACGACCCTTCCTATTTAAGCGGAAGCTTGTGTTTCTGCTTCTACTCAAAACCATGTCTCCAACATTGTATGCCTTAGCCCAGACCTCCCTGCTTTGACAATACCTTGCCTGCTGCTAGTTAAAGGGTAGAACGCGCTCTGTGCAGCGACGTGCTATACAAACGGTTTTTAACCCCTTTCCGCGACGTAGTTTTAAACCATCGCCTTGCCTGTGTGGGCGATAGGGGTGGCCATCCCACATGACATAGAAAAATCATCAATGATGGTGACCGATGAACGCAAATGTTTGAGAAAACTAAGCATATGGGATGTCCACATCTATCACAAACGAGAGTCGTCGGTCAACCGTTTGAGATATGTCATACTTCCCATACGGTTCATCTTTGCTACGCGTGTGAGATCGGATTACCATCACATGCGCTACTCTGTGGTGAACTGTTTACGATGTGTGCCGCATCACAAACAATTCATGATTGTAAATCGTGTAGGATAAGGAGTATATCACAAACACCCAAATTTTCCGACTTGTTTGCGATTTTGTAACTAAGAAGATAATTTAACCGTTGTATGAGTGTTGGATAAGTTTAAGAAACGTCTGAATTTCGTACTCGTGTCAGACAGGATAAATATTGCACGCGCAATTCCGTGGTGCAACGTTTATGATGCATATTACATCACAACAAGTTTATAATTTTGAACTGTGTGCGATAGATATTCTATCACCAACGCTGAATTCGGTTGCACTGTTTGCGATATTGTCTTTCATCACACATGGTTTGCAAACAACAATTGAGTGCGTGGTCGCCCACGTTTTCTATCTATGAAACGTGTCAGATTGTGAGGTATTTCACAAACGTTGAAATTTACAAACCGTGTGTGACGTAATGACCCACAGAGCACCTTTTTCTATTTTAATCGCTACAATTTAAAATTATACATAATTTGAATTTGAAAATGTAGGGAATAGCTTTTTACATGTCCACAGATAGATAGGTTCAACAAACAATGCTTTATTTTATTCACAGGTACAAAGTTCAAGAATTACGTCAACAAAAGAATTACACAAGCACGAAATAAAGAATAATGAACGACGGTTGAATGCTTGTATTAAAGACGGTAAATAAAGAGGCAAAAGATATTCTGGTTGCTATAAAAGGTGAAGCGGAATGCCCGTAGTGTGCCCTCCTCCATGTCGAATGCACACACGACTCTAGTCCAACCCCTTGTGATGACCGACGGCCCATCCGTCAATATCTTCATGAGGACTTCGAGAAAGTCATTGTAATCTAGGAGAAATACATGTACATTTGCATGTCCAACAATCATGTAGTTTGAGAGGTGATCTTGAGTAAACAGCGTTGGGAACCACTTCAAAGGAAAAAGATACATACATTGTCAGCTAACAACTCATTATGGGCAGTAAAAAGGCTACAGAGTTTTGAGTTCATATAAAGTAGATCATTGTTGTCTTGGAAAAACTGTAAATAAATAGTTTAATTGCCACATTTTGACCCATTTTCCTAAAATTCTTTATTACTTACCTCGCACGATGGTGGTTCATGAATATCTCATTGCCCCATACGAAAAAATAGGTCTAAGCGCGGATATTTACCGGTGACATATGTACCTACAAGCAACAAGAATATTAGAAGCTAAACTGCAATTGCACAACGATGTAGTACAATACTCTCTCCGAACCACTATATAAAATATAATTACATCCAATATACTAACATATTGGATGTATTAACATCTTTTGTTATGGGGCGGAGGGAGTATAACATGGGAAACAAATATAGCCATGGGAACCAAAAACCAAAATAGGCATATGCTCACTATAACAGGATTAACAACAACCAATTATAGTCATTCATAATGGTATTGTTGAGATTGCATAGAACAAAGCTTGTACTTAAACATCAAATTGTATAATTGAACATCACAGAGTGAAAAAACAGGGGGTGTATTACCTAGACCAGGCTTAATAGGAAACAAATATGGCCATTGAACTGGTATTGATCAAATTGTACTGCACATTACGAATAACTAAATAAACAAGGCATACTACAAACAACCAAATATAGCAATCGAAACTGGACAAATGCTAAACACAAACAACCAAAAATGTTTAAAGGAGGCATATGCTCACTACAATAGACTTAACAGCAACCAAATAGTCATTCATCTCGGTATTGTTGAAAATGCATAGAGCGTACCATGTACTTAAACATCAAATTGTATGATTGAACATCACATTGTGAGAAAACGTAAATAAATAGGGGCTTGTTAACTACACCAACTTTAACAGGAACCAAGTGTATGATTGAACAACCAAATCTAGCAATTGAAACTAGACATATGTTCACTACAAACAACCAAAAATAGCTAAACAATGTATATGCTCACTACAGACAACCAAACATATGCATTCGTGAAATTGAACTGAACAATTCATACTCCAGCATATCAAATTGCACTTTTGAACATTACATTTTGCATGACTGAAAAAGTTTAACACGGCATGGTTAAAACCTAGCCTGGCAAAAGCTACAAGCACGATCATATGAAGTTTTCCCCCTTTGAGGAGGCACGGCAAGCAAATCATGGGTTTCCTCAATTGTCACATATGGGCTCATTCCCCTTGGAAGAGCCTGGATGGTGGGTGTGCACCGTGTGCTCCCTGTTGTCGTAGCTTGGCTCCTTCCCTTTGGAAGAGCACGGCTGCAGGGGTGCCCTCCCTGATGTCATGGATGGGCTATTTCCCCCTGGAAGATACGGAAAGGGCGCCCTTGTTGTCGTTGTCATCATCAGTGATGCATGACTTGGCAGCTGACGATGCCGAGACACCGCCATGGAACGCGACCTTCAGAAATGAAGGCAAATTCCTGACAACAAGGCAGAGTAGATCAACGGCGGGGCCATGGAGGATATCCACGTGGGTTGAACCCGAGGGGTGAGGGTGCGCCACTTAACCTGTGGCATAGCCCGCGTCAAGCCGTCGCTCTCGACGAGCTCGATGTCGTAGCCGGCTGCCGCGACATATAGATATGCGTGGGCCCGCTTATTTAAAGCCCCGACCAGTCATCGTAGTGAGCTTCCCCGGGGGCTTTGGCGGCCACCTCGTCGTCGTCCAGCGGACAGGCCTCGATATACCTCTTTTTTGCCATTCGCTCCTTGATCTCCCCGGGAAGTGTAGTCGGGCTTAGGCTGCAACGCTCTGGAGTGAGGGTGGGGATATGGATGGGGATCTATGGGAAAAGGGGGTGTTTCGCAGGCCGGCACAAGGGGTTGGACCAGGGTGTTGCATGAATTCGACATGGATGAGCACTACTATCAAATGCGTACACGACTCTAGTCCAACCCCTTCTGATGGATCTTCATGAGGACAGTCGGACCTGGCGGCGGCGGCGGTGAGCTAGCTAGGGTTCGAGCGAGGGAGGAGTAGTGTGTGTGTGTGAGCGGAGGTTTTCCTCTTTTTTTTGACGTAATCCGAGCAAAGTTTTTGTGGTGGTGGGGGGCACGTGGTGTTTGAGGAAATGCCGCGTCTCCTAAAAATTTTACTAGGCGGGAGTGTAATGCCGGGATGCCGGGGCTACTAAAAATTTAGATTACGGGATTGAAGCAGCGCGGCCTGCGCGGGAGCAACAAACATCGCACACTGCCCAAACATAATAAATGTGTGCTATCAAATAGGAAAAAACCGTGGAACCGCCATTTTTCAAATCTCTCAAGGCGGTAGATATTTTTGAGATTGTGAGGGAGGTCTCATGGAGCCCAATCGTGTGACCGTGCTGATGTGACAGGGCACGGCCGTGGCACACGGGCAGTCAGAGCCTCGGAGGAATGGTGTATGTTGAGTGTACAATCACAAAGAGTCATTTTGTTCAAATCATCTGCTATTTACTCCTATAATAATAATATAAATGAGCATTTCGCCAAAAAAATGCAGAAAATGGGTCAGAACACAAACACACCTGCATGTGGAACAAAAATATGTATGCAAAGGGTGCTTTGATATGTTCAAATACCCAATGCCCAACTTTAATGTGGCACATGTCTCGTGTGCCGCCACTTCGTGTGGGCAAGAGGGAATCATAGCTACGAATACATGCCCCAACTAGGTCTCGTGTCTCACCCTGCCTTAACACGAAAATGAAACCTACATAAATCCAGCATGGTCAAACCACCCCCGTCTCGCTTCTGGTCGAAGGTGGACGGTGGCACATTGCGCCTCGCAACACTGACATCCCCGATTTATAGTTCGTACACGCATTATAGTCCCCCCCCACATGCACAGAGAGAGAGAGAGAGAGAGAGAGAGAGAGAGACTTCGAGTCTTTTGGCGGGCATCTCACCAAGACTTTCTCTAACACGGACCAAAGAATCAACCTTGGTCAAACCTCTCTCATTGTCGGTCGAAGTGATGCATGTCCACCGAGGCCCACGAATGGGGCGTGTCGTGGATAACCACGAGGTGGAGTGTCCGAAGACATCCATCACAATGCATGTGGCACACACATATGTCCAGAATTGTTGAGTTGCGTTTGAATTAATTAATATATATACCTGATACGCAACTTTGATGGCACATGCTTTGGAACCGACCCCCCCCCCCCACACACACACACAAGAGCGAGGGTTCATGACGCGTCTAGCTAGTCTGTCGAGCACCGATGGGAACGACTCATGCATACGTAGTCGTGCGCTCAGACTTTGGTAATTAGGAAACTCATTGACCTAATATATATACAGCCGGTCTATTCTGGTAATATTAACATAATAGTTATTCTGCTAACACTTACGAACTGCACGCACAATGCGAGGGCACTGCACTTTCTGTAGCAAAGGTACTGCAATACAGAGACTAGTGAACTTCGTGTCGAAAAAAACTGCACGACACTGTTTTTCGCGACACCAAAATCCACAAGTGAACCGCATCAGACAGAAAACCGCACTGCATCAGGTAGTCAAGTGCACTGCATTTTTTTAATGCATTTTTGTTTCAAATATAGTGTACTCAAAAGTCCTTTATAGTGGACTTTTGTTCTAAATGGAGTGTACTGAAGAGTCCTTGGTAGTGGTCTTTCTTTTTTAGACCAAAGTGCACCGCATTTACATGTTTTTTGAAATGCATTTTGTTTTAAATAAAGTGTACTGAAAAGTCCTTCGTAGTGGACTTTTGTTCTAAATGGAGTGTACTGAAGAGTCCTTCGTAGTGCACCACATTTGCATGTTTTTAAAATTCATTTTATTTTAAACGGAGTGTGCTAAAAAGTCCTTCATAGTGGACTTTTTGTAAGACCAAAGTGCACTGCATTTGCATTTTTTTTAAATGCATTTTGTTCTAACTGGATTGTGCTGAGGAGTCTTTCATAGTGGACCTTTATTTTAGAGCAAAGTGCACGGCATGGTTGAAAAGAACGTTGGACTCGATGGAAGAATATGCGGCATCAGAGGTGTGGGTGCCGCGCTGGGCACCAAGGTGCAGGCACTAGACGCGCTACTCGGGTGGACCGCATCGACGTGCCTACCATCCTGCACACGCACATGCCGCAAACTGCTTGGGGGCAGAGGGGCCGGTGATGGGGCTCCTCATCCTTCTCCCCTGCTGGACGGCGTGGGACGGGGTGAGCACCCCATCCGAACTGCATGACACCATGGACCCTGTTGGAACTGATGGTCGTCTGGGGAGGTGCTGCTCCTCCGCCTATAGCCGCCACTCAGGGATGGGGCAGCGTCAGCCGCGCAGCTAGCTGGCGAGGCAGGGGCTCAGTGGGGTGGGGGTGGGAGGCCGTCTCCACCTTAACCGGGCGGCGGTGGTGGCTGGCCATGTTGGAATCCCAGATCGAGAGCAGCCCCTATGGCGGCTGTTGAGGCACCGTGCAGTGGATCCTCGCCGGATCCGGTAGGGACATGGGATGGAGGTGATGCGGTAGGTGGAGAGAGCCGACACAGCCGAGGCGCGGCGGCGCGGTAGGTGGATGACGACGGGGCGGCACGGGGATGGATCTTTTGGGTCGACACATGGTGGTGGCCGGGGCAGGTTGCGCGGGGTGGTTACCAGGGGCGAGCAGCGTGGGGTGGTTACCAGGGGCGGGCGGCACTGGGTGGTGGCCGGGGCGGGCCGCGCGTGGGAGGGAGGTGGGGTGGTGGCGCGGTGGAGGGAGGTGGGCCGGGATTGGGTGGGCGCGGCCCCGGCTGAAGGAAGGAGGTGGAGGGAGTGGGTGGAGGGGACATGTCGTGGGTGGAGACAGTTTTCTCGGGTTGCTATGCGGTCCGGGTGTGGTGGATCGAGTAGTACAGAAGTGTTAGCAGAATAAGTTAGTGTTAGTAGAATAAGACTCTTAAGGGGTGTTATTAGAATAGACCCACCCTATAAATATATATCGTTGTCAGTCAATGTCATGGACATCCACGCGGGCCCATGAATGGCTTCCCATCGACAACCTTATGATGGAGTGTCCGAAGACAACCACCGTCTAAGCGTGGATCAACATATGCATGGAAATATTGTGTGATGTTTAATTACCCAACACACAAACTTTGATGTGGCACCCTTTCTAATCACAAAGTCCCCACGCGGAGCGAGGTTCACGACACATAGTGTATATATGCCCCCCCCCCAATTCGAGCCGACGGGAGGCATTCATGCCTACACATGCGCTCAAATTATAGCATGTGTAATCTCACACCAGGACCTACTGTAACACAAACCAAAAAAGAATCCACGGTAATTAATCTCTCTCGTTGCGGTAAAGTGATGGACCACACACGAGGCCAAAGATGGGAGTGACGATGATAACTGCGCGAGGGGGGCGATGTCCGATGACAGCCACCGCCTCCATGTTGTCCTAACATATGTATGGAGGTGATGTGTGATGTTTTGAATACCCAATGCACACCTTTGATGTGTCACCTTCGCAAAGCCCCCCCCCCTCCCGGAGGTGCATGGCGTGTACTTGTAGCCAGTGGGAGCACGTGTACACATGCGCTCAAACTTTCATGTGGAATCTCACCATGATCTACACCGAAACACATACCAGGACAAATCTACCTTTGATCAAACCCCCTCGCCGCGCCATACAAAGTGATAGACCATGCGGGGGTATCGAATGGGTGTGTCGCTGGTAACCGCATGAGTATACGAGGACCAACATCGCATGTGACATAAACATATGCATGAAAAAGGGCATGAGATGCTTTAAATACCAAATGCAGGACTTTTGATTTGGCACGTGCCTCACAAACCGGACAACCCAACACGGCTCACGACACATGGTGTTCCGGACCCCCCACCCCAACCCATCCCACCACACCACCGCCAGTTTGAGGCATGCATGTCCAACTTTTTCTGTAGTGAACATGTGAGAATAAGAGTGCCCTGGTAAAATTTTATTTTTTTAGAGAACATTAATACATTTTATACATTAAATTGATTCCTCAGGGATTTAGTTTATAAATTTCGAATTTGAACTATAAGCACACACGGTTGTGCGCTAGAATGTATTAGAAAATCAAAATTTATGTCTTGGGTGCATGTTTAGTCCCCATGCAAGGAAAGGCAATAAATTTCACACATCTCGGCATCGTGGCTCGGCCGCAAACATTGAGTCTTGGTTTTCAAATTCCAGCAAATCACTAGCTAAGCTAGAATTCATGAAACATTGACATGATTTCCTTGATATGGAACAAATAGGTCGTGGTAAATAAATCGTACAATTTGAGACAAATTTTCATCTAAGCTTAATAGATAATGCAACACAGAACTGTCACGGTAACATCGCAATTGGTGTATTAATCCAACCCGTTGCCTTACAACAACAATGTACGTGACGTAGCTTCGGTTAAGTAATAATAAAGCAGTAAAATTAATCCTCAAAAAATAAAAACAATACACGCCCCGCGATCCATGCGAGCAGATCTGATTTGACGGGTTGCATGCTAGTAGGCCGCCACACAGGCTGACCGGGAGGCGTGCGAACAGGTGCGTGAATTGATGGGTGGCGTGTTCGCTGCGTAGTCTCACAGGGAGACGTGCCGTCAGGCGTGTGAATTGACGGTACGCAGGCTCATTGGGAGGCGAGCCGTCCCGTTGAACCGCCGCCCGCCTCCCTCCCAACTACTCTATTAATGGTGCCCGAGCCGCTGGTTTTAATAGGCGGTCGCACTCCCCATTCTCGCTACACACACACAATCCACGCCTCACCTGCATCCTCGTTGTCATTCTCAGTCGTCATCAGCAGCCTCCCCTAAGTGCACCATGGGAGGGAGTTACCATGTCGGGGCCGGCGAAGCACCCGAGAACAACATTAAGCTGGGCACAGACACTGCCGTCGCCACAGATGATGCGTCGCACAGATAACAGTGCGGCCTTGACATTGTTGGTGCCGCCGTGCTTCCCCAGCCAAAGCCGGCGGTCCACAGCGACTCCGACGACCACTCCGACATCGGCAACGACTCCGACGGAGAACCGGTTGATCATCTATACCATTTTTTGGTAAATACATCGTAGATAGGTTTTCTCTGGTTACCGATTGTGTGTACAAATGATTTTGCTAATAATCCGATCGACTAGGGTAAGCGATCGCGCTAATAATTCATACCCAGATCTTACAATCCATTTGAATGTCCTACATAGATGACTGTCATTTTTTTTACCATGTATAGGTACTATCTGACGATGTCGACATCGAGGATGAAGACGTCCTGGAGAGGTTCAAGAAGCAAACGCTTAGGGAGCTTAAGGCTGGAAAGCATAACAGGCGTGTCTAGAATAATGGGGGCTATGGATGCCCGTTCTGCAACCATAAGATTAACAACGCGTATTTTAGTGTTCTGGCGCATGCAAGAGGACAAGCCATTGGCTCCTTCAAGCATAAGTATTCTCGCAGGATGGCGCACGCTGCGTACGCCGAGTTCCTGGAGAAACTTAACGATCAACCATGAAGATGAGATGCTGGATTGAATCTATCTAGTTTGTGTGTATTATATCTATGCTTGAGTATATATGTTTGTCTGTTGATTCTACATGTTGGTGAGACTATGTGTAATGAACTAATAATGCAATCTAATTGCAGTCTTGAGCTGCAATCAGTCTGGTTCATTCAATTTTATGCCTCTCTTAATTAGACCAACCTATAATTGCCCACAACACACACAACTTATTATCGTGAATAGTCTGTGTTACTTTCAGTCTTTCCACACAGTTTTATAATAGAAACCGTTTGGTAAAAAATTTGAACACGTACGGTGCATATTATAGGGTGAATGTTTAGCATTGGTATTTTTTTACCAGATTGGAACTGTGTGCGATGACTTTCATTGTGCCACGTCAATTGTGTTCTGAATTAGCCAGAACGCATCCCCACGGATCGCACGTCTGAACCGCAGGATGTACAAAGATCGAACGGCTGCCCTTATCTCCATCACACCGGGCTGCTGTTTTTTTTAGAGTGATATTTACTATTTATCACACATGGTTGGGTCTAGTGAACCGTTGCCCCCGAAGCAAATTATTTTGGAGTATAGTAGTAATATTGAAGCTTTATCACACATGGTTGGGTCTACGATCCGTTGCCTCGGAAGCACATTATTCTAGGACAGAAAACCCTAAGCACCCACACGTCACAAAACCCTCACCCCCGCCCGCCCCGGCCCCCTCCTCCTCCCCCTCCCAGTTCCCGGTAGCACCTGCACTCCTCTGCGACTCTCCATGTCACCTCCTATCCCCGCGGCAACCACTTACCTCGACGCATGTCGCCATCGCAGGCTGCCGCCAAACGCCACCGCATTTCGCGACAGCCGCTTGCCATGGCCTATCGGCACTGACTTTCTCGACGCTACTCGCCGTCGACCCAAGCTCTCCCAATTGGGGAATCTTCGATACTGGTTTTTTCCCCATGCAGAACCTGGTAACTAATCTACTGAAATATTTCCGCTCATCACTTATCCCAGTTCGCCTGCCCCCTTTTAATCACCCATCCGAAATCGCCGTGGATTCATATTTCTTCTAGCTGATACAAGGGTTTTCATTCATAGAGTGTACAGTGCAAGGACACATCAGGGCTATGCGGCCTCGGCCATATAGCCGAGGAGTTCCATCTCACTGTACCAGACGACTTCATGAAGTGCACGGTATGTTCAATCTCACACTAACTGGGTTGACATGGCCAACACTTTTTCTGAACCTATTCTATATATTTCTACATTTGGATAAGAGGTGCCACATGCAGCACATACGTCAAAGGTGATTTCTTATTCTTCTTCTTCTTCTTCTTCTTCTTCTTATTCTTATTCTTATTCTTATTCTTCTTCTTCTATATTAGGGAAATAAATGTTCTATTGTTATTTCATTCACTCTCATATATATTTGCATGACATCATGGTTACATTATCTGTTTACTTATAATTTTTTCTCCTTTCATATCAACTGATGTGCTGTTCTTTTAACTACTCCCATACTAGTAGCATGTTACCCTATTCTTTAACAATCTTATCAATTCCTGCAGTACATCCCTTGCTTCGCAAGAACAAATGTAGTGCTAAATCTTGGCCTTTACATAATTGAAGACTCCAGGGATGTCATATTGAGGACAAACCATGGATTTACAATTGTTGTTTCTATAAAACTTGATGAAGATTCTCACTCCTATTTTGATATAGGACTTTGGCCAGAAATTTCTAAGTTTTATGTACTGAAAGCTGGCACTAAAATTGCGCTGCACCTAAAAGAGCATGGCCATACGATAAATGCTAACTTCCCCGATGACATCATCTGTCCATACTTTTTTGGAAGTAAGTGTTCTTTCTAGTATCTGCATGTTGACTTGCTTAGAAATATCAAAGTAATTGTGTAGTAGTTCAGCAACCAATTGGGATTTCATTTTCTAAATCTGTTAAATATGTTCCTACCTAGTAACTTGTAATTACCAACGCACTACTCTTCTGCCCTAATCTAGCTACATAATCACTATCCTCCCACTGCTCTACTGATGACAGAAAGTGCCACCTCCACCGATACTCCGAAAGTGGAGGACGAGGTTGCCAACAAATGGAGGCGGGCCGAGCCAGAAACACAAGCGCCTCTGGCAGGCCTAGACTTCATCAGCAGCCTCCCCGATGATATGTTGACAGTCATCTTCTCCCACCTCCCAATCAAAGATGGCATGGGCACAACCATCCTCTCCCGGTGGTGGTACCCCCTATGGCGTTGTGCCCCTGTGGGATCGAGAAGGGACGTCTAGAGGGGGGTAATAGACTACTTGAGAAATTAAAAACCTAACCTTCTCCCAATTTTAATGGTTGGCATATTTTAGCAATTCTAATAAGTCTAGTGCACCCTACACATGCTAGTCAACAAGTATAATGGTTGAAAGTAAAGACAAGCATATCCAAGAAGGAGTAGGGAGAGGAAGATCAAACACAATAGATGACACGAAGATTTTTCCCGTGGTTCCAATTGGTGGTTCTATCGTACATCCACGCTGATGGAGACTTCAACCCACGGAGGGTAGCGGCCGTGAGAGTCCATAGAGGGATCCACCCGTTAGGGTCCACAAAGTAGCAACCTCGTCTATTCCATCACGGCTTCCGTCCATGAAGGACTAGCCTCACTATGGGTAGATCTTCATGAAGTAGGCGATCTCCTTGCCCGTACAAATTTCTTGGTTCAATTCCACAACATGAAGAAGGAGGCACCCAAGCGACACCTAACCAATCTAGGAGGCACCACCCTCCAAAAGGTAATAGATGTGGTAACAATGATGAACTCCTTGCTCTTGTGCTTCAAAATATAGTCTCCTCAACACACGATCAATCTCTCACATATTTGGCTTTGTAGAAGAGGTTGATTGGGTGGAAATAAACTCGGGGAGGCTAGAAATCAACATTCATATGGTTGGAGTGGAAGGTCTTGATCTCAACACATGAGTAGGGGTTCTCTCTTAGAAAAATAGATAGGGCAAGTGTAGGTATGTTCTGAGTGCATCCTCTATGAGTGAGAGGAGGTGGAGGGGTATATATAAGCATCTCCAAAAATCCAACCATTACAACATTATTACCCAACTCGGTGAAACCGGAGTAAAAACTCGGTTGCACCGACTAGTGCAAAATGTGGTAACTTTCGGCTTTTCAGTGAGACCGATATATAAATCTCGGTGGTACCGATATGGGTGACCTAGGCAGATTCCAAATATCGGTGAGACTGATTCTCAAAACTCGAAAATGCCAATTCTTGAAAATAGGATACCAGAGAGTTGGTCACTGATTTCGGTTGCACCGAAGTGGAAAGTTGGTGGCACCGAGACAAGGGTTTTGGCTAGGATATGTCTAGGGTTTAAACTCGGTGAGGCCGATTCTAAAAAGTTGGTGGCACCGATTTTATTGGTAGGGTTTAGACAGAGATTTTGTGGGAGAATTTCATGTGTAGTTTTTATGGCTAATCTCTAAGCACTTGAGCAACCAGATCATCATACACACCTCATCCCCTTTTAATAGTATTGGCTTTCCTATGATCTCAAGGAGTGATTTCTCACAAAATGTAAAATGTAGAGTCTCCAAGCTTGTTGATTTTGCCAATCCCATTCCATCTCTTCTTCGTCTCTCCATGGGGATTCTCCACACAATCCATGGCCAATTTTCTCTGTGGACTTTATTTGAAACAAACTAGGTAAAACTATTAGTCCAAGAGACAATGCATGTTGTCATGAATTATCAAAACCTCCAAGGGAGCAAATGTGCTTTCAATCTCCCCCTTTTTGGTAATTGATGACAGCATACAATCAAAGATTCAAATTTAGATATGCAAGAATATACGATAGCTTTGAGAAACACATGACTAAGACATGCTCCCCCTAAATGTGTGCAATCCCTCTTAGAGGATAGTTGCTTTGGAATGCATGAGCACACACATGGTAGAAGGGATATGATGAGTCATGTGAACCTTGGCTATATGCAACAAACAAATATGAATGAGATGTTTCCAGTTTCAAGACTTCACTCTTGCAAACAATATGTGCAAGAAGCAAGAGATCATCTTGACTAGGGATATGATGCATATTCTTACCTTGAAGTTCTTGAGCATTCTAATAGTAGAAACACACTTGAGAAAACAATGTTAGGAAACACAAGAGTATTCTACTCATCCAAATGCAATAGAACTCAAGTATACCAAGATATGGAAGACATATAGAAGATCAAGTTCATAAAACTTGATATGTCTCCAAAAGCATTTACATCTTTCTCCCCTAAATATGGATTTGTAAGTTTTCCTCTCCCCCTGAATCTTAGCATGTAGATATTGGGAGTAGGTGGGGTGAGACAAGTCTAACATAAGATCATATGCACTTTCTCCTTAAAACGAATATTATGAATTTAGTCTGCTCTCTCCCCCTTAATGTAGTGTTTCTCCACTTTTGGTGAGCATGATATTTCTCCCCCTTGATAGATATTTCCCTTTGGGGCATAAGCCTTCATAGATTTCTCCCCTTTAATTATTTCTCCCCCTTTGGGTAAGCATAAGCTTATGATATTTCCCCCTATTAACAAGCATAAGCTTCTGATATTCCCCCCTATTAATTTCAAAAAAGGGTTAGAGGGTAAGGGATCCTTGAGAGTAAGGGTCATAGAGAGCATTGAGACACAGGGATCCTTGAAGATAATCTGTCCCCCTTAATGTGTCCGAAAATTATCAAGAATATGACAAAGAACACAGAAGATAGCAAACTCGGTGGCTCCGAGACAAAATGAATCGATGGAACCGATGTGGGGTTGTGCAGCCTTTCTGTAGTATCGATGAAACCGAGTTACTTTGTTCGTAGAGTTTGAGATAAAAATGCATAACAAAAACTTGGCACAGGTGTTATTTGCCATTTTTTCAAATGTTGTGGTGCACAAAGTATTTTCAAAAAAATGCAATGAATTTTTCAAAATGATTTGCAAGGAATTTTCAAAAGTATTTGCAAAGAATTTTCAAAAGGATTTGCAAAGAATTTTCAAAAGGATTTGCAAGGAATTTTCATCAAGATGGAGATTGAGTGGTTCCAAGAAAGCATGCAACTATAAGATGAACCAAACAAGATACTACATCTAGATGATGGTCGGTGACTAGGTCACTTATATTAGAGTATATTGACTTAGGAGCCAAGCAAGAATACTTGATCATAGGTCATACTCTATGTTAAGCTCAAAATGGGGTTACCATTTTTCGTTTAAGCATTTTAATGTATACATATCACTTGAATTGCTTTAGCTCATGACTTGGAGTAAAGCTTCTTCAAGGATATGATCACATACCTTGGCGTGATAAAGATGACATTGCGTGCAGGAGGGCTTGTAGTGGATGCTCGAAGTTGATGAAGATCATCTTGGGTTGGGAGCAATCCTTCTTTTCTTTGAAGCTAGGTCCTCCTACAAGGGTTAGTCAAGCAAGGAAGAACATAATATATCCAATTGACAAGAATTAGATTTTCATCATATGTAGGTCAAGGATATGTTTGTGTTGTCTTCTTCCTCCACCACAACATAGGGTTGTTGATACTTGGTCAATACAAGATTGCTTTTGATGTGAGTTGTTTGCAATCTTGTGGAATGTAATTCATCCAAGTACCTACAAAAGGTTAGATGCAATGCAAGGGAGCATAGATTTCCAAGATATAAGATAGTATGTCAAAGGTATCAAGGAATAGTCATGTAAGCCCATGCCCTTGCATGCATCCAAGTTAGTCTAGCTAAAATTTGAAGCATAAATGATGTTCAACTCACTCCTCAAGTGACAAAACACTTTCTCATCAAGTGGCTTAGTAAAGATGTTGGCCAATTGCTTGTTGGTGCAAACATGTTTGAGATTAATGTGCCCTTTGGCAACATGATCACGAATGAAATGATGACAAACTTGAATATGTTTAGTTCGAAAATGTTGCACGGGATTATGAGCAATATTAATAGCACTCTCATTGTCACACAACAATGGAACATGTCTCACATGGATTCCATAATCCTTAAGAGTTTGAGTCATCCATAGTAATTACGCACAACATGATCCGACGGCAATGTATTCCGCTTTGGCAGTAGATAGAGATACCGAGTTTTGTATCTTGGATGACCAAGACACAAGAGATATACCAAGAAATTGACAAGTACCCAAGGTGGATTTTCTATCAACCTTATCTCCGGCATAGTCCAAGTCAGAATAGCCAACAAGGTTAAAAGAAGATCCCTTGGGATACCAAATGCCAAAGTTTGGTGTATGTATCAAGTATCTCACAATTCTTTTCACGGCCTTAAGATGACACTCTTTAGGAGCGGCTTCATATCGAGCGCACATGCACACACTAAGCATGATATCGGGGCACATAGATATAGCAATGAACCGATCATTGATCGATATACCTTTTGATCAACCGGTTTGTCCTCCTTGGTAAGATCAACATGTCCACTAGTAGGCATAGAAGTTTTCATACCTTTACACTCTTGCATGTTGAACTTCTTAATCAAGTCCTTGGTATACCTGGTTTGAGAGATGAATGTTCCTTCTCTCGTTTGCTTGATTTGCAAACCAAGGAAAACTTTCAGCTCACACATCATGGACATCTCATACTTCTCGGACATCAATCTTCCAAATTTTTCACTAAAATGTGGGTTAGTAGATCTAGAGATAATACCATCCACATAAATTTGGCACACAAATAATTCACCATTAACTCTCTTAGTGAACAAGGTTGCGTCAATTTTACCAATTTCAAAACCCTTTTCATCAAGAAACTCCGTTAAGCATTTGTACCAAGCTCGTGGGACTTGCTTAAGACCATAGAGAGCTTTACGAAGCTTGTAAACATGATTAGGTTTCTTAGGGTTCACAAAACCAGGGGGTTGTTTAACATACGCCTCTTCTTCAAGTTCACCATTGAAAAATGCACTTTTGATATCCATTTGGTAAAGAGTAATGTCATGGTGATTTGCATAAGAAAGAAGTATGCGAATAGCCTCAAGCCTAGCATCGGGGGCATAGGTCTCACCGTAGTCCATACCTTCGACTTGAGTGTAGCCTTGAGCCACGAGAAGTGCCTTGTTGCGTACCACTTGGCCATCTTCATCTTGCTTGTTCTAAAACACCCATTTTGTTCCGATGATGTTTTGCTCGTCCTTGGGCTTATGCACTAGTGTCCACACTTCATTCCTCTCAAAGTTGTGTAGCTCCTCGTGCATGGCATTCACCCAATCGGGGTCCTCAAGTGCTTCTTCCACCTTTATAGGCTCAATACTAGAGATAAATGAGTAATGCTCACAAAAGTTAGCCAAACGAGTTTTAGAGCGAGTTATTCTCCCGATTTGTATGTCACCGACGATTTGCTCTAAGGGATGATTTTTGTCCACTCTTGCTCGAACTCTTGGTAGCTTTTGCTTGTTGGATGGTGGAGATTCATCATCATCGTCATCTTCTTGTTCATTGTTTTTGAAGGGGTCATTTCCTTGAGGTGGTGGTGAAGGTGGTTGTGGTGGATCATCACGATGAACTTCCTCCTCCTCTTCATCTTGTATTGTACCGCTTGTGGATGCCTCCATGTTGTTTTAAGGTTCGCCTTGACGAGAGATTGGAGTTTCCACTTGTGTAGATGAAGTGCTTTCCTTCACCTCAATGGGACGAATCTTGCCGATGGAAAAGTCTTGAATGGCTTCCGAAGGTTCCTTATCTCCTACAACATTAGGCAATTGTTCGACTTGCGAACCATTAGATTCATCAAACTTCACATCTACCGTCTCCTCAACTTTTCATGTGAAGTTGTTCTACACAAGGTAAGTGTGAGAGTTTGATCCGTAACCGAGTAGGAAACCTTCATGAGATTTAGGAGAAAATTTAGAACGACGATGCTTATCAAGAATGTAACACTTGGGGCTTGTTACCGGTAAGTAGCTCGTATGCCGTTTTACCGAGAATCTTGTGTGGGTAGATTCTGTTCGTGGCATGACTAGCTGCTTCCACGGCTTCCGCCCAAAAGTGTCTTCGCATCTTGTATTCGTCGAGCATCATTCTAGCCATCTCTATAAGAGTTTAGTTCTTCCTCTCAATGATTCCATTTTGTTGAGGCGTGTACGTAGCCGAGAACTCATGTGAAATCCCTTCTTTGTCAAGAAAGGTGTCCACATTGGTGTTCTTGAAATCCGATCTGTTTTCGCTCCGAACTTTCTTGATCTTCACTTCATATTGATTTTGAGCCTTGCAAGCGAAGTTATTGAAGATCTTTTGCTCCTGCGACTTATCATCAAGAAAGAATACGCACGTAAATCTGGAAAAATCATCTACTATAACTAGACCAAAGGAATTTCCACCAAGGCTCTTGTAAGCATTGGGACCAAAAAGATCCATATGAAGCAACTCGAGTGGTCTCCTAGTAGTCATGATATTCTTTACGGGATGACTTCCACCTACTTGCTTTCCGGCTTGACAAGCACTACAAAGTCTATCTTTGTCAAAGATAACATATTTAACACCAAGTATATGATCGCCTTTGATGGGCTTGTCTAGATTACGCATACCAACATGTCCAAGTCTTCTATGCCAAAGCTAACCTTTAGAAGATTTTGCAATAAGACAAGTACGAGGTTTGGATCTCTTCGTGAAGTCAACAATGTATAGATCGCCTCTACGGAAACCGGTAAAGACCATGCTATGATTATCTTGACGAAACGCTTGGCAATCAACTTTAGTAAATAGCACATTGAAACCAAAGTCGGCTAGTCTAGATACGGAAAGAAGATTGTAACCAAGGGATTCAACAAGCATGACATTTTGAATGGAACTATCATGAGATATGGCCACCTTACCAAGACCGAGTACCTTACCCTTGGAGTTGTCTCCAAAAGTCACATACCTCCATGGTCCATGGTTTGGTGTGATCTCTTGAAACATGTCTCTATCTCCGGTCATGTGATCGGTGCATCCACTGTCGAGAATTCACTCTTTTCCTCTAGACATGTAATACTTGAAGTTTTCCATGAGACTTAGATTCTTCATAGTCTTCTCATACTCGATGTCGAAGAACCCATCTTCATCATTGTAGCCATGTTCCACATTGTCATCATCAAGTGGGATATCCTCGTCACAAGAGACAAGAGATTTGTTAAGGTTGTGATCATGACAATGTTCAAGATTATGAATGCGAATGGCTTCAACAATGATGTTGTTGATAGTTATGACATCTCCTTTTGCACACATGAGATCTCTAAGCTCAAATAGATAATCGTCAAAATTAGGATCACTAGGCTTCATTTTGTGAAAAGTCATAGTTTTATGTAGAATGACATCAAGATTTTCCGAAGAGTAATTTGGCTATCTATTCTCTAAATCACTCCATAAAGTATAAGCATACTCAAAATTTCTCATTTGATCAAACACAATTCTAGGCAATCCTCTGATGATAAGATTAACAGTTCTAAGATTTTGAAGCATGTCAATTTCTTCTTCGTGTGAAGGATGTAAGGGATCAATGGGAGGCATATAAGGGCTCTTAACGTACTTGCTCAAATGGAGTTCATTGAATAGCTTAAGCATCTCATATTTCCATTGACTATAGTACTCCCCATCGAGAATGGACACTCTACAACTAAGACTCCCCAAACTAGACACATCCATCTTCTTTCAATGGTGATAAAACCATAGCTATGGAGACAAATGCTCTGATACCAATTGTGGGATCGAGAAGGGATGTCTAGAGAGGGGGTGAATAGACTAGTTGACAAATTAAAAACCTAACCTTTTTCCAATTTTAATGGTTGGCAAATTTTAGCAATTCTAACAAGTCTAGTGCACCCTACACATGCTAGTCAACAAGTATAACAGTGGAAAGTAAAGACAAGCATATGTAAGGAGTAGAGATAGGAAGATCAAATGCAATAGATGACACGAAGATTTTCCCCGTGGTTCCGACAGGTTGTGCTATCGTACGTCCACGCTGATGGAGACATCAACCCACGGAGGGGAGCGGTCGCCAGAGTCCACGGAGGGCTCTGATACTTGTGATCTGCGTTGGGTTTTCCGTGAAGAGGAACGGGTAATTGCAACACAAAGTGGGTAAGTATTTCCCTTAGTTATGAAACCAAGGTTTATCGAACCAATAGGAATATCAATCCTCAACCGTCTTCAGCGGCTACACACAAATGAACAAACGACTTGCACCCAACGCGGGCAAGAGGGTTGTCAATCCCCTTGATCTCGTTATTTGCAAGCAAATGGGTTGTGTAGATAATTGTTGATAAATATAAATTGCAAAAAAATAAAAAGTAAATAAAGGCAGCGAGGTAATAATAGTGTTTGTAAATATATAAGTGAATAGACCCGGGGGCCATAGTTATCCCTAGCGGCATCTCTCATGTAGGCAGCATACGGTGGGTAACAAATTGCTGTTGGGCAATTGATAGAAAAGCGGATAGTTATGCGATTTTCACGGCAATGATCATGTGTATATAGGCATCACGTCCATGAACAAATAGGCCGACTCCTGCCTGCACCTATTACTATTACTCCACTCATCGACCGCTATCCAGCAAGCATCTAGAGTATTAAGTAAAAAAGAGTAATGCATGGAGAACGATGACATGATGTAGACAAAGTAAACTCAAGCAATATGAATAAACCCCATCGTGTTATCCTTAGTAGCAACAACACAAAGACGCATCTTGTCCCCTACTTTGTCACTGGGATATAGAAACTCGTCAGGTGGAACCTACCACAACACACCACTCCCACAGATGAAATATCAATCTACTTGGCCAAAGCACATCAAGAGAGCATTACGAAGCTATAATGATCATGCAATTAAGAGACAATATATATCAGAGGTATCTCAAATATTTTTCATGAAAAATCTGAACATAAACCAACAATTCATCGGTTCCCAACAAACACACCGCACAATAGAATTACATCGGATAGATCAAAGCGAAGATGTGATGACCATTGTATTGAAGGTCAAGAGATAGAGAGATTGCCATCTAGGTACTAGCTATGGACCTATAGGTCTGTGGTGAACTACTCACACATCATCATGAGGGCAGCAAGGTTGATGAAGAGTCCCTCAGTGATCGATCCCCCTCCGGCAGGGTGCCGGAACGGAGCTCCAGATGGCCTCGCGACAGAACAAAGACTTGCGGTGGCGGCAAAAGGGTTTCGGGACTGCCTCTGGGATTTTTGCAATATTAGAGAATTTATAGGCTAGAGAGGGCGTCGGGAAAGCCACGAGGGGGCCACCACATATCAGGGTGCCCCCCAGGGCATGCCCTGATCCCGGCCTCCTTCTGAAGCATCCATGTCTTCTTATGGTCCAAAAAATCATCAAAAAGTTTCGTGGCAATTGGACTTCGTTTGGTAATGTAAACCTGAAAAGTAAAAAAACATGCAGAAAACAGCAACTAGCATTGGGCACTGGGTCAATAGGTTAGTGCTCAAAAATATAATAAATTGGTAAATAATGACCCAAAAAGTATCCTAGAATGATAATATATCAGCATGGAACAATCAAAAATTATAGATACGTTGGAGACGTATCAAGCATCCCCAAGCTTAATTCATGCTCGTCCTCGAGTAGGTAAATGATAAAAACGGAATTTTTGATGTCACATGCTATCCATTATGTAATCTTATTCAAGTATGCTTATTGAGAAAATATGAATCAACAAATATTAACACAGCAATATTCAAAGTGTAAGAAACAAAATCATTAATCCTTAAAAGTATATGATCCTTAAGAAATGTTTCCCCCACATTCATCTTATTATATTAGCAAGGCATAGATCCATCTTCACCACATTAATACAAATGTTAAGCACCACGGTGTCCAAGTCGGGCAATGGGGTTGTACTTTTTCAATATGCATCTACTTTTTATTCTTCACGCAATACATGAGCGTGAGCCATTGGATATAGCATTTAGGTGGAATAGAGTATGGTGATAGATATCAAAGGGGTAAAAAGTGGAGAAGATAGTCTCACATCAACTAGGCATACCAATGGGCTATGGAGATGCCCATCGATAGATATCAATGCGAGGAGTAGGGATTGCCATGCAAATGATGCACTAGAGCTATAAGTGTATGAAAGCCCAAATGAAGTTAAGTGGGGTGTGCATCCAACTTGCCTGCTCATGAAGACCTTGGGCATTTGAGGAAGACCGTCATAGGAATATACAAGCCAAGTTTGTATAGGTAATTCCCACTAGCATATGGAAGTGACATATCATGATACTCTCAACATGAAGAGCATGGTGCCACTTTGAGGGACACGTGTGGTAAAAGATAGTAGCAAAGTCCCTTCTCTCAATTTCTCTCATCATTTTTTTTGGATGGTGGGCTCATTTGGCGTCCCCCATCTTTATTTTTCGTCCGGAGTCTCATCTCGACTTGTGGGAGAATCATAGTCTCCATCATTCTTTCCTCACTGGGACAATGCTCTAATAATGATGATCATCACACTTTTATTTTACTTACAACTCAATATGGAGAACTGATATGAAGATATGACTTTGTATGAATGCCTCTGGCAGCGTACCAGGATGTGCAATGATCTAGCGTGACATGTATCAAAAATATGATGAATGGTGGCTTTGCCACAAATACTATGTCAGCTCTATATGATCATGCAAATCAATAGGACGATGAACAAACTAGTCATGTGAAGTGACGATGGAATTTGCATGGCAATATATCTTGGAACGGCTATGGAAATGCCATGATAGGTAGGTATGGTGGCTATTTTGAGGAAGATATAATAAGGCTTATGTGCAATAGAGTGTATCATGTCACGGTGTTTGTATGCACCGGCGAAAGTTGCACCGATCCTCGAGGTGAGAATGGGCAATGCACGGTACCGGAGAGGCTAGCAATTATGAGAAGGTGAGATTGCGTATGTCCATGGTTTCACATTAGTCATAAAGAACTCATATACTTATTGCAAAGTTTTATTAGTTTTATCATAGATCAAAGTACTACTCGCATGCCCCGAGGGAGGAGGTTGGTAGGAGTGAACCATCGCGCGCTTCCGACCCGAAACAACACGAGGATTTCAACGAGGAATAGAAATGCTCACACATCATCACCATGCCTCTTTAACTTTTTAGATGAACAAAAAGGTCAACCTTTATTAATATCAACACCTCTACTGGTCAACAATTATGAACTCACACCTTTTTTATATTACCATATTAATATCATTGACCCACAATTTCTCTATATGTCCTACATGATGGTTTTGATTATCACTCATTGAATACCTAATATTTTTGGACTAGTCTTATGACCCATGCAAATTACCGTCACTATTTATTAAATCTCGAGCAAATATAAGTGAAGAACGAGAGTGAAATCATTTCTATAAAATCTATATGCCACCGTGCTCAAAAAGATAAAAGTGAAGTACTAGAGCAACTGCTAAGCTCAAAAGATATAAGTGAAGCACATAGAGTATTCTAACAAATTATGATGAAGGTGTGTCTCTCTTAAATAGGTGGGTCCAGCAAACTATTATTGTGGTAAACTTAAAGTAAAAGAAAAACAAAATCAAACGACGCTCCAAGCAAAACTCATATCATGTGACGAATAAAAATATGGCTTCAAGTGACATACCGATGGATTGAGACGAAAGAGGGTTTGCCTTCTGGGGCACCCCCAAGCTTAGACGCTTGTGTCTCCTTTAAAATATTACCTTGGGGTTCCTTGGGCATCCCCAAGCTTAGGCTCTTTCTACTCCTTATTCCGTGGTCCATCATAATAACACCCAAAACTTGAAAACTTCAATCACACAAAACTCAACAAAACTTCGTGAGATCCGTTAGTATAAGAAACATATTGCATACTTTAGGTACTGTTATAAATTGATTCTTATTTAATAATTTCATAATCAGTACTGTATTCTAACTTCACCATGGCTTATACCCCCCGATACAATCCATAGCATAATCAAAATAAGCAACTATGCAAGCAAAAACAGAATCTGTCTAAAACAGAATAGTCTGTAGCAATCTGTAGAGAACCTATACTTATATAACTCTAAAAATTCTGAAAAATTATTACAACCTATAAATTTGTATATAAACACTGTGTAAAAATTTCAGATCATTATCACGCTCCAGTAAAAAATGAAAATTCCTGCACTGGAGTCAAAAGTTTCTGTTTTGTTTCAGCATCGATTCTACTTATCTTGTGAGTCATCCCAAAGACTTTACTTGGCACAAACACTAATTTAAACACAAAAACATAAACTTTACAGAGGCAATAATCATGTTATCAAAAATAAACAGAAAGTTTAAAGCAAAAAAGATAACTATTGGGTTGCGTCCCAACAAGCGTTATTGTTTTATGCCCCTAGCTAGGCATAATGCATAGTTTCAAGTATTGTCATCTTTGACACTAAGGGATCCACTCCATTTCACAATCTTATTCTCCCTAGCACAAATAACATCAAGCTTTTGTTCCATGGTTTCAAGCCTCCTATTGTGTAACATGATGTTTCCATGAATTTTAGAGATATAATTGATAACCCCCTAAAATTAGACTCCATACTAGCTCTAGCCTCTTTGATTAGCTCAGTTTGCCGGTGGCACACTAGTATAGCGGGTTCAATGGTTTTTACTTTAGGCTGCCCAAATATATTTTTCATCTTATCATAGGTGTCAAAATCATTGTTCCCAAGAAAATCTATCTCGAACATAGAATCCAGGACACGTCTATGAGAAAGAGATAAACCAACATAAAAAACTTCTAAGGAGTAATTAAATATGACTCTTGGGATTAGCTTTGGATTGTATTACTAGCAATCTATCCCATTCTTCTTTAAGGGACTCATCACCTACTTGCTTAAAATCAAAGATTGGGGAACCCTCTCCCAAGTAAGGAGATTGAGGCATGTCCGGAGGGGAACTAGCCATGACTTTAAACAAGAAAACTAGTAACAAGCAAAGATAAATATTTTTGTATTTTTGATTTTATGAGACAAGCTAAATATAACAACAAATAAAAAGAAGAACAAGTGAATGAAAATTTGTGTGAAGTTAATTGATAGTTGATGATGATATTCCCCGGCAACGGCGCCAGAAATCCTTCCTGATACTTGTGATCTGCGTTGGGTTTTACGTGAAGAGGAACGGGTAATTGCATCATGATATGTCTCCAATGTATCTATAATTTTTGATTGTTCCATGCTATTATATTATCTGTTTTGGATGTTTTATATGCATTAATATGCTATTTTATATTATTTTTGGGACTAACCTATTAATCTAGAGCCTAGTGCCAGTTTCTGTTTTTTCCTTGTTTTTGAGTATAGCAGATAAGGAATATTAAACGGAGTCCAAACGGAATAAAATCTTCGGAATAATTTTTCTTGGACCAGAAGCAACCCAGAGGACTTGGAGACCAAGGCAGGGGAGCCACCGTGTGGCGACAAGCCACAGGGGAGCGCCCTAGGGGGGGCGCCCCCCTGGCTTGACCCCCACGACAGCTCCTCCAACCCTATTCTTCGGCCTATAAATTCACAAATATTCCCTGGATACCAAAAAGAGCCACGAAAACACTTTTCCGCCGCCAGGAGCCTCGGTTCCCGTGAGATCCAATCTTGGAGCCTTTTCCGGTAATCTGCCGGAGGGGGATTCGATCACGGAGGGCATCTACATCAACTCCATTGCCCCTCAGATGATGCGTGAGTAGTCCAACACAGACCTTCGGGTCCATAGCTAGTAGCTAGATGGCTTCTTCTCTCTCTTTGCTCTTCAATACCATGTTCTTCATGATCTTCATGGAGATCTATCCGATGTAATACTCTTTTGCGGTGTGTTTGTCGAGATCCGATGAATTGTGCGTTTATGTTCAGATTATCTATGAATATTATTTGAGTCTTTTCTGAATTCTTATATGCATGATTTCATATCTTTGCAAGTCTCTTCGAGTTATTGGTTTGGTTTGGCCAACTAGATTAGTAATTCTTGCAATGGGAGAAGTGCTTAGTTTTGGGTTCAATCTTGCGGTGTCCTCACCCAGTGACAAAGTAGGGGTAGCGAGGCACGTATTGTATTGTTGCCATCGAGGATAAAAAGATGGGGTTTTCATCATATTGCTTGAGTTTATCCCTCTACATCATGTCATCTTACCTAATGCGTTACTCTGTTCTTCATGAACTTAATACTCTAGATGCAGGCAGGAGTCGGTCGATGTGTGGAGTAATAGTAGTAGATGCAGAATCGTTTTGGTCTACTTGACACGGACGTGATGCCTATATGCATAATCATTGCCTTGGATATCTTTATAATTATTCGCTTTTCTATCAATTGCTCGACAGTAATTTGTTCACCCACCGTAATACTTGCCATCATGAGAGAAGCCTCTAGTGAAACCTATGGCCCCCGGGTCTATTTTCCATCTTATACTTTCAGATCTAAAACCAAAAATACCAAAAATACCTTGCTGCATTATTTTTTACTTTTGTTTCACTTTCCGTTCAAGCAATCTATTCTATCTATCTCTATCAGATCTCATCCTTGCAAGTAACCGTGAAGGGATTGACAACCCCTTTATAGCGTTGGGTGCAAGTGTTTGATTCTTTGTGTAGGTACATCTATTGGGGACTTGCTTGTATCTCCTACTGGATTGATACCTTGGTTCTCAACAACTGAGGGAAATACTTATCTACTTTGCTGCATCACCAGTTCCTCTTCACGGAAACCAATGCATGCTCGAGAAGTAGTGTAGCGTCCCGACTCAAAACGAGTCAAGCCTCTGTGTGACCGTGCCATCCCTGGATCAGTATGCTGGCACACACAGTACATCAATGTATATATCAAAGTGCAATCACATGTAATTAACGTAAACTGATATATACCTTAAAATTCTCAGCGGAAACAGTCAACGGGAGTGGAGTCCCAATAAACACCAACGGCAGGTTGAGTGTAGACCGTAACCCTGAATCGTACTCTTACTCGTCATAGAAACTTATCTGCAACATAAGACGTTGCAGCCGTGCAGGTCAGTACATTGAATGTACCGGCAAGATCACAATAAAAGAAAACAGAAGATGAGGCTATTCTATATGCAATAAAGCTTTGTGGCTCTGTGTCTGAGTTTTTGCATAAAAGCGGATTTTATTTTATTTTCCTACAACAAAGGAATATCAGGAGTTTTCACTATGGAAATATCTATTATGACATGGTTCCGCCAACCGATGTCTCAATACCCACAAATATCAAAAGTTGCCCATAATTAGTTATCAGTCTGGTGTTGAGAGTTCAGAGATAGATCCAAGTCCAGAGGCTCAAATTGTCCGTAACCGGGGACACGGCTAATCGATTAGGTTTAACTCTGCAGAGTCTTGTGTACTTTACCCACAAGATTCGTTCCCTCCTTGTAAGTCCTCGCACTGTCGGGTGTTTGAGAATAGGACGAACGAAACATGGTCTTTCAGAGTGTTTCCCTGACTACTGTCAGTGCCCATCCAATCCTAACGTCGACTACATCTCGTAGCACTGCCCAGCTAGAGTCACAACAAAGATCAACCAAGCCAGAGCCCATAATGACTTGTGGCTACACAGGTAAGCTTCCGGGCATGAAGTATTCATCCGTCTCTTTGAGTCTGGGTGAGGCTTTCCGCAAGATGTCATGGCGCTTCTCCATGCATCCCGGCCATCCACTGGTTACTCCAGGGTGCCCATCAAATCCATCCCTCACCCAGTAGTGTGTATTGAAAACTTGTTTCTCGAGTCTCAAAGTCTTGAGGTCTTGAAGATGCAGGACTTGAAGATGCCTTCATGAAGTTGTCGTCTTTGATGTAGAGTCCTTCACCTCACACCACTCTCGAACACTCATACCAACCCCGTCTACTTAAGCGTAGCATAGCAGTAAGGCAAATAACGTCCCGGGGCTTCAGTAACAAGGAGTGGGTTCCTACCTCATGCATTCTACTCAACTACAGGAATTCAATAATACTACTGGAGGGATTTGTTGAATGATGTCACTACATGCAATAAAACATAGGTATGAAATAAATGGTCAAAGTGAACTTGCCTGGTACGGTTGATGAAGATAAATATCGCTCTTAGAAATAACTTGATAGAACTATTCGTCACTCTCCGATGAAAATCTATACAATTCAAACATTGCACTCATATAAGCAATCATACTAGCAATCAATACTATCAATCAAAAGGCAACACAAAAACAAAACACCAAAAGGGTTGTGATGAAGGAAATACTTAAGACAAAATTTAAAACAACAAAACTTCATTAAGCAACTAAGAAGAGGTTTTCCTACAATTAACCTATTATCAACAGCAACAAAACAACAACAAAGTAAAATCTAGCAAAGGCATCTAGCAAATATTTTTACTAGCAAAAAGAATTACTTTTGAAGAACAAGTGAGAACTATGAAAACCACACCCTAACAACATAAGTTTTTGTCTAATAAACTTAACAACAAGAAAAACAATAAAATACTAACATAAGAGAAAACAAAATATAAAACAGCTAAGTTAACAGAAAGTAAAACTTATAAAACAATTTATAAAAATATTTTCAAAAAGGAAATCAATCTAGCAATGAAAATCAATTGCAAGTTATAACTGAACTAGAATTGATTTCATGCGAACAAAAATAATAAATAACATAAGAATAAACTTGGTTGAAATACTACTGCTAACTAACAGAAAACAAGGTAAAACTTGTCAACTAATACAAAAGAAAATAAATTAAAACAATTTAAAACAAAAGAAATAGAAATAGACCTAAAAGAACTAAAACAGAATCTGTTTTGCTTGAAACCCTAATTTAAAATTCTCTAAAAATTCTCAAATTGGACAGGAAGGTAAAACACACTAATACAAAACAGTATCAAAAGGAATCACTCACAAATAAGTTTTTAAACTCAAGTTATAAGCAAAACAAGTTTGAATTCAAATCTGTTTGAATCTGAATTTAAATTATTCAAATAATGTCAAACTTTATATCTATAGAAACTCGAATAAATTTTTGACACAATGCAAAAAGAATCAAATTAAAACATTTAAAAACCTAAAAGATATAAAGAAAACAAAAACAGAACTAATTCTGTAAAAGAAACTAAAACAGAAAAAGAAAAAAAATCCATCCTAACGGACAGGGGCTACGTGGCAAGCTGTGAGTGGCCGAGTGGTGTGCGCGTTTGAGCTAAACGGACGGACGGCCGCTAATTAACAGAAAACGATTCGGCTAAACTAAACCGTGGAAAAACCGGCCGGTTCATTTAAAATAAACCGAAGGGGTACGCCGTTCTAATCTACGCCATTGATTTTAGATCTAACGGAGGAGATCGAGTGGGGCTTACAGCGGGTCGCCGGCGAGGTCAACGTTGACGGCAGGGGCTCGGGCTCGTTGCGGGCGGCGTCTCCGGTGGTCCTGCGGCGAAGGCGAGGGCTCCGGTCGATGAGGACGACGACGGCGATTCGTCTGGTGGCGCCGGAACGGCTCGGGGATGACGGTGTCGACAACGGCGAGCTTGTGAGCGGAGGGGGTCTTTGGGTGGTCGTCGGCGAGGGAGTTCCGAGGGGTGTGGGGCTCGGGAGAGTGTGCGGGGAGGTTCAGTGGGACGAGGCGGAGCGTCTGGTGGTGGTGGTTGGGCTCGGGACGGTCGGAGTGGAGCGGGACGAGGCAATGGTGACAGTGGCGGAGCTCTGCTCCGGCGAGCAATTGAGAGCAGAGGAGATGATCGGGCGAGGGGTATTAGGGCGGAACAGAGTGCGGAGGGCTGGGGCTTTATATCCAGGGGGTCGGGAGGCTCCAAACGGAAGGGGATCGACGGATCACGGCGGCGCCGGCGTCGGATAGGAAAGGGAAGGGGCGAGGTGGAAGGTGACCGGCAGGGGCGATCGGATCAGTCGGTGGGCCAGGGGTGTGGGGCTCGGGAGAGGAGGGAAGGGAAGCAATCGGTGGCCGATCCAAAAGTGATTCGGATCCGATCTGGATCCGATCGGGCCAGATTCGGTAAGTGGGCCGCGTCGGCCTTTCCTATTAGAAGGATATTTTCCTTTTTATTAAAAACAGGAAAGAAATTCTAGTTTTGTAAAATGAAATCAAACTCAAATATAGAAGTTTTATATACCAAAATTATCAGAATAATAAATTCCTCAGTATGAACATTTTTCCACGGCCAAAATAAATACTTTTAAAAAAAATATTTTTTAGAAAATGCCTAAATTGTTTTTATTTCTTTTGCAAATAATTTTCAAATAACCCCCTGGGTTTTATGATTCAAAATTTCACAAAAATACCCCTGGTTTGGGAGGGTCATGTTCCTCCTCTCAAATTTTGAAATTTGGGGCAATGAACTTTGAAATCTTTCAAGCTTTGAAATAGAACAAAAAAATGGAATAGATTCCAAAAACTTTCAAATCCACTTTTCAAATACTTTATTTAAAGAAGTCATTTCATCTTCTCTCACTGATTTGAATTTGAATTCAAAAGCAAAGGGGAAAGTCATGTTATTCCCTCTCATTCAAAAGTTTCAAAAAAAATTCAAATTTCACTCAAATTTCAATCACTCAATCATACAATCAATCATTCTAGTGATTATTATAACATTCCAAATTTTGGGATGTTACAAACCTACCACACTTAAAATGAATCTCGTCCTCGAGATTCGAAAGGGCTAGAAAGAAAAGGTTAGGGTTTGGGGGTCTTCTAGCAATTCCACTGGTCTGACAAGTGTGGGTGCTACCACACTTAAAATGAGAGTTACTGGTCCCTCAAAATTATGACAATCCTCTGGGTCTTTGGCAATATTTGCCTCTTCACATTCTCCACAGTAACTCCTGTGTTGTTGTTCTTTCATAATGTTTCCTGCAAATTCCAGTGTTCCTTGGTCAATACAAAGTTCTTCCGTTACTGGGTCTTCTTACTGACAAGTCTCATGATCATTCTAAATAACTTACCGATGATCTCATGGTGGTCTACCATTAGTGGTTATCCTGCAGTGAAAATGGGTCTAGGCTTCATCCTCACCGTACAATTCCTACGTTTGGCAGCAGCTGCCATGTACAAGGGGTCTCTATTATACCATTCTAAGGTTTAAACAAAAGCTTCCAAGAACGTCGTCTCTTTACTATGGGTAAGTCTCTCAGATTTACCATTCCGAATAGCAAGAGAATGATAAGAGTAAGTCGTCATGGTGGCCAAGCCATGTCGCACTGAAATCATTACCTTGTATAAGGTTTAGCGAATCTCGTATTCTAACACTTGGGCTTCCTCCCAAGCGTTGCAGAATTTCTCTTGTCCACGAACGAAGTTTGGATAAATCCATTGATTCTGCAAGCTAAACAAAAACATCTATCGTTTCTTCACATCTCTCAGGTTTACGTATTCTCCTAAGAAAACGTCTGCTTGATCTGTCATAGCTTCTTCCAAGTACCTTCCTTCATAAGGGTAGTGCTTGATCCTTATCAATCCTGAGGTCTGTGAGTTGTGGGCTCACTTGAATACTTGAACAGCTTTAACTCAGCCTTGGGGTTACTAGCGTGTCATATTCCAACATTACCTTCAATTCATTCCATCATACCCTTGAGGTAATAAATCACAGATTTATTCTTGTCTAGATTCCACTCTGTGGAATTCATTTTCCTTTCCATTGGTCTGTTTAAACTTAGGTATTGGTTCATCACAATCATTCCTTCATTTCATCCTTATTCAAAATTCCAACTTCAAAAGTACTTTGTTGCAAATGCTGCCATCCACATAGTTTGATATGGTCCAGCATTACCTTCAATTGTATCCAGACTCCTTGGCAGGAACGGTACCTTCTTATTCCTTGGATCCTGTGGTTTTACCGGTTACTACCACACTTAAAATGAAATGTACATATGCCTGCATAGACCATATTTTCTCATATCCTCGATAAAATGGTCGGAGATCTTGCTTACAGAGTAACAATTCAACATATGAAATCATGACAATAATTTCTATTGATTCATGAAGTTATTACAATCTCTGAGACTTCTGTTACATAATCCAACTTCAAAACCTCAAGAAAAAAGGCTTCCTATTACATTTATTACTTCCAAAATCCAAAACTCAACTACTCATGTTTAGCCTTCTTCTCCGGGCAGGTATAGGAGTAGTGTCCGGTCTTGTTGCACCGATGACAAGTGATGTGGCTCTGATCCTTCCGTGTAGAAAACCACGGAGTCCTCTTCTTCTTCTTCTTGGGTTGGGTTCCTTGCTTGATGCTTGGCTCATACTTCTTGCAATAACAATGAGGTCTCTCCAAGCTGCAATGTAAACATCTGATGCTTCTACTTACTTGGCCTTTCTTCTTGTCAAGGTTAATCATTCTTTCTATCTCCTGAGGGTCATATTGCACTTCTGCTGTCGGGAAATCTCCCAGATACTCGTTCGGACAATTCTGGGAAATATGTCCTTCTTCTCCACATGAATAACATGACTTGGTATCTACGATTGGGTTTGGTATATCTCCCATCTTCATGGGTTCTTCTAACTTTTTCCCGAGGACTTCTTTCATTGCTTCCTTCTGCTGCTTCATCACTTCTTGTACCTTGGGGTATATTTGACATTGTGCCGGAAAATGACTAGTTCCTTCACACAAGAAACAAGTCACTTGCCCAGTCGGGCATTCCTCAGCTGGGTGATTTTCTTCACAATGAGGGCATCCATCCTTGTGTTCTTCCTGGGTGTGTCCTATTTCTCCACAGATCTTGCATGCACAAGGCTCCTTCACATCTTTGCAACGGGGCTTCTGGGTGTTGCTGACAGCATGAGATTTTTGCAGAGTCATCTTGAATTCTTCCCAAGTGATTGCTTCTAGCCTTCCATGGATAGCTTCATGCATCTTCCACCAAGATGCAGCACCTTCTACAAAGTACCGAAGAGCATAGTGGACCATCTCGTTCCTTGCAACATGGTTACTCCTTAGGTGATCCTCCATGTTCTGAATCCATTCTTCCGTCTCCAACCGAGTCATCGATCCAGAATACACGAGTCCAGCTTCATTCATCATCTATTGGGTTCAAGGTTTTGGCGATGAGATGGGTAAGAGAGAGAGTGGGAGGGGATTCAAACAACTCAAAGACACAAAACATCACAACTCAAGTCCACACGTTCATAAAGTTCAATCAACACTATAGTATCGCCACCCACATAAGGTTGGTATGGTCGATCACTCAAATCGCAAAGACGTTCATCTTTATTTCTCTCATGGTGGGGCTACTACTAAGCTGGTCTATAGCATGTCTTCGTCTTCAGTGGGCTTCTTCTGGTCATGCTTGATCTTCTCAAGTTCTTCGGCCAGATTATCCCTGTTGATGCGGAGTTTCCGATGTCGTCCCTGTAGTTCCAGGAGTTGGTTCTTGAGCTTCTGGATTTCAACATCACCAGCATGTGCCATGGCCTGACTGTTCTTCAAGTCTTGACGAAGCTTCTGCATCTCAGGATCATGCTTCTTCAGATTGATTACCTTTAGCTTCTCGGTCTTGAGGTCCTCACGAAGTGCTTCCTGCTCAAATAAGGCTGCCAGAAGGTCCATTTGAAGTTTCTTGACGTACTCCTCCAGTTCTTGATTATACACCAGTACAGGTGGACACTTCCTCTTCTGTTCGTCCGTCAGGATGATGTATGCTCCATCAGCCTTCTGCCATCCGAGCCTTCCAAAATAGTGGGTGCCTAACTCAGCACGATGACGATAGCTCAAGCGTGCAATAGCATCATGGACGACAGTGTTCATGCCCATGTCACAGTCATGGTTTAATGTGCCATAGTTGATGTCTTCAGTCTTGGGGTCTTCTTTACGTCCAAAAACTTTAGTTCTGATGCCCCAGAATCCAGACTTCCTCTTGTTCACCGTGATCTCAGGTATTGGCAGCTTCATCATCTGCACCAGCTCCATGAGGAATGGACCTCCGAGAACATCCCCGTAGTCCTCTGTTTTGTTCAGAATGTAGCTCTCCATCTATGGTTTGAAATAAGGAGGGTTCAGTAGAAGAAGAAAATCAAGAGGATACGGGAGTAGTAAACACAATAGTTGTTCCTATAAGGTTCCTATTTGTAAGCCATTTCCTAGGGTCACGTCCTACAGTCAACATGTGCTCTGATACCATCTCTGTAGCGTCCCGACTCAAAACGAGTCAAGCCTCTGTGTGACCGTGCCATCCCTGGATCAGTATGCTGGCACACACAGTACATCAATGTATATATCAAAGTGCAATCACATGTAATTAACGTAAACTGATATATACCTTAAAATTCTCAGCGGAAACAGTCAACGGGAGTGGAGTCCCAATAAACACCAACGGCAGGTTGAGTGTAGACCGTAACCCTGAATCGTACTCTTACTCGTCGTAGAAACTTATCTGCAACATAAGACGTTGCAGCCGTGCAGGTCAGTACATTGAATGTACCGGCAAGATCACAATAAGAGAAAACAGAAGATGAGGCTATTCTATATGCAATAAAGCTTTGTGGCTCTGTGTCTGAGTTTTTGCATAAAAGCTGATTTTATTTTATTTTCCTACAACAAAGGAATATCAGGAGTTTTCACTATGGAAATATCTATTATGACATGGTTCCGCCAACCGATGTCTCAATGCCCACAAGTATCAAAAGTTGCCCATAATTAGTTATCAGTCTGGTGTTGAGAGTTTAGAGATAGATCCAAGTCCAGAGGCTCAAATTGTCCGTAACCGGGGACACGGCTAATCGATTAGGTTTAACTCTGCAGAGTGTTGTGTACTTTACCCACAAGATTCGTTCCCTCCTTGTAAGTCCTCGCACTGTCGGGTGTTTGAGAACAGGACGAACGAAACATGGTCTTTCATAGTGTTTCCCTGACTACTGTCAGTGCCCATCCAATCCTAACGTCGACTACATCTCGTAGCACTGCCCAGCTAGAGTCACAACAAAGATCAACCAAGCCAGAGCCCATAATGACTTGTGGCTACACAGGTAAGCTTCCGGGCATGAAGTATTCATCCGTCTCTTTGAGTCTGGGTGAGGCTTTCCGCAAGATGTCATGGCGCTTCTCCATGCATCCCGGCCATCCACTGGTTACTCCAGGGTGCCCATCAAATCCATCCCTCACCCAGTAGTGTGTATTGAAAACTTGTTTCTCGAGTCTCGAAGTCTTGAGGTCTTGAAGATGCAGGACTTGAAGATGCCTTCATGAAGTTGTCGTCTTTGATGTAGAGTCCTTCACCTCACACCACTCTCGAACACTCATACCAACCCCGTCTACTTTAGCGTAGCATAGCAGTAAGGCAAATAACGTCCCGGGGCTTCAGTAACAAGGAGTGGGTTGCTACCTCATGCATTCTACTCAACTACAGGAATTCAATAATACTACTGGAGGGATTTGTTGAATGATGTCACTACATGCAATAAAACATAGGTATGAAATAAATGGTCAAAGTGAACTTGCCTGGTACGGTTGATGAAGATAAATATCGCTCTTAGAAATAACTTGATAGAACTATTCGTCACTCTCCGATGAAAATCTATACAATTCAAACATTGCACTCATATAAGCAATCATACTAGCAATCAATACTATCAATCAAAAGGCAACACAAAAACAAAACACCAAAAGGGTTGTGATGAAGGAAATACTTAAGACAAAATTTAAAACAACAAAACTTCATTAAGCAACTAAGAAGAGGTTTTCCTACAATTAACCTATTATCAACAACAACAAAACAACAACAAAGTAAAATCTAGCAAAGGCATCTAGCAAATATTTTTACTAGCAAAAAGAATTACTTTTGAAGAACAAGTGAGAACTATGAAAACCACACCCTAACAACATAAGTTTTTGTCTAATAAACTTAACAACAAGAAAAACAATAAAATACTAACATAAGAGAAAACAAAATATAAAACAGCTAAGTTAACAGAAAGTAAAACTTATAAAACAATTTATAAAAATATTTTCAAAAAGGAAATCAATCTAGCAATGAAAATCAATTGCAAGTTATAACTGAACTAGAATTGATTTCATGCGAACAAAAATAATAAATAACATAAGAATAAACTTGGTTGAAATACTACTGCTAACTAACAGAAAACAAGGTAAAACTTGTCAACTAATACAAAAGAAAATAAATTAAAACAATTTAAAACAAAAGAAATAGAAATAGACCTAAAAGAACTAAAACAGAATCTGTTTTGCTTGAAACCCTAATTTAAATTTCTCTAAAAATTCTCAAATTGGACAGGAAGGTAAAACACACTAATACAAAACAGTATCAAAAGGAATCACTCACAAATAAGTTTTTAAACTCAAGTTATAAGCAAAACAAGTTTGAATTCAAATCTGTTTGAATCTGAATTTAAATTATTCAAATAATGTCAAACTTTATATCTATAGAAACTCGAATAAATTTTTGACACAATGCAAAAAGAATCAAATTAAAACATTTAAAAACCTAAAAGATATAAAGAAAACAAAAACAGAACTAATTCTGTAAAAGAAACTAAAACAGAAAAAGAAAAAAAATCCATCCTAACGGACAGGGGCTACGTGGCAAGCTGTGAGTGGCCGAGTGGTGTGCGCGTTTGAGCTAAACGGACGGACGGCCGCTAATTAACAGAAAACGATTCGGCTAAACTAAACCGTGGAAAAACCGGCCGGTTCATTTAAAATAAACCGAAGGGGTACGCCGTTCTAATCTACGCCATTGATTTTAGATCTAACGGAGGAGATCGAGTGGGGCTTACAGCGGGTCGCCGGCGAGGTCAACGTTGACGGCAGGGGCTCGGGCTCGTTGCGGGCGGCGTCTCCGGTGGTCCTGTGGCGAAGGCGAGGGCTCCGGTCGATGAGGACGACGACGGCGATTCGTCTGGTGGCGCCGGAACGGCTCGGGGACGACGGTGTCGACAGCGGCGAGCTTGTGAGCGGAGGGGGTCTTTGGGTGGTCGTCGGCGAGGGAGTTCCGAGGGGTGTGGGGCTCGGGAGAGTGTGCGGGGAGGTTCAGTGGGACGAGGCGGAGCGTCTGGTGGTGGTGGTTGGGCTCGGGACGGTCGGAGTGGAGCGGGACGAGGCAATGGTGACAGTGGCGGAGCTCTGCTCCGGCGAGCAATTGAGAGCAGAGGAGATGGTCGGGCGAGGGGTATTAGGGCGGAACGGAGTGCGGAGGGCTGGGGCTTTATATCCAGGGGGTCGGGAGGCTCCAAACGGAAGGGGATCGACGGATCACGGCGGCGCCGGCGTCGGAAAGGAAAGGGGAGGGGCGAGGTGGAAGGTGACCGGCAGGGGCGATCGGATCAGTCGGTGGGCCAAGGGTGTCAGCGGGAGAGGAGGGAACGGAAGCAATCGGTGGCCGATCCAAAAGTGATTCGGATCCGATCTGGATCCGATCGGGCCAGATTCGGTAAGTGGGCCGCGTCGGCCTTTCCTATTAGAAGGATATTTTCCTTTTTATTAAAAACAGGAAATAAATTCTAGTTTTGTAAAATTAAATCAAACTCAAATATAGAAGTTTTATATACCAAAATTATCAGAACAATAAATTCCACAGTATGAACATTTTTCCACGGCCAAAATAAATACTTTTAAAAAAAATTAGAAAATGCCTAAATTGTTTTTATTTCTTTTGCAAATAATTTTCAAATAACCCCCTGGGTTTTATGATTCAAAATTTCACAAAAATACCCCTGGTTTTTGAGGGTCATGTTCCTCCTCTCAAATTTTGAAATTTGGGGCAATGAACTTTGAAATCTTTCAAGCTTTGAAATAGAACAAAAAATGGAATAGATTCCAAAAACTTTCAAATCCACTTTTCAAATACTTTATTTGAAGAAGTCATTTCATCTTCTCTCACTGATTTGAATTGTTTGAATTTGAATTCAAAAGCAAAGGGGAAAGTCTTGTTATTCCCTCACATTCAAAAGTTTCAAAAAAAAATTCAAATTTCACTCAAATTTCAATAACTCAATCATACAATCAATCATTCTAGTGATTATTATAACATTCCAAATTTTGGGATGTTACAAGTAGCAAGAAGGATTTCTGGCGCCGTTGCCGGGGAGATCTACATCAAGCCTACCAAGTACCCATCACAAACTCATCTCTTGCATTTACTCTAGTTGCCATTTGCCTCTCGTTTTCCTCTCCCCCACTTCACCAATTTGCCGTTTTATTCGCCTTTTTCTCGCTGGATCTCTTTTTGTTTGCTTGTGTTGCCATGTGCCTTCTATTTGCTTGCATCTTCGCTTGCTAAAAATCTATTGATATGGATCCTCATCCACTTGCTAATCTTTTCAAAAGGCCAAATTATGATGAACCAATTGCTAGTGAGTTGAGTGCACTTGATTATCTCTATGAAGTTTTGTTTGAAAATCATGAATCTGAAAATTTTGATGAAGTGTTGAAAGAAGAAATTTATAAGGTGATTCATGATAGCTCCTTGATTGAAAAGCATGATTGCAATGATGTTACTATAAATTCTATTAATTTCAATTATGCTAATGATATGCAAAGCCACAAGCTTGGGGATGCTATGTTTGATGAAGATGATATTTTTTCTCCCCCAAGTTTTGATGAGCAAATTCATTATGATGATTGCATGCTCATGCATCATGAAAAGAATGATTTATGTGATAGTTATATTGTTGAATTCCTTCATGATGCTACTGAAATTTATTATGAGGGAGGAACATATGCTTGTAGGAATTGCAATAATACCAAGTTTCCTCTCTATGTGTTCAAAGTTTTGAAGTTATGTTTGTTTTGCCTTCCTATGATAGTTGATTCTTGTTCCCATAAATTGTTTGCTCATAAAATCCCTATGCATAGGAAGTGGGTTAGACTTAATTTTTTTTTTCATGAGATTCATGATGCTCTTTTGCATATTTCAATTACTATTTTTTATGTGAGCATCATTGAAATCATTATGCCTAGCTAGGGGCGTTAAACAATAGCGCTTGTTGGGAGGTAACCCAATTTTATTTATGTTTTTGTTTCTGTTTTTTGAGTGCTTTACACATTATTACCTCTGTATTAATTGTGTTTTATTTTTTTAATTAGTGTTTGTGCCAAGTAAGACCTTTGGAATGGTTTACGGTGATTGTTGATTTGGTTTTGCTGAAAAACAGAAACTTTTTCTCTCAGTCCAGGAATTTTGTAAATTCACTGGAACGTGATTTTGATCTGAAATTTAAAAAAAATATTGATATACAAATTTCCCTGATTTTCCTAATTTTTCAGAATTTTTGGAGTTACAGTAGTATTCGAAGTCTATAGATTGCTACAGACTGTTCTGTTTTAGACAGATTCTGTTTTCTTTGTGTTGTTTGCTTATTTTGATGTATCTATGGGTTGTATTGGGGGGTATGAACCATGGAGAAGTTAGAATACAGTAGGTATTACACAAATATAAATAAAGAATGATTTCACAACAGTACCTAAAGTGGTGATTTATCTTTCTTATACTAACGGATCTCACGAGTTTTCTGTTGAGTTTTGTGTTGTGAAGTTTTCAAGTTTTGGGTAAAGATTTGATGGACTATGGAATAAGGAGTGGCAAGAGCCTAAGCTTGGGGATGCCCAAGGCACCCCAAGCCATATTCAAGGATACCAAAAAGCCTAAGCTTGGGGATGCCCCGGAAGGCATCCCCTCTTTCGTCTTCAATCCATCGGTAAATTTACTTGAGGCTATATTTTTATTCACCACATGATATGTGTTTTGCTTGGACCGTCTTGTATGATATGAGTCTTTGCTTTTTAATTTGCCACAATCATCCTTGCTGCACACATTCTTTTTGAGAGAGACACGCTGAATCGTGAATTTATTAGAATACTCTATGTGCTTCACTTATATCTTTTGAGCTAGGCAATGTTGCTCTAGTGCTTCACTTATATCTTTTTAGAGCACGGTGGTGTTATATTTTATAGAAATTATTGAACTCTCGTACCTCACTTATATTATTTTGAGAGTTTCTTAAAACAGCATGGTAATTTGTTTAGGTTATGAATTTAGTCCTAATATAATGGGCATCCAAGAGGGATATAATAAAAACTTTCATATTAAGTGCATTGAATACTATGAGAAGTTTGATTCCTTGCATATAGTTTTGAGATAATAGAGATGGTAATATGAGAGTCATGCTAGTGGGTAGTTGTGAATTGGAAGAGATACTTGTGTTGAAGTTTGTGATTCCCGTAGCATGCACGTATGGTGAACCGTTATGTAACGAAGTCGGAGCATGATTTGTTTAATGATTGCCAACCTTTGTGTGAGGCTCGGGAGCGCGCGATGGTTAACTCCTACCAACCTCTCCCCTAGGAGCATGTGTTTAATGCTTTGTTTGATAACTAATAGACTTTTGCAATAAGTATGTGAGTTCTTTATGAGTAATGTTGAGTCCATGGATTATACGCACTCTCACCCTTCCACCTTTGCTAGCCTCTCTAGTACCGCGCAACTTTCGCCGGTACATCAAATCCACCTTCCTCAAAACAGCCACCATATATTTCCTCAAAACAGCCACCATACCTACCTATTATGGCATTTCCATAGCCATTCCGAGATATATTGCCATGCAACTTCCACCGTTCGGTTTTTCATGACATGCACCATCACTTTCATCTTGCATATAGAGTCATATTTTGTTCTAGGTATCGAGTTGTAATTTTCTTTTTGAGTTGTAAGCAAATAAAAGTGTGATGATTTTCATTATTAGAGCATTGTCCCGTGTGAGAAAAGGATGATGGAAGCCATGACTCCCTCACAAGTTGGGATGAGTATCCGGACTTTACAAAAAATAAAAGAGGCCAGCGAAGCCCAAATAAAAAATAAAAGAGGCCAAAGATGCCCACAATAAAAAAAATGAGAGAAAGAGAGAAGGGACAATTGCTACTATCTTTTTCCACACTTGGATTCAAAGTAGCACCATGATCTTCATGATAGAGAGTCTCCTATTTTGTCACTTTCATATAACTAGTGGAATTTCATCTTGCACGACCACTTAGTTTTCTTTTTGAGCTTTCATACACTTATAGCTCTAAGTGCATTTGTTGCATGGCAATCCCTACTCACTCACATTGATATCTATCGATGGGCATCTCCATAGCCCGTTGATATGCCTAGTTGATGTGAGACTATCTTCTCCCTTTTTCCTTGCAACCTCCACCATATTCTATTCCACCTATAGTGATATATCCATGGCTCACGCTCATGTATTGCGTGAGAGTTGAAAAGGTTTGAGAACACCAAAAGTGTGAAACAATTGCTTGACTTGTTCATCGGGGTTGTGCATGATTTAGATACTTTGTGTGGGGAAGATGGAGCATAGCCAGACCATATGATTTTGTAGGGATAACATTCTAAGGCCATGTTATTTCGAAAGAGCACAATTGCCTTGTTGGTGTGCTCGAAGTATTACTGTTTTTATGTCAATATTAGACTATTGTTTTGAATCTTACGGATCTGAATATTCATGCCACAATAAAGAATATTACATGGATAAATATGTTAGGTAGCATTCCACATAAAAAATTCTGTTTTTATCATTTACCTACTCGAGGACGAGCAGGAATTAAGCTTGGGGATGCTTGATACGTCTCCAACGTATCTATAATTTTTGATTGTTCCATGCTATTATATTATCTGTTTTGGATGTTTTATATGCATTAATATGCTATTTTATATTATTTTTGGGACTAACCTATTAATCTAGAGGCTAGTGCCAGTTTCTGTTTTTTCCTTGTTTTTGAGTATTGCAGATAAGGAATATTAAACGGAGTCCAAACGGAATAAAATCTTCGGAATAATTTTTCTTGGACCAGAAGCAACCCAGAGGACTTGAAGACCAAGGCAGGGGAGCCACAGGGGCGCGCCCTAGGGGGGCGCCCCCTGGCATGTGGCCCCACGGCAGCTCCTCCAACCCTATTCTTCGGCCTATAAATTCACAAATATTCCCTGGATACCAAAAAGAGCCACGAAAACACTTTTCCGCCGCCAGGAGCCTCGGTTCCCGTGAGATCCAATCTTGGAGCCTTTTCCGGTAATCTGCCGGAGGGGGATTCGATCACGGAGGGCTTCTACATCAACTCCATTGCCCCTCCGATGATGCGTGAGTAGTCCACCACAGACCTTCGGGTCCATAGCTAGTAGCTAGATGGCTTCTTCTCTCTCTTTGCTCTTCAATACCATGTTCTTCATGATCTTCATGGAGATCTATCCGATGTAATACTCTTTTGCGGTGTGTTTGTCGAGATCCGATGAATTGTGGGTTTATGTTCAGATTATCTATGAATATTATTTGAGTCTTTTCTGAATTCTTATATGCATGATTTCATATCTTTGCAAGTCTCTTCGAGTTATTGGTTTGGTTTGGCCAACTAGATTGGTAATTCTTGCAATGGGAGAACTGCTTAGTTTTGGGTTCAATCTTGCGGTGTCCTCACCCAGTGACAAAGTAGGGGTAGCGAGGCACGTATTGTATTGTTGCCATCGAGGATAAAAAGATTGGGTTTTCATCATATTGCTTGAGTTTATCCCTCTACATCATGTCATCTTACCTAATGCGTTACTCTGTTCTTCATGAACATAATACTCTAGATGCAGGCAGGAGTCGGTCGATGTGTGGAGTAATAGTAGTAGATGCAGAATTGTTTCAGTCTACTTGACACGGACGTGATGCCTATATGCATAATCATTTCCTTGGATATCTTCATAATTATTCGCTTTTCTATCAATTGCTCGACAGTAATTTGTTCACCCACCGTAATACTTGCCATCATGAGAGAAGCCTCTAGTGAAACCTATGGCCCCCGGGTCTATTTTCCATCTTATACTTTCAGATCTAAAACCAAAAATACCAAAAATACCTTGCTGCATTATTTTTACTTTTGTTTTACTTTCCGTTCAAGCAATCTATTTTATCTATCTCTATCAGATCTCATCCTTGCAAGTAACCATGAAGGGATTGACAACCCCTTTATAGCGTTGGGTGCAAGTGTTTGATTCTTTGTGTAGGTACATCTATTGGGGACTTGCTTGTATCTCTTACTGGATTGATACCTTGGTTCTCAACAACTGAGGGAAATACTGATCTACTATGCTGCATCACCCGTTCCTCTTCACGGAAACCAACGCATGCTCGAGAAGTAGCACATCACAAAGTTGGTAAGCATTTCCCTCAGTTATGAAACCAATGTTAATCGAACCAATAGGAATATCAATCCTCAACCGTCTTCAGTGGTGCACACAAATGAACAAACAACTTGCACCCAACGCGGGCAAGAGGGTTGTCAATCCCCTTGATCTCATTATTTGCAAGAAAATGAGTTCTGTAGATAATTGTTGAAAAATATAAATTGAAAAATAAATAAAAAGTAAATAAAGGCAGTGAGGTAATAATAGTGTTTGTAAATATATAAGTGAATAGATCCGGCGATCATAGTTTTCCCTAGCGGCATCTCTCATGTAGGCATCATACGGTGGGTAACAAATTACTGTTGGGCAATTGATAGAAAAGCGGATAGTTATGCGATTTTCACGGAAATGATCATGTGTATATAGGCATCACGTCCATAAACAAATAGGCCGACTCCTGCCTGCACCTATTACTATTACTCCACTCATCGACCGCTATCCAGCATGCATCTAGAGTATTAAGTAAACAGAGTAATGCATGGAGAACGATGACATGATGTTGACAAAGTAAACTCAAGCAATATGAATAAACCCCATCGTGTTATCCTTAGTAGCAACAACACAAAGACGCATCTTGTCCCCAACTTTGTCACTGGGATATAGAAACTCGTTACGTTGAACCTACCACAACGCACCACTCCCACCAATGAAATATCAATCTACTTGGCCAAAGCACATCAATAGATCGGAGAGCATTACGAAGCTATAATGATCATGCAATTAAGAGACAATATATATCAGAGGTATCACAAATACTTTACATGAATAATTTGAACATAAACCCACAATTCATCGGATCCCAACAAACACACCGCACAATAGGATTACATCGGATAGAACAAAGCGAAGATGCGATGACCCTTGTATTGAAGATCAAGAGATAGAGAGATTGCCATTTAGGTACTAGCTATGGACCTGTCGGTCTATGGTGAACTACTCACACATCATCATGAGGGCAGCAAGGTTGATGAAGAGGCCCTCCGTGATCGATCCCCCCTCCGGCAGGGTGCCGGAACGGAGCTATAGATGGTCTCGAGATGGAACAAAGACTTGCGGCGGCGGAAAAAGGGTTTCAGGACTGCCTCTGGGCTTCTTGCAATATTAGAGAATTTATAGGCCAACGAGGGGCGTCGGGAGAGCCACGAGGGGGCCACCACATATCAGGGCGCGACCCCCCTAGGGCGCGCCCTGATGCATGGTGGGGCCCTCGTGCGCCTCCCGGCCTCCTTTCGAAGCTTCCAGGTCTTCTTATGGTCCAGAAAAAATCATCAAAAAGTTTCGTGGCAATTGGACTTCGTTTGGTAATGTAAACTTGAAAATAAAAAAACATGCAGAAAACAGCAACTGGCACTGGGCACTGGGTCAATAGGTTAGTGCTCAAAAATATTATAAATTGTTAAATAATGACCCAAAAAGTATCCTAGAATGATAATATATCAGCATGGAACAATCAAAAATTATAGATACATTGGAGACGTATCAGGCTCCACCCGTTAGGGCCCACAAAGTAGCAACTTCGTCTATACCATCACGGCTTCCATCCACGAAGGACTAGCCTCACTATGGGTAGATCTTCATGAAGTAGGCGATCTCCTTGCCCGTACAAACTTCTTGGTTCAATTCCACAACACGAAGAAGGAGGCTCCCAAGCGACACCTAACAAATCTAGGAGGCACCACCCTCCAAAAGGTAATAGATGTGGTAACAATCATGAACTCCTTGCTCTGGTGCTTCAAAAGATAGTCTCTTCAACACACAATCACTCTCTCACAGATTTGGCTCGGTAGAAGAGCTTGATTGGGTGGAAAGCAACTTGGGGAGGCTAGAAATCAAGATTCATATGGTTGGAGTGGGAGGTCTTGATCTCAATACATGAGTAGGTGGTTCTCTCTCAGAAAAATGGATAGGGCAAGCGTAGGTATGTTCTGAGTGCTTCCTCTATGAGTGAGAGGAGGTGGAGGGGTTTATATAGGCATCTCCAAAAATCTAACCATTACAACATTATTGCCCAACTCGGTGAAACCGGAGTAAAAACTCAGGTTGCACCGACTAGTCAAAATGTGGCAATTTTTGGCTTTTCGGTGAGACTGATATATAAATCTCGATGGTACCGATATGGGTGACCTAGGCAGATTCCCAATCTCGGTGAGACCGATTCTCAAAACTAGGAAATTATGATTCTTGAAAATAGGATACCAGAGAGTTGGTCAATAATTTCGTTTGCACCGAAGTGGAAAGTTGGTGTTACCGAGACAAGGGTTTTGGCTAGGATCTGTCTAGGGTCTAAACTCGGTGAGGCCAATTCTGAAAAGTTGGTGGCACTGATTTTAGTGTTAGGATTTAGACAGAGATTTTGTGGGAGAATTTCATGTGTAGTTTTGATGGCTAATCTCTAAGCACTTGAGCAACCAGATCATCATAGAAACCTCATCCGCTTTTAATAGTATTGGCTTTCCTATGGACTCAAGGAGTGATTTCTCACAAAATATAAAATGTAGAGTATTCAAGCTTGTTGATTTTGCCAATCCAATTCCATTTCTTCTTCTTCTCTCCTTGGGGATTCTCCACACAATCCATGGCCAATCTTCTCTGTGGACTTTATCTGAAACAAACTAGGTAAAACTATTAGTCCAAGAGACAATGTATGTTGTCATGAATTATCAAAACCTCCAAGGGAGCAAATGTGCTTTCAGCCCCTCTTGGCCTCATCAACGAGCACATGCTCTGCAATGGCTATCACAAACGCTTGGATGCATTGTCCCAGATCCTCGGCACACACTGTGGCCCAATCAAAGGCCTTACTATGGGCAAGTTCCGTTCCAACGGCCAGGACAGAGCCAAGGTTGACGAGTGGTTCTTATCGATCGCCCTAGATCAGCTTGACGAGCTCACCTTTAATGATGGACATATGCGCTTGCTGCCACCCTCGGCGCTGTGCCTCGCACCAACGCTGCGTATCGTTAGGTTCATGAACTTCCATTTCCCCCAGATTAATGCCGATCCCGCTCTTTTGCTACCTCTACTGAAGAACCTTGAGCTCGTCGCCGTCTGCATCCCCAATGATGACATGGCGCGACTGCTCCGTAGCTGTACTGCGCTCGAGTACCTTCATCTTCAGGCGATCAATGGGTTGAGTAGCCTCCACATCGCCTCCATGAGTCTCCGGACAATTTGTGTGTATTGCTTGTGCTGCAACAAGAGATCACACAAGGTGAATCACCAAATGGTCATTGAGGACGTGCCTTTACTTGAGAGATTACTTGTAGATGATCAACAAGGTCCAACAAGAATTAGGGTCATTTATGCGCCAAAGTTGACAGTGTTCCTCTACTCGCGCGTCAACTTCTCTAAACTTGTTATTCGATCCATAACCATCTAGGTACAATAGTCACCTTCTTCTCCTTCCTGAAATTAACATTTATTTTTCTCTATTCAAGATGTATGTTCGTCTGTCATCCAAAAAATGATTCCGACAAGCTCGACCTTCACTACAGGAATCAGGCTCTTTGCCGTCCGCCATGGCGGACGGCAAAGGGAACAACCACGGATGGCAAAGGCCTTTGCCGTCAGCCAGCAAACGACCAAATTTTCATCCGAATAAACTCCGGTAAAGGGGTTCTTTGTTGTCTGCCTTGGCCCAGCGGACGGCAAAGTTTTTTTGCTGTCAGCCTGCAGACGGCAACGCGGCTGGTCGGCGTAGCACTGACGTTAGCACCGTTAGGTGGCTAACGGCCCCCACCCAACCCTTTGTCGTCTGTCCCCGGACGGCCCCCACCTAGTCCTTTGCCGTCTGCCCCTGACGGCCCCACCGAGTCCTTTGCCGTCTGCCCCGGATGGCCCCCACCCAGCCCATTGCCGTCTGCCTCGGACGGCCCCGCCCAGCCCTTTGTCGTCTGCCCCGGACGGCCCCCCCCACCCAGCCCTTTGTCGTCTGCCCTGGACGGCAAAGAGGCCAAATGGCCCCAGGCCTGGTGCTCCTAGGTTTAACAGGTGGCTGCCACGTGCCCGCTTTGCCGACGGTGGCCGACGGCAAAGAGGTTGTATTGCCTCTTTTTTGCCTGTTTTTGTTATATTCAAGAATTTTCACAGGCAAATATGTGATATGTATATATATATTTCACAGAAACAATATCCCTGCCATATGGATATGATCAACCAACAATTATACCAAATTAAAAGTATCAAATGTCACATTGTTCACCATATTACAATAGTTTCATCCATACATACATAGTCTCATACATAGGTAGAAAGTTTCGCGTAAGTTCATCGATACAAAATAAAAACAGAAAGTAAACACTAGCACTACATCAAAGCAAGCTGCCGTGAAGTCAATCAAATCTGCAAAATTGGAAATAAGAAAGTTAGAATAAGAAAACTAGAAGAAGTAGAAGAAGATCTAGAAGTAGAAGAAGATCTAGAAGAAGAAGAAGATGAAGAAGCATTTTTCTTCTCTCTCTTTTTCTCCTCTTGTTTTTCTTCTTCTTATTGCTTATTTGTGTCATTTTAGAGCTAACCTAGGTAATTATCACATTTTTGACCTAACTAAGCTTATTGTGTCATTTTGCAAGAAAATAAGCTAAGTCTATGGCATTTATGAGGTTACCAAGTCTATTAAGCCATCTTTGAGTTAACTAAGCTTATTATGTCATTGTGGAGGAAACAATGCTAAGTATAGGTCATTTTAGAGCTAACTTAGGTACAATATGTCATTTTGGAGGTAAGTAAGCTTACTATGTCATTTTGGAGGTAACAAAGCTAACTTAGGTAAAATGTGACATTTATGAGCTAACCAAGGTTATTATGCCATTTTTGACCTAAGTAAGATAATTATGTCATAAATGAACTAAATAAGCTAAGTATATGAGCTAACCAAGGTTATTATGCCATTTTTTGAGCTTGACTTTCGGTCTTTCGAGGTTTTCCTTAAAAAACTCTCATGCCTCATGGTGTGTATGGTGCGCACTCACTCACACTTATATGGTGGTGTATGTTGGTGGACACTACCTAACACTAATATTTTGACCGTCGGTGATGGTCGTTTCCCCTTCTCCTCTCCCGCAATATACCAAGGTATATATCGAGAGAAGGAGAAGAAGAAACGACCCCCACAACAACAGTCAGGATTCCTCCATCAAGAAGAGACATGAAACTCTCACAAGGAGCTCCGACAGACCGAAAGTACGTAATTTTGTCTAAGTGCTAAGTATGTCTTTGTTTGAGAAAATGAGCCAAGTAAGTGGCATATTAGGGCTTATCGTCCTCGTCATCACGGAGGTGAAGCACCGGGGTTGCTCGGGCCGGTGTCACCTAGAGCACTACTTGGCCCTGGAGAAGGATCGTGCGATGCGGCTCGGGAGTTATGCTGCACCAAAGATCATTTGCGTTGGCATGATGACGCTAAAATGTTAAGACTAGTAACTAATGACCATTCAAATGCAACTCACCGTTCCAGCCATGGTAACGACTGGCATCTGCGGAGGGGTCTGGCCGGTCTTCTCGCACAAAGACTGCACATTTGGTTTTGACAAGTCAATCATATTGGTTATTAATGAAACGAACATGTTGTGCATGATTTGGCTAATATGAAGAAAAACTTACCACGATGAGCTCATACATGGCCCGGTTAGACGCATCGTTTCGTGCCCTCTCCTCCTCCAACAACCTAGCCATCCTCTCCTCCAAATCCCTCTTCTCCTCCGCCGCCTGCCGGGCCTGTTCCGCCAGAAGCGCCTGGGTTGCCTCTCTCTCTTTCTGCAGAGCAGCCTGCAACACAACTCCTCGTTAGCATTGTAATCATCTTTGTTCCATCTGCATCTAGTTTGGTTCTTTTGCCTAATTTGTGCCACGTCATCTGTCTGGCCGTCTCTTCGACCATGAAAAGATGTTGAAGTCTTGGTATGATTGGCATATACCGAAGAACATTAACTGGGATTTTGGTCTGACTCTTCTCACCCATACCGTTGTCTACCACAACATACCTGGAAGACTTGCAAATGGGACAATAGTTCAAGCCCGCATACTCAAGCCTAAATAAGGCACATCCATTCTCATAGGGCATCTTAAGCGCACGTAGGATTTTGTCCGACTGGTACAGGTTTGCGGGCAATACATGGCCTTTGGGTAGAAAGCGTCCAAATATTGTCATCATCGCGTCATAGCATTTTTTGCCCAGGTTGAACTGAGCCTTCAGAGCCATTACTTGCGCAATGGCATCCAGCTGACAAAGCTCAGTGTGCTCGTGGAGAGGACGTTTTGAAGACTCCAACATTTCATTGAAGGCCTTTGCAGATTCCTCCATCTCATCGTCCGAATCCCGAGCATCATCAAAGTCTTGCACCATGTCTTCGATCCCGGTACCATGCTCGTCGGTGCGACGACGAACCACCTCAGCTCTGGCACGTTGGGCAGACTCACCATGAAATCTCCACACCGTATAATCTGGCGTAAAACCCCACTTCTGCAGGTGTTTACCCATTTCATCCTGTGTCCACTTTTTATGGTTGTCGCACCGGACACAGGGGCACCGGGTTATTTCCTGGCCATTTGCAAATGAAGCTCTCAGAAACCCCTTGGTTTTTGTTAACCATTCAATAGTCATGTCTTTCTAACTAGGGTGACCGGTGTACATCCACACACGATCACTCATCTTGCCTACCTACTAAACACACAAGAAATATATATATAATTCATCATCTATATTCATCAGTTAATCAAGTTTGTCAGTTTTATTACGTCCATGCAACCTACACGCTAATAGGTAAAGACAGGTCCTAATCCCACCCGAGTATGTGTAGATTGGGTTCGTTTTCCCATGCTCTGCTCCGGATCCGATGCAGAATTTCGGTAGCACCTCCCCGTTGTTCTCCTGATACACGTCTCGGCAATAAGCAGAGAGGACGTGTACCCGGAGAACAACAAGGAGGCACTGATGAAATTCCGCATCGGATCCAGAGCAGAGCATAAGGGAAAACGAACCCAATCTACACATACTCGGGTTGTCCATGGATAACGTTGGACAATTCGAAAGGATGGTGGTTATAAATATGCAAAGACATGCATATTTATAGATGCCGCCCTTTCGAACGGGAGACGCATACTGGTCACGCATACTGATGATTGAAGACACCTATAGCTAGCAAGTTTCATCGGCACGAAGACCGAAACAGAGCAAATTAAGGGGGGAGGAGATGTCATTTGTGCTCACCCACAAACGCAGGGGAGCTCGTCAAACGCACGGGGAGGTCGTCGAACAGCAAACCCTCGCAACGACGAAACAACTGCACATTGAAATCCACCCGATCAACACAAATATGATGTTTTTATAACAGCTAGAATCGGAATATATATATATGACCTAACTCATAATTTACAAAACTATGACCCCGTCGGCCTCTGGAAGGCTGAAGAGCACCTTTTCGGTTAACAGGAGGCCAAGGAGGTGTCGGGGGTCGGGGGTCAGTGGCATCGGGGGCGGTGTATTAACAATTGCGCGGAGTGTCGTGTCGGGGTGTCGGGGTGTCATTTCTGGGTGTCGGGGTGTCGTGTCAGGGCGTTGTGTCGGTGTGTCGGAGCGTCATGTCGGGGTGTCTGGGCGTTGTGTCGGGGTGTTGTGTTGGGGTGTCCGGGTTCTTGGCGGGGCGTCGTGTCGTGTCGGGGTATCATTTTCTTCTTCTTCTTTTTTCCCTCTTCTTCCTTTTCTTCTTGTTCCTCTTCTTCATCTTCTTCTTCACTTCTTCTCTTCTTCTTCTTCTTATTCTTCTTCTTCTTTTCCTTTTTCCTCTTCTTCTTCTCCTCTTCTCCTCTTTTTCTTCTTCTTTTCATTTTTCCTCTTCTTCTGCTCCTCCTCTCCTCTTTCTTCTTCTTCTTCTCTTCTTTTCCTTTTTCCTCTTCACCTTCTCCTCCTCTCCTCTTTCTTCTTCTTCTTCTTCTCTTCTTTTTCTTCTTCTTTTCCTTTTTCCTCTTCTCCTTCTCCTCCTCTCCTCTTTCTTCTTCTTCTTCTTCTTCTTTTTCTTCTAGTTTTTTTTTCTTTTCTTCTTTTCTTCTAAGTTTTTTCTTTTCTATCTAAGTTTTTCCTACCTAATAAACTAACTATCTAATTTAACAGAAAATAAAACAGAAAATAAACTAACTATCTAATTTAACTAACTAACTAACTAACTAAAAAAACAGGAAAAACCAAAAAAATGTGAGGGGGGCGGCCGGGCACTCACCGGAGTTGGGTGGGGGCGGCCGGGGCGGCGGGGGGAGGGTGGAGCCGCGGGGAGGGGGCGGCTTCGGGAGCCGGCGAGGGGAGGGGCGACTCGGGGAGGGGGCGGTGCGGGGGAGCCGTCGAGGTGAGGGGGGCGGCACAGGGAGTGGGTCGTTGCGGTGGTGGGGGGCGGCGCAAGGAGGGCGGCGGCATGGTGGTGGGGGGCGACGCAGGGAGGGGGCCGGTGCTGGGGGCCAGCGAGGGGAGGGGCGGCTCGGGGAGGGGGCGGAGCGGGGGAGCCGGCGAGTGGAGGGGGGCGGCGCGGGGATGGAGGGTTGCGGTGGGGGGGGCGACGCAGGGAGGGTGGCGGCGCGGTGGGGGGGCGGCGCAGGGAGGGGGCCGGTGGTGGGGGGCGGGCAGCGCAGGGAGGGGGGCGGTGAGGGAGTCCTGGTTTAAGGGGTCCTCGGGAGACCGACCTATTTCTTATGGGCCGGACTATATGGGCCGCGTGCCGAGCACCGGATTGATCAGAGACCCTGTCTCCTGGAAGGAAGCTTCGGAATCATGGCGTATCCTCCACGTTTAAAGTCGTGAATAGGCATGTTTATCCCTTCGACGTGTAACCGACCATGTGTAAACCCTAGGTACCCTCGGCGTCTATATCAGCCGGAGGGTTTTAGGTTGTAGACCAAGAGAACTCATCTAGGGTTTTAGCTAGTCGATCTCGAGGTAGATCAACTCTGTAATCCTCATATCATCAATATAATCAAGCAGGACGTAGGGTATTACCTCCATAGGAGGGCCCGAACCTGGGTAAAACCTCGTCTCCTGTTACCATCGATTCTAGTCTCACAGCTCGGGACCCCCTACCCGAGATCTGCCGGTTTTGACACCGACATTGGTGCTTTCATTGAGAATTCCGCGGTGATCGCCAAAGGAATCGATGGCTCCCCTTGTCATCAACGAAGAGGTCCGCAATACGGACACTTTCGTCCCCGGACAGATCTTCGCTTTCGGCAGCATTGTGCTACACACTGATCCGACCGGCCATCTAGGCCGTGTCGGAAGTTTCGCCCCTGATCAAGAGGTTAGATTCGGGAACCTAGAGTTCTCCGTAGACTCCCGGGGCGACCTGTCGCTAACCGGGCTCGTGGTCTCGCCTGCCACGCCCGAAGACTCTGAGGCTTTATCCTCGGATTCATCTTTCGGTCCCGACCACGGAATCTTCCCCGGCGAGGACCCAACCTTTAGTCCAGACCCGGTCATAGTGCCAGATGTCCGGACACCTGTTCTTGCTGAACACTCTCCCCGCACGGACGCATCGGAGGTTAACTCCGGAAGCTCTGAGCAGGCCGACCCAATCGAGCTCTCGATACTCAACGAGGCCCTAGATCGGATCTCGTCGATGAAGATTACCGACGATCCAACCCCGATCTGTTCTCAGATCGGGCTTAAGGCGGGTCAGGACGAATTTTTCGTCCCACCCACCACCCACTTGGTAGCCACTGTCGAGGATTTAACCGACATGTTGGACTATGCCTCTGAGGAGGCAGAATACATGGATGAGGAGGATCACGCCCTCACTCCCGTTAACACCGGGCGGTGGACTGCCACCTCCACATACGACGTCTACATGGTGGACACTTCGAAAAATGATGGCGACAAATCGGATGAAGCTCCGTCAAGATACCGAAAGCCGCATAAACGGTCAAAAGGAAAAAGGGGAAGAAAATCTATCGACGACACCGAGGACGTAGACACCCCAGAAGACCTCGGCGATCCCAAAATCCCCGAACACCCGTTAGATGGTCAGGAGAGGCCGGAAGACCGGCGCAACCCCGATGATCTAAATGATTCCGAGGATGACAATTACCTCCCCCTGTCGAGGAGGAGGACATCCCGTAAGCCGATGACTTTGCCATCCCTAATAATCTTGAAGATCAGGAGCTGTTTAGGCAACAGCTTATAGCCACGGCCCGCAGCCTGAAAGCAAAAGAACGGCAGCTTAAAGCCGAGCAAGACGACCTCAACGATTGATGGACGAGAGTCCTCTTAGCTGAGGAAGGATACGGTACCGGTCTATCGGACCAACCTAAGAGCTATCCACGCAGATGGCTGCTGCCACAATTCGATGACGAGCTCACTGATACGCTGTCTCTGAAACATACCCCATACGACAAGCCAGACTGCCCTCCTCGAGGACGAGACAGGACGGCTGACAACACCGGCTATAGGCCAACGATACCCCAGAGACAGGGAAAAGAGCCACTAGAGCCCGATGACAGGTTCGACCTGCGACACGACCTGGACTGCAGAGCAGGTCGTACGCGATCCATCTACGGATCCAGAGGATACTCACCCGATAGACGGGAAGGGTACCGGCCTTGGCTCGACCGCAATAATAAAGGTCGGGAACTAAACTAGGCTAGGACAGACGCCGATCACCGACGCGACATAGCTCGGGTCAGAGGCACTGCCTGTGCTTCACGGACGAGGTGATGCAGCATCAGTTCCCGGAAGGGTTTAAACCCGTAAACATAGAACAATACGATGGGACAACTGACCCAACCATATGGATCGAGGATTTCCTCCTCCACATCCACATGGCGCGAGGAGATGACCTCCACGCCATCAAGTACCTACCCCTGAAGCTTAAGGGGCCAGCTCGGCACTGGTTAAATAGCCTCCCCGAAAACTCCATTGGGTGTTGGGAGGATCTAGAAGACGCATTCCGATCTAATTTCCAGGGCACTTATGTTCGGCCGCCGGAGTCCTCCGACTTAGGCAACGTCGTCCAAAAGCTAGGAGAATCTGCGTGGCTATTCTAGAATCGGTTCTTGACCAAGAAAAACCAGATCGTTGACTGCCCGGACGCCGAAGCAATAGCCTCTTTCAGGCACAATATTCGGGATGAGTGGCTGGCTCGTCAGCTCGGCCAGGATAAACCAAGGACAATGTCCGCCCTCACATCACTCATGACTCGCTTTTGCACGGGCGAGGATAACTGGCTAGCAAGATGTAGCCACAACCCCGAAGACCCCGGAACCTCCGAAGTTCGGGATGGAAACGGGAAACCAAAGCGCAACAAGAATAAGCGCCGACACAACAATAGTGATGCCAATGACACGGCCATTAACGTCGGATTCCGCAACTCCCGACCTGGGCAGCGGAAGAAGCCTCCCAAAGGCAATCGCGACGGACCCACCACGCTGGACAAGATCATTGAGAGGCCTTGCCAGATCCATGGCACTCAAGAGAAGCCCGCCAACCACACCAACCGTAACTGTTGGGTGTTCAAACAAGCCGGCAAACTCACATCCAAGGACCAAGGCAAGAGCCCACGCAGCGAGGACGAAGATGAACCCCGTGGTCCGATCGGTAGCAGACAAAAGAAATTCCCTCCAGAGGTAAAGACAGTAAATAAGATATATGCCACTCATATACCCAAAAAGGAGAGGAAGCGCGCAATTCAAGAGGTCTACGCCGTAAAGCCTGTAGCCCCGAAGTATAACCCATGGTCGGAATACCCGATCACCTTCGATCGAGGTGACCACACGACCAGTATCCGTCATGGGGGTTCGGCCGCCCTCGTCCTAGACCCCATCATAGACGGGTATCACCTCACTAAAGTCCTAATGGACGAAGGAAGTAGCCTTAATCTGATTTACTCAGACGGAGGATCAAACCCACCAACACTACCTTTAAAGGAGTGATCCCAGGCGTTGAAGCCCGGTGCACGGGCTCTGTAAGCCTGGAAGTAGTGTTCGGCTCGCCTGATAACTTTCCAAGCGAGGACTTGATCTTCGACATCGTACCTTTCCGCAGCGGCTATCACGCCCTGCTCGGCCGTACAGCGTTCGCTCGCTTTAATGTCGTCCCACACTACGCATACCTCAAGCTCAAAATGCCCGGCCCCAAGGGGGTCATTACTGTCAATGGCAACACAGAGCGCTCCCTCCGAACTGAGGAACATGCGTTGGCCCTGGCGGCCGAATTCCATTACACTGATGATCGGCAAACGCCGACATCTGCCGTAAAGGCATGCAAGGCTGGGAAGTGAGCTCGGTCTCAACCCGAAGTACCAGAACCTTCTTCTCCCCATAAATAGGGACTCACCCCCATCGCACAGCCCTAGAACCAGCAAAGTACGTGCCGAGGAGGCACAACTTCGCGCTCAAAATTCCATGGGCAGCGGTGGGGAAAAACTATCAAAGGGTAAGTGTTCGACTGGACCGAACTATCACCATCAAAACGTCTTCGGACACACTACATGTATCATAAAGTACCTGCTAAGGCGTAAAGCTCATTCACACTTCGGTGACTTCTCAAGATTTTTCTCCAAAGTCCGCTCGCCGAACAGCAAAACCCATAGCGGTATACAACTCCTTAGAAGACGCAAGAGCGGACAAACGACAGGGCACATCGAGGACGTCAGTTCACCTATCGAAGATCCCTGGTACAACCCCTCCTGTAAGGTGTGATATTTCATTTTTAAATACCTATAAACAGTTGCATCGGCAATTTGAATAATAAGAGTGGTTGAGTACAGATATATAATACATGATCGCTTCGCTGTCTTTTTTGGCACACTCTCTATTTTTCTCCCTCTTCTTGCGAACCTGTTTGGTATACTTTACGATGCAACCGGCTAATAGACCGGGGGCTCGAAGTTAAGAAATCGCCCTAGGCACAACTAATTTTGCGTTCGGCGTCTTGGAATTCCGCTTTATATGCATTGGTTCCGAACTATGTCTTGGGTCAATAGTTGGGTTGCCCGGCTCCTGTGCTTGCCCCTTTATGTTCCGCTCGTTCGGCTAAAGGGGCAAAGGGAGAACCACTGCGATTGTGCTTCCGGCTAGCCTGGTCAAGCACCTCAGTGGAGAAAGACAAAAACTGACTGTCACAGTATGCGAGAACCAGTCTGCGAATCCGAGCTTAAATAAACCTCGTTAGAGGTTATTCCGTGTCATACGATGGGTTTGGTATTAGTACAAACCATGTGATATCGGCTTTGGCCGCGTCCCATTCGAACATCACAAACCCCTGGGGGCTAGTCATCGGCCCCCCGCACTCCTTTCTCGCGCCCCTACGGCTAAGTGAAAGAAATAAAGCATTATGGTCTGATTGCCTTGTCCGCCCCACACTACCGCCTTCGTGTACCGATAGCTCGGCTAAGGGTCACAGTGCGTTGGCAGAGACACCCCGCGTAGTATCTACATGGGGGCTGAAGCCGACAACTCGCAACTTTCAGTTTCAACGGCCACACAGGAGTTATAAAGGATGCAAAACACAAAAGACATGATAAGCCATGCATCTTAAATATAAACGCGTTAAAAGGGTCTTTGGACATATTACAACGCATTTACTCATAAACGTTTTCTTTAGAACATTCAGCTTCTATTGCCCGAGCACCCTCCATAACTACGGAGAAGTATCGCTCAGGGCACCTATACTCCTTTCCAGGGGGCGGCGGAGCAGTGGCTATCTTCGTTGGATCAAGACCCGGCTAGTGCACCTTGTCCCTTGTGAAGGCCATCCGAGCTCCCTCGATGCAGGAGGACCGCCTTAGTGCGTCGATCCGAGGTGAGGCATCGCTCAGCTTCTGCACCAGGCCAAAGTAGCTACTCAGCAATGGCTCGTTGGGCCATAGCCGGATGCACAGATCCTTCATGGCCGGCTCCGCCATCCGGTGTAGCTCCATCAGCTGCTTCAGCTGCTCAACGAGGTGCAGAGAGAGCTCGGGGGCTTCAAATTGCGCCCAAAACAGCCGAGCTTCATCTCCCTCCCCCCGCGAAGCATAGAACTGGTTCGCGTCCGCTGCGCTCTTCTGGAGGTCCGAGCTGGCGCCTAAGGAACGCCACACTTGGGTAAGCAATGTGAACTTGCTATCCCCGAAGACACACTATAGTAAATACGGCTTACCATCCGTGATAGGCTTGACCTGGCTAACTTGCTCTTCATAGAACCGCCTATCCACCCGCTCTTTCTTGAGATCGGATTTCAGAGTGGATAGTTCGGCGGCCTGCTCCTTGCCTTTCTGCTCGTGGTCCTCGCACTTCCGGCCGGCGTCTTTAAGCTCCTGCTGGATTTCCTCCACCCGAGACTCATGTTGGGAACTGGTGGCTTTTAAATCGGCGAGTGCGGCAGCTGCCTTTTCAGCCGCAGCCTTCTCGCTCGCGGCTGCCTGTTTCGCCTCCTGAAGCTCGGCCTTGAGCTTCTCAATTTCCTTCGCCGAGGCTGCGTAAGCATCAAACATATAAACATACTGCGTCGATAGTACGGTGATAAAAGAGTTCGGATATCATAACCCGGCTTACCTTGCGCCTCGTTGAATCTCTTATTCAGAGCGTCGATCTCATCTTCGGAGCTCTTGAACTTCCGATTTAGCTCGTCTAGCTCGGCGGCATTCACAGCCGCCGCCGTTGACAAAGCCAACACATAACAAACCACTATCAGGGTACATGTATTTAAATCTCTATCATGATCACATGTTCGGCCCTCTTGAGGGTCATCGGAATATTCCGAACAAATATTGTCCCATGCATTGTCCGGTTGCTGATCTATGATTGACCCCTAGGTGAGTTTTTCCAAACTCACCTAGGGCTCGGGGGCTGCTATATATATAACGATAGCACAAAAAAAGTTGACAAAACATTTCGTGGCTTACCTGGAAGCCCGTCAGGAGACCCTTGAAGGCCTCCTTCAGTCCGCTATCAACGGACTGAATGCTTTGTAAAACCGCACCCATAAGGGTGCGGTGCTCCTCGGAGATGGAGGCGCTTGACATAGCCTCCCCCATAGCCGGCCACCCATTGGTCGGTGGCGCTGGTGGAGATCGGTTGATCCGATCTCCAACCGGGGATTGAACCGGTGCCTCCGGAGGCATGGCGCGCTTCGGAGATGACCTCGGAGGTGACTGGACATCTCCTCGTCCGGTCTCCTTAGTATCCGGGAGGGGCTTTTCCCCCGGTCTTCGGCGGCCGAGGTGTTAGCCTCGACCATGACATCATCGCCCCCACCTCTGGTGTCCGGCTCCAAAGGAGCCTGTTGGGAAGACACCTCTGTGGCATCCTTCGCGGCGCCCGGAGGAGAAGGGTGCGACGCGGTCCCACTCTCTGCCAGCTAGGCGGGCAGGGTCTCCCCGTCTGAGATTTGATCGGTGGGAAGCACACGTGTTGGGCTGCAAGTCAATAGGCGCTCACATGTTAGTAACATTCGAAACTTAGTACTAATAGCTCGGGAGGTCTTCGGATCTTTACCTTCGAGCTGGGGGTTTGACTCTGAGGGTCCTTCATGGAACCCTCTCGAAGTCCTCGGACTTGGTATCCGAGTCCGAACTGTCGTCGGACAAAGTTAACTTTGTCCGACGCGCTTTCTTCGGGGCGGGAGGAGGTACATCCTCTGGGGCGTCCGATGACGCCGCCCTCTTTCCTGCGAGGGGGGAATCGCCTTCCTCCTCGACCTCATGCTCCTGCTCTTGATTCGAGGAGGCATGGGTTTCCTCGAACACAGCCTCCGGCTGGTCCCTGATGCGCAGGCCTTCTCGACCTGGTTTCTTCTTCTTCTCTTTCTTCTCCGACGCATTGTAAGGCGCCACGACGAGCATCTCCGACAGCAGCTTGGACCTAGGGTCTTCGGGCTGTGGAGCCGGGCATTTGATGCCCGTAGCCTTGCTCAGCCATTACTGCGGGAGTGATCGGAAAGTGCTTAGATTTTATTCGAGAAAACAAAGCCGATCAAACGAAACTATGTCATACCTGGGAAGGGGGTTTATCGGCGCGCAGGCCCTTGTCCTCCTTCTCGGCTGGCCAGTCCTCCTGCTCCTTGAACATCGCCTTCCATAGCTTCTCCCGGGTGGTGCTGAAGAACCGGTGAATTGTAGGCTCATCGTCAAGCCGATAAGTCCACACGGGAGAGTCCCGGCGCTGGCAGGGGAGGATGCGCCGCCGGAGCATAATCTGGACCACGTTGGTCAACCCGATTTTGTCCTTGATGATGGAGGCGATGCACCTCTCCAGGTCGTCCACCTCTATATCCGACCCCCAGTCGAGGCCCTTTCGGACCCAGGAGGTCAATCTGGTCGGGGGGGGGGGGGGGGGGGCGGATCTGAATTCGGCAAGAACAGTTCCGCCCTCCTCCCTTGGCTCGGTGATGTAAAACCACTCTTTTTGCCAAGTCTTGATGGTGTCGATGAAGGTGCCGGATGGCCATCCTGCGCGGGAAAGCTTGCTGATGACCGCCCCGCCGCAGTCTGCATGTTCGCCTGCGACACACTTCGGCTTGATGTTGAATATCTTGAGCCACAGTCCGAAGTGTGGCTCGACCCGCAAGAAGGCCTCGCAGACGATGATAAAGGCCGATATGTGCATGAAGGAGTTCGGCGGGAGGTCGTGGAAGTCGAGTCTGTAGAAGAACATGAGGCCCCTAACGAAGGGGTGGAGCGGGAAGCTCAATCCTCGGATGAAATGAGGAATGAAAGCCACCCTCTCGCCTGGTTTGGGGGTGGGGATCGCCTGGCCCTCCTCCGCGGCGCAGTGGAAGATATTGGCGGGGAGGTAGCCAGCGTCCTTGAGGTCCCGGATGTCCTGTTCTGTGACCGTGGAAGCCTCCCACTTGCCGTTGGAGCCGGAGCTGGCTATGGCTGAGCTCGGAGGAGGAAGGGTGGAAAACCTAGATCTGAGCTCTGGAGGCTCAGGAGATTGGGGAAGCGGGGATGCGAATGGGAAGTGCGGATAAGCCTTGGGGTTTTCTTTCCCTTTTATTGGGCTTGGCACCGGTTAGCCTCCCTTCACTACACCGGGAATCCCTCCGCTTCCCAAGACGTGCGTGCCGTTGTACGCGCATGATTAAACATATCCCGTGTGAAACGGAGCACGATCTGTGCATTGATGGGTCGTGCTGATGAAAACAGCCTCGAGCCGCGAATCGAGTTTTAGCGACTGGTTCAGTGGTCGTGGTGGGCCGTGACCTTTCATCTGAAAGGTTGTCAAGGAACACTATTTACTCCTTAACGTTTGGCCTTCAGGACCGAGCTATTCCTGGTGTTCGGACGATCAATGATCGGGAAAACTACACGTCGTCGGAGGCCGAACTAAACTCAGCCGATCACTATTTGGGGAAAGGAACTCGCCTCGCAAGCCGAAGACTCTGATCATATGAAGCAGCAGGAGCTAGGACCCTTGGCGTTGGAGGCTAGTTCGGGGGCTACTGAGGGAGTCCTGGTTTAAGGGGTCCTCGGGAGACCGACCTATTTCTTATGGGCCGGACTGTATGGGCCGCGTGCCGAGCACCGGATTGATCAGAGACCCTGTCTCCAGGAAGGAAGCTTCGGAATCATGGCGTATCCTCCTCGTTTAAAGTAGTGAATAGGCATGTTTATCTCTTCGATGTGTAACCGACCATGAGTAAACCCTAGGTACCCTCGGCGTCTATATAAGCCGGAGGGTTTTAGGTTGTAGACCAAGAGAACTCATCTAGGGTTTTAGCTAGTCGATCTCGAGGTAGATCAACTCTGTAATCCGCATATCATCAATATAATCAAGCAGGACGTAGGGTATTACCACCATAATAGGGCCCGAACCTGGGTAAAACCTCGTCTCCCTCGTCTCTTGTTACCATCGATTCTAGTCTCACAGCTCGGGACCCCCTACCCGAGATCCGCCGGTTTTGACACCAACAGGCGGCGCAGGGATGGATCGAGATGCGCTAGGAGAGTGAGGGGGTGGAGGGGGGATCCGGCCATTATGGGGGCATCCTCTTTGCCGTCTGCTAGCAGACGGCAAAGAGGGGGGAGTGAGGGGGGTGGGGACCCGCCATGACCGTTAGGGGGGCATCCTCTTTGCCGTCCGCTAGTGGACGACAAAGAGATGGGAGACAGACGACAAAGATGTACCCGACGGCAATGGGGCTGTCCTCTGAACCCACGGTGCGGTGGGGCCCGCCCATGACCGTTGCCGTCTGCCTGCCCCATCTTTGCCGTCGGCTAGCCGACGGCAAAGGGTAGGCTGATGGCAAACAGAACCTTTGTCATCTGCCTTACCTTTGCTGTCTGTTTTCGGCAAGCTGATGGCAAAGGCCTTCTTTGCCGTCTACCAGCAGACGGCAAAGACATGGCAGACAACAAATGATCTGATTCCAGTAGTACTTGTATCTACTCACCATGAAGGTCTTGCACTAGAATCTATCAGCCCCAACCTAGACCAAGTTGTCAGATTCCTAAGATGCTTTCCGTGCCTGGAGAAGCTATATATCGAGGTGATTATCCTTTCATGTTAAATGTTAACCACAAGGGAGTTCAATTTTGGAAACCCTGCAAATCAAATAGGTCCCTTGTGTGTCCAAGCACTAATACCTTCTCTTCTTTTGCAGATACGATTAGGCCAGGTAGTGGATAATGTCATACAATATAACAATCCCATTGAATGCCTCCATCTCCATCTCTTAGAAATTACTTTGAACTCCTATCGAGGGACCTTACTAGAGATTATATTCGATGGGTTCTTTGTTGTGAGAGGAAGTGTGCTAAATATAATGAGATTTTCCCTACATTTACTCCACAAAAAAGAATGGTTTGCTGATCAGTTCCGGTGACTAGGACAGAATGGAAAAGGCTCTACATAAGCTCAATTTCATTTTGTAACTTCAGCTAATAGTCTATTCGGAAGTCCTTATGTCAAGCCCATACATGACATGTTAGTGGCCGATCCCTTTGCAGAAAAATTGAAGTTGTGAAACTAGTTGTAATATCAGCATGAACCTCTCATATGTTCATGTTCAGATGATCAGTGCGGGCATCAAGAGCTGCATGACAAAGTTTCTGCATAAGCTGAATTTCATTTCTATTATAAGTGAAGCACAAAGAGTATTCTAACAAATCATGGTGAACATGTGTCTCTCTCAAATAGGTGTGTCCAGCAAACAATGATTGTGGAAAACTAAAACAAAAGCAAACTAAAACACACGACGCTCCAAGCAAAACTCAGATCATGTGATGAATAAAAATGTAGCTCAAAGTGACATACCGATAGATTGAGATGAAAGAGGGGATGCCTTCCGGGGCATCCCCCAAGCTTAGACGCTTGAGTCTTCCTAGAATTTGACTTGGGATTCCTTGGGCATCCCCAAGCTTAGGCTCTTGTCACTCCTTATTCCTTCATCCATCGTGATAACACCCAAAACTTGAAAAGTTCAGCATACAAAACTCAACAGAAACCTTCGGGAGATCCGTTAGTATAATGAACATATCAAATACTTTAGGTACTGTTATAAATTGATTCATATTTTATTATTTCATAAGGTACTATATTCTAACTTCTCGATGGCTTATACCACCCGGTATAATCCATAGCATCATCAAAACAAGCAAACTATGCAAGCAAAAACAGAATATGTCTAAAACAGAACAGTCTGTAATGATCTGTAGAGCAACTGTACTTACTCCAAAAAATCTGAAAAATTAGGAAAACCTGGGAATATTTATAGCAATACTGTAAAAAATTCATATGAAAAAGACGTTCCACTAAAATCAGACAAATTCTGCACTGGGCGCCAAAGTTTCTGTTTTTGCACCGTATCAATTCTACTTATCATGCAAGTCATCCCAAAGGCTTTACTTGGCACAAACACTAATTTAAACATAAAAACACAATCATTACAGTAGAAAAAATCATGTTATCTCACACAAATAGAAAGTATTGGGTTGTCTCCCAACAAGCTCTTTCCTTATAGCCATTAAGATAGGCTTGGGATATTAATGATGCTCATGTAAAAGAAAAGAATTGAAGCACAAAGAGAGCATCATAAAACATGTGACAAACACATTAAATATAACATACTTCCTATCATAGGAATTTTATAAGCAAACAAATTATCAATACAAGGAGTGTCTAGCATATGCAAAATAGGAAGAATGAAGCAATAACAATTTGAACATCAAGAGAGGTAGTTAAACATGAAAATTCCTATAACCACATTTGCCTCTCTCATAATAGTTACATGTACGATCATAACCAGATCCAACAGTATAGCTATCATATAAAATATTCTCATCATGATTCGCATGCATAAAAGTTTTATAATCTTCCAAGATAGTGGGATTAACGTCAACTAAAGTTATGACCTCTCCAAACCTACATTTATCAACAATTTCATAAGATTGATCATTCTCCAAAGTAGTGGGCCATTATTACCTAAAGTTGATGCTTTTCCAAACCCATTTTTAGTAGCATTGCAAATATGATTATCAATAGTAGATTCAACACGAGGCTCAGAATTCTCAAGATCACAAGAAATATCATGTTTATCACCCCAATCGTGATCATTACCACAATTGTTATTCATAGAATTTATACCAACAAAATTGCAATCATGCTTTTCACTCAAGGAACTATCATGAATCATTATATAAATTTATTTTAACACTTCATTACAATTTTGAGATTCACGATTTTCAAACAAGACCTCGTCAAGATAATCTAGTGCACTCTCACTAGCAATTGGTTCAATATAATCGGATCTTTTGAAAAGATTAGCAAGTTAATAAGGATCCATTTATCTCAATTTTTTGCATTTACTTTCTATTTTGGTGTGACAAAGATAAAGGTAACATAACTAGGCAAGTAAAAAGTAGAACAAGTGAATGATAATTTGTGAAAAGGTAGATAGTAATTTGATGATACTCCCCGGCAACGGCGCCGGAAATCTTTCCTGATACTTGTGATCTGCGTTGGGTTTTCCCCCAAGAGGAGGGGATGATGCAGCACAGTACAGATAAGTATTTCCCTCAGTGAGAACCAAGGTTATCAAACCTATAGGAGGATCACACAACTTCCCGTCTTCAATGCCTACACACAAAAGAGCACACACTTTCACCCAACGTGGCAAGAGGGTTGAATCCCCTTAAACTCGTTACTTGCAAGCAATAAGTAGTTTAGATGATAGTTGGATAAATATAAAATAGAAAATAAATAAAAAGTAAATAATGGCAGCAAGAAAATAATAGCGTTTCTAAATATATTTGCGAATAGACCTGGGGGCCATAGTGTTCGCTAGAGGCTTCTCTCTCGAAGAAGGCATACGGTGGGTGGACAAATTACTGTTGGCCAATTGATAGAAAAGCGCATAGTTATGAACTATTTATTCACGAGAATGATCATGCATATAGGCATCACGTCCACAAATAAGTAGACCGACTCCTGCCTGCATTTACTACTATTACTCCACCCATCGACCTCTATCCAGTATGCATCTAGAGTACCAAGTGAAAGAGAGTAATGCTCGAAGACTGATGACATGATGTAGACAAAGTAAATCCAATTAATATGAATAAACCCCATCGTTTTACCGTTAGTGGTAGCAATAAAAATATGTGTCTTGTCCCCTACTTTGTCACTAGGATATAGAGCGACACAAGATTGAAACCACTACAATGCACCTCTCCCACTGAAGATAAACCAATCTAGTTGGCCAAACTAAATGGATAGATCGGAGAGAATTATGAAGCTATAATAATCATGCAAATAATAATAAAATAAGAATTCAGAGGATACTCAAATCTTTTTCATGAATAATCTGGAAAAAAATCACAATTCATCGGATCCCAATGAACACACCGCAAAGAGTGATTACAGAAGATAGATTACCGTGGGAATCGCGGTGATCATGGCAACAAAGAACATAGAGAAAGAGCCATCTAGGTACTAACTACGGACCCGTAGGTCTGTGGTGAACTACCCACACATCACCATGGGAGCAGCAAGGTTGATGTAGAGGCCCTCCGTGATCGATCCCCCCTACGACAGGGCACCGGAACTGGGCTCTAGATGGGCACACGGAGGAACAGAGACTTGCGGCAGCGGAAAAAGTGTTTCGGGAGGCTCTCTAGGGTTTTGCGGATTAGTAAGAATTTATAGGCCAGAGAACAATGCCAGAGAGCCGGGGAGGTGGCCCCAAGCCATCAGGGTGCAGCCATCCCTTTGGGCACACCCTCTTGGCTTGTAGGAACCTCGTGTGGCCCCCGCTCTCCCTCCGAAGCTTCCAGGTCTTTATTTTGTCCAGAAAAATCGTCAAAAAGGTTCGGGGTATTTAGAATTCGTTTGGTATGGTATTCCTGAAAAGCCAAAAACATGCAGAAAACGGCAGCTCGCACATGGCACTGGTTTAATAGGTTAGTGCTCAAAAATAATATGGATCTGGAAATAAATGCCCAAAAAGTATTCTAGAATGATAATATTATAGCATGGAACAATCAAAAATTATAGATACATTGGAGACGTATCTCACCTTGGGAGAGCTGCAAACGACGATCTCCACCACAACCCAAGAGCTTTCTGGCGTCGCCGACTCCGTCGCTGATATAAAGTTGAAACTGAGCAGCTTGGAGGAGACCCTTGAAGTCGCCAAGACCAAGGAGCGGGCCCTACTCGAAGAGCTCCAACGGGAGAAGCCGCTGCTTGCCTCTACCGCCCACTCCTCTAACGAATTGAAGAAGAAATTGGCGCTCTGGAAGGAGCAACTTGTGAACATAGCCGGCAAGCTCTCCACCCAGTTAGCTGCCATAGGCCTGGAAGAATGGAAATTCTCCAGCGACGACAGGGAGGTGGAGAGCGTCAGGCTATCCCTTTTCTTTTAGGGCTTGTCGAGGCGCTAGAGAAGTATGAAGAGAACCGAGGCGACAACTTCGTCAAGGAGTCCCGCGAGCTCTACCGCGATGTCGTCCACAAGTTGTTGGTGAAAATCGCCTTCCGCAACCACTGAATTCACCAATTGAGGGCCTTCTCCAGGATGATGAAAGATGCTGACACCAGCGCTGCCGAGGCCCTTGTCGCGCCCATCTCTGAGTGGGTCAGCACTGTTATATTGAAGGAGTGATCCTTTTCGCCTTACCGTTGGTGCTATCATCGCGCATGTTTGATTAGCACTGCGCTTTTATCCATGGACGTAATATATTTTACTTTCTTGAATGAATGGCCACCTCTCCTTATACTTAATTTTACACTTGTATATTTCTGATCCCTATGCTTCCTGGAAATACTTTCCGGTGCGCACACTCTCGTCGCGAGCACTTTAGGAGCGGGTCCATAGAAGCCTGTCGGGAATGCCACTGCCGGCAAGATCACCTTGCCATCATTAGTGCAACTACCTTGATTGCTGAGTGGACTCGAAACAACCTAGGAGCGCAACAAATTTCGGCAAGGGTACTTTGCGTGCAGGTTTTCTCATACAAATGTAAGAATCGCTCAAGGAATAAGGGCGTTTTTACAACAAAGAACTCAGAAGCTACGTAGCGTAACTTTTCTTTGTTGTATTTCTTGTCGCAAAATGATCAACATGAACGTAATTTGGGTATCCATACCATCACTCCCCTGGGGGAAACTTGCAGGCGAGGGTCCCTTCTGTCCTTTTGAGAAAAAGAAAGAAGAGAAAAGAGGAGGCTCGAAACCTTGTTGGCTCATCAATCATTGCACACAAGTTAAAGTGAACACAACAATTCATGCAATTATACATAAATGAAATATGTGCTTTGACGAAAAGTTGCAGAACACTTAGTTTATTGATCATACACACGATATGCATCTGGCTCTGTACAAAGGATTACATGCCCTTCCGACAAACTTGTACAAAAGAGGATGCCGGGAGGCCCGGCAACCGCGCCTCACGGGTAGAACTTGCGAAGATGCTCGATGTTTCATACGTCTTCAACGTATCGATAATTTATGAAGTATTCATGCCATATTCACCTATGTTTGCAATACTTTTATATGGTTTTGATGCACTTTATATGATTTATTTAGAACTAACCCGGACTGACGCTGTTTTTAGCAGGATTACCATGGTGTTGTTTTTGTGCAGAAAATGAAAGTTCTCAGAATCGCCCGAAACTTTTTGGTGATTTTTTCTGGACCAAATAAGCAATATTGGAGTGAAGAACTGCTGGAGGGGTGGACCAGAAGGCCACCATGCAACCAGCCGTGCCCCCTAGGGGCGCGGCCAAATGGCTTGTGGGGCCCTCGTAGCTCTGTTGCGCGTGATTCCAACGCTGAAAAAATCCAATAAATACCAAAAACCCCAGAAATAAATAGAGACTCCTCGTTCTACCGCCGGAATTCTCTGTATCGACAAAAAACCAATCTGGAGGCGTTCCAGTACCCTGCCGGAGAGGGTAGATCATCTCCGGTGGCCATCTTCATCATCCCGGTGGAGGCCATGACGAGGAGGGATTAGTCCACCCTTGGGGCTGAGGGTATGTACCAGTAGTTCTGTGTTCAATCTCTCTCTCTCTCTCTCTCTCTCTCTCTCTCTCTCTCGTGTTCTTGAGATTTCACGATCTTGATGTATCACAGGTTGTGTTAATATAGTCGGATCATATGATGTTATTCCCTTGCTACCTCGTTGTGATGAATTGAATCTTTACGTTTGAGATCTAGTTATGTTGGATTGAATATTATGGTTTGAGAACACTTGATGTACGTCTTGCGTGGGATACCCGTAGTGACATTGGGGTATTCTATTGATTCACTTGATATATGTTGAGGCATCAACTTGCGGATTCCGGTAACCTAGGGGATCTATGCATAGGGGTTGGTTGCACGTTTTCATACTACTTTCTCTGATAGAAATCTTGGGGTGCTCCTTGAAGTTCTTTGTGTTGGATTGAATATGATAGACCTGAAATTGTTTGATGCATATCACATAATTTACCCGTGGATATTTGAGGTGACATTGGAGTATCTAGGTGACATTAGGGTTGATTGATATGTATCATTGGTGTTATTCTAGTAGGAACTCTAGGGCTGTTAGTGACACTTATAGGAATTGCCCAATTGATTGATCAGAAAGAATAACTTTGAGGTGGTTCTACTACCTACACCAATTTCATATTATTGTTCTCTGCTAGATAGGAACTTTGGAGTGATAGTTTGTTGCACATTGAGGGATGATCATATGATTCAACTATGTTAGCATTGTTGGGAGATTGCACTAGTGAAAGTATGAACCCTAGGCCTTGTTTCCAAGCATTTATACAGCATTTTGCTCGCTGTTTTACACTTGTTAACTTGCATTTCCATCCATATTGCACTTTTATCATCATCTCTTCGCCGAACTAGTGCACCTATACAATTTGCCATTGTATTGGGTGTGTTGGGGATACAAGAGATTTCTTGTATTTGATTGCAGGGTTGTTTGAGAGAGACCATCTTCATCCTACACCTCCCACGGATTGATAAACCTTAGGTCATCCACTTGAGGGAAAATTGGTACTGTCCTACAAAACTCTGCGCTTGGAGGCCCAACACGAGTCTACAAGAATAAAGGTGCGTAGTAGACATCAAGCTCTTTTCTGGTGCCGTTGCCGGGGAGGTGAGTGCTTGAAGGTATATCTTTAGATCTTGCAATTAAATATTTTAGTTTCTTGTTTTTCACTAGTTTGGTTTTATAAAAGAAAACTACAAAATAAATTTAAATGACTCCTCACCCACTTGCTAATCTTTTCAAAAGACCCGATTATGTTGGAACAATTGCTAGTGAGAGTTCACAAGATTATCTTTATGAGGTCGTGCTTGAAAATCATGAATCTAAAAATTGTGAAATTTATAAAGTGATTCATGATAGTTCCTTGAATGATGAGCATGATTGCAATATTGCTAGTATGAATTCTCTGCATATCCATGATGCTACTGATATGCAAAGCCACAAACTTGGGGATGCTATGTTTGATGAATATGATATTTTTAGTCCCCGAAGTTTTGATGAGCAAATTTATTATGATGATGGCATGCCTCATGTAGGTGCACTAGTACAGGGGTACCCAGTGCCCCTAACTTATGCACACGCGGTAGAGCAGAAAACCCCGCCAGCAATCAAGATCAAGACTCCAGCAAGCTCAACGTGGCAACCCAAGCCTGGGATGTGACGTACCAAGCACGTCCCCGACGCTGCCGGGGACCGAGACGAATGCACCTTCTAGAAGACCCGGCAAGCCACTCCCCGGTAGGCATGAGCCAACCAGCCACCGCTCCACCGCATCGCTACGGCTGTCACTTATCGATGCCGTGTTGAGTCTTCAGGCGGCTAATCAGCTCTCGCTAAGCACTTGGCGACGCTCCGGAAGACAAGTTCCGCCCGGTTGACACACGCCCTGCAGCGTGTCAAGATCTCAAGCCGCAACCGGCCAAGCGGTGGCAAGGGCTTGCCGGGGATGCACCCCCAAGCGCCACCTAGGCAGGTAATCATGGCATTTTGTCCTAAATGCCAGAGTTACGTATGATAGCTCTGCTTAGCTATCTAATTGATAGATAATGTCTGTTTTGCCATTGTGGTAACCCCTTGCACTATAAAAGGAGGCCCAAGGCAACCTAGCTCAAGGTTGGCAACTCGAACCCCCTGAACGCTTGTACTCGCATAGCCGCTCTTCCCCCGACAGCACCCCTTAACGGGGTTAGGCGCCCTGCGTTCTTCGTGTTCCTCCAATCAATCACCAGGAGTAGGGTTTTACGCTTAGCAGCGGCCCGAACCTGGGTAAAATGCCTGACCCTTGATCGTGTGCCGTCTCATGATCTCCGCTCTTCGTGCAACGTGACCCCCCCTTGCCGAACCACAAGGGACCTCTGGTCCCATAGGTGATCGTGAGTATCCGTGCCCCAACATCTTTGGTGCGCCAAGTAGGGGGCGTGCATCATTTGTGCGAACCCGAGTTCGTGAACGGCGGATCGGTCTTCATCGGCATCTTCTTCAACAATGGCTCCAAAGAAGAAATCCAGCACGGCTGTGCATCCCTCGTCCTCGAAGGCCCCCTCAAACGTGGCCGCCGACGCCGTAGGCACCATGGTGGCTGCTGGCGAGGTGGGCGTCGTGGACGGTGCAGTCGGCGCAGGCGGCGCCCCTGTCTAGCCTCTCACAGCCGGGAATGGAGCGGGAGGTGCCGGAGGGGAGCAACTGCAGCAACAACATGGCGAGCACGGCCTCGACACCATGGGCGGAGGGAACGCCTGTTCATCAACCCCCCCCCCCCCCGCCGTGTGGATGGTCGAGGCCGCCTCAGCGGTGCCCAGTCCGGCGCGAGCCACGACCCTCCAGCCGCACACGTCGCCAGCGAGATTGTTGGGCGTGCACCTCGAGCGAAGCGAGATGGGGCGCCCAGCGGAGCTGCATCACCTCAGGATCGACCAACAACTCACCAGAAAGCTCTAGTGAGTGGCACGCGGCATCAACGACATGGCGACGCTTCTCTTGGTCCTACCAAGAGTCGAGCCACGTCAAGATCCACCTCTTTCGCCATGCCTGGCACCACAGAGGAGGCCATGGCGAGAGTCCAGATACTGCTCAACTTCATGCCAGCAGCTGATAAGATGGATGAATGGAAAGCACTCCCACCATTCAAAGCAGAGCCTTGGCGGAGTTTATTGCAGAATGGACACCCACGCCAGATGATGAAGCTTCAGAGACAATCCTCCCCGGCAAAGAGGCGCCAAAAGATTGGATCATGTACTTTGAGGGTGCTTTCTCACTCCAGGGCGTTGAATAGGCGTGCTCCTCGTCGCCCCGACCGGAGAGCACCTCAAGTACGTCGTCCAGATGCACTTTCCTCCGGAGGAAGCCACCAACAATACCGCTGAGTGCGAGGGGCTCCTTGCCGGGCTTAAAATCGTGATAGAATTGGGAAAAAAGGGGTTGATCGTCCGAGGGGACTCTCAACTAGTGATAAAGCAAATCAACAAGGATTATCAGAGCCCGCTGATGGAGGCCTACGTGGAAGAAGTGAGGAAGTTGGAGGAGCACTTCGATGGGCTGCAAACAGAGCATGTGCGGCGAGCAAAAAATAGCATTGTTGACCACCTACCGAAGTGCGCTACGCAGAAGCTTCATGTGGAACCAGGAACCTTTGTTCTCCGCCTCACCCAACCATCAGTGTCCCCATCTGTAATGTCCAAGAAGAGAAGGAAGCTGAACTCCGGTAAGCATTTCCCAGCAGAGCTTCCTGAAGCCGCTGGTAGAGAGGCTGCCGGGGAAAATCCCGTTCCGGTTGACGAGCAGCTCCCTCCCACAGGACCTCCAGGTCTAGCGGTTGAGACAAGCACTCCCGGAGACGTGGAGATGCCTTTGGTCCTTGTTGTCGAGCCACAGGCTCCAACTTGGGCGCAGCATATAATCCATTTCCTTCAAACAGGAGAACTCCCCGAAGAGCAAGAGGAAGCCGAAAGAGTAGCCTGTTAGTCAAGTATGTACCAGTTTGTCGATGACACCCTGTACAGAAGGCGTCCGAACGATGTGAAATTAAGGTGTATCTGCCGGAAGGATGGACTGAGGCTGTTGGCAGAGATTCACAGAGGAGTATGTGGTTCCCACATTGGATCAAGGGCCCTTTCCGGAAAAGCTTTCCGGCAGGGTTTCTATTGGCCCACTGCCCTCCAAGACGCTACTGAACTGGTCACCAAGTGTGAGGCTTGCCAGTTCCACTCCAAGAACATCCATCAACTAGCGCAAGCCCTGCAAATAATCCCTCTATCCTATCCATTCTCGGTTTGGGGCTCGACATCTTGGGCCCCTTCCCCCGTGTTGTCGGGGGCTTTGAGTTCTTGTTCGTGGCAACCGACAAGTTCACAAAGTGGCCTGAGGTGGAACCAGTGAGAAAGGTGACCGCACAAGCAGCTATCAAGTTCATGAAAGGACTGGTGTGCCATTTTGGAGTACCTAACAGAGTGATCACCGACAACGGCACCTAGTTCACGAGCCGCGCCTTCATGCAATATATCCAAAACCTTGGAAGCATGGTCTCCTTCGCCTCTGTTGCTCACCCAAGGAGCAATGGGCAAGTCGAGAGGATGAATGCTGAAGTGCTGCGAGGACTCAAGACAAGAACTTTCGATAAGCTGCGGAAGAGCGGCAGGCGCTAGATCGATGAGCTGCCGGTGGTTCTTTGGTCCCTCAGAACGACACCAAATCGAGCTACCGGCCAGACGCCCTTCTCCCTAGTGTACGGGGCGGAAGCAGTGCTCCCCACGGAACTCATATATGGGTCACCTTGAGTGCTTGCCTACGATGAAGTAGAGCAACAGCAGCTGCGGCATGACGATGCCACGCTCCTCGAGGAAGACCGTCTCCGGGCTGCTGTGCGTGCCGCACATTACCAGCAAGCTCTGCGCCGCTATCATAGCCATAGAGTTCAGGCCCGGAGCCTTGAGGAAGGCGACCTTGTCCTTCAGCGTGTTCAGTCCGCCAAGGGTACAAACAAGTTAACGCCGAAGTGGGAAGGCCCTTACCGGGTAGTACGAGTCACCAGACCTGGCGCAGTCCGTCTGGAGACCGAAGATGGCACCAAGGTGCAGAACTCATGGAACATTGAGCATCTTCGTAAGTTCTACCCATAAGGCGCGGCTGCCGGGCTCAGTCCCCGGCAGCCACCTTTTGTACAAGCCTTGCCGATGTTGCATGTAACCCTTGGTACAAAGCCAGGCGAAGACCCTATGCAACAGTAATAAAGCTAGGCATTGCGTCATATCGTCATCTTTACATGCTCATTATGCATTTTTATGACTGCAATATTAGCACCTTTGAGTTATTAAGGTTTGCTAGAATGCTTGATGAGACCATAATCTTTGTTACTGTCCTCACCCTACATGTTTTACCATCAAGAAAACAGGGGAAAGAAACAAGGGAACAAAGGAGGCGGCCCATCATGCTTGAAAAGGAGATACTGCCTGGAAAAGATAAGTGTATCTTCCTTACTGTGGTATGTGGAGTCATCCATGTGGAGAAAACCCTTGTCGGGACGAGCCGTCCCCCTGTCCTTGTTCATGGGGGTGACAGCGCCGATACCGACAAGGAGCTCTGCCGGGGAACAACGCCAACCTGTTGTCGGGGGCTCGCCCCCCCCCCCCCCCCCCACTCTGGCACTTGTGGTTCGAATGACGACCCGACAAGCAGCTCCACGCGGTAGAGACAAAACATACTAATGCAGTACAAATAAGGAAAGGAAAAGGACAGTACTTGCGGAAAGAAAATAGCATTCTATTCTCATTCATTTTCGATACAAATGGGATGAAGATTACATGAGGAGGCACCTCTTTCCAATAACTCTTTATTTGACTTTCTCCCCTAGGGGCAAGTTACAAAAATAAAAAGAGAGGAGGGAGACCCCCGACAGAAGCCCAACCTGACCCCGTCAGGACCAGCATTGCATGGATGTCAACCCCACCGGGAGGCAAGGCAAAGCCGAAGTCCACGAGTCTGCCGGGGTCCAGCTGAGAAGAAGAGGCGGCGCCCCAGCCGGGAACCCCCGGTAAGTCACACTGTCGGGAGGAGGAGAAGGAGCGCGATGATGGTGATAGTGCGACCGATGATCAGTCAGAGCCCAGGTCGTCGTACTCCGACTTGACGGCCTGGGACTCGTCGTCGTCTTCACTGACACTGTCCTCCTCGTCGCTATCGCTCGAGGAGGAGCTTTCGGCATCGCTCGAGCTCTCCTCGCAGCAGCCAAGGCGGGCGCCCGAACGCCCGTAAATCTTGACGGAGACCAGGTCAGCCTCCATCATCTTGAAGCGGAGGGCGTGCCCTTCCATGAGGTTATGGGCGCGGGTGAAGGTTTTCCACCCATGCCTGAGAAGCATGACGCGACGCTCCGGGTACTCGACGTCCACCCGCACGGCGCCATTACAACAACCATGCGCCCGCAGCCACAGGACGGGCGGCTTGTCAACCTCCATCACCCTGGCGGAAGGGTGAGGGAGGCGCAGGTGGCCTCGGAGGGGACCACGCAACTTGATGACGAACTCCAGTGTCGGAGAAACGACACCTATGGGATCGAGAGGACCCCTTTACGATTCGGCGGGGAGAAGGTTTGCACAAAGAGCAGATCCAACGATCAACACGCGGGGATTTTACCCAGGTTCGGGCCGCAAAGATGCGTAAAACCCTACTCCTGCATGGTGTATTATAAGTTCTTGTGTCCTGCTCGGGAGCGCTATGTAAGCTACAGTACACAGCCGCTACGCATACAAACTGGGCCAGAAGCTCCCCCCGTCCGCCAACAAGCATCTTGCCGGTGGAGCTCTCTGGCACGCCCTCAACGGGAGCGCAGCACTCCAAAGAGGTGCACTTGCCGGAGTGCACGCCAGAGGTCTTGCCGGGTCTTGGGCTTGCCGGTGATGCACAGACCTGTTCTCGGTTGCATCTCCCGCCTGGAGGCTGTGACTTGCCGGGAAGCTCTCTGGCACGTCCTCAACAGAAACGCAGCGCTCCGAAGAGGCGCGCTTGCCGGAGTGTGCGCCAGAGGCCTTGCCGGGTCTTGGTGCTTGCCGGCAGTGTGGCAGTCAGAGCAAGATGACGGCAGGGGTCGCGGGCTCAAAAAGGAGCGCTGCGCCATGGAATGAAGAGCCAGCCCCCGGGCTTCTCCATAAGGGGTACCGCGGGTGCAATGCTCGATTCATATACTCATCTTTGTCGTCGCCGCCATCTACTGTGAATGCCTCACCGCCGTCTTGCCGACCTCCAGCACGGCGTCCTTGGCTTCCCGGAAACGAAGTACTTTTCCGCGTACATGTTGCTGCAATGGCACACATAAGAGAGTAATTTAGCTTAGTCAAGCCAACCTTAATGTACGCGACACATGCTTCTTTATGCTAGATGAATGTTCGCTCTCCTCTTGATTAAGCCCGTCCTCGTACACATCTTATATCCTACGCTGTTCGGAAACCTTGCCGGCGCTCACAATTGCCGCGAGCGCTAGGTGCGGGACTTTAGCAGCCTGCTGGCAGTGCCGCTACTGGCAAGGCGCCTTGCCGGGTCAAAACGCAGCTGCTAAGTTTGCCGAGCGGACTCGAGGCGAAACTAGAGCGCAGGCTAACCACGGCAAAGTTCCTCCGCGTGCAGATTGATGTAGAAGGACGGAAAAATCAATCAAGACAACCCACGCTTGCCGAATGACTTTCCGGTGCGCACGCCCCAGTCGGCAGCGCTCAAGGAACGGGTCCTTAGCTGCTTGCCGGGGACGCCGCCTCCCGGAAAGGTTAACCTTACCGATGCTTGTACGGCCGCTCAAGTTGTCGAGCGGACTCGAGACAACTCGGGGCGCTACTGGCTCTGGGAAGGCTCCTTCGCGTGTTGGTTTAAGGAGCGAGTAAAGATAGCAAAAGAAGCATGATTGCCACAAATCTTCGAAACTTATCTTTTCTGCCGTTCGTCTCGAGCGAGGCTGCGCTCGCGGTGATAGCCGATGGCTCTCAAGAAGGTTATTCTCTAGGGCGCTGCCAGCCCCCGAGCTCCCCTTCCAAGCTCGCCTGGCTATGATCACCAGAGCGTCGCGGAAGCTCAGAACCTCCGCCTCCTCCACCCACGTCGACACCGTCGCCCGTGCGCGTAAGCACAGGCGCGGCGGACGTGGATGGTCCAACCGCCGTGAAACCCTTCTTCTTGGGGGCCATGGCGACAAAGATGATGAAAAACTGGCGCGCTGATCGCTGGATCGGGTTCACGCAACCCTCTCCCCTACCTGGCGCGCCAAAGATGTCGGAGAAACGACACCTATAGGATCGGGAGGATCCCTTTACGATTCGGCAGGGAAGAAGGTTTGCACAAAGAGAAGATCTAACAATCAACACGCGGGATTTTACCCATGTTCGGGCCGCAAAGATGCGTAAAACCCTACTCCTGCCTGGTGTATTATCTGTTCTAGCCCAAATTCTGGGAGCGCTAGTGTGATGAATACTACACAGCTGCTACCATGCAGAAAGGGACAGAAGCTCCTCACCCCCTTGTAGCTACGCCTTGGGCCTCCTTTTATATGTCAAGGGGTCAGCAACAGTGGCGTACAGGGCATACATGAGGTGTAAAAGTAGCTACAGTGTTATCATACCTAACACTGACGGTTTAGGACAAGAACATTAAATGCTCCATTGAGGTGTCCCTGCCTTGGGGCTGGAAAAAGGGGTCGTCCCATCGCACCGCTTAAGCCCATCCACCGCTAGCACCTGACACGTTACCAGGGGGACAACAGCTAAAAGACAAGCTGGTGACCGCCCTGGAGCGGTGACAGGGCAGCGAGGGCTTGCCGGGTGCGAGCCTTGCCGGGGCTACGAGCCATCCCAGCAAGGTCTTGCCGGGGCTCCAGCCTTCGGTCTTCAATCTTCTGATTATTGCCTTGTCTTGTATCTTCTGGCTCCCAGCAAAGGGGCCTTGCCGAGGAATTCAGTCTTTCCTCCAAGCTTATATGTAGAGAGGCTTGCCGAGGACTGGCACACACCCGGCAAGGTCTTGCCGGCCCCAGGAATCCTGCCGCGATCGCCCGCGCACAAGTCAGGGTAATAGGTACCCTGGTTCTTAGTACACTGACATCCAGCGCCGTCCCCTCAGCATGGGTCTCTTCAAGAGGAGGGTCTGGCGTTGGAGGAGGAAGTGAAGCAGCACTCCGCCTCCCCCGACCAAGGGCTCCGCGTCGACTGCGACCCCTCCCAGCTCCTCCGCCGCGCGCACTCGAGCCACCCTCCGCCTCCGCGGCTGAAGCGGTGGCATGATCCCGACGGGAACCCCTCGCCATTGAGGCGGAGGCCAGAGGACGCCCTCGTCCCCTAGGCATGCTAGTGGCGAGCACAGCTCAAGACAAAGAAGTAGAAGGGCGAGCTCTATGGGATTGCGCTCAAGGAGGAAGAAAGGGTGGATGAGCATCGCCCCTCATGACCCCCCAATTTATAGGGATGAGCGCGGGGGCTGGCTGTCCTCCACTCCAAGGGTCGCCGCCCATCTCCACCAATTCCATCGCCCACGATCACGGGCGAACAATTACTCCCTCACATTGTGCACCTGTGCATGAAACTAGGGCCTGACCCAACGGCACTTGGCGAGCACGTGTGGGCCAGTCCCGGGGGCTCCTGTCGGTGCACTAGTACAGGGGTACCCAGTGCCCCTAACTTATGCACAGGCGGTAGAGCAAAAAACCCCGCCAGCAATCAAGATCAAGACTCCAGCAAGCTCAACGAGGCAACCCAAGCCTGGGCTGTGACGTGCCAAGCACGTCCCCGACGCTGCTGGGGACCGAGACGAATGCACCTTCTAGAAGACCCGGCAAGCCACTCCCCGGCAGGCACGAGCCAACCAGCCACCGCTCCACCGCATCGCTACGGGTGTCACTTATCGATGCGGTGTCGAGCCTTCAGGCGGCTAATCAACTCTCGGTAAGCACGTGGCGACGCTCCAGAAGACAAGTTACGCCCAGTTGACACCCGCCCTGCAGCGTGTCAAGATCTCAAGCAGCAACCGGCCAAGTGGTGGCAAGGGCTTGCCGGGGATGCACCCCCAAGCGCCACCTAGGCAGGTAATCATGGCATTTTGTCCTAAATGCCAGAGTTAGGTATGATAGCTCTGCTTAGCTATCTAATCGATAGATAATGTCTGTTTTGCCATTGTGGTAACCCCTTGCACTATAAAAGGAGGCCCAAGGCAACCTAGCTCAAGGTTGGCAACTCGAACCCCCTGAATGCTTGTACTCGCATAGCCGCTCTTCCCCCGGCAGTAGCCCTTGCTGGGCTTAGGCTCCCTGCGTTCTTTGTGTTCCTCCAATCAATCCACCAAAAAGCAGGAGTAGGGTTATAGGCTTAGCAGCGGCCCGAACCTAGGTAAAATGCCTGACCCTTGATCGTGCATCGTCTCATGATCTCCGCTCTTCGTGCAACGTGACCCCCCCTTGCCGAACCACAATTGACCTCTGGTCCCATAGGTGATCGTGAGCATCCGTGCCCCGACACCTCCTATCTATGATGATTATGATGATGACATGTATGATATAAGGAATAATTATAACTATAAAACTTTTCATCATGATTTTAATATTCAATATGGTTATGCCAATCAAGTGTCTCATGATAGCTATTTTGTTGAGTTTGCTCCCACCACAATGAATGAGAAGAAAATTGCTTATGTGGAGAGTAATAAATTTTCTATGATTGTAGATCACGAAACGGATGCTTTATGTGATAGTTATATTGTTGAATTACTTCATGATGCTAATGAAAATTATTATGAGGAAGGAACATATGCTTGTAGGAATTGCAATAATATCAAGTTTCCTCTCTATGTGTTCAAAGTTTTGAAGTTATGCTTGTTTTGCCTTCCTATGCTAGTTGATTCTTGTTCACATAAATTGTTTGCTCACAAAATCCATATTCATAGGAAGTGGGTTAGACTTAAATGTGCTTGTCATGAGATTCATGATGCTCTCTTACATGTTTCAAATACTATTCCTATGTGAGCATCATTGAAATCATCATGCCTAGCTAAAAGGCTTTAAAGAAAAGCGCTTGTTGGGAGACAACCCAATACTTTTAGTTTCTGTTTTTGAGTGTTCACATGATTAATATACTGTAGTAATCATGTTTTGTGTCTTTTATTTCAATAAAGTGCCAAGTAAAGCCTTTGGGATGACTCACAAGATGAGTAGAATTGATGCTGAACCAAAACAGAAACTTTTGACTCCAGTACAGGAATTTTCATATTGTACTGGAGCGTGATAATGATATGAAATTTTTACACAGTGTTTGTATACAAATGCTTCAGGTTTTCCTAATTGTTCAGAATTTTTAGAGACAGGGAAGTATGGTTATACTACAGATCTTCACAGACTGTTCTGTTTTTGGCAGATTCTGTTTTGCGTGCATAGTTTGCTTGTTTTAGTGTTCCCATAGCTTATATTCAGTGATATAAATTATGTGAATGGTAGAATACAGTAGGTATTATGTGAGAACAATTATAAAGCTTGTCTTGACAGTACCTAAGTGAATGATCTTTATTTATTATACTAACCCATCTCACGAAGTTCCGTTAAGTTTTGTGTGATTGAAGTTTTCAAGTTTTGGGTGAGACACCGATATGAGAAGAATAAGGAGTGACAAGAACCTAATATTTGGGATGCCCAAGGAACCCCCAAGGTAATATCCAAGGAAGACTCAAGCGTCTAAGCTTGGGGATGCCCCGGAAGGCATCCCCTCTTTTGTCTCCAACATTATCGGTACATCTTACTTGGAGCTATATTTTTATTCGTCACATAATATGTGTTTTGCATCATTTTATTATGTTAGTATTTTCTTGCTGTTATTTATAATCTTGTTTTTCAATAAAAAAGTTCCAAGAATTGCCTTTAGGATGCTTGAATTGCAAGTTTGATGTCTGCTGTGTAAAAACAGAAACTTTTTCTGTAGTGTTTGATTTTTCGTATTTTACTGGAATATGTAAAGTTTATGAAATTTTGAAAAAGTATTTTCATATAAATTCTTTAGTGTCTCCTAAATTTTCATAATTTTTTAAGTCACAGAAGTACACTGGTTTAATTAATTGCTACAGACTGTCCTGTTTAGACAGATTGCTGTCATAATTTTGTTATCTACTTCTCCGATGGTCTTCATGACTTATATTGGTAAATGTAAATTGTGGAAACGATAGTATACAGTAGATAATGTTTGTAAATTATTTTGCAACTTGTCTTGGCAGTACATGAAGTTCTTTTCGAGTTTTATGTACTAACCTATCTCACGAGTGTACTAACCTATCTCACGAGTTCTTTTCGAGTTTTATGTGGATGAAGTTTTTGAGAATAGGTGAAATCATGATATGAGAGGATTCAACAAGATACATAAGCTCAAGCTTGGGGATGCCCAAGGCACCCCAAGTAAATATTTCAAGAAGTCTCAAGCATCTAAGCTTGGGGATGCTACTCATCCCACCTCTCTTCATCAACAATTAGTGGTTAGCCTATGTTGAGCCTAAATTTTTATTTGTCCACATGATATATGCTATTCTTGGAGTGTTCTTTTTATTTTGCTTTCTGTTTAAATAAAATACTCAGATCTGAAAATATTTATTGAGAGAGAGTCCTCAGATAGCTACTTGATTGTTTACCTACTCATTGATCTTCACATATATCTTTTGAGAGTAGTTTGAGGTTTACTCGTGTGCTTCAATTATATTCGGAGAGTAAATTGTGAATGAATTGAATATCATAAATATGAAATAATCAATGTGCTTTATGCTTAGTAGTAGCTTCACATCTGGTTTATAAAGTAAAATCTATTGAAGTTTGGTAATCATCAAATTGGCCATACAAGCAATTCATGAATGATTAGTATAAGAAAGAGAACTTTCACATACAAATATATTATCTTGGACATCTTTTATGATTGTGAATACCCATCAATTATTTTCAAACTTGATCAAACAGTTGAAGTTGAACAAGGAAGACAACGTAATGGTTATGTTTGGGTATATTTGCATAGAAGTTATATTGTTATGGATCCTCCAACTTGTGGTGCTTGCTTAGAACCTTTTGCTAGCCAACACTTCATACTTAGTAGAGATACTACTTGTGCATCAAAATCCTTGAGCAAAGTTTCTTCCATGGGAGTCCACCATACCTACCTATATATGGTATATCACTGCCATTCCAAGTAAATTTGCATGTGCCACCTCTAAACATTCAAATAAACATCTGTATTGTGTGCTCGTACTGCTCATGGAGCGATGGGGCAGTCATTATCTTCCATGCTAAGTGAGTTATTCTCAAGATGAGTGTTTATTCAATTGTCATTGCACGAGAGAGGCTGGTAAAAAGGATTCCCAGTCCTGCATAACACAAAAATAAATAAACAAAAAATCCCCCTAGAAAGTTGATTGTTTGGAGGGCAACCGTGGATTTGGCCAGCCATGGAATGTGTTTGAATGGTGGAGGGTTAGTAAAAATTAGAATTCTGTTTGGGAACCGCCAATAATGTGATTAGCATGGAAGATATTGAATACTCTGTTGTGTCATTGACAGGAAAGGCACACCACTCAAAATTACATATTCATCTCTGTTTTAAACAATGAGCTCTGGCACATATGCAAATCCCTGCTTCCCTCTGCGAAGGGACAATCTATGTACTTTCATGTTACTTACCTTCATGTTGAGTCAACTTCTTATTCCAACCTCAATCTATTAGTTGGCAAGCACCATGTGGTCGGGAAAGACCCAAACATATATATCCACACAAATATATTTGATCATGATTCATTATTGTTGACAATTATCTTTATGATAAGTGTGTTGGGAGGCGAAACAGTAAGACCCTATCTTTCTTTGTGTTCGATGGATACTGTTTGTTCTAAAAATATGCCTTGAGTATTAGCAATCATAAAAGACTATATGATAATTGAGTATGTGGATCTCTTACTTAGACTTGATGATGCATTGAAATTGTTTGGTGACCAAGAACATAGATTGTTAATTTTCAATAGAATGCATTGTTTGAACCATGACATGTGAATTGATTGCTAGTCTATCATGATGATTTTTATGAGAAAAAGTTGCTGGTTATGATGCTAGAAAAGTGACTGAAATTATCAATGATCAAAACTATTCACTAAGCTAGCATTCACACTTCATAAATTATTTCTTTTATCATTTACCTACTCGAGGACGAGCACGAATTAAGGTTGGGGATGCTGATACATCTCCAACGTATAGATATTTTATGAAGTATTCATGCCATATTCACCTATGTTTACAATACTTTTATATGGTTTTTATGCACTTTATATGATTTATTTAGAACTAACCCAGACTGACGCTGTTTTCAATAGAATTACCGTGGTGTTGTTTTTGTGCAGAAAATGAAAGTTCTCGGAATCGCACGAAACTTTTGGTATTTTTTTCTGGACCAAATAAGCAATATTGGAGCGAAGAACTGCCGGAGGGGGTGGACCAGAAGGCCACCACGCAACCGGCCGTGCCCCCTAAGGGCGCGGCCATATGGCTTGTGGGGCCCTTGTAGCTCCGTTGCGCGTGATTCCAACACTGAAAAATCCCAGAAATACCAGAAACCCCAAAAATAAAGAGAGACTCCTCGTTCCACCATCACAACTCTTTGTATCAACGAAAAATCAATTTGGAGGCGTTCCAGTACCCTGCTGGAGAGGGTAGATCATCTCCGGTGGCCATCTTCATCATCCCGGCGGAGGCCATGATGAGGAGGGAGAACTCCCCCCTCGGGGCTGAGGGTATGTACCAGTAGCTATGTGTTCAATCTCTCCCTCTCTCGTGTTCTTGAGATGTCACAATCTTGATGTATCACATGCTTTGTTAATATAGTCGGATCGTATGATGTTATTCCCTTGCTACCTTGTTGTGACGAATTGAATCTTTACCTTTGAGATCTTGTTATGTTGGATTGAATATTATAGTTTGTGAACACTTGATGTACGTCTTGCGTGGGATACCCGTAGTGACATTGGGGTATTTTATTGATTCACTTGATATATGTTGAGGCATCAACTTGCGGATTCCTGTGACCTAGGGGATCTATGCATAGGGGTTGATTGCACGTTTTCATACTACTTTCTCCGATAGAAATCTTGGGGTGCTCTTTGAAGTTCTTTGTGTTGGATTGAATATGATAGACCTGAAATTGTTTGATGCATGTTGCATAATTTACCCGCGGATACTTGAGGTGACATTGGAGTATCTAGGTGACATTAGGGTTGCTTGGTATGTATCATTGGTGTTATTCTAGTAGGAACACTAGGGCTGTTTGTGACACTTATAGGAATAGCCCAATAGATTGATCGGAAAGAATAACTTTGAGGTGGTTCTACTACCTACACAAATTTCATCTTATTGTTCTCCGCTGAAAGTAGATTTGCTCCCTTGGTGGATTTGGTAATTAATAACAACATATATCTCATTGGACTAATGTTTCCACTAAGTATATTTCAGGAAACGTTCAATGATGGGAAGGCAAAAGGATTGTGGAGAGACCCCTAGATGCAAGGAATAGGATTGGCAAAGTTTCAAGAAAGAAGACTCTACATTTTACTTTGTGAGAAATCACTTTGGGTCTATAGGAAAGCCAATACTATTAAAAGGGGGTGAGGTATTGATGGTGAACAAAATGCTCCACGTGCAGAAGTGATAGTCACCAAAAAACACCCACAAGCTCTTCCACAAAAGTCTGTCAAAAGCCTATCATGCAAAATCGGTACCACCAATATTCCCACTCGGCCCTACCGATTTTCACCTCAGACAGATCCCAGCCAAACCCTAAGTTTTCGGTACAGCCGATTCTGCATCGGTGCCACCGAGTTTAGGTTGCCAACATTCTGTTGCCCCTTTTCTTCAATTCGGAATTTCCGAGTTTTTTTGGATCAGTGCCACCGAGTTTTGCAATCTGACCGTTGGTCACCTGATCGGTACTGCCGAGACTTATATATCGGTCTCACCGAGATTCAAAAGTTTCTACCTTTTGAGCAACTTGGTACCACCGAGTTTTACACTTCGGTGTCACCGAGTTGGTCTTTATAGGTGTAACGGTTGGATTTTTGGGGATGCCTATATATACCCCTTCACCACCACTCACTCGAAAGAGAAGCACTCAGAACTATTCCATACTTGCCCCATCCAATTTTCTGAGAGAGAGCCACCTACTCATGTGTTGAGATCAAGCCATTCCATTCCAACCATATGAATCTTGATTTCTAGCCTTCCCAAGTTGCTTTCCACCCAATCAATCTCTTCCACCAAAGCCAAATCTGTGAGAGAGTCATTGAGTGTTGAGGAGTCTACCATCTTGAAGCACAAGAGCAAGGAGTTCATCATCATCGAGCCTATTACCTTTTGGAGGGTGGTGCCTCTTAGATTGGTTAGGTGTCGCTTGGGAGCCTCCTACTTCATGTTGTAGAGTTGAACCAAGAAGTTTGTAAGGGCAAGGAGATCGCCTACTTCGTGAAGATCTACCCATAGTGAGGCTAGTCCTTCGTGGACGGAAGCCGTTATGGAATAGTCAAGGTTGCTACTTCGTGGACCCTTATGGGTGGAGCCCTCCGTGGACTCACGACCGTTACCCTCTGTGGGTTGAAGACTCAATAAACGTGGACGTACGATAGCACCACCTATCGGAACCACGTGAAAATCTTCATGTCTCCAAAGTGCGTTTGATCTTCCTCCCTATCCTCTATTACATATGTTTGTCTTTACTTTCCGCTACTATACTCTTAGACATGCATGTGTAGGGTGTGCTTGACTTGCTATCATTGCTAAAATCTGCCAACACTTAAAATTGGGAAAAGGTAGAAATTTTATTTGTCAAGTAGTTTAATCACCGCCCCCCCCCCCTCTAGACATACTTTTGATCCTACGAGTGGTATCAGAGCTTTGGTCTCCATTGCATTGGTTTCACAACCTAGGAGAGTATGGCATCTAGCAAGGGAAATATCACTGTAGAGGTCCATACTTTGATGGTACAAATTTTGCTAGTTGGAAGCACAAAATGAAAATGCATATTCTTGGTCATAATCCCGCCGTTTGGGCTGTTGTTCGTGTTGGCTTGCAAGGTGAATTCTTTGGTGATGGAAAGGAACCGGATCGCGAAGCGACCGCGGAAGAATTGAAGATGTTGCAATACAACGCTCAAGCATGTGACATTCTTTTCAACTACCTATGCCCCGAAGAATTCAACAAAATCAGTCGTCTTGAGAATGCCAAGGAAATTTGGGATACTTTGGTTGATATGCACAAAGGTACCGAATTCGTGAGAGAATCCAAGTTAGATGTTGTTCAAAGTCAGCTTGATAAGTTCAAGATGAAGGATGGTGAAGGAGTCGCAGAAATGTACTCTAGGCTAGCTCTCATCACCAATGAGATTGCCGGCTTAGGAAGCAAAGAGATGACTGACAAATTCATCATCAAGAAGATACTTAGAGCTTTGGATGAGAGATACGACACTGTGTGCACTTTGATCCAAATGATGCCCAACTACAAAGATCTCAAGCCTACGGAAGTCATTGGAAGGATTGTTGCTCATGAGATGACACTCAAAGACAAAGAAGAGCTTCACAACAAGTCGGTGCTTACAAAGCCACAAGTGATGCCCCCGCAACTTCAAGTGACAACCTTGTCACCAATGAAGAGATAAGCCTCATGATCAAGAAATTCAACAAATTCTACAAGAATAGAGGCAAAGAAACAAGCTCCAACTCCAGATATGAAGAGAAGCGTTCGTCAAGTGTTGATCGAAACTGCTACAATTGTGGGAAGCCCGGACACTATTCCAATGAGTGCACGGCTCCCTACAAATGAAGAGAAGAGTCACCTAGAAGACGAAGCTCAAGAGATGAATCACCTCGAAGAGAGAGAAGGAGTAGAGATGACCGTTATGAACGAAGACCTTAAAGGAGAAGTAGGGACTCAGAGAAGAAGGACAAGTACACCAAGAGCTACTCAAGAAGAAGACATCAAGCTCATGTTGGTGAATGGGTTTTCGGCTCCGAATCCGACAACCACTCCGAGAGAAGCTATCACTCCAACTCCGACTATAGTCAAGATGAAGGTGTTGCCGGACTTGCACTAGAGACTACCAACTCCTATGACATATTTGATTCACCAAATGAAGGAAGTGGAAGTTGCTTCATGGCCAAAGGCCCCAAGGTATCACACCCCGAATATCTTGATTTCAATAGTGATGAGGATGATTTGCTTGGAGATGATGACTTGCTCTTTGATAAAGCTAGTGATATTATTCAAATGAACGTGATAATTTTCATGTTAGTCAAGATAAGTCGTGTGATGATGATAATATGGAAATAGAGCGTCTAACTAAAGAATTAAACACTCTTAAGTTAGCCCATGAATCTACTCTAGAAGATCATAGAGAGCTTGTAAAGACTCATGAGAAGCTATGCTTCGAGAAGCTCACCTTGGAGCAAGAACATGAGTTTCTTAAAGATATCAATGATGATCTCCGAAAGAAGACTTCATCTTATCTAGCCAAACGATTACTCTTGTCTACATTTATGCCACAAGTTAAACCTAGACAAACTAGTAACAAAGGCAAGAAAGGTTCTTCATCTAGTAGCAACAATAAAAATGCTAAATCTAATGATGTTGCTTCTAGTAGTTCTATTGATTCCACTAATGATGATTCTCTTAGCCAAGTTACACTTGAGCAAGAAAACGATTTATTGAAATGAATTATAGAGAAAGGTATCTACAAAAGTCTTGCCGGATGTAAGCAATTTGAGGAGATTGTACGCAAGCATGGAGGATACCGGAAGAACCATGGCATTGGCTACTTCAACGCAAATGGAGTTGAATGGGAAGAAGGTCAATACCCCAAGCCAAAGCTTGTTCCTCAAAAGGAGAAGTATGAACATACTCTCCCCAAGGGAACAAAAGCTCAAGATGACCTTCCACCACAAGACCACAAGCTCAAGGGCAAGGACAAGCTTCAAGAGGAGATTGACTCATATGAAGATGAATCCCAAGCTTTGGTCAAGTGGGTTTCCCAAGCTTCTACAAGCTCAACATCTACAAGTGCCACTTCAACACCAAGGATTCCCATCAAGTTGATGTGGGTCCCCAAGAAGAAGAACTAGATAAGTTCTTGAGGGGTGACTCCGCCAATGAAATTCACTCATATTCTTTATTGGCAAGGACTAGTTGCAATCAACATCAACACTATGCAATAGTTCAAGGAGTCACACATTCCCTCAAAGGTAAGCAAGGGACAAGGTAATTAATGAATCCATGGACATCATCCTATATGCTTTGCACTCCATGTCCATAGATATCCTTGTATTTGTCTCTTGTGCTTGGGACTAACCCATGTAGGTGAGAAGAGTAAGGAAACAACAAGGATGCTCCCAACTCAAGATGATCTTCATCAACCTTGAGCATCCACCACTACATCACCCACATGAAGTCTTCTACGACAAACCCAAGGTTAGTTTATCCCTCTTATGGGGGGATGTCACATCAAGGGGGAGCTTTGCTCTAAGACTTGAGTTAAAGCATCTCTTAGAATGTGACAACATTAAATGCTTTATGTAAAAGTGGTAACCCCACTTGTGCTTAAACGATGAGTATGACCTATGATCAAGTATTCTTGCTTGGCTCCTAAGTCAATATACTCATATATAGATGACTCCGTCATCGCCAAAGTGCTTGGTATATACTAGAGTGGTTTTGCATGTTTGCCATGATTTCATTGGACATGTTATTGTGTGAGCATGCAGGTTTGCATATCTTTTATCATTCGAGGACATCCAATTGTTGCTATTTGGACTTCGTTTTCTCTTTTGCCAATTGGATGGACAAGAATGCCTAGGACCCCTCTCTAGCTATCTATGCTTTCTCGTCTCATATTCTTTTCTAGCTGCATCACAAAACTTGAACAAGGACTTCTCGATCTCTCTCTGTGAGGAGCACTCGGAGTTCCGTATCGACAAGGACTGACCACCAAAACCTCCCAAGTATCTCGGTGGAACCAACACAAAAATCTTGGTCTCACCGATGCCTAGGGTTGATCTGGTTTTCCAATCTCGATAACACCGATTCCATCTTCTCGGCTTCACCGAGTTTCCCTGTCAGCTGACAGTTGAGGAACTCGGTGGCACCAATAATTTTGAATCGGTGTCAGCGACAGAGATGGGTACTTAATATGGCGGACCCGACTTTTGAAATCATTTCTTCAAAGGTCCGGTTCCTCCAAACCCTAGCTGCCGTTTGTGGACCCCTGGTCATCGCCGTTGTCTTCCCGAGTGCCTCCGCCATTGGAATTCGCCGCCGTCGACGGAATCCTCACCGCCGTCGTCGCCGTAGCGGATTCGTCACAAAGTTAGGGTATGAATCCGACCCCTTGTGCGCTCCTCTTTCCAATTCATGCGCATTAGGATCGTTCCATCGATAAGCCACAGTTTGAGATCATTCTATCCTCAATAATTTTCCATTAGAATAGAGAACTACAAATTTTTAGGTTTTGTTGTCCGCAATCCAAATCTCGGTGACACCGAAGCGCAAAAATCAGTTTTACCGATTTAGTTTTTAGGTCTACTGAGGACAGTCTCGGTGAAACCGAGCACCCACTTTCGGTGAAACCGAAGTGGTTGCCAAGTTTCTGTAAAGCAGACTTTGAGTCTCGGTGGATCCAAAAATTGTGACTCGGTGGTACCGAAATTCCCTTTGCAAAAAGCAAACCTTAATAATTCTAAGTTCAAATTTGAGAAAACTTCTGCATTTTGTGATGGCTCAACCTTTCTACTCTTCTATGCTCTATTCTCAGGGTCAGTATGTCAGGCTCAGATGACCGTCAGAACAATTTTAGAGAGGAGAATGTTGATATGAGCTCAGGCACTAGTCCTGAGGGCAGCTATGATGATGTGCCCAGCTCACCTGATTTGCCCAAGGCTGCCACCAGGACAAGGAGGAAGTTGAACTCTGATGAGGAGGATGAAGATTTTGTGCCAGAAGAGCCACCCAAGAAGGATAAAGTTGCCAAGTGCACAACTACTGAAGCCACATCTTCCAAGAGGCCAACTAAGAAGGTGTATGCTAGTGCTAAGGATATGAGGGCACCAGACTATGTCAAGCAAAGCATGACCCTTCACCTTGAGTCACCTCCAAGGAAGAATTCTATGCCTAAGAAGGCATGTGACAAGAAGAAGTCCAGGAAGAGGATTGTACATGTTCTGGGCAGACCTAGCTCTATGTATGAGGATCCAGAAGCTGTTGCTGAAGAAGAGGAAGAGGAACCTGCTGCCAAAGCCCCTCCATCTAAGAAGAAGACGCTGTTGGCTGATGCTATGCACAAGGATACATCATCCAAAGGCACCAAGACTGCCCCCAAGAAGGTTGCTGCTACTCCAAAGCCTAAAAGGACTACCAAAGACATCCCAGTTGCTGCCAAGAACAAGGTACTACCTTCAGAGAAGCTGAGGATGAAGCAAGGTCTGTTTTGATGAAGCTGAGACCACACCTTCCTGAGCACAATGCCAGCCATCCGATTACTGAGGACATGAAGAAGAGGAAGGATTCTGGACTGAGAGAGTGGAGAGCCATAGATCCCTATTCTCAGAGGAGAAGGACAGCTGTAGACTACAGATTATACACCAAGGAACATCAAGACTTCTATGAGACTATTCTACTTGACAAGAGCCCTGCAGTTAGTGATATGAGGTATGTTGACTGGAAGTACATCAAGGAGAACCAAGATTTCTTTCCAAGTGTGCAGGATAATTTCCACTGCATTAGCATTGATGAGTTTGTTGGAAAAGAGTTCACTGCCTCAAATGACGAGATGATCATGCAATTCTACTCCACTGCACATTTCTATGGAGATGGTAGGATTGTATGGATGACTGAAGGCACCAGATATGAATCCACTATTGATGAGTGGGCTACCATCTTAGGAGCCCCACAGGTGCAAGAAGGAGACTTGGATGTGTACTCTGAGTCCACCGCAAACCACAACTCCATGGCCAATATGTACAATGAGATCCCTGCTGCAAATGTGCATTCACACAAGCTTGGATCCATCTATTTTCTTCAGGCTGGCCTACGCACAACCAACACCATCTTGAGGTATACATTGATGCCTAAGTATGGAGATGAGAAGATGATCAGAGGTTATTCTATCAACATGCTGCTCCATATTGATCAACACACCAGATTTGGGGTGATGGACTTGATAGTTGAAACCGTGAAGAGTGCTGCTGCAGACTAGAAGAGATCATGTGGCTATGCACCATACATTCAGATGCTTATCAACTCCCAGCTGGAGAAGCACGTGTATGCACTTGATCGACCATATTTGCCACTCCTGCCAGAGCTAGAAGACAATGTTGTGGTGATGGATCCAGATCATCCCACCTCAGCTACAGCACAGGCAGAGACATAGGCAGCCAGAGACACTAGTGCTCAGGTGCCAAAGACCCAGAGTGAGCAGATGGATCTTCTTCTCAGTTCCGTGCTCAGCATGCAGAAGGACATTGGGAATATCTTGAAGAACCAGGAGAGTCTGGGAAGGATTGTTGAGAACAAGTTTCACATTCTCAACAACAAGGTGGATGAGCTCACAGTGACCGTAAATGAGCTCAAGAGAGAAGTTGATGGCGTGCCCAGTCCCCACATCACAGATGATGATGAGGACAGTCCACCTCTCAGAGCCAACACCCAGTTCAGGACTAATGCCAGGACTCCTACAGTGACTGCTCCAGAGTTGAGGCCTTTTTCATCAGCACCTGCTACAGCTCCATCAGCCCCTTCAGCTCCGTCAGCTACACCAGCACCTCTAGTTGCTACTCCAACTCCATCCATGACGTCTGCTGAAGTCTTCGCTGACGCCATTCTCTTGACTCCTTCATCAGCTACCGGAGGAGATCAGCCGAAGAGAGACACTTAGTTCTATATACCTTTGAACTTTTTGGTAACTTGTTGCCAAAGGGGGAGAAGTTGTATAGATCATTAGCGCTTCGAGAGAGGGAGAGTGTTGATTTTTATCGCCCTTCAAAACCATTGATATCTTTTGGTTTCTATTGAACCTTGTTTGTGTTTGATCATACACTTGATGTGTGCTACTACTATTTCCTATCCTTGAGATGCCTATGAGATGATCATTCACTTTTACTTGTTGTGTTGTGCTATGATGTTCATTATTATTACTCTCGCACACCACCAAGTTGTATGTGACATGGAAGAGTGCCCCATATACCTAATAGATTGTGCATTTGCATTCAAACGCAAATTCAAAATAGTGCACAAATTTAGGGGGAGCTCTTGCTTATCACATACTTCTCAAATCGACGATTATATTCATTGATTATATCATATATCGAAGCTTTGATCTATATGTTGTCATCAATTACCAAAAAAGGGGAGATTGAAAGCACATTTGCTCCCTTAGTGGTTTTGGTAATTAATAACAACATATACCTCATTGGACTAATGTTTCCACTAAGTATATTTCAGGAAAAGTTCAATGATGGGATGGCAAAAGGATTGTGGAGAGCCCCTAGATGCAAGGAATAGGATTGGCAAAGCTTCAAGCAAGAAGACTCTACATTTTACTTTGTGAGAAATCACTTTGAGTCTATAGGAAAGCCAATACTATTAAAAGGGGGTGAGGTATTGATGGTGAACAAAATGCTCCGCGTGCACAAGTGATAGTCACCAAAAAACACCCACAAGCTCTTCCACAAAAGTCTGTCAAAATCCTATCATGCAAAATCGGTGCCACCAATATTCCCACTCGGCCCTACCGATTTTCACCTCAGACAGATCCCAGCCAAACCCTAAGTTTTCGGTACAGCCGATTCTGCATCGGTGCCATCGAGTTTAGGTTGCCAACATTCTGTTACCCCTTTTCTTCAATTCAGAATTTCCGAGTTCTTTGGATCGGTGCCACCGAGTTTTGCAATCTGACCGTTGGTCACCTGATCGGTACTGCCGAGACTTATATATCGGTCTCACCGAGCTTCAAAAGTTGCTACCTTTTGAGCAACTCGGTACCACCGAGATTCAAAGGTTGCTACTTCATGGACCCTTATGGGTGGAGCCCTCTGTGGACTCTCGCGACCGTTACCCTCCGTGGGTTGAAGACTCCATAAACGTGGACGTACGATAGCACCACCTATCGGAACCACGGGAAAAAATCTTCGTGTCTCCAAATTGCGTTTGATCTTCCTCCCTATCCTCTATTACATATGCTTGTCTTTACTTTCCACTGATATACTCTTAGACATGCATGTGTAGGGTGCGCTTGACTTGCTATCATTGCTAAAATCGTCCAACACTTAAAATTGGGAAAAGGTAGAAATTTTATTTGTCAAGTAGTCTAATCACCCCCCCCCCTCTAGACATACTTTCGATCCTACATCCGCTAGATAGGAACTTTAGAGTGATTCTTTGTTGCACGTTGAGGGATGATCATATGATTCAACTATGTTAGCATTGTTGGGAGATTGCACTAGTGAAAGTATGAACCCTAGGCCTTGTTTCCAAGCATTTATACAACATTTTGCTCCCTGTTTTACACTTGTTACCTTGCTGTTTTTATATTTTCGGATTACAAAAATCTATATCTATCATCCATATTGCACTTGTATCACCATCTCTTCGCCGAACTAGTGTACCTATACAATTTGCCATTGTATTTAGTTTTTTGGGGAAACAAGAGATTTCTTGTATTTGATTGAAGGGTTGTTTGAGAGAGACCATCTTCATCCTACACCTCCCACGGATTGATAAACCTTAGGTCATCCACTTGAGTGAAAAATGCTACTGTCCTACAAAACTCTGCGCTTGGAGGCCCAACACAAGTCTACAAGAATAAAGTTGTGTAGTAGACATCAATGTTCCACGAGTTCTGCACCGGAGTGCCATCTTCGGTCTTCAAACGGACTGTGCCCGGCCTGGTGACTCGTACTACCTGGTAAGGGGCTTCCCACCTTGGCGTCAACTTGTTTGATCCCTTCGCGGACTAGATCCGGCGAAGAACTAGGTCACCTTCATCAACGCTTCTGGCATGCACTTTGCAACTATGATAGCGGCGCAAAGCTTGCTGGTACCGAGCGACACGTAGGGCAGCTTGAGGACGATATTCCTTAAGGAGCGTGACATCATCTTGCTGAAATTGCTCTGGCTCTTCTTCGTTGAATCCTTGTACTTGAGGTGACCCGTATGTGAGTACCGTGAGGAGCATCGCTTCTACACCATAAACTAGGGAGAAGGGTGTCTTGCTGGTGGCTGGTGTCGTCCTGAGTGACCAAAGAACCGCCGGCAGCTCATCAATTCAATGCCTTCTGCACTTGTGCATCTTATCAAAAGTCCTTGTCTTGAGGCCCCGCAGTAGTTCATCATTTTTCCTCTCCGCCTGGCCATTTCTCTTTGGGTGGAAAACTGATTCAAAGCAAATCTTGGCACCAAGGTCTTGACAGTACTGCATGAAGGTGCGTCTCATGAACTGTGTGCCATTGTGAGTGATTATTCTGTTGGGCACACCGAAATGACAAACTATTCCTTTGAAAAACTTGACGGTTGCCTGTGTTGTCACCTTTCTCACTGGTTCCACTTCAGTCCACTTCGTGAACTTGTCAATTGCAACGAACAAGAACTCGAAGCCCCCAGTAGCACGGGGAAAAGGGCCGACAATGTCAAGCCCCTAGACCGAAAAGGGCCAAGTGAGTGGTATAGTTTGAAGGGCTTGTGCTAGTTGATGTATTCGCTTGCGTGGAACTAACACGCTTCGCATCTTGTGACTACAGCCAAGGCATCTTCAAGGGATGTCGGCCAATAAAATCCTTGGCAGAAAGCCTTGCCGACGAGCGCGCGGGATTCATGTGGGAGCCACACATGCCCTCATGTATCTCCGCCTCCATCTTCCCAGCAGATGCACTTCAATTTCACCCCATTTGGCCTTCTCTTGTACAGAATGTTGTCCACAAACTGGTACATGCTTGATTGTCGGGCTACTCTTTCAGCTTCTTCTTATTCTTCGAGAAGTTCTCATGTCTAAAGATATTGGAGTATCCATTGTGCCGATGCCGGAGCTTGTGGCTCGACAACAAGGATTAAAGGCATCTCCTCCACTGTTGGAGCGCCGACTTTGATGGCAAGAACTAGAGGTCTTGCCGGAGCTTGCTGCTCACCGGCAAGTGTTTTGCTGTCTCCGACAACTTTCTTGGCGGCGGCTAGTAGATCTGCCGGGAAGTAATCACCAGAGTTGATCTTTCTTTTCTTGGATTGCCGGTTTGATGATGTGACAGATGGTTGAGTTAGTTGGAGTACAAAAGTCCCTGGTTCGACGGGTAGCTTCTGAGCAGCTTGTTTTGACAAGTCATCAACGATGTTGTTTTTTGCATGAGGGATGTGCTCTGTTTGTAGACCGTCAAAATGCTCTTCCAACTTCCTCACTTCATTAACATAGGCATCCATCAAAGGGCTCTGATAATCCTTGTTCACTTGACGCACAACAAGATGTGAATATCCTCGGACGATAAAGGTGGTCTTTTCCTCATCCTCCTTGGCCATTAAAATCTGATGATAACTAGAGTAGGGGTCAAGGAAAGATAGGAGGTCGCAGCCGGCAGTGGAGTCCACTATATGATCGATACATGGCAAGGGAAAGGGGTCTTTTGGACAAGCTTTATTGATATCAGTAAAGTCAATATAAAGCCTCCACTTTCCGTTTGCCTTGCGCACTACAACTAGATTCGCCAACCAAGTTGGGTGGATCACTCCTCTTATCAGGCCTGCCGCTTCTAGTTTCTTGATCTCCTCGGCAATGAACTCTTGTCACTCCAGAGCTTGTTTCCTGACCTTCTAATTGACGAGACGTCCGTGAAGGCAGACGGCAAGGTGGTGCTCAATCACCTCCCTGAGAACACCGGGGATGTCAGATGGTTGCCATGCAAACACATCGACATTCGCCCGCAGGAAGGAAACGAGCTTGCTTTCCTATTTGTTGTCGAGGGTGGCACTTATGGTAAAAGTGTCGCCCTCGCTGTCCTCTTGTGCAGCCACTTGCTTCGTCTTGGGGGTGGCTGCTTTGGTTTTCCTTCTCTTGGTGGCAGAGCTCTTCGGCAAGTTGTCAACGGGCATGCTGCACTCCTTGGTGCACTTCCTGGAATCCTTACTAGAGGTCTTGCTGGTACTCTTGTTCTTATTTCCCCTGGGAGCATTGTCGGCAGGAGAAAGTTCCTCTTCGGCAGATGCTACAACTGCCTCCCGTCAGAGCTTGTCAGTGCATAGGACAGTGCTTTTCTTGTCGGCGTGGACAGTGATGACGCTCATCGGTCCTCGCATCTTCAAAGTATTGTAGGCATAATGCGAGGCCGCCATGAACTTTGCCAGTGCTGGGCGGCCAAGGATTCCATTGTACGGCAATGGTATCTTGGCGACATCGAAGACTATCTTCTCTTCCATGAAGTTGAGTTCATTGCCAAACGTCCCCGGCTGGGTGATCTTTCCTTTTGACTAGCTCCTTCCTGGGTTGACCCCCTGGAATGTCCCCGTCGGCTTGAGATCCGTGTCAGGGATATGTAACCACTTGATCACATCAGGTGAGATCAAGTTCAAGCCGGCCCCACCGTCAGCCAACATTTTCGTCACCTGGAGGTTGCGAATTGTCGGTGAAACCAACAACGGCAAACACCTGACGGCAGTAGTCCGGTCAGGGTGATCCTCGGTGTTGAAAATGATGGGCGTGTTAGACCGCTTGAGGGGATTCTGTGCCTCCGCTACTGGTTCAGCTGCATTGATCTCACGGGCCCATTGTTTGAGGTGTCGGTGAGGGCAGTGCAAAGATGCACCTCCATCCATGCACATGGCATCCGTTGCTTTCTGGAAATCCTGACCATCAGATCCTTCTTCATCCTCATCATCATCGTCTTCGTCATCTGACTTCTTGTTGCGGCCTCTAGCGGGCTTCTCCTTGTGCTGCTTGGCCTTGCCGCGGCGACCACTAGGGCCGCCACGCTTCTTGACGGACCCACTAACACCATCTTGACCTTTCTCCTTATCGCGCTTCTCATATTCTTGCTTCAGCTTCTCAGCAAGTTGCTTGACTTGTCGGCACTCTTGGAGGTCGTGGCCCTTGGTGCGGTAATCTTGTAGTATGGCTTGTCGGTCTTGCCAGTCTACTCGCCAGCTGCAGCAGTGTCACCACATGAGCACACAGCGGCTACCTTGCCGAAGCTTTCTTTCTTGGCTTTCTTGGCAATGTTGGAATCGCTAGAGCCCTCGACGGCCATCACTGCCTTGACTTTGCGCTTCCGACCCTTCTTCTTGGGGTTCGCGACATCATCGTCGTGACATCGTCGGAGTCTACCTACGCGCCAGCGTCTTCCCCCGGGAGTCTCCTCCCTTATTTAGTGTGTGCGCACTTGTCAGCCAGGGCATAAAGCTCGGCGATATCGCGCACCTTGTTGATGCTCATCTCCTCACGCATCCACCTATTGCTCACTTTCGTGTGGAACACGGCAATAATTGTGGCACGATGGATGTCGGGGACGTTTTGCTGCACACGACTACAACGTTGGATATACTTGTGGAGAGATTCACCATCTCTCTGGAGAAGTACATGCAAATCGCTAGGCTGTCCAGGGAGTTTTGACCTCCGTGGTATGCACGAACGACCTGGTTGCGCAAATCAGCCCAAGAGGAGATGGAACCCTCCGGCAAGTTCATCAGCCAGCTTCTCACGTTGGGCTTGAGCGCCAACAGAAAGTAGTTGGCGAACACCTTCTCGTCGCGCCCCCTGGCAGCCTGCACCGCGATGGTGTGGATGCCTAAGAACTCCGACGGGCTGATCTCGCCGTCATATTTGTCCGGCAGATCAGGCTTGAATGTCTTGGAGGAGGGCCGGCGGACTTGCCCCAGCTCACGGGTAAATGCACAGCAACCCATCTCTTAAGGCAGGCTTCCCCGCAACCCTGGCGCTGGCTCGTCTACTTCTGGCCCAGCACGATCGTTGGATTCACGGCGTGCCTCCTTCCGCCTCTCGATGGTGGTTCGAGCGTCTTCTTGGCACCGGTCGTGCAGGATTTGGCGCTGGTCTTGCTGTCGCCGTGGGCCCAACGACGTCATAGACATTTCGTCTCGAGTGTCAGCCTGGTACATCTGCCACTACTGTTGAGGAGGAGATTGCACCGTAGGCGCTCCGCCAGCGCTGGGATCGCCCGCTGGCCTCGTCAGTGCAGTGGGGTGCGCCCATGAAGGGCCTGCCTGTTCCGGCTTCTCGCAATTAGCATAGTTGAGGAGGCTCTGGATGGTGGCTCTCCACTCCTCCATCTTCTCTGCGGCGGGAGGAAAATCCAGCAGAAGCTGGGCTTGCGCCAGAGATTCCACTGGCGTCTTGGGCATGGTACAGCGTGAAGCATGGGTGGCGCTCTTACTCCTAACTGAGTCAGATGGAGCTCCATCCTGCTCCTGCGCCCGATGCTTGTTTCCGCCAGCAGGCTAGCGATGAGCTTGCCCTTGCGCATCTTGAGAATGACACGTAGGGTTTTGATCAGTACGCCCCCCGGTGTCGTCTCAGGCCCGCAGATGCTTGTCACGGCCGTCCTAAGATGGACGTGGCGCCGCCGCCGCTGCGTTGTCCTTGGACATCACAATGATAGGGTCGTGGCTAACGGAGCTCCGTACGGTGTTTGTGTGGTGGTTGCGCTCACCAGTGTGGTGGGAGCGACGTCTACCTCTGCCTTCATCGCATGTAGCTGCCGGCGTGGGCAAGATGTAGACGGAGCGGTCGTAGACGTACCCTTAGCCTTCTGCGGCGCTATGGGTTTTGATGAAGATGACGAAGTAGACACACAGAAGTTGGAGCAGATTCACGTACGAGATCCCCCTACCTAGCGCGCCAGAGATGTCGAGGAACGACAATCTATGGGACCGGCAAAGGCCCCTTTGCGGTTTGGTAGACGGAATCTACGTACACCAAGAGCAGTGACGAAGGGATAACCCCTTGGTAGCTTCGGCTGGGCCCTTACTCCAACTTTTCAAAACAACTGCACGACGAGCCGCCTCCCCCTGTAGTCTGGCTCCGCGCAGCCGGCTGCACCATCCGGCCGGCTAGGGGCGGAGGCGCCTGGCTTCCTAGCCGGCGGTGCTGTGATACGTCTCCAACGTATCTATAATTTTTGCTTGTTCCATGTTGTTATATTATCATTCTTGGATGTTTTACAATCATTTTACTACAACTTTATATTATTTTTGGGACTAACCTATTAACCTAGAGCCCAGTGCCAGTTTCTATTTTTTCCTTGTTTTTGAGTTTTACAGAAAAGGAATATCAAACGGAGTCCAAACGGAATAAAAATTTACGGTGATTTTTTATGGACCAGAAGAAGCCCAGGGAGTATCGGAGTTGGGCCAGAAGATCCACGAGGAGATCACAAGCCACAGGGGCGCCCCCCCCTAGGGTGCGCCCCCTGGCTTGTGACTCCCTCGTGGCCCATCCTGACTTGTTTCCACTGCCATAAATTCCTATAAATATAGAAACCTCCGAAAATAAACCTAGATCGCGAGTTCCGCCGCCGCAAGCCTCCAGAGCCACGAAAAACCAATCGGGAGCCCGTTCCGGCACCCTGCCGGAGGGGGAAACCATCACCGGAGGCCATCTTCATCATCCCGGTGATCTCCATGACGACGAGGGAGTAGTTCACCCTCGGGGCTGAGGGTATGTACCAGTAGCTATGTGTTTGATCTCTCTCTCTCGTGCTCTTGAGATGACACGATCTTGATGTACCGCGAGCTTTATTAATATAGATGAATCATATGGAGTGTTTCCCCTCTCTATCTAGTTGTGATGAATTGAGTTTTCCCTTTGAAGTTTACTTATCGGATTGAGTCTTTAAGGATTTGAGAACACTTGCTGTATGTCTTGCGATGGGATATCTGTGGTGACAATGGGATGTTCTATTGATCTACTTGATGTATGTTTTGGTGATCAACTTGCGGGTTCCGTGACCTTGGGAATCTATACATAGGGGTTGGCACATGTTTTCGTCTTGACTCTCCGGTAGAAACTTTGGGGCACTCTTTGAAGTTATTTGTGTTGGATTGAATAGATGAATCTGAAATTATGTGATGCATATCGTATAATCAAACCCACGGGTATTCGAGGTGACATTGGGGTATCTAGGTGACATTAGGGTTTTGGTTGATGTGTATCTTAAGGTGTTATTTTAGTACGAACTCTAGGGCTGTTCGTGACACTTATAGGGATAGATCATAAGATTGATCGGAAAAGATAACTTTGAGGTGGTTTCGTACCCTACAATAATTTCTTCGTTTGTTCTCCGCTATTTGTGACTTTAGAGTGAACTCTTTCTCGCGTGTGAGAGATTTACATACGATTCAACTATGTTAGTATTGTTGAGAGAAATTGCACTAGTGAAAGTATGAACCCTAGACCTTGTTTTCAAGCATTGCAATACCGTTTGTGCTCACTTTTGTTACTTGTTACCTTGCTGTTTTTATATTTTCAGATTACAAAAACCTATATCTATCATCCATATTACACTTGTATCACCATATCTTCGCCGAACTAGTGCACCTATACAATTTACCATTGTATTGGGTGTGTTGGGGACACAAGAGACTCTTTGTTATTTGGTTGCAGGGTTGTTCGAGAGAGACCATCTTCATCCTACGCCTCCCACGGATTGATAAACCTTAGGTCATCCACTTGAGGGAAATTTGCTACTGTCCTACAAAACTCTGCGCTTGGAGGCCCAACACGAGTCTACAAGAATAAAGTTGTGTAGTAGACATCAAGCTCTTTTCTGGCGCCGTTGCCGGGGAGGCTAGGTAAGCGGCACTCACATCCCGTCAACGAAGCTCTTTTCTGGCGCTGTTGCCAGGGAGGTGAGTGCTTGAAGGTATATCATTAGATCTTGCAATTGAATCTTTTAGTTTCTGGTTTTATTACTAGTTTGGTTTTATAAAATAAAACTACAAAAAAATGGAATTGAGGTTGCCTCATATGCTTCATCTTTTTAATGTCTTTCGTGAAAATGATGGAAAGGAAAATTGTGCTCAAGTATTAGAAGAAGAAGTTATTAAAATGTTTGGCACTAAATCTTTGAATGATGAGCATGATAGAAATATTGTTAGTATGAATTCTCTGAATATACATGATGCTAATGATATGCAAAGCCACAAGCTTGGGGATGCAATGTTTGATGAATATGATATTTTTAGTCCCCCAAGTTTTGATGAGCAAATTTATGATGATAATGGCATGCCTCCTATCTACGATGATTATGATGATTACATGTATGCTATAAAGAGTGGTAGTAATCATGAAACTTGTCATCATGATTTTAATGTTCAAAGTGGTTATGTCAATCAAGTATCACATGATAGTTATTTTGTTGAGTTTGCTCCCACTACTATTGATGAGAATAAATTTGCTTATGTGGTGAGTAGTAAAACTTCTATGCTTGTAGATCATGAAAATAATGCTTTATGTGCTGGTTATATTGTGAAACTCCTTCATGATGCTACTGAAAATTATTATGAGGGAGGAATATATGCTTGTAAAGATTGCAATAATATCAAGTTTCCTCTCTATGTGTTCAAAGTTTTGAAGTTATGCGTGTTTTGTCTTCCTATGCAAGTTGATTCTTGTTCCCATGAATTGTTTGCTCACAAAATCCCTATGCATAGGAAGTGGGTTAGACTTAAATGTGCTTGTCATGAAATTCATGATGCTCTTTTCAATGTTTCAATTATTTTTCCTATGTGAGCATCATTGAAATCATCATGCCTAGCTAAAAGGCATTAAAGAAAAGCGCTTGTTGGGAGACAACCCAACACTTTTACTTTCTATTTTGGTTTGTTCACATGATTAATCTACTGTAGTAATCATGTTTTGTGTCTTTTATTTGAATAAAGTGCCAAGTAAAGCCTTTGGGATAGTGTGCATGATAGTTGACTTGATTCTGTGCAAAAACAGAAACTTTTGCTCTCAGTCCAGGAAATTTGTAAATTCACTGGAACGTGCTTTTGATCTGAAATTTTTACACAGTCTTGATATACAAATTTCATAGATTTTCCTAATTTTTCAGAATTTTTAGAGATAGGGAAGTATGGTTACACTACAGATCTTCACAGACTGTTCTGTTTTTGACAGATTCTGTTTTGCATGCATAGTTTGCTTGTTTTAGTGTTCCCATAGCTTATATTCAGTGATATAAATTATGGGAATGGTAGAATAAAGTAGGTATTATGTGATAACAATTATGAATCTTGTCTTGACAGTACCTAAGTGAACGATCTTTGTTTATTATACTAACCCATCTCACGAAGTTCCGTTAAGTTTTGTGTGATTGAAGTTTTCAAGTTTTGGGTGAGACACCGATATGAGGAGAATAAGGAGTGACAAGAACCTAAGCTTGGGGATTCCCAAGGCAATATCCAAGGAATACTCAAGCGCCTAAGCTTGGGGATGCCCCGGAAGCATCCCCTCTTTCGTCTTCAACATTATCGGTACATCTTACTTAGAGCTATATTTTTATTCGTCACATAATATGAGTTTTGCTTGGAGCGTCATTTTATTTTGTTGTTCTCTGTTAGGTGTTATTTATAATCTTGTTTTTCAATAAAAAGTTCCAAGAATTGCCTTTAGGATGCTTGCATTGCATGTTTTGATGAGTGCTGTGTAAAAACAGAAACTTTGGCTGTAGTGTTTGAATTTTCATATTTGACTGGAACGTGGAAAGTTTCTGAAATTTTTACACAGTATTGTCATATAAATTATTTAGCATGTCCTAAATTTTCATAATTTTTTGAGTTACAGAAGTACACTGTTTACATAAATTGCTACAGACTGTTCTGTTTGGACAGATTGCTGTCATAGTTTTGTTATCTACTTATCCTATAATTTCCATAGCATATATTGGTAGGTATAAATTGTGGAAATGATAGTATACAGTACCTAATGTTCCAAAATTATTATCCAACTTGTCTTGGCAGTACATAAAGATTTGATTTATTATTATGTGCACTAACCTATCTCACGAGTTCTTTTCGAGTTTTGTGTGGATGAAGTTTTTGAGAATAGGTGAAACCATGATATGAGAGGATTGAACGAGATACAAAAGCTCAAGCTTCGGGATGCCCAAGGCACCCCAAGTAAATATTTCAAGAAGTCTCAAGCATATAAGCTTGGGGATGCTACGCATCCCACCTCCCTTCATCAACAATTATCGGTTAGCCTATGTTGAGCCTAACTTTTTATTCGTTCACTTGTGCTATTCTTGGAGTGCTATTTTTCTTTTGCTTTCTGTTGAATAAAATACTCAGATCTGAAAATATTTATTGAGGGAGATAGAGTCCTCACATAGCTCTTTAATTGTTTGACTACTCAGTGATCTTCACTTATATCTTTTGTGAGTAGCTTGTCATTTCCTCTCATGCTTCACTTATACCTTTTTGAGGAATGAAATCTTTATCCTCATGTGCTTCACTTAAATTTGTTTGAGCTTGCCAAAAAGAAATGGCAATATATGAAACTAGTCCCAAAGTGATAGATATCCAAGGAGGATATAATAAAAGCTTTCATGAAGATCATTGGACAAATTAAACTTGATTTCTTGTAATAGTTTTGAAACATGATGATACTAATATGTGAGTCATGTTAGTGAGTAATTATGCTTAGTAGGAATATTGGTGTTAAGGTTTGTGATTCCCTATGCATGCACGAAAGTCAATAGTTATGCAATGAAGTTACATCCTACTTGTGGTGCATTATTCGGTGTTAGTTATGACTCAATGCTCACTTATGTGATTTTTCATTCTTTGATTTGGTTGCTTCCCAATCTATTTGCTAGCCTTCATTTGTACTAAGTAGAAATACTACTTGTGCATCCAAAATCCTTAAACCAAGTTTTGCCTTATGAGTCCACCATACCTACCTATATGCGGTATTTCCATGCCGTTCCAAGCAAATTTGTATCTGCCATCTCTAAATTTTCAAAATAAATTTTCTCTTTTGTGTGCCCGTACCGCTCATGAAACGGTGGGGAGTATCCAATATTTTTCCATGCTGGGTGTGCTATTCTCACGATATGTGTTGATTCACTATCATTCACGAGAAAGTGGCTGGTATTCGGGATGCCCAGTCCCATGCTCAAAATTCAAATCAAAAAAATAATGAAACAAAACTCCCCCAGGATTGTTGTTTGTATGGACGGTACCCGTGGATTCGGCTCGCCGTGGAGTGTGATTGATTGGTGGAGGGGGAGTAAAAACTTTACTATTCTGTTTGGGAACCGCCTATAATGTATCTAGCATGGAAAGTATTGTGAGCTACTTTGTCGTTTTCGTTGACAGGAAAAGCATGCCACTCAAAATATTTTTCTCTCTCAATTTAAACCTTGAGCTCTGGCACCTCTACAAATCCCTACTTCCCTCTGTGAAGGGCCTATCTATTTACTTTATGCAATTTTTATTTCTGCTTTGAGTCTCCATCTTCTCTTATAAGCACCAACTAGGGGGCACTATGATCGTACTTGAGCATTGGGCATAGCTAATATTTGAGTGTGTTTCATGAATGGATCAATGATTGAGCATGATGGGCTAGGGATAACTTTCTTTAGTGTTGATATTTTGAAAGACATGGTTGCTTGTTGACATGCTTGAGTATTGAAGTCATTATGTTAAAACTAGACTATTGTTTTGAATCATTTACAAGTCCAAATGTCCATGCTATACAAAGAAGAAAAGAATATGATGAACATGTTAGGCAGCATTCCACATCAAAAATTCTGTTTTTATCATTTACCTACTTGAGGACGAGTAGGAATTAAGCTTGGGGATGCTGATACGTCTCCAACGTATCTATAATTTTTGCTTGTTCCATGTTGTTATATTATCATTCTTGGATGTTTTACAATCATTTTACTACAATTTTATACTATTTTTGGGACTAACCTATTAACCTAGAGCCTAGTGCCAGTTTCTGTTTTTTCCTTGTTTTTGAGTTTTACAGAAAAGGAATATCAAACGGAGTCCAAACGGAATAAAAATCTACGGTGATTTTTTTTGGACCAGAAGAAGCCCAGGGAGCTTTGGAGTTGGGCCAGAAGAGCCACGAGGCAACCATAAGCCTGGGGGTGCCCCCCTAGGTGTGCCCCCTGGCTTGTCGTCACCTCATGGCCCCCCTGGACTTGTTTCCGCCGCCAAAAATTCCTATAAATACAGAAACCCCCAGAAACAAACCTCGATTGGGAGTTCCGTCGCCGCAAGCCTCCAGAGCCACGAAAAACCAATCGGGAGCCCGGTCCGGCACACTGCCGGAGGGGGAAACCATCACCGGAGGCCATCTTCATCATCCCGGCGATCTCCATGACGAGGAGGGAGTAGTTCACCCTCGGGGCTGAGGGTATGTACCAGTAGCTATGTGTTTGATCTCTCTCTCTCTCGTGTTCTTGAGATGACACGATCTTGATGTACCGCGAGCTTTATTAATATAGATGAATCATATGGAGTGTTTCCCCTCTCTATCTAGTTGTGATGAATTGAGTTTTCCCTTTGAAGTTTACTTATCGGAACGAGTCTTTAAGGATTTGAGAACACTTGATGTATGTCTTGCGATGGGATATCTATGGTGACAATTGGATGTTCTATTGATCTACTTGATGTATGTTTTGGTGATCAACTTGTGGGTTCCGTGACCTTGGGAATCTATGCATAGGGGTTGGCACATGTTTTCGTCTTGACTCTCCGGTAGAAACTTTGGGGCACTCTTTGAAGTTCTTTGTGTTGGATTGAATAGATGAATCTGAAATTATGTGATGCATATCGTATAATCAAACCCACGGGTACTCGAGGTGACATTGGGGTATCTAGGTGACATTAGGGTTTTGGTTGATGTGTATCTTAAGGTGTTATTTTAGTACGAACTCTAGGGCTGTTCGTGACACTTATAGGGATAGCTCATTAGATTGATCGGAAAAGATAACTTTGAGGTGGTTTCGTACCCTACAATAATTTCTTCATTTATTCTCCGCTATTTGTGAGTTTGGAGTGAACTCTTTGTCGCGTGTGAGAGATTTACATATGATTCAACTATGTTAGTATTGTTGAGAGAAATTGCACTAGTGAAAGTATGAACCCTAGGCCTTGTTTTCAAGCATTGCAATACCATTTGTGCTCACTTTTGTTACTTGTTACCTTGCTGTTTTTATATTTTCAGATTACAAAAACCTATATCTATCATCCATATTACACTTGTATCACCATCTCTTCGCCGAACTAGTGCACCTATACAATTTACCATTGTATTGGGTGTGTTGGGGACACAAGAGACTCTTTGTTATTTGGTTGCAGGGTTGTTCGAGAGAGACCATCTTCATCCTACGCCTCCCACGGATTGATAAACCTTAGGTCATCCACTTGAGGGAAATTTGCTACTGTCCTACAAAACTCTGCGCTTGGAGGCCCAACACGAGTCTACAAGAATAAAGTTGTGTAGTAGATATCATGCTACAGGTACCGCGGTCAGAGCACGCGTGGCTACAGGGGCCCCCGTCGCGTTGGGGGTCAGTGCCCGTATGGCCACGGTGGTGGCAGCAGTGCCTCTGACCCTGGCCTACTACGACCTGGCGGACGGCACAGTGCCTGCACGCCCTCAACCACTCCATTACCTGCACCGGCATGGCTACAGCGCGGCCGGCCGTACCGCTGACCGCGACCGGCCTCCGCTAGACGACGCCCCGAAGGGCGACCCGTGCCGCGGTGTGACGGGCACCAGAACCCACCAAGCGGGCCCCCTCCGGCTCCCGACGGGACCCCGCAGCCGGCGGGCCCTACCAGCGACAAGACCCCTCAGCCGGGGGCCCCACGGCCGGCTAAAGAGACCGCCAGCTGGGGTCCTCCAGAGCCTTCTGCTCATATTGTATTCCGGGTGGTTGGCCTATAAAACCCCCCCGGAGCTCCCCCATGCACAGGGCGATCACTTTTACCAGCACACACACACACACACCCACGTAGAGAAGCAGAGAGGGCAAGCTAGCTCCTTCTTCCTCCTCTACCCATACAGCTCGAGGAGCACCATTGTAGCCCTCTTTGGTTCATCAACCAGACCGGCAGGACTAGGGGTATTACCTCCCACGGAGGGCCCCGAACCTGGGTACATCGCGTGTCCCGCACCGTTTGTCCCCAACCTCGCTCCCGGAGTCCACCGGCGTCCATCAGCCCGAACCACTCTCGATAAGCCTCCCCAAGGCATCTGTCGTGAGAAAACAACGACAGTTGGCGCCCACCGTGGGGCTGACCGCGGCGCCGACCGGAGTCACGCTCCGGGCGGGACCCTTCACCACCTCCCCCGGCCGCCCCGCGTACGGGCGGAACCATGCCTTTCCTTAATGGAAATTTTATTTTCTTTCTAGGAAAGTGTTTCAAGCCTTTCCTTAATGGAAATTGCAATCTAATATTTCCTTCCTTCATATCAATAATTGCACCAATCGTTCTAAGGACAGGTCTACCAAGAATAATAGGACATGTAGGATTGCAATCTATATCAAGAACAATGAAATCTACAGGCACATAATTCCTATTTGCAACAATAAGAACATCACTAATCCTTCCCATAGGTTTGTTTATAGTAAATCCTACCTTAGATCCATATTGAGTGATATGATTATGGATCTTTTTATCCAAGTTTTCAATGAGTTCTATAGTAGCAACTTTATTTTCAATGATATCAAGCCTTCGCATTACATGTTCCAAAGTTAAGATAGTTTCATTAACCATGAGCGGGGGTGAACCTACCAAACTTATCATAGAATTACAAGAATCAAAGGTATTGCTGCCCAAACCCCCCCCCCCCCCCGTAATGGTATCCAAAACATATCTATTCCAAGGAGAGACACCCACATAAAAATTGCGAAGGAGAACGGTAGTAGATTGCTTACGAGTAGATCTATTTTAAGCATTGCAAATTCTATACCAGGCATCCTTTAAGTTTTCTCCCTCCCTTCGCTTAAAATTAAGAACTTCATTCTCGGGAGTATTAACAATAGTAGCAAGGCTAGCCATGAGTTTGAGCGATCTAACACACAAGCAAACGAAAAGCAAACGAAAAGACGAACGGAAGAAGGGCGAATAAAAAGGCAAATCTTTTCGAAAATCATTTTATAAGTGGGGGAGAGGAAAACGAGAGGCAAATGGCAACTAATGTAAATGCAAGAGATGAGTTTGTGATGGGTACTTGGTAGGCTTGATGTAGATCTCCCCGGCAACGGCGCCAGAAATCCTTCTTGCTACTTCTTGAGCATGCGTTGGTTTCCCTTTTTATCCTCGATGGCAACAATAATTCTTGAGCATGAGTTTGAGCGTGTCAAGTAGACCGAAACGATTCTGCATGTACTACTATTACTCCACACATCGACCGACTCCTGCCTGCATCTAGAGTATTAAGTTCATGAAGAACAAAGTAACGCATTAAGTAAGATGACATGATGTAGAGGGATAAACTCAAGCAATATGATGAAAACCCCATCTTTTTATCCTCGATGGCAACAATACAATACGTGCCTCGCTACCCCTACTTTGTCACTGGGTGAGGACACCGCAAGATTGAACCCAAAACTAAGCACTTCTCCCATTGCAAGAATTACCAATCTAGTTGGCCAAACCAAACCAATAACTCGAAGAGACTTGCAAAGATATGAAATCATGCATATAAGAATTCAGAAAATACTCAAATAATATTCATAGATAATCTGATCATAAACCCACTATTCATCGGATCTCGACAAACACACCGCAAAAGAGTATTACATCGGATAGATCTCCATGAAGATCATGAAGAACATGGTATTGAAGAGCAGAGAGAGAGAAGAAGTCATCTAGCTACTACCTATGGACCCGAAGGTCTGTGGTGGACTACTCACGCATCATCGGAGGGGCAATGGAATTGATGTAGATGCCCTCTGTGATCGAATCGCCCTCCGGCAGATTACCGAAAAAGGCTCCAAGATTGGATCTCACGGGAACCGAGGCTTCTGCCGGCTCTTTTTGTGGCTCTTTTTGGTATCTAGGGAATTTTTGGAATTTATAGGCCGAAGAATAGGGTTGGAAGAGCTGCCGTGGGCCCACAAGCTAGGAGGGCGCCCCCCCTAGGGCGCGCCCCTATGGCTTGTGGCCACACGGCACCTCTTCTGACTTCATCTCCAAGTCAGGTACGTTTCGTTTGGTCCAAGAAAAATCATCCCGAAGATTTTATTCTGTTTGGACTCCGTTTAATATTCCATATCTGCAATACTCAAAAACATGGAAAAAACAGAAACTGGCACTATGCACTAGATTAATAGGTTAGTCCCAAAAATAATATAAAATAGCATATTAATGCATATAAAACATCCAAAACAGATAATATAATAGCATGGAACAATCAAAAATTATAGATACGTGGGAGACGTATCAAGCATCCCCAAGCTTAATTCCTGCTCGTCCTCGAGTAGGTAAATGATAAAAACAGAATTTTTGATGTGGAATGCTACCTAACATATTTATCCATGTAATATTCTTTATTGTGGCATGAATATTCAGATCCGTAAAATTCAATACTATAGCTTAATATTGACATAAAAACAATAATACTTAAAGCATACTAACAAGCAATCATATCTTTCAAAATACCATGGCTAAAAAAGTTATCCCTACAATATCATATAGTCTGGCTATGCTCCATCTTCCCCACACAAAGTATCTAAATCATGCACACCCCTGATGACAAGTCAAGCAATTGTTTCACCCCTTTTATGTTCTCAAACTTTTTCAACTCTCACGCAATACATGAGCGTGAGCCATAGATATAGCACTATGGGTGGAATAGAATATGGTGGAGGTGCAAGGAAAAGGAGAAGATAGTCTCACATCAACTAGGCGTATCAACGGGCTATGGAGATGCCCATCAATAGATATCAATGTGAGTGAGTAGGGATTGCCATGCAACGGATGCACTAGAGCTATAAGTGTATGAAAGCTCAAAAGGAAACTAAGTGGGTGTGCATCCAACTCGCTTGCTCACGAATACCTAGGGCACTTTGAGGAAGCCCATCATTGGAATATACAAGCCAAGTTATATAATGAAAAATTCCCACTAGTATATGAAAGTGACAACATAGGAGACTCTCTATCATGAAGAACATGGTGCTACTTGAAGCACAAGTGTGGAAAAGGATAGTAGCATTGTCCCTTCTCTCTTTTCTCTCATTCATTTTTTTCTCTTTTTTTTGTGGGCATCTTTGGCCTCTTTTATTTTTTATTTGGGCTTCGCTGGCCTCTTTTATTTTTTATAATGTCTGGAAACTCATCCCATCTAGTGAGGGAATCATAGCTTCCATCATCCTTTCCTCTCATGGGACAATGCTCTAATAATAATGATCATCACACTTTTATATACTTACAACTCGAAACTTAGAACAACATATGACTCTATATGAATGCCTCCGGCGGTGTACCGGGATGTGCAATGATCTTGCATAGCAAATGACATCAAAAAACGGACAAGCCATAAAAACATCATGCTAGCTGTCTTACGATCATGCAAAGCAATATGATAATGATGGTGCGTGTCATGATAAACGGAACGGTGGAAGTTGCATGGCAATATATCTCGGAATGGCTATGGAAATGCCATAATAGGTAGGTATGGTGGCTGTTTTGAGGAAAATATATGGTGGCTGTTTTGAGGAAGGTGGGTTTAATGCACCGGCGAAAGTTGCGCGGTACTAGAGAGGCTAGCAAAGGTGGAAGGGTGAGAGTGCGTATAATCCATGGACTCACATTAGTCATAAAGAACTCACATACTTATTGCAAAAGTCTATTAGTCATCGAAGCAAATTGTTAGATGCATGCCCCTAGGGGAGAGGTTGGTAGGAGTAAACCATCGCGTGCTCCCGACCCATCACACAAAGGACGACAATCATTAAACAAATCATGCTCCGACTTCATCACATAACGGTTCACCATACGTGCATGCTACGGGAATGACAAACCTTAACACAAGTATTTCTACTAATCCACAATTACTTACTAGCATAACTCTTAATATCACCATCTCTACATCTCAAAACTATATGCACGAAATCAAACTTCTCATCATATCCAATGCACTTAATATGAAATTTTTTATTATATCGCTCTTGGATGCCTATTATATTAGGACCAAATTCATAACCTAATCCAATTACCATGCTGTTTAGAGACTCTCAGAATAATATAAGTGAGGTACGAGAGTTCAATTATTTTTATAAAACATAACACCACCGTGCTCTAAAAAAAGATATAAGTGAAGCACTAGAGCAAAATTGCCTAGCTCAAAAGATATAAGTGAAGCACATAGATTATTCTAATAAATTCAAGATTCAGCGTGTCCTTCTCAAAAAGATGTGTGCAGCAAGGATGATTGTGGCAAACTAAAAAGCAAAGACTCCTATCATACAAGACGCTCCAAGCAAAACACATATCATGTGGTGAATAAAAATATAGCCTCAAGTAAATTTACCGTGGATTGAAGACGAAAGAGGGGATGCCTTCCGGGGAATCCCCAAGCTTAGGCTCTTTGGTATCCTTGAATATGGCTTTGGGTGCCTTGGGCATCCCCAAGCTTAGGCTCTTGCCACTCCTTATTCCATAGTCCATCAAATCTTTACCCAAAACTTGAAAACTTCACAACACAAAACTCAACAGAAAACTCGTGAGATCCGTTAGTATAAGAAAAATAAATCACCACTTTAGGTACTGTTGTGAACTCATTCTTTATTTGTATTTATGTAATACCTACTGTATTCTAACTTCTCCATGGTTCATACCCCCCGATACAACCCATAGATTCATCAAAATAAGCAAACAACACAAAGAAAACAGAATCTGACAAAAACAGAACAGTCTGTAGCAATCTGTAGACTTTGAATACTTCTGTAACTCCAAAAATTCTGAAAAATTAGGAAAACCATGGAAATTTGTATATCAATCTTGTGTAAAAATTTCAGATCAAAATAACGTTCCAGTGAATTTATAATATTCCTTTACTGAGCGCAAAAGTTTCTGTTTTTCAGCAAAATCAAATCAACAAACACCGTAGACTATCCCAAAGGTCTTACTTGGCTCAAACATTAATGAAAACATAAAAACACAATTACTACAGAAGTAATAATGTGCCAAACACACCAAAACAGAAACAAAAAACATAAATCAAAAATAAAATTGGGTTGCCTCCCAACAAGCACTATTGTTTAACGCCCCTAGCTAGGCAAAACGCAATAGATCTAGGTATTGTCATCTTTGGTATGCAATCCATAAGTAGCTCTCATAATAGATTCATAAGGTAATTTTATTTTCTTTCTAGGAAAGTGTTCCATGCCTTTCCTTAATGGAAATTGGAATCTAATATTTCCTTCCTTCATATCAATAATTGCACCAATCGTTCTAAGGAAAGGTCTACCAAGAATATAGGACATGTAGGATTGCAATCTATATCAAGAACAGTGAAATCTACAGGCACATAATTCCTATTTGCAACAATAAGAACATCACTAATCCTTCCCATAGGTTTGTTTATAGTAACTCCTACCTTAGATCCATATTGAGTGATATGATTATGGATCTTTTTATCCAAGTTTTCAATGAGTTCTATAGTAGCAACTTTATTTTCAATGATATCAAGCCTTCGCATTACATGTTCCAAAGTTAAGATAGTTTCATTAACCATGAGCGGGGGTGAACCTACCAAACTTATCATAGCATTATAAGAATCAAAGGTATTGCTGCCCAAGAAATCCCCCCCCCCCCCGTAATGGTATCCAAAACATATCTATTCCAAGGAGAGACACCCACATAAAAATTGCGAAGGAGAACGGTTGTAGATTGCTTACGAGTAGATCTATTTTGAGCATTGCAAATTCTATACCAAGCATCCTTTAAGTTTTCTCCCTCCCTTTGCTTAAAATTAAGAACTTCATTCTCGGGAGTATTAACAATAGTAGCAAGGCTAGCCATGAATTTGAGCGATCTAACACACAAGCAAACGAAAAGCAAACGAAAAGACGAACGGAAGAAGGGCGAATAAAAAGGCAAATCTTTTCGAAAATCGTTTTAGAAGTGGGGGAGAGGAAAACGAGAGGCAAATGGCAACTAATGTAAATGCAAGAGATGAGTTTGTGATGGGTACTTGGTAGGCTTGATGTAGATCTCCCCGGCAACGGCGCCAGAAATCCTTCTTGCTACTTCTTGAGCATGCGTTGGTTTCCCTTGAAGAGGAAAGGGTGATGCAGCAAAGTAGATAAGTATTTCCCTCAGTTATTGAGAACCAAGGTATCAATCCAGTAGGAGATACAAGCAAGTGCCCAATATATGTACCTACACAAAGAATCAAACACTTGCACCCAACGCTATAAAGGGGTTGTCAATCCCTTAACGGTTACTTGCAAGGATGAGATCTGATAGAGATAGATGGAAAAGATTGCAAAAATTAAAAACACAAGTAAATAGATCTGAAAATATAAGATGGAAAATAGACCCGGGGGCCATAGGTTTCACTAGAGGCTTCTCTCATGAAGGCAAATATTACGGTGGGTGAACAAATTACTGTCGAGCAATTGATAGAAAAGCGTATAGTAATGACGATATCCAAGGCAGTGATTATGCTTATAGGCATCACGTCCATGTCAAGTATACCGAAACGATTCTGCATCTACTACTATTACTCCACACATCGACCGACTCCTGCCTGCATCTAGAGTATTAAGTTCATGAAGAACAGAGTAACGCATTAAGTAAGATGACATGATGTAGAGGGATAAACCCAAGCAATATGATGAAAACCCCATCTTTTTATCCTCGATGGCAACAATACAATACGTGCCTCGGTACCCCTACTTTGTCACTGGGTGAGGACACCGCAAGATTGAACCCAAAACTAAGCACTTCTCCCATTGCAAGAATTACCAATCTAGTTGGCCAAACCAAACCAATAACTCGAAGAGACTTGCAAAGATATGAAATCATACATATAAGAATTCAGAAAAGACTCAAATAATATTCATAGATAATCTGATCATAAACCCACTATTCATCGGATCTCGACAAACACACCGCAAAAGAGTATTACATCGGATAGATCTCCATGAAGATCATGAAGAACATGGTATTGAAGAGCAAAGAGAGAGAAGAAGCCATCTAGCTACTAGCTATGGACCCGAAGGTCTGTGGTGGACTACTCACGCATCATCGGAGGGGCAATGGAATTGATGTAGATGCCCTCCGTGATCGAATCCCCCTCCGGCAGATTACCGGAAAAGGCTCCAAGATTGGATCTCACGGGAACCGAGGCTCCTGGCGGCGGAAAAGTATTTTTTTGGCTCTTTCTGGTATCCAGGGAATATTTGGGAATTTATAGGACGAAGAATAGGGTTGGAAGAGCAGCCGTGGGCCCACAAGCCAGGGGGCCCCCCCCTAGGGCGCGCCCCTGTGGCTTGTGGCCACACGACACCTCTTCTGACTTCGTCTCCAAGTCAGGTACGTTTCGTTTGGTCCAAGAAAAATCATCCCGAAGATTTTATTCCGTTTGGACTCCGTTTAATATTCCTTATCTGCAATACTCAAAAACATGAAAAAAAACAGAAACTGGCACTAGGGACTAGATTAATAGGTTAGTCCCAAAAATAATATAAAATAGCATATTAATGCATATAAAACATCCAAAACAGATAATATAATAGCATGGAACAATCAAAAATTATAGATACGTTGGAGACGTATGACAAATCCTCGGCGGCAGGCTTCCCACCTACGACACGCCGGCTGCCAACTTAAGGGCCGCCCAGGTGGCCTACGCCGACCTCGCCGACCTGGTGGGCGAAGAGCGGGAGCGGCAGGACCGACACATCCAAGACCTCATCGCCACCGCCAACACCCAGCGGGCCCGGCTCGATGGCATCAACGACGGCTCCGAGATTCCCGCCCCCGAGGGAGACGCCCCGCCAACTGCTGGCCAGCGCCGGCCCGTCCAGCAGGCCTCTTCCCCCCGCGGCTCCGGCCGGCGGGCCACCGGGTCTCACAACGGACGCCCCCGGCTGCGAGACGAGCAGCCGGCCGTCAATAGCCGGCTCAACGACGCTCCGGCTGGCGGCAGACGGAGCAGCCAGGACCATACCCCGCCCCCGCGATGGGAGCGCGCACGCTCACCGGCCCCGGCCGTCCGTCCCGAGCTCGCCGCTCGGCTCGGTCCGCGCATTCCGCGGAGCGAGAACGACGCCCGGACCCGCATCGACCGGCTAGCACAGTCGGCCCTCCTCAAGGAGGAGGGCTCGATCGGCCCAGCGTGTTTCGGCCCCCGGATCCGCAACGAGCCATTCACGGCCGGCTTCACTCTCCCTCGCGACACCCTGAAGTACAACGGCACCGCCAAGCCAGAGGACTGGCTGATCGACTACACCACCGCAGTCGGCATCGCCAGGGGAAACAAACGTGCAGTCGTATGCTACGCTACCCTAATGCTGACCTGCTCGGTCCGGACCTGGCTTAACAGCCTGTCAGTGCTACTTCTCAAGCATGCGTTGATTTTCCCTTGAAGAGGAAAGGGTGATGCAGCAAAGTAGATAAGTATTTCCCTCAGTTGTTGAGAACCAAGTTATCAATCCAGTAGGAGATACAAGCAAGTCACCAGTGGATGTACCTACACAAATAATCAAACACTTGCACCCAACGCTATAAAGGGGTTGTCAATCCCTTCACGGTTAATTGCAAGAATGAGATCTGATAGAGATAGATAGATATGATTGCTAAAACGAAAAGTAAAACAAAAGTAAAAAGATTGCAGCAAAGTATTTTTGGTATTTTTGGTTTATAGATCTGAAAATATAATATGGAAAATAGACCCGGGGGCCATAGGTTTCACTAGAGGCTTCTCTCATGAAGGAAAATAATATGGTGGGTGAACAAATTACTGTCGAGCAATTGATAGAAAAGCGAATAATTATGAAGATATCCAAGGCAATGATTATGCATATAGGCATCACGTCCGTGTCAAGTATACTGAAACGATTCTGCATCTACTACTATTACTCCACACATCGACCGACTCCTGCCTGCATCTACAGTATTAAGTTCATGAAGAACAGAGTAACGCATTAGGTAAGATGACATGATGTAGAGGGATAAACTCAAGCAATATGATGAAAACCCCATCTTTTTATCCTCGATGTCAACAATACAATACAATACAATACAATACGTGCCTCACTACCCCTACTTTGTCACTGGATGAGGACACCGCAAGATTGAACCCAAAACTAAGCACTTCTCCCATTGCAAGAATTACCAATCTAGTTGGCCAAACCAAACCAATAACTCGAAGAGACTTGGAAAGATATGAAATCATGCATATAAGAATTCAGAGAAGATTCAAATAATATTCATAGATAATCTGAACATAAACCCACAATTCATCGGATCTCGACAAACACACCGCAAAAGAGTATTACATCAGATAGATCTCCATGAAGATCATGAAGAACATGGTATTGAAGAACAAAGAGAGAGAAGAATCCATCTAGCTACTAGCTATGGACCCGAAGGTCTGTGGTAAACTACACACGCATCATCGGAGGGGCAATGGAGTTGATGTAGATGCCCTCCGTGATCGATTCCCCCTCCGGCAGATTACCGGAAAAGGCTCCAAGATTGGATCTCACAGGAACAGAGGCTTCCAGCGGCGGAAAAGTATTTTCGTGGCTACTTTTGGTATCCATGGAATATTTGGGAATTTATAGGCCGAAGAATAGGGTTAGGAGGGCTGCCGTGGGGCCACAAGCCAGGGGGCGCCCCCCCTAGTGGGCGCCCCTATGGCTTGTCGCCCCACGACGGCTCTCCTGCCTTCATCTCCAAGTTTGCTGGTTTTCTTCTGGTCCAAGAAAAATCATTCCGAAGATTTTATTCCGTTTGGACTCCGTTTAATATTCCTTATCTGCAATACTCAAAAACATGGAAAAAACAGAAACTGGCACTAGGCTCTAGATTAATAGGTTAGTCCCAAAAATAATATAAAATAGCATATTAATGCATATAAAACATCCAAAACAGATAATATAATAGCATGGAATAATCAAAAATTATAGATACGTTGGAGACGTATCAAGCATCCCCAAGCTTAATTCCTGCTCGTCCTCGAGTAGGTAAATGATAAAAACAGAATTTTTGATGTGGAATGCTACCTAACATATTTATGCATGTAATATTCTTTATTGTGGCATGAATATTCAGATCCATAAGATTCAAAACAAAAGTCTAATATTGACATAAAAACAGTAATACTTCGAGCATACCAACAAGGTAATTGTGTCCTTTCGAAATAACATGGCCTTGGAAAGTTATCCCGACAAAATCATATGGTCTGGCTATGCTCCATCTTCCCCACACAAAGTATCTAAATCATGCACAACCCCGATGACAATTCAAGCAATTGTTTCACACTTTTTATGTTCTCAAACCTTTTCAACTCTCACGCAATACATGAGCGTGAGCCATGGATATAGCACTATAGGTGGAATAGAATATGGTGGAGGTTGCAAGGAAAAAGGAGAAGATAGTCTCCCATCAACTAGGCGTATCAACGGGCTATGGAGATGCCCATCAATAGATATCAATGTGAGTGAGTAGGGATTGCCATGCAACGAATGCACTAGAGCTATAAGTGTATGAAAGCTCAGAAAGAAAACTAAGTGGTTGTGCAAAATGATGAAAAATTTCCCTAGTTATATGAAAGTGACAAAATAGGAGACTCTCTATCATGAAGATCATGGTGCTACTTTGAGGCACAAGTGTGGAAAAAGATAGTAGCATTGTCCCTTCTCTCTTTCTTTCATTTTTTTCATTTTTTCTTTTTTTTTCTTTTTTTTTCTTTTTTTTGGTGGGCATCTTTGGCCTCTTTTTTTTATTTGGGTTCCGCTGGCCTCTTTTATTTTTTGTAAAGTCCGGAGACTCATCCCAACTTGTGAGGGATTCATAGCTTCCATCATCCTTTTCTCACACGGGACAAATGCTCTAATAATGGAAATCATCACACTTTTATTTACTTACAACTCGGTACCTAGAACAAAATATGACTCTATATGCAATATGAAAGTGATGATGCATGTCATGTAAAACGGAACGGTGGAAGTTGCATGGCAATATATCTCGGAATGGCTATGGAAATGCCATAGTAGGTAGGTATGGTGGCTGTTTTGAGGAAAGTATATGGTGGCTGTTTTGAGGAAGGTGGGTTTTATGCACCGGCGAAAGTTGCGCGGTACTAGAGAGGCTAGCAAGGGTGGAAGGGTGAGAGTGTGTATAATCCATGGACTCAACATTAGTCATAAAGAACTCTCATACTTATTTCAAAAGTCTATTAGTTATCGAAGCAAAGTATTAGACGCATGCTCCTAGGGGAGAGGTTGGTAGGAGTTAACCATCGCGCGCTCCCGACCCTCACACAAAGGTTGACAATCATTAAACAAATCATGCTCCGACTTCGTTACATAACGGTTCACCATATGTGCATGCTACGGGAATCACAAACTTTAACACAAATATTTCATCCAATTCACAATTACTCACTAGCATGACTCTTATATTACCATCTTCATATCTCAAAACTATATGCAAGGAATCAAACTTCTCATAGTATTCAATGCACTTAATATGAAAGTTTTTATTATATCCCTCTTGGATGCCCATTATATTAGGACCAAATTCATAACCTAAACCAATTACCATGCTGTTTGAAGACTCTCAAAATAATCTAAGTGAGGTACGAGAGTTCAATAATTTCTATAAAATAAAACACCACCGTGCTCTAAAAAGATATAAGTGAAGCACTAGAGCAACATTCCCTAGCTCAAAAGATATAAGTGAAGCACATAGAGTATTCTAATAAATTCACGATTCAGCGTGTCTCTCTCAAAAAGATGTGTGCAGCAAGGATGATTGTGGCAAACTAAAAATCAAAGACTCATATCTTACAAGACGCTCCAAGCAAAACACATATCATGTGGTGAATAAAAATATAGCCTCAAGTAAATTTACCGATGGATTGAAGACGAAAGAGGGGATGCCTTCCGGGGCATCCCCAAGCTTAGGCTTTTTGGTATCCTTGAATATGGCTTGGGGTGCCTTGGGCATCCCCAAGCTTAGGCTCTTGCCACTCCTTATTCCATAGTCCATCAAATCTTTACACAAAACTTGAAAACTTCACAACACAAAACTCAACAGAAAAATCATGAGATCCGTTTTTATAAGAAAAAAAATCACCACTTTAGGTACTGTTGTGAACTCATTCTTTATTTATTTTTGTGTAATATCTACTGTATTCTATAGACTTCGAATACTTTTGTAACTCTAAAAATTCTGAAAAATTAGGAAAATCAGGGCAATTTGTATATCAATCTTGTGTAAAAATTTCAGATCAAAAGCACGTTCCAGTGAATTTACAAAATTCCTGGACTGATAGCAAAAGTTTCTGTTTTTCAGCAAAATCAAATCACAAACACCGTAGAGCATCCCAAAGGTCTTACTTGGCTCAAACACTAATTTTAAAAATAAAACACAATTACTACAGAGGTAATAATGTGCAAAACACTCAAAACAGGAGCAAAAACAAAAGCATAAAAATAAAATTGGGTTGCCTCCCAACAAGCGCTATTGTTTATCGCCCCTAGCTAGGCATAACGCAATAGATCTAGGTATTGTCATCTTTGGTATTGGCAACTTTTGTGAGGGCCTTCTCAAATCCGGGGGGCTCTTTCCTCTTCCCCGGGTTTGTAGGGGAAGAAACCATCTTAATATCCAAAATATCCAAACGCTTATTGCAAAGGGTAATCAAAGTATTCAAACGATTGAGGTTCCCACTAATATGTTTAAGGGGTTCGTGATATTGTTGTAACTCAACCAAGTGCTTATGTAAGTCATTCAATTTGTCAAGAATTTGAACTCCCTCTTCTGAGAAAACAAACCCCTTTTTTAGTGGAGGGACCCCCAAAATCCCCTCCAAAACTTCATAAGCAGCGTTCGTATCTAGTTCAATAAAATTCCCTTTTGAGGCGAAATCTAAGAGTCCTCTATGATGCAAAGCCAATCCAATGTAAAAATTTCTAAGCAAAACCTTTGTGTCTCCTTTTAGGTTGGAGATACGATAAGATTCCATTAGCCTATACCAGGCATCTTTCAAATTTTCCCCTTGTTTTTTTTTGAAGTATAGGACTTCAAAATCTGGTGACAAAGGGGAAGTAGTAACGCTAGTCATAGAAACAAGTAAGAGATCCAGTAGAAAAGAGGCAAGCGGAAAAGATGAACGGAAGAAGGGCGAATAAAAAGGCAAATCTTTTTGGTATTTTCTGAAAATCATTTTAGAAGTGGGGGAGAGGAAAACAAGAGGCAAATGGCAACTAAAGTAAATGCAAGAGATGAGTTTGTGATGGGTACTTGGTAGGCTTGATGTAGATCTCCCCGGCAACGGCGCCAGAAATCCTTCTTGCTACTTCTCGAGCATGCGTTGGTTTTCCCTTGAAGAGGAAAGGGTGATGCAGCAAAGTAGATAAATATTTCCCTCAGTTGTTGAGAACCAAGGTATCAATCCAGTAGGAGATACAAGCAAGTCACCAATGGATGTACCTACACAAATAATCAAACACTTGCACCCAACGCTATAAAGGGGTTGTCAATCCCTTCACGGTTAATTGCAAGGATGAGATCTGATAGAGATAGATAGATATGATTGCTAAAACGACAAGTAAAACAAAAGTAAAAAAGATTGCAGCAAAGTATTTTTGGTATTTTTGGTTTATAGATCTGAAAATATAATATGGAAAATAGACCCGGGGGCCATAGGTTTCACTAGAGGCTTCTCTCATGAAGGAAAATAATATGGTGGGTGAACAAATTACTGTCAAGCAATTGATAGAAAAGCGAATAATTATGAAGATATCCAAGGCAATGATTATGCATATAGGCATCACGTCCGTGTCAAGTAGACCGAAACGATTCTGCATCTACTACTATTACTCCACACATCGACCTACTCCTGCCTGCATCTAAAGTATTAAGTTCATGAAGAACAGAGTAACGCATTAGGTAAGATGACATGATGTAGAGGGATAAACTCAAGCAATATGATGAAAACCCCATATTTGTATCCTCGATGGCAACAATACAATACGTGCCTCGCTACCCCTACTTTGTCACTGGGTGACGACACCGCAAGATTGAACCCAAAACTAAGCACTTCTCCCATTGCAAGAATTACCAATCTAGTTGGCCAAACCAAACCAATAACTCGAAGAGACTTGCAAAGATATGAAATCATGCATATAAGAATTCAGAGAAGATTCAAATAATATTCATAGATAATCTGAACATAAACCCACAATTCATCGGATCTCGACAAACACACCGCAAAAGAGTATTACATCGGATAGATCTCCATGAAGATCATGAAGAACATGGTATTGAAGAACAAAGAGAGAGAAGAATCCATCTAGCTACTAGCTATGGACCCGAAGGTCTGTGGTAAACTACGGACGCATCATCGGAGGGGCAATGGAGTTGATGTAGATGCCCTCCGTGATCGATTCCCCCTCCGGCAGATTACCGGAAAAGGCTCCTAGATTGGATCTCTCGGGAACAGAGGCTTCCGGCGGCGGAAAAGTACTTTCGTGGCTCTTTTTGGTATCCAGGGAATATTTGGGAATTTATAGGCCAAAGAATAGGGTTAGGAGGGCTGTCGTGGGGCCAGAAGCCAGGGGCGCCCCCCCCTAGGGCGCGCCCCTGTGGCTTGTTGCCACACGGCGGCTCTCCTGCCTTCATCTCCAAGTTTGCTGGGTTTCTTCTGGTCCAAGAAAAATCATTCCGAAGATTTTATTCCGTTTGGACTCCGTTTAATATTCCTTATCTGCAATACTCAAAAACATGGAAAAAACAAAAACTGGCACTAGGCTCTAGATTAATAGGTTAGTCCCAAAAATAATATAAAATAGCATATTAATGCATATAAAACATCCAAAACAGATAATATAATAGCATGGAACAATCAAAAATTATAGATACGTTGGAGACGTATCAGTCAGCTGGCAGCATCAACACCTGGACGGACTTCGAGGAAGCGTTCGTCCGCAACTTCACGGGCACCTACAATCAGCCCGGTCGGCCCCGCGAGCTGGCCATTTGTTTCCTAGGGCCGGAGGAGCCCCTCCGCGACTACCTCACACGCTGGACCGAGCTTCGCAACTCCTGAGAGGGGGTGCACAAGGTGCAGGCCATCCAGTATTTCATCGAGGGTTGCCACGACGGCACTCCCCTCAAGCACAAGCTCTTGTGCTCTGAGCCGGCAACCCTGGTGGATCTGATGGCCAAGGCGGACAAGTACGCCATGGCCGACTCCGCGATGCAGATGAAAGTCGCCACGCCAGCCAAACCAACTCCGCCGCTGTGACGCCCCCATCTTGATCATATTCTAATCATGCACGCAAATGCGTACGACCAACATTAGGGACTCACGGGAAGATATCACAACACAACACTAAACACAAGTCTAATATAATTCAAGCTTCATATTACAGCCAGGGGCCTCGAGGGCTCGAATATAATAGCTTGAGTACAAAGTCAGCGGAAGCAACAACATCTGAGTACAGACATAAAAGGTACACAAGTCTTTCCTTAAGAAGGCTAGCACAAACATAAGTAGCGGATCGAAAGAGGCGAGGCCTCCTGCCTGGGAACCTCCGAACTACTCCTGGACGTCAGAGAAGTCTACGTCGTAGTAGGCTCCATCCTGGTAGTAGTGGCCTCCGTCGGGGTAGCTGTAGTCGTCCACCGGGTAAGCTGGATCCTGGGTCTCCTGGGCGCCCTCATCTGGTCGCGGCATCGTATCAAGGGGAAAAGGGGAGCAAAGCAACAGTGAGTACTCATCCAAAGTACTCGCAAGACTTATATCAGAACTATACTAGATATGCACCAGTATCAAAGGAATGGGGCTATATCTTTGGACTAAACTGTAGAAATGCCAGAAGAGGGAAGAAGGCCTAGTCCTATCGAAGACTAGCATCTTCAGCATCTTGCAGCATGAGAAGAGAGTTGAGCAGCATATTTTAATTACCAGGTTATAATACAACAAGGCCCAGAGATCCTTCCTCGACCCCTTGCGAGAAAGCAATCCCGGAGCCGATAATTCAAGTAACAACATAAGTATCCAGTTCTAGTTATCATAGATCAGGATACAACTCTGAGCGTCCGTTACCGTGGACACGGCTAATCGATTAGATTGATTTCCCTGCAGGGGTGCACAAACTTCCCCAACACGCTCGACAAACTCTGGCCGGATACAATTTTCGGGTCATACCCGGCCTCATCCATCGACACGACGTAGTCCTACCTAGGCTCAACAGAGAGGCCAGCACGCCGGTCTACATCCTAATGGCTCGGGGTCTTGGGCCATCACCCTCGCCATCCTGCACGTTACGCCGTCGGCCAGGATCAATCCTAGCACGCCTTCCGTCAAGGTCCCTGCGTTAACTCGGACCACCCGGGCGCGAGTCGCTCAATGTGACATCTGAAGAGCTTTTGGGAGAATGTACGCCGCAGAGTTCCCATACTTATTCCCACATGGTGGTTAGTGCGATAAGGCGAGAGGCCTTCTCAGGTCACATATCCAAACCCGTTAGTGACATTGTACTATTGCGGTGATGAGCGGTCCCTCCATCCCGTCGCCCCGTCTCGAGAACTTGTGGCAAGGACATCACTGTCCGGCCACGCCTCGTCTATAATGGTGCCTTACCGGCGCACCCCACCACATCTCACACTCGCGGGTACCCTTGGGGCCGACCCGTCTTTCTCATATATCTCAGTAATAAGTCAAAGTGGCTGTGTGTCAGTGCCCCAAGTGAATTCACACACGGGGTGTGTGAGGTGAGGTGTCGGTAACGGCTTGTCAGTCATGATGACTGAGTCTTCTGTCTTCAAGTCCTCGATGACGACGGTGATGAAAGTAGGGACAACGACAATAGTAAAATGGGAGTCACAGGGGGACTCTTTCCATACCTATACTACAACATTATATGAAAGCAGGTATGAAAGCAGTACTCAAAAACAGGCTATGCATCAGAATAGGTACTTGTGTAAATACAGTAGCAAAATCTAATGCAAGCATGAGGGGGAAAGAATAGGTGATATCGGAATGCTCAAGGGGGTTTTGCTTGCCTTGTTGCTCTGCTGCAAAAGGCTGGTCGTCAGGGGTGTAGTCGCACTCGGCAGCAGCATCAGTCTCGGAGGCTATCGGAGAGAAGAGGGGGAAGAAACAATAAATACAAGCAAACAGATGCAACACGATGCATGACATGGCAATACGCAGTGCTAGGGGTAGTTTAACGCAGTAATACACGTACCAGACGGAGCGGGAGAATATCTGACGATATTTCCCGGGTCTTTGGATTTATCGGACAGATGATCCGGAGGGGGAATGTTCCATGTTCATCATGCTAGGAGCATGTGATATATGAATGGAGGGCATATTCGGATTCGTGGGATTTTTCTGATCAACTTTCATGTATAAAGTTTTTCCATCTGAGCTACAGATTATTTTCTATTATTTTTCAAAGTTTTAATCAATTTCTGGAATTATTCTATTTAATTAAATCAACATTATCCAGAACAGTGAATGATGATGTCAGCATGAGGTCAGCATTGCATCAGCAGTCAACAGTGGGGCTGACCAGGTCAAACCTGACCAGTGGGTCCCACATGTCATAGACTCATTTTTAACCAGTGTTTTATTAATTCAAAATCTGATTAATTAGCAAGTGGGGCCTATCTGTCAGTGAGTCATTAGGCTATTTTAATTAGTTTTAATTTAATCTAATTACTAATTTAGCAACTGACAGGGCTGGCCCACTGTCATAGACACAGGGGTATTGGGCCCCACCTGTCAGTGACTGGGCTGTGCCCAGTCAGCCAGTTGACCAAGTCAACTGGTCAACTGGGTCGCCCCTTGCCCACTGGCAGGGTCACTGGGGGTGGCCCCCACCCAGCCACGGCGGCGGCGGCCGGTGTTCGGCGCCGGAGCAACTTAGGCGAGCTCCCGAACGGCGAGGTGGCTCGGGTTTCGCGTGTGTGGGGTGATTTCGCGCGTTCTTGGGTGTGTTCGAAAGCTGGCGACGTTGCGCGTCCGTTCCGGCCATCGGGGTGAGCTGCGGTGGACGGTGGCTAGCGGCAGGTCGACGGCGGCGGAGGCGAGCTTCGGGCGTCGGTTGGACCAAATGGTCACCGGGGGGTCGCCGGCGACGAGGCCTTGCGGCGGCGGGTTCGGGCTCCGGTGAAAACCGACGCTACGAGCTCGGGTTCATCGAGGGGAAGGAGGGGGAGGAAGCATGAGCTCACTGGGGTCCTGTAGGGGTGCTTAGCGGGCTCGGGGGAGGCTCGAGGAGGCCAGAATCAACGGCGGCGATCTTCGGGTCCAAGGAAGAAGACGACGGCATGGGGGCGATGCAGGGCTCCTGGGACTCGGTCTCGAGGTCGAGGAGGACGGGGCGGTCGGGGCAGAGTTTCTAGGCGCGACGGCGAGGCACGGGAGGCACGGTGGCCGCGTCTAACCGACGGCCATGGCGACGGCGGCGCTCGGGATCGAAGGGGGCGAGCGATGGAGAGGGAGAGAGGAGGAGGAGAGGCGTCCAGGAGGGAGCGGGGCGTCGTTCTTATCCCTCCACGCCAGCGGACGAGGAGGAGCGAGCGAGGGGGGGCCTGGCGAGCGAGCGCTCGCTCCCTGCTCGACAGCGCGCCCTGGCGGGCGTCAGGAGGTGGAAGGAGACGCCAGCTGGGCTGGGCCTTTGCACTGTAGCACTGGGCCTTAGTGCACAGTTGCCTTTTCCTTTTTATTTCTTTTTCCTTTTCTGTTTTCTCCACAGCTCTTGTTCCATTTTAAATTGGCACTAATCCTTCATTGCAAAAATGTGCCACTGGTCTGAATTAATACTTGGCAATATTCTGTAGGGCCATATTCATTTTGGGCATTTTTGGAAACTGTTGGCAATTTCAAAATGAATTTAATATCTCTTTAAAATGCTTTTAGCTTCTGTTTTGGAAAGTGGGGGGGGGGGGTCCACACCATAAACTTGGTGATGTTGTTTTCCTCAACAATATTTGTTTTGGATTATTCCACAAGTATGTAACATTTTCCCCTTGCTGTTTGAGGATTTAAATTTATCACATAAATCCTAGGGCATTTGAAATGAAATTTGAATTGGAATTTGAGTCTAGACTTGATCAAGCCCTGTTTTAGCAAAATGATTAGGCACTGATCATGTCATTACTGTGCACCATTACATGGGGGTGTTACAACTCTCCTCTACTAACAAGAATTCTCGTCCCGAGAATTAAGAAGTAGAAGGGAAAAGCTCGGGGTATTCTGCGCGAAGATGATCCTCGCGTTCCCAGGTGGCTTCATCTTCTGAACGATTTGACCACTGAACCTTGAGAAACTTGATAGTCTTCTGACGAGTCTTTCGTTCAGTTTCATCAAGAATGCGGATCGGATGCTCCTTGTAGGAGAGATCATCTTGCATATCAAGCATCTCATAATCCACTGCTCGTTACGGATTCTTGAAGCATTGACGCAATTGAGAAACATGGAAGACATCATGCAGGTGAGAGAATTGCGGTGCCAGCTCCAATTTATAAGCCACTTGTCCACGTTTGTCAACAACGCGAAAAGGACCAATGTAGCGAGGAGCTAACTTGCCTTTGACACCAAACCGATGAGTGCCTCTCATAGGAGTGACACGCAGATACACCATATCACCAGGGAGGTAAGTAAGTCCCCAATGTTTGCGATCATAACTGCTCTTCTGACGTGACTGAGCCGTCTTAAGGTTCTCTCGTACAATTCGAACTTGTTCTTCTGCTTGCTGAATGATGTCCGGACCAATAAGTGCACGTTCCCCAGTTTCAAACCAATTTAGAGGGGTTCAGCACTTACGTCCATATAATACTTCAAAGGGGGCCATCTTTAAGCTAGCTTGATAACTGTTGTTGTAGGAGAACTCAGCATACGGAAGAGATTCTTCCCACTTCTTACCAAATGAGATAACACAAGCACGTAGCATATCTTCAAGCACTTGGTTAACTCGTTCAACTTGACCCTGGGTCTGCGGGTGATAAGCAGTACTCCAGGTTATATGAGTGCCCAAAGCTTGTTGGAAACTCTCCCAGAATTTTCCGGTAAAAATGCTGCCTCGATCTGAACTGATTTCCTTTGGAATGCCATGCAGTGGAACAATTCTGGAAATATACAAGTCCGCTAACTGGCTAGCAGTGATAGTCTCCTTTACTGGCAGAAAGTGTGCAACTTTGGAGAATCGGTCAATGACGACAAAGATAGCATCATGACCCTTCTGTGAGCGCGGAAGTCCAATAATGAAATCCATCTGAATTTTATCCCACTTCCATTCAGGAATAGGCAATGGTTGTAGAAGTCCTGCAGGTTTCTGATGTTCTGCTTTAACTTGACGACAAGTGTGACATTCTTCAATGTACCGAGCAATATCTTTCTTCATGTTGGGCCACCAATATCGTTGACGAATGTCGCGATATATTTTGGTGCTCCCAGGGTGAATAGACAACAGAGTGTCGTGAGCTTCTTTCATAACTTTCTCTATCATAAGATCATATTGGGGGACCACAAGACGATCCCTGAAATATAAAGCTCCATCTTCACCTAAGGAGAAGTCCTTGAATTTGTTGGTTCCAATTTCTGCCATAATTGGATATAATTCCAAGTCCTTTCCTTGTGCAATTACAATAGCTCTGTGAAGATCCGGTTCCACAAAAAGGTTATTGAGAAAACCTTTCGGTACAATGTGGAGGTTCATCTTGCATAGCTCTTCATGAAGACGGGGGTTAGCTTTCTCAACCATGAAGTTGTTGCAATAAGATTTTCTGCTCAAAGCATCGGCCATTACATTAGCCTTGCCAGGGGTATAAGAAATACCGAAATCATAGTTGGTGAGGGATTCCATCCATCTTCGCTGACGGAGATTTAAGTCTGGTTGAGTAAACAAGTATTTCAGACTTTGGTGGTCAGTATAGATCTCGCAACGATTACCGAGGAGGTAATGTCACCAATTCAATAGAGCATAGACCACTGCAGCTAACTCGAGATCATGAACTGGATAGTTCTCTTCATGAGGACGCAACTGTCTTGAGGCATAAGCAATTACTCTGCGCTCTTGCATTAGGACACAGCCTAATCCTTGACGAGAAGCATCACAATAAATGACAAAGTCCTTGCGAGAATCTGGAGGAGCAAGCACTGGTGCAGATGTAAGCTTGTCCTTGAGAGTCTGGAAACTTTCCTGGCATTGGTCTGTCCATTCAAACTTAACACCTTTGTGAAGCAGATTGGTCAGGGGCTTTGCAATCTTGGAGAAGTTCTCGACAAAGCGACGGCAATAGCTGGCAAGTCCGAGAAAACTTCTGACTTGCTTAACATTCTTCGGGGGAGTCCAGTCAAGAATAGCCTGAACTCGTTCAGGGTTGACGGCAATACCATCCTTGGAGATCACATGACCAAGGTAAGTTACTTCATTTAGCCAGAACTCACACTTAGAGAACTTGGCGTACAGTTGATGTTCTCGAAGCCTTTCGAGCACAAGACAAAGATGTTCGGCATGTTCTTCTTTATTCTTGGAATATATCAGAATATCATCCAGATATACCACGACAAACTTGTCGAGATAATCCATGAAGATATAATTCATCAACCGAGAGAAGGTTGCTGGGGCATTTGTTAAGCCGAAAGACATGACGGTGTACTCGTATGAACCATAGCCAGTAACAAATGCTGTCTTTGGAATATCTTCCTCACGAACTCGGATTTGATGATAACCCAACCTCAAGTTGAGTTTAGAGAACACTGACGATCCAGCAAGCTGATCATATAGATCATTAATCCGGGGAAGCGGATATTTGTTCTGAATTGTTGCTTGGTTGATAGGCCGGTAATCTTGAACTAGCCGATTAGTACCATCTTTCTTCTTGACAAAGAGAGAAGGTGCTCCCCAAGCTGAGGAACTTGGACGAATAAAACCCTTGCGAAGCGATTTGTTAATTTCTTCCTTAAGTTCAAGAAGTTCATGAGGAGGCATTTTATAAGGCCGCTTGGCAATAGGGGTGGTGCCTGGTTTCAAGTCGATGACGAACTCGACTGCTCCAGCAGGGGGAATGCCTGGAAGCTCTTCTGGAAAAACATCTTGGAAGTCTCGAACCACTGGAATGCTTTCAATTCCCTCAAGAGGTGAAGCATTCAATGCTTTCATGAAATGTATCTGGGTCTCGGCATTTTGAACGAGACGAGCGGTATGAACCACTAACTCGTTGGAGGGGTGCAGAAGATGCACGGTCTTAGTGGCACAAATGATTGAAGTACTATGTGCTGTCATCCACTCCATTCCCAAGAGTAAGTCAATATTGGATGACGCCAACACAATGGGCGAGACGAGGAACTCTAGTCCTTCGATCTCAACGATGACGTTGGGACATATCATAGAGGTCCGACAATTACCCGCGGGAGTGGATACCATTATTTGAGTGTCCATGTTCTCGCACTTAAGGTTATGCTTAGATGCAAATTCTTCCGACATGAATGAATGCGATGATCCAGAATCAAATAAAACGGATGCGGGTATTGAGTTAACAAGAAGTGTACCCATCACAGTTGAAGGCTGGCCTTCAATTTCAGCCATATCAGTATGGTTGGCTTGAACACGAGTATAGGGAACTCTGTTATTGCTGTTGCGGGGCTGGTAGTTCGGCAGTGCAAGTTGTTTCTGACCCTGCCTGCAATCTTTAGCATGGTGACCTAGACGGCCACACCTGAAGCATAGTCCATCCTCAGGACGGGAGGGTGGAGGCTGAGGTGCTCTTGGCGGTATTGCTCTTGGATGTCTTGGCGGCGGAGGGGGCAGACGAGGCGCCACATAGGATGGCCTCGGTGCATAAGCAGGTGGACGGTAGCTGTTGGGGATCCAGATCCTTTGCTTCTGAGGACGTGAGCCCGAAGATGATCCCACGTCAGTCTTGCGCTTAGTGTGATCCTTGTACCTCTGCAGACCTGTCTCAATCTGAATGGCCTTATTCACCAATGTGGCGAAATCACGAAAGTCATGAGCTAGAAGAGCAAGGTGAACATCTGGGTGAAGTCCTTCACGGAATTTCTCCTGTCTGCGAGCATCAGTTGGCAGGTCCTCTTCAGCATAACGGGACAAGTCCAGAAATTCCCGCTGATAAGCGTCCACGGTCTTACTGCCTTGGGTAAGGTTGCGAACTCTTGCTTCTTCTGGTCCATCATCCCTTGAGAAATGTGGCGAGCACGGAAAACAGCTTCGAATTCTGGCCAGGTAACGATGGCGCCTACCGGCAGAGCATGCTTGTGGCTGGTCCACCATTGAGCAGCGGGACCCCTCAGAAAGTAGGCCGCATAGTTGACATGGTTGACAGGGGGAACCATAGCAGACTCCAGTATGTGAGTAATGTCACGCAGCCAGTCATCAGCATCTAGCGTCTTAGTTGAGTTGTGGAAAGTTGGCGGGTTGAGACGCACAAAGTCCTGCAGTGACATTGCAGCTGGCTGCTGGTACATAGGGGGCCTCTGGAGTTGGTCCACTAGTCCTTGCATGAACTGACGTTGAACTTCCATCTGCTGAATCATTCCAGTCATGTAATCAGGTGGCGGGGGTGCATTGTCAGCACGGCCACGCCCTGCTGGCCTAACCATCCTGCTAATTTATAACAGTGGTAGTTCAGTATTTGTGCAATAACAAGGCAAGGAATCATTCATGAAGTAATCATGCACAACGAAGGAAGTACAATAAAATACATCATAGTAGTCAAACACGACTTAATGATCCATACATATGTCTGTTACAAACCATAAGTCGGTTACAAATAGACGATAAGTCCGGCATGAAAATACCCTAGACAAACTAGGCGGCACGCAGGCACGCGATAGAGGGATACAACAACGGGACATAGAGATAAGCTACATCAACGTCGGGGACAACGAAAGTAGCCAGGGAACTGCGCATGACCCTGATTGTGAAATCCGGTGGCAGGGTCCTGCATCCCGTGCACACTCCGATGCAGAACCTGCATACCAAGCGGGAGCGTAGGTCCACGTGCCGGAGTACGACCTCCAACCTCAGGCCATTCAAGACCTAGGGGAAACTCAGTCCGAGGTGGGTAAAGGATGTGCTCCGGATGTATCCTCGCACGGACTGCTGGCAACAAGTGCTCCATAGCCTGATAAAGACGAGCTCGGGTTGCGTACAACTCCACATTAAGAGCCCTAACAGTGCGATCCAGTGCCTCAGTGTACTGGACCAGAACCTGTGGGTCGTAACGACGATTCACGTAGGGGGTGCAGACAGCAGTGTAGGATCGGTCGGTACGCTGCCGGGCGAAAGGATTCAAGACCTCAGCGTCGGCCGCAGTATCAACTCCAGCAGGGACATACGGGATGTATCTGTATGCCGTGTCTTCCAAGCAGGGGTTCGCTGCACGGAGACGAACAATAGCAGCATAAGCAGCATCTCGTACTGCCATCTCAACAGTCACTCCAATGCCACGAAAGGTGTGCAGCTCAGTGATGGAGCGGTCATGTCGATCCCAGATAACCATCTCAGCCTCATACTGTTCCTGGTTGAACTCGCGGTAGTCCTCGTAGACAGTGTACTCGAGGTACCAGCGATATCCCAGCTTCTTCAAAAGGCCGACCAGAATGGTCGGGAACCCAGTCGTATCGTGCGCGTAGGTCAGACGGACGATCTGCCTACCGGGACGCATCTGTAACAAGGAGATTCAAGATGTCAAACGACAGTGTGTGCATCATACTTAAAGGAAAAACAATTGTCGACGAAACAAATCTCCGGTGGATGTGATCACGAGAACCTAATGTTAGAGTTAGGAAATCTTTAACCTGAAAGAGAAGAGAGATCAGAACACAGAGTATAGACAAGGAATAAAAGATCCTAATACCACCCGATTGAGATGTGGGCCCATAACCCACAGCATCAGTGTTAGTAAAAGGTTTTGAAAGACTAGACTCAACTTCGGCCAAGGATGTGGAAAGGGGGCTACCTACAGGCAGTCGGCTCTGATACCAACTTGTGACGCCCCCATCTTGATCGTACGCTAATCATGCACGCAAATGCGTACGACCAACATTAGGGACTCACGGGAAGATATCACAACACAACACTAAACACAAATCTAAAATAATTCAAGCTTCATATTACAGCCAGGGGCCTCGAGGGCTCGAATATAATAGCTTGAGTACAAAGTCAGCGGAAGCAACAACATCTGAGTACAGACATAAAAGGTACACAAGTCTTGCCTTAAGAAGGCTAGCACAAACATAAGCAGCGGATCGAAAGAGGCGAGGCCTCCTGCCTGGGAACCTCCGAACTACTCCTGGACGTCAGAGAAGTCTATGTCGTACTAGGCTCCATCCTGGTAGTAGTGGCCTCCGTCGGGGTAGCTGTAGTCGTCCACCAGGTAAGCTGGATCCTGGGTCTCCTGGGCGCCGTCATCTGGTCGCGGCATCGTATCAAGGGGAAAAGGGGAGCAAAGCAACGGTGAGTACTCATCCAAAGTACTCGCAAGACTTATATCAGAACTATACTAGATATGCACCAGTATCAAAGGAATCGGGCTATATCTTTGGACTAAACTGCAGAAATGCCAGAAGAGGGAAGAAGGCCTAGTCCTATCGAAGACTAGCATCTTCAGCGTCTTGCAGCAAGAGAAGAGAGTTGAGCAGCATATTTTAATTAACAGGTTATAATACAACAAGGCCCAGAGATCCTTCCTCGACCCCTTGCGAGAAAGCAATCCCGGAGCCGATAATTCAAGTGACAACATAAGTATCCAGTTCTAGTTATCATAGATCAGGATACAACTCTGAGCGTCCGTTACCGTGGACACAGCTAATCGATTAGATTGACTTCCCTGCAGGAGTGCACAAACTTACCCAACACGCTCGATAAACTCTGGCCGGATACAATTTTCGGGTCATACCCGGCCACATCCATCAACACGACGTAGTCCTACCTAGGCTCAACAGAGAGGCCAGCACGCCGGTCTACATCGCGGGAACCCTTGGGGCCGACCCGTCTTTCTCATATATCTCAGTAATAAGTCAAAGTGGCTGTGTGTCAGTGCCCCAAGTGAATTCACACTCGAGGTGTGTGAGGTGAGGTGTCGGTAACGGCTTGTCAGTCATGATGACTGAGTCTTCTGTCTTCAAGTCCTCGATGACGACGGTGTTGAAAGCAGGGGCAACGACAATAGTAAAATGGGAGTCACAGGGGGACTCTATCCATACCTATACTACAACATTATATGAAAGCAGGTATGAAAGCAGTACTCAAAAACATGTTATGCATCAGAATAGGTACTTGTGTAAATACAGTAGCAAAATCTAATGCAAGCATGAGGGGGAAAGAATAGGTGATATCGGAATGCTCAAGGGGGTTTTGCTTGCCTTGTTGCTCTGCTGCAAAAGGCTGGTCGTCAGGGGCGTAGTCGCACTCGGCAGCAGCGTCAGTCTCGGAGGCTACCGGAGAGAAGAGGGGGAAGAAACAATAAATACAAGCAAACAGATGCAACACGATGCATGACATGGTAATACGCAGTGCTAGGGGTAGTCTAACGCAGTAATACACGTACCAGACGGAGCGGGAGAATATCTGACGATATTTCTCGGGTCTTTGGATTTATCGGACAGATGATCCGGAGGGGGAATGTTCCATGTTCATCATGCTAGGAGCATGTGATAGATGAATGGAGGGCATATTCGGATTCGTGGGATTTTTCTGATCAACTTTCATGTATAAAGTTTTTCCATCTGAGCTACAGATTATTTTCTATGATTTTTCAAAGTTTTAATCAATTTCTGGAATTATTCTATTTAATTAAATCAACATTATCCAGAACAGTGAATGATGATGTCAGCATGAGGTCAGCATTGCATCAGCAGTCAACAGTGGGGCTGACCAGGTCAAACCTGACCAGTGGGTCCCACATGTCATAGACTCATTTTTAACCAGTGTTTTATTAATTCAAAATCTGATTAATTAGCAAGTGGGGCCTATCTGTCAGTGAGTCATTAGGCTATTTTAATTAGTTTTAATTTAATCTAATTACTAATTTAGCAACTGACAGGGCTGGCCCACTGTCATAGACACAAGGGTGTTGGGCCCCACCTGTCAGTGACTGGGCTGTGCCCAGTCAGCCAGTTGACCAAGTCAACTGGTCAACTGGGTCGCCCCTGGCCCACTGGCAGGGTCACTGGGGGTGGCCCCCACCCAGCCACGTTGGCAGCGGCCGGCGTTCGTCGCCGGAGCAACTCCGGCGAGCTCCCGAACGGCGAGGCGGCTCGGGTTTCGCGTGTGTGGGGTCATTTCGCGCGTTCTTGGGCGCGTTCGAAAGCTGGCGACGTCGCGCGTCCGTTCCGGCCATCGGGGTGAGCTGCGGTGGACGGTGGCGAGTGGCAGGTCGACGGCGGCGGAGGCGAGCTTTGGGCGTCGATGGCAAACGTCAAACCGAGGCGCGAACGGGCAAACTACGGGCACTACACGGACCTACGCGATGCACTGAGTCGAACGACGGCGCCGGTTGGACGAAATGGTCACCGGGGGGTCGCCGGCGACGAGTCCTTGCGGCGGCAGGTTCGGGCTCCGATGAAAACCGACGCTACGAGCTCAGGTTCGTCGAGGGGAAGGAGGGGAAGGAAGCATGAGCTCACTGGGGTCCTGTAGGGGTGCTTAGCGGGCTCGGGGGAGGCTCGAGGTGGCCGGAATCGACGGCGGCGATCTTCGGGTCCGAGGAAGAAGACGACGGCATGGGGGTGATGCAGGGCTCCTGGGACTCATGCTCGTGGTCGAGGAGGACGGGGCGGTCGGGACGGAGCTTCTAGGCGCGACGGCGAGGCGTGGGAGGCATGGTGGCCGCGTATAACCGACGGCTATGGCGACGGCGGCGCTCGGGATCGAAAGGGGCGAGCGATGGAGAGGGAGAGAGGAGGAGCAGAGGCGTCCAGGAGGGAGCGGGGCGTCGTTCTTATCCCTCCACGCCAGCGGACGAGGAGGAGCGAGCGAGGGTGGGCTTGGCGAGCGAGCGCTCGCTCCCTGCTCGATAGCGCGCCCTGGCGGGCGTCAGGAGGTGGAAGGAGACGCCAGCTGGGCTGGGCCTTTGCACTGTAGCACTGGGCCTTAGTGCACAGTTGCCTTTTCCTTTTTATTTCTTTTTCCTTTTCTGTTTTCTCCACAGCTCTTGTTCCATTTTAAATTGGCACTAATCCTTCATTGCAAAAATGTGCCACTGGTCCAAATTAATACTTGGCAATATTCTGTAGGGCCATATTCATTTTGGGCATTTTTGGAAATTGTTGGCAATTTCAAAATGAATTTAATATCTCTTTAAAATGCTTTTAGCTTATGTTTTGGAAGGTGGGGGGTCCACACCATAAACTTGGCGATGTTGTTTTCCTCAACAATATTTGTTTTGGATTATTCCACAAGTATGTAACATTTTTCCCTTGCTGTTTGAGGATTTAAATTTATCACATAAATCCTAGGGCATTTGAAATGAAATTTGAATTGGAATTTGAATCCAGACTTGATCAAGCCCTGTTTTAGCAAAATGATTAGGCATTGATCATGTCATTACTGTGCACCATTACATGGGGGTGTTACAGCCGCCTGCCGCGCCACGGGCAGCTACCGACAACCGACAGCTGCAGAACAACAAGCGCAAATCCGACCAGCCGGATCCCCGCTACGGGAGCCGGCAGGTCACGACCATCTAGGAAGAGCAGCCGGCTGCCCAGAGCCCCAGCCAGCGCCAGCAAACCGGCAAGAGCGCCTGGCAGCCCAAGCTCACCTTCGAGCAGATGCTCGACGCACCCTGCAAGATGCACTCTGAGGCCAAGCTGGCCACTCACACGCTCCGGCAGTGCAGCTTCTCCCAGCGGCTAGCCCGAGGCGAGGGCCTTCCGGTCCCTCCGCCTCTGGCTCCCCGCGCGCCGGCTTCGGCTCCGGCCCAGCCGCCTGCTCCGGCTCCGGCCACCAACGACGGCCGCCTCCACGACCAGTTCCCCAACTAGGACGGGTCCTACGTCATTTTCACCAGCGAAGGAACCGACAAGCATAGCATGCGCCAGCACCAGCACGACGTGAACGCCACCGTCCCCTCGGTCCCCTAGTTCATGCATTGGTCCGACAAGCCAGTCACCTGGAGCCGGGCGGACCACCCGGCTGTGATGCCAAATCCGGGCAGCTACGCCCTCGTCCTCGACCCCACCATCGTCTTCGAGAGGCGCACCTGCCGTTTCTCGCGGGTGTTGATCGACGGAGGCAGCAGCATCAACATCCTCTATCGTGACATGATGCACAAACTAGGGCTCAGGGAGAAGGACCTGCGAGCGAGCCGGACGGTTTTCCACGGCATCGTGCCGGGAAAATCCTGCACCCCCATCGGCAAGATTGAGCTCGACGTCCTCTTCGGCGACAAGGGCCACTTCCACCGCGAGCCGATATGGTTCGAGGTGGTAGACCTTGACAGTCCTTACCACGCGCTGCTGGGCAGGCCGGCTCTCTCCAAGTTCATGGCAATCCCTCATTATGCCTACCTCAAGCTCAAGATGCCGGGTCTCAAGGGCATCATCACCATCGCCGGTGACTACAAGATATCGATCGAGTGCACGCGTGACGGTAGCCGGCAGGCCGAGGCTCTGGAGATAGCGGAGGAGAGGCGGCAGCTCGACCGGCTCGTGGCTCACACCTCCGACCAGCCGGCCGTGCCGGCTCCTCCATCCCAGTCGGCCAGCGAAGCGTCGTTCCAGCCGTCCAAAGACACCAAGCAAGTGCCGCTCGACCCGGCTAACCCCAAGCAGTGTGTCATCATCGGCGCCAACCTCAGCAGCAAATAGGAAGGCGAGCTCGTCGACTTCCTCCGTGAGAATCGGGACATCTTTGCGTGGTCTCCCAAAGACATGCCGGGTGTTCCGAGGAAGTACGCCGAGCACAAACTTCATGTCCGGCAGGATGTGAAGCCGGTCAAGCAACCCCTGCGCCGTTTCTCCGAGGAGAAGTGGCGTACTATAGGAGAGGAGATCGCTCGGCTGCTCACAGCCGGCTTCATCATGGAAGTGTTCCACCCGGACTGGCTGGCCAACCCAGTCCTGGTGCTAAAGAAAAACAAGACTTGGCGCATGTGTATCGACTACACAAGCCTGAACAAGGCGTGCCCCAAGGACCCGTTCGCCCTGCCGCGGATCGATCAAGTTATCGACTCCACGGCCGGCTGCGATCTGCTGTCCTTCCTGGACGCCTACTCAGGCTACCACCAGATCAAGCTGGACCCGGCCGACCGGCTGAAGACCTCCTTCATCACCCCCTTCGGGGCCTACTATTACATCACCATGTCCTTCGGCCTGAAGAATGCAGGCGCCACCTTCCAGCGCTGCATGCAGAAGTGCCTCCTGCCGCAGATCGGCAGGAACGTCCACGTCTATGTTGACGACATCGTCGTCAAAACCAAGAAGCACTTCAGCCTCCTTGACGACCTCCGGGAGACCTTCGCCAACCTGCGCGAATACAAGGTCAAGCTCAACCCGGAGAAGTGCGTTTTCGGCGTCCCAGCCGGCCAACTCCTGGGTTTCTTCGTGTCCGCCCGCGGCATCGAAGCTAACCCAGAAAAGATCAGGGCGATCGAGCGAATGCCCAAACCGACCCGGCTCCGCGACATCCAGAAGTTCACCGGCTGCCTCGCCTCGCTCAGCCAGTTCGTCACCCGGCTGGGGGAGAAGGCTCTGCCCCTCTACCAGCTCATGAGGAAGACGGCGCTTATCGAGCCGGGCACCGACTCCACCAGGAAGCCGGCCAAGTTCGAGTGGACCGACCAGGCAGACGAGGCGTTCCATGACCTCAAACGAGTCCTCACCCGCGCACACATCTTGGCCGTGCCGGCTGAGAAGGAGCCCCTGCTCGCATACATCGCGGTGACCACGCGCGTCATCAGTGTCGTCCTGGTGGTGGAGCGGGCGAAGGAGGGCAAAACGCTGCCGGTCCAGCATCCCGTCTACTACCTCAGCGAGGTCCTCTCCGCCTCCAAGCAAAACTCCCCCCACTACCAGAAGATGTGCTACGGCATATACTTCGCCGCCCAGAAGATCAAGCAATACTTCCAAGAGCATACCATCACCGTGGTGAGCACGGCGCTGCTGGGCGAGATCATGAGCGGCCGGGATGCCACCGGCCGGATCGCCAAATGGGCGATCTCCCTCGCCGACTACGAGATCCGATACGAGCCGCGCACCACCATCAAGTCGCAGGCAATGGCTGACTTCCTCATCGACTGGGCTGAGACCCAGTTCGTGCCGCCTCCCCCGGACTCCACGCACTGGCGCATGCACTTTGACGGCTCGATGATGCGGACCGGCCTGGGAGCCGGCATCGTCCTGTCGTCTCCAAAAGGAGACCAACTCAAGTATGCGCTCCAAATCCACTTCGCCGCCTCCAACAACGTGGCCGAGTATGAGGCACTCGTCCACGGCCTCCGGCTCGCCAAGGAGATCGACATCCGGCGCATCTTGTGTTTCAACGACTCCGACATGGTGGTGCAGCAGGTCTCTGGCGAATGGGACGCCAGGGACGCCAACATGGCCAGCTACCGCTTCCTCATCTAGCAACTTACCGGCTCCTTCGAGGGTTGCGAGTTCCATCACGTCCCCCGAGCGGACAACGAGGCGGCAGATGCCTTGGCCAAAATCGGCTCCACCCGCCAGGCCATCCCGGCTGGCATCTCCCTCGAGCAGCTGCGTAAGCCGTCAATCAAACCCTCCGCCAAGTCGGAGTCCATCTTCGTGCCCGCAGATCCCGCCGGATCCTCGACGGGCTCGGGGGCTACCCCGGCTCCGACGATTCCACCGGCTCCACCTGCTCCACCAGCTCCAACAATACCACCGGCTCCACCGGCTCCGCCTGCTCCACCGGCTCCAGCAGCTATCGTTCCAGCGACAGTTGGCTCTGAGCCCACGGCCGTCATGATGGCTGTCGACCAGCCGGACCCGGGGACTGGCGAGCGAGGCCCGGGGACTCCGTCGGCAGACCCGGGGGCTCCGGTTGCCCAGAATCTCCAGCCCGGTCCGGAGCCGGCCTCGGTGTCGGCTCCGTCGTGGGCCCAGCCAATCCTGGCCTTCCTCTTACGCGGCGAGCTCCCCCCAACGAAGGCAAAGCCCCGTAGATCCAGCGCCGTGCCCCCGCCTATAGCATCATCAACCATGAGCTGGTCCACCGCAGCGCAACCGGCGTGTACCAGCGCTGCGTCGAGTCCGAGAAGGGCCAAGAGATCCTCCGAGACATCCACCAGGGCGAGTTCGGGCACCACGCCGCCTCGAGGACCCTGGTGGCCAAGGCATTCCGCCACGACTTCTACTGGCCGACCGCACTAGAGGAGGCGACGCAGCTCATCGACAGGTGCGAGGGGTGCCAGCGATTCCGTGCGCAAAGCCACCTGCCGGCTGCAGCGCTCAAAACCATCCCGCTATCGTGGCCCTTCGCCGTCTGGGGGCTCAACATGGTGGGGCCATTCAAGACCGCTCGAGGCGTCATGACGCATTTGCTGGTGGCCGTCGACAAGTTCACCAAGTGGATTGAAGCCAAACCCATCAAAAAGTTGGACGGCCCCATCGCCGTCCGATTCGTCGAAGACATAACGGTCCGCTACGGCATCCCACACAGCATCATCACCGATAACGGCACCAATTTCGCCAAGGGCGCGCTAGCACGTTTCTGCGCCAAGCAAGGCATCCGGCTCGACCTGGCCTCGGTCGCCCACCCGCAGTCGAATGGCCAGGCCGAAAGGGCTAACGGCCTAATCCTAGCCAGCATCAAACCCCGGCTCGTGGCGCCGCTCGTCCGCTCAGCCGGCTGCTAGATCGAAGAACTGCCGGTCGTCTTGTGGAGCCTCAGGACCACGCCCAACCGATCAACCGGCTTCACACCCTTCTTCCTCGTGTACGGGTCCGAGGCGGTCATCCCCACGGACATCAAGTTCGACTCGCCTCGCGTCACCCTGTACACGGAGACGGACACAAAAGAGGCAAGGGAGGACGGCGTTGACCTCCTCGAGGAGGCCCGCGAGCTAGCGCTGAGCCGAACGGCTATCTACCAGCAGAAGCTCCAGCACTACCACAACAAGCGCATCCATCCCCTCTCCTTCCGCGAGGGGGACCTGGTCCTTAGGCGGATCCAGCGAACTGCCGGCCAGCACAAGCTGTCCTTCCCACGGGAGGGCCCGTTCATCATCAGCAAGGCACTGCACAACAACGCGTACTATCTAATAGACGCTTAGAAGCCGCAGAAGCGCAAGAGAGACGCCTCCGGCGAGGAGACGGATCGCCCGTGGAACGCGGCGCTCCTCCGTCCGTTTTACTGCTAAGGACCAGTGTACGTATGTACCTCCCCCCCCCCTTTGGGCTTATGAATGCAATGGGTGCCCCGAGCCAGCTCTTGGGGCACGCCTCTTCCATTTCCTTCCAAAGCAGTTCGCCTCGCTCACCGGCTCCCGAACCCGGTCCCACGGTCTCGGGGGCTCGCCGGCTAGCCTTGACGTCACTCCCCAAAGCCGGTCAAGTAATGTGAGCTAAGGAAACACCCTACCACCCCTCCCAGCTACAGACCGGCTCCCGGCTGTCTGGCTGGTGGGTTCTCGGAACGGTAAACTTAGCACGCACGAAAACGGTCACAGGGGGTCGCCGGCTAGGGCTAGCCAAAATATTTTCTTCAAAAGCCTCTGCCAATCACCTTAGTCAAAACATCCTCACGGCTCTCAAACTCACGACCGACTCTCCCGAGGTGGATGCCCCGTCCCAGCTACAAACCGGCTCCCGGCTGTCCAGCTGGCGGGGCTAAAGCCGAAGGGGACAAGGCTTTGGGCAGACAGAGCCAAAAGGACAAAAAGGCTATGGCCGAGTCAGCACGCATAAAAAACTTTGGCAACCAAAAGCACAAACTTATATACAAAAAACATTGACGGCCCACGGCCACAAGTTCATTACATTAAACACCCCCAGTGTGTGGAACTACAGTCTAACAAAATGCAGGAAAGAAAGGTCTTAAATAGCGGCAGCGCCGTCTCCTCCTCTGGCATCCTCCGCGGCGGCTGAAGTATAGGCCCCGTCCTTGGCCACGGCACGATCCGTGTCGGCTCCCACGCCCAAGTCGTGAGCCAGCTCGGAGTCGGCGTAGTCGTCGGTAATGGACCCGGCATCTTCGTCGCCCGTCTCCACGGCGCTACCCTCCAGGTCGTCAAGGGCGAGCGTGTACGGGTCCTCCGGGATCACCCCGCCGTCTGCCGTGCGCTTCGGGACGTACTCGTCCCACGCGGCGAAGAAAGCAAGATCGCTGGCCCGAACGGCCAGTGCGTCGGCGGCCGCCTCCAGCTCCGCATCGGTGCCGGCGCGCTGGGCCGTAAGAAGCCCCAAGTCCAGCTCGGGGTACCATGACCACGCGATGCGAAGCGCCATGGCCGCCCCGGCGTGCGCGGCGGAGGCCCTCCAGGCGTTCACCCGTGCGGTCCCGAACTCCAGCCACCTCGACAGCCGGCTCATGGAGTTTGGCTCCACCGCATCCGGCCAGAGGGTGTGGACCAGCTCCGTGCCGGCCGCCTGGAGCCGCTTCAAGGCCCGGACCACCTCGGCCAGACGCGCCCTGGCGGCAACCCCCACCTCATCCATCGTCCAGGAGGCAAGCTGCCCGATGGGGACTCCCTGGGCCCGCTGGTCCTCGCGATGGGCCTCCACGGCCGCCTCCGCGACCCCCTGCGTGCCTGGGAAAAGCCCTAAGGGAGAAAGGGATGCGGGATGAGCAACGAAAGAAACCAAGCACCCTAAAGAGAAACAAGCGGGCAAATGCAAGACTAAGAAACTTACTGGCCAGAAGCCGGTCCACCTCGTGCCCTTGCTCCTGCAGCGCGGCCTCCCTGGCCGACCACTCCTGGAGCCGGCGCTCAAGCTCGGCCCGGGCCGTCTGCGCCCCCTTGGCCGCCTTCGTCAGCAGGGCATCCTTGTCCTCTAGCTCCTGGCGGTGGGCCGTCTCCCGCTCCTCCAACTGCCGGCGAAGAGCCGCCTCCCGCTCTTCCAGCTCTCGGTGGTGGGCCGCCTCGCGCGCATCCTTCTCCGCCTGCGCCCGATCCGCCTCCTGGCGGAGCCGGTCGCACTCCGCCGTCAGGAGGTCCCGCCGTTCACCAAGATTCACCACCTGGCGATGGAGGCTGACCGTCTCGGCGTGGGTGGCTGCCCGGGATGAGGACACCTCTGTCAGAAATCAAGCAAAGAAAGGGATTCAGCCCGCCTCCGGAGTAGCCGGCCTGAATCCCGGGGGCTACACCCAGTGGGTGCGCTCGCGCGCCCCCACTAGAAGTTCGCAAGAGCCTTACCTCGTAGGTCGGCGGACAGAACGTCCAGCCGGCTCTCGGCTCCACGATACAAGACAAGCAGCGTGTTGTACGCGGCCACCCGACGGTCGTGTGCAGCCTGCAAAGAACACAGAAGCAAAGACGCCATTAGACTCGACCCGCTTGCGTCCCAAGCCGGCCCGAGTCTCGAGGGCTACAACCAGTGGGTGCGCTCGCGCGCCCCCACTGGAAAAAACAAAGGAAAAATACAAGGCTTCGAGCCCTTACCGCGACGGATTGCTCCAGGTGCACCAACCGGCCGCTGGCGGTCTGGGCCTCTTGCGCCACCTGGGCGCGGCAGGCGGCAAACTCCTCGACGACGGCAACCACCACGGCCCCAAGGGCGCTCGGCCGTGGCCCAGGTCTCCTGTGGACGACCCCCGTCGGCGGGGCCGGACGCGCCCTTCGCCGTGGTCACCAGGGGGCCCGCCCCTCCCGACGCCATCGTTCCGGGTGCCCCTGCTGACGAGCCTGGGGCGTCCGCCCCCCCCCCCCCACCGGGCGTGGCTGTCTCGCTCTCCGGTGCTCCGCCCCTGGCGGCGCCGGCTCGGCTCAGCTCCGGAGCTGGAACCTCCGGAGCCGGGACCTCCATTTCCAGGACGACAACCTCAGGGGGCTCCTCTGCCCCCGGCAGCATGTCCCCCGCCCCCGACGGGGCCATGCTGTTGCCTGGCTCCGACCCTTCGGCGGTGTCTGCCGCGCTCGCGGCCGTGCGCGCTTCCTTCTCAGCCCGCGCGTCCGCCTCCGCCCGCCGCGCGGGATCGTACCTGTCCTTGGATCTCCTCTCCCGGCCAGGGCGAAAAGGCTCCCACGATTGGCCGGCTGGCTCCGCGCTGGCTCGTCCCGACGCCCGCTTCCGCGCTGCCTCCTCCCACGGGCGACGTTCCTCTTCGCGCAGCTCCCGCTCGGCCGCCTTGAGGTCCCGCCATGCCTCGCGCTCCCTATCCTCGGCGGCGGGCGGCGGCGCTGGCCCCGTCGTCTCGACGGCCGTGGCCCTCCCACGGACGTGCGGCTCCCTGGATGAACTAGATGAGGAAAGGAGGCCGACCAAAAACAAGCGAGTGATTAGAACAAACTTACCCGATAGTAACGGGGACCGCCGCCTAGCGGGGCCCGACCAGGCAACCCGCGGTTTCTTCCCGCCGCCTCCGCGGCTGCCAGCCGGCTGCCCGCTGGCCGCTCGTTTGGGGGCCGGCCTAGAGCTGGCCGTCTGCTTCCCCTTTTCGCCAACGACCGCGTCATCCCGGCTGGGCGCACGGTCGGCGCGGCGAACGCGCCTCCTCGGCGCCGTGGTATCATCTCCCGAAACTTCAGGGACCTCGGAGGCCGCTGCATCACGCACCTCCTCTGTTTCAGCGTCGTCGTCGGTCCAGTCCCGCAAAAGTGACTGGGGAGGGAACTCACCCGCTGACTCGGTTGCCTCCGTCTCCATCCCGCCGACGCCGGATGAGCCAGCCGGCTCCACGTCGTCGGCGTCCTCAACCTCCTCCGGGTCCGACTCCGCCACATCGGCAGCCGGCACGCCGTAGTTCTGCAGCTGCGGGAAAACCTGCATACAAGAGACGCCCCCTGCCGTCAGGCCGAAGGGGGAGCCGGCTTCAACAAGAAAAGAGGTGGGGGACGGCTCGCCACGAACCTGTGAAGCCGGACGGTCCCGGCTGTATGGGGCCTTCCCCCATCGCCATTCACCCTCGCTCATCTTGGCGGCTGAGATGGCGTTCACCCTCCTCGCCACCTGCACCGCCTTTAGCTCCTTGGTGGAGAGCCGGCAAGGGTCGCGCCGTCCTCCCATCTGGCAGATGAGGTGCGGCCGGCGCTGCAACGGCTGCACCCGGCGCGCCACCATCGTAGCCAGGAGGTCCGCGGCCGTCAGCCCCTCCTTCCTGGTCATCACCACCAGGCGCTTGCAGATCCGATCCGCCATCTCGGGCGCTCCGGCCAGAGGCGTCCTCCAGTTCAGCATCGCAACCGGCGGCTGGTTGACGAAGTCGGGAAGGTTGATGTAGTCCTCCCCCGGCTTCACGTTCTTCACGTAGAATAACCCTTTCTGCCAGTTCTTCACCGAATCCTGCAAGGGGAGCTCCGGGAACCCGGCTCCGGCGCGGAAGTGGATCAGGGCGGCTCCACAAGCGGTCATGACTTTCTGGCCGGTTGCCGGGTCCTTTACCGTCTGGCGCTTGAGGTAGAAGAGCCGGCACCAGAGGTCCAGGCGCGGCTCCACCCCCAGATAGCCCTCACAGAGGGAGACGAACGCCGCCAGCTGCAAGACGGCGTTGGCGGCCAAGTGGTGCGGCTGCAGCCCGAAGCGCGTGAGGAACCACCAGAAGAACGTGCTCATCGGCAGGCCAAGCCCGTGGAGGAAGTGTTCGGCGAAAACCACCACCTCGCCCTCCCGTGGGGTCGGTGCGTTCTCCGCCTAGGCGATGTGCGCCTCCAGGTGCTCCGCCGGCGGCAGCTTGCGACGGTGGCGGAGGTGCTCGATGAAGTGCTCGTCGACATCACTATCGTCCCACGCCCCCTTGCTCGCCATCGCCCTCGAGGATTTCGTGGCCGCGACGTTGGGACACGAGGGCTCGGTCTCGGTGCGGCTCCCGGCGGTGGCGGACTGCGGCGCGGCGCGCGGGCTTTCTCTCCTCCTCTCTCTCTCCCTCTCGGAGCGGGGAGGGGAGGGGCGACAACGAAGAGGCACGGGGGCAGAGGAAACGAGTGTGCCGTTCCGCTCCTTTCCCCCCCCCCCATTTAAACCCCCGCGCGGAGGTAGTGGGGAGCAGATCCGTCGTGCACGATCCCCACTACTTCCGCCACGCGCGGGAAAGGCATTAACGTGCTCCGGGAACGCCAACCGACGGCCCGGGCCGCAGAAGATCCGCGCGCACGGGCCGAGGCCGCGGCCGAAGCGGGCCCCGCCCCGCGGCCCGGTCTTGTCCCTCGCGTGGCTTGTCAGGTCACGGCCCGCTGCGCCCCCCACGTGGCGTACCTCCTCTGCCCGTTGGGGCCCTCGAGGCGTCCCACGAAGCGTCGGCCGGCTGCGGAGTCGGCCGCCGCGCTCCCGCCTTTTCCGGCTCCAGGATCGAGCGGCAAGATTCAAGCCGGCGAGGTCCGTCGTCGTCTACCGGTGGGTCTCCCCTGCTTCAGGGACTACTGACGGAGGGATAACCCCGGGGTAGCTTTGGCTGGGCCCTTACTCCAACTTTTCAAAACAACTGCAGGATAAGCCGCCTCCCCTTGCAGTCCGGCTCCGCGCAACCGGCTGCACCATCCGGCCGGCTAGGGGCGGAGGCGCCTGGCTTCCTAGCCGGCGGTGCTGCAGGTACCGCGGTCAGAGCATGCGTGGCTACAGGGGCCCCCGTCGCGTCAGGGGTCAGCGCCCGTATGGCCACAATGGTGGCAGCAGTGCCTCTGACCCTGGCCGACTGTGACCTGGCGGACGGCACAGTGCCTGCACGCCCTCAACCACTCCATTACCTGCTCTGGCATGGCTACAGCGCGGCCGGTCGTACCGCTGACCGCGGCCGGCCTCCACTAGAGGACGCCCCGAAGGGCGACCCGTGCCGCGGTGTGACGGGCACCAAAACCCACCAAGCGGGCCCCCTCCGGCTCCCGACGGGACCCGCAGCTGACGAGCCCTACCTGCGACAAGACCCCTCAGCCGGGGGCCCCACAGCCGGCTAAAGAGACCGCCAGCTGGGGTCCTCCGGAGCCTTCTGCTCATACTGTATTCCGGGGGGGTTGGCCTATAAAACCCCCCGGAGCTGCCCCATGCACAGGGCGATCACTTTTACCAGCACACACACACACCCACGTAGAGAGGCAGAGAGGGCAAGCTAGCTCCTTCTTCCTCCTCTACCCATACAGCTCGAGGAGCACCATTATAGCCCCCTTTGGTTCATCAACCAGACCGGCAGGACTAGGGGTATTACCTCCCATGGAGCGCCCCGAACCTGGGTACACCGCGTGTCCCGCACCGTTTGTCCCCAACCTCGCTCCCGGAGTCCACCGGCGTCCATCGGCCCCAACCACTCTCGATAAGCCTCCCCATGGCATCTGTCGTGAGAAAACGACGACAAGCAGCACCAACGATAACCACGCGATCGTCTGTACAGGTTTGGGCCACCCGGAGGTGTAAAACCCTACGTCCTGTGTGTTTTTGGATTATTTGTATGTCCAGATTACAAGGAGCGCTGCCTGCCGGCAAGGATGCGCGGGGGTGCAGCTACTACTTGTAGATGGACAAGGGTTCGATCCCTGTAAAAGGTGTCATGGACCTCCTTTTATAGCTAAAGGGGTTACCACAGTGGCAATACAATAATTTTACTATGTTGGTAGTGGCTAGAGGGCCACATACCAAATTCTAACGGATTAGGACAGGAGCATTAAATGCACCATGAGGTGTCACGCCAGCGTAGTCTTCCGACAAAGATCATCTCTCCTTCTGTGTCATTCGCCCAACTACCTCTTATTACTTCACCACACCATCAGGACAGGTGTTAATAAAGTTGGGTTAATCCCCCCGGAGCTGCCACGTGCCCCGGCAGGCTCTACCTAACCGCCTGCCCGCTCAACACCTCGCTGATAAGTGACAATCAGGCCGATGAGGTGGAGCAGTGGCTTGGTAGTGGGAGCCTGTCGGCACGGAACTTGTCGGGCCTTCTTCTGCGGCAAGGTGTCCTACCAGCAGCTTGATCTCCAGCATTCTTCGTCTTGTATGTCGTTGCCTCCCGGCAAGGCTTGCCGGGTGTCGAGCCCCTGTTGTTTGTGCACAAGTCAGGGTATTAGGAAGGCCCATTTCTTAGTACACTGACACTATGTCATGATCATAATCATCTATCAACTAGCCTGGCCTCGGCTTATATAATGCACCAGAGGCCTAGGATAACAAGAGTCCTAGTCGGCTACGTCGGTAGATAGGAGTCCTTGTCTTGATCACCAAGTCTTGCGCAATCTTCCGTGTATATGTCATGGGCTGCCCGAAGTGGCCCATTAGTGAACCGCCATGGGGGTCCTCGTCCCGACCCACCTGGTCGGGAGACGATGTGGTGAGTACCCCCTAGTCCAGGACACTGTCACTAATGTCTTGTGGGCCCATCGTGGCTCTGTTTGACCTAATTCCAACTGTATAAATCCCCAAATATTCTGAAACCCCTAGAGAGCCACCCAAAACAATTTTCCGACGCCGCAAGACTATGTTCTTCCGCGATCCCATCTGGAGGCCTTTTCCGGCACCCTGTCAGAGGGGGAATCGATCACGAATGTATTCTACATCAACCTTGCTGCACCTCCGATGATGTTTGAGTAGTGTACCACAGACCTACGGGTCCATAGTGATTAGATAGACGACTTCTTCTCTCTCTTTGATCTTCAATACCATGTTCTCTTCGGAGATCTATTCGATGTAATCTTCTTTTGCGGCATGTTTGTTGGGATCTGATGAATTGTGGATTTATGATAAGATTATTAATTAAAAGTAATTGAGTCAAATCTGAACTTTATTATCTGTGATTTATATAGCTATGTAATGCTTTCCAATCTATGGGTTTTCGTTAGCCAAGTTGATCTATTGATCTTAAGTGGAAGTGGTGCATAGTAGTGGGTTCAATCTTGCGGTGTCCTCACCCAGTGATAATAGGAGTTGCGAGGAGCGTATTGTATTGTTGCTAGTAAGGATAAAACGGTGAGGTCTGAACATATTGCTTGTCTTACTTTGTCTACATTATGCCATCTTACTTAAAGCGTTACTCTATTTGTTACGAACTTAATACCATAGATGCACGCAAGAGTCGGTCGATTGGTTGAGTAATAGTAGTAGATGCAGGCAGGAGTTGGTCTACTTGTCATGGAAGTAATGCCTATGTATGTGATCATGCCATGAATAATGTCATGATTATGCGCTTTCTATGAATTGCCCAACAGTAATTGTTTTACACACTATATGCTATGCTAAAAGAGAGAAGTCTCTAGTGAAAACAATGGCCCCCGAGTCTACTTTAATTAAATTAAAACAATACCTTGCTCATAACCCACAAGTGTAGGGGATCGTTTGTAGCCTTTTTCGATAAGTAAGAGTGTCGAACCCAACGAGGAGCTAAAGGTAGAACAAATATTCCCTCAAGTTCTATATACCACCGATACAACTCTACGCACGCTAATGCTTGCTTTACCTAGAACAAGTATGAAACTACTTTGCGGGAATAAAACTAGAAGTACTTTGCAAGATAATAAAGGACGTGGAAATAAAAGTTAGGTGATGTTTTAATAAAAGAACAATAAAAGTAAATAACTTAGTAGAAAGATTTTTTTGTAACGCAAGAGAAAGATTGTCCCTAGGCAATTGAATATAATATGATAGATACTTGTCATATGCAATGAGGGAGAGGCATACTCTAACACACTTTCCGTACTTGGATCATATGCACTTATGATTGGAACTCTATCAAGCATCCGCAACTACCAAAGTTCATTAAGGTAAAACCCAACCATAGCATTAAGTATCAAGCCCCCTTTACTCCCATACGCAACAACCCACCTACTCGGGTTTATGCTTCTGTCACTCAAGCAACCCACCATAGGCAAATCATGAACATATTGCAACACCCTATAGTGGGGATCCCTCACATTTGCGCGACATGGAGGGCACCATAGGACAGCACCATATCAACATACAACTCACATCCATAACATCATACCACAATTAACCCATAGGACAAAAGAGATCTACTCAAACATCATAGGATAGCCAAATATCATTGGGAAATAATATATGGAGTTGAGCACCATGTTTAAGTAGAGATTACAGCGGGAGAGGTGTTACCCCGCTGCATAGAGGGGGGAGAGTTGGTGTTGACGGCGGCGAAGTTGTTGGTGTAGATCGCCATCACGATGATTGCCCCGGCGGCGTTCCGGCGCCACCGGGAGAGAGGGGAGAGAGCCCCCTCCTTCTTCTTCTTCTTCCTTGGACTCCCCCCTATATGGGAGGAGAGTTCCCCCTCTGGTCCATGGCCTCCATGGCGGCGGAGGGGCACGAGCCCCTCCTAGATTGGATCTCCCTCTCTGTTCTCTTCTGTTTCGCATTCCTGTTTTCTGGCCGAAAACCGTTTCTTATATTCCCGGAGATCCGTAACACCGATAGGGCTGAAATTTTGACGGAATTTTTATCTAGAAATTAGCTTCCTTGCACCCGAAGGAGAGATCTAACCGACTTACGAGGTGGGCATAACCCACCAGGGCGTGCCTAGGCCCCCTGGCCGCACCCTGGTGTCTTGTGCTGTGGGCCTCTGTTTGCGTTGATTCCACATCTCAAAATTCACAAATATTCCAAAACAAATTTCCGTAAATTTTTATCGCGTTTGGACTTCGTTTGATATGGATATTCTGCGAAACAAAAAACATGCAACAAACAGGAACTAGCACTGGGCACTGGATCAATATGTTAGTCCAATAAATCATACAAAATGTTGCCAAAAATATGTGAAAGTTGTATAATATTGGCATGAAACAATCAAAAATTATAGATACGACGGAGACGTATCAGCATCCCCAAGCTTAATCCCCGCTCGTCCTTGAGTAGGTAAATGATAAAAAAGATAATTTTTGATGTGGAATGCTACCTAGCATAATCTTGATCATATATCTAATCATGGCATGAATATTAAGACACAAGTGATTCAAAGCAATGGTCTAGTTTTGACATAAAGACATTAATACTCAGGCATCCCAACAAACAATCATGTCTTTCAAAATATCAAGGCTAAAGAACGCTATCCCTACAAAATCATATAGCCTTGTCATGCTCTGTCTTCTTAACACAGAGTATAAATCATGTACTACCCCGGTGTGAGCCAAGCAATTGGTTCATACTTTTTAATGCGCTTCAGCATTTTCAACTCTCACGCAATACATGAGCGCAAGCCATGGATATAGCACTATGGGTGGAATAGAATACGGTGGTAGGTTTCAAAGGGGTAAAAGTGGAGAAGAAAGTCTCGCATCAACTCAGCGTATCAACGGGCTATGGAGATGCCCATCAATAGATATCAATGCGAGGAGTAGGGATTGCCATGCAACGGATGCACTAAGAGCTATAAGTGTATGAAAGCTCAATATGAAAACTAAGTGGGTGTGCATCTAACTCTATAATGAAAAATTCCCACTAGTATATGAAAGTGACAACATAGGAGACTCTCTATATGAAAAATATGGTGCTACTTTGAAGCACAAGTGTGGAATTAGCATGCCCCTTTTTCTTTTTCTTTTTCTTTCCCTTTTTTCTTTTTTTTCTTTTCCTTTTTTTTCTTTTTTTCTTTTTTTTCTTTGTCCGAAGCCTCATCCCGACTTGTGGGGGAATCATAGTTTCCATCATCCTTTCATCACTGGGGCATGCTCTAATAATGAATAATGATGATCATCACACTTCTATTTACTTACAACTCAATATTACAACGATAGTAGAACAAAGTATGACCCTATATGAATGCAATGATCTAGCATAGCAAAGATATCAAAAAAACGGACAAGCCATGAAAACATCATGCTAGCTATCTTACGATCATGTAATGCAATATGACAATGAATGCTCAAGTCATCAAAACGGAGGCGGTGGAAGTTGCATGGCAATATATCTAGGAATGGCTATGGAAATGCCATAATAGGTAGGTATGGTGGCTGTTTTGAGGAAGATATAATAAGGCTTATGTGTGATAGAGCGTATCATATCACGGGGTTTGGATGCACCGGCGAAGTTTGCACCGACTCTCGAGGTGAGAAAGGGCAATGCACGGTACTGTAGAGGCTAGCAAATTGCGGAAAGGTAAGAGTGCGTATAATCCATGGACTCACATTAATCATAAAAAACTCACATACTTATTGCAAAATTTTATTAGCCCTCGAAGCAAAGTATTACTACACATGCTCCTAGGGGGGAGGTTGGTAGGAGTTAACCATCGCACGCCCCCGACCTTCACACAAAGATAGACAATCAAGGATAAATTGTGCTCCAACTTCCTAGCATAACAGGAGACTATACGTGCATGCTTCAGGAATCACAAACCTTAAGACCAATACCTTACTAAACACGATCATCCACTAGTACCTCCCACATATTATCATCTCTATATAGCAAAACTATTGCAAGGAATCAAACATATCATATTCAGTGATCCCTAAGTTTTATGTAGGATTTTATGACTAACCATGTGAATGACCAATTCCTGTTGACTCTCTAAATAGATATAAGTGAAGCAAGAGAGTTTAATTCTTTCTACAAAAGACCATGCTCTAATAAATATAAGTGAAGCAAAAGAGCATTCTACGAATAACAGTTTTCTATGTGAAAAGGAACAGGCAATCCAAACTTCAAATGATATAAGTGAAGCACATGAAGCATTCTATAAAGCCATAATCAAAAGATATAAGTGAAGTGCAATGAGCATTCTATAAATCAACCATGGACAATCTCATACCAGCATGGTGCATAAAAGAAAAGTGAAAACTAAACACAAAAGACTCTCCAAGATTTACACATATCACATGAACGAAACGAAAACGAAAACATACCGATACTTGTTGAAGAAAGATGGGATGCCTTCCGGGGCATCGCCAAGCTTAGACGTTTGAGTCTCCTTGGATATTTAATTGGGGTGCCTTGGGCATCCCCAAGCTTGAACTCTTGCATCTCCTCCTTCTCCTCATATCGAGACCTCCTCGATGTTAGAACACTTCATCCACACAAAACTTAACAGAAGACTGGTGAGATCCGTTAGTATAATAAAGCAAATTGCTACTTTAAGTACTGTTGAAAACACATTCATATTTTATATTTGCATTATCCCTGCTGTATTATAAATTTTCCATGGCTTATACCATCGATAAAATCGATAGTTTCATCAAAACAAGCAAAACAATGCATCAAAAACAGAATCTATCTTAAACAGGATAGTCTGTAGTAACCTGAATTTTGACCATACTTCTGTAACTCCCAAAATTATGAAAAATTAGGAAGAAATAAAAAATTTGTATAGAAATACTGTGTAAAAATTTCAGAAACTTTTGACATTCCAGTAAAAAATGAAAATTCACGCACTACAGCTAATGTTTCTGTTTTTACACCGCACATACCAACAAGCAATCTAATCATCCTAAAGGCAAATATTGGCACATTATTTTTATAATACAATGTATTTGTACAAGGGGATAATTATTTTTGTTGGAAAAGTTTCCGTGATTCAAGACTCACAAAGTTTCCATGGGCATGAACAAAGTTCAAGGATATCCCCCACTTCAATGATGCTCATCATCTCTCTCACTTTCACCTTTCCTTTTGTGAAGTTTTAGGTTCCCCTCTATATTTTTTTTGTTTTTAAACTTTATAAAAGCACACAATATAAATAAATGACTCTCTAAAACTTCCGTGTTGTCTCCCTGGTAGCGCTTTCTTTAAAGCCATTAAGATAGGCATAAAGTGCTCAAGTAATGGAACCACCCGGATCCCAAGGTATATCAAAGCCAATTTTAATTAACGATGATTTGTAATTTAGTAGTGAGCACAAAGTGATATATATCATGTGACAACAAAGTCTAACTCTCTTCCTATGCATCGGCATGTCATATAAGAACAATTCATTCACACCAAGTAAAGGCCAATGCATAGCATAAACAGTTTCTTGCAATTTTATCGTATTTGAAACATAAAGAGGTAGGGATTTGGTTCCTTTCTCATAATAATTACAAGTAGTAGCAGCAAGCACATGCATACTTTATTCATCAAAATCATCATGTGTAGTGGTAAAACGCAACCCATCAATGTAATCCTTAATAAGAGCAAACTTCTCCGATATAGTGCAATTAGGAGAATTCAAAAAGATAATAGGACTATCATGTGTGCAATAGCAACAATTTGATGCTTAACATAAGGAACTATAGCAAGTTCATCTCCATAAGCATAATTCATATTGGCATCATGGCCACAAGCATAGCAAGCATCAAGTTCATCAAAAAGGGATATTTCAAATGAATCCACGGGATCATAGCAATTATCATAGCATTCATCCTTCGGTAAGCACGAAGGGTAATTAAACAATGTATGAGTTGAAGAGTTACTCTCATTAGAAGGTGGGAACGGGTGATCAATCCGCTCTTCCTCCTTTTGTTCTTCGTTCTCCTCCTCATCTTTTTCATCTAATGAGCTCACAGTTTCAGCAATTTCTTCTTCCATAGATTCCTGCAAAATATTAGTCTCTTCCAAGGCAGCGGTCATTCCTTCAATAAATTCTTTAACATAAGCATTAGAAGTATAGTTTTCATAGCAATATTTAAGTATGGCAAAATTTTCAGATTCGTAAAGAGTAGCATCATACTTTTCAATCAAAGAAGCAATTTCATATGCACCCTTAAAAGCAACAAATTCTTCAATTTGTTCAACATCAAAATAACAATAGGCTTCCTTGGCATAAGATAGTATTTCATTATCATTAAACACACATTGGTAAGGAAGGTGTTTTTTAGTTTCTTCAGAACAACAAGTAAAATCATGTATTTCGCATAAATTCCAAGCATAGCAACACAAAGTATTAATTTGATGCCACAAGAGCTTCCCATTTGGAGATATACGGTGTCGCACATAATAAGCATGCTCATTTAATGATTTTCCCTCAACTAAGCTAGTTGGGTTTTCAGCACGAGCACAAATGGATCAAAGATGATCCAAATATTATTCTTCGGTAGTACGGAACACTAGTGGTTCCTCAACTTTTGGAGCAGTAAGTACATCTAATTTTTTTGGTATTTTGCGTTTCCTACCCATATCTAAATATAGAAAACAAGAGCACAAAATAAAAACTACTTAGTGATAAAGCAAACAAGCACACACGAGAATATTCACCCCACGCTATTGCTCCCCGGCAACAGCGCCAGAAAAAGGTCTTGATAACCCACAAGTGTAGGGGATCGTTTGTAGCCCTTTTCGATAAGTAAGAGTGTCGAACCCAACGAGGAGCTAAAGGTAGAACAAATATTCCCTCAATTTCTATCGACCACCGATACAACTCTACGCACGCTAATGCTTGCTTTACCTAGAACAAGTATGAAACTACTTTGCGGGAATAAAACTAGAAGTACTTTGCAAGATAATAGAGGATGTGGAAATAAAAGTTAGGTGTTGTTTTAATAAAATAACAATAAAAGTAAATAACTTAGTAGAAAGCTTTTTGTGTAACGCAAGAGAAAGATTGTCCCTAGGCAATGGAATATAATATGATGGATACTTGTCATGTGCAATAAGGGAGAGGCATACGCTAACACACTTTCCTTACTTGGATCATATGCACTTATGATTGGAACTCTAGCAAGCATCCGCAACTACCAAAGTTCATTAACGTAAAACCAAACCATAGCATTAAGTATCAAGTCCCCTTTACTCCCATACGCAACAACCCACCTACTCGGGTTTATGCTTCTGTCACTCAAGCAACCCACCATAGGCAAATCATGAACATATTGCAACACCCTACAGCGGGGATCCCTCACGTTTGCGCGACACAGAGGGCACCATAGGACAGCACCATATCAACATACAACTCACGTCCATAACATCATACCACAATTAACCCATAGGACAAAAGAGATCTACTCAAACATCATAGGATAGCCAAATATCATTGGGAAATAATATATGGAGTTGAGCACCATGTTTAAGTAGATATTACAGTGGGAAGAGAGGTGTTACACCGCTGCATAGAGGGGGGAGAGTTGGTGTTGACGGCGGCGGAGTTGTTGGTGTAGATCGTCGTCACGATGATTGCCCCGGCGGCGTTTCGGCGCCACCGGGAGAGAGGGGGAGAGAGACCCATCCTTCTTCTTCTTCCTTGGCCTCCCCCCGAGATGGGAGGAGAGTTCCCCCTTTGTTACATGGCCTCCATGGCGGCGGAGGGGCAGGAGACCCTCCTAGATTGGATCTCCCTCTCTGTTCCCTACTGTTTCGCGTTCCTGTTTTCTGGCCGAAAACCGTTTCTTATATTCCCGGAGATTCATAACTCCGATCAGGCTGAAATTTTGAGGAATTTTTTATCCAAAAATTAGCTTCCTTGTGCCCGAATGAGAGCTCCAACTGACTTACGAGGTGGGCATAACCCACCAGGGCGTGCCTGGGCCCCCTGGCCGCGCCCTGGTGTCTTTTGGGGGCTGTGGGCCTCCGTTTGCGTTGATTCCACTTCTCAAAATGCATAAATATTCCAAAAAAAATCTCCGTAATTTTTTATCGCGTTTGGACTTCGTTTGATATGGATATTCTGCGAAACAAAAAACATGCGACAAACAGGAACTGGCACTGGGCACTGGATCAATATGTTAGTCCAATAAATCATATAAAATGTTGCCAAAATATGTGAAATTTGTATAATATTGGCATGAAACAATCAAAAATTATAGATACGATGGATACATATCACTTGCTGCAATTTATTTACTTTTATTTTACTTTACAATTATCTATCTATCACAATCAGATTTTATCCTTGTTGTCAACAAGTACAAGGGGATTGACAACCCTCTTGCGTGTGTTGGGTGCAAGTATTTGCCCTTTTGTGTGTAGGTGTTGCTGATGGTTGTTTGCTTGGTTCTCCTATTGGTTCGATAAACCTTGGTTCTTAAATGAGGGGAATACTTTTTGCTACTTTACTACATCACCCTTCCTCTTCGGAGAAAATCCTAACCCATCACAAGTAACACATACAACAACACTTATTGGACTACACACATCGATATGCATGTTTCTAGTTATTTTGTTGCTCGTTCTTTATGGTCTATGAACGGTATTTTAGTTTACTTCACTATTAGGATGAAAGTTCCAAGTGTCAGATGATACAAAATCTCATGATTTCAAAATCCATCACTATGGAATTTCTCCATGCGGGTTTCTCCAATGTGCCTAAATGCAGTGCCACACATATGTGGTATTATTTTAGTCTTGCGACATTTAGCATCATTGTTATGGGCGGTCACTTTTATTATCAAAATTCATAACATACATCCTATTCAGAATAGGAGTGTGGCCTTTTGTTTGTAACATCGAACAACTATTGTTCTCCCATGGACAACCTCCTTGCAACTTGTATGCAATGGGCTAGAGTGTACAATAATCTATAATGAACTATGACAATAAATTATAGAGGTAATATGTTGATGGGAGGTACTGTAACTTCTAGAAAATTTCCATGAGATATTTTAACTTCATTATTTGATCATTTAGGTCATAGTAGTTCTTGCATCAATTCGCAACAGCATGCAATCGAGTCGGTATCCTTGTGATCAACTTTTAACCACAATACCGAAGAATTTGGTGATCAACAATTTGATCATATTTCCCAAGAATTATACTTTATTTGACCAACTTTCTCTGCATCTCATAACTTGTATGACATTCATACCTGAGATGGACATTCCAGTCTTCTTTTCTTTTTGCCTTTTACTTATTATAGTTTTACTTCCAATATTTCTCCTATTCACAGAAGAAGCATCCAACTTTAAGAGTGACGTGAGCCCCAAACTTCCGTAGGAATGTAAGTATCATTATATCCTTCGAATTTCACTAGCACGGACAACTCCTATAAAAACGGTTTTTAACCCCTTTCCGCGATGTAGTTTTAAACTGTTACCTTGCATGTGTGAGCGATATGGGGGCGCCTATCCCACACGACAGAGATAAATTGTCGGCGATGCTTCCTCCGTTCACACACACTGGGCAAAATGAGCTCGTGTGCGTTTGGGTGGCCCATCACAAACAGGCATATTGTAGAAGTCATGTAGGATGCACTTGGCATCCCACACAGTGAATCCCAAAGATACGTTTCCGTGCGTATGGTACATAACACACAATTTTTCTGCAGAACACCGTCTGTGATATGTGTGCCCATAACACACGATTGTTATAATTCTATCGATTGCGTTACTCAATACATCACGCACGGTGCCTAGAAGAAACATTTGTGATATGTGCCCTAACACACACAGTTCATGGCCGGAAGTCATGTGTTATTTCCAGTGATCCAACACGCCAACTTTCTAGAAATCGTGTGGGTTTGTAGAGGTCATTGCCCACAATGTTGTTTGAGAAACCATCTGCAATAGAAAAACACACTAAGCACCCTAATTTCCCTATTATTTGTAATCCATTTAGTAGTAAAATTGACATTTAATATCAAGCACACAATATGTTTCATGTTCATATTACGGCAACCAGGATTTCATAATTGAAATCACATCAGAGTACAACATCATATAGCTTCAGCACTGGGTTACACAATATGGGCATATAACTAGCTACCCATAACAACAACAGGACCAAAGTTCACATGCAACATCTAAAACCTTTGGAAAGTAGCATCATAGACAGTAAATAGACAGATGAATCTCGTCTAGAAAATTATTTAAGCCGAAGGTGAATATTGAGCCTTCATTGATGTCGAAGGTCCTTGGAACTTTAGGCCGGTGCCTTGATGGTTGTCCGCCCATCCTTCATCCTCTTGAGGAAGACTTCAAGATTATACCGTGGGTGTTATATGAATACCTTCCTCGCGTCTTAACCATACAGATGCTTTGAGACGTAATCATCGATGTACTGCTTTGGAAAGGACTGGAAACAAAGATATGCATAAATATCTTTTCTAAAAATTTCAAATGGCACAAAGGGATAAAAAGACAAGGTAAAAGAGATAGTACCATCCTATAGTTGGTTGATGTCTTCTTCATTGTGCAGACAAACATCTTGTTGTTTTTCATCGCTAGTTTCTTTATCTTAACGATCTTTCTAAGTTCCCTGATTTGAGTGATATTCATGAACACCTCATTTCCCCACATGCAAAATGGGTCGAACAGTGGGTCTAAACCTCTTACAACAGGACCCACATGTGCAAGACCAAATTATTAGGAACCTAAATATTAGGATGGTTCCTGCAATTGCACAATAATGTGCTATTAGCCAAAGGATCATGAATGTGCAAACCTCGATGGTAAACTTCAGTGTCTCCCATTGTTTCCCCTTGCAACATATTTAAGATAGATATTGATCAGGTTAAAGTGAGATTTGGCATGCTATTAGTAAAATATGTTAATGAAAAATAAACGCATTGCAAATCCCACAAATTAATTCGAGCCACATGGAAAATCCAAGCGCGCTAAGAAATATGAAATATAGCAATTGTATGTTTCACATGTATTTAGTTGTAACGACCCGGATTTGGTAGAATCCAAGTCTCTGTGCTTATTGTGCTATCCCTGGATCGTAGCTATCACACACAGTAATAAGAATGAATATTGATACGTGTCCAACGTATCGATAATTTATGAAGTATTCATGCCATATTTGTCTATGTTTACAATACTTTTATATGGTTTTGATGCACTTTATATGATTTATTTAGAAATAACCCGGACTGACGTTGTTTTCAGCAGAATTACCGTGGTGTTATTTTTGTGCAGAAAATGAAATTTCTCGGAATCGTCTGAAACTTTTTGATGATTTTTTCTGAAGGAAATAAGCAATATTGGAGCGAAGAACCACCAGAGGGGAGCCACCCATGGGGCACAAGCCATCAGGGTGTGGCCCAGGGGGGTCACGCCCTGATAGCTTGTGGGGCCCACGTGGCTCCGTTGCGTGTGATTCCAACACTGAAAAATCCTATAAATCCCAGAAACCCCAGAAATAAAGGGAGACTCTCCGTTCTGCCGCCGCAACTCTCTGTATGAAAAAGCAATCTGGAGCATTTCCAGTACCCTGCCGGAGAGGGAAATCATCATATGGTGGCCATCTTCATCATCCCGGCGGAGGCCATGACGAGGAGGGAGTAGTTCACCCTCGGGGCTGACGGTATGTACCAGTACCTATGTGTTCAATCTCTCCCTCTCGTGTTCTTGAGATGGCATGATCTTGACATATCATAGGCTTTGTTAATATAGTTGGATCATATGGTGTGTTTCCCTTGTTATCTTGTTGTGATGAATTGAATCTTTCCCTTTGAGATCTCGTTATGTTGGATTGAACATTGGATTTGAGAACACTTGATATATGTCTTGCATGTGGATACCCGTGGTGACAATGGGGTGTTCTATTGCTTCGCTTGATGTATTTTTTGGTACTCAACTTGCGGATTCCCGAGGTGACACTGGGGTAATCTATGCATAGGGGTTGATACACGTTCTTGTCCTACGTTCTCTGATAGAAATCTTGGGGTGCTCCTTGAAGTTCTTTGTGTTGGATTGAATATGATAGATCTGAAATTGTTTGATGCATGTCGCATAATTTACCCACGGATACTTGAGGTGACATTGGAGTATCTAGGTGACATTAGGGTGGATTGATATGTGTCATTGGTGTTATTTTAGTACGAACTCTAGGGCTCTTTGTGACACTTACAGGAATAGCTCAAAAGATTGATCGGAAAGAATAACTTTGAGGTGGTTCTACTACCTACACCAATTTCATCTTATGTTCTCCGCTATATAGGAACTTTGGAGTGATTCTTTGTTGCACGTTGAGGGATGATCATATGATTCAACTATGTTAGCATTGTTGGGAGATTGCACTAGTGAAAGTATGAACCCTTGGCCTTGTTTCCAAGCATTTATATACTGTTTTGCTCGCTGTTTTCTACTTGTTACCTTGCTGGTTTTATATTTTTAGATTACAAAAACCTATATCTATCATCCATATTGCACTTGTATCACCATCTCTTCGCCGAACTAGTGCACCTATACAATTTGCCAATGTATTGGGTGTGTTGGGGACACAAGAGATTTCTTGTATTTGACTGCAGGGTTGTTTGAGAGAGACCTTCTTCATCCTACACCTCCCATGGATTGATAAACCTTAGGTCATCCACTTTAGGGAAAATTGCTACTGTCCTCCAAAACTTTGCGCTTGGAGGCCCAACAGAGTCTACAAGAATAAAGTTGCGTAGTAGACATCAAGCCATTTTCTCGCGCCGTTGCCGGGGAGGTGAGTGCTTGAAGGTATATCTTTAGATCTTGCAATTAATATTTTAGTTTCTTCTTTTTCACTAGTTTTGTTTTATAAAAGAAATCTACAAAAAAATGGAGTTTAGGTTGCCTCAATTGCTTCATCTTTTTTATGTCTTTTGTGAAAATAAGGATTCAGAAAATTGTGCTCAATTGGTAGAGGAAGAAATTATAAAAATACTTAATGAGAATTCCTTGAAAGATGAGCATGATTGCAATGTTGCTAGTATGAATTCTATGAATATCCATGATGCTAATTATATGCAAAGCCACAAGCTTGGGGATGCTATGTTTGATGAAGATGATATTTTTTGTCCCCCAAGTTTTGATGAGCAAATTTATTTTGATGATTGCATGCCTCCTATCTATGATGATTATGATGATGACATGTATGCTATAAAGAGTGATAGTAACCATGAAACTTGTCATCATGATTTTAATATTGAATGCGGTTATGTCAATCAAGTGTCTCATGATAGTTATTTTTTTGAGTTTGCTCCCACTACCATGGATGAAAAGGAATTTGCTTATGTGGAGAGTAATTAAAATTATATGCTTGTGCATCATGAAAAGAATGATTTATGTGATAGTTATATTGTTGAATTCCTTCATGATGCTGCTGAAATTTATTATGAGGGAGGAACATAGGCTTGTAGGAATTGCAATAATATCAAGTTTCCTCTCTATGTGTTCAAAGTTTTGAAGTTACGCTTGTTTTGCCTTCCTATGCTAGTTGGTTCTTGCTCCCATAAATTGTTTGCTCACAAAATCCCTATGCATAGGAACTGAGTTAGACTTAAATGTGCTTGTCTTGAGATTCAAGATGCTCTCTTGCATGTTTCAATTACTAGTTTTTATGTGAGCATCATTGAAATCATCATGCCTAGCTAAAAGTCTTTAAAGAAAAGCGCTTGTTGGGAGACAACCCAACACTTTTCCTTTCTGTTTTTGTGTGTTCACATGATTAAGCTATTGTATTAATCATGTTTTGTGTATTTTTTGAAATAAACCTCACGCTTTATTAATTAGAAATAATAGTTACATCGTCAATAAGAAAAGATACAATATCCACCATGGGCTCCTCAAACCCCATCTCTAGTCACAGAAGATTTGGCTAGTCTAGCAAGTTCATGAGCAACTTTATTTGCATCCCTATTACAATGTTCAAACCTTGTAATTGGAAAATCGCATGCCATAAAATAGCAATCGTCAAACATTGTCGCTGCTGCTCCCGCCGATTGTCCTCCATTCTTCATTGTGTCAATCACTTCCATATTGTCAGAGTTGATAATAAGCCGATTGCATCCCGCCTTCTGTGCAAGTAGTAAACCAAACCTAAGAGCCAGAGCTTCAATAAAGTGCCAAGTAAAGCCTTTGGGATAGTGTGGATACTTGTTAGTTTGATTCTGTGCAAAAACAGATACTTTTACATCCAGTGCAGAATTTCTCTGATTTTACTGGAGAGTCAAAAAATTCTGAAATTTTTGCACAGTTTTTATATGCAAATCCTCTACGTTTTCCTAATTGTTCAGAATTTTTAGAGACAGCGAAATATGGTTATACTACAGATCTTCACAGACTGTTCTGTTTTTGACAGATTCTGTTTTGCATGCATAGTTTGCTTGTTTTAGTGTTCCCACAGATTATAATTAGTGATATAAATTATGGTAATGGTATAATACAGTAGGTATTATGTGAGAACAATTATGAATCTTGTCTTGACAGTACCTAAGTGAATGATCTTTATTTATTATACTAACCCATCTCACAAAGTTCCGTTAAGTTTTGTGTGATTGAAGTTTTCAAGTTTTGGGTGAGACACCGAGATGAGGAGAATAAGGAGTGACAAGAACCTAAGCTTGGGGATTCCCAAGGCACCCCCAAAGTTATATCCAAGGAAGAATCAAGCGCCTAAGCTTGGAGAGGCCCCGGAAGGCATCCCCTCCTTCGTCTTCAACACTATCGATATATCATAGTTAGAGCTATATTTTTATTCATCACATAATATGAGTTTTTATTGGAGAGTAATTTTATTTTGTTAAAATTTCCTTGATGTTATTTATAATCTTGTTTTTCAATAAAAAAGTTCCAAGAATTGCCTTTTAGGATGCTTGAATTGCATGTTTGATGTGTGTTGTGTAAAACAGAAAATTTTACTGTAGTGTTTGATTTTTCGTATTTTACTGGAACGTGGAAAGTTTCTGAAATTTTTACACAGTATTTTAATATAAATTATTTATCATGTCCTAAATTTTCATAATTTTTAGATATACATAAGTGCACTTTGTAAATTAATTTCTACAGACTGTCCTGTTTAGACAGATTGCTGTCATAGTTTTGTTATCTACTTCTCCTATGGTTTTCATGACTTATATTGGTACATATAAGTTGTGGAAATGATAGTAAACATTAGATAATATTTGGAAATTATTACGCAATTTGTCTTGGCAGTACATAAAGAGTTTATTTATTCTTATGTGCACTAACCTTTCTCACGAGTTCTTTTCAAGTTTTGTGTGGATGAAGTTTTTGAGAATAGGTGAAACGTGATATAAGAGGATTGAACAAGATACAAAATCTCAAGCTTGGGGATGTCCAAGGCACCCCAAGTAAATACTTCAAGAAGTCTCAAGCATCTAAGCTTGGGGATGCTACGCATCCCACCTCTCTTCGTCAATTATCGGTTAGCCTATGTTGAGCTTAAATTTTTATTCGTTCACATGATGCATGCTATTCTTGGAGTGTATTATTGTTTTGTTTGCTGCTTGAATCAAATACTCAGATCTGAAAATCTTTGTTGAGAGACAGAGTCCTCACATAGCTACTTTATTGTTTGACTACTTATTGATCTTCACTTATATCTTTTGAGAGTAGTTCGAAATTTACTCCTGTGCTTCACTTATATCCTGAGAGTAAACGTTGAATGAATTGAATGTCATAAATTTGTAATTATATGCGCTTCATATTCTTGTCCCATGGGGAGTAGTGACTTCACATACTAGGAGTATAAGCAGTAAAATTTATTGGAAGTTAGCAAACATAGCATTGGTCATTTAAACAATTCATGAAATAATATTGAGGGAAGAGAGGTTTCACATATAAATACACTATCTTGGACATCTTTTATGATTGTGAACCCCCATTAATTATTTTCAAACTTGATCAAGTAGTTGACGTTGGACAAGGAAGACAACATAATGGTTATGTTTGTTTATATTGGCGTAGAAGTTATATTGTCATGGACCATCTAACATGTGATGCTTGTTTAGAACCTTTTGCTAGCCAAAACTTTGTACTAAGTAGAAATACTACTTGCGCATCCAAATCCTTGAGCCAAGTTTCTTCCATTAGAGTCCATCAAACCTACCTATATATGGTATGTCACTGCCATTCCAAGTAAATTTGCATGTGCCACCTCTAAACATTCAAATAAACATCCGTTTTGTGTGCTTGTACCGTTCATGGAGCGACGGGGCGGTCATTATCTTCCATGCTAAGCGGGTTATTCTCAAGATAAGTGTTTATTCACTTGTCATTGCACGAAAGAGGTCGGTAAAAAGGATGCCCAGTCCTGCATAATACAAAAATGAATAAACAAGAACTCCCCCTAGAAAGTTGATTGTTTGGATGGTACCCGTGGATTCGGCTAGCCATGGAATGTGTTTGAATGCTGGAGGGGGAGTAAAATTTCAAAACGTATGCTCTAATACCATTTTGTAATGACCCGGATTTGGTAGAATCCAAGTCCCTGTGCTTACTATGCTATCCCTGGATCGTAGCTAGCACACATGGTAACAAGAATGAATATCAGCAAGACATATATCATTTTACTACAATGATATATCGAGAGTTAAGAAAATACATACCATTGGCACAGCTCAATGCTGGCACATAATACAGCGGAATAATACGTAGTCACTAAGTTAGGGCTCCATCAACGCCACTGGGCTCCTTGAGTGTAGGTCATAACCCTATCGTCTCTCAATCGATCAAGCTGCACATGACAGGTGCAGATGAGTATGTGGAATGTACTCGCAAGCTGCAAAGGAAGATATAACAGAATATATATGCAGGGTAAGTATTGGTGGAGGTTTGGTTTGCATAAAGACAATTTTCTCCTATACTAAATTTCCATAAACTTTCCTTGATTTCAAAATAAATTTTTAGTATAAAAGATAGGTGTGAGACATTTGGACATACGCACCAAAGATCATTCTCCAAATTATTTTAAAACATACATAAGGTTGAAGTGAAACACATTCACTGTGCTCATTCCTCAACTTTAACCCTTAAACAGACTTTTAGAAAAGAAAAGGGAGATTCTTCTTCAATCCAAGTCTTCAGTTGCTCAAAATTGCCCGTAACCGGGGGCACGGCTAATCAATTAGGTTTAAATATCTGCAAAGGTCGTATATGTTCCCCACATGACACAATCAACCCTTTTTGTAATGACACCACTTTTGTGTGTGACCGAGAGGAGATTGTAACGAAGCCTTTCCAAACGGCCCCCATTATTTAGTTCTAGCACGGCCCGCTCCCTTGGCTATTAAGTCCCCTCTTTGATGGTCGTACCTGAATAAGGGTTACCCGATAAGGAAAAGCTAAGCAAGAGCCATAAGAGCTAGTGTTTGTGCTGGAAGCTACATCAAACTGTACTAGGAAGATCTCGGTCCCCTGGACGGCGGTCCCCATCAAAACCCTGTGTGCAAGACCCCAGTCGGGCGCATTCATGGCAAGACCTCAATTGGCGCAATCACGTGTAAACGCTCCCGTCATATCGTTCCGCCCATGGAGTAGAAGTAAAATAATATATATTTTTGTTTCTCAAAAGTTTTCACAAAACATTGCCCGAAAAGAGAGCAAGGTTATTTGGTTAAAAATCGTTTGGTTCCCAACGCCTTTCTTTGTAAGCATGTCTAAGCATAGCTACAAGTTCCTAGGGCTTTAGCTAGCAATGATGGGGTGGAATCGTGATAAAAGAAAGTCAATTTGGAGTGTTGAGACCAAAACAGTATCTAGACATGGATGAAAATTTATGTGAAGTGCTCTAACAGAGGGGTAGGGTTCTAAGGACCAACTTTCATGTAATAAACATTTTTATATGATTTATGGATTAAAATATATAGCAAAAAAATAGATTATCATTAAATCAAAACTAAATAATATTTTCCCTAAATGAAAATTTTATATTTTTATGATAAACTAGATGTCCTCAGCAATCCCAGGATATCTTATTTGTCAAATTTCGATATGTAGATTAAAAGATATGAGTTTTCTAAGATTGACTATTTTTCTGAAAATGAATTACAGGATTTAACAATAATCTGCCACGTGGCGCGTCGTGATTGGTAGACAGAGAATATGTACAGGAGGGAGAGAGAGTTCACCGGAGTTGGTCGCCGGAGTTGGAGAAGATAGTCGTTGGCGTCAATGAACGGGCGGAGGACTTAGAGAACGACAACGAAAAACTCTTGGACTAGTCGGAGGCGTCGATTGCTTCTTGTACAAGTGGTGACAGGTCGCCGGAATTGCTCAGTATGTCTGGCGAACGTGGAGCTTGTGGATAATGCACTCCGGCTCTATAAATCGATGAATAAAAATTTCAAAAGGATGTGCCATGATGTGATTCGAAGAAAGGAAGGAAGAATTGGGCGTGGCATGGCGAGACAGCGACGCACCCTTCAACGGACGGGGCTGCTATACAAAAACTTCGATGAGCAATTGCATGCGTAGGAGAGTGAGTAACAAGGGGGTTTCGGTTAGGGGAAGAGCAGGGTTGGGTACGCTCGTCGGGTCAATTTATAGTGGCAGAGGGAGCCGGTACGAGGAGATCAAGGGAGCTCAAGGTGGCCATTAATGGCTATTTGTGCATGTACGTTTCCCGGATCAATTCAACCAAGTAAGCCAACAATGTTGGCTTTTAATTCTCTGAATGGGTTTTCCGTGTATTCCTTTATAACTTCCGTGTTAATGGTAAGTGAAAAGGATGAATGAATCAATGGGTAGAGGAAGAGGAAGATGTATGGATGCATGTGTTTGGGTTCCTAGTCGTTTTCAAGGTCACATACAAAGGAGGAAGACAATGTGCGTGGGGGTTGGGCCTCAGTGGGAAACTAGGCCCAAGGGGAAAAGAAAAGAGAGAAAGGAAATATAAGAGAAGTGGGCTTGGTTCTATTGGACTTAGGATAGAATTACCAATTAAATTTTCTCTGAATGTGCCAAAAATACAAAATAAAATAAATTTTCAGATGACATTTTCATTTAATTTAAAGTGGGCAAATCATTTTATTTAAACAAGAATAAATTTTATTAAAAAATTCACATGAACCTAAATAACATTTAAATATTTCAAAAAATAGTTTTAGCCACAAATAAAATAATTATCATGCTCTTATTATTGATTAAGGGTTTTTTCGTATAAACAATTCTCAACAGGAAATGATATTTGAACCATATTAAACATTTCCAAATATAATTTTGGAGAAGTCATATTATCACCCCTCATTTTATTTGAAAATTTTGGAAATATTTAAATGGCATTAAACTTCCAAATAAGATCCAATTCCAAATGGAATTCCAAAATTCAAAGATTTCCAAATGAAGTATTCATCACCACATTTGAGAAAGTCATTTCATTCTCACTCCATAAGTTTGAATGTGGTTTCAAAATATTTCAAATGAGTCAAAAAGAATTGAATGCCCTTTGAAGTCTTGGATAAACTTCCCCAACCATAGTTTTCTTTATTGGACAAAATTTTATCCAACTTTTATTAGCATGCTTTGAAAAGATTAAACAAGGCCTCAAAAAGTTTTAATTACCCCCTGAAAATCAAAGCAATTCAATCATTATCTTACTATTAATATTCCAAATTTTTGAAATTTTTGGGATGTTACATTAGTACATCCAAATTCGATTGACTTCGCACATGCATAACAATACAAAATTTACCAGCAACAATCGAACATCACATTGCAGAATTGAACCAAATGGTTAAATGATCAGCACAACAAATGAACCAAACAGTTAAATGAGCTTCACATTGCACAATAGAACATACTAGAAGGTCAGATTGCATAGTAGCACTAGATTGGATATTTCACTATAATTTCTTAAGGAAAGACAGGAGCAGCACATGCATTAGGTAAACCAAACATGCTTAACCGGTGTAGCATGTTGAACATGGGTAATTAGTAATTAAGCTAAAAACAAGCTATTCCTCGTCATCGGAGATATCGATAACGATGGGCTTGGAAGAGTATGAGGCCTCCACATCGTGGCTGCCCTCCTCGTAGTGGTGATTGGGCTAAGCCTGTCCGGGCACCAACCTGCCGGTTCTGGAGCTGAGGAAAGCACAGGCAAGCTATGAAAACAACTCGTAATCTTCGTCAAAGGCACCAGCGGAGACCTCGAGAAAACACCACGAGCTGTTGTTTAAAGCAGCCAACCGCGTGGCGGCGGCCGCACGCAAGGCATCTACGGTGCCCTCGACGGCGAGGTGCTGCTCCAAGGTCTGGGGATCAACACGCATGGCAACAATCGCGGCCTCATCCGTGCGTGTGGCTGCAATTTGCTTCTCCGCAGCCAGATGCTCCTTGAGATCCTCGCTATACTGCATGCACCATATCTTTCGGCGGTGATTATTTGGGGGATGGGGCGGTGATTTTGGTGGAAGTTGTCATGCCGGTGGTCGAGGCATGTGGGATGGAGGAGGAGGGGGCATGGGGAAGGTGTGGATTACCTGACTAGGTGAAGGAGGCCGAGCAGCAGGAAGGAGCATCGCCATCGAGGACGCGGCACTGCAAGCAAGCAGTGAAGGTTTGAACTTAAGGAAGGAAGGGGGGCAGGGGAATGTTGCTTCTGGTTGGTACGAGGGTGGGTGAGGTAGATATTTGCGCGGAATACCAAAATTTCCGTTTGGTGTAGCGAAAAACTGGCGCGCACAATCACATCGGACACAGTCACTTTATCAAAATTGTGTGTGATATCTAACATCACAAACGAATCCTATAGTTTACCCCATGTGTGATGAGACTGAATGTGAAAATTTTGGTCTCCAAACTTCCGACGTAAGATATTGGATACCACATTGCACTCGGTACTTGTAAGACAATGATACGTCTCCGTCATATCTATAATTTTTTATTGTTTCATGCCAATATTATACAACTTTTACATACTTTTGGCAACAATTTATATGATTCATTGGACTAACCTATTGATCTAGTGCCCAGTGTCAGTTCATGTTTGTTACATGTTTTTTTGTTTCGTAGAATATCCATATCAAACGAAGTCCAACCGCGATAAAATTTTACGAAGAATTATTTTGGAATATTTGTGATTTTTGGGAGGTGGAATCAACGCAAAAGGAGGCCCACATCCACCACAAGACACCAGGGCGTGCCCTAGGGCCCAGGCGCATGGTGGTGTATCATGGCCTCCTCGTAAGTCAGTTGGAGCTCTACTTCGGGCGCAAGGAAGCTTATATCCGGAAAAAAAATCGTGTTAAAATCTCAGCACAATCGGGGTTACGGATCTCCGGGAATATAAGAAATGGTTTTCGGCCAGAAAACAGGAACGCGAAACAGAAGAGAACAGAGAGGGAGATCCAATCTCTGAGGGGCTCCTGCCCCTCCGCCGCCATGGAGGCCATGGACCATACGGGGAACTCTCCTCCCATCTAGGGGGAGGCCAAGGAAGAAGAAGAAGGAGGGGGGCTCTCTCCCCCTCTCTCCCGGTGGCACCGGAACGCCGCCGGGGCAATCATCGTGATAGCGATCTACACCAACAACTTCGCCGCCGTCAACACCAACTCTCTCCCCCTCTATGCAGCGGTGTAACACCTCTCGTCCCCACTGTAATCTCTACTTAAACATGGTGCTCAACTCCATATATTATTTCCCAATGATATGTGGCTATCCTATGATGTTTGAGTAGATCCATTTTGTCCTATGGGCTAATTGATGATCGTGGTTGGTATGATTTGTATGTTTTATTTTGGTGTTGTCCTATGGTGCCCTTCGTGTCGCGCAAACATGAGGGATCCCCACTGTAGGGTGTTGCAATATGTTCATGATGTGCTTATGATGGGTGGCGTGAGTGATAGAAGCATAGACCCTAGTAGGTGGGTTGTTGCGTATGGGAGTAAAGAGGACTTGATACTTAATGCTATGGTTGGGTTTTACCTTAATGATCTTTGGTAGTTGCGGATACTTGCTAGAGTTCCAGTCATAAGTGCATATGATCCAAGTACGGAAAGTATGTTAGCTCATGCCTCTCCCTCATATAAAATTGCAATAATGATTACCGGTCTAGTTATCAATTGCCTAGGGACAAATAACCTTCTTGTTTGACAAAAGCTTTCTACTAAACAACTAACTTTTATTATCTTGCAATTTACTCATAGTTTTATTCCCGCAAAGTACTTCTAGTTTTATTCGTGCAAACTATCCTATCACCTACAAAATAGTTTCATACTTGTTCTAGGTAAAGCAAACGTTAAAGTGTGCGTAGAGTTGTATCGGTGGTCGATAGAACTTGAGGGAATATTTGTTCTACCTTTAGCTCCTCGTTGGGTTCGACACTCTTATTTATCGAAAAAGTCTACAAACAATCCCCTATACTTGTGGGTTATCAGACAACCGAGTGATATATGCTTGCTCAGTCTCACCTCGCCCGCCTTACACCTCACGATCCATTTGTACTCATGTGGACATGACACACTCCAAGAAGCTATGTGATATAGATGGTTGCAACACTGGGAAGAGCACCTATCAACTTGATATTTTCAGTGAGAGTTCACTCTAATAATTGACTACTATGCAATCGAAGGGTGCAAACAAAAAAGGAAAAACATCTTAGGCAATTCAGAATAGCATGATGTGATATAGCCCTTGGCACCGGGAACTTCTTCATGATCCTCTGTGATTTTCATTAAAATACTCCGGGGTAATGTTGTAGTCACCATCATGTTCTCCTGCGCCTGGGGAAGCTCTAGGTCCTCCATGTAACCTGTAGGCTATCTCTACATCTATTACATTAAGGTGGCAATCTCGTGTCTCAAGCCATCATGCCGTGATGTGCAGGCCACTTATAACCATCTCATACATAAACTCATTATCATGATGAAGGCTATACCAGATCACATGCAATCCTGCAAAACCAAGTTAGACGTCATCTAATCGATTTGGAAAATTTTAATTACGTGGTTTTTAGGGTGTCCGGATAACACTAGCTACCTATGTCCACCATTAAAGCGATAATCCTTGTTGCTAGATTAACTTTCGGGGTGTGTGAGGGAAGAGGCTTCATTAAAAATTTCTAGCCCCACATTAAACTTCGTCAATATGCATGACCCCCCTACAAGACCGTTCATATTCATTGCCCTCTTGTGTTTGCGATGGTTCACTATTCTTGACTCTCATGAAACCCAAAGAACTGTTAGGAGATTGTCGACTGCCACAGCCTATCGATTGTTAGAACTTTGTACAAAGCTACATCATGCCGTCAATGAAATAAAACGAAGCAACACTCGAGGGAAGCATAGCAAGAACATCAAACCCTCACCTCCACATGTGATCTAGATCGCAACACGTGCCTACTCATAGAACTGTTCTAATACCACTATTGGGAAACATAGTAGAAAACAAAAAAATCGCCCTACGATCAACCAGGAACACTATGAAGATACATTAACAGTTAGGATCAGATCATTACCAACTCCGAGTTGCAGCGAAAGAAGACGAGTTTGTGTAGATTGTTGATGAAGTCCCTCAAACATTAGATGAATGATCCCGCGAACCGCCCACGAACAGTCCCTCGAACCTAAGACCGAAAGAACAGCCTCTCTAGGAGTTGCAAGCATACGGTCTTCACGATCCGGTAGTGCTTCACCGTCGAGAACTAATCATCGCCGGAGAATTAGAGGGAGTAGATTAGGACCACACTGGGCTTCTAACTATGAGGATTAGAGGGTCTAGGTCTAGCTCTGATTGATCAACTAGGGCCACCTAGCTAGAACTAGAACTAGAGAAGGCTTCAAAACTTGTGTGTTCAAATGTTGTCACTACCTCAAGTATATAGGCGGAGGGGAAGGAGGCACCACACAAGGGGGGAAAGTCCCCCCCCCCCCCCGGCCGGCCATGAGGCGGGGGGAAACCCCCTCAAATTCGGACTCCCCCTTACTTCCACAAGGAGGGAAGGGGCGCCACCTCCACTTGGGGCACTAGTGCAGCCGCGTGCTATACCAACGGTTTTTAACCCCTTTCCGTGACATAGTCTTAAACCGTCGCCTTGCATGTGTGGGCAATAAGGGGGCCTATCCCACACTACCCGGAAAATCCGTCGGCGATGCCTGCACCCGGTCACACACGATGGGCCAAAATATATCGTTTGCAATTGGAAGGGCCATCACAAACAGACATATTAGGGAAGTCGTGTGAGATGAGCTTAGCATCCCACACAGGGAATCCCAAAGGTACGTATCCGTTCATATTGTAGATCACACACAATTTTCTGCATAACATCGTTTGTGATAGGGCTGGTCATCACACACGATAGTTATAATTTTGTCGTTTGCGTTATTCAAAATATCACTCATGGTGCCTAGAAGAAACTGTTTGGCATTGGGCTGCCCATCACACACACTTGCTATGTGAAAACGTCTGTGATTGGTGTCCTAACGCACATAGTTGTCGATCGGAATTCATGTGTGATTGCTCATCGGTCCAACACGCCAACTTTCTAGAAACCGTGAGGGTTTGTTGAGGTCATCGCCCACGGTGTAGTCTTAGAAACCGTCTGCAATAGGAACCCCAATAATCAGCCTAATTGCTATATTATTTATAATCCATTTAGTAATCAAATTAACATTTCAAGCATAGAATATATTTCTTATTCGTAGTATGGCAACCAGGATTTCATAATTGAATTACTTCAGGGTACACCATCATATAGGCATATGCTTCCTGGCTACCCAATTGCACAACAGGACAAAGTTTCAAATGCAACATCTAAAATCTTTGGAAATTAAGTATCATCATAGAAGGTAAATAGACAGATGAGTCTCATTTAGAAAACTGTTGAAGGGGAAGGCGAATATTGAGCCTTCAATGATGTTGAAGGTCCTCGCAACTTTAGGCCAGTGCATGTGGATGATTGCCCGCCCATCCTTCGTCCTCTTGAGGAAGACTTCAAGATTATACCGTGGGTGTTGTATGAATAACTTCCTCACCTCTTGATCATACAGGTGGTTTGAGACGTAATCATCGATGAACTGCCTTGAAAAGGACTGAAAACAAACATACGGATAAATATCTTTTCCAAAATTTGAAATGGCGCAAAGGTAAAAGGACAAGGTGAAAGAGATGGTACCATCCTATAGTTCACTGATGTTTTCTTCATTGTGCAGAAAAACATCTTGTTGTTTTTTGTAGCTAGTTTCTTTATCTTAACAATCTTTCTGAGTTTCTTGATTTGACTGATATTCAAGGACACCTCAGTTCCCCACATGCAAAAAGGGTCGAACAGCGGGTCTAAACCTCTTACAGCAGGACCTACATGTGCAAGAACAAATTATTAAGAACAATAATATTACAATGGTTCCTGCAATTGCACAATAATGTGCTATTAGCCAAACGACCATGGATGTGCAAACCTCGATGGTAAACTTCAGTGTCCCCCATTGTTTCCATTGCAACATATTTAAGATAGATATTGATCAGGTTATAAGTGATATTTGGCATACTATCAGTGAAATATGTTAATGAACTATAAACACATTGCAGATCGAACAGATTAATTCGAGCCACATGGAACAGCCAGTTATCTAAACCAAGCGTGCTAAGAACTAGAAAATATAGCAATTATGTATGTTTCACATGTATTTAGTAAACAAGCACACACGAGAATATCAACCACTACGCTATTGCTCCCCGGCAACGGCGCCAGAAAAAGGTCTTGATAACCCACAAGTGTAGGGGATCGTTTGTAGCCTTTTTCGATAAGTAAGAGTGTCGAACCCAACGAGGAGCTAAAGGTATAATTAATACTCTCTCAAGTTCTATCGACCACCGATACAACTCTACGCACGCTAACGCTTACTTTACCTAGAACAAGTATGAAACTAGTTTGCGGGAATAAAACTACAAGTACTTTGTAGGTGTAAAGATAGTTTTGCAAGATAATAAAGAACGTGGAAATAAAAGTTGGGTACCGTTTTAATTAAAGAACAATAAAGTAAATATAGCGAGTGTGAAAAAGTGGTGATAGGATTTGCGAGATTGTCCTAGGCCATCGATAACTAGATTGGTAATCATTATTGCAGTTTTATATGAGGGAGAGGCATGAGCTAACATACTTTCCACGTTGGGGAACGTTTCATGGGAAACAAAAAAATTCCTACGCACATGCAAGATCTATCCATGGTGATGAGCATCTACGAGAGAGAGAGTGGATCTACATACCCTTGTAGATCGCTAAGCGGAAGCGTTAAGAAACGCGGTTGATGTAGTCGAACGTCTTCGCGATCCAATCACGATCCGTCCCGATCTAGTGCCGAACGGATGGCACCTCCGTGTTCAGCACACGTATAGCTCGATGACGATCTCTGCCTTCTTGATCCAGAAAGAGGGGGCGGAGAGGTAGATGAGTTCTCCGGCAACACGACGGCGTGGTGGCGGTGGTGGCGGTGCTATCCCTGCAGGGCTACGCCTAGCGCTACCGAAAGCGCGAACGGAGGAGAAAACGATCTGGGGAGAGAGAGGGGCGCCAAGGGCTTCGTCTGTGCTCTTGGGGCGCCCCCTCCCCTCTATATATAGGTGGACAGGCGTGGAGATCAGCCCCTCCAAGCCCTAGGGCGCAGCCAAGGGGGAGGAGTTGGACTCCTAATCCAATTCCCTCCCTTTCCATAAACAGGTGGACTTTCCACCTCTCCCAAGCCACATGCGCCTTGAGGGACTTGTGCGCCTGGCCCAATAAGGCCAGGGCGCCTCCCCTCAGCACATGCAAACCCTTGGGACGTGGTGGAACCCTTGGTGGACATCCGGACTCCTCTGGAAGTTTCCGGAACCTTCTTGAAGCTTCCCGGTACAATATCGGAAAAACCCGAAACTTTTCCGGTCGCCAAAATATGACTTCCCATATATAAATCTTTATCTCCGGACCATTCCGGAGCTCCTCGTGACATCCGGGATCTCATCCGGGACTCCGAACAACCTTCGGCCACCAACATACATAACTCGATAATACCGAAACGTCACCGAACGTTAAGTGTGCAGACCCTGCGGGTTCGAGAACTATGTAGACATGACCGAGACACCTCTACGGTCAATAACCAATAGCGGGACCTGGATGCCCATATTGGTTCCTACATATTCTACGAAGATCTTTATCGGTTGAACCTCTATGTCAAGGATTCAGTTAATCCCGTACGATGTTCCCTTTATTCATCGGTATGTTACTTGCCCGAGATTTGATCGTCGGTATCTCCATACCTAGTTCAATCTCGTTACTGGCAAGTCTCTTTACTCGTTCCATAATACAAGATCCCGTGGCTAACACTTTAGTCACTTTGCTTGCAAGGCTCATTGTGATGTTGTATTACCGAGTGGGACCTGAGATACCTTTCCGTCACACGGAGCAACAAATCCCAATCTCGATCCATACCAACTCAACAGACACCCTCGGAGATACCTGTAGAGCATCTTTATAGTCACCCAGTTACATTGCGACGTTTGATACACACAAGGTACTCCTCCGGTGTCAGTGAGTTGCATGATCTCATGGTCATACGAACAGATACTTTGACATGCAGAAAACAATAGCAATAAACTGACACAATCATATGCTACGTTCATAGTTTGGGTCTTGTCCATCACATCATTCTCCTAATGATGTGATCCCGTTATCAGATGACAACTCATTGTCTATGGTCAGGAAACCTTGACCATCTCTGATCAACGAGCTAGTCTAGTAGAGGCTTACTAGGGACACAGTGTTGTCTATGCATCCACACATGTATCTGAGTTTCCGATCAATACAATTGTAGCATGGATAATAAACGATTATCATGAACAAGGAAATATGATAATAACCATTTTATTATTGCCTCTAGGGCATATTTCCAACAATCTCCCATTTGCATTAGAGTCAATAATCTAGCTCACATCGCTATGTGATTTACATTGTTATGAATCTAACACCCAATGAGTTGTGGGGTTCGATCATGTTTTGCATGCGAGAGAGGTTTTAGTCAATAGTCTGCAACATTCAGATCCGTGTGTTCTTTGCAAATCTATATGTCATATTCTAGATGCTGCTACCACGCTCCACTTGGAGCTATTCCAAATGGCTGCTCCACTATACGTATCCGGATTACTTACTAAGAGTCATCCGGATTGGTGTCAAAGCTTGCATCGACGTAACTCTTTACGACGAACTCTTCATCACCTCCATAATCGAGAAACATTTCCTTAGTCCTCTAGTTACTAAGGATAATTTTGACCGCTGTCCAGTGATCCACTCCTAGATCACTCTTGTACCCCTTTGACAGACTCATGGCAAGGCACACACCAGGTGCGGTACACAGCATGGCATACTATACAAAGCCTATGGATAAGGCACAGGGGACGACCTTCGTCCTTTCTCTTTCTTCTGCCGTGGTCGAGCTTTGAGTCTCACTCAACTCCACACCTTACAAATCAGGCAATAATTCTTTCTTTGACTGATCCATTTTGAACTCTTTCAAAATCTTGTCAAGGTATGTACTTATTGAAAGTCTTATCAGACGTCTTGATCTATCTCTATAGATCTTGATGCCCAATGTTTTAAGTAGCTTTATCCAGGTCTTCCTTTGAAAAACTCCTTTCAAACAACCCTTTATGCTTTCCAAAAATTCTACATTATTTCCGATTGACAATATGTCAACCACATATACTTATCAGAAATTCCGTAGTGCTCCCACTCACTTTCTTGTAAATACAAGTTTCTTATAAACTTTGTATAAACACAAAAGCTTTGATCACCTCATCAAAGCGTATATTCCAACTCCGAGATGCTTGCTCCAGTCCATAGAAGGATCGCTGGAGCTTGCATACATTTTAGCATCCTTAGGACTAACAAAACCTTCCGGTTGTATCACATACAACCTTTCCTCAAGGAAACCGTTAAGGAAACGATGTTTTGACATCCATCTGCCAGATTTCATAATCGAAAAATGCAGCAACTGCTAACATAATTCCAACAGACTTTAGCATCGTTACGGGTGAGAAAGTCTCATCGTAGTCAACTCCTTGAACTTTTCAGAAAACTTCTTTGTGACAAGTCGAGCTTTATAAATGGTGACATTTACCATCAGTGTTCGTCTTCTTCTAAAAAGTCCATTTGTACTCAACGGCCTGCCGTTTAACGGGCAAGTCTACCAAAGTCCATACTTGGTTTTCATACATGGATCCTTTCTCGGATTTCATGGCTCCTAGCCATTTGTTGGAATCCGGGCCCACCATCACTTCTTCATAGCTCGTAGGTTCACTGTCGTCTAACAACATGACCTCCAAGACAGGATTGATGTACCACTCAGGGGCGGTACGAGTCCCTGTCGACCTACGAGGTTTGGTAGTAACTTGATCCGAAGCTTCATGATCATCATCATTTGCTTCCTCTTCACTTGGTGTAGACGTCGTAGAAACATCTTTATGCGTTGTGCTACTATCCAACTGAAGTGACCATTCAACAACCGCATCAAGTTCTACTTTCCTCCCACTCAATTCTTTCGAGAGAAACTCTTTCTCGAGAAAGGACCCGTTTTTAGCAACAAACACTTTGCCCTTGGATCTGAGATAGAAGGTATACCCAACTGTTATGTTAGGATATTCTATGAAGATGCATTTGTCCGCTTTGGGTTCGAGCTCATCAGGTTGAAACCTTTTTCACATAAGCGTCGCACCCCAAACATTAAGAAATGACAGCTTAGGTTTCTGCCAAACCAAAATTCATACGGTGTCATCTCAATGGACTTAGATGGTGCCCTATTTAAAGTGAATGTAGTTGTCTCTAATGCATAATCCCATAACGATAGTGGCAAATCGATAAGAGACATCATAGTGCGCACCATATCCAATAGAGCACGACTACGACGTTTGGACATACCATCACACTATGGTGTTCCAGGTGGCGTGAGTTGTGAAATAACTTCCACATTGTCTTAAGTTGTATACCAAACTCGTAACTCAGATATTTACCTCCACGATCATATCATAGACATTTTATCTTCTTGTCACGATGATCTCAAACTTCACTCTAAATTTGTTTGAACTTTTCAAACGTTTCAGACTTGTGTTTCATTAAGTAAATATTCCCATATCTACTCAAATCATCAGTGAAGGTAAGAAAATAGCGATATACACCGCACGCGTCAACACTCATTGGATCGCTACATCAACATGTATCATTTCCAATAAGTCACTTGCCCGCTCCATCATATCAGAAAACTGGGTCTTAGTCATCTTGCCCAAGAGGCATGGTCCGCATGTCTCAACCGATTCAAAATCGAGTGAGTCAAAAGATCCATCGGCATGGAGTTTCTTCATGCGCTTTACACCAATATGACCTTGGCGGCAGTGCCACAAGTATGTGGTACTATCATTATTAACTTTGCATCTTTTGGCATCAATGAATATGTGTATTACTACGATCAAGATTCAATGAACCATTCACATTGGGTGCATGACCATTGAAGGTATTATTCATGTAAATAGAATAACCATTATTCTCTAACTTAAATGAATAACCGTATTGCAATAAACATGATCTAATCACGTTTATGCTCAACGCAAACACCAAATAACACTTATTTAGGTTCATCACTAACCCGAAGGTAGAGAGAGCGTGCGATGGTGATCACATCAACCTTGGAAACACTTCCAACACACGTCATCACCTCGCCCTTAGCTAGTCTCCGTTTATTCCGTAGCTTTTATTTCGAGTTACCTACATTTCGCAACTGAACCGGTATCTAATACCCAGGTGCTACTAGGAGTACTAGCAAGGTACACATGAATAATACGTATATCAAATATACTTCCGTTGACGTTGCCAGCCTACTTATCTACCAAGTATCTAGGGTTGTTCCGCTTCAGCGACCGCTCTCCTCATAATAGAAGCACTTAGTCTCGGGTTTGGGTTCAACCTTGGGTTTCTTCACTGGAGCAGCAACTGGCTTGCCATCCATGAAGTTTCCCTCCTTACCCTTGCCCTTCTCAAAACTAGTGGTTTTACTAACCATCAACAATTGATGCTCCTTCTTGATTTCTACCTTCGCGGCATCAAACATCGCGAATAGCTCAGGGATCATCTCCATCCCTGGCATTTTATAGTTCATCATGAAGCTCTAGTAGCTTAGTGGCAGTGACTTGGAGAACTATATCAATCACTATCTTATTTGGAAGATCAACTCCCACTCAATTCAAGCGATTGTAGCACCCAGACAATCTGAGCACATGCTCACCGATTGCGCTATTCTCCTTCATCTTGCTTGCAGGCAAAGAATCTTGTTGGAGGTCTCATACCTCTCAACACGGGGACGAGCCTGAGATCCCAATTTCAGCTCTTAGAACATCTCATATGTTCCGTGACGTTCAAAATGTTTTGGAGCCTCAATTCTAAGCCGTAATGCATGACGCACTGAACTATCAAGTAGTCATCAGAACGTGCCTGACAGATGTTCACAACATCTATAGACGACGCTTGAGGGGGTGGCGCACCGAGTGGTGCATTAAGGACATAAGCCTTCTGTGCAGCAATGAGGACAATCCTCAGATCACGGACCCAGTCCGCATTATTGCTACCATCATCTTTCAATTCAATTTTCTCTAGGAACGTATAAAAACAGGGGAGCTACAGCGCGAGCTATTGATCTACAACATAATTTGCAAAGTCACTTTGACTATGTTCACGATAATGAGTTCAATTAATCATATTACTTAAGAACTCCCACTCAAATCAACATCCCTCAGGTTGTCTAAGTGTGACATGATCCAAATCCACAAACCCAAGTCCGATCATCACGTGAGATGAGGTGGTTTCAATGGTGAACATCTCCATGTTGAACATATCTACTATATGACTCATGTGCGACCTTTTGGTCTCTTGTGTTCCGAGGCCATGTCTGTACATGCTAGGCTCGTCAAGTTTAACCCGAGTGTTCCGCATGTGCAACACTGGCTTGCACCCGTTGTATGTGAACGTAGAGTCTATCACACCCGATCATCACATGGTGTCTCGAAACGACGAACTTTCGCAACGGTGCACACTCGGGGAGAACACAATTTTATCTTGAAATTTTAGTGAGGGATCACCTTATAATGCTACCGTCGTCCTAAGCAAAATAAGATGCATAAAAGGATTAATATCACATGCAAATCATAAGTGACATGATATGGCCATGAACTTGTGCTTTGTATCTCCATCTTCAAAGCACCGGCATGATCTCCATCGTCACTAGCATGACACCATGATCTCCATCATCTTGATCTCTGCCATGAGGTTGTCGCGCCAACTGTTGCTTCTACGACTATTGCTAACTCATAGCGATAAAGTAAAGCAAAACGGCGAAAATAAATTAAAGACAACCCTATGGCTCCTGCCGGTTGCCGTACTCATCGACATGCAAGTCGTGATATTCTATACAATACAAGATCATCTCATACATCACATATATCTCATCATGTAATTGGCCATATCACATCACAACATACCCTGCAAAAACAAGTTAGACATCCTCTAATTGTTGTTGCATGTTTTACGTGGCTGCTACGGGTATCTAGCAAGAACGATTCTTACCTACGCAAAAACCACAACGCTGATACACAAATTGCTATTCAACCTTCTCAAGGACCACCTTTGTCGAATCCGATCCAACTAAAGTAGGAGAGACAGACACCCGCCAGCCATCTTTATGCAACGAAGTTACATGTCAGTTGATGGAACCGGTCTCTCGTAAGCGTACGAGTAAGGTTGGTCCGGGCCGCTTCATCCCACAATACCGCCGAATCAGGAAAAGACCAAGGGAGGAAGCAATCTGAATATCAACGCCCACAAACTCCTTTGTGTTCTACTCGTGATCTCCTCTACACATAGACCTAGCTCTGATACCACTGTTGGGGAACGTTGCATGGGAAACAAAAAATTTCCTACGCACACGCAAGATCTATCCATGGTGATGAGCATCTACGAGAGGGAGAGTGGATCTACATACCCTTGTAGATCGCTAAGCAGAAGCGTTAAGAAACGCGGTTGATGTAGTCGAACGTCTTCGCGATCCAAATCGCTAGCCGTCCCGCGATCCAATCACGATCCATCCCGATCTAGCGCCGAACGGACGGCACCTCCGCGTTCAGCACACGTACAGCTCGATGATGATCTCCGCCTTCTTGATCCAGCAAGAGGGGGCAGAGAGGTAGATGAGTTCTCTGGAAACACGATGGCGTGGTGGCGGTGCTATCCCTGCAGGGCTACGCTTAGCGCTACCGAAACCGCGAACGGAGGAGAAAACGATCTAGGGAGAGAGAGGGGCGCCAAGGGCTTCGTGTGTGCTCTTGGGGCGCCCCCTCCCCTCGATATATAGGTGGAGGGGCGTGGAGATCAGACCCTCCAAGCCCTAGGGCGCAGCCAAGGGGGAGGAGTTGGACTCCTAGTCCAATTCCCTCCCTTTCCATAAACAGGTGGACTTTCCACCTCTCCCAAGCCACATGGGCCTTGAGGGACTTGTGCGCCTGGACCAATAAGGTCAGGGCGCCTCCCCTCAACACATGCAAACCATTGGGACGTGGTGGAACCCTTTGTGGACTTCCGGACTCCTCCGGAAGTTTCCAGAACCTTCTAGAAGCTTCCCGGTACAATACCGGAAAAACCCGAAACTTTTCCGGTCGCCAAAATATGACTTACCATATATAAATCTTTACCTCCGGACCATTCCGGAGCTCCTCGTGACGTCTGGGATCTCATCCGGGACTCCGAACAACCTTCGTTCACCAACATACATAACTCAATAATACTGAAACGTCACCGAACGTTAAGTGTGCAGACCCTGCGGGTTCGAGAACTATGTAGACATGACCGAGACACCTCTACGGTCAATAACCAATAGCGGGACCTGGATGCCCATATTGGTTCCTACATATTCTACGAAGATCTTTATCGGTTGAACCTCTATGTCAAGGATTCAGTTAATCCCGTACGTTGTTCCCTTTGTTCATCGGTATGTTACTTGCCCGAGATTTGATCGTCGGTATCTCCATACCTAGTTCAATCTCGTTACTGGCAAGTCTCTTTCCTCGTTCCATAATACAAGATCCCGTGGCTAACACTTTAGTCACTTTGCTTGCAAGGCTCATTGTGATGTTGTATTACCGAGTGGGCCTTGAGATACCTCTCCGTCACACGGAGCAACAAATCCCAGTCTCAATCCATACCAACTCAATAGACACCCTCAGAGATACCTGTAGCGCATCTTTATAGTCACCCAGTTACGTTGCGACATTTGATACACACAAGGTACTCCTCCGGTGTCAGTGAGTTGCATGATCTCATGGTCATGCGAACAGATACTTTGACATGCAGAAAACAATAGCAATAAACTGACACGATCATATGCTACGTTCATAGTTTTGGTCTTGTCCATCACATCATTCTCCTAATGATGTGATCCCGTTATCAGATGACAACTCATTGTCTATGGTCAGGAAACCTTGACCATCTCTGATCAACGAGCTAGTCTAGTAGAGGCTTACTAGGGACACAGTGTTGTCTATGTATCCACACATGTATCTGAGTTTCCGATCAATACAATTCTAGCATGGATGATAAACGATTATCATGAACAAGGAAATATGATAATAACCATTTTATTATTGCCTCTAGGGCATATTTCCAACATTCCGTACTTGGATCATATGCACTTATGATTGGAACTCTAGCAAGCATCCGCAACTACTAAAGATCATTAAAGTAAAACCCAACCATAGCATTAAACATCAAGTCCCCTTTACTCCCATACGTAAACAACCCCCTTACTCGGGTGTAAGCTTCTGTCACTCTAGCCACCCACTATAAGCGAATCATGAATATATTGCAACACCCTCCAACGTGAATCTTTCATATATGCGCCTCACGGAAAGCACTTTAGGACAGCACCAAAATAAACCACGCAACTCAAACCAATCAAGATGATCAATCAACCCATAGGACAAAAGGGAACTACTCAAACATCATAGGATAGCCACACATCATTGGATAATAATATATAGCATTAAGCACCATGTTCAAGTAGGGGGTACAGCGGGATGCGGGAGAGTGGACCGATGTAGATAGATGAGGGAAGGTGATGGTGGTGGTGATGACGGTAGCGAAGTTGTTGGTGTAGATCACCGTCATGATGGATGCCCCGGCAGCGCTCCGGCGCCACCGGGAGAAAGGGGGAGAGAGACCCCCTCCTTCTTCTTCCTTGGCCTCCTCCCTAGGTGGGAGGAGGGTTTCCCCTCTGGTCCAGGGCCGCCATGGCTCCCGGAGGGCGAGAGCCCCTTCGAGATTGGATCTCTCCCTCTCTCTGTTTCTCTCCTGTTTTCATGACTGTTTTCGAAGCCCTTCACCGTTTCTTAATTATCCGGAGATCCGTAACTCCGATCGGGCTGAAATTTTGAGGGGATTTTTATCGCGAAAATATATTTCTTGTGCCAGAAGGAGAGCCGCAACCGACCTAAGGGCTGGCCACAAGCCATCTAGCCGCCCCACAGGGGGGCACGACCGGTTGGCTTGTGGGGCCCTCGGGCATCGTCTTGTGTTGATTCCGACTCTCAAAATTCACATAAATTCCAAAAAAATTCTCCGTAAATTTTTATTGTGTTTGGACTTCGTTTGATATGGAATTTTTGCGAAACAAAAACACACACAAAAAACAGGAACTGGCACTCGGTAAGTAAGTTAGTCCCAAAAAATATTATAAAATGTTGCCAAAAGTATATGAAAGTTGTAGAATATTGGCATGAAACAATCGAAAATTATAGATATGACGGAGACGTACCAGCATCCCCAAGCTTAATTCTTGCTCGTCCTCGAGTTGGTAAATGATAAAAAGATAATTTTTTGATGTGGAATGCTACCTAACATAATCTTGAACAAATGTCTAATCATGGCATGAATATTAAGATACAAGTGATTCAAGGCAACAGTCTGACAGAAAGACATCCATACTCAGGTTTACTAGCAACAATCATGTCCTTTCAAAATAGCAATGCCAAAGAATGTTATCCTTACAAAATCATATAGCCTGTCATGCTTGGTCTTCCTAGCATAACGTATAAATCATGAGCACCCCAGTGTCAAACCAAGCAATTGGATCGTACTTTTTCAATGTGCATCAACTTTTTATTCTTCACGCAATACATGAGCATGAACCATGGACATAGCATAAGGGTGGAATAGAATATGGTGGTAGATATCAAAAGGGTTGAAAGTGGAGAAGAAAGTCTCGCATCAACTTGGCGTATCAACGGGCTATGGAGATGCCCATCAATAGATATCAATGCGAGGAGTAGGGATTGCCATGCAACGGATGCACTAGAGCTATAAGTGTATGAAAGATCGACTGAAGCTAAGTGGGTGTGCATCCAACTTGCTTGCTCATGAAGACCTCGGGCATTTGAGGATGCCCGTCAACGGAATATACAAGCCAAGTTCTATAATGAAAAATTCCCACTAGCATATGGAAGTGAGAAAAACAAGAGACTCTGTGTATATGAAGAACATGGTGCCACTTCGAGGCACAAGTGTGTTAAAGGATAGTAGCAAAGTCCCTTCTCTCTTTTTCTCTCATTTTTTTCATGGTGGGCTTTTCTCTTTTTTTTACCTCCCCCATTCATCATTTTTTATGGTGGGCTCATTTGGCCTCCCCCATTTTTATTTTATTTTTCGTCCGGAGTCTCATCCCGACTTGTGGGGGAATAATAGCATCCATCATCCTTTCCTCACTGGGACAATACTCTAATAATGATGATCATCACACTTTTATTTACTTACAACTCAATATGAAAAACTAATAGGACGATATGACTCTATATGAATGTCTGTGGCAGTGTACTAGGATGTGTAGTGATCTAGCGTAGCAAAAGATATCAAAAAACGGACAAGCCATGTAAATATCATGCTATCTATCTTACGATCATGCAAAGCAATATGACAATGGAACTACAAGTCATATGAAGTGACGGTGGAAGTTGCATGGAAATATATCTCGGAATGGCTATGGAAATGCCATGATAGATAGGTATGGTGGCTGTTTTGAGGAAGATATAATGAGGCTTATGTGCAACAGAGCGTATCATGTCACGAGATTTGGATGCACCGGCGAAAGTTGCACCGATCCTCGAGGTGAGAATGGGCAACACACGGTACCGAAGAGGCTAGCAAAATATGAATAGGTGAGATTGCGTATGTCCATGGATTCACATTAGTCATAAAGAACTCATATACTTATTGCAAAGTTTTATAAGTTTTATCACAAATCAAAGTACTACCCACATGCTCCTAGGGAGGAGGTTGGGAGGAGTTAACCATCGCGCGCCCCCGATTCAACAGCACAAAGGATTTCAATCAAGGATAAATTATGCTCCAATCTTCATCGCATAACTAGAGACTATACGTGCATGCTTCGGGAATCACAAACCTTAACATCAATATTCTTACTAATACACAATCATCTACTAGTGCACCCACATATTACTATCTTAATGTTGCAAAACTATTGCAGGGAATCAAACATATCATATTCAGTGATCTACAAGTTTTATGTAGGATTTTATGACTAACCATGTAAATGACCAATTCCTGTTGACTCTCTAAATAGGTATAAGTGAGGCACGAGAGTTTAATTCGTTCTACAAAAGACCTGGACATTCTCTAATAAATATAAGTGAAGCAAAAGAGCATTCTACAAATAACGGTTTTCTATATGTAGAGAAACAGGCATCCAACTTGAAATGATATAAGTGAGGCACATGAAGCATTCTATAAGGCCATACTCAAAAGATATAAGTGAAGTGCAAAGAGCATTCTATAAATCAACCATGGACTTTCTCGTACCATCATGGTGCATTTATAAAAAGGAAAATAAAAGGCACATGACGCTCCAAGAATTTACGCATATCATGTGAAGAAAACAAAAACCGAAACATACCGATAGTTGTTGAAGAAGAAAGATGGGATGCCTTCCAGGGCATCCCCAAGCTTAGATGATTGAGTCTCCTTGAATATTTACTTGGGGTGCCTTGGGCATCCCCAAGCTTGAGCTCTTGCCTCTCCTTATTCTTTGCATAGCAATACCTCCTCGATCTTCGAACACTTCATCCACACAAAACTTGACAAAACTTTTATTAGAAACGTTAGTGCATAATCATCAAATCTCATCATGTCCTGCCATAAAATTATTGCATAATTATAATCTAACATTACCCACTGTAATCTATCACAATTATATGTCTCCCAAGTCAATGAGGCTCAACAAGAATTCAAACATAAACACGCAAAGCAACTATAACAGCAATCTGTGAAAAACAGGACAATCTGTAAAGATCTGTTTGGTCACTATACTTATATAACTCAACAAATTATGAAAAATTAGGAAGTAATAAATAATTTGCATAACATTACTGTGTAAAACAATTAGAAACTTTTGACGTTCCAGTAAAATATGAAAAATCAAACACTACTGACAAAGTTTCTGTTTTTGCACAGCACATATCAAACAAGCAATTTAAACATCCTAAATGTAATTCTTGGCACATTATTTTTATAATACAATGGATTTATACAAGGGGATAATTATTTTTGTTGAAAAGTTTTTGTAATCAAGATTCACAAAGTTTCCATGGGCATGAACAAAGTTCAAGGCTAGCCCCCACTTCAACGGCGCTCATCTTTCTCACTTTCACCTTTCTTTTTGAAAAAGTTTTAGGTTCCCCACTTTATTTTTTGTTTTTAATTGTTTTAAAAGCACACAACAAAAATAAATGACTCTCTAAAACTTCCGGGTTGTCTCCCTGGCAGCGCTTTCTTTAAAGCCATTAAGCTAGGCATATAGTGCTCAAGTAATTGATCCACCCGGATCCCAAGGTATATCAAAGCCAATTTTAATTAACAATGATTTGTAATATAGTAGTGAGCACAAAGTTATATATATCATGTGACAACGAAGTCTAACTCTCTTCCTATGCATTGGCATGTCATACAAGAACAATTCATGCACATCAAGTAAAGGCCAATACATAGCATAAGTAGTTTCTTGAAATTTTATAGTATTGGAAACATAGAGAGGTGAAGATTTGGTTCCTCTCTCATAATAATTGCAAGTAGGAGCATCAAGCACATGCATATTATATCCATAAAAATCATCATGTGTAGGGGTAAAACGCAACCCATCAATATAATCCTTAATAAGTGCAAACTTCTCCAATATAGTGTAGTTAGGAGAACTCAAAAAGATAATAGGACTATCATGTGTGGGTGCAATAGCAACAACTTCATGCTTAATATAAGGAACAATATCAAGTTCATCTTCATCAGCATAATTCATATTGGTATCATGGCACAAGCATAGCAAGCATCAAGTTCATCAAAAAGGGATATTTCAAATGAATCCAAGGGATCATAGCAATCATCCTTCGGTATGTGCGAAGGGTAATTAAACAATGTATGATTTGAAGAGTTACTCTCATTAGAAGGTGGGCATGGGTAGCTAATCCGCTCTTCCTCCTTTTGTTCTTCGCTCTCCTCCTCATCTTCTTCATCTAATGAGCTCGCAGTTTCAGCAATTTCTTCTTCCATAGATTCATGCAAAATATTAGTCTCTTCCGAGGCAGCGGTCATTCTTTCAATAAATTCTTTAACATAAGCATTAGAAGCATAGTTTTCATAGCAATATTTGAGTATGGAAAAAATTTCAGACTTGTAAAGAGTAGCATCACACTTTTCAATCAAAGAAGTAATTTCATAAGCACCCTCAAAAGCAACAAATTCTTCAATTCGTTCAACATCATAATAACAATAGGCTTCCTTGGCATAACAAGATAATATTTCATTATCATTAAGCACACATTGGTAGGGAAGGTGTTTTTTAGTTTCTTCAAAACAACAAGTAAAATCATAAATTTCACATAGATTCCAAGCATAGCACACCCAACATTTTATTTGATGGTCTAAAATTCTCCCTTTTTGAGACAACCAGTGATGCACAAAATAAGCATGCTCATCTAAAGATTTTCCATCAACTAAGCTAGTTGGGGTTTCAACACGAGCACAAAGGGCTCGAAGATTATCCAAGTAATATTCTTCGATAGTACGGAACACTAGTGGTTCCTCAACTTTTGGAGCCGCAAGTACATCTAATTTTTTTGGTATTTTGCGTTTTCTACCCATATCTAAAGATAGAAAACAATTAATAACAGAAAATAAAACAACTAATAACATGAAATAAAAATTACTTATTGATAAAGCAAACAAGCACACACGAGAATATCAACCACTACGCTATTGCTCCCCGGCAACGGTGCCAGAAAAAGGTATTGATAACCCACAAGTGTAGGGGATCGTTTGTAGCCTTTTTCGATAAGTAAGAGTGTCGAACCCAACGAGGAGGTAAAGGTAGAATTAATACTCTCTCAAGTTCTATCGACCACCGATACAACTCTACGCATGCTAACGCTTACTTTACCTAGAACAAGTATGAAACTAGTTTGCGGGAATAAAACTAGAAGTACTTTGTAGGTGTAAAGATAGTTTTGCAAGATAATAAAGAACGTGGAAATAAAAGTTAGGTGCTTTTTTAATTAAAGAACCATAAAGTAAATATAGCGAGTGTGGAAAAGTGGTGATAGGATTTGCGAGATTGTCCTAGGCAATCGATAACTAGATCAGTAATCATTATTGCAGTTTTATATGAGGGAGAGGAATGAGCTTACATACTTTCCGTACCTGGATCATATGCACTTATGATTGGAACTCTAGCAAGCATGTGCAACTACTAAAGATCATTAAGGTAAAACCCAACCATAGCATTAAACATCAAATCCCCTTTACTCCCATACATAAACAACACCCTTCCTCGGGTGTAAGCTTCTGTCACTCTAGCCACCCACTATAAGCGAATCATGAACATATTGCAACACCCTCCAGCATGAATCTTTCATGTGTGCGCCTCACGGAAAGCACCTTAGGACAGCACCAAAATAAACCACGCAACTCAAACCAATCTAGATGATCAATCAACCCATAGGACAAAAGGGAACTACTCAAACATCATAGGATAGCCACACATCATTGGATAATAATATATAGCATTAAGCACCATGTTCAAGTAGGGGGTACAGCGGGATGTGGGAGAGTGGACCGCTATAGATAGATGAGGGAAGGTGATGGTGGTGGTGATGACGGCGGCGAGGTTGTTGGTGTAGATCGCCGTCACGATGGATGCCCCGGCGGCGCTCCAGCACCACAGGGAGAAAGGGGGAGAGAGCGACCCTCCTTCTTCTTCTTCCTTGGCCTCCTCCCTAGGTGGGAGGAGGGTTTCCCCTCTGGTCCATGGACGCCGTGGCTCCCGGAGGGCGGGAGCCCCTCCGAGATTGGATCTCTCTCTCTGTTTCTCTCCTGTTTTCGCGACTGTTTTCGGAGCCCTTCTCTGTTTCTTAAATATCCGGAGATCCGTAACTCCGATCGGGCTGAAATTTTGGGGGGATTTTTATCGCAAAAATATATTTCTTGCGCCAGAAGGAGAGCCTCAACCGACCTAAGGGCTCACCACAAGCCATCTGGCCGCGCCCTCGGGCATCGTCTTGCATTGATTCCGACTCTCAAAGTTCACATATATTCCAAAAAAAATCTCCGTAAATTTTTATCGTGTTTAGACTTTGTTTGTTATAAAATGTTGTGGGCACTCCGTAAATTTTTATTCCAACAAAAAACAGGAACTGGCAGTGGGCACTGGGTAAGTAAGTTAGTCCCAAACATATTATAAAATGTTGCCAAAAGTATATGAAAGTTGTAGAATATTGGCATGAAGCAATCAAAAATTATAGATACGACAGAGACGTATCAACAAGGCACACATATGCCGTGGTAAAAAAAATACCAACTTGGACATGTTTTGTCACAAGCCTCTTACAAACCGGAGCTTCTCACACAATAAGCTACGTGGTTCCGATAGGGAACATATGCATGCCACATCTGCGGGTGAAACGACATCCGATGCCTCTTCTCTCCTTGATTTTTTTCTAGAAAGAACATAAACCAATAGGTGTGTAGTGCAAAAATATGAAATTATTAAGGGTGCGTATGGCTTTTCTATACACTAATTGAGTTTATGTGCATTTAATGTACATAATTCAAATATGAACTACAGGCACAAGGTCTATGTTGGGCGGGGCCTTGTCATATAAAACACAAATATGATGTGGTATTTTTCGTGTCCACTTTGAGAGAAGGAGCAAGCATTATTAATAGCCAACAAAGGCATTTTGGAACAAAAATCTGTCACTTTACCATCGCAAACAGGCGTATTATTTATAATTCGTGGACGTTCTACTGACCATTTACGTGCTACCACGTGTCGCACTTTGTATTGGTAAGGAGGTAGCATGCGGACAGGTGTTTGAGTAGACGGGTGGCGTGCGAGCAGTGTCCTCCGCACGCTCATCGGGGAGGTGTGTCCTTTGCCAGTCATCAAAGACGTTTTAGACTGAATACTTGTATGCAGACCGAGGGCAATGGTTCCTTCCCTACTAAGCCAAGCGAAAATCTGGCGCAAAGGAATTTTTTCATTGCGTCATTGCAAACGGTTGCGAATGATGGCCCGTGTGCCCTTCCCAATGCTCCACCTTGTATTGTTGCTAAGGTTGCCATGTATGCAAAAAAATCTGATGTGGGAAGGTAATTAAGAGGAGAGATATGAGTTTGGTGACCACATGAAGAAACAATGCCAAGCACGTGAACCTTGGCAAAACACTTAAATGAAGGAAACTCACCAATGCATGCAAGAGTTTAGTTGCTAAATCATTAAATGAAGGGAGCTTAGCAACAATGCATTGTGGACTTGAGTTGCTAAGACATTTAATACACTAAGCACCCCATCTAAGCACCGGTCGATGCATTGGCAGCAACAGACAGGTAAGATTCGAATCTGTCATATTGGGTAAATTGTCATTTGTCAAATTGGAAACACTGACATTTGTCAAATTTTGCAGGAACAAAATCACTATTACAGTGCAATTTTGCAACTGAAATTCAGTAAACATAGATTTCATTCATAGAATAAACATTGGTCTTTGTACAAAATAGTTCAACTCGACAGCTGAATGGAACAAACTTTTCCCCATTTGTTGCCAACCACGTACTAAAATAACTAGTTCAACTATATATACTAGCTAATTTAAAGTAGGTGGGATAGTTCAACCATATCTATAGTTAGATGAACTGAACAAAATAGCCCCTAAATACTACTCTGGAGGGGCTTTGTGCCACTGCCAGCAGCCTTCTCCTCTGCCGAGCGCGTTCAGTAAGAGGCAGAGGAGGAGGAGCCTACCAACGAGCTGGAGGAGTCGAATTCGTTGCCTGCCGCTGCTGTCCTCTGCCGCTCCTGAGGCGCCTCCTCAAAGCGGCAGGACTCGGCGTAGATCTCCTCATTCCGCACAACAGCTGCGGCGTCTGCTGAGGCCACGACGGAGGTGAGCCTCTTTGCATGATCGACCTAGCACTCCTCCTCCTCATGTAGGAAGTTGATGTAGCGCGCTAGGCCGCTGACGCAAAAGCCGAGTGGTCGGGCTTCGGCGGCGGCCTCCTCCTCAGGCCTTCGGGCCGCGGTGGCGAAGCGGGTGATGGCCTCGGCGGCTGACCATGGGGTAGCTGCCAAGGCGGACGATGGTGTGATGGAGGCCAAGGAGGCCGCTGGTGGGGTGGCAAAAACAGCAGCCGACGATGGGGTTCAGCCACGACGGTCGCCGGCAGGAGCTGCCTTCGGATAAAGGTGGAGGAGCGTGTGGTGGGTGGCGTGCGCACACCCAACAAGGACGCCACATGCACTACATGCTTCCGGGTACTGCACCGCCGATGTGGTGCAGCCTTCCAGCTGGAGTTGCCCTCTGGCAGAGTGGCAGAGCGACGACGACGGACAGGTGCCATTGGCGATTGGGGGAGAAGCAAACTGGGGAAGCTACGGGCAGGGAGGGGATGAATGCGATGTGGAGACGCCGGCCATGAGGGTTTATATACCATGCGGCCAAGGCGAGCCAGACCGAAAGCTTGCGTGCGTTCCTGCACTGTTGCGTGGGAACGGGAAGCCCAAAAGAAATGCTACACGCTCCCGAAGCATTGGGTGTTTGGGGGATTTCGGCGAGCCGGGCGGGAAGCTTGCGCGGGAACCTGCGCTCTCCAGAAGCATGCACTAGAATCCTAGGGCGGCAACGCGGTGACAAGACGGGACGAAGGTGGGAGAAATGACAATTACACAAATGGTTAATAATAAAAAAACATTTGCGTTTTATTATAAAGCAAACCACCATCGCGAATTAATCTACGCATGAGGCGGTTGATGCGGCCGCGGCGCACTCTGCTCGCGTCCGTGCGCGCCCGCTCTGTCGGCGTGCCTCCACGCGTGAACGATCATGTACATTCGGAGCGCCATATGCATGTGGTTGTTCGCACCCGGCGCCACGATGAAGTTAAGTGATGTCTACTACGCAACTTTATTCTTGTAGACTTTGTTGGGCCTCCAAGCGTAGAGTTTTGTAGGACAGTAGCAATTTTCCCTCAAGTGGATGACCTAAGGATAATCAATCCATGGGAGGTGTAGGATGAAGATGGTCTCTCTCAAACAACCCTGCAATCAAATAAAAGAAATATCTTGTGTCCCCAACACACCCAATACAATGGCAAATTGTATAGGTGCACTAGTTCGGTGAAGACATGGTGATACAAGTGCAATATGGATGGTAGATATAGGTTTTTGTAATCTGAAAATATAAAAACAGCAAGTTAGCAAGTAACAAAAGTGAGCACAAACGGTATTGCAATGCTTGAAAACAAGGCCTAGGGTCTGTACTTTCGCTAGTGCAATCTCGCAACAATGCTAATATAATTGGATCACATAACCATCCCTCAACGTGCAACGAAGAATCACTCCAAATTCTTGTCTAGCGAAGAACATAAGAAGAAATTGTTTGTAGGGCACGAAACCACCTTAAAGTTATCCTTTCCGATCGATCTATTCAAGAGTTCGTACTAAGATAACATCAAGTTATCCTTTCCGTTCAATCTATTCAAGAGTTCGTACTAAAATAACACCATATGATACGCATCAACCAACTCTAATGTCACCTAGATACTCCAATGTCACCACAAGTATCCATGAGTTAATTATACGATACGCATCAAACAATTTCAGATTCATAATACTCAATCCAACACAAAGAACCTCAAAGAGTGCCCCAAGATTTCTATCGGAGAACGTAGGACAAGAACATGTATCAACCCCTATGCATAGATTACCCCAATGTCACCGCCGGAATCCGCAAGTTGAGTACCAAAACATATATCAAGTGAATCAACAGGACACCCCATTGTCACTACGGGTATCCATATGCAAGACATATATCAAGTGTTCTCAAATCCAATATTCAATCCAACATAATGATATCTCAAAGGGAAAGATTCAATTCATCACAACATGATATCAAGGGAATAACATCATATGATCCGACTATATTAACAAAGCCCGTGATACATCAAGATCATGACATCTCAAGAACACGAGAGAGAGAGAGATTGAACACATAGCTACTGGTACATACCCTCATCCCCAAGGCTGGACTACTCCCTCCTCGTCATGGCCTCCGCCGGGATGATGAAGATGGCCACCGAAGATGGATTCCCCTCTCCGGCAGGGTACTGGAACGTCTCCAGATTGGTTTTTCATCGATACAGAGAGTTGCGGCAGCGGAGCGGAGAGTCTAGGGTTATTTCTGATGGTTTCTATATTTATAGGATTTTTGGGCGTCGGTTTCACGCCAAGATGGGCCACGAGGAGGGCACGATACACCAGGGCACGCCGGGGGGGGCTGGCGCGCCCTGGTGGGTTGTGCCCACCTCGTGGCTCTTCTGGCTCTCCCACGAAGCGTCTAGTGCCTCTTTTGTTCCAAAAAAATTGTCAAAAAGTTTCGAGCGATTCCGAGAACTTCCATTTTCTGCACAAAAACAACACCACGGTAGTTCTGCTGAAACAGCGTCAGTCCGGGTTACTTCTAAATAAATCATATAAAGTGCATCAAAACCATATAAAAGTATTGTAAACATAGGTGAATATGGCATGAATACTTCATAAATTATCGATACGTTGGAGTAGTATCAGCATCCCCAAGCTTAATTCTTATTCGTCCTCGAGTAGGTAAATGATAAAAGAACTAATTTATGAAGTGTGAATGCTAGCATAGTGCATAAGTTTGATCAATGATAATTTCAACCACTTTTCCTAGCATCATAATAGCAACTCTTTCTCATAAAACTCATCATGATAAAGTAGCAACCAATTCACATGTTATGGTTCAAACAATGAATTCTCTTGAAACTTAACAACCTATGTTCTTAGTCACCAAACAATTCCAATTCTACTTATTCTCAACAAAGTCTAAGTAAGAGCTCCACATACTCAATCATCATATAGTCTTCTATGATTGCTAGTACTCAAAGCATATTTTTAGAACAAATGGCATCCATCGAACACAGAGAAAGATAGGGGCTTAATGTTTCGCCTCCCAACTCATTTATCATAGAGATAATTGTCAACAATAATAAGTCATGATCAAATATATTTGACTGGCCATATGTGCATAGATCTTTCCCCACCACATGATGCTTGCCAACTAGAGAATAATTGAGGTTGAAATGAAATGCATACTATTGACTCTTGCATAAAAGTAAATACTGAAAGGTAAAAGATAGGCCCTTCGCAGAGGGAAGCACAGATTTGCAGAGGTGCCAGAGCTCAAAGCTTAAATCAGAAATAAATATAATTTTGGGAGGTGCACCCTTCCTGTCAACGTTACGACCGAGAGTTATCAATATCTTCCATGTTAAACACATTAGCGGCGGTTCCCAAGCGGTAAAAGTAAAGGTTTACTCCCCCTCCACCAACAAACACACTCCACAGCTAGTCGTATCCACGGGTACCGTCCATACCAACAACATTCCTAGGGGAGTTTTGTTTAATTATTTGCATTTTTTTCGGGACTGGGAATCCCTATTACCTCCCCTCTCGTGCAAGGACGAGTGAATAAACACTCATCATGAGAATAACCCGCTTAACATGGAAGATACTGACCGCCCCCCGTCGCTCCATGAGCGGTCTAGGCACACAAAACAGATGCTCATTTGAAATTTTAGAGGTGGCACATGCAAATTTACTTGGAACGGCAGGGTAATACCGCATATAGGTAGATATAGTGGACTCTCATGGCAAGAAACTGGGTTTAAGGGTTTTTGGATGCACAAGTAGTATCTCTACTTAGTACGAATTTTTGACAAGCAAAAGATTCTAAGCAAACACCACATGTTGGAGGATCCATAACAATATAACTTCTATGCAAATATACACAACCATAACTCATTATGTTGTATTCCTTGTCCAACTTCAACTAATTTGCTCAAGTTTGTAAATAATTAATGGGTATTCACAATCATAGAAGATGTCCAGGATAATATATTTGTATGTGAAAGTTCTCTTCCTTATACTAATCATTCACGAATTGCTTGTATGACCAATATTGTGATCGTCAAACTTCAATAGATTTTACTTTCTAAACCAGATGTGAAACTACTAATAAGCATAAATCACATTGATAATTTCAGATTTATGATATTTCATTCATTCACAATTTACTCTTAGGATATAAGTGAAGCACAAGAGTAAACATCAAACTACTCTTCAAAAAGATATAAGTGAAGATCAATGAGTAGTCAAACAATTAAGTAGCTATGTGAGGACTCTATCTCAATAAAGATTTTCAGATCTGAGCATTTTATTCAAACAGCAAACTAAATAAAAATATCACTCCAAGAATAGCACATGTCATGTGAACGAATAAAAGTTTAGGCTTAACATAGGCTAACCGATAGTTGACAAAGAGAGGTGGCATGCGTAGCATCCCAAAGCATAGATGCTTGAGACTTCTTGAAATATTTACTTGGGGTGCCTTGTGCATCCCCAAGCTTAAGCTTTTGTATCTCGTTCAATCCCCTCATATCCCGGTTTCACCTAGGTCTCAAAAACTCATCCACAGAAAACTAAAAAAGAACTCGTGAGATAGGTTAGTGCACATAATAATAAATCAACTCTTTATGTACTGCCAAGACAAGTTGCATAATAATTTCCAAACATTATCTAGTGTATACTATCATTTCCACAATTTATATCTACCAATATAGGCTATGGAAATTATAGGATAAGCAGATAACAAAACTATGACAGCAATCTGTCCAAACAGAACAGTTTGTAGCAATCTATTCAACCAGTGTACTTATGTAACTCAAAAAATTATGAAAATTTAGGACAAGCTAAAGAATTTAAATTACAAAACCATGTACAAATTTCAGAAACTTTCCACGTTCCAGTAAAATATGAAAATTCAAACACTACAGCAAAAGTTTCTGTTTTTACACAGCACACATCAAGCATGCAATTCAAGCATCGTAAAGGCAATTCTTGGAACTTTTTATTGAAAAACAAGATTGTAAATAACATCTAACAGAAAATAACAAAATATAATGACGATCCAAGCAAAGCACATATTATGTGACGATTAAAAATATAGCTCTAAGTAAGATATACCGATAATGTTGAAGACGAAAGAGGGGATGCCTTCCGGGGCATCCCCAAGCTTAGTCGCTTCTGTCTTCCTTGAATATTACCTTGGGGGTTCCTTGGCAATCCCCAAGCTTAGGTTCTTGTCACTCCTTATTCTCCTCATATCAGTGTCTCACCCAAAACTTGAAAACTTCAATCACACAAAACTTAACGGAACTTCGTGAGATGGGTTAGTATAATAAAGATAGATCATTCACTTAGGTACTGTCAAGACAAGATTCATAATTGTTCTCACATAATACCTACTGTATTCTATCATTCCCATAATTTATACCACTAAATATAAGCTATGGAAACACTAAAATAAGCAAACTATGCATGCAAAACAGAATCTATCAAAAACAGAATAGTCTGTGAAGATCTGTAGTGTAACCATACTTTCCTGTCTCTAAAAATTCTGAAAAATTAGTACAACCTGAAGAATTTGTATATAAACGCTGTGTATAAATTTCAGATCATTATAACGCTCCAGTAAAAAATGAAAATTCCTGTACTGGAGTCAAAAGTTTCTGTTTTGGTTCAGCATCATTTCTACTCATCTTGTGAGTCATCCCAAAGGCTTTACTTGGCAATTTATTGAAACAAAAGACACAAAACATGATTACTACAGTAGCTTAATCATGTGAACACACAAAAACAGAAAGTAAAAGTGTTGGGTTGTCTCCCAACAAGCGCTTTTCTTTAAAGCCTTTTAGCTAGGCATGATGATTTCAATGATGCTCACGTAGGAATAGCATTTGAAACATGCAAGAGAGCATCATGAATCTCATGACAATCACATTTATGTATAACCCACTTCCTATGCATAGGGATTTTGTGAGCAAATAATTTATGGGAACAAGAATCAACTAGCATAGGATGGCAAAATAATTTATGGGAACAAGAATCAACTAGCATGGGAACAAGCATCATGAATCTCATGACAATCTCATTAAGTATTTTCATAAATTCTTCCTCTACCAATTGAGCACAATTTTCCAAACCATCATTTTCACGAAAGACTTTATAAATACGAGACAGTTGATGCAACCTAAACTCCATTTTTTTTTAGTTTTCTTTGATAAAACCAAACTAGTGAAAAACAAGAAACTGAAAGATTTAATGGAAAGATCTAAAGATATACCTTCAAGCACGCACCTCCCCGGCAACGGCGCCAGAAAAGAGCTTGATGTCTACTACGCAACTTTATTCTTGTAGACTTTGTTGGGCCTCCAAGCGCAGAGTTTTGTAGGACAGTAGCAATTTTCCATCAAGTGGATGACCTAAGGTTTATCAATCCGTGGGAGGTGTAGGATGAAGATGGTCTCTCTCAAACAACCCTGCAATCAAATACAAGAAATATCTTGTGTCCCCAACACACCCAATACAATGGCAAATTGTATAGGTGCACTAGTTCGGTGAAGAGATGGTGATACAAGTGCAGTATGGCTGGTAGATATAGGTTTTTGTAATCTGAAAATATAAAAACAGCAAGGTAGCAAGTAACAAAAGTGAGCACAAACGGTATTGCAATGCTCGAAAACAAGGCCTAGGGTCCGTACTTTCACTAGTGCAATCTCTCAACAATGCTAATATAATTGGATCACATAACCATCCCTCAACGTGCAACGAAGAATCACTCCAAAGTTCTTATCTAGCGGAGAACATAAGAAGAAATTGTTTGTAGGGTACAAAACCACCTTAAAGTTATCCTTTCCGATCGATCTATTCAAGAGTTCGTACTAAACTAACATCAAGTTATCCTTTCCGTTCGATCTATTCAAGAGTTCGTACTAGAATAACACCATATGATACACATCAACCAACTCTAATGTCACCTAGATACTCCAATGTCACCACAAGTATCCATGAGTTAATTATACGATACGCATCAAACAATTTCAGATTCATAATACTCAATCCAACACAAGGAACCTCAAAGAGTGCCCCAAGATTTCTATTGGAGAACATAGGACAAGAACGTGTATCAACCCCTATGCATAGATTACCCCAATGTCACCGCGGGAATCCGCAAGTTGAGTACCAAAACATATATCAAGTGAATCAACAGAACACCCCATTGTCACTACGGGTATCCATATGCAAGACATATATCAAGTGTTCTCAAATCCAATATTCAATCCAACATAATGATATCTCAAAGGGAAAGATTCAATTCATCACAACATGATAGCAAGGGAATAACATCATATGATCCGACTATATTAACAAAGCCCGTGATACATCAAGATCATGACATCTCAAGAATACGAGAGAGAGAGAGAGAGAGAGAGAGAGAGAGAGAGAGAGAGATTGAACACATAGCTACTGGTACATACCCTCATCCCCGAGGGTGGACTACTCCCTCCTCGTCATGGCCTCCGCCGGGATGATGAAGATGGCCACCGGAGATGGATTCCCCTCTCCGGCAGGGTACTGGAACGTCTCCAGATTGGTTTTTTGTTGATACAGAGAGTTGCGGCAGCGGAGCGGAGAGTCTAGGGTTATTTCTGATGGTTTCTATATTTATAGGATTTTTGGGCGTCGGTTTCACGCCAAGATGGGCCACGAGGAGGGCACGATACACCAGGGCGCGCCAGGGGGGCCTGGTGCGCCCTGGTGGGTTGTGCCCACCTCGTGGCTCTTCTGGCCCTCCCACGAAGCGTCTAGTGCCTCTTTTGTTCCAAAAATTTTTGCCAAAAAGTTTCGGGCGGTTCCGAGAAATTTCATTTTCTGCACAAAAACAACACCACGGTAGTTCTGCTGAAAACAGCGTCAGTCCGGGTTAGTTCTAAATAAATCATATAAAGTGCATCAAAACTATATAAAAGTATTGTAAACATAGGTGAATATGGCATGAATACTTCATAAATTATCGATACGTTGGAGACGTATCATTAACCCTGCAACAACTGCCATGCGGATGTGCCGAAATACCAGGCCGTCCGCCGCAATTTATTCTCGCGGCCATTTACCTTCATCTCTTCCACCTTCCGATCGTGCCACACAACACAAGAAGCACACCCACGATGGCAAATAATAGAGAGAGGATGCACATCTCTTCATCACTATAACCTTCCCACGCAGATCCAATGGCGGCTGCTGGCGCCGAGCGGCAGTTCGCCACTATTGTCAAAGTGGACACCCACATCAGGAAGACGGACCTCTCGGTGGTGTACACCAATGACCCGGTCGTGGTGGTGAACTCCATCAACACGTTGGAGCAGCTGCTTGCTGAGGATGACAAGTACAACGTGGTCGGCTTCGACCTCGAGTACACCGGCGGTCGTGCCGGGCATGATCAGAAGGTTTCCATACACCAATGACTCAGTCGTGGTGGTGAACTCCATCAACACGTTCGAGCAGCTACTTGCTGAGGATGACAAGTACAAAGTGGTCGGCTTCGACCTCGAGTACACCGATGGTCGTGCCGGGCATGATCAGAAGGTTGTCGTTGCACAGTTGTGCATGCGCCATCACGTGCTCGTCTACCACTACTGCCTGGCCACAAGGCCTTGCGAGCGTTTCGCCAGGTTTGTCAACAGCCCCAACTACAGGTTCGCAACGGTGGACACCACCAACGATCTAAAGGTGCTCAAGACTTCGGGCTTGTCCTGCCAGAAGCTTGTGAACATCCAAGGTCAGTACAGGGTCTGGGCGGCGAGAAGAAGAAGCAGAAGGACTCCCTGGTTGACCTCGCCACGGACATCATCGACCCCTACTACAGAGACATGAAAGCTGAGTGTGACAAGGACAAGTTTCCCTAGCACAAGGCCTGGGTGAACGAACTGGATGAAGAACACATTAAGTACGCGGCAAGGACACGTACACAAGCTACGAGATGTACACGAGGATCATTGACATGAGGAAGTGCCTCCTTCCTGCAAACGGCGAGGGATAGCCACAAGCAGAGCAGTGTCGGCAACCGTCATCAGAAGAACAATATGATTTGCTGATCGTCTACTTCTTGTAAATTTATATTGAGGAATGTACATGTGTTGTGTAGTCACTTATCTAACTGGATGTTCAAGTTGGTTATGCAACAATACTGTTGGTGTTCTGTAGACAGAGCATATAGATGTTGTGCAAACAGAGAAAATCACATCTCATACAATTATTAGCAGCAACTGTCTGCCCACAACACACACAGGTTGTAAGGATGAATCGTTTGGGTTATTATTGGTCTTCCCACACAATTCTGATGAATGAACTATTTGCCGGATACCCACAACACACACGGTTGTCAGGATGAATCATTTGGGTTATTATTGGTCTTCCCATGCTACTTCTTGAGCATGCGTTGGTTTCCCTTGAAGAGGAAAGGGTGATGCAGCAAAGTAGATAAGTATTTCCCTCAGTTGTTGAGAACCAAGGTATCAATCCAGTAGGAGATACAAGCAAGTCCCCAATAGATGTACCTACACAAAGAATCAAACACTTGCACCCAACGCTATAAAGGGGTTGTCAATCCCTTCACGGTTACTTACAAGGATGAGATCTGATAGAGATAGATGGAAAAGATTGCGGAAAGTAAAAACACAAGTAAATAGATCTGAAAATATAAAATGGAAAATAGACCCGGGGGCCATAGGTTTCACTAGAGGCTTCTCTCATGAAGGCAAATATTACGGTGGGTGAACAAATTACTGTCGAGCAATTGATAGAAAAGCGCATAGTTATGACGATATCCAAGGCAATGATTATGCATATAGGCATCACGTCCGTGTCAAGTAGACCGAAACGATTCTGCATCTACTACTATTACTCCACACATCGACCGACTCCTGCCTGCATCTAGAGTATTAAGTTCATGAAGAACAGAGTAACGCATTAAGTAAGATGACATGATGTAGAGGGATAAACTCAAGCAATATGATGAAAACCCCATCTTTTTATCCTCGATGGCAACAATACAATACGTGCCTCGCTACCCCTACTTTGTCACTGGGTGAGGACACCGCAAGATTGAACCCAAAACTAAGCACTTCTCCCATTGCAAGAATTACCAATCTAGTTGGCCAAACCAAACCAATAACTCGAAGAGACTTGCAAATATATGAAATCATGCATATAAGAATTCAGAAAAGATTCAAATAATATTCATAGATAATCTGATCATAAACCCACAATTCATCGGATCTCGACAAACACACCGCAAAAGAGTATTACATCGGATAGATCTCCATGAAGATCATCAAGAACATGGTATTGAAGAGCAAAGAGAGAGAAGAAGCCATCTAGCTACTAGCTATGGACCCGAAGGTCTGTGGTGGACTACTCACGCATCATCGGAGGGGCAATGGAGGTGATGTAGATGCCCTCCGTGATCGAATCCCCCTCCGGCAGATTACCGGAAAAGGCTCCAAGATTGGATCTCACGGGAACCGAGGCTCCTGGCGGCGGAAAAGTATTTTCGTGGCTCTCTTTGGTATCCAGGGAATATTTGGGAATTTATAGGCCAAAGAATAGGGTTGGAAGAGCTGCCGTGGGCCCACAAGCCAGGGGGGCGCCCCCCCCCCCCTCCTAGGGCGCGCCCCTGTGGCTTGTGGCCACACGGCACCTCTTCTGACTTCATCTCCAAGTCAGGTACGTTTCGTTTGGTCCAAGAAAAATCATCTCGAAGATTTTATTCCGTTTGGACTCCGTTTAATATTCCTTATCTTTAATACTCAAAAACATGGAAAAAAACAGAAACTGGCACTAGGCACTAGATTAATAGGTTAGTCCCAAAAATAATATAAAATAGCATATTAATGCATATAAAACATCCAAAACAGATAATATAATAGCATGGAACAATCAAAAATTATAGATACGTTGGAGACGTATCAAGCATCCCCAAGCTTAATTCCTGCTCGTCCTCGAGTAGGTAAATGATAAAAACAGAATTTTTGATGTGGAATGCTACCTAACATATTTATCCATGTAATATTATTTATTGTGGCATGAATATTCAGATCCGTAAAATTCAATACTATAGCTTAATATTGACATAAAAACAATAATACTTAAAGCATACTAACAAGCAATCATATCTTTCAAAATACCATGGCTAAAGAAAGTTATCCCTACAATATCATATAGTCTGGCTATGCTCCATCTTCCCCACACAAAGTATCTAAATCATGCACACCCCCGATGACAAGTCAAGCAATTGTTTCACCCCTTTTATGTTCTCAAACCTTTTCAACTCTCACGCAATACATGAGCGTGAGCCATGGATATAGCACTATGGGTGAAATAGAATGTGGTGGAGGTGCAAGGGAAAAGGAGAAGATAGTCTCACATCAACTAGGCGTATCAACGGGCTATGGAGATGCCCATCAATAGATATCGATGTGAGTGAGTAGGGATTGCCATGCAACGGATGCACTAGAGCTATAAGTGTATGAAAGCTCAAAAGGAAACTAAGTGGGTGTGCATCCAACTCGCTTGCTCACGAAGACCTAGGGCACTTTGAGGAAGCCCATCATTGGAATATACAAGCCAAGTTATATAATGAAAAATTCCCACTAGTATATGAAGGTGACAAAATAGGAGACTCTCTATCATGAAGAACATGGTGCTACTAGAAGCACAAGTGTGGAAAAGGATAGTAGCATTGTCCCTTCTCTCTTTTCTCTCATTCATTTTTTTCTCTTTTTTTTGGGTGGGCATCTTTGGCCTCTTTTATTTTTTTATTTGGGCTTCGCTGGCCTCTTTTATTTTTTATAAAGTCCGGAGACTCATCCCATCTAGTGAGGGAATCATAGCTTCCATCATCCTTTCCTCTCATGGGACAATGCTCTAATAATGATGATCATCACACTTTTATTTACTTACAACTCGAAACTTAGAACAACATATGACTCTATATGAATGCCTTCGGCGGTGTACCGGGATGTGCAATGATCTAGCATAGCAAATGACATCAAAAAAATGGACAAGCCATAAAAACATCATGCTAGCTGTCTTACGATCATGCAAAGCAATATGACAATGATGGTGCGTGTCATAATAAACGGAACGGTGGAAGTTGCATGGCAATATATCTCGGAATGGCTATGGAAATGCCATAATAGGTAGGTATGGTGGCTGTTTTGAGGAAAATATATGGTGGCTGTTTTGAGGAAGGTGGGTTTAATGCACCGGCGAAAGTTGCGCGGTACTAGAGAGGCTAGCAAAGGTGGAAGGGTGAGAGTGCGTATAATCCATGGACTCACATTAGTCATAAAGAACTCACATACTTATTGCAAAAGTCTATTAGTCATCGAAGCAAAGTGTTAGACGCATGCCCCTAGGGGAGAGGTTGGTAGGAGTAAACCATCGCGCGCTCCCGACCCATCACACAAAGGATGACAATCATTAAACAAATCATGCTCCGACTTCATTACATAACGGTTCACCATACGTGCATGCTACGGGAATCACAAACCTTAACACAAGTATTTCTACTAATCCACAATTACTTACTAGCATAACTCTTAATATCACCATCTCTACATCTCAAAACTATATGCACAAAATCAAACTTCTCATCATATTCAATGCACTTAATATGAAAGTTTTTATTATATCCCTCTTGGATGCCTATTATATTAGGACCAAATTCATAACCTAATCCAATTACCATGCTGTTTAGAGACTCTCAAAATAATATAAGTGAGGTACGAGAGTTCAATTATTTCTATAAAATATAACACCACCATGCTTTAAAAGATATAAGTGAAGCACATAGAGTATTCTAATAAATTCACAATTCAGCGTGTCCTTCTCAAAAAGATGTGTGCAGCAAGGATGATTGTGGCAAACTAAAAAGCAAAGACTCATATCATACAAGACGCTCCAAGCAAAACACATATCATGTGGTGAATAAAAATATAGCCTCAAGTAAATTTACCGATGGATTGAAGACGAAAGAGGGGATGCCTTCCGGGGCATCCCCAAGCTTAGGCTCTTTGGTATCCTTGAATATGGCTTGGGGTGCCTTGGGCATCCCCAAGCTTAGGCTCTTGCCACTCCTTATTCCATAGTCCATCAAATCTTTACCCAAAACATGAAAACTTCACAACACAAAACTCAACAGAAAACTCGTGAGATCCGTTAGTATATGAAAAATAAATCACCACTTTAGGTACTGTTGTGAACTCATTCTTTATGTGTATTTGTGTAATACCTACTGTATTCTAACTTCTCCATGGTTCATACCCCCCGATACAACCCATAGATTCATCAAAATAAGCAAACAACACAAAGAAAACAGAATCTGTCAAAAATAGAACAGTCTGTAGCAATATGTAGACTTCGAATACTTATGTAACTCCAACAATTCTGAAAAATTAGGACAACCAGGTAAATTTGTATATCAATCTTTTGTAAAAATTTCAGGTCAAAATCACGTTCCAGTGAATTTATAAAATTCCTGGACTGAGCGCAAAAGTTTCTGTTTTTCAGCAAAATCAAATCAACAAACACCGTAGACCATCCCAAAGGTCTTACTTGGCTCAAACACTAATAAAAACATAAAAACACAATTACTACAGAAGTAATAATGCGCCAAACACACCAAAACAGAAACAAAAACAGAAAGCAAAAAATAAAATTGGGTTGCCTCCCAACAAGCGCTATTCTTTAATGCCTTTTAGCTAGGCATGATGATTTCAATGATGCTCGCATAGGAATAGTATTTGAAACATGCAAGAGATCATCATGAATCTCATGATAAGCACATTTAAGTCTAACCCACTTCCTATGCATAGGGATTTTGTGAGCAAACAATTTATGGGAGCAAGAATCAACTAGCATAGGAAGGCAAAACAAGCATAACTTCAAAACTTTGAACACATAGAGAGGAAACTTGATATTATTGCAATTCCTACAAGCATATGTTCCTCCCTCATAATAATTTTCAGTAGCATCATGAAGGAATTTCACAATATAACCAGCACATAAAGCATTCTTTTCATGATCTACAAGCATAGAAATTTTACTACTCACCACATAAGCAAATTTATTCTCATCAATAGTAGTGGGAGCAAACTCAACAAAATAACTACAATGTGATACTTGATTGACATAACCACTTTGAATATTAAAATCATGATGACAAGTTTCATGGTTACTATCACTCTTTATAGCATACATGTCATCACAATAATAATCATAGATAGGAGGCATGCCATCATCATAATAGGTTTGCTCATCAAAACTTGGGGGACAAAAAATATCATATTCATCAAACATAGCATCCCCAAGTTTGTGGCTTTGCATATCATTAGCATCATGAATATTCAGAGAATTCATACTAACAATATTTCTATCATGCTCATAACTCAAGGATTTAGTGCCAAACATTTTAATAACTTCTTCTTCTAACACTTGAGCACAATTTTCCTTTCCATCATTTTCACGAAAGACATTAAAAAGATGAAGCATATGAGGCAACCTCAATTCCATATATTTTTTTGTAATTTTCTTTTATAGACCAAACTAGTGAAAAATAAGAAACTAAAAGATTTAATTGCAAGATCTAAAGATATACCTTCAAGCACTCACCTCCCTGGCAACGGCGCCAGAAATCCTTCTTTCTACTTCTTGAGCATGTGTTGGTTTCCCTTGAAGAGGAAAGGGTGATGCAGCAAAGTAGATAAGTATTTCCCTCAGTTGTTGAGAACCAAGGTATCAATCCAGTAGGAGATACAAGCAAGTCCCCAATAGATGTACCTACACAAAGAATCAAACACTTGCACCCAATGCTATAAAGGGGTTGTCAATCCCTTCACGGTTACTTGCAAGGATGAGATCTGATAGAGATAGATGGAAAAGATTGCGGAAAGTAAAAACACAAGTAAATAGATCTGAAAATATAAGATGGAAAATAGACCCGGGGGCCATAGGTTTCACTAGAGGCTTCTCTCATGAAGGCAAATATTACGGTGGGTGAACAAATTACTGTCGAGCAATTGATAGAAAAGCGCATAGTTATGACGATATCCAAGGCAATGATTATGCATATAGGCATCACGTCCGTGTCAAGTAGACCGAAACAATTCTGCATCTACTACTATTACTCCACACATCGACCGACTCCCGCCTGCATCTAGAGTATTAAGTTCATGAAGAACAGAGTAACGCATTAAGTAAGATGACATGATGTAGAGGGATAAACTCAAGCAATATGATGAAAACCCCATCTTTTTATCCTCGATGGCAACAATACAATACGTGCCTCGCTACCCCTACTTTGTCACTGGGTGAGGACACCGCAAGATTGAACCCAAAACTAAGCACTTCTCCCATTGCAAGAATTACCAATCTAGTTGACCAAACCAAACCAATAACTCGAAGAGACTTGCAAAGATATGAAATCATGCATATAAGAATTCAGAAAAGACTCAAATAATATTCATAGATAATCTGATCATAAACCCACAATTCATCGGATCTCGACAAACACACTGCAAAAGAGTATTACATCGGATAGATCTCCATGAAGATCATGAAGAACATGGTATTGAAGAGCAAAGAGAGAGAAGAAGCCATCTAGCTACTAGCTATGGACCCGAAGGTCTGTGGTGGACTACTCACGCATCATCGGAGGGGCAATGGAGTTGATGTAGATGCCCTCCGTGATCGAATCCCCCTCCGGCAGATTACCGGAAAAGGCTCCAAGATTGGATCTCACGGGAACCGAGGCTCCTGGCGGCGGAAAAGTATTTTCGTGGCTCTCTTTGGTATCCAGGGAATATTTGGGAATATATAGGCCGAAGAATAGGGTTGGAAGAGCTGTCGTGGGCCCACAAGCCAGGGGGCGCCCCCCCCCCCCTAGGGCGCGCCCCTGTGGCTTGTGGCCACACGGCACCTCTTCTGACTTCATCTCCAAGTCAGGTACGTTTCGTTTGGTCCAAGAAAAATCATCCCGAAGATTTTATTCCGTTTGGACTGCGTTTAATATTCTTTATCTGCAATACTCAAAAACATGGAAAAAACAGAAACTGGCACTAGGCACTATATTAATAAGTTAGTCCTAAAAATAATATAAAATAGCATATTAATGCATATAAAACATCCAAAACAGAAAATATAATAGCATGGAACAATCAAAAATTATAGATACGTTGGAGACGTATCATCCCACACAATTCTGATGAATGAACTGTTTGTCGGGTATCACACACGCCTTCTTATGCTAACTCGTTTGTGTTCTGCTGGATCAGCGCAAACAATTTGTCCGAGTGAACTGTATGCCGTACTACGCACACGTATATAGTTTTGTTAACCGTTTTTGTTATCTTCCATGATCACAAATAGTTCATAAGAACAAGTTGTATGCGACGCATCACACACGCAACTATTTTTTGAATTGTATTTGATGGGTCCTCCATCGCACGCGTCATTGGCGACGGAACTATAACTATGCCGTTTGCGATTGGTGCATCGCACACAGTTTTGTCAAAGGGTCTCTCATTGATGTGTCGTCTTTGGACCATCCTGCAGTAGTGGCCCAAGTGGGCCAAGTTGATTTCCAACACTTGGCCTTTTAAGGCCCCTTGATATTAAATTAATTATCAAAGCCTTCTAACTATTATGACAACATTTATTATTAATTTAACATCTTGGGAAACATTTTCCACCTATATATAATTTATTTGTAATACTTGGTATTGCCCGATAGTCTGTGAAACCCTTCCGGCGACCCCGGAACGCTTCCGGATCCTCTCGAATCTATTTTGAATATTAATAAAACAATTCCACGAACATATTCTCATCACCCCATCCTACTAACACTCAGCAGATCATGATTACCTTAATCTTGTGACCCTGTAGGTTTGGTAACACATAGACATGAACGGAACCCCTTCGTTCTATGATAGATAGCGAAACCGTGGACGTCCATATCGATTCCTATGAGTACATGAATGACATTCGAGTGAACCTTTGTTTTGATGTGATATTCCCTTTGCTTAACGATACCTTACAAAACCTGAGATGCATCGGTATCCTCTCGAGTCATTCACATGATCACTATACCGTTGTCATCGTTATCGGTTTTGTTCTTCTTTCTCATTAATGTGTTCCGGCATCCCCGTGGCATAGTCACTTGTGGCTGGCCAGACAATGACGGATGTCGTCATACCAAGAGAGCCCTAAGAATACCTCTCCATCGTCAGAGGAGCAAATTCCACTCTCGAGCTATCTCGTTCCTTGTCAAACTTTCCGATGAACCTATAAGTTGTCATTATGATCACCTAGTTACACATGATGTTTAAGCAACCCCAAAGCCCATCATACGGTAAGAAGTGACTAAGATACTCTCGTGGTCTAAGGAACATAAAAACACATGTTAACACTCTGTGTTGTAACAATTGATTTCACACGATATTATCTCAAAGTATATCAAACAAGTTTGGATCGATTCAATATAATTGTTCTTTTAATGTCATACTCTCAATGTTGTTTTAGGACTATCGTTACACTTAACGATATCCCTTCGGGAAACATGATCACAATTAACACTTGAGTCACTCTTAGTGGCAAGACTAGGAATCTTTATTTTGCCGTATAGCATTCCACACATGCATTGAGTTTTACACTGAATCGCGTATTCCAGGATCATAGTTGTTATAACATATAATATAAAATATTAATTATGAATATGGAAATATAATAATACAATGTTATTGTCTCTAGGAAATATTTACAACAAAAGAACCACGGTATAGCTAGTTAGCAGTAGCGCATGTCCAGCCTGGCGCTGCTGCTAACGTTACTAGTAGTAGCGCGGCTTCGGCCCTGCACTGCTACTAACTTATTAGCTGCAATGCGCTAGTAGTAGCGCGAGCCCCTGTGCTACTGTTAGGCCTTTACTCCACGGCACTACTAGGCTTTTCCCTAGTAGTGTCATCTATAGACGCAAGATTTCTATCTTTAAACTTCTATCAACTAATGACCATTGCTTCCTTCTTGTCTGCATAATAACGATGCATGCGAGGAAAGAGAAAAGGTACTATATGATACGTCTCCAACGTATCTATAATTTTTGATTGTTCCATGCTATTATATTATCTGTTTTGGATGTTTTATATGCATTAATATGCTATTTTATTATTTTTGGGACTAACCTATTAATCTAGTACCTAGTGCCAGTTTCTGTTTTTTCCATGTTTTTGAGTATTGCAGATAAGAAATATTAAACGGAGTCCAAAGGGAATAAAATCTTCGGGATGATTTTTCTTGGACCAAACGAAACGTACCTGACTTGGAGATGAAGTCAGAAGAGGTGTCGTGTGCCCACAAGCCACGGGGCGCGCCCTAGGGGGGGGCGCCCCCCTGGCTTGTGGGCCCACGGCAGCTCTTCCAACCCTATTCTTCGGCCTATAAATTCCCAAATATTCCCTGGATACCAAAAAGAGCCACGAAAATACTTTTCCGCCGCCAGGAGCCTCGGTTCCCGTGAGATCCAATCTTGGAGCCTTTTCCGGTAATCTGCCGGAGGGGGATTCGATCACGGAGGGCATCTACATCACCTCCATTGCCCCTCCGATGATGCGTGAGTAGTCCACCACAGACCTTCGGGTCCATAGCTAGTAGCTAGATGGCTTCTTCTCTCTCTTTGCTCTTCAATACCATGTTCTTGATGATCTTCATGGAGATCTATCCGATGTAATACTCTTTTGCGGTGTGTTTGTCGAGATCCGATGAATTGTGGGTTTATGATCAGATTATCTATGAATATTATTTGAATCTTTTCTGAATTCTTATATGCATGATTTCATATCTTTGCAAGTCTCTTCGAGTTATTGGTTTGGTTTGGCCAACTAGATTGGTAATTCTTGCAATGGGAGAAGTGCTTAGTTTTGGGTTCAATCTTGCGGTGTCCTCACCCAGTGACAAAGTAGGGGTAGCGAGGCACGTATTGTATTGTTGCCATCGAGGATAAAAAGATGGGGTTTTCATCATATTGCTTGAGTTTATCCCTCTACATCATGTCATCTTACTTAATGCGTTACTCTGTTCTTCATGAACTTAATACTCTAGATGCAGACAGGAGTCGGTCGATGTGTGGAGTAATAGTAGTAGATGCAGAATCGTTTCGGTCTACTTGACACGGACGTGATGCCTATATGCATAATCATTGCCTTGGATATCGTCATAACTATGCGCTTTTCTATTAATTGCTCGACAGTAATTTGTTTACCCACCGTAATATTTGCCTTCATGAGAGAAGCCTCTAGTGAAACCTATGGCACCCGGGTCTATTTTCCATCTTATATTTTCATATCTATTTACTTGTGTTTTTACTTTCCGCAATCTTTTCCATCTATCTCTACCAGATCTCATCCTTGCAAGTAACCGTGAAGGGATTGACAACCCCTTTTAGCGTTGGGTGCAAGTGTTTGATTCTTTGTGTTGGTACATCTATTGGGGACTTGCTTGTATCTCCTACTGGATTGATACCTTGGTTCTCAACAACTGAGGGAAATACTTTTCTACTTTGCTGCATCACCCTTTCCTCTTCAAGGGAAACCAACGCATGTTCAAGAAGTAGCACTATACAACCTTCTAAAGAACCCTTGTAAACTTCGATCCAAAAAATAGCTTGATCGACGCCTAGGGTATAGGAAGAGGAATTAGAACCAATGAGGTCATACCAAAGTTTGGTATGACCTTTCCTAAAAATAGACATATTAAGTGTCAGAAAATTGACTAAACGATAATTAGTCAACGCTTCGTCATTTTCGATCCATGTAAAACGCATTGTTCCCTCGGCTCGCTGACCGGTTACCAAAGCAACTAATTTTCAAGCATAACTATTAGAGGCGTGTGTTACTAGACACGTGCCCTAATGAGCCAATCACTAGTGGCGTGCCTTTAAGGCTTTGTTCGCTTCAAAGGAATCTAAACCATAGGAAAATATTAAAGTGTAGGAATAGGGAATCCTTGTAAGTACAATACGGATTAATCCATATCTAATAATAAAAAAAGCTATTGCTTCTTGCGGTATGTCACATAAATTACTCCTCAAGTTGTAAAATATTACTCACCAATGCCACATATAAGTATTACATAAACATTTTGTACAGGGAATCCCCGTCTGAGCCGGCCTATGCCGGAGAAACCTCTTATATGGTGCTTCAAGCGTTGGGAGATGACGCAGCGCGCTGTTTTGGTCGGCCCATGTTCGGATGTTCTATTTTTTATTGTTTTTATTTTCCTTTCTCTTTATATTTTTTCTACTTTAAATAATTTGGGACTTCAAAAAAGTTCCAAAAATAAAAAACTGAAAATTTTGAAATAACATGTTTAATAATTTTAAATATTTGTGGATTCAAAAAATGTTTGCATATCCAAAACATGTTCATAATTTTGAAAATAAATGTTCAAAAAATCATGCTTTTTTTAAAGTTTGTATATTAAAAAATATTAGTAAATTGAACAAAATTTCGAGAATTTAAAAAATATTCAAGAATTGAAAGATATCCTAAAAGTTTAAAAACTGTTCGTGCTTACAAAATAGTTTATTGATTCAGAAAATGTTTGCTGATTCAAAAAATGATCATGCATTTCAAAAATATTCATTAAATCAAAAATGTGTTCGTGAATTTCAAAAATTGTTCCAGCAATTTTTTAAAAATGCTCGTTGATTTAGAAATGTTCTCCGATTCAATAAAAATGTTTAATTGTTTTTCTAAAAAATAAAAAAATGATTGCAAATAGTATAAATATTCATTAATTTAAAAATATTCATGATTTTAGAAAATGTTATAAAATATGTAAAAATGTTCATGAAGATGAAAAATATTCATGATTTCAAATATGTTCACGAGTTTAAAAAATGTTCTAGATTTTCAAAAATTGTTCATGATTTCATGAAAATAAGAATGAGAGTGTATCTCGGTGATGCAGCAAAATGTTGTCATGGCTATGAAGATTATGTTTTTTTTCCCGTTGCAACGCACGGGCCATTTTGCTAGATGAAAATAATGGAAAGAAACAATAGTTGTGTGTTCCGAATGCTAGATGGATAACAAAGGGCTGCCAGGAGTCGTACTAGTCCTAACCACGCATTAGCAGAGAAATGCTATTTTTCATTCGCATGCTAGCCCTTCTTCTCTCGCGCATGGACCCACAATAGCATGTTTTATTCAACTTATCAGTGGGTAGCCGCGGGGTTCCGCCAAAGAAGAGGTCAGGGTAGATGTGTTGATTCCTATGGATTTAGCAATCCTTTGCTTTGCTATATTGTAGCAAATTACTCTGTAACGGATACATCGAAGGGAAAAGAAACCATGCAATTCACAATTTCTTTGGAATGTCCAGAAATCATGTGAAGTGAACGGGGCCTAAAAAGGAACACCGCTACTAATAAGTGAGCAGTGGCGAAGCTTGGGCTAAAATTTGGGGAGGGGGGGTATGTTTTTAGTGCATAAACATGTCTAGTACTATCATACACAATCACTGATTTTTAGTGGATAAATAGGACTAATACTAAGATACATACAAATGTTTCATGATATGTGTTTAATAGTCACCTATGGCTTAAGAGGGCACACCACTCAGTACTAACTCCGTTCTAAAATATAAGGTGTATTGGTTTTCCAAATATCAAACATGTGCATGTTTGATAAAGTTTTTAGACAGAAGTACCAATATCGACAATACCAAATTTGTGTCATTAGATCCACCATGTAATGTTTTTTCATATTTTTATTTACTTTATGTTGTAGATATTGATATTTTATTCTATAATCTTGATCGAACATACATTGGTTTGACTTGCATGAAGACCAATGCACCTTATAAAACTTATTGGGCATGCGTGCATAATGCCATAGCAAATGGAATTTACAAGCAGACCCGACAACACTTAGGACCTCTTTGATTCGTAGGATTCTCAAAATGCAGGAATAGGAAAAACATAGGAATAGAGTGTCATGTCATATTCTACCCTACAGGATTTGAAAGTGTGTTTGATAGCACAGGAAAAACAAAGGAATTCTACAAAGAGGTTTGAGTGGATGGAAATTTTCTTCCAAAATGTAGTACAAATGAATCCTATGGAAAAATTCCAAAGGATTTCAATCCTACAAATCAAACGACCATCGTAGGAAAAAAAATCCTAAGGATCCAAATCCTCCAAAAATCCAATAAAATTTCCTTTGAATCAAAGGAGCCCTTAGTGGTAGTGTACAGTTTATGTGAATTGAGAGCATGCCGTTAGTAATTGTGGTAGTTATGGATAGTAAATACGAAAAATTATTAGAGACAATAAATAAATAATCTAACTTTTTATAACATATATAGTCGATTGGTATATTTGCATATGAAATTTCATGGAGAAATGACATCCGTGGTATTCTTAGCAAAAATGACAAAGTAAAAGTATATTAAAAACATTGGTTGATGAATAATAAAGTTTCGATTTTATTTTTTTCGGTAAGAATACCACAGATATCAATACTTCACAAAACTTCACACGTGAGTGAATGATCAGCCAATTTTAATAACCCAAATTTCGGAAATTTTAGGTTTTATTTGTATTTTTTTTCCGAATTTAATTTATATGGGTGCGCGTGACACCATTTCATCTCTGTATTTTCGAGATGTGAAATCGATAGTCTGGTGTGGTAATCGAACTGTGTACTAGTACTATTATCCTTCCGTATTCTCCCAGGAAGCATGCGCGGTTGTACTACTTGTGTGCTGTATTGAACTGTCAAAAAGTTCTATTTGTTTATCTCTTTCCTCCTTCACAAGAAAAGCTCTTCTTCTCCCATCGGCGCCGTCGCCGGTCCGCCCCATCTCCGATGGCCTCTAGGCCATGGAGGTGCGGAGGATCTCGGCCCCCCGCCGGCGGGAGGGACCCCGTTCTCGTTCTGTTAGATTCAGCGTGTTGGTTGGGGCTGTGTGGCGGCGGCGATATCCCATAGTAGGAATAATGTCTCCCACGTTCTATCCCGTCCCGATGGTGTGTCTAGCATCATCGGAGGGCGTGTGGAGGTTTGTCTCCGTCGGATCTCGCGGGATTCGGTCGGTGCTGGTCTTCGGTGGATCTGTTTGGATCCGGTCTTCGTTCGCCTTTGTTTGGGTGTTTACAGGTTTGATTCTTCTGATCTACGACTTTCTTCATCGGCGATGGTTGCTACTCTGGTGCGCTGGTCCTATGGGGCCTTAGCACGACGACTTTCCGACTGTCTACTACAACAAGGTTTGCCCGGCTCCGGTGAGGGCGGGACGATGACGGCGGCGCGCCTTCGGCTCGCTCCAGTGCTTGTAGTCGTCGCTAGGTGGTCCACGGACATGGTTGTAATTTTTATTACCTCTGTTGTTCTTTGTACTGCCATGATTGAAGATGAATAGATTGGAAGTTTTTCGAAAAAAAAAAAAAGACATGCCTCAGCCCCGAGCTAGATGGGACGCAGACTTGCCTGACTGGAGCAGCCGAGCAGCTCCATTCGTGCCGACTGCTGAGACTAGACCCCGTGTTGTCGCCGCTCCTCCGCTCTGGGCTAGGTTTGTAGGCTGGTTCCCCCGCACAAGCTGCTCCTCGTGTATCTCTACTGTCGCTCGGGCTTTCTCTCCGCAGCGACAAGACACGGACCAGCGTTGCGAGCAAGCAAACATTGATAAGCTTGGTCAGGAGCCCGAGCCCAGACGGAGCGGCAGTGACATGAATATTTCTGTGTTTTACGCGACTGCGACAACTGGGAGAAGTAGGGGGTGTGCAGATAGCCAGTTAGCCACAGGCAAGATGCTCGTAGGCGGTCCAGTACTAGTACAGCTGTAGGTTCTGCTTGGGCCTGCGTTCTGTAAGAACAGTGAAGAAGATAGTCAAAGAGCAGGACTGCCGGACGTCAATGCAAAAGCTGCCGGGCCTGCCACACCGGCATGAGTTGAATTCGGTACTCCTCCTCTCCTCGGGTGACAGAAGGAGCTTTACTACGCGAGCTACAGAAGGCATGCGGTATGGCACAAGGTTGTCTGCAAGTCGTGCTGACTGCCGAGACTCGTCCCCGTGTTGTCACGTTGCTCGTCTGCTCTGGGCCTCTGGGGTAGTATGGGCTATAGGCTAGCACGATGGTTCCCGCGTAGCAGTCCTCCCCGACCGTACGACGCAACGCCGTCGCCGGTACGATTCGCCGCTCACCGCCGACATGAACTCCGGCTGTAGCCGGCCGTCCTCCAGCCCGCTCCGCCTACCAGGCTATCCAACGTCCTATGATGCGTTTGTTTTGGTTCTAAGACATGTATGTTTGAGTGACTGTGGGTATCCCATCCAAATGATCAGAGTCAGAGATACCATTTCTTCTGTTTAGTTTGGGTGGGTGTGAAAGCCACAAATTTGTTCGGTTGGAAGGAGACAAAATATTTGCAAATGACAGATAGGGGAGTGCCTATACATCATGCATCTGAAATATCTTGTTTGAATCAGTCACTTTTCTATGGGACTTCATCATGCACTATTCATCTTCAACCTCCCTCTTCTTCTTCCTCAAGCAGCCTCAGCCGACCCAACCCTAACCGTACCTACTCTTCCCCCCTCCGGCCTCCCATCGACTTACTCCCACCGTTGATACGGCCACGCTTGTGTCCAATACTACTTTCAGCCCCGTTGTTCTCGTGAATGTTTTAGTCACGCAGAGAGACGGAAGAGAGAGCAAGCTAGAGCATGATATGGTGCAGCGTCAAAGAGGAGGAGAATGAGAAGGAGTCCAGATCGCATGCAACCATATCTCTTTGGCTGATTGGGCTCCAAGAATAAAAAGAACAAATTTCTTATTATTAGTCGAGTACATGAATCAAGTTACGTACATGCCAGTTCATGAGATCAGCTCGGTTATGGCCAGAAAAGATCAATTCGGTTATTTCTTTGCAAGGGCTCGGCCACCAGATTGCATGCAACCATATAATAAAAGATTTTTTTTTTAGGGGTAAAGCCAACTTTATTAATCAAAGTCCACAATGTGTGGGATACATCGTTGGTCATGAGGCTGGCCAAGCCACACATGACGCCCTAGAGCCAATGACAAAGAAAACTTTGCTAACTTATGAGCTTCCAAATTGACAGCTCGACTCTCAAAAGTAAAGTTACAAAGAAATGGTGATGATCTCATTTTTATCTCTCTGATGATGACCCCATATGGACCCTGGTTGTCCCTTGTAATGTCGCCAATCACCTGTTTACAGTCAGATGCAACAACAAAGCGTTGTACATTCAAATCTTCTGCCAGAGCAACGGCCTCGCGACATGCTATCGCCTCAAGTGTGGCTGGATCACATAATCCCCCAATGACTAGGGATGAGCTCCCCAAATAGGCCCCTTGGCTATCTCTGCATATTGCTGCCGCTGAACCTCCGCTCTGAGCTCTTACCGCCGCATCAACATGGATCTTGGCATAGTTGGGTGGGGGTGCCTTCGGTCTTGGAGCATGACCAGTAGAAGAAGTCGCCGCTGCAGGAGATGTCTTCCCAGGAAGATGAGCCGCTTCCAGATCAGCCATAAAACGAAATATGAACTCCTTCGTCGCCTGAGGCGTTTGGAAGATGGACTCATGGATGGCCTTCCTTCTCGACGTCCAAATCGCCCACAAGGTGACCGACAGCAGTGTAAACTTCTCGTGTGACAACGAGTCCATAAGTTTGAAGATCCAGCTCTTCGCTCCCGTTTCTGTTGATGCTACCAGACTGCATCCCAAATCCTCATCTACCAGAGCCCAAGTGCATCTGGAGACCGTACACTCAAGGAGCGAGTGACGCCAGGAGTCGGGAGCTCCACAGAGACCGCAGGAGCTAGTCGTCGACATGTGACGATGTGCCCTAACATCCTCAGTAGGCAAAGATTGTTTTGATAAACGCCATAGAAACATGCGAACTTTAGATGGGACTTCCGTTTTCCAAAGAGATTTCCAAGATCGTTCGTCAACATGAGTGCTGGATGATGCCGACGAACCTTCTAACCATGCCTCTCGCCTTTGCTTTGTAGAAACCAACATGTTGTAAGCCGACCGGACTGTAAACTGTCCGGTTCTCTCATGTGTCCAGCTCCAGAAATCCTGTATAGCAGCAGTACACAGCGAATGCCCAAGATAACTTTTGCGTCAAAAGGCAAGAATGTAGCTTCAACCACAGGCCTATTCCAAGAAGCATTAGTACTGTCGATTAGTTCAGAAACTGTACTGGGAGGGTTGATTACACGACAGCCGTACGGTCTCATCATCTCCGGCCGAGGAAGCCAGTTGTCATTCCAAATATTGGTACTCTCTCCATCTCCAATACGCTTGATCAGTCCAAGTTTCAGTATATCCCGACCCTCGACTATGGCCCTCCATATCTGACTTGGATGGTTCCCCAGGGCAGCCTCCAGGATTGATGTATTAGGGAAATATACACTCTTCAGAATGCGCGCGCTCAAAGCCTCGGGGTCCTGCAATAGTCGCCATGCCTGCCTGGCCAGCATGGCCAGGTTGAACAGCTCAAAGTCTTTGAAGCCCAAGCCTCCCATGATTTTTGGCTGTGTCATTGCTTCCCATGAGACCCAATGAGGTTTTCGTTGGCCATTCGTACTCCCCCACCAGAACTTCCTTATCAGCATATTAAGATGCTCACATAGACCCCTAGGGAGTTTGAAACATGACATGGAAAAGACTGGCACGACCTGAGCGACTGATTTGACTAGTACCTCCTTCCCTGCTGCTGACAATGTTCTCTCAATCCATCCCTGAATTTTGCTCCGCAGTCTGTCCTTCAAATACTTAAAGGCCCCATTTTTTGAGTTCCCAATGTCAGATGGCATGCCCAAATATTTTTCATTCAGTGTTTCATTGGGAACATTAAGAGTGCCTTTTATTTCAGTGCGAACACTCTCTGGAACTCCTTTACTAAAAAATATTGATGATTTGGCATAGTTGATTCGCTGACCTGAAGCTTGACTATAAACCTCCAACAACTGGTTTACCTCGGTAGCACCCACACCATTGGCCTTGAAGAACAGCAGGCTATCATCAGCGAATAAGAGATGGTTAACCGGTGGTGCCTGGGGCGCCACCTGAATCCCACTCAAGTTGGATGACTCACTTTGTGATTTTAACAGGCACGACAGGCCCTCTACTGCTAACAAGAACAAGTATGGAGATATCGGGTCCCCTTGTCGGATCCCACGTGATGGGTTGAACTCCTCGAGTTTCTGCCCATTGAACATGACTGAAAATTTTACTGAGGTGACCATGCTCATTACAATTTCCACCCACCTTCTGTTAAACCCCAATTTAAGCATGATGGCTTGGAGATAAGCCCACTCAACTCGATCATAAGCCTTCATCATGTCCAACTTCAAAGCACAGGACTGGTTTTTCTTGGCCTTGTTCCTCTTCATAAAATGCAAACACTCATACGCCGTTATGATATTATCAGTGATCAGTCTCCCTGGAACAAAGGCTGACTGCTCTGCTAAGATGATGTCTGGAAGTATTTGTTTGAGCCTGTTGGAGATCACCTTGGATGCAATCTTGTAGAGCACGTTACATAAACTTATAGGCCGAAACTGCGTTAGGAGAGTGGGGTTTTTTACCTTAGGAATGAGAACCAGGATAGTGTTGTTAATGCATGCTGCTGACTCCGTCCCATCCACAATTTTAAGGACCACTCTTGTAACATCCTCTCCACAAACATCCCAATGACGCTGAAAAAAGTGGGCAGGGAATCCGTCAGGGCCGGGGGCCTTGGTTGGAAACATCTGAAACAACGCCTGTTTGACTTCTTCATGCATGTAAGGAGCATTCAGAAGATCATTCATCGCCGGTGTTACTTTAGTAGGCACTGTGTCCAGTACTCTGTCCATGTCCTGAACCCCCTCGGACGTGTATAAGTTTTTGTAAAAATCAGTAGTCAACTCCTCCATCTCCCTCCTGTCCTCAGTCAACTGGCCGTCAGCACGCTGTAAGGCCTTGATCTGATTTTTCCGGCGACGTCGGCTAGCTCGCAAATGAAAAAAGTAGGTGTTTTTATCGCAGTGAACAAGCCAATCCAGCGGTGCCCTCTGGCGCCACAGCAGTTCTTCCCCATGGAACAGTTCAACCAACCTATCAGCCACCTTGATTTCAGCATGCGACGGGCCGGATCGTCCTGGTGCAGAGCGCAGAATCTCCAACTGGTTCTTCAGTTGGCGTATCTCCTGGCGCACGGACCCGAAATGAGTGCGGTCCCACGCCGTCAAGTCACCAGCCAGTCCTCCTAGTTTCGCGCGTAGGGAATCCACCGTTTCCCCCTCCTGCGTGCTCCAACGATCCTTCACAGTTGCAAACAAAGATTCGTCTCTTTCCCACATCGTTTCGTATTTAAATGGCCTGGGGCCCGCCGTGCATGCATGCAACTCACGTAGTTGCAGTAGTATGGGGAGATGATCTGAACTCGTTGCGGTCTTGTGCGACAGCGCTGATGATGCAAGAGCCAGTGCCCACTCTGGGTTCACGAAACACCTGTCCAGCCTCACCCGAGTGTAGGTGCCCCCGGCTACCTTTTTTTCAAATGTCCAACTGGAGCCAGTATATCCAATGTCTGATAGACCGCATGTGTCAATTGCTTCTCTGAATGCATCTATCTGGGCTTGGCTTCGGTGACCCACGCCATCATGTTCGTGAATATGCAGAACTTCATTAAAATCTCCCAGCACTGCCCATGGTCTATCCTGTGTCTCAGCAATTCCACGCAGTGTATCCCATGTTTTGTATCGCTCTGGTACTTGGGCTTCGCCATAGACGAAGGTAATTCGTACCTGCAAGTCAACTAACTCATCAACCAGAACATCAATGTGGTACTTTGAGTAACCAATAACTTCCACCTTTATTTCATCATTCCAAAAAATTCCAAGACCACCACTTCTACCAGAACTACTAACTGCAAAACTTTTATTGTAACCTAGATTATCTGCCAATCTCTCCACCCTCGTACCCTCTATCTGTGTTTCAAGAATACAAAGAATAGAGGGGGCAAATTGCCTCGCTAGATCGCGAAGCTCTCGGACTATCGCGGCTTTGCCAATTCCGCGGCAGTTCCAGCATAGAAGACTCATTGCGCTAGGCGCGACCCCGTCTGGGGGGCCGCCAAACGCGCATCAGGATTTTTGAGCGGTACAACACTCTTTGCTGGAGTTGACTCATTAGTAGACAGGGTAGGTTTTGTTCTTTTCGGCTCCTGTTTAGGAGGGGGACTAGGGGGGCCCCCGGATAATGGCAGCATCAATTGTTTGGTCTGTTGCACGGAAGGAGCTAGAAGTGTGGGCTTCGGATCAACATTAGCCCCCCTCTTCCTGTTACGATCAGCATCCGCCATTGCTACATCATTATCTCTCTGTTCTGGGTCCTCCTGGTACTGACCATCGTAGGGATCGCGGCGGTTGGAAGAACGACCGCCTCCCCTGCCAGAACGGCCTCTGCCCCGGCCTCCTCTAGTGCTGCTGCTCTCGCCCGGTCCTCTGCCGGGTCCTCTAAACCACGTAGCCTTTATATCCTTGAACACCAGAGCCTTTGGAGCATGAACCCCGTCTCCGCATTCTTTATACTGGTGGCCCAAGTATCCACAAACTGCACACCAATCTGGCAACCTTTCATACTTGACTCTGAAGATGACTCGCTCCATGGCTTCCTTCTTCTTAACTACCAGCGAAACAGCGTTCTTCAAAGGTTTGGTGACATCGATTCTAACGCGAACCCTCGCAAAATTGCCTTCAAAATCATGTGACCTAGGTTCAGCAAATATGAATTCTCCCACCGTAGCAGACAAAGCTTTGACCTTGGAGAAAAAGCCATCCGGGAGGTCATGAATCTGGATCCAGATGTCCAATTTATTTAGTTCGATCGTCGACGGCTTTGTGAAACCATCGTACTCCGACAGAACTACTGCTTTCCCTTTGAAGTTCCAAGCGCCATCTTCCATCACCCTCTCCCAATCGCCTAGGCAAGAGAATTGCAGAGAAAACAGATTTTCCTCAAGCGGTCTGATCTTTACTTCTTGCGCTAGATCCCAGGCCACTCTCAAGTTTCTATAGAACCAGTACTGACTGTACGATTTCTCTGTGTGAACCCTAGTCAGAGCCATCCAGCGCGTCGCTTCCTTCGGCAGATCGGTGTCTTCCACCACGACGTCTTGCAGTTCATCTTCCTTCAGTCCAAGTTCCTCCATCATCGCAGCTAGATCGGACGTAGCCGTACCTGATCCAGATGCGGCCGAATCCATCGTACTCTCGCTCGTGATTTGTGTTCCGTGAGCGGTAGGTCCCAAGGAGTCGCCACCCGCACACAGCCACCGCGGCCCGAGGCCTCGGCGATCGCCGGCGAGGGGGAGACAGCAGGGGAGGTGAGGTCTCTACGGTGTCGGCGTCGCCGTCGCCGAGAGGAGAAGAAACCCTAGCGAGAGGGGATCGATTGTTTTTAACTGACTGTAGGTCCATATAATAAAAGATGGAGCGGCTACATCATAGAAGAGAGTGTTTGCTATTTCTTTAGAAGGCCACGTCCATGGGATCAATTAGAAACCGAACCAGTTAAGGAGCATTATTTTGTTGCAATTAAGCAAATCTTAATTTGCTATTACTTCTCACGATCAAGGCCGCCAGAAGAACGCTCAAAAAAAAAAAAGGCCGCCAGAAGAGAATGAATCGTCACGTACTAAAGCAGGTGCGCTATGGGACTTCATGTCCTTGTACTATTTTTTTTTTTTTTTTGAAATAAACCTCACGCTTTATTAATTAGAAATAATAGTTACATCGTCAATAATAGTTTCATGTCCTTGTACTAGTTTGGATGGGGGCCACCTAATCACACACGGCGCATGGAGATCAAGTTAGTTAGGGTTTTTTTATAAACATTTATTTTTCAGCCGTGAGTTAGAGATAGGGCCAAATATTGATTTTCTTCTTGTGGGTCAAGTTAGAAGGGTCAGCTATTATAAAGCCGAGTACGTGCACATGTAACAGGTGAGGTTATTTTGAGATGATTTAGACACCGTGCGTGTTTCGGTCGTCGGCCATTATTGAGTTTAGAGAAATCTTGTCAAAAATCACTACTGGCATGTGAGTTCTTGTGACGCGACGCGTCGGAGATTACATGCTGAGCCCATACGGTTCTTGTATGTTATTCCTTCGGATCGAGGGGTTGGCGTGTTGTTTCAACGGGATTTGCGAGCATCTTCGTAAACCTGCTACGATTACTTTCTGCGATGGAGGTTTGTGCCGTGAAAGATCGGGCCAACAACGAATCGACCCTCGTCTCGAGGTTCGGTTCACATCGACCGTCGTGGTGGCAGACGCCCCCGTCATCCCTCTAAGCCCCGCACCGATGAACAGCTTCGGCGATGTCCTCTGCACCACAACCCTTCCCCCTCCCCGGTTAAGTTTCTTACTCACTTCCGCCGGCTATCGCCCGCTCCGGCTCGTACATGGCTTGGCATCGTAGGGGCCAGTGCTCCTCACATCGTCCCCATCTTCGGCCTCGCGCTTCGCGGGGAAAAAGTGACTGATGCCACAAAAATTTTAGGCACCTGAGATTTAGCAAAAACATATAGGTCGAAGTTGTGATGATCTTGTCGACTAAGGTGATGAGGCCCTAGAACTTGTAATTTTTCGAATATAATACACAGACAATCAAATATGATATTAATAAAAAATTCAAAAAAACAAAATTCGGAGTCATATCTCTACGGAATATATCACAAGCAATAATACTAACTAAATCAGAACATCAATACTTTAGCCATGTTGCAACTTATACAGAAGTAGAAAAATAGTGCGATATCACAAGCAATAATACTAACTAAATCAGAACATCAATACTTTAGCCATGTTGCAACTTATACAGAAGTAGAAAAATAGTGCGATATTATATTGACGGGGCTCATGCTTTCCGCTCTTGTAAGGTGACTAGGATAAGGCGATCTTCCCCTCGATCTTTGTCGATGAATCCGTGGATTCGGCTCCCCTCAGTCCGTCGCTCTGGCAGCCAGTGGCGGGGATGGGAACCCTGGTGCGTCGACTCCAGCTGGTTGGATAGGTTATGGTTTAGTCCTTGTAGATGCGGCGACTTCTCCAATCCTCGGCGAGTTCATTCGTCGGGACAGATTAGACAGAACTCTAACATAGATTCATGTCGGCTCCTCCAGACAGCAAGGTTATGATATATCGTTGTGTGTACGCGATAGCGAGATTCGAGTTAGGTTCTTCGTGCTGATTTAGGAATTCAACGACAACGATCTCGACCCTGTGACGCTGATCTTTAGGGTCACATGCCCGAAGTTTCCTGGTTGTCATAGACAACTTAATGTCGATTTATGTATGGGCGCGACGACAACAACGCGTCAATAGTAGTGGTCGCTTGGTGGTTAAGAGACTTTTATGTTTTTATTATGTTTGTGTGCTTTGTGTGCTTTCCGCAAAGTTAATAAGTCTATAGAATTCATAAATGTGATCAATTGCAGGATTGGTTATTTGTATAATTCTTTTTTTGTTTCTTCTATGTTATAAATTAAAGGATTGATTATTGCCATAATTTATTTCTGTTGTTGTTTCTCATGAATTGAAATATGTTTCTTCGATGACCCATGGAAATGTGGAATTCATTTAGTGCCATGAGGATATTGGGATGGAGATGCTACTTTGGATGACAAGCCCTAGATGAATTTGTATGAATTTTATAGTGTATGGATTTTATAAAATGCTAAATCCATTAAACTTGTACCATCTTTAAAAAATGTTATTTTTTAGTTCATATTATTAATCTTATAATTATTTTAAAAGCGAACAATTTTCTTTCAAAATGGCCATTTACATGCAAATCAGTGCACATAACGGTATTTTATTGCTAATTAGCATATAAACAGTTTCAGACAGTCTCGGAGACATTACAGACAATTCCTTCCAAAAGCACGGTTTTACAATTGCTCCACCAAACAAATTTTAGCTTTGTCATAGTTCTCAAGTCATAACTGCTTCCTGAAGTTTAAGTCAGCCTTTTCAGAATCCACAGTTGAACAATACAAGCTAGATGAGACTACCACTGGGTTTAGCTCTTTGCTCATAGCATACTTTGTCCACTAATGCAATCATAAACAAGAACTTTGTGAAGGATTTAGCATTTCTCATTGGCTCCATCTCAGATCCTCTCCAATAAGGAAGTCCATAGCCAATCGCCTATGAAAAATCTGTTACGTTGATGGGGAACTAAAACGGCTGTGAGATGTCGGTCACTAAAATATTGGATGTCCGGAGACCGGGTCACCGGGACCTGTTTTTTTTTTTTGAAATAAACCTCACGCTTTATTAATTAGAAATAATAGTTACATCGTCAATAAGAAAAGATACAATATCCACCATGGGCTCCTCAAACCAATCTCTAGTCACAGAAGATTTCGCTAGTCTAGCAAGTTCATGAGCAACTTTATTTGCATCCCTATTACAATGTTCAAACCTTGTAATTGGAAAATCGCATGCCATAAAATAGCAATCGTCAAACACTGCCGCTGCTGCTCCCGCCGATTGTCCTCCATTCTTCATTGTGTCAATCACTTCCATATTGTCAGAGTTGATAATAAGCCGATTGCATCCCGCCCTCTGTGCAAGTAGTAAACCAAACGTAAGAGCCAGAGCTTCAGCTGTGAGTACGTCAGCACACCAGTCCATCCTCCAGTTTCCTCCAGCAATGAACCTTCCTTTACCATCTCTGAGAATAGCCCCCGCCGTGCCTCTAAGCAGATCATGGTCAAAAGAAGCATCAACATTCAGTTTAACAAAACCCAAAGGGGGCATGCTCCATCCCCCTATTTTACTTGTTGCCTTGGGGGAGTGGGCTTTAACATAGTTAGCCGTTATAGCTCGAGCCCCCATCGAGGTTTGTTGTGCCTCTTGAATCTTTCCTTCGTGAACCAGTTTACGTCTATCCCACCATAAAAACCAGGCTGTTATAGCTATATTCACGAGAGTTCTGGAGACCCAATACAGATAATTCTTGATCTGGCATAAGTAGTAAAAATTCAAGAACTGTCTCTCCCGCTCGATCGACAACACAGGCTCTCTTAATTATCTCATGCAGTCCTAACTTTTCCCAAACCTCCTTCGCCTTCTGACACAGGAAGAGGACATGTTTTGTGTCTTCTTGTCCATTTGAGCATGATGGGCATATGGGCGAAACTTTCATATGTCTATTAGCAAGCGTAACACGGCAAGGGAGTGTTCCATGCAATGTACGCCAAATGAAAATCTTAACCTTTGCCGGACAAGATAGTTTCCAAATCTTTCCCCAAATAGGATTAACTTCTATTCTGCCCATACCATTTGTATATTGTAGTTTCCTCCCATATTGTTGGTTCCATTCCTCCAAATAAGCCGACCGTACAGTGAATAAGCCATTCTTTGTGTAACTCCATGCAATGAAATCCGACATATTATGCATCGGGAGGGGAATCGCAAGCACCCTTTGAGCATCAATTGGCCACAACGTTTGCCTCACCAAATCTTCATCCCAAGCATCCATGACTGGATCAATAAGGTCAGAGACCTTTGACAAGAGTTGTCCTCTTCTAGGAGTAAGAATTTTCCTATTAGCACAATTTGGGATCCATGCATCTTTCCAAATATCAATATTTTGCCCATTTCCAACTCGCCAGATATAACCATTCTTTAAAGAGTTAATTCCTGCCATAATGCTTTGCCAGGTAAAAGATGAACCCTTCTTTTGGTTTGCATTCATTAAATCTCCATCTGGGAAATATTTAGCTCTTAAAATTGTAGCACATAAAGACTCCGGATTATCAAGCAGACGCCACGCTTGCTTGGTGAGCAAAGCCAGATTGAAACAATGTATGTCGCGGAATCCCATGCCTCCTTGGTCTTTTGGGACACACATATTCCACCACGCCATCCAATGCATTCTCTTCTGGTTGTCCTCGTCACCCCACCCAAATTGCGACATCGCGTCAATGATTCCTTTGCAAAAAAAATTAGGAATTTTAAAAACGGACATAGCATAAGTTGGGATAGCTTGTACAACAGATTTTAGCAGAATTTCCTTTCCTCTAGCTGATAACAATTTTTCTTTCCATCCACTAATTCTTGTGATAATTCGATCAATTAGGAATTGGAAACAATCGCTTTTGTCCATACCCACATTTGCTGGCAAGCCCAAATATTTATCATTGAGGGCTTCAGTCATAATATCCAGAGCTACACAAACTTGCGCCTTATCTTCCACTTTTGTATTGGGACTAAAGAAAATACTAGATTTTTCGACACTCACCCTTTGCCCCGAGGCGCCACAGTAAAGATCCAACACTGATTTCAAGGCCTCCGCATTCAAGACATTTGCCTTCATAAGGATCAACGAGTCATCGGCGAAGAGAAGGTTTGAGATCGCCGGAGCATCTCTACAAACTTTAATTCCAGAGATCTTGCCATTCTCCTCCGCATTAGCTAAGAGAGCAGTCAACCCCTCCGTACATAATAAAAATAAATATGGCGAGAGAGGGTCTCCCTGCCTCAATCCTCTGGTAGGTTTGAAACTATCAGTCTCTTCATTATTAAACCGGATCCGGTATTCCACAGATGTTACACACTGCATGATTAAGTTTACCCACTTCTCTTGGAATCCCAGTTTCAGCATAATTTCCTTCAGAAAAGACCACTCCACTCGGTCATACGCTTTGTGCATATCCAGTTTAATGGCGCACATGCCCTCCTTACCATTCCTCTTTTTCTTTATTGTATGGAAGCATTCGTATGCCACCAAAATATTATCTGTAATCATTCTTCCTGGTACAAATGCACTCTGAGTCGCGCTGATAACATCTGGTAGAATTATCTTCAAGCGATCCGCGATCATTTTTGAGATAACCTTGTACACCACATTGCACAAACTGATCGGTCTAAATTGAGTTACCTTTTCTGGAGAACTAACCTTTGGGATCATTACAATTGCAGTGTCATTCCATCCATCAGGTATAGTACAAGTGTTCACCGCCTAGAGTACCTCTTCGATCAGATCATCACCCAACATAGACCAAAACCTCTTATAAAAAATAGCATGTAAGCTATCTGGACCTGGCGCCTTTAGATCTCCAATATCAAATAGGGCCTTCCGTACCTCTTCTGCCGTATAAGGGGCAAGGAGAGCATCATTCATTTCATCTGTCACTCTTCTTTTGACAAGGGATATAACCTCTGGGTTCGGTTGGGCAACTTCCGAGGTGAAGAGGTTAGAGAAATACCCCCTAATATGGTTCTTCATTTCCGTGTGTTGCACCCAAACCCCATTTTCATCAAGTAGTTTTTTTATATGGTTTCTTTTCTTCCTAGCCGTAGCCGCATTGTGGAAAAAAGAAGTGTTGCGGTCACCATGAAGTAGCCAGTTTGCACGACCCCGTTGTAGCCAGTAAATCTCTTCTTGCTCCAAAAGATTTTCAATAAGAAGTATCTCCTTTTGTCGTGCTTGGGATTCCGCACTCATAGGACCTCTCCGCAGCTTTTCTAACTCTTTTTTAAGTTTACTAATTCTTTTTTTCGGTCCTCTGAGTATATTGCGGTCCCAAGTATGCAAATCCGCACACACCGCACGTGTACGATCAGCTAAAGATGGCCCGATACCCCGCATCTTTGCTTTTTCCCATGCTGTATTTACAATTTCTACAACGGTCTCTTCTTTTAGCCATCGAGCTTCAAATTGTTTCAGTCGGTTCCTTGGATGGTTAAAAATATTACCATCAAAATATTCTGTATCCAGAATGATAGGACGATGATCAGAATGTACATGTTCTTCGTTTATAATCGCCGACCGAGGAAATTTATTTGCCCAATCCACATTACAAACCGCACGATCCAGCCTCTCCCTAATATCGCCTCTTCTCCAAGTGAAAGGATCCCCAATACATCCCATGTCTTCCAGACCGCACTCTCCCAAGCAATTACGAAACTCTCTCATCATTGCATTTGGTCTCGCATTACCTCCCTCCTTTTCCGAAGAAAGTAGGATTTCGTTAAAGTCTCCCAAGAGCACCCACGGGTGATCGCCCTTTGAATGTAGATTTCTAATATCATCCCAGGACAAGTTACGATCGCTCCAATTCGGATGACCATAAAAACCCGTAAAACGCCACTTTACAACATCATCATTCATAAATAGAACATCAATAAAATTGGTCGAGACATAATTTAAAACAACTTTATTCATCTTGTGATAAAATAAAACGAGGCCACCAGCCCGACCATCACTCTCCACTACAAACATCGAATCAAAATTTAAGACACGGCGTAGCTCATCGGCTTTACATTTATTCAAATGCGACTCTGAAAGAAAAATTAAATCTGCCATGTTTCGCCCTTGTAGGTCCAAGAGCTCGCGAACTGCCGTGGGGGAGAGCATTCCACGGCAGTTCCAACCTATGATTTTCATTTGGCCCGGCGTACCTCCTCTTCGGAGGCCGCCGATGCGCCATCATCTCCAACTGATTCCCTCCTCTGCTGCACGTATGCCTCTTCTTTTCCTTCCGTCTCCTTTGCTACATGTATGGTGACCCCATCTCCATTCGTCCTTGTTTCTACCCTACCCGTACACACTCGCTTAGCAGGAACATACATATCGCCATACAACATTTGCTCATAGCTATCCAAAGCTTTTTCAAATGAGAAATCTAAGTTACTGCCTGTTGGTGGAGCTTCAAAAGGATTTCTTCTCTTTTTACCTAAACTCTTCTTGCGCGCCTCCTCTGAAAACTCCACTCCCTCCTCCTTTTTATTTTTTTCCCCTTCCCCTTTGGCCTGACCTGCATAGGAGTCTTTGTAGCATTGAAATTTGAAATTAAACACAGCAGCACTATTTGCATCAGTAGCTGCTAGCCTTGCAGCAACCGCCCCTGTCAGGGCCTCCAGCACCCCTGGTTTGAACAGGAGCTTTTCGTTTTGCATTGTAGGAGCAGCATGGCTGGCCTCACCCATCCCCAGGACTCCCTGGTCCACTTGTGCAGCATGGTTATATTGGGAACTAGCATCACCAATACGAGCCTTGGAGTACATGTGTTCCTCCAGCCGTGCCTCTCCCTGACCCTCCTGGCCAGGCAAGACACCCGGATGAGTGATCTCCATCAGCACGAGCCCCTGACCCTCCTGGCCAGAGCTCGCATGGACAGCCGGCGCAGCAGTCCGATCCACCTGATCAGGACCAGCAGGTAGCAGTGTCCCAGATGCCCGGCCCACCTGGCCGAGCTGAAGAACACCCAGATGGGTGCTCGCGGCTGCCGCCAGGCTCTGGCCCTCCTGGCCAGAGCTAGCAGGAGCGGTCGTGGCAGCCGTCCGGTCCTCCTGACCAGCACCAGCGATTTGTGAGGCCGGCAGCAAGACCTCAGTGGCCCGGCCCTCCTGGCCGAGCTGGGTCGAGGCCACATTGGCCCGGCCCTCCTGGCCGAGCTGGTGGGCACCATGGTCTGGATCCCCACTCGCCATAGTGGTTGTCGTCGTAGCTGCCGCGGTGCCCTTTTCCGTCACCGTGAGATCCCTCACGGCTTTTGTCACCTTGCCCACCATTCCCTCTGTAGCCTTGGAAGTTCTGTTGGTGTTGGCGCCAGTATACATAATAGCTCTTTTGCTAGCCATATTACCCTTCCAGTAAGCATCTACGCTCAGATTTTTTGGGAAAGATGCTACTCTAACTTCTTTAGGAATTCTACAGAATCTCTCAGAAACATGTCCTACAATACCACAACACTCATAATACGACGGCAGTTTCTCATAGCGTACATCAAATTGAAGACTCTCTGTAGTGCCTAAAGGAGTAAATTCTACCTTATACTTGAGTGGCTCATGTAACAGGACTTTCACTCGTACACGCAAATACTTCTCTACTATCATATGATTTCTATGGGAGACGGCAATTACCTCGCCAATCTGGTCTCCTAGAGACTTTCCCACACTCAGTTTTCAACTCGAAAGGAAGATCACGAACCTGGGCCCATATAGCCATGGCTCCAAGGTCAACATCCGCCGGGTTGCCCTTGCCATCGAAGTCGGCGAAGACAATACCATCGCGCTTGTAATGCCATGGCTGGGCCTTCAGAACGAACTTTTTATCTTCCTCAACGGAGAAGTTGAGGATGAACCTCCCGTCAACGCTGGCCACGTCTTGAACAGTGACCGTACCTTGCAATTTCCATGCCGACGTCGCACGGAGTTCATTGACAAGAATCTGCGGGTTCACTTGGAAGGGCGATAAGAACGCCCCACCACCATGGACCCGCTGATAGCCCTCCGCGCGGCCTCCATGTCGATGATCAGGGGCGTCACCGTCTTCCCCTTGTTGTGCGGTGCCGAGGGCAGAGTAGGGGTTGCGCCCCCCTCAGTGATCGCCGGTTCACGCCGCCCCGCCACCATGGACACCACTTCACCGGTTCCCTCTCCCATCTCCTTCTCCACCCCCCCTTCCCTCTCCATGTCTTCCCTCCCAAAGACAAGCTGCGGATTAGTGGACAGGGGCGATGGTATAGGCAGAGGAGTTTTTCTTGCTGTGCGAACTGAAGATCCTAGACACACACCCGTGGAGCTAAAATAGCTCTGGCTCTCTCTCAGGTTTGCAATCACCGGGACGAAATTTGAGCATTTAACAAAAAATAAAAGGTCTTGAATCGGCAGTTTCCAAAATAAATCCGCTTTAATTTCTCCATTATCCCTAATTATACATAGGCACATAGCTCAACTCTTCCCTGATTTCCTTCTCTCCCCTGATTTCCTTCTCTCCCCTTGATCTCTCTCAACAGAAAAGAATCCCCAGCCCCCGAAACAGTAGGAGCATCCTCAGGATTTGAAATCAACAGAGAATTCCTATCTAGAGACGTATCTGACTCCTTCCCACTAAAATCCTTACAATCCGCCGGATTCTTGCCTTTGCCGTACTGGGCCATCACCTCCCCTTTCACAGCCGGACCGATCTCACCTGGAATCCCGCGAATCAGATCGTCCGCCCTTTCCTTCATCCGCTCCATGCATCTCGCTCGATCTGTCGAACGGAGAAGAATCCGCCTCGCCTTGGCCTTGAAATCGCCCCACTCCAGTACGGGGATGAGCCCGCCAGTCACGCCCAACCCCGTATCAGCTCCTCCCCCCGCCGGAATCACCGCCGGGTTCGCCGCCTCCATGTCGCCACCTCTCTGTCTCCGTCGCCGCCAGGAACGCGGGAGCTCCGGTTTTTTTTTTGCAAAACCGCCCCTTTTCTCTCCTTCGTGCTATTGGTTTTGTCGTAGTACGGTCACCGGGACCTGTTTGGTTCGCTTCCTCAAGGCAGAGATCTCAGTTCTCAGGCCTCTGATTTATAGGCCTCAATCCAAACACGCCCTACACTAGTGGCTTTTTTTTTTGAACGTGTTCAGTTGTACAGTAGTACGAGGGTAAAACCGTGATATATAGTGGCCGTCATAGAGGAAATGAGGTAGTATTTCCAGAGGAAAAAAAGACGAGAAGAACAAGAAGGAACGACGCCCACTACGCCACTACTTCTCAGTGTTCTATCTCGGGTTCCTGGTACGATGGAGCCGGCGGCGAAGCGCATGGCGCTCGCGAACGTGACGGTAGAGGACGCGGATACCCTCGACTGCGGCATCTGCTATCTCCCTCTCAAGCCGCCAGTCTTCCAGGTACGTACGCTCGTCGTCCATCCCATGCCGATCCATTACAAGTCTGTACCAACACCGCCACGCCATTTCTGCGTGCAGTGCGTCGTCGGTCATACCATATGCTCGCGGTGCCGCGACATGATGGCGGCGGCGAGGAGGTGCCATGTGTGCCACGTCCGGATAGCCGGCGGCGAGCCGGAACATCGCACTGGAGAAGCTGCTCGAGTCCATCCGGGTGCCGTGCGCCAACGCCGCCCACGGCTGCACCGCCACGCCGGCCTACTACGACCACCCCACCCACCTCAAGGCGTGCCCTCACGCCCCGTGCTACTGCCCACAGGCGCACTGCGGGTTCGCCGGTTCCACGGCGGCGCTCCTGAACCACTTCGCCGACACGCACGGGTGGCCGTGCACGACCGAGCTTCGGGCCTGGACGTGCGTCGAGGTCCAGCTCCGTGACGGGTTCAACGCCATCTTGGCCCGCGCCCACGGCCGGCAGTACCTATTCCTGCTAAACGTGACGTGGAACCCGTTTGGCCGAGCGGTCTCCGTGCTCTGCGTGCATCCTCGGGCGTCGCCGGCGGCGCCATGTTCTTTGGAGTTCGAGGTCAGACTCAGGTACTGCTTCAACATCAACCACCGCGGTGATATGTGCCTCGGCCATAACCAGGAAACTACGTTTAAGGTTGGGTGCACTGATCTCTCCGGGGGGCTGCCGAGCTCCGAGGACTCTTTCCGGTTCTTCCTGCCCAAGTACGTCCATCCACATGACATCCATACTATCACGGTAAGTTTCGACGTTCTACGTGTTTCCATGGATGGAGGTGTTTTCATTTCATAGAGAACAAATGGATGGACCGCCCTAATTTCGTCCTTGTGTATGTTGTCAAGAATGTTTTAAATCGTAATAGCGGACTTTTGTGATTTACCACTCGTATTAGCGACCCTAGAAGATGTAATCTCAATGGCTTGCCATTATAAATTGTACTGTAGTATAAGCGCTCAAATTATTACCGGTGATAATTGCATTCGCATGTAAAGTCCGGGCATAGTTACATGCCTGCTATGATGTAAGCAGAGTATATTTATGTTTACAAAAATGTTTTATAGATCAAACCATATGTCCTGTTACAATTTGTTTTATTTTTCAAAAACAACTCCCGTGTCGTCCCCCCCCCCCCCCCCCCCGGCGGGCGACCCGGGAGGGCGCCGCCGTCGCCTAGGGTTTCTCTTCCACACCGCCCTTCCCCTCGTCTCCGCCGACGGGCGCCACCGGGTGGTCAGGCTCTGCCGATGAGGTGTGGCAGGGTGACATGTGCATCTGCCCAGGGCGTGGAGGTGCGAGGTGCTATGGTGGTGGCTGGAGCACCAGCGTTGCTAAGGTGCTGGGGATGGTCGAGGTTCGGAGCACAAGATGCTGGATGGAGGTTCGTCGAGCAGATCTGGTTGAAAGCCCTACTTTCGGCTAGGTGCCAAGGCCGGCGATAGCAGCGCTTTACGACGTCGTCCCCTTCTTGGAGAAGTTCGAGACTTCTATCCTCTCTCTCCAAAGGAAACCCTAGATCAGTCGATCGGATGATGACGACGCTCTTGAGTGTTCCGCACTTGGGGGCGTCATTCTTGGAGGTGTGCACGGGCTCGAGGGACCAGTGGACGGCTTTTACAGTGGAGCGGCGTTTCCTGTGACGCATCGATGCCGCGGAGTCTCGGCGGCGTGGCGCTACAGGGTCTTGGCGACATATGTGTGGTGGTGTTGTCTGGTGCCATGGAGGCGACAACAGGCCTGGCAAGGTAGATGCGTCAGTACTATAGCTGGCCAAACGGGCCGGGCTAACCCGGCCAGCCCGCGAGCACGCTGGCACGGCCCGCCATGGGCCAGGCACGACACGACCGTAAATGGGCCGGGCCCGGCACGCGGCACGCCTTGGGCCATGCCTGGGCCTGGAGGCTGGGCATGCAGGCCGGCACGGCACGGCCCGTTTTTTATGTATTTTCAGATTTTTTTAATATATATACTTAAAATACAACCCAATAGGCCTAAAACTGAGCCCAACAGGCTGAAAATGTGTAGCTCAGCATGCTAAACGGGCCAACATGTCGGCCCGTTTAGTAATCAGGCCGTGCCTAGGCTTGGAAGCGCAGCCCACGGGCTGGCACGGCATGACCCGTTTTCTAAACGTGCCTGGGCGGGCCGTGCCATGCCGGGCCGTGCAGGCCCGTTTGGCCAGGTCTAGTCAATACCTACTTTGAAGATGGTTGGTGGAAGACGACGGCAGCAACGTCTGAGAGTTCGTCGGATCGGTGTGTGCCCCAGACCCGATATGATACTTGGTTGGGGCCTCCGGCTTTAGATGTCAGGCTTTCGTGCAAGGTCTGTTTGGTATTCGGCTCGGCCTTTTGACACCCCTTCATCGAATGGATAGGAGTAGCGACAGATATTACCAAGATGATGGTTTCAGACTTACTGGTGTATTATTTTATAAGGTTTTCGTGAATAATTAATAAAATGACTGCATACACCGGTTAGATGCAAAGGTGGGGGTCATCCTCCTTTTGAAAAAAAAAATACAATTCGTTTTCACTGTTCCCGTTGCATCGTCATAACAAAATTGGACATGATTTCGTCGCTCGTGGCGATTCCGTTTGGCTGATTTGAAGCAAGAAGCGCTGGAGATCCAAACTTTTCAAGGTCAATCGGAAGGCTAATAGAGTGGATCGCGAGATTATGAGGTTTGACTATGATGCGTGCCTGGATGGTGATTTATAGTGGGTAGTGTTCCCGCGGTGCATGGCTAATTTTGTAATTAAAGATTGTAACAACATTATTCTAAATCAAAATATTGTGTGTGTGTTTGTTGGTGAGGAGGTGGGGGGGGGGGGGGGAGAGGCGGTCGTTCAAAATAAACAGTTACAGTAGTGAAATTTTTTATATCAATAAAGTAAGAGCATTTACAATCGGACTTGTCAAATTCGACCCCTCAAACTCGTTCGGACGGGTTCGCAGACATTGAACAATCACGCCTTAAAGAATCTATTCTACAACCAGATATCTCAAACTAGAAACCTCAGATCCATACTATTGTATGCAACGTAAACAAATCTTTAAGCCGACGACCGGCTGCACTCCCCAGAGTGTTGCTTAGGTCGCCGATGAGGTAGCGTATGACATGGGACGCGAGCCGACTCACGGGACTCGAGACGCCGCCGTCTACCATGCCCCACTCTTCCTCATTGGAGACTGCAATCCTGACGGCGTCGGTGGACATGAGATTGATAATGGATCCATTCTGGGTAGAGCCGGCGACATCCACCGCGACACGGTTGCGGCGCCTGGACTGGTGCACCATACGGGGCGCCGGAGAATGCGACTCTGCCTCACTAACGTCCACCGTCGTGAGGGCTGCCACCGCCTCGCACGGCGGGCACGCCGCGCCATGTTTGTGTCGGGCAACGCCCATGGTGTGTCCTTTAGCTCAATGCGCCAACGGAGGGGTGCACGTCCGTCACCGCGTTCGGACGCCAGACGGACCACATTGCCTCCAGTGAGGCAACGATGGCACCCCTAGCGGCGGATCCATGCGCCATTTGGGCGGACGCGATGGATTCCAGACATAACGAGTTAAAGCGCTGCCGTCGGGCGGCCTCCTCACGGGAGCGGCAGAGCGCGAGCCGACGGTCATCTCCTCCTCAGTCGACGAATCTGGAGGTGTAAGACTCGATCCGCTGCTGGCATGGCAGAGAAGGCCCGAGATCGCCGAACGGGAGCTTGGGGCGGAAAGGAGTGCAGGGGAGTGCAGTGGCTATGGTCCGAGGAGGTGATGAGAACGAATATATGTGGCCCTGGGTGGCCGAGTTCGACGTGGCGGACGCGCCGAGTCGCGCCCGGACCTCCCAATATCCGCCTCATATTTGGGCTAGATATGAGGAGTGTCGGTTAGTTCGGATGTCTGAGACCGGTTTGAGACGTCCATCTGGGTCGGATTTTTCTGACCGGCCACTGACCGGGTCGTCCGCCCGAGCGTATAAAGAGGGTTTGAGACGTCCGGCTGTAGATTGTCTAACAGCTTCACTAGTTACTAGATGGTAAATTTTAAAATGGATTTGTTACCTCCTAACAAAAACAAAGTCGTTGATGTACTTGTGTATTGTGTTAAAGGTGCCATTGTGTTTGTATCAAAATTACTAAGTGGAAACTTTATTACCAATATCATGGCAAATTTATTAATTATTTGGTGGCAACTTTTAAGATGATTTTCCTGTTGAAACATGCACACATGTGATATCAAAGCTCTCGCCGAGACAAAGCTGGCTGTGAAGACGGATCTTTAGGAGTAAAAACATTTTGAAGTTTGAAAATATGATTTAAAGCACCGATTTCATTGATTGCATTACGTCTCCTATACCAGCCGCCTCCTCCCCAATTAGGGTTTCTCTGCCTCCCGCCGATGCCGCCGTCGATCCATCCCGTCTCCGGTGGCCTTAGGGCCATGGGGACGTGGTGGATCCCGGTCCTTTCCAGTGGGAGGGCTCCGTTTTTACATGTGTCTTCGAAATTTGTTAGGGTTGTGTCCTATTCAGGAAGACGAGACGGTGGCGACTTTCTGAAGATGGAATAAGGTTCTCCCGCCTAGCCCTCGTTCCGGTGGTGCGTGTAGTATCATCGGTGTGCGTGTGGAGGCGTGTCTCCGACGGATCTGTCCTTGGTGGATTTGCTCGGATCTGTTCATCGTTCGTCTACGTTCGTGTGTTTTCAGGTTGGATCCTTCCGATTTACGCTACTCTTCATCGGCGGCGGTTGTTGTTCTGGTGTGTTGGTCCTATGAGGCCTTAGCACGACAACTTTCTGACTGTCTACTACAACAAGTTTTGCCCGACTTCGATGAGGGAGGGGCGATGACGGCGGCGCGTCTTCGGCTCGCTTCAGTGCTTGTAGTCGTTGCTAGGTGGTATACGGATCTGGATGTAATTTTTATTATTTCTGTTGTTCGTTGTACTTCCATGATTGAAGATGAATAGATTGGACGTTTTACTGCAAAAAAAAAAAAGAAAGAAAGAATGCATGCTTCGCCCGATGCATCACCTAGAGCAAATGTTCGCTCGTTTTTAGCGTCCGAAAAAAGCTCTTGTTAGCACTTAGGCAAGGGATTATGCTTAGGTTAGACAACAACGGCTTCCTTACCCGATCCCATTTTAGTACTTCGACGTTTCTTGTATTGCACCTTATAAAAGAACATATATATTGAATCGTGTTTATTCTTGCATTGTGTTACTTCATAATTCTTGGAACCCTCGTTATATTATCAGTTGATTGGTTCAGTCTCGCGTAGCCAATTGTTTTTTTAAACAAGACTTGTCATTTACATAATTAAGAGAGCAGGTTTTTAGACAAAACTGGATAAATAAGAGAAATAAAGCAATTACTCTCCCAGCATTACATTTCTTAAATGACTGGCCTCCGCAAAGCCCCATAATCATGCTTCCTGCTAGATCTTAGTGACGCTGACGCCCACGGAGACAACGAAGTTGCGAAAAACCTCACATTACGCCTCTTCCAAATCTCCCAAGCAATAAGCATCATTAAGGACACGAGGGCTCTTTTAGATTGAGCCCTCTTATGAAAGGAGTCTATTCACCACACTTTGACCCAAACCGCCACGCACCACTCGAAATGAAAGATGTCTTCGAGACCAAGCCATGCCTTGACTTCGGCCCAAACGCCAATCGTGAAACTAGTGAAGCCACATTCATTAAGGAGATGAGCCGTTGACTCCGGACCATGTCTGGATAATGGGCAAACGCCACTATTTGGTTAACAGAAGGATAACCTGTCTTTTGAACAATATGGGCTAGCTAACTCTAGTTTTGTTAACAAAATTATAGTGTGTCTCTTAAACCAAAATTTACTTGGGCCAGAAAATTTATAACAAACGATTGCTTCTAAAAGTTCATACAATCTGCACTACCCTTTTTATTCATACGAAAAGGAAGGTTAGGTTGCCCGATAAAAACCTCAGGTGGCCGCTTGATCAAATTGAACAACCCCTCCTATGACTTATTCGGTTAATTCCCCCCTCCCAACAGAATTGGGGGGGAGGGGGGAGGACTGAGGGAACTGCATTTTCGACTTGCAAAGATTTAACACTGCCCTTCTCAATCCCTTCAATCCCCACCAAATCGAACAAGCCCTTTGACCTTTAGTTGCACTCGGCTCACTCCTTTGCACATCATTCCCCTTATACCATACTTAACCGAAGCTGCAAACAAAATAATGTAGCCAGGAAGGACATAAGGCCTCAACGAGTTACGAACAAGAGTAAGGCTTCATTTGGTTTATAGAATAGGAAAATCGTAGGAATATGAAAGTCATAGGAAATGAGATGACATGCATCTCAAATCTTATGAATAGAAATATGAAAGAAGACACCCTTTGATTGACATCATATAATTTTTTTATTGAGTCTAGACTAATATATTTTTTCTATAAAATGTGTAGGATATGAAATATTCCTCCATAGAAATAGGATTCTATTCCTACAACCAAATGACCCTAAAAAGGAATTTTTCCTATAGAAATCTTATGATACGGAATTCCTCCAAACGAAAGGAGGCGTAAGCATAATTTATGTGGTCGATTTCAGCATCAATAAAGACTTCGTATCAATTATAAGTATGTGTGTTTGATTGTAAAGTTTACCCTACCAACTATTTGGCTACTCAAATTCCAGTCAACTTTTTTGCTTGTCTATGAGTTAGCAAATATTGACCCGAAAATAAACTAGAGTTCTCAAAGAGGCATTGACAAGTTATATGATCAACAACCAAGATCCGAATTGGATTTCCGATTAAAAATTGTAAAGTTATATGCTTGTCTATGTTGTAGCTTGCGGTTCTGGAGAGCTAGTCCTTTGGGGCACTTGCAAGAAGACTTTCTAGCTCTTATTGACAAGGTTAGACCGACTATAGGAAAGCACCGACAACGACGCATCGATGACTCCATTTAATGGCAGTAATGGTCATTTGGTGGTACCAATCCTAAATGTTATATCTATACCTACTAATAAAGAAAATAGACATTCTTGGTCCGTCATACTCTTTGCCAGAAACCCCCCTAAGGTTTTTGTAATAAACCCATAGTTCTAATTTAAGTCAGATTTTTGCCTTTGTAGAAACCCCTTGCCGTTTTTGGTAATCAATCCGTAGACTAGTTTTAAGTCTGATTTACGCTTTTACAAGAAAACCCCCAATAATTGGGTTAATAAACCCGCCACACATATAGATGCTTATTAAAATATCCATATATTTTAAACGCTAACTCCAAATTTAATATGTTATATATGAAATTTGATTAGAAAAAATATGTAGAATATGAATATGATGTTATTTTATAGGTTAACCATTTAAAAAAAATATTTGGGGTGCAATCTTAATCAATAGCGCATGATTCGTCTTTCTTTCATACCGGTACCGAATTGGAAATAAACACCACAACAAAACTAGGATTGTAGACGAATGAACCCATCTACAACCGTGCACGCACTAGTAGAAACAGGGCTTTGGTTCTAGGCCGAGCGGAGCAATTGTCCCGGTCGAGTTACGAACCGGGACTAATGTAATCATCAGTCCCGATTCGGGCGGCTAGGACGCCGGCCTGGGCTCGGCAGGCACCAGTCCCGGTTCGAACGGGACCTTTAGTCCCGGTTGGTGACACCAACCGGGACTAAAGGGGTTGCGCCAGGAGCGAGGCCCTTTCGTCCCTGTTGATGTCTCAAACCGGGACTAAAGGTTTGTCTTCAGTCCCGGTTTTAGACACCAACCGGGACTACAAGTTTGCCTATATATACCCTCGCCCCTGCCCGCCCTCTCCTCTGTTTTTTCCTCATATGAGGTGGGAGGTGTGTGCTAGTTTGTTTTCCCTTCCTATGCACAAGAGGTGTTCGATGAAATGCCTGCGAGCATGATTCCAATTGAGTTCACAAAAGGTGCAAAAAATTTGGTTATCTTGTATATGCCGATCCAAGTCTCGATCTTTCTGGTTGCTTTCTGGTGCCAAGATTGTTGAAGTAACTATTCGGCATATATAAGATAACCGAATAATTTGCACCTTGATTCTGGGTTGAAAGCCATAGTTATGCTCCACAAGCATTCTGATGGTCACTGCAGTTACATGAAGGCGCGTATTAACTGGCAATGTTGGCATCTATTTTAATTTTTGGTAAATTTATGTTTCTTTCCTTGTACAAATATGCATAATAGACAGATATGTGGATCCATGAAAGGGTCAAAAGGGGAAGTTGATGATATGTTGAGGGCTGGGAAATCAGAGAATCCTATGAGAAGAGTCTATTGTTTTGGCATATCTCATGAACATCCAGGCACTTTTATATTATCTTACATCAGGAGTACAAATAAACCCACATCATGAGTATGGTACCTATGAAAAATAATATTAACTTAAAATTATACAAACCGGGACTAAATCTTTTGCCTATATATATCCACGCCCCCCCCATTTCCTCTGTGTTTTGGCCATGGAAGGGTGGAGGTGTGGACTACTCTATTTTTTGCCTATATATGCACATGAGGTGTTCAATGAAATGCCCGAGCCACACTTAAGTTATCTTCTCTGTTCTTCCTCCAAACTCGACCTCTAAGCTCCATTTTTCCCAAGATTTGTCTAGGTTTGACGGTGCATCAACTATCCAAGTGTTCTAAAAAGGTTAGCAACTTCATTATTTCATCTCTCACTGCTATAGTTTAGCTCATTTCAAATGGTCTAGAAGTAGTGTTGTTTGTGGGTTTTAGTGGAGGAGTGTATGTGTGAGTTTATTTAATTTAGATGCACAATTTGAGCTCAAATTAACTTCTTACTTGTATTATTGTTTGTTATTATATAGTGCCATGGTTTTGGTAGACGCCCCTGTCGACTCTCGTTTAATGCAGATGAACCGGCAATGGAGGATGTACGGTGACCGACGCACTTCCGACGCACTTCGTTTAGGTCTATTTGGTTTGTGCAAATAATAATGCATATAGCTTCGCATGCAAGCAAGGGTGTTAAAATATTAGGGCTGGTTTGTGCATCCAGCCATGGCATAAGAATATTTTACCACGCAAATAAAGCCGAAGACTTGAGTCTGGACAAAATCCTCAGTCTGGACAAAATCCTCAGTCTGGACAAAATCCTCAGTCTGGACAAAGTTCTTAGTCTGGACGAAATTCTTAGTCTGGACAAAATCCTCAGTATGGACAAAATCCTCAGTCTGGACAAAATCCTCAGTCTGGACAAAGTTCTCAGTCTAAACAAAGTTCTCCGTCTAGACAAAAATATCACTCTAACTGTTCGGCATATATAAGATAACCGAATAATTTGCACATTTGATTCTGGGTTGAAAGCCATAGTTATCCTCCACAAGTATTCTGATGGTCACTGCAGTTTGTGGCTCAAACCGGGACAAAAGAGATTGTCCAGTTTGTATAGGAAGTGCATCCAGTTTTTCCCGTAACCCTCTCAACTTTTTAGCACATGCTATGTGGGTGAAATTATGATACCATGCCAAGTTTCAACCTTTTCAGAGTTCATTTGCAGTGCTTATCAATTTCAGGGTCATTTAGCTCAAAATAAATCATGAAATGCATGAAAAATAGCAAATGAAGTCAGAAATGGGTTGAAAATTGATGATGTGGCTTTGAATGGTGCATATTGAATGCAGAAAAAGTCTGGAGTTAAAATATGTTAAAAAAATGAAATCCCTTTTGTAATAGATGAGTTTTCGTCCGAAACCATGTTACATGGAAAGAGATTGTCCAGTTTGTACACGAAGTGCATCCAGTTTTTCCCGTAACCCTCTCAACTTTTTAGCACATGCTATGTGGGTGAAATTATGATACCATGCCCAGTTTCAACCTTTTCAGAGTTCATTTGCAGTGCTTGTCAATTTCAGGGTCATTTAGCTCAAAATAAATCATGAAATGCATGAAAAATAGCAAATGAAGTCAGAAAAGGGATGAAAATTGATGATGTGGCTTTGAATGGTGCATATTGAATGCAGAAAAAGTTTGGAGTTAAAATATGTTAAAAAATGAAATCCCTTTTGTAATAGATGAGTTTTCGTCCGAAACCCTGTTACTTCGAAAGAGATTGTCCAGTTTGTACACGAAGTGCATCCAGTTTTTCCCGTAATCCTCTCAACTTTTTAGCACATGCTATGTGGGTAAAATTATGATACCATGCCAAGTTTCAACCTTTTCAGAGTTCATTTGCAGTGCTTGTCAATTTCAGGGTCATTTAGCTCAAAATAAATCATGAAATGCATGAAAAATAGCAAATGAAGTCAGAAAAGGGTTGAAAATTGATGATGTGGCTTTGAATGGTGCATATTGAATGCAGAAAAAGTCAGGAGTTAAAATATGTTAAAAAAATAAACTAAAAAGAATCAACTAAAAAGAATCAAAATAATATTAACTAAAATTATCAAAGTATTTATTTGTTAAAAACTTTAATAGTAAAAAGAATTTTCATAAAGTATATTTTGTTACAAGCTTTAATAGAAAACTAAAAAGCTTTTATAAAACTCTAATAGCAAAAAGAATCAACTAAAAAGAATCAAAGTAATATTAACTAAAATTATCAAAGTATTGATTTGTTAAAAACTTTAATATTAAAAAGCTTTTATAAAACTCTAATAGCAAAAGGAATCAACTAAAACATATGCAGAAAATAACATTAAAAATTTAAAAACATAATATATGCAAAAAATAAAAAAAAAGGCCCGCCTACTAGCCACAACGGCCTGCATTCGACTAGAAACCCTAGAAATGGTCCAGGATGCAAGCCCGCAGTGCTAGCAGGCCCAACAGGGCGTGAGATAGGCATGTACTGCCTGCAATAGAGAGGAGCTCGAGAGGGCAGTGGCAGCAGCGCTTATAAACCACTCCGAGCCCCTCTCGACTAGCGAGGTGGGACTAAACATTTGGCTGCGAGAAGCACAACCCTTTAGTCCCGGTTGGTGGCTCCAACCGAGACTAAAAGGAGGCCTTTAGTCCCGGTTGGTGATACCAACCGGGACTAAAGGGCTCTGCTTCCCGCCCTTTGGGCTGATGAAATTTACCTTTAGTCCCGGTTGGTGGCTCCAACCGGGTCTAAAGGGGGTCCTTTAGTCCCGGTTGGAGCCACCAACCGGGACTAAAGGGGGGGCTATATAAGCGGGACTTGGAAAATTTTCCAAATCCACCTGCAGTTTCTTCTCCTCCTCTCCCCCGACGGCGTCGATGATCACCTCGACGCCGCCAGGCTGCCGGATTTTGCCGTCCCCCGCTCCCCTGCCCCGGCGTCGCCGTCGCCGCGCCCCTGCCCCTACGTCGTCGTCACCGTCGCCGTCGCCGTCGCCGCGCCCCTTCCCCTACATCGCCGTCGCCGCGCCCTGCCCCGTCGCCGTCGCCGCGCCCCTGCCGGCCCCGACGTCGCCGCGCCGGCCCCTGCCCCCACAGTGAGCCCCTTCTGCCGGTGGTTGCCAATCCCACCATATGAACATAATGCACTTGAGAATTTTTATGTTCATATTTGACTATGTTCATATTTGTATATAGATTATGTATATAGATTATGTTCATATTTGACTATGTTCATATTTGTAAATTATAATGGGGCCATTTGACTATGTATATAGATTATGTATATAGAAAATGTTCATATGTAAAGTTTGTAAATTATAATGGGGCCATTTGACTATGTTAGATAGATGCCATGCTATGTTTCTGCCATGCCATTTAGTAAAAGGGGGGCCATTAGTTAGATATGTTTAGATGGATGGATGATCATTTTGTCTTTAGAGTTTATTTAGAGTTCATTTTGATGTTCATTGAAGAATTTTTTGTTGTGGCAAAGTTATGAAATTTAGAGCTTTTGACCATAATTATATGGCAAAGTTGTGGCAAACTTTAGGAATGTTGTGGCATATACTCTACTCTGCTCAAGATCGATAGATGGATGGATGTATATATATAGAAAATGTTGATATAATGAATTTTTTTTGTTCATTGAATTTTTTATGTTCATAGAATTTTTTTGTCCATGTATGTATGTATGTATAGATGGATGGATTGATGTATCAAGTGGCACTTTTCAAACAAAGTTTTGAGCACGCTAATGGACTCTAGCAGAGATGCAATTGATACTATCTTGTAGATCACAGGAGAGTGATCAATATTGATATAAGGCACTAACCCATAGGATGTACAGAACAATAGTTGTAGCCTTTGGAAAACAGCTAAGACATGGCATGCCCATCATTCATTTTTTTTGGATGACGCAAAATTAGAACTAAAAAATTCAAGAAAAAATATTTTAGGAAATATTAATTAAGGGCATTTAGATTGCCAAAAAGAAGCAAGGAAGTAAAAAATGGGGCGACAATGTGTCCGGTGTTTGGATTTTTTAGCATCACTAAAATCACTCTTCACCATTTGATCTAGATCCAAAGGCCTGGTTGGGTTCTTTATCCATCCTTCTTCTTCCCCCCATATTAAAATTGAAAAAAAAACAAAGACCAAATTTTTCTAAAGAAGAATAAATTAGGAGCATTGGTTACTCTTAAAGAAGAAAGAAACTTTGGTGCTGACTCAGTTTTAAAACTGTAATCATCTCTCCAAATGTGCATCTCTCCAAAGTATTTTATTCGAGATGTATTAGTGATATTATATGAAGAGTCCCCGATGATCGCCAGTGCTATTATATGTATTAGTGATATTATATGATGATCTTGCTAAAAAAAATTGCCGGCGATTTTTAATCTTAGAATGATGAACACAGGAAATGTCGACGTCGTGTGACGACGATAGGATCCCTCAGTGCCCTTTGTGCTGGGATGACAGGGGTATATGCGACATTTATCCTCACCTAGACAACGATACGTCGTTCACTGTCAAACTAACGGAAGAATTTAGTATTACTACGGTATGTAAAGATGACATGTATTTTTTGTTAATGAAGTATGACGTGCGCTTTTTTTACTTTAATTAACCTTTAATTTTCTTTTGTACAATTTGACTAGTGCGTTCCCTGTCATGCAAGATTCGCTATCTTGGACAAGTTCCATTTCAAAGAGAAGTGTAGTACAGAGCCTAAGATAGCTCACCTAAGAACGGAGCATTACACTTTTGCTGTTAAGGTGAAAAATAACGAAGATCACACATATTTTGGTTGTTCTAGTTGGAGAGCATTTTGCAAGGCGTATGGGTTGGATGAGGACATGAACATTACCTTCGATCTTGGTAATGACGATGTTCATGATAATAATATAGATATTTGGGTGCATGCGGAGGATGACTTGATTTCGGTGCTACCTCCAGGTGCGTTTGTCAACAGATTTGTTAGGTAATCTCTACTCCTATGCTGCAGCCTCTCTCGGATCAATTCACGATCAAGAGCATCTACACAACAAAAGCATTGTATGGCTGCGCTAGGGTTAGGGTTTTAGCGGCGATCATGGGCGATCCTGCTCTGCCGCCGAAACTCCACCGCGCGAGTCCATCGGCAAGTGCCAAGGAGTCTCCCCTGGCTGCGCCGCTGAAGTCACCAACGTCTACGTGTCTTGGTAGGACGACTAGGGTTGCCATCTCGGGCAATCTAGGAGTCCGGACGGCTGGTAACAGATCTACAAATAGCGAGGGCGCCACGGCTCGGGATCATATCCCACGTTCGTGCCCTACCGTGGGAAACCCCAACTCGAAGCTGGAGTGGCCAAGGATGCAGCGCTCGCAATTCGTCACCGGAGGTGGGGGTGATCATGGGGGAACCGGTGAGGCTCCCGCCCACCCGAAGCCTTCTGGAGGCGGGATGTTAGTGCCTGCTCGCGAGGCGCCTCCGGAGTTTGGGGTTGAGGAGGACACACCATCGGCAGACAATTGGGACGCAAAGGACTCAGAGGATGGACTACCGGAAGCGGTTGATTCACAGCTTGGAGGAGAAGTGGATGCGGATGATGTAGCCTTTGTGGCGGTGGATTTCAGCGATGATGAAGAGGAGGAGGTCCCAGCCTCACCTCTTTGGCGGCTCATGGGGCTCTATAGATCTCAGAAGAAACCCTCTGCAAAAACGCTGTCAGATCATTTTGAGGGCGTCTGGCGGCTGAGGACAGGAGTCGAGTTCAAACCCATGGGGAAGAACTACTTCACGATCACCTTCGGCTCTGAGGGGGACTACCGTTTTGTCGCCCGTGGAGGTCCCTGGATTTTTAGTGGCGATGCCCTATTAGTAAAACCCTTTGACGATGAAGCTAGACCGTCAGAGGCAGCCCTGGATGCAGTACCTGTTTGGGCTCGGGTGTTTGATGTCCCGTACAAGAAACAGACTAAGATCTATGGCCAAGCCTTGGGCAGTACATTGGGAGAGGTACTTGCTGTTGATGCACCGGAGGACGGGCATGGAACCAGTGAATTCTTGAGAGTACGGGTGATGCTGCCTTACAATAGGCGACTGCAAAAGGAGGTGACGCTGCAATATACTGTCAAAGGTGTGATCAAGCAAGCCACCTTCAAACTTAAGTATGAACGAGTGCCACACTTTTGCTTTCATTGCGATTTCATGGGGCATGATAAGGATGTCTGTGAGAAGAAGCTCCGTGGCCTTGCGTCGAAGGGATATGACTCGACGCTGCGATGTTCCCCATTCAAAAAGTTTGAGTTCAGGGCAGCTTACACTCCTTCCCCGGGACAGCCAAGGGCTAGAAGGGACAGTGCAGGAGCTGTGGCTCACGACGCAAGAAGTGCATCAAGCCGTGCAAGCTCATACAATAACCCGGTGCAGCAACAGGACATGATTCCACCAAGAGTGGATGCCAAGGATGGTTTTGATGATGAGGAGAGAGAAGCGGCCCCGGAGGAGGATAGTGCACTTGCAGCCAAAATTGAGAGCCTTCAAATGAAGTTGGCAGGAGAGAAGCCGGAGTCAAGTAAGGTGAAGGAAATGACGAGTAAATTTGAGGCCAAAGCAGATGGGAAGGGGAAGTGTCTGACACCGAAGCAGATGAGGAAGAAGGGGGCGGCACCTGTGAAGAAATTGGCTAACAGGAAGGCTGGGGCGCTAGTTATCCGCGATAACACCCCAGGCCAGGAGGGCATGATCCCGGCACTGCGTGATATTAATGCATCGGGAGGCTCATTGAGCTCAGTTTCGGATTCTATGGACTTTAATGATTCTGTCCTTGGGAAGAGGCAGGGCGAGTTGGTGTATCAACAGGCCAGAGTGGTGCATGGCGAGAACGCCCTGGTGCCTTTTGTGGAAAGGCCAAGTGGAGGTATACAAAAGAAGGGAAGGTTGGGAGCTGTCCCTCATGACAAACAAGAAGATCATACCGAGAAGGAGGACATCTACAGCAGGGAGGAGAACCAGATTAAGGAGGCAACCGGCCATGGGGCCGCCGGTAAACTGATGGGGCCAAGTGTGGTGCCCCGTCAGGAGCAATGAATTGCCTAAGTTGGAACTGTCGAGGGGCGGGGAACCTTCGAACTGTTCGTGATCTTGCGACACTTGTTGTCGCCCATTCCCCGAAGCTTCTTTTTTTGTGTGAAACTAGACAGCCTAAAGAAAAAATGTTTCGTCTTCGTTCTCGTCTGGGTCTCTTGGGTTTTGAAGGAGTTAGTAGTGAGGGTACCAGTGGAGGTCTTGCTTTATTTTGGGATGAGTCTGTATCAGTACAAATCCAAGAAGTCCATAAAAGATGGATTGATGTGTATGTCCGCGTGTCAAATAATGACCCACAATGGCGGGTTACCTTTGTTTATGGTGAGCCAAGAGTTGAGAACAGGCACCTCATGTGGGACTCTTTGCGTCGTCTCCATGGTACCAGTGACCTCCCGTGGATGATTGTTGGAGACTTTAACGAAGCAATGTGGGATTATGAGCATATGTCAGAAACTCCGCGTGCCCCAGGACAAATGCTTATTTTCAGAGATGCTCTTGAAACTTGTGGTTTGATTGATTTGGGTTTTGCAGGATATCCATTCACATATGATAATAGAAGGGGCGGTCGGGCCAATGTGCAAGTGAGGTTGGACCGTGCGGTGGCCACCAATGCGTGGCGTGACATGTTCGCTGACGCTGCAGTGGAGCACTTGGTGTCGCCATGCTCCGACCACTGTCCGGTACTCGTCCGGTGCGCTCCGGACACGGCGCCCAAACCTCGTCGTTGTCGTTGGTACGAGCTGATGTGGGAGCGAGAACCAGCACTTGATGAGGTGATCGCTGATGCTTGGAAAGCCAAGGGAAGTAAAAGAAATCTCAGAGATGTTCACTTAGCACTTGGAAAGTTGATGGGCAAGCTGCACACTTGGAGCAGCAAAAAAATTGGCAATGTCACAAGAGAGGTGGAGAAGTCCAGATCACGCCTAGAGGAGTTGACGCATATGAATGCAGACCGGGCTGAGATACGAAAGGAGATGAACTCTATGAATGAGTTGCTGTACCGTGAGGAAATGTTATGGCTCCAACGATCACGTATTGCATGGCTGAAAGAGGGGGACAGAAACACAAAGTTCTTTCACCGCAAGGCAGTTTGGAGAGCAAGGAAAAACAGAATTAAGGGGCTTATGGACGCACAAGGGGTATGGCAGCAGGAGCAGCACACTATGGAGAAGATGGCAAAGGAGTACTTTCAGCATATGTTCACCGCCGACCCTGGCATTGATCCTGAGGAGGTCATTCAAATGTTTCAACCTAAGGTGACAGGTGACATAAATGAAAAACTGTGTGCTCCTTTTACTGATAAAGAAATTAGTGATGCTTTATTTCAGATAGGCCCTCTGAAGGCCCCGGGCCCGGATGGCTTTCCGGCGAGATTTTTTCAGCGGCATTGGGGTACACTTAAAGAGGAGATAATTGCAGCGGTGAAGCAATTTTTTGAGTCAGGCGTCATGCCAGAGGGTGTAAATGCCACGTCTATAGTTCTGATCCCGAAGGTGAATGACCCTAAAAGGCTTGCTGAATTTCGACCCATCAGCTTATGCAACATCGTTTACAAGATCATTTCTAAATGTCTCGTGAACCGGCTACGACCTTTCCTGGATGATATCATTGCACCAGAGCAGAGTGCCTTCATTCCAGGTAGACTCATCACAGATAATGCGTTCATTGCTTTTGAGTGCATCCACTCTATTAAGCAGGAGAAGGACCCAGACAGAAGTGCTTGTGCATACAAGCTTGATCTGTCCAAGGCATACGATAGGGTGGATTGGGAATTCCTAAGGCGGATGATGCAACAGCTTGGCTTTGATCACCGGTGGGTGCACTGGATTATGACGTGCGTGTCCTCGGTGACATATTCTGTCAAAGTAAATGGAGCCAGCTCAGATTCGTTCGTCCCGTCGCGTGGGCTACGGCAGGGAGACCCGCTCTCACCATTTCTATTTCTGTTTGTTGCGGATAGGCTTGATGCAATATTAAAACGGAAAGTGCAGCAGGGTACGATCACTCCCTTGCGGGTTTACCCGAGGGCGCCGGGTATCTCCCATTTGCTCTTTGCGGATGACACGCTTCTCTTTTTTCGCGCCACGGCAGCTGAAGCAATGGAGGTTCGAGATGCTCTTGTTACATACGAGAGGTGTACAGGACAATTCATTAACCCGGAGAAATGCTCTATTCTCTTTGGGCAAAGATGTCGGCCGGCTGATCAAACTTCAGTGTCGCATGTTTTACAGGTCCAGAACCTGAGCTTTGAGGAGCGCTATCTAGGGCTCCCGACACCCACTGGTCGTATGTCCAAAGGGCGGTTCCAAAGTCTCCAGGAGCAGCTAACTAAGAGGATTCTAGCTTGGGGAGAAAGTGCATCGCAGGGAGGTAAGGAGATCTTGATCAAAGCTGTTGCCCAATCCTTGCCTACCTACCTCATGGGGGTGTTCCGACTACCCCGGAGTGTATGTGATGATCTCACAAGGATGGTCAGAAACTTCTGGTGGGGGTCGAAGCAAGGAAAGAGGAAGACACACTGGAGGGCATGGGATACTATGATCAAACCAAAGGCAAAAGGAGGGCTCGGGTTCCGCGATTTCCGCCTATTTAACCAAGCCTTGCTCGCACGGCAAGCTTGGCGCCTCATCTCTAACCCCGACAGCTTGTGTGCGCAGGTGTTAAAAGCCCGGTACTACCCGGAAGGTCGGCTGGAGGACACCGTCTTCTCGGGTAATGCCTCCACCACGTGGCAATCCATCGTGCACGGTTTGGAGCTCCTCAAGAAGGGGCTCATCTGGCGCATTGGGGATGGCGCCTCAGTACGCATATGGCGAGATCAGTGGATCCCCCATCCACTGGCTCGAGGGCCGGTCTCTGTACAGGGCCGGTGCAGGCTCCGGCGCGTGAGCCAGCTCCTGGACGAGCATGGCAACTGGAAGGTGGCGTTGCTGAACCAACATTTTCTGCACATAGATGTGATGGAGATCCTCAAGATCAAGGCCTCCCCACGACATGAAGATTGCATCGCATGGGCAGCTGAGCGCAATGGTTCCTTCTCTGTGAAGAGCGCGTATCGTCTGGGTCTGGACGAACGCCTCCTACCTTCTTCAGTCGCTGCGAGCAGGGCACCGGACGGGTGACGGGCCGTCTGGGCACTTATTTGGAGGTGCCCTGCTCCCCCCAAGGTGCGTATATTTGCGTGGAAGCTTGCCTCTAATTCACTGGCCACTTGGGCGAAAAAAAAAGCGAGGAACTTGGAGATCACTGATGTTTGCCCTCTATGTGGAACGGAGCGGGAGGATACGTTCCATGTATTCTGCAGGTGCCCTCGCGCCGCCGATCTTTGGCGTAATATGTGCAAATTCTGGAGCTTGCCTGACCCTGCTAGCGTCCGGCCGACGGGGGTGGAGTGGATCTTCGATGTGCTCTCTGCCATGAATGAGGATGATCGTATGAGGATGCTTATGGTTCTTTGGCGTGCGTGGCATGTCAGGAACGAGATCGTCCACGACAACCCCCCCCCCCCCCCGGTCGAAGCTTCTTGCCGCTTCCTTCTTAGCTACGAGGGATAACTCTTGGCCATCAAGCGACACCCCAACGAGGATCTTGTCAAGGGGAAGATGCCGCTGTTGGGAGGACCAAAGATGCCATTATCGCATGCTGCTGATGCACATACCTCAAGGCCTCGGTGGCAGTCGCCCGCCCAAGGTAGAGTGAAGCTTAACGTGGACGGATCTTTTTGCCAGGACTCGGGAGAAGCGGGGGCAGGCATGGTACTAAGAGATAGCAAGGGGGACATCATTTTCTCGGCCTGCAGAAGCTTACAGAACTGCGCGAGCCCTATACAAGCTGAACTTTCAACTTGCTTGGAGGGCATGCGGTTTGCTATGCAATGGTCCCAGCTGCCGGTGGATGTGGAGCTGGACTGTCTTCATGCTGTTGAGTCCATCCGTGCACGTACGGAGGACAGATCGCAGAACGCGATGTTGATCAGTGAAATTAAAGAACTTCTTGGTGAAAGGGAGTGCTCTATTACTCATGTTAGTAGGCACCAAAATGCTGTCGGTCATAGATTAGCTTCTTTTGGTCGTGTAGAAGCTAGGACAACAGTTTGGCTTCGTTCGGGCCCTGCTAATGTACCTCAACTTTGTTCGGAGGATCTACCTCCACCTTGAGTAATGAATCCCCTTTTAACCCCGCAAAAAAAGAGATAATCTTCTACTCCTAATGGAGCAGTTGGTACGTCGTTCGTTCGTTCGTACCCCTACCCCACCGATAGATGCAGCGATCCCACCGATTTTCTTTCCCGGATCGATCCCACCAATTCTCGTTCCTGGTTTTTTTGATTTTTTTACCAGAACCGAGCGCTACAGCCGAAATAATCCCACCATGTTCCATTATCTCACCAATCATTGTCTTACGACCTAGGGTTCCCACACCGCCGCCTTCATCGTCCTGTATGCCACTGCCGCCGCCGCGGCGTATGCCCGAAGGTCGCGCGCCGCCGGCCATTCTCCTCCCTCCACCTCCACCTCTCCTCCATCGCGGTCTTTTCCTGGCCACCCCCACCCCAATTTTTTCGCTAGCCGTCTCACCCGTCGCCACTTCGCTGCTGCCACCCCGTCACCCGACGCCCACCACCATGGTTGTATCTTGGACAACAAGCCCTATAATGGCAGACGGAAGAGCAATAAGGGGCGTCGAGGCTGGCCGCCGCGACGAAGATACCGGTGCCGTATGTGCGGTGATGGCATGGTGGCGTAAGAAGGTCGTATTCCCGGCGCGGCACGCGGCTGCCGCCGTCTCCACCCGCGTCCGCGCCAGCAGACAGGTACGCCGTCGGGCCCTGGACGTACTGGTTGGTGTTCTTCCTCGTACTACTAATGGAGCAGTTGGTACGTCGTTCCTTCGTTCGTACCCCTACCCCACCGATAGATGCAGCGATCCCACCGATTTTCTTTCCCAGATCGATCCCACCAATTCTCGTTCCTGGTTTTGTTGATTTTTTTACCAGAACCGAGCGCTACAGCCGAAATAATCCCACCATGTTCCATTATCTCACCAATCGTTGTCTTACGACCTAGGGTTCCCACACCGCCGCCTCCATCGTCCTGTATGCCACTGCCGCCGCCGCGGCGTATGCCCGAAGGTCGCGCGCCGCCGGCCATTCTCCTCCCTCCACCTCCACCTCTCCTCCATCGCGGTCTTTTCCTGGCCACCCCCACCCCAATTTTTTCGCTAGCCGTCTCACCCGTCGCCACTTCGCTGCTGCCACCCCGTCACCCGACGCCCACCACCATGGTTGTATCTTGGACAACAAGCCCTATAATGGCAGACGGAAGAGCAATAAGGGGCGTCGAGGCTGGCCGCCGCGACGAAGATACCGGTGCCGTATGTGCGGTGATGGCATGGTGGCGTAAGAAGGTCGTATTCCCGGCGCGGCACGCGGCTGCCGCCGTCTCCACCCGCGTCCGCGCCAGCAGACAGGTACGCCGTCGGGCCCTGGACGTACTGGTTGGTGTTCTTCCCCCTACTATTTCTTTGTCGGCAGAGAGCAAACGACTCTCTTGCATCCCGTTGTCTTCCTTTGTTTCTTGCCTTGCCCATCCTTCAACCCATCCACCAAGTGTGTCTTGTCTTTTCCAATTATTAAACCGTTGCCCAAACTGAATGTTATCAGTTATCTTCTATATATCAAAATTTACATTGTCAGCTTCACCTCAACCGTTGCTATGCTTAGATGCACATGCACTCATCCCAGTTTAGACAGATGTAGCTTTCAGGTAGTTATATGGATATGAAATGGCCACCAATATCAAGTTCACCAATACACGAATTTGCAACATAGAACAGAAATTCATATATATCTGATGTCAAAAATTATCCATGAACAATCATTAGAAGCACAAATTTTTATTATTTCAAAATATCGAGCTCTTATTAGATTATAGTATTATACCTTGTCTTTTGTGGAAAGATAAAAATTTGATAGAACAGCAAGAGGTGGGTGAGGTTAGCCAAAATAGCATATGTTTCCATCATGCACAGTTATAAGAACGCGTCATGGAATCTGAATAAATGCTAAGATGGTCGATACTAATGAACTGATGCACAGGTCTTCCAGCAAAACCAAGGCAATCATGTTTACTGAACATTGCATCACCGCCAATTGGCCGATCCGTCGTCGTGGGTACGGCTAACACGCAGATCAAATGTATACTCCAGTTAACAATCACGTAGAACCAAGTTACCTGCTGGTTCGATGATCCTAATGTTTGGCTGTTTGCTCAGTTTAGTCAGTTGATCTAAATTAGAGGTTTATAGTTGCCACACACAGAGCGACACCTTCTACTTTAGTTCAGTTCCCCTGATAACAGCGAAATTTGATCGTGGATTGTTTTACCACTCCACTCTGTGGGATAAAACAGTATCTAGATGAACACTTGCCGTTTTCTAGGATGTGTGTCTATAGCATCTAAAACAAAGCAGAGGGCTGTTGGAATCTCCATGTGTCCTATACCTCGCGATTTTTAGACCGTTCTACAAAGGTGCATACTGCATAGCAATCTCTTTATCTTTGTTTTAGAGCCAATGGATTTGTTTCACACCATCTCCCTGTCAAGCACTTGCTTCTTATCAACAGAGAACAAATTTATTTTACCGGATTTGAAGCTTATCTTCTTGGGGGATGTGGAGAGATTTGTTACTGAAAAGGGCACCTAAAGATTTTGAATTGATCACTACTGCAAGTCTCATACAGATTTTTGCTCATTCAAATATCACATGTGTTTCTTTCTCCCAAATCCTGAGATGTCATTGTTCCATTGACCTGATTCTGATTATTTGCAAACTAAAAACATTTTCTGAAATTATGTTCACCAAGTAAGGTACGTTTTCCAATGTGTCATGATAAGATGCGCAGCTCAACAGTTAGCAATCACGTAGAACCAAGTTAGCTGCTGGTTCGATGATCCCAATGTTTGTCTGTTTGCTCAGTTTAGTCAGTTGCTCTGAATTAGAGGTTTATAGTTGCCACACGCAGAGCGACACCTTCTACTTTAGTTGAGTTCCCATGATCACAGTGGAATTAGATCGCGGATTGTTTTACCACTACACTCTGTGGGATAAGACAGTATATAGACGAACACTTTCCGTTTTCTAGGATGTGTGTCTATAGCATCTAAAACAAAGCAGAGGGCTGTTGGAACCTCCATGTGTCGTATACCTCGCGATTTTTAGACTGTTCTACAAAGGTGCATAGCAGTCTCTTTATCTCAGTTTGGAGCCAATGGATTTCTTTCACACCATCTCCCTGTCATGCACTTGCTTCTTATCAACAGAGGACAGATTTATTTTGCCGGGTTTGAAGCTTATCTTGTGGGGGATGTGAGAGATTTGCTACTGAAAAGGGCACCTAAAGATTTTGAATTGATCACTACTGCAAGTCTCATAGAGGTTTTGGCTCATTCAAATATCACATGTTTTTCTTTCCCCAAATTCTCAGATGCCATTGTTCCATTGACCTGATTCTGATTGTTTGCAGACTAAAAACATGTTTTGAAATTATGTTCATCAAGTGAGGGATGCTTTCCAATGTGTCATGATAAGATGCGCAGCTCAACAGTTGAGGTTTCTTATTCATAGCATTATCACGTCTTGAATTCTAGTTCTTAGAGCTTCGGTTTCTAACCCTTATTTGCTTGGCTTGTCTTTTGTTCTTACGGGTTTCAAGCTTCAACACAAATCTTCTGTAGGAAATCTTGTACTTAAAATGTAGAAAAATTTCGGTTTTGTTGAATGTCACAGGAGTTATATTACTAACATTGTTGTAATGCTTGTAGGGGAGCCTATTCTTTAATCTGTTCAATTATAGAGTTTATATATGTGAATGGAGTAAGTTATCTGAGAAAAAAAATAGTACATTACTTCCCAGGCAGATTTGATATATCTTCGTTTACTCACCCCTTCTCTTCTGACTAACTCCTTAAATCATCAACATGTGTGCACGGTTATTCATGCCCATGTTTATTTCAAGGAGCATCCCCATAGGTGTTCAATGAATGCCCATGATTGTATTATTATCTATCAAAGACAAATTTGGATTCTGAATTCTTTCGGCTAGGGATTTTTCTTTGATTGAGAGCTGCTGCACTGAGCGCAAGTAGATTGAAGGAGATGGATATTGAAAATAGATGGCTTCATTATGCAATTGACTGAAAACAATTGCACATTCATCTCGAGCTACTGAAATGCTGCTCCCTCATTAGAATTCTATATCATGTTATTTCACCTTTGTGTCAGAAAAACGAAAAAAATAAATGCATGTACGGTATTTAGTTTGACGCTTATTTGTTTTCTTTCCCGCTTCATCATGTGCCTCCAAAATAGGTATCTTCAACCTCAATTTGATCATACACTTCTCTTCCTTATTGTTAAAATCATCGTCACTAATGTTTTCAGGTGTCGCCTTTCAAGTTGCTAATTGTCAATGAATCGATATTTTATGCAGCCCTGCTATCTACAATTTGGCAGTCAGATGGTGATCTGAAACTTAAAATGGAGCAAATTGCCATGGGTTCTAATAAATATGAGGTTTTCTATCTCAAGATGCCTCAGGTATAGACGTATAGTCCTCTTCATGTTTCCTATACCCTTGCTGATTCGTTCATTTAGTCAAACAGTTTGTGTATGTGTAGTATGATCAATCCAAAATACTTTTATGAGTTGGAAAAAGGCCAATAAGGTGGTTGCATAACCAACAAGCTCTACTTGATTGGGATATTCTTCCCAAGACCATTGACTTAGATGCTGATAGTTACTACTTAGGAAAATTACGAGCGTCAGAATGGTCGCTCTGTCATGCCCCTGCCGCTGCTTCTTGCCGGTGCATGCTGCTGCTGCTGCTCGTGTCCGGCCCGAACTGCTGCTGCTGTTCGTGGTGCTGCTGCTGCTGCTTACTGTGCTCCTGTGTCGTACTCGTGCGGCTGCAGCAAAAAGACAACGGGGGTTACGGGGCGATGGTTGCCGGGCGGGCACTGGTGGTCGGCGGAAGGTGCTGTGGAGGTGCTCGTTGCTGCCCGGCTCCACTTTGACGCCACCGGGTTCAGCCTTGGCTAGGACCTGGGCGGACCCCAGAACCAAAATGCCTGGTCTATGTACAACTCTATTGTTTTTTAATAGCTATCATTGTGAATTGTGATGGACATGTGTGAAACATTATTTGTCAGAATACAATGTTAGTTAATCTATTTAGTGAAACATCATTTTGTCGGAATACAATGCCTTGTAGATGTTAAGAAGTTGAAACAAAATTATTTGGTCATACATGTATGCATGCTTGTAAGTTGTAACTACACTGAAGCCGAGCAACTACATTATGGAGTGGAGCCAGGGTATTTGTGGCAGAGTCAAAAGTTGACCGAGGGGTGTCGATAAAGAAGAGACGCATGAGACGGGAGGGAACTTATGGTTTCGGAAGCGATAGATAAATCAGATATATATATATATATATGTCGTTTGAACTATATTTATGTTCCCCTGGCAACATAAATCAACTAAATCAAAAAAATTCTTGCCTTTCTCTACCTATACTCCCATCAAATTTAATGTTGCCAAAATTGATATTGAACCACGAGAGTAAATGCTTGTTGCAACGCTTCCCCCTTGATGGCAGTAGCGGATCTGGCACCCGTGGATCAGTGTGGTTGGCGAGGGAGTCATGGTGAAGGTGGGGTGGGTGTCATCTGGTTTTACAAGACATGGCTCCAACAAGAAACGTCCCACTTTGGCGAAACGGAGTGGGAAGGTAAGGGTCTGGCCGGAAAAGAAAAGGGTGCGTCATGGGATTGGGTTTTTATGGAATTGCATGTTGGAGATAATATGGTGGATAGTCAGAAAACTACATATCTCTCCCACATATGGGCTCGATTTGGGGGAGTCTGGACTGTCAAGACGGTTAAATTTGTGGAGGCCGCTGCTAGGCACCCACTTGAACACGGTAGACGTACGAGGAAGAAAAGAGTTTCGACTTTAAAGACGATTTTAGTTCTTTTAATTAATTTATATGCACTGTAGCCCGTAGCAACGCACGGGCGTTCTACTAGTTTATATTGATTATTGAAAAGTATTTGGTACTCATCCCGACTAAATTTCTTTATTTTTAATTATTAGCTTATTTCCATGCTACAAGAGGTACCCGACAGATAATAGATCGCACCTACTACAGTTATGACTCCGAGCTTACTTGGTTGGAGAAAAATCATCTGATATCATTTATTGATGATGTTGAGTATCATGCTAAACATTACATGGCTGGGAACATTTATCATGGATATATGCTACTAGTGCACAAGTTGAACCGTTATAACATCACTTCAGACAACTTTGTAAGACTTTTTTACCATTGCGTCACTAGTCCATCATTTTCATACATTCTTCTTAAGCAAAACCAGTTTAGCTAACTATGTTCTTCAACAGGTACTCCTGCCAGAGACCGTGCCTAAATGGATGGTTACCACCGGTGATTTGCATATGGTTAGCTTACGCCCAATGTGGATGAGTTACCCTGGTAAATACAGAATATCTCGAAGTGAAGAAAGCCTGAAAATCAAAGGATGGAGCCAGGCAATAAAAGCATCCACGCAACCACTTGGACACGATGTCTTGACTGATGGATATAGGTTGATCACGCCACAAGTTGGAGATAGGTTGATCTGTATTCTTCAACGTGGAGATGTGGGAGTTCACCTTTTTAATGCTATTTTACCTAGGAGAGAGCAGTAGTTAGTGTTTCTAACTTGTGATTACTTGATCACTTGCAAGTATGATAACAACCAGAATGATGAGGAGTTCACCTTTTTATGCTATTTTACCTAGAATGATGAAGAGTTGATTAAGATGATGATGAGTTGTTATATGACATATACCAGTACAAATTAGATGGATGCAATAGACCAAGTTGAAATAAATAAAAATGAAACCCTAAATGTAAAAGAATTGAAGGGTAAACACAAAAATAAAAGGGGGAAACACAATATGAAAACCCCTAAACCCCTCCTTTCAAAAAAAAAACCCCCAGCGTCTGGCAGCTGCTGACGCGTGACTGCCTTTTAGTCCCGATCGGTGTTACCAACCGGGACTAAAGGTCCTCCTGCCTAGGCGCCTTACAGCGGCCACGTGGAGCTCCTTTAGTCCCGGTTAGTAAGCCAACCGGGACTAAAAGTTGTGGGCACTAGTCCCGATCATTTTGTCCCGGTTGCAGAACCGGGACTAAAGGCCCTCTGGAACCGGGACTGATGCCCTGTTTTCTACTAGTGACGCGTGCCTTGCCAAAACCTCATAGGAAAAAAACAGTTTTTCATCTTATGCCGAGAGAGAGAGATGCTTTAGGATTGGCAACATTCAAACGCGTTGTGATTGTGTGAGCACGTAGGCCACCATCGGCGAGGGTCGAAAGGAGGATAAGTGGCAACATAGATGAGACTAGCGTCGTAAAAATCGCAGCGTCACGCCGCGCTCGTGAGAGAGCCCGTCTGATTTTTATTGTTCATTTGGTTAACGAAAAGGAATAGGAAGTGAAGCGAAGAGGTTGATTGAGTGACATTTTGTTTGGCAAATAGTTTTGTGTAGGTCGTTGAGTAGTTTCTTCCAATTGAACGTGTAGTACATCCTTTTCAGCGATTAATCTATTATTATTATATTTTTTGTTCATTTGTATATGTTGAGGGGTGATATCTAAAGAAGCGAGAAACGGTTTATTTCGTAAACTATTAAGAGAGTTCATTCAACAATGGATCCCAAAGATAGTGTTTAAGGGCTTCACACTTTGGATTACCTAGTGGCAATGATAGCTTGTGTGTTGCATCTTCTATCTATATTTGGATATATTCCATGTAATCTTTGAGCAAAATTATAGTAACTTTTTATTTCTATTTGTATTATGGATCAACTTTAATATCTTATGTTTCGAGGACCCACCGTTCTCTTACGAAGCCATGGAAATGAACCTCATTTAGTAGGAAACATTTTTTTCTTATAGACATTTAATTCTTAATTATAAGGTATTCCTTATCGAATAAATTAAAATTCATAAGGTAAGGCTTTTCACCAATTTTATTATAATAAGATTATTCACTTGTCAACTCGGAAGTAAAATATAATTAAGTAGTTTATGTTAGAAGAAGATGTAGAATACATAATTTTTATCATGTCAATTGTTTAGAAACAGAATATATATAACATAATTAAGTTTTGTTTTGTCTTTATCCATAGAATATGGTCACTAAGCGAGATAAATTTTACATTGGGTATGTAAAATATTACTCTTCCTTCTAATATATGTAGGAAAAAATGCATAATACAAAATGATTTTTTATTGATTCTGTAGAATATTTAATAGGACTTCCCATTAAATGGTATTAAATTGAAATATCTATGTTGTGGTGCTGCATTTACAAAATAGCTAAAGAATAAATTAACATAATTTTTTAGAGAAAGCAAGATGACGTACCATAAACGTTAAAAGAATTATTTAGGGAAAAAGGATAGAAACATTGTGGGAGCGAGGTTTCAGACGGTACAATCTAAGCTGATAAATATGACATGGTCTTTGAGATTATTTCGACAATATAGCTATGTGTACACATTTTTAATTGAGAAATTGTACAAAAAAGAGACTAAAAATGACATATAAATTGTCATCGCATTGTCATTATTATATATAGATATGGACAATATACCTATGTGTATACATTTTTAATTGAGAAATTATACAAAAAAGAGGCTGAAAAATGACATGTAAATCGTCATCGCATTATCATTATTATATGTAGATATCATGTATGTTATGTTTGACAGGAATGAAAAATAACAAAAAAAGTAGTCGTGAAATAGGATCTTTACTGTTCATCGATGTTGACATTGACGTGAAAATAAATAGTGGATACCAAAAAAAAGTCAGAAAACCAAAAAAACAAAGTTAAAAAAATAGACCGTTACTGTTCACCGATGTGGACGTGGCCGTGAAAATGAACAGTGGAAGTCAAAAAAAAGTCAAAAAAACCAGAAAAATCGAAAGCTTGCCAGTTTAGTATATAGTACTACGTGAAATTGGATCGTTACTGTTCATCAATGTTGACATTGATGTGAAAATAAATAGTGGATGCCAAAAAAAGTCAGAAAAACCAGAAAAACAAAGTTAAAAAAATAGAACGTTACTGTTCACCGATGTGGACGTGGCCATGAAAATGAACAGTGAAAGCCAAAAAAAAGTCAAAAAAACCAGAAAAATCGAAAGCTTGCCGGTTTAGTATACGGTATGTATGTCATGTGTTGAAAGAAATGATGTGGACCTATTCGGGTCTTACTCATAGTTATTGGATTAAGCGAGGGTAATATTTTCTCTTCCGTTGCAACACATGAGCTCTTTTGCTAGTGTATATATATGTTTATGGTGCTTTATACTTCGAACAATCCTTTATAACATATTCAGGTTTTCATCTAGAAAAATGACAGGTCATTTTTTTATAGAGTAGACTCTAGATCTGTCCAAACAATCCTATTGTGGTGCAGTCTTTGGCTATCTCCTCCGATATTTCTATAGAATGGAAAAAATACATTACTGGAGCCTACGGGCATATGATCTGCCGCTATGTGCACATACAGGGCGATTCGGCTGCCGAACTCACCCGTTCCCTTGTGTGAACAATAAAATAAAAAGTAGAAAATTTAACTTTTGTTTTGTTTTTTGCATGGAAGATGTGCGAGTTTGTGATGTCTGTGCCAAATTTGGTGTTGTTTGGACATCTGAATACCTCTCAAGAATAAAACAAAATTTGAGTTTGGAAGAAAGTTTACTCCTCACACACTGTTTGGACCGATTTCGTCTTTTTTGCAACGAGCTCCTCAGATGCCTGAACATGATAAAATTTTGCCTGGACATCGTCCATTTGAGTGTCTTGGTTAACAGAAAAAATCAGTTTTTTTATTTTCTTTTTGAAATTTACTGTTCACTTGAAGGAGATGAGCGTGGTTAAGAAATGAATATTCGCTATGTGCACGAGAGCGGCGTTTCGGCTCTCGGGTGCATCTGCACCCGCGCTCACGAAAAAATCAAAACAAATACTACAAAAATTCAAAAAATTCCAATTTTTTTTTGTGTGGTACATATTTTGATGCGTGAGGTCCGCTCCAAATTTCAACCTATTTGGACATCTGATCAGCTCTCAGCAAAAAAGACAAATCGGGGTCTGTAAAAAAGATTTACTGTTCACCAATTTTTATGACCCGATTTGTCTTTTTTGCCGAAAGCTGCTCGGATGTCCAAATAAGTTGAAATTTAAAGCGGACCTCACGCATCAAAATATGTACCACACAAAAAATTGGAATTTTTTGAATTTTTCTACTATTTGTTTTTATTTTTTTTGTTAGCGGGAGCAGATGAACCTGGGTGCAGAGTTGAGTTTTCGCATGTGCACCCTCTACTTATATCAGTTGTCGCACTAGTGAGCGTAAAATAGTACTCCACTAAATCTTAGGGATAAGGTCATCCCTTTCTCTTCCATAATGGTTGGTGACCTATACCCGTGCGCAAGAAAGCCTGGCTTGCGTGCACAGTTGAAATCCTGCACAAATGTCCTTCGACAAGCCATGGTGATAGTCCTGTAGTACTGCCTAGTAGCCATGCTGTCACGTCGCTGTCGCTGCAGACAATGCTCCAGTAAGAGGACCGTCCTCTGACGTCGCTCATCAGTATTGGCTTGGTCGCCACGATTAGCCCCGCGCTACGACAGAACGGATTTGCAGATGCTCATTACTACCACCGTTCACAGCAAGTAAAAACAAGTCTTGTCCCGTCATTTGGAACACACGAACTCAAAATTCAAAATAATAACACACCACAGACATTACCAGTTTTGTCTTTGCTATGCAGTGATTTCTTACATGTGGTAATTTGTAAAACCATAAAACTGTCGTATGAATGTTTGAATGTCGTGGAGAAAAGAATACAGGGGTTGTAAAAGGCGGGTTAGTTTGATGGCAATACTTGGCATGTAAATATTTGATAAAACCAAAAGATGTATAGAGTTGACAATATTTTTTAAAGAGAGGCGGAATCAACAAGTACTGAAATATTGACAACAAACCAATCAGCCTCGTAGACGCAAATAAAAGAACAGTAAGAGCATCTAATTTGCAAATCTGGCACCTTAAACGTCCGCGGACGCGCTGCGGACACTGACCGGTCACATCTCAAATAATGAATTCTACATCCAGATATCTTAAATTAGAAACCTCAAATCCATATTATTACATGCAACGTAAACCTAATGTTAATCGGAGGTCGTCCGGCTCCGTCGTGTCCATGTCCGGCGGCTGGCTACGCCTCTCGTAGTGTCGGTGTGACACCCTGGTTTTAAGCTACAGTGATCATTGTACTTAAGCTACAGTAATGACCATGAACAGTGCCTAATCATTTTGCTAGGTGGGGCTTGATCAAGTTTGGATTCAAATTCCAATTCAAATTTCAATTCAAATGCCATAGGATTTTATGGTGATAAAATAAATCCTCAAACAGCATAAGTAAAATGTTGCATATTTGTGAAAAATCATAAAATAAATGTTGTTAAGGAAAACAACATCACCCTCCCACTGGTGTGGACCCCACCTTCCAAAACAGAGCCTATTTGCATTTTTAAAGTGCTTCAAAAATTAATTGGAAATGCAATAGATTCTAAAAATCCCCAAACTTGTTGTGGCCCTAGGGAATATTACAATATATTAATTGGAACCAGTGGCACATTTTTGCAATAAGTGATGTGGCCTAAAATAATTAAAACAAAAACTTATAAAAGAAAACAGAAATAAAAACAGAAAAAAGGCCCTCTTACCTGGCCATTGGGCCGAAGCCACAGCCAGGCCCAGCCCATCTAAGCCTCCACCTACCTCCCCACCTGCTCCCTCCCCTGTGTCACCGCCGCGACCGCAGAGACGCCGGCGGGCGCACGCGTCGTCCATCCGCGGCCCTCTCCGTGGTTAAGGCCACGCCCAGCCTCCTTCCTCTCCCCACAAACCCTAGCGCCACTCCCTCTCCCCCTCGTGCCACTTTCTCCTCGCATAGCCGCTCGCTTCTGCCGTCGCCATGACTCACCTCGCCGCCGTGGCCACGGACCATCTCGTCGCCGAGGGCTGCGCCAGAAGCACCGCCGCCCTCGTCCTCATCGACTACAAGCGCCTGCTCGAGCTCGGAGCCGCTACATCGCGCGAATCGACCTCTTCTTCCCCGACACCACCCGCCACTGCCGCCGCCGATTTGGTCATCTCCGGCCACCTCGAGCCGTCCCCGGGCCTTCTCTGCAACGCCAGTGAGCCCCACTCCTCCTTCCCCTCTGCATTAGCTCGTCGTGCCTCGTAGCCACCATATCCATTGCCACCCGAGCTCGGCTTCGCCGCGAAGCTCGCCGCCGTTGCTCCCAACGTCGTCGTGGCCGTCCGAGCTCGCTGGTGAGCTCGGGGCACTCCCGTAGCACGGCCAGCCCCTTTCAAATCGCTCGCGCGCGCGCTATTCGCCGTTCCCGCGAGATGCCCGAAGACCACCGCCGCCGCCGTTGACGCTCTGCCCTGTTCCGGCCGTCTCCGGTCGAACGAGTTGCCCCACGCGATGCGTGACACCGCCAACTTCCGAACGCCGCAAGAATCGGGCCAAACGGCCCACTGTGCGCAAAACCCGGGCTCGCCGGAGTTGCTCGCCGTCGCGCGGCCTCGCCGGAGAGCTCCGGTGGCCGGCGTCTAGCTGGCGCCGAAGTGGCATAGCGGGCCCTACCGCACAACCACTGCCACTGGGACCCACTGGGCCCAGTTGACTTGGTCAGCGCGGCCCCGCCCGCTGACATGTGGGTCCTGCGTGGTTTAAAACGATTTAAAAATATATATATAAATAAATAAACTATTAATTAAATTTTTAACTAGATTATTTAGTTAATCACTCACTGGCCAGTAGGCCCCACCCTTAATTAATCCTAATTAGTCTAAATAAAACCTAATTAGCCTAATGTGACACTGACCAGTGGGTCCCACTGTCAGGTTTGACTCCAGTCAACTGCGCTGTTGACTGCTGACGTCACACATACGTCATGCTGACATCACCCCTCTACTGTTCTGGATAATGTTGATTTAGATAAATAAAATAAATTCCAAAAATTACTAAAATCTTTAGAAATTCATATCTTTTAAACCGTAGCTCAGATCGAAAAACTTTATATATGAAAAACGATCAGAAAAACGAGACGAAGCCAACCGTGCCATCTGTTTATGTGTCGGGACCCTCTACGGAGGTGAACCCGCAACTTTTAGCCCGTTTCCGGTAGATGAATAGTGTATAACTACCGACTATTAATTCCAACTTTAATCCTAAAATAGCTAAAATGGTTTAGACGTGATTTTAGGCAACCCTGCACTGCATCCTAGCTGTCACATGCCTCTAACACGCAAACCTGGAACATTCCCCCCCTCCGGTCATCTGTCCGACATTTGTCCGGAACCGGGAAAACTTTCCCGGATGGGTTTCCCCTTTCTCGGTATCGTGTAACACTGCGTTAGGACACACCCGACACAACTTATTGCCATGCTATGCTTTGCGTTACATTGTTTGCTTGTATTTATCTGTTTCTTCCCCCTCTTCTCTCTCGGTAGAGCCCGGTGCCGACGTAGTCCCTGAGGCTGACGCTGCTGCCAAGTACGACTACGCCCCTGACGATCAAGCCTTTACCGCAGAGCAGCGAGGCAAGCAAAACCCCCTTGAGCATTCCGATATCGCCTATTCTTCTCCCCCTTATGCTTGCATTAGATTTTGCTACTGTATTAGTTAGCTCCTATTCTGATGCATAGCCTATTTTTGATGAACTGCTACTACACCTGTTATCATATCAACTGCCTAGAATAGGTTGATCTTTGAACCCCTGAGACCCCCCTTAGTCCCAGTTGCCCCTGCTTCCATCGACGACACCGAGGACTTGAAGACAGAAGACTCAGTCGTCATGACTGACAAGCCAAGCCCCTCACATCACCGCACTCCCCCTTAGTTGTACGACTCTGCAGCGCTACTATCGAGTACCGAGGGTGACACCTCGTGAAGTACTCATGATGCTAGTTCTGTAGTGTAGCTAGTCGGTCGTGGTTATCGAGGGTGATTCCTCCTTCACCATTCCCGACGATGACTCTGTCGTGCAACCCCTCAAGTGTGGGACTCTCGAGGGTGATTCCTCTAAGTCCACCTTGACGGTTTCGTCGAGCGGGACCCCATGAGGGTGATTCCTCAGGTTCCGTCTCGATGTTTTATACACACAGTTACTATGACCGGGTTACTGAAACCTGTTGAAGACGGGTCGGCCCCAAGGGTAACCGCTAGATTGATATTGGTGGGGTGCGCCGCTAAGGCACCCGAGGGATATTGGTAGGGTGCGCCGGTAAGGCACCCGAGAGATATTGGCGGGGTGACGGGACCGCACTTTATGGGTCGCGCTTGCCCCACAATTAATAAAATGCTAATGGGTTGAGTATTTGATCCACTTGGTCGGTTTAGACCTTTTACGCACCAAACCATCGCGTGGGAAAGTTATGGGCACTCAGCGTCGTTGTATCAGCCGAAGCTCTTCGGACGTCAGCAATGGAGCGGCGCGCGCCGGATTGGTCTGGAACGCATCGCGCTTGTTACTAAGGGGTGCTAGGACTGCTTCCGGCTGCGTTCGCATCGTGCAGGAGTGCAAGGGCAAGTGGGCCCACGAACCTGCGCGCTTAGGATTTAGACCGGCGGGCTGGCCTCTTCGTTGAGTCTAGGTGGGGCGACGACGTGCTGCTATCCCGAGGCCGGGCATGACCCAGGAAAGTGTGTCCGGCCGGAGGTGATCAGGCATGTTGGAAATGAGGTGCACCCCTGCAGGGAAGAACAAACTATTCGGATAGCCGTGTCCACGGTAACAGGACGATTTGGATTTGTACTTTGACCTACTACAACTAAAACTGTGATTTAATTTGAAATGAATTGTGGCTCCGAGATTGCTTCCTCGCAGGGAGTCGGGGAAGGATCTCTGGGCATGGTTACTTAATAAAATTGCTACAACAATATGACTATATATGAGCTGCAGGTCTACTCTCTTCTAATGCTGCAAGATGTTGAAGATGCTAGTCTTCGATAGGACTAGGCCTCCTCCCTATTCTTGCTTTCTGCAGTCAGTCCAGATATAACCCCTCCCCTTGATAATGATGCATATTTAGCATAGTTCTGATGTCAGTCTTGCGAGTACTTTGGATGAGTACTCACCGCTGCTTTGCATTCCCTTTTTCCCTCGATACGATTCTGCGTTCAGACGATGGAGCCCAGGAGATGGAGTACGCCGGAGACGACTGCTACACCACCGCTGGAGCCTACTACTACGTGGAGAACGCCGGCGCTCAGGAGTAGTTAGGAGGTTCCCAGGCAGGAGGCCTCGCCTCTTTCGATCCGCTGCTTATGTTTGTGCTAGCCTTCTTAAGGCAAAACTTGTCTAACTTATGTCTGTACTCAGATATATTTGCTTCCGCAGACTCGTGTTTATGTCGAGCTTTGTATTCGAGCCCTCGAGGCCCCTGGCTTGTAATATGGAGCTGTATGACTTTATATTTGTGTCTTTTGTTGTGTTGTGATATCAATCAGTGAGTCCCTAATCTTGGTCGGACACACTGTGTGCATGATTAGCGTACAGACGAGAATGGGGGCGTCACACGTTGGTATCAGAGCCGACTGCCTGTAGGTAGCCCCCTTTCCAACTCCTTGGCCGAAGTTGAGTCTAGTCATTGAAAAACTTCTACTAACACTGATGTTGTGGCTTACGGGCCCACATCTCAATCGGGTGGTATTAGGATCTTTTATTCCTCGTCTATACTCTGGGTTCTGATCTCTCTTCTATTTCGGGTTAAAGATTTTATTAACTCTAACTCTAGGTTCTCATAACTACTTCTCCCGGAGAGCCCCTCATTCCAGATGATGGCTCAATTCATCAGAAGACTTCAAAGATACTCTCCGTTGTTCTCTCGAAAACTTGTGCTCATCGCTTTTGCGATTCCCTTCCACCGTCAACCCCTATGGGTGACTACTTACAATTGTCGTTCATACTCATTCTCAGCTGCTCTTGTTATTACAAGATGCCCCGAAATACTCTCCATTGCCCCGATAACCCTTTGAGTTCGCTGCCTTATAGTTCTTTTCCGCATGGAAGCCTTACGGATAATTCCTCACAATTGTCGAGGATCCGTTCTTCCCAGTTGTTCATGTGTTTCACAAAATTCTTCGAAATACTTTTCGATCTTTCGAAAATCCTCTGCAGCTTGTTGCTCTTGAAATTCTTGCCTTCTCGCATTATGGTTAATTCCATATGTCTAGTAGTCTTCGTTGGCATCCCTTGTCTTTGCCATTTTGAGCCTATTGATTCAATGTGTGTGTATGCACGCAGTCATCAGGTTATCCTTTTAAATTATCTTTCCGGCTCAGACGTCCTTCCAGACATGAGTTGGTTCTCGGCAATTCAAACCTTTATTGATTGTCCGACTAAGTCTTTTCAACTTATCCACCCTTGATCAGAGCGTCTGCTTCTGATCCTTAGTTTTGGAAATCATAATTCCTTTGTAATTTAAGCATCAGACTATTCAGGTGATTCTTGAATCCGATACCTCGACATTCTTTCTTCCTCTGATTGAGTACCGATACTCACATCAACTACGTTGTGGGTCACCCGATTCATTGTTGGATTATTGCCCGACAGTGTCGTTCATATTCAATCACCTTGTGAGTTCTTCCCCTGATACATAAATGCCTTTGGTAAATTGTATCCTCTGTTTTGCCAACCATGCTCTACTTTCGAGCTTGTGTTAATTACTCTTGAAGCTTGTGGTATATGTTCCTAAGATACCTCGATGGGTTGAACCTATGCCCTCCCTAATCCGTGCGAACCCGAAAGTTTTCAAGGGTCATACTCTTATGGAGTTTTGCCAGATAAATTTTCAACACTACAACATCGTCCAAAGCAAGAAATGAATGAAATGTTATACATGGATGAAGTGGGAGTCGACATTTAACTTCTGTTCATGCCCATGGAAATGATGTAGACCGTCTCGGAAACTTCTTGCAAAATAATTATTCATCCGTATGATTCCTTCAGTATCCTTAATTTGATCAATTGCAGTTATGGTTCCGACCATGCTATCCTTATTAATTTATCCGAAAGGAATTCATTCCGATGCCTCGTCAATTTTCGACAAGGTTGAAGTATCTGCTGTCGCAGGTCAATGACCCAGTTCTACTTCTTTCATATTGTACCTTCGAGTTTTACCCTCTGGTATCTCGAGGATATCATGCCTTTGCAATACATCTTATCACCTTTGATAAGGTAATAATTTTCCTTGTCTTGATCACTCCACGGGTTCTGGGATTGTTGTCAATCGAGAACACCGATTGGAAAATTTATTCCACACTGCAATTCAATACCCCTTGTAATTGTTACTGGGAATATCAAAGTCAATCTGGTCATTCCTAGACTATCGGCTACATCCTTGTCTTGCTATCTTTGGCTGTGCTACCTCGTCCTTCTCTGGTACGCAAATCCTTCAGAGTGTGAGCATTGCTTACTTCGAGCTTTCAACATCATGATTGTTTGTCTTGAAAAGCAACCCCGGTATCGAGCTTGCTTCTTATCTGTTGTTCCTATAACCTTCCACGTTGCCATTCCCCTACTTGACGCCACCGCTGTTCGGTTGCAATCTCTTGAGAACTCTCGACAAAAGGTGTCGAGATCATCGTCCGCAATTCGACTTCTTCTGAGACGTCAACTGAGTTCTTGATGATGCCCTCGATGATTTTTGTTATCATCGACAACCTCCTTGACTCCTTTCCTCGCAAATTTGTCCATGGTATGTATGCAACTTGCTATCCAGCTTGTGTTATGTTCTACCCAGAAGTATTACTGTCCTTGTGTCGAGAATGTTGTGAGGATTGCTCCACCTCTTAGAAAATTCTTGGCATAGTGATACTTCTCACCATCAAACGATGCTGCTTTGATTCTAACTTCTAGCAACCCTATTGCTTTGAAGTTAACGATCGACAGTTCGTTCTTAGACTGTTGGTTATTGAATCGTCGCTCTAACATTGATCTTGCTGCCTAAGGTCATATTTCGGACGCACTTTTCAACCAATGATTAATGATGTATGTTTTCCTCGATCATACAACATTATATCATTTGAGCTGACAAATGTCATCTCCTTGTTCACATAATTGTGGAAATCCATCCGTTTGGAATTCTCGATTAATTGTCGCTGAGTCCATCAGCCACCTCCTCATCCTCTCCTTGGGTTAATGGTGAACTATTGTTTCGGGAACCCGCTTCCATAGTTCATTTTCCGAGAATCTTACTATGTCATCTCACCGATTTGAGATGCACCTTTTCTTCTCGAGCATCCTGAGTCTGAGGTATCCCGACACCAATCAGATCTAAATCTCGGTCAGACATGATGGTTGGGACACATTTCCAGGAGTTATAATATTGGTCCTTTGATGACCCAGTAAGGTGATGCCATGCCTAACACACCTGGCTGGAGGACCTATTATTATAGTTTCCTTTTTGTGCAAGGGTTGCCATTCTTCCATGGGGGAATTGTAAGACTTATCTTATAAGTTGTTCCTACTGGATCCTTTGTGTATCCAAACTCCATCCTTTACTCGAAACACCATACCATTGCTATCCCGAAGCATGGATGTGGTAAATCGATCACCAATAGGAATAATGTAAGCTCAATGCTAATTGTTTCTTGATCAATTATTCAAACCCCATTGTATGGGCACGTCATGGATTTCCTCGCCCCTTTTACCTAACTGGTTATCTACTTACTATCAGGTCATGTATATCATGCTCTGTTTTTCCTTGGGAAAGTTATACTCCTAAAACTTGAGTATAACCACATTTTCCTTTTCATTGGTATGTTTAATGTGATAATCACATTTTCCTTTCCATTGGTCTGTTTAACCTTTCTTGAGATTTATTTGATATGAGCAGTGATAATTCCCTGCTTAGGTAAATACCTCGGTGTACTACTCTGTCAGTAAGATCCTGTTACTATTGTTGTTAACATTCCGGTAACCGCCGGTGGACGAGAACTTTGCCTATTGGTCCGCCTCGTTTCGACGAGCAGGAAGATGGTTCTCTTCGTTCCCCGCCCTTGGTACCGATGCTGTTGCTGACATAAATGACAGGTTATCCTCTGACATATCTTGCTACCATGACCGTGCAAGATGTCACCGCTCTTCTTACTCTTAATCCACATGATGGTCCCATAACCCATAGTTCCACAGGATCGAAACCTGACTCTCATGTAAACCCTTGGTTCTGAAGTATCCTTTGCACTTGACTTAATATGTGATTCCCCGACCCACCGTTCAAGGGATGATCTATTCTAGTATTAGACGCAATATTTCTTTGTTGCTCTGAACCCCTTTTCACCTTCTGAAATTAGGCATCGAATGACTGCCTACCCGTTGAAACCTTTGTACCATCGTATATCGCTCTCAAAAATTCCTTGAGCTACAACTCGAGGGATAACTCATGTCTTTTCCTTGAGTTCACCGTCAGATGCCCAACTTTATGGAGTTATGTTCTTCCAGAGTTCTCCCTCTAATCTCATTCGTAGTGCGGTGAAGATCCCGAAGAAGGGATGACGACTTCATCATGATGACCTGAAGCAGGTACATGAATATATCAACGGAAGGGATCAACTTCTTCGAGGAGAACAACAAAGACCAGAAGATCCGTTAGAACTTCGTAACCAGAAATTTTTCCCATACCCTACCTCTTAATTCTCGGGACGAGAATTCTTGTTAGTAGGGGAGAATTGTGACACCCTGGTTTTAAGCTACAGTGATCATTGTACTTAAGCTACAGTAATGACCATGAACAATGCCTAATCATTTTGCTAGGTGGGGCTTGATCAAGTTTGGATTCAAATTCCAATTAAATTTCAATTCAAATGCCATAGGATTTTATGATGATAAAATAAATCCTCAAACAGCATAAGTAAAATGTTGCATATTTGTGAAAAATCATAAAATAAATGTTGTTAAGGAAAACAACATCACCCTCCCACTGGTGTGGACCCACCTTCCAAAACAGAGCCTATTTGCATTTTTAAAGTGCTTCAAAAATTAATTGGAAATGCAATAGATTCTAAAAATCCCCAAACTTGTTGTGGCCCTAGGGAATATTACAATATATTAATTGGAACCAGTGGCACATTTTTGCAATAAGTGATGTGGCCTAAAATAATTAAAACAAAAACTTATAAAAGAAAACAGAAATAAAAACAGAAAGAAAAAAAAAGGCCCTCTTACCTGGCCATTGGGCCGAAGCCATAGCCAGGCCCAGCCCATCTAAGCCTCCACCTACCTCCCCACCTGCTCCCTCCCCTGTGTCACCGCCGCGACCGCAGAGACGCCGGCGGGCGCACGCGTCGTCCATCCGTGGCCCTCTCCGTGGTTAAGGCCACGCCCAGCCTCCTTCCTCTCCCCACAAACCCTAGCGCCACTCCCTCTCCCCCTCGTGCCACTTTCTCCTCGCACAGCCGCTCGCTTCTGCCGTCGCCATGACTCACCTCGCCGCCGTGGCCACGGACCATCTCGTCGCCGAGGGCTGCGCCAGAAGCACCGCCGCCCTCGTCCTCATCGACTACAAGCGTCTGCTCGAGCTCGGAGCCGCTACATCGCGCGAATCGACCTCTTCTTCCCCGACTCCGCCCGCCACTGCCGCCGCCGATTCGGTCATCTCCGGCCACCTCGAGCCGTCCCCGGGTCTTCTCTGCAACGCCAGTGAGCCCCACTCCTCCTTCCCCTTTGCATTAGCTCGTCGTGCCTCGTAGCCACCGTATCCATTGCCACCCGAGCTCGGCTCCGCCGCGAAGCTCGCCGTCGTTGCTCCCAACGTCGTCGTGGCCGTCCGAGCTCGCTGGTGAGCTAGGGGCACTCTCGTAGCACGGCCAGCCCCTTTCAAATCGCTCGCGCGCGCGATATTCGCTGTTCCCGCGAGATGCCCGAAGACCACCGCCGCCGCCGTCGACGCTCTGCCCTGTTCCGGCCGTCTCCGGTCGAACGAGTTGCCCCGCGCGATGCGCGACACCGCCAGCTTCCGAACGCCGCAAGAATCGGGCCAAACGGCCCACTGTGCGCAAAACCCGGGCTCGCCGGAGTTGCTCGCCGTCGCGCGGCCTCGCCGGAGAGCTCCGGTGGCCGGCGTCCAGCTGGCGCCGAAGTGGCATAGCAGGCCCCACCGCACAGCCACTGCCACTGGGACCCACCGGGCCCAGTTGACTTGGTCAGCGCGGCCCCGCCCGCTGACATGTGGGCCCCGCGCGGTTTAAAACGATTTAAAAAAATATATATAAATAAATAAACTGTTAATTAAATTTTTAACTAGATTATTTAGTTAATCACTCACTGACCAGTAGGCCCCATCCTTAATTAATCCTAATTAGTCTAAATAAAACCTAATTAGCCTAATGTCACACTGACCAGTGGGTCCCACTGTCAGGTTTGACTCCAGTCAACTGCGCTGTTGACTGCTGACGTCACACATACGTCATGCTGACATCACCCCTCTACTGTTCTGGATAATGTTGATTTAGATAAATAAAATAAATTCCAAAAATTACTAAAATCTTTAGAAATTCATATCTTTTAAACCGTAGCTCAGATCGAAAAACTTTATATATGAAAAACGATCAGAAAAACGAGACGAAGCCAACCGTGCCATCTGTTTATGTGTCGGGACCCTCTACGGAGGTGAACCCGCAACTTTTAGCCCGTTTCCGGTAGATGAATAGTGTATAACTACCGACTATTAATTCCAACTTTAATCCTAAAATAGCTAAAATGGTTTAGACGTGATTTTAGGCAACCCTGCACTGCATCCTAGCTGTCACATGCCTCTAACACGCAAACCTGGAACATTCCCCCCCTCCGGTCATCTGTCCGACATTTGTCCGGAACCGGGAAAACTTTCCCGGATGGGTTTCCCCTTTCTCGGTATCGTGTAACACTGCGTTAGGACACACCCGACACAACTTATTGCCATGCTATGCTTTGCGTTACATTGTTTGCTTGTATTTATCTGTTTCTTCCCCCTCTTCTCTCTCGGTAGAGCCCGGTGCCGACGTAGTCCCTGAGGCTGACGCTGCTGCCAAGTACGACTACGCCCCTGACGATCAAGCCTTTACCGCAGAGCAGCGAGGCAAGCAAAACCCCCTTGAGCATTCCGATATCGCCTATTCTTCTCCCCCTTATGCTTGCATTAGATTTTGCTACTGTATTAGTTAGCTCCTATTCTGATGCATAGCCTGTTTTTGATGAACTGCTACTACACCTGTTATCATATCAACTGCCTAGAATAGGTTGATCATTGAACCCCTGAGACCCCCCTTAGTCCCAGTTGCCCCTGCTTCCATCGACGACACCGAGGACTTGAAGACAGAAGACTCAGTCGTCATGACTGACAAGCCAAGCCCCTCACATCACCGCACTCCCCCTTAGTTGTACGACTCTGCAGCGCTACTATCGAGTACCGAGGGTGACACCTCGTGAAGTACTCATGATGCTAGTTCTGTAGTGTAGCTAGTCGGTCGTGGTTATCGAGGGTGATTCCTCCTTCACCATTCCCGACGATGACTCTGTCGTGCAACCCCTCAAGTGTGGGACTCTCAAGGGTGATTCCTCTAAGTCCACCTTGACGGTTTCGTCGAGCGGGACCCCATGAGGGTGATTCCTCAGGTTCCGTCTCGATGTTTTATACACACAGTTACTATGACCGGGTTACTGAAACCAGTTGAAGACGGGTCGGCCCCAAGGGTACCCGCGAGATTGATATTGGTGGGGTGTGCCGCTAAGGCACCCGAGGGATATTGGTAGGGTGCGCCGGTAAGGCACCTGAGAGATATTGGCGGGGTGACGGGACCGCACTTTATGGGTCGCGCTTGCCCCACAATTAATAAAATGCTAATGGGTTGAGTATTTGATCCACTTGGTTGGTTTAGACCTTTTACGCACCAAACCATCGCGTGGGAAAGTTATGGGCAGTCAGCGTCGTTGTATCAGCCGAAGCTCTTCGGACGTCAGCAATGGAGCGGCGCGCGCCGGATTGGTATAGAACGCATCGCGCTTGTTACTAAGGGGTGCTAGGACTGCTTCCGGCCGCGTTCGCATCGTGCAGGAGTGCAAGGGCAAGTGGGCCCACGAACCTGCGCGCTTAGGATTTAGACTGGCGGGCTGGCCTCTTCGTTGAGTCTAGGTGGGGCGACGACGTGTTGCTATCCCGAGGCCGGGCATGACCCAGGAAAGTGTGTCCGACCGGAGGTGATCAGGCGTGTTGGAAATGAGGTGCACCCCTGCAGGGAAGAACAAACTATTCGAATAGCCGTGTCCACGGTAACAGGACGATTTGGATTTGTACTTTGACCTACTACAACTAAAACTGTGATTTAATTTGAAATGAATTGTGGCTCCGAGATTGCTTCCTCGCAGGGAGTCGGGGAAGGATCTCTGAGCATGGTTACTTAATAAAATTGCTACAACAATATGACTATATATGAGCTGCAGGTCTACTCTCTTCTAATGCTGCAAGATGTTGAAGATGCTAGTCTTCGATAGGACTAGGCCTCCTCCCTATTCTTGCTGTCTGCAGTCAGTCCAGATATAACCCCTCCCCTTGATAATGATGCATATTTAGCATAGTTCTGATGTCAGTCTTGCGAGTACTTTGGATGAGTACTCACCGCTGCTTTGCATTCCCTTTTTCCCTCGATACGATTCTGCGTTCAGACGATGGAGCCCAGGAGATGGAGTACGCCGGAGACGACTGCTACACCACCGCTGGAGCCTACTACTACATGGAGAACGTCGGCGCTCAGGAGTAGTTAGGAGGTTCCCAGGCAGGAGGCCTTGCCTCTTTCGATCCGCTGCTTATGTTTGTGCTAGCCTTCTTAAGGCAAAACTTGTCTAACCTATATCTGTACTCAGATATATTTGCTTCCGCTGACTCGTGTTTATGTCGAGCTTTGTATTCGAGCCCTCGAGGCCCCTGGCTTGTAATATGGAGCTGTATGACTTTATATTTGTGTCTTTTGTTGTGTTGTGATATCAATCAGTGAGTCCCTAATCTTGGTCGTACGCACTGTGTGCATGATTAGCGTACGGACGAGAATGGGGGCGTCATAGTCGGTCCGGTCGCCGGCGAGGTAGAGTAGGACATGGGACACTAGCTGGCTCACGGGACACGATCCTGCCGTCTCCCATGCCCTACTCTTCCCCGTCGGAGCGCATAACCCAGACCGTCCCGATGGACGTGAGGTCGATGACGGATCCTTCCTCGGAGGAGCTGATGTCCACCACGACGTGGTTGCGGCACCCACACTGCTGCACCCTACGGGGCGCCAGAGTGTGTGACTCGGCCTCTCCAACGTCCACCGCCGTGAGGGCCTCCGCCGCCTCCCGCGCCCGCTGCCTCGCGCGGCGGGCACACTGCGCCATGATATCGTCCGAGGACGGCCATGCTTCGTGCTCGGCGCGTTAACGGAGGGGTTGCGCTTCCACCACGGCGTTCGGACGCCAGACGGACCGCACCGCCTCCGGTGAGGCGGCGACGCCAGATCCAAGCACCGGCTGTGCCGACAATGAATTCCCGGCGCTGCGAGTCCGAGCGTTGCCGTCAGGGCGGCCGCCTCCAGGAGCGGCGGACCGCAAGCCGAACGGCCATCTCCTCCTCGAGGCCGAGTGGGATGAGCTCGTGGTCGACGGATCTGGAGTTGAAGGACTCGGATCCGCTGCCCTCCATGGTGGAAAAGGCCGGAGATCGCCGGAGGTGAGCTAAGGTGGCGGATGGGAGTGGAAGGGAGTGGAGTAAAGTGGCTAAGGTTTGGTCCTGCGAGCGGATGGGGACGAATATATGTGAGGTCGATGCGGGCCATTTCGGGCCAGGCGGGCGTGCACAGGCTCCCCATATCCGCCTTATATTTGAAATGAATATAGGGGTGTCGTTCAGCCCGGACGTTTGAGACCGGTTTGAGAGGTCCGTCTGAATCGCATTTTTTTATGACCAGTCAGTGACCGGACGGCCTGGCCGGACGTTTGAGACTGGTTTGAGGGTTCAGTTATAATGCTCTATCATTAACCGGAGAACATTTGTTGGGGAACGTCCAAGCGAACACCCTTATAGTCGTTTGACCCGAATCATTTGGATGGCAGTTTCTTTATAAAAAAAGTCGCCTTCTATGCCTAAAACTTTCATGCACTTCTGAAGAAAATGTGTCCCTCTATAACTTAAACCGGTAGGAAATATGTTTACAAATGTCATCTTTTCTAGTGAACGTTCGCCAACAATGGGCGTCCAAGAAAATACAAGACGATCTTATGTTTGGTTTCCGAAATTCTGATAGTATAGTCTTCGATGTCATGGGCGGCAACTCGTGTTTTGAACAAAAACTTACTGTATCAGTCTCTTTGGTGCACAACATTCTGAAGTTAGAGTGCTAAAGGGGATATATGCATGTATAAAATAGAGGGTTGAGAAAAAAATATTAAGTTTATGTGTTCTGGTTCTCAAAAATAGAAATACATATAGATAGTAATAAATCCGATGTAAAATTTGGATTTATTATGGCCTCGCTGCTAGGGATTTTCTAATAAGATGACCATTTCTTTTTTTTTACCATATTCACATTTTTTGCAGATTTAATCCTTGGGATTTCTATTAAGTTGACATGACTTTTTGTACTGTAGCATATTCACATTTAGATGACTGAACATTAAAAAAACATTTTCTTCTTTTAGAAAAGAAGGATTACCCCGGCTTCTGCAGCTGAACAATGCTTGCAGCCATTTTATTAATTATACACTGACCTTACAAAGTAGTATATCAGGTAGTGTGAAGTCACCATCTTAGCAACAACTGTCGCCACTCCTATCCACTCGATGAAGAGGTGCCGATAGTCCGAGCCTAATACCAAACGGACATTGCACCAAAGCCTAACATCTAAAGCCGGAGGCCCCAACCAAGTCACGCACTCTCTTGTGTCGTCGTCGCCGTCTTCCACCAATCCATCTTCAGAGCAGAAACTAACGCACCGACCTTGCCAGGCCTCTCTGCCATCGCCGCCACTATGACGCCAGACAGCATCCTCCTCCTGTTTGAGTCCATCTCCGCGCATCGGACGCCGAGTCTCCACTGCGCCACGCCGCCGAGATCCGCCGCCATCAATGTGTAAGATGAAGCACCACTCCATCAAAGAAGCTATCCACTGGTCCCTCGAGCCTGTGTACTCCTTCAAGAATGACGCCCCCCCCAAGCGGGAAACGACACCAAAGCGTCGCCGTCATCCAATCTACTGATCTAGGTTAACCCCGGAGGTAGCGGATAGAGGTCTGGAGCTTCCCCAGGGCGACGCCTTCAAGAAGGTAACGACACAAAAGAGTGCCGCCATCCCTGGTCTTGGCAACAAGTCGAGAACGAGGTTTTCACCCAGATCCGCTCGACGATCCTCCATCAAGCATCGTGTGCGCGGCTCACCACCGATCTAAGCCGCCGCACAACAAGCAGACCGCACTGGTCAGATCAGATCTGTCCGGAGGCCAAACCACTTATGGAGCCAACCGCTTCACGAAACAAGGCAGACCGCCGCGCCCACATTCAAAAAAACATACGTCACGTTTCTATGACCCGATCAACATCGAACAGTTCTCGTCTCACCTCACTTCGAGTATAACTGATGACATTAAGGGAAACACTTGTTATCTGTAGTCTGGTAGAAACCCAACGTCAGACCACTCCATGTCCATCGATTCCAATTCAATCCCACGGTGGAGAAATTAAATAATAATGCTTGTTCCTATAATTTCTCTCAGCCGTTGCTAATCACCCGTACATCACGCACAAATGATCGCATATCTATCCCGTCTGTTCTGTCTCTCCCGCTACCTTCCCTTGTCTCTCCCGCATGCGGCCCAGATCCAAACCTAAACCCATGAGTGACCTGCGCTCCACGACGCTGCCACCGGTGAGGTCGCCGGTGCGACATCCCAACAGTAGGTGGTTGTGCCCGCCATCTCCGTCGTTGCATCACCAGGTTGGACGGAGGCTGTAGGTGTGCCCGACATCTCCACCACTCCTCGAATTGTGAACTAGCAGTGGCATCCCGTTGTTTGTTCCTCCTTTTTTGTCAAATTTGAATCCAATTTTACCATTGATTGATGGTAATTTGTTCTAATAGATTCCATGTTTTTATCATGTTCTGCCTTGTTTTTATGTGTGCATAAAAAACAGAACCTATCAGTTTGGATGGAATTGGTTTGCAAATCACAAAATGACGTGCCTGCATGTCCGCAGGAAGCATTGCCAATTTCTTCTCTAAGTTTTTAATGCTTCCAATCTTATGCTGAGATAACATGAAATTGATGGTTCGAGATATCGATGCTTCCTAATCTGATTTATATTTCTTCAGTTCAGATAGCTTACCACAATATAGAACCATGCTTCGAAATATTTATTTTTAAGCATCCAACATTTTTGTGCATGTATTTTTAACCTTCTTTCTAGTATTGTTGTTGCTTCCTACCTTCTATTGTTATGCATCATGCCTAAACTTTATATGCTTCAAAGGTACTTATAGGTCGCCGACGCAGCCCAGGTGACATGCTAGAGGAGCTCAAGGATAGGGCGCACCAGTGGCATGCAGACGAGTCATGACGACAAGTAGACGAATCGGCAATGGAAACTGGCGGCAAAGGAGATGGAGGCTTCTGGCACCATGAGAACTTAACTCAAGATGATGGCCGATACGCCTGCTTGCTTCCCATCACATCGTCAACCTCCATGAAGCAAATAGGAAGCATATATGTAGCTTGGAAATAGGAAACAACATAGCTGGACGATTGTCAATGTTTACGAAAGCAAACAAGAACCTAATAGGAAGCATGTGGCACAATCAAAAGAAATATTTGTGATTACTTTTTTTCGATCTCACAAAAAAGGTTGTGATTATAATTTGAGGTGTTTTCTTCACGAAGAAAATTCACCTTAGGAAGAGAGCATAATTTTATTTCTCTAGATGCACACTCCCAATTCGGCTGAAGCATGTGCGATTATCATAGTGAAAATAATTGTGATTTTGATGGAAGCAAATTCCTATTATGTATGAAGCAGTACTTGGTTTCTGTGAACAATATTGTGACTTTTTCACCAAATTGAAGCAAATCTAATTCACCCTGGAAGCTAATTGTCCAATTGTCAAAAACACAGTTTTATTGTTATGGAAGCAAACAAGCAAACAAAAACGTTAGGGAGTAGAATAGTTGACAACAAATTAAAATACATTGGAAACAATATTTTCTACGTGAAAATAGGGATTATTTTCCTAAAATAGGGGCCCAATTACTCATCAATCATACATTATTAGCGCTGAATTAGTTGCCATATACTGATGCGTGAAACAAACGCAGTCATCATGCGATGGAGAAGCGGTCCCACCAAATTAGCGATCCAGTCAACCTAATCTCCGCCTGGACTAAGTAGCAGATCCAACGGACGTGTTGCTTCCTATCCAACGGACAACGAATGGTCTGATATAATACAATTAGCAGTAGTCTGATGCCTAGCGGTGTCCGACATAAATATGGCACTGACATTATGTCAATTTTGCACGATTTCAAGATTGTAATTTGGTGTTTCAAAGTGCAGCTTTAGTTTCTGAGATTCACAAAATATTAGTACAGTAGGCAACTAAGAACTAGCAAACGTGTTTATCTGCAGCCCTAACACAAAGGATTACAAGTGCCAGGAACAACACCAATCATTAGCACATGACAGTACTCAGCAGCATCAAACTAGTAGTCTCGCCTAGATCAGTTAATGTACCATATTGCGTACAGTCATCCTTCCTAACAAAATGCATAAGCCAGGACGAACCATTGATCCTAGGACCATTTGGCACGAGTTTGATCGAACTAACAAAGATATGCATCAGACCAGCAAATTATTAATGATACATTGCATCTATCTACCTGATGCTAATTACTACTACTCCCTCTAAATATAAGGCGCATTTTGATTGTGGTCGAGAGATAAGGGATCATCAATCAGTGCATGCTTCTGTGGAAGCAGACAGCGGAGACGGCCCGCTGATCAGGGAACCCCCTCAGAGGGAGCAGATAGCTGCCGTCACCGCGGACAAGGTTGACGACACTGAAACCGTCACGAAGGTGAACGCCGTTCTCGCCTCCGGTCAGAACAGCGGTGGTGCACGGCCACCCGTGCGCCGCGGAGAAATGGTCCCAGAGCGCCGTCACCGAGCCGACGAAGGCGCAGGCCTCTGCCGGGCAGTGGCATGGCCCGTGCTGGCACGCCTGGAGGAGGTGCGCACGCTGGTCGTGGCGGGCCAGCCTGACGGAGCAGCCGTAGCCGGCGTTGGGGCACGGCACCTGCAGGCACCCCAAGATACGGTCCACGCCGTAGCACGGGCGGTAGCCACCGCCGTCGAGGACGCGCCGGCAAGTATGGCACCTCCGCGCTCCGGCCATCTTCTCGCTGCACGATGAGCACACCAGGTGTCCCACGTCACACTGCAGTGAACAGTTCGGCGACATGGTTAGGGGAGGATACGTTAACGTTGTGAACTCTGTGAGATTTGCGTGCGTTTACCTGGAAGACTGGCGGTTTCAGTGGGGAGTAGCACGCGCTGCACTGGAGTGCGCCGCCGTCCACTACCGACACGTTCTCAATCACGGTGCGCGTCCACGGCGGTGACGACGCCATGATTTTCAGATGAACCTTACCTCACGAACGGGCTAGAGCTAGTCGCTCAAAGACGGGAGTATTTCTCAGGGCGTCGCAGTAGTGGGAAGAACTAACAAGTTCATAGGAGTACTCTTAAAAGATGGATTTCACCTGCTTTATAGATAAAACAACCATCTTGAATAGCATGATGGAGCAACGCAATGGTATACTGTTCCACCTCTAACATGTGGACCTGTTGGGAACCTGGCCCACATGTCAGTGGCCCAACGGCACATAACGCATGACAGAGGAGTCACTTTCCAACGGTTTGGTTCACATAAGAGACGATCATCAACACATGGTGTGATATGCCGAGCCAACCGTAAAGAACCTAAAGGGGTCAGGCGCCAAGATATGATGTCCGGATAGTCCAAACGCATCGGCTGAAGGGCCGCACATAGGCTGGCCTAAGCAATGGTTTCTTCGGGCCCAAAAGCTCATCTGAACGAGACGCCCCAACTCCCACTGTAGAAAATCGAACAAGCCAACAACATAGGATTCACACAAATTGCAAACAAGCTCGGGAAAGCATCGTAGATCTGGGAGCCATTCAATCAAGAACCAAGCGAGAAGAGGGTTCCATCTTCATTGCCTATGTAGATAGAAAGTCATAGACGAATCCCACTCTTGATCAACCAGATTAACTTCAAGAACTGGGAGCCCACACATAAGAAGGGACATGCCCTGTAAATACTCCGCTTTAATAAATTGCATCCACATTTTCGCCAGCTTCTTGGAGAATCCTCCAAATACATCACAACATAAGGGCCATGTTCATGCAACGGCATGCACAAACACCTAGACCCCCGGGTCCTTGGGCAAGCAAATCTCAGCCCAGTTGACGAATGGTACTTCTTATGGCCATCAGTCGTCTGCCAGAAGAAGCGCGAGTGGTCCTTATCAAAGGAACTATTCACTCCCTTTCGGCAGAATATAGAACCCCATCATGTACATGGGAGACTAGAAATACACGAGTCAATAAGCACGGATTTACTCCCTTTGGATGTAAATCGGCCGCACTATGGCTCGGACCTAGAAGCAACACGACCCATAAGCGGGTCAAACTCTCGGACACGGACCCTCGCATCAGAGAGCGGCATCCCCAAATACAAAATGGGGTAAGAGGACACTACTCCAGAAATGCCTAGCACTGGCGGACGCAAAAAGCGCAGTAGTGACTGATACGTCTCCGTCGTATCTACTTTTCCTCACACTTTTGCCCTTGTTTTGGACTCTAATTTGCATGATTTGAATGAAACTAACACGGACTAACGCTGTTTTCAGCAGAACTACCATGGTGTTGTTTTTTGTGCAGAAATAAAAGTTCTCGGAATTGGACGAAACTTTTTGGAGATTTATTTTGGAATAAATAAAAAATACTAGAGCCAAGAACCACCGGAGGGGGCCAGAGGCTGGCCAGCATATACCAGGGCGCGCCAGCCCCCCCAGGCGCGCCCTGGTGGGTTGTGCCCACCTCGTGGCCCCACTGACCCTAATTCCGCCACTATAAATTCCTATTTTCAGAGAAAAAATCAAGGAGAAAGTTTCATCGCGTTTTACGATACGGAGCCGCCGCCACCTCCTGTTCTTCATTGGGAGGCCAGATTTGGAGCCCGTTTGGGGCTCCGGAGAGGGGAATCTTCGGTCTTCGTCATCACCAACCCTTCTCCATCGCCAATTCTATGATGCTCCACACCGGGAGTGAGTAATTCCTTCGTAGGATTGCTGGTCGGTGAGGAGTTGGATGATATTCATCATGTAATCGAGTTAGTTTTGTTAGGGCTTGATCCCTAGTATCCATTATGTTCTGAGATTGATGTTGCTATGACTTTGCTATGCCTAATGCTTGTCACTAGGGCCCGAGTGCCATGATTTCAGATCTGAATTGTTTATGTTATCACCATTATATATATGTTCTTGATCCGATCTTGCCTAGTCATATGCACCTATTACGTGTTATGATCCGTCAACCCCATAGTGACAATATTTGGGATACTTCACGGTGATGACCGTAGTTTGAGGAGTTCATGTATTCACCGTGTGTTAATGCTTTGTTCCGATTCTCTATTAAAAGGAGGCCTTAATATCCCTTAGTTTTCTTATGGACCCCGCTACGGGAGGGTAGGAAAAAAGATGTCATGCAAGTTCTTTTCCATAAGCACGTATGACTATTTACAAAATACATGCCTACATTACATTTATGAACTGGAGCTAGTTCTATGTCGCCCTAGGTTATGACTGTTATATGATGAATCTCATCCAACGAGTTCACCGATCCAGTGCCTACGAGTTCTCCACTTATTGTTCTTGCTAAGTTACTATTGCTACCGCTACCGTTCCAATTGCTACAAAACTATTGCTATCACTCTTACCGTTACTGTTACTGTCACTACTGCTATCAAACTATCATACTACTGTGCTACTGATCACTCTGCTGCAGATATTTAATCTCCAGGTGTGGTTGAACTGACAACTCAGCTGCTAATACTCTCAAATATTCTTTGGCTCCCCTTGTGTCGAATCTATAAATTTGGGTTGAATACTCTACCCTCGAAAACTGTTGCGATCCCCTATACTTGTGGGTTATCAAGACCTTTTTCCGGTGCCGTTGCCAGGGAGCATAGCTATATTTTTTGAGTCACTTGGGATTTATATCAATTGATCACTATGAAGAATCTTAAGGATCCAAAGACTAAGATTTTTTCCTCTAAGACGAGGGGAGGTAAGGAACTGCCATCTAGCTCTGCACTTGATTCACCTTCTGTTATGAGTAAGCTTGCAACACCACCACATGCTAGTAATCCTGATATGTCGCAAGTTATTTATGATGCTACCTCTTCTATGAATGATGCTTATGATGATGCTATTACCATGCTTGATGATAATGTGCCACTAGGAAAATTTCTTGATGAACAAATTGCTAGAGCTAAAGAGAATGAAACTACTGAAACTGATGAGATTGCTGAAACTGATGAAGCCTATGAAACTGATGATGACTATGAAACACCTATTAGTCCTAGCTGTCCTAACTTTGAAATGCCTATGATACCTGAAGGTTATGTTATGGATGAAGAGGTAACTAGAGAAATTCTTTCTTGCAAGGATATAAACGATCTTAAGAAATTGCTACGCAAGTATAAGGAAAAGACTTTGAATGCTAAAATGAAATGTGATCCTAAGTTTGCTACTTCACCTATCTTTGTTACCGATAAGGATTATGAATTCTCTGTCGACCCAGAGTTGATTACTTTGGTTGAATCTGATCCTTTCCATGGCTATGAAACTGAAACTGTAGTGGCACACCTTACTAAGCTGAATGATATAGCCACCCTCTTTGCTCATGATGAGAAGATTCACTACTATTATATCCTAAAGTTATTTCCGTTCTCATTAAAGGGTGATGCTAAGGCATGGTACAATACTCTTACTCCTGGTTGTGTGCGTAGTCCCCAGAATATGATTTACTATTTCTCTAAAAAATATTTTCCCGCTCATAAGAACAAGCCGCCCTACAGGAAATATTTAACTTTGTGCAAATTGAAAAAGAGAGTCTCCCACAAGCTTGGGGGAGGCTTCTCCAGTTGCTTAATGTTTTGCCTGATCATCCTCTCAAGAAAAATGAAATACTTGATATCTTGTATAATGGACTAACCGATGCTTCTAGGGACTTCCTAGATACTTGTGCTGGTTGTGTTTTCAGGGAACGAACTGTTGAACAAGCTGAGGAATTATTGAATAACATATTGAAGAATTATGATGATTGGACTCTTCCTGAACCACCGCCTAAACCCACTCCGAAGAAGAGGGGTATCTTATTTCTTAGTCCTGAAGATATGCAAGCGGCAAAGAAATCTATGAAGGAAAAAGGTATTAAAGCTGAGGATGTTAAGAATTTGTCACCTATTGAAGAAATACATGGCCTTGACACACCACCACCTCCACAGGTCGTAGAGGTAAATTCTTTATTAAAGTTTGATGAAGGTGAAATCCCTCACAATAAACATCCTAGTCAATGCTTATATGAGTTTGACAACTATATTATGAAGCAAGATCATTTCAATGCACATGTTCTGAAACAATTGAAATATAATTCTAATATGATTTATTGCTTGAGTGACTTGCTGTTTAGAATCAGTAATGATGTTAGAGGTGTAGGAAAGCATGCCTCTATTGTTCAAACTCAGTTAGAACAAGTTGCTAAATCTCAAAAGGAATTGCTTGATGAAATGAATAATAATATGAATGATTTTACTGCTAGAGTAGTAACTAGAGGAGGTAGAATGACCCAAGAACCACTTTTTCCTGAGGGTCATCCTAAAAGAATTGAACAAGACTTTCAGAGAATTAATAATGATGCACCTAGTCCTTCTAGGAAGAAAAAGAAAAATGATAGGACTTTGCATACCTCTAGTGAACCTGAGATACAAAAACCTCCTGATAATAATGATGTCTCTATTTCTGATGCTGAAACTCAATCTGGTAATGAACATTCACCTAGTGATAATGAAAATGATAATGATGATGTTCATGAAGATGCTCAACCAAACCATGATAAAGAGCCAGATAATGATGTTGAAATAGAGTCTGCTGCTGATCTTGATAACCCACAACCTAAAAATAAACGTTATGATAAAAGAGACTTTGTGGCTAGGAAACATGGTAAAGAAAGAGAGCCATGGGTTCAGAAACCCATGCCATTTCTACCTAAGCCATCTAAGAAAAAGGATGATGAAGAATTTGAGCGCTTTACGGAAATGATTAGGCCAGTCTTTTTGTGCACCCGCTTAACTGATATTTTAAAGATGGCCCCTTATGCAAAGTATATGAAACACATCATCACAAATAAAAGAAAGATACCTGAAGCTGAAATATCCACCATGCTTGCTAATTATTCTTTTAAGGATGGAGTACCTAAAAAACTTGGAGATCCTGGAATACCAACTATACCTTGCCCCATTAAAAGAAACTATGTCAAAACTGCTTTGTGTGATTTGGGAGCCGGTGTTAGTGTTATGCCTTTCTCCTTATATAAAAGACTTGATTTGAATAAACTCACACCTACCGAGATATCATTGCAAATGGCTGACAAATCAACGGCCATACCTATCGGTATTTGTGAGAATGTGCCCGTTGTTGTTGCAAATGTTACTATCTTGACGTACTTTGTTATTCTTGAGATGCCCGAGGACGACAACATGTCGATTATCCTTGGTAGACCCTTTTTGAATACTGCAGGGGCTGTTATTGATTGCAACAAAAGCAAAGTCACTTTTCATATCAATGGTAATGAGCACATGGTACACTTTCCGAAGAAACAATTTCAAGTGAATGGTATAAATGTTATTGAAGAATCCCCAACCATTACTATTGGAAGCTTTAAATTACCTCTACCTACTGCCAAAAAGAAATATGATATACTTATTGTTGGGGATATGCACATCCCCATTGAGGTAACTTAGTGTTTTACGAAAGTACTTCGGTTTCATGCTAATTGGAAGTGGTTGTTAATAAGACTTGATCAACCTTATTAATGAATCATTTTTGAGAGGTATGAAGTTGATGTATTTAGTAAGCACAACTCTCCGCTCCCACCTTTTATTTTCTGTTTTAGCTAGTCAAATAAAATAAAATGCCATGATTATCCTGTTTTCTGTTTTCTCCGTGCAATAAAAAATTGACCCAAAAATAAAAGTTCTCAGAATATCCTGAAAATTTGATACGATTTTTTCTGAATATTTCTGAATTTCTGGTGCAAATAATACCAGAGGGGGTGCACCTAGAGCCCACAAGACACCAGGGCGCGTCAGCACCCCCAGGCGCGCCCTGGTGGGTTGTGGCCCCCACGTGGGCCCCCTCACTTATCTCTTTAGCCCACATCATCCCCTACCTCCAGAAAAAAATCACCACAGCCACCATTCCCGTGTTCTTGCTCTCAAACCCACGGATTTCGATCTCTTTGCTCGAAGCTCCGTTTCTGAAACTGTTTGGAGGAATTGCTACTTGGTATGTGACTCCTCCATTGCTCCAATTAGTTTTTGATTTAGTGGGTTATTTTTAGAGTAATTAGCTACTCTTGGTGCTGCTGTAGATGAGCTTGCATGATGAATTCTTAGAGTTCTAAGTAGTTTGAATGCTCAATATGGCCTCTATGCATGCTTAGGAGTAGTTGCTATCAATCTTACAAAGTTTTGTTGACAAAATTTTGTGTCTCAAAAATATTTCAGAAATTGTTCGCAAATAAAATGCATTTCTTCAGGAGTTCTTCGAGGAGGAGATCCTCGGAAGCCTCATCAAGTGGAAGCTCGGTTCGACAGGCTTATGTTGAGCCAAGCGAAAGCTCGATGCGAGATGCCGCCACCAAATCATGTTTGTGGCCGTGCGACGAGTTCATGGAAGGTGCAGGTATTAAAGGGGAATTTGACCAATTTATCGACAATATAGAACTTGCTCCCTTCATCGCAGATAAGTGTCCTCAATATCTCGAACTCACGAAAACATTCACAAAGAAATTTAAATATTTTCCTCGTGAGTCTAGAGTTTCATTCAACCTGTACGACCATTCTTTTACCATGCCTTTAGACTTGTTCAGTGAAACATGCAAACTTCCATCTTGGAGTTCCCTTGATGAGCCAACAAAATATGAATATGAGTCATCTTTAGTTAATCTTTGCTATGGTGAAGATAGGGGAGTAGCACAAGGGAGAATTAAGAGCATCCATTTCCCATCGATATTATATTTCGCACTCTTTAATGGTAAATGTATCGTAGGCAAACAAGATTGTAGCACACTGTGTGCTCATGATTTGAGTCTCATACACACTGCCGTAACTGGAAATAAATATTATAATCTTGGTGCAATCGTTGCACGGAGACTGCAGCTCAATGCTGCTAATGGTAATTTTTATGGAGAAATATATGCCTCCCGTGTAGCGGAGAGGTTAAATGTCTCACCATGGCCTAGTGACCCCATCCTACCTACTCAGTATTTAGACTTTGAGGCCATGAAGCACCATAAGTTTCTTACAGGCACGACCACTAACTACACCTATAACTTGAGATTTAATAAAAAACCTGTTGTGCCTGTAACTTTGCCTGCTCCTGCTCTCTTTGATTCTCACAGTAGGGGAAGATACTATGTCCTTGAGAGCGAGGCCCATGCGTACAATGCGGAGGTTGAAGCTGCCAGGAGGGCCGCGGAGTTTGCACCGAGGGCCTCGGTGAGCCATCGCCCAGATTATTATTCATACAGAGGTGATTACCAAGCTAGGCCAAAAGCCTAAGCTTGGGGGAGTACGTATTTCCACCGACATTACATTCATGTTCACACATTTCATTCCAGTTGTCAGTGTTCACACTTTTTCATTGTAATATCCATGCTAGATTTGTTTTCTCGCTTTCTTCTTGTGTGTTTGAAAAACTTTGAGAAAACCCAAAAATATTTCCTGCTTCTTTTAATTTTTCTTTCTAGCTTAGTTTAGTTGTAGCATTGAAAGAAAACCCAAAAAGATTTCTCGTTTCTTCTTTTACTTGTTGGGAGCTTTCCCGTGTAAATAGTTTTTCTCGTTTTTGTTTTTCCTCTTTAGTTTGCTTTCTTCAAGAAAAACAAAAAACTCCAAAAATATTTCAGTGTGTTTCTCTGAATTTCTTTTCTTCTTATTTGAATCGTACCAAGGAGAAGACCACGATGAAAATGTTGAGTGGCTCTCATATGCATCATTGTTAATTTAACTAAGAGCCCATATTACCTTGTCTTCTCCTCTTGAATAAAATGTTGCAGATTCCAGCTTAGTCCACGACACATTTGCACTATTATTATCTTCTTATCATTCGGTCGTGCAAGTGAAAGGCAATAATGACGATATTTGATGAATTGACTGTGGCAGAGAAAAGCAGGTATGAACTCAACTTGTTTTTGTTTTTGTAAATATGTTTAATCTAGTATCCTTGATTCAGCATATTATGATCAAACATGTTTGCAATGACCATTAGAGATTATAGTTGTTCATGCCATGCTTAAGTAGCTAGGGGTGGATACTGATTTATCTTAGGTGTTAACATGCATTAAAATGGTTGTGATGCGGTATGATGATATGGTATCCTCCTCCGAATGTTTCAAGTGGCTTGACTTGGCACATGTTCACGCATGTAGTTGAATCAAAACCAACATAGCCTTCATGATATTTATGTTCATGGTGTCCATATCCTACTCATGCTAGTATTCAATGTTGATTATATGTAATGCATGTTCATGACCGTTTTCGTTCTCTAGCTGGCCGCTTCTCAATCTATTTGCTAGCCTTCGCCTGTACTAAGCGGGAATACTACTTGTGCATCAAAACCTTTAAACCAAGTTATGCCAGATGAGTCCACTATATCTACCTATATGCGGTATTACCCTGCCGTTCCAAAGTAAATTTGCATGCGCCATCTCTAAAAATTCAAATGAACATCTGTTTTGTATGCCTGGACCGCTCATGGAGCGACATGGGGCGGTCAGTATCTTCCATGCTAAACGGGTTATTCTCATGATGAGTGTTTATTCACTTGTCCTTACACGAGAGGGTCGGTAATAGGGATTCCCAGTCTCGAAATCAAAAATCAAAAATAATTAAACAAAACTCCCCCAGGAATGTTGTTGGTTTGGGCGGTACCCGTGGATGCGGCTAGCCGTGGAGTGTGATTGTTGGTGGAGGGGGAGTAAACGTTTACTTTTACCACTTGGGAACCGCCGCTAATTTGTTTAGCATGGAATATATTGATAACTCTTGGTCATAACGTTGATAGGAAGGGTCTACCTCCCAAAATTATATCTATCTCTGTTTTAAGCTTTGAGCTCTGGCACCGCTGCAAATCCATGCTTCCCTCTGCGAAGGGACTATCTATTTACTTTTATGTTGAGTCACCACCTTCTCAAATAAGCGCCAGACCTGAGAGCACTATTGTCATCCTCATGCATTGTGTATAGTTGATGTTGGGAGCAGCATGACTGGATCTTTTCTACCATGAATTACAATGTTTAGTCGCTGCTTGAACTTTGGAGGTGCTCTGCATTTATGTTTTGCGGTCCCAGAAAGGGCTAGCAAGATACCACTATTGTCATATTGTATCATGATTGTTTTGACAAAGTGTTGGCATTTGAGATATCTTATTATTGCTCGCTAGTTGCTTATGTTATTGATATGAGTTAATATAATTTCTAAGAGTTATTGTTGGCATGGTTAGTCATAATCTTTGCTGAAAACCTGGGTGCTACTTAAGCATATATATATGTAAACAAGAACAAAAGAGTTCGTAAAAGTTTTTCTTTATCACTTTCAGTTTGTCAACTGAATTGCTTGAGGACAAGCAATGGGTTAAGCTTGGGGGAGTTGATACATCTCCGTCGTATCTACTTTTCCTCACACTTTTGCCCTTGTTTTGGACTCTAATTTGCATGATTTGAATGAAACTAACCCAGACTAACGCTGTTTTCAGCAGAACTACCATGGTGTTGTTTTTTGTGCAGAAATAAAAGTTCTCGGAATTGGACGAAACTTTTTGGAGATTTATTTTGGAATAAATAAAAAATACTGGAGTCAAGAACCACCGGAGCGGGGCCAGAGGCTGGCCAGCATACACCAGGGCGCGCCCTGGTGGGTTGTGCCCACCTCGTGGCCCCACTGACCCTAATTCCGCCACTATAAATTCCTATTTTCAGAGAAAAAAATCAAGGATAAAGTTTCATCGCGTTTTACGATACAGAGCCGCCGCCACTCCTGTTCTTCATCGGGAGGCCAGATCTGGAGCCCGTTTGGGGCTCCGGAGAGGGGAATCTTCGGTCTTCGTCATCACCAACCCTTCTCCATCGCCAATTCCATGATGCTCCCCACCGGGAGTGAGTAATTTCTTCGTAGGCTTGCTGGTCGGTGAGGATTTGGATGAGATTCATCATGTAATCAAGTTAGTTTTGTTAGGGCTTGATCCCTAGTATCCATTATGTTCTGAGATTGATGTTGCTATGACTTTGCTATGCCTAATGCTTGTCACTAGGGCCCGAGTGCTATGATTTCAGATCTGAACCGTTTATGTTATCACCATTATATCTATGTTCTTGATCCGATCTTGCCTAGTCATATGCACCTATTACGTGTTATGATCCGTCAACCCCATAGTGACAATATTTGGGATACTTCACGGTGATGACCGTAGTTTGAGGAGTTCATGTATTCACCGTGTGTTAATGCTTTGTTCTGGTTCTCTATTAAAAGGAGGCCTTAATATCCCTTAGTTTCCTTATGGACCCCGCTGCCACGGGAGGGCAGGACAAAAGATGTCATGCAAGTTCTTTTCCATAAGCATGTATGACTATTTACGGAATACATGCCTACATTACATTTATGAACTGGAGCTAGTTCTGTGTCGCCCTAGGTTATGACTGTTATATGATGAATATCATCCAACGAGTTTACCAATCCAGTGCCTACGAGTTCTCCACTTATTGTTCTTGCTAAGTTACTATTGCTACCGCTACTGTTTCAATTGCTACAAAACTATTGCTATCATTGTTACCGTTACTGTTACTGTCACTACTGCTATCAAACTATCATACTACTGTGCTACTGATCACTCTACTGCAGATATTTAATCTCCAGGTGTGGTTGAACTGACAAGGCAGCTGCTAATACTCTCAAATATTCTTTGGCTCCCCTTGTGTCGAATCTATAAATTTGGGTTGAATACTCTACCCTCGAAAACTGTTGCGATCCCCTATACTTGTGGGTTATCAGTGACGAGCCACGTTCCCAGAGGCGCCCGCCATTGACCTCCTGTCACTTCTATAATGGCATCAGTGGCGGGCGCCCGCTTGCCACTGATAGAGGCTCCTTGGTGACGCGCGAGACCATGGACCCGTCAGTGGATTATACAGTTAGTTCTGGCGGGTTGTCTAGAGCACCCGCCACACCTACTTGTTCAGCCACCAGCACTGTCAATTTCCAGTAAACAGCACCCAATACACATTACAACACACAAATAACATAAGTAATCATACACATTACATATAACATATCAATAATCTAAACTTTATATAAAGTACATGTACGTATGAGAGTACAGCAACTCACATCACATCATTAGTACACATACATATATCAACCATCAGAACATGATGCTATGCAAACGATGAAAAGGAAGAGAGCGGAATCGATTCGTATGCTACTACAAACGATGTGCAATCTGGCGAAGGGAACCAAGCTAATCCTAACTAATGCTAAACACTACAATTGATGCCAGGACGTAAGGAAGCATTATTTAACTCCAAACATTTAGAATTTCTTAATACATGATATCTAATAATAATTCTCTATTGATTGCATCAGGTGGTTAATGTTCAATCCCCTTTAGTGGAAATGATGAATATGAGGATTCTAAGAACCGAGGTAATAGCCGGACCATTATTTAGTTGTTATGCAAACTCCTAATAAAACAATTATGCCACTAATTAATAAGTAAACTCCCAAAGTATTTAGATCCTACCAAAATCCACTAGCAAGTTATCTATTTTTATCAAATCCTACCAAAAAGTAGATCTCACCTACGGGGTCGGGAGGTGGTGGCGGATGTGCTGGTCCGACGGTGACACACGGCGGGGTCGGGAGGTGGCGGTGGCCGCGCTAGTCCGGCGGCGATGCGTGGCAGGGTCGGGAGGTGGTGGCGGCGGCGGAGGACGAGAGAGAGGGGCCGGGGGGAGGGGCTAGAGAGTGAAATGTGATTTTCTTTTACTGGGCCAGGGGTTGTTAAAATGGACTAGTGCTGGTGTGGGGTAATGGGCCACGACAGCACAGTTTGTACCAGTAAAGAAAAAAAGCAATTACCTGTCTCGTGAGTTATAACCGCAACGCCAGCACTAAGGTTGTATCACTGTCGTATAAATTTGTCCAACGCCACCAGCACTATCTGAAAAATATAGTTGATACGTCTCCAACGTATCTATAATTTTTGATTGTTCCATGCAATTATATTATCTGTTTTGGATGTTTTATATGCATTAATATGCTATTTTATATTATTTTTGGGACTAACCTATTAATCTAGAGCCTAGTGCGAGTTTCTGTTTTTTCCTTGTTTTTGAGTATTGCAGATAAGGAATATTAAACGGAGTCCAAACGGAATAAAATCTTCGGAATAATTTTTCTTGGACCAGAAGCAACCCAGAGGACTTGGAGACCAAGGCAGGGGAGCCACCGTGTGGCGACAAGCCACAGGGGCGCGCCCTAGGGGGGGGGCGCCCCCTGGCTTGTGGCCCCACGGCAGCTCCTCCAACCATATTCTTCGGCCTATAAATTCACAAATATTCCCTGGATACCAAAAAGAGCCACGAAAACACTTTTCCGCCGCCAGTAGCCTCGATTCCCGTGAGATCCAATCTTGGAGCCTTTTCCGGTAATCTGTCGGAGGGGGATTCGATCACGGAGGGCATCTACATCAACTCCATTGCCCCTCCGATGATGCGTGTATAGTTTACCACAGACCTTCGGGTCCATAGCTAGTAGCTAGATGGCTTCTTCTCTCTCTTTGCTCTTCAATACCATGTTCTTCATGATCTTCATGGAGATCTATCCGATGTAATACTCTTTTGCGGTGTGTTTGTCGAGATCCGATGAATTGTGGGTTTATGTTCAGATTATCTATGAATATTATTTGAGTCTTTTCTGAATTCTTATATGCATGATTTCATATCTTTGCAAGTCTCTTCGAGTTATTGGTTTGGTTTGGCCAACTAGATTGGTAATTCTTGCAATGGGAGAAGTGCTTAGTTTTGGGTTCAATCTTGCGGTGTCCTCACCGAGTGACAAAGTAGGGGTAGCGAGGCACGTATTGTATTGTTGCCATCGAGGATAAAAAGATGGGGTTTTCATCCTATTGCTTGAGTTTATCCCTCTACATCATGTCATCTTACCTAATGCGTTACTCTGTTCTTCATGAACTTAATACTCTAGATGCAGGCAGGAGTCGGTCGATGTGTGGAGTAATAGTAGTAGATGCAGAATCGTTTCGGGCTTCTTGACACGGACGTGATGCCTATATGCATAATCATTGCCTTGGATATCTTCATAATTATTCGCTTTTCTATCAATTGCTCGACAGTAATTTGTTCACCCACCGTAATACTTGCCATCATGAGAGAAGCCTCTAGTGAAACCTATGCCCCCCGGGTCTATTTTCCATCTTATACTTTCAGATCTAAAACCAAAAATACCAAAAATACCTTGCTGCATTATTTTTCCTTTTGTTTTACTTTCCGTTCAAGCAATCTATTCTATCTATCTCTATCAGATCTCATCCTTGCAAGTAACCGTGAAGGGATTGACAACCCCTTTATAGCGTTGGGTGCAAGTGTTTGATTCTTTGTGTAGGTACATCTATTGGGGACTTGCTTGTATCTCCTACTGGATTGATACCTTGGTTCTCAACAACTGAGGGAAATACTTATCTACTTTGCTGCATCACCCGTTCCTCTTCACGGAAACCAACGCATGCTCGAGAAGTAGCAAGAAGGATTTCTGGCGCCGTTGCCGGGGAGATCTACATCAAGCCTACCAAGTACCCATCACAAACTCATCTCTTGTATTTACTTTAGTTGCCATTCGCATCTCGTTTTCCTCTCCCCCACTTCTAAAACGATTTTCGAAAAGATTTGCCTTTTTATTCGCCCTTCTTCCGTTCGTCTTTTCGTTTGCTTTTTGCTTGCTTGTGTGCTAGATCGTTTCGTTGCCACCATGTCTGAATCTAAAGAGGTTTTCATTGAAAAGGATAGTAATAATCTTGAGGGGAATCTTGATGACGTTGCTAAAAATAAACCCCATAAAGAACCTACTATCATGCATACAAAAAGATTCCGCATAGGTAGTGGTAATATTATTGGAAAAGGGGTTCTTCAAGATTTCTTTACTTGTGCTGGTATGCTACCTACCTTGGGAGGATCTATTCTCAACAAAACTAATAGTCTTGCGGATGCTATAACACTATTAATAATTGAACTTGAGAGGCAATTTGTTCATATGCATCCTTGCATACAAAGGATTTTTCTTGAGTTCTCTAATATTCAGATTGCTTTCGTTAAGCGTGCCGCCACTATATTTCTAGCCCACGAGTTTAGATTCATCATGAAAGAGGCTAGTGAAATTTTTTCTCATTATAAAATTAATGGTGGATGTCCCCCTATAGAGGAGATCCTTTTTAATCAAGAGGAAATAATGAGATTGCAATCCCCGGATTACGTTGCTTATAATGAAAATTTGAGAAAGAGGGTCCCTATCGAGGTTTTGATTGATAAGATTTCTGAACTTAATGATAATTTTGCTATACAAAATAATGGATTGGAGTTCATATTAAGAGATAGGCTTATGACTTTCCACCAAAGGAAAGCTTACAATGATGAATTGGCTGTACAATATATGGGGCCGAGGAGGAACCTATCCCTCCCGCACTAGATCTCAAGGATCCATATCCTATTAAATTTAGCCCTTTTGACTATTTTTGCTTGCCACAAAGAAAGCTTGCTGCTGAAAGAAGGGAGTATGATATGAGCATGGATGATCTCCCTTACTATTATGAAAAGACCTAGATCTATTGCGTTTTGCCTAGCTAGGGGCGTTAAACAATAGCGCTTGTTGGGAGGCAACCCAATTTTATTTTTGCTTTCTGTTTTTTGTTTCTGTTTTGGTGTGTTTTGCACATTATTACTTCTGTAATAATTGCGTTTTCTTGTTTAAATTAGTGTTTGAGCCAAGTAAGACCTTTAGGATGGTCTACGGTGTTTGCAATTTGATTTTGCTGAAAAACAGAAACTTTTGCTCTCAGTCCAGGAATTTTGTAAATTCACTAGAACGTGCTTTTGATCTGAATTTTTTACACAAGATTGATATACAAATTTCCCTGATTTTTATAATTTTTAAGAATTTTTGGAGTTACAGAAGTATTCGAAGTCTATAGATTGCTACAGACTGTTCTGTTTTAGACAGATTCTGTTTTCTTTGTGTTGTTTGCTTATTTTGATGTATCTATGGGTTGTATCGGGGGGTATGAACCATGGAGAAGTTAGAATACAGTAGGTATTACAAAAATATAAATAAAGAATGAGTTAACAACAGTACCTAAAGTGGTGATTTATTTTTCTTACACTAACGGATCTCATGAGTTTTCTGTTGAGTTTTGTGTTGTGAAGTTTTCAAGTTTTGGGTGAAGATTTGATGGACTATGGAATAAGGAGTGGGAAGAGCCTAAGCTTGGGGATGCCCAAGGCACCCCAAGCCATATTCAAGGATACCAAAAAGCCTAAGCTTGGGGATGCCCCGGAAGGCATCCCCTCTTTCGTCTTCAATCCATCGGTAAATTTACTTTAGGCTATATTTTTATTCACCACATGATATGTGTTTTGCTGGGAGCGTCTTGTATGATATGAGTCTTTGCTTTTTAGTTTGCCACAATCATCCTTGCTGCACACATTCTTTTTGAGAGGGACACGCTGAATCGTGAATTTATTAGAATACTCTATGTGCTTCACTTATATCTTTTGAGCTAGGCAATGTTGCTCTAGTGCTTCACTTATATCTTTTTGGAGCACGGTGGTGTTATATTTTATAGAAATTATTGAACTCTCGTACCTCACTTATATTATTTTGAGAGTTTCTTAAAACAGCATGGTAATTTGTTTAGATTATGATTTTAGTCCTAATATAATGGGCATCCAAGAGGGATATAATAAAAACTTTCATATTAAGTGCATTGAATACTATGAGAAGTTTGATTCCTTGCATATAGTTTTGAGATAATAGAGATGGTAATATGAGAGTCATGCTAGTGAGTAGTTGTGAATTGGAAGAGATACTTGTGTTGAAGTTTGTGATTCCCGTAGCATGCACGTATGGTGAACCGTTATGTAACGAAGTCGGAGCATGATTTGTTTAATGATTGTCAACCTTTGTGTGAGGGTCGGGAGCGCGTGATGGTTAAATCCTACCAACCTCTCCCCTAGGAGCATGCGTCTAATGCTTTGTTTGATAACTAATAGACTTTTGCAATAAGTATGTGAGTTCTTTATGACTAATGTTGAGTCCATGGATTATACGCACTCTCACCCTTCCACCTTTGCTAGCCTCTCTAGTACCGCGCAACTTTCGCCGGTACATCAAACCCACCTTCCTCAAAACAGCCACCATATATTTCCTCAAAACAGCCACCATACCTACCTATTATGGCATTTCCATAGCCATTCCGAGATATATTGCCATGCAACTTCCACCGTTCCGTTTTTCATGACATGCACCATCACTTTCATCTTGCATATAGAGTCATATTTTGTTCTAGGTTTCGAGTTGTAATTTTCTTTTTGAGTTGTAAGTAAATAAAAGTGTGATGATTTTCATTATTAGAGCATTGTCCCGTGTGAGAAAAGGATGATGGAAGCCATGACTCCCTCACAAGTTGGGATGAGTATCCGGACTTTACAAAAAATAAAAGAGGCCAGCGAAGCCTAAATAAAAAAAGAGAGGCCAAAGATGCCCACCAAAATAAAAAAAAATAAAAAAATGAGAGAAAGAGAGAAGGGACAATTGCTACAATCTTTTTCCACACTTGTGCTTCAAAGTAGCACCATGATCTTCATGATAGAGAGTCTCCTATTTTGTCACTTTCATATAACTAGTGGAATTTCATCTTGCACTACCACTTAGTTTTCTTTTGAGCTTTCATACACTTATAGCTCTAAGTGCATTTGTTGCATGGCAATCCCTACTCACTCACATTGATATCTATCGATGGGCATCTCCATAGCCCGTTGATACGCCTAGTTGATGTGAGACTATCATCTCCCTTTTTCCTTGCAACCTCCACCATTTTCTATTCCACCTATAGTGCGATATCCATGGCTCACGCTCATGTATTGCGTGAGAGTTGAAAAGGTTTGAGAACACCAAAAGTGTGAAACAATTGCTTGACTTGTTCATCGGGGTTGTGCATGATTTAGATACTTTGTGTGGGGAAGATGGAGCATAGCCAGACCATATGATTTTGTAGGGATAACTTTCTAAGGCCATGTTATTTCGAAAGGACACAATTGCCTTGTTGGTGTGCTCGAAGTATTACAGTTTTTATGTCAATATTAGACTATTGTTTTGAATCTTACGGATCTGAATATTCATACCACAATAAAGAATATTACATGGATAAATATGTTAGGTAGCATTCCACATCAAAAATTCTGTTTTTATCATTTACCTACTCGAGGACGAGCAGGAATTAAGCTTGGGGATGCTTGATACGTCTCCAACGTATCTATAATTTTTGATTGTTCCATGCTATTATATTATCTGTTTTGGATGTTTTATATGCATTAATATGCTATTTTATATTATTTTTGAGACTAACCTATTAATCTAGAGCCTAGTGCCAGTTTCTGTTTTTCCCTTGTTTTTGAGTATTGCAGATAAGGAATATTAAACGGAGTCCAAACGGAATAAAATCTTCGGAATAATTTTTCTTGGACCAGAAGCAACCCAGAGGACTTGGAGACCAAGGCAGGGGAGCCACCGTGTGGCGACAAGCCACAGGGGCGCGCCCTAGGGGGGGGGGGCGCCCCCCTGGCTTGTGGCCCCACGGCAGCTCCTCCAACCCTATTCTTCCGCCTATAAATTCACAAATATTCCCTGGATACCAAAAAGAGCCACGAAAACACTTTTCCGCCGCCAGGAGCCTCGGTTCCCGTGAGATCCAATCTTGGAGCCTTTTCCGATAATCTGCCGGAGGGGGATTCGATCACGGAGGGCATCTACATCAACTCCATTACCCCTCCGATGATGCGTGAGTAGTTTACCATAGACCTTCGGGTCCATAGCTAGTAGCTAGATGGCTTCTTCTCTCTCTTTGCTCTTCAATACCATGTTCTTCATGATCTTCATGGAGATCTATCCGATGTAATACTCTTTTGCGGTGTGTTTGTCGAGATCCGATGAATTGTGGGTTTATGTTCAGATTATCTATGAATATTATTTGAGTCTTTTCTAAATTCTTATATGCATGCTTTCATATCTTTGCAAGTCTCTTCGAGTTATTGGTTTGGTTTGGCCAACTAGATTGGTAATTCTTGCAATGGGAGAAGTGCTTAGTTTTGGGTTCAATCTTGCGGTGTCCTCACCGAGTGACAAAGTAGGGGTAGCGAGGCACGTATTGTATTGTTGCCATCGAGGATAAAAAGATGGAGTTTTCATCATGTTGCTTGAGTTTATCCCTCTACATCATGTCATCTTACCTAATGCGTTACTCTGTTCTTCATGAACTTAATACTCTAGATGCAGGCAGGAGTCGGTCGATGTGTGGAGTAATAGTAGTAGATGCAGAATCGTTTCGGTCTACTTGACACGGACGTGATGCCTATATGCATAATCATTGCCTTGGATATCTTCATAATTATTCGCTTTTCTATCAATTGCTCGACAGTAATTTGTTCACCCACCGTAATAATTGCCATCATGAGAGAAGCCTCTAGTGAAACCTATGCCCCCCGGGTCTATTTTCCATCTTATACTTTCAGATCTAAAACCAAAAATACCAAAAATACCTTGCTGCATTATTTTTCCTTTTGTTTTACTTTCCGTTCAAGCAATCTATTCTATCTATCTCTATCAGATCTCATCCTTGCAAGTAACCGTGAAGGGATTGACAACCCCTTTATAGCGTTGGGTGCAAGTGTTTGATTCTTTGTGTAGGTACATCTATTGGGGACTTGCTTGTATCTCCTACTGGATTGATACCTTGGTTCTCAACAACTGAGGGAAATACTTATCTACTTTGCTGCATCACCCGTTCCTCTTCACGGAAACCAACGCATGCTCGAGAAGTAGCAATAGTGTCGGCGTTGCTTAGAAACGGCGCGCCACCAACATAAGTTGTGGCTAGCCATTTCTCCACTAGTGGCATAGTGATCATCTGCTTCTTTTTTAGTCATACCCTATATATTAGTTGTTCTTGTAACCGTCCACTTGTTCCTTGCATATCTCCCATCAATCATAAACTCCTGGATTCGTCCCGGTGTATACCACATACCAGTTCGAGTTCATCTACAAAAATAAAAACAAGCTAACAAGTCAATTTCATAGTTATCCAATCGCATAGAGCAAAGTCACATTACAATCTTCATAGCATGATAGACAATACAAATGACCTCGCTTGTAGTTCTCTAGTAGTTCGGAAGCAAAAGTTTAGCTCCTCCATGGAAACATAGAAATTAAGTTCACACGCATCGATCATATATATCACATAAAGGCAATGCACTAGTAGTTTAGAACTAAAAGTTCAGCTTCATCATGACTTCTCGTCGCCTTCCATCATCTTCATGATCTCTTCTTGGACGGTCCTCGCTGCTTCGACAACTACTCGCGCACTTTCGACGGCTGCTCGTGCACTCTGGGCGGATTCTCTAATGCTCTCAGCGGCTGTTCTCGCACGCTCGACATATGCTGTAGCGCTCTCGACGTATGCGTGAGCGCTCTCGGTGGCTGCTCGAGCATTGTCGACATAGGCAAGCACGATCTTTGTGTACTGAGCCACCCTCTCAATGATGCCAACAACAGTAGGAGGTTCGTCTACGGGTGTAGGAGTCCTAACGAGGCATCTCAGCTTCTCCGTCTAAATCGTAGTGAATAAGTTGAAATTTATATAAAATTCATTTTTATGAAAGCAGATTTATGACAATAAAAAGATAAAACTCATGCGACAACACTTTATATTAAGTAGTTTGTTCATAAAAAAGTACAATTAAGTAGCTTGTTCATAAATAATCTGGCATGACCTTTGATAGGAATTGGACATATGGAGTTCGAGAAATTAAGCCAAACGAAACTTAATCCATGTTTCATGAAAACATTGGCACTCACAAAGATTTCTACTATAGCACAAACACTTATATTTAAGAGATTTACTAACAAAGATTCTATATAAGAAATAAATTTTAACTACACTAACAAAATGTTGTAGATGTATAAATATAACAAATTTTAACTATCCTAATTTTTTTTGGAGATGTACAAATACAACAATGAAAAAAACTAAAATCTGGCATGTAGAGAGAGAAGGGAGGTGTGCTTACTGGGACGAACTCGGACGGCAGGGAGGACGAGGTCGAGGACGAGGGCGGAGGCGTCGGTGGACGACGAGTTTGACGGAGACACGGACGACGTTGGATGCGGAGGAAGGCGCGGACGACGGTGACGGGAAAGTAGTTTGAGGTAGCGTTACACTGCGAGGCTGGTGAACTTTGAAACGACGATGGACGGCGCGGGCGACGGGGAAGATTCGGTCCAAGACGCCGTTCGAGCCGGCGGTCAGCCGATGGCGACGGATGACGCCACGACACTGTCGAGGGTGGTGAAGCGAGAGAGACACTGGGGAGAAAGAGGGGTCCGATTGGATCTAAGCGGGGGTGCTGGTGGGGGGTGCGGTATAAGGTTGTCTATAGCAGTGGCAGGCACCTAAGAATACCCGTCACTGCCGACACTGATCAAATTTGAAACTGGTCAGCGTGTGGTGTCCAAATATAGTTGTGGCGGACGCCGGTAAATGCACACCGTTGCTTGTCTTGGAAGCAGTGGCGGGCCGTATGCTATACCCGCCACTACGGTGTCTCGCTGCTGCTGAAGAAATTAGAAAGCGTATATCTATGGCGGGTCTAAAATAATGACCGCCATTGTTACGCGTACAACAAGGGCGAGCAGTTATTGATCTACCCTCTCCGGCAGGGTACTGGAACGTCCCCAGATTGGTTTTTCGCCGATACAGAGAGTTGCAACGGCGGAACTTCTGATCTAGGGTTATTTCTGGGGGTTTATGAATATATTGGGTTTTTGGGCGTCGGTTTCACGCGAAGATGAGCCACAAGTGGACCACAAGACACTAGGACGCGCCAGAGGGGCCTGGCGTGCACTGGTGGCTTGTGCCCACCTCATGGCTCTTCTGGCCCTCCAACGAAGCTTCTAGTACCTCTTTTGTTCCGAAAAAATTGTCAAAAAGTTTCGTTGCATTTGGAGGACTTTGAGTTCTGCACAAAAAACAACACCACGGTAGTTCTGCTGAAAACAATGTCAGTCCGGGTTAGTTCTGAATAAATCATGCAAAGTGCATCAAAACCATAAAAAAGTATTGTAAACATAGGTGAATATGGCATGAATACTTCATAAATTATCGATACGTTGGAGACATATCAGCATCCCCAAGCTTAATTCCTACTCGTCCTCGAGTAGGTAAATGATAAAAGAAATAATTTATGAAGTGTGAATGCTAGCATAGTGCATAAGTTTGATCAATGATAATTTCAACCACTTTTCCTAGCATCATAACAACAACTCTTTTCATAAAACGCTTCATGATAAAGTAGCAACCAATTCACATGTTATGGTTCAAACAATGAATTCTCTTGAAACTTAACAACCTATGTTCTTAGTCACCAAACAATGGCAATTCAATTATTCTCAACAAAGTCTAAGTAAGAGCTCCACATACTCAATCATCATATAGTTTTCTATGATTGCTAGTACTCAAAGCATATTTTTAGAACAAATGGCATCCATCGAACATAGAGAAAGATAGGGGCTTAATGTTTCGCCTCCCAACTCATTTATCAGAGAGATAATTGTCAACAATAATAAGTCATGATCAAATATATTTGACTGGCCATATGTGCCTAGATCTTTACCACCACATGTTGCTTGCCAACTAGAGAATAATTGAGGTTGAAATGAGAATGCTTACTATTGACTCTTGCATAAAAGTAAATGCTGAAAGGTAAAAGATAGGCCCTTCGCAGAGGGAATCAGAGGTTGTCATGCGCTTTTTGGTTTTGTATGCACAATCCCTTAATGCAAAAGAACGTCACGTTATATTGCCCCTTATGATAGCAAACTTTATTATGTAGTCCGTTGCTTTTATTACTTTGCCATCACAAGTTCGTACAACGCTCAATTTTCTCTTACACTAAATGATCAAACTCATTTAAGCAGTTTTTATTGCCTTTTTGCACCGATGACAACTTACTTGAAGGATCTTATTCAATCTATAGGTAGGTATGGTGGACACTCATGGCAAGAAACTGGGTTTAAGGGTTTTTGGATGCACAAGTAGTATCTCTACTTAGTACGAATTTTTGGCTAGCAAAAGATCCTAAGCAAACACCACATGTTGGAGGATCCATACCAATATAACTTCTATGCAAATATAAACAACCATAACTCATTACGTTGTCGTCCTTGTCCAACTTCAACTAATCTGCTCAAGTTTGAAAATAATTAATGGGTATTCACAATCATAGAAGATGTCCAAGATAATATATTTGTATGTGAAAGTTCTCTTCCTTATACTAATCATTCACGAATTGCTTGTATGACCAATATTGTGATTGTCAAGCTTCAAAAGATTTCACTTTCTAAACCCAATGTGAACTTGCTACTAAGAATATAGCACACTGATAATTTCAGATTTATGATATTTCATTCACTCACAATTTACTCTTAGGATATAAGTGAAGCACAAGAGTAAACATCAAACTACTCTCAAAAGATATAAGTGAAGATCAATGACTAGTCAAACAATTAAGTAGCTATGTGAGGACTCTCTCTCATCTAAAAACTTTCAGATCTAAGTATTTTATTAAAACAGCAAGCAAAATAAAATAAAATGACATTCCAAGAATAGCACACATCATGTGGACAAATAAAATTTAGGCTCAACATAGGCTAACCGATAATTGTTGATGAAGAGAGGTGGGATGCGTAGCATCCCCAAGCTTAGATGCTTTAGACTTCTTGAAATATTTACTTGGGGTGCCTTGGGCATCCCCAAGCTTGAGCTTTTGTATCTCGTTCAATCCTCTCATATCATGGTTTCACCTATTCTCAAAAACTTCATCCACACAAAACTTGAAAAGAACTCGTGCGATAGGTTAGTGCACATAATAATAAATCAACTCTTTGTGTACTGCCAAGACAAGTTGCATAATAATTTCAAACATCATCTACTGTTTACTATCATTTCCACAATTTGTATCTACCAATATAGGCTATGGAAACTATAGGATAAGTAGATAACAAAACTATGACAGCAATCTGTCCAAACAGAACAGTCTGTAGCAATTTATGAAAACATTGTACTTATGTAACTCAAAAAATTATGAAAATTTAGGAAGTTATAAAGAATTTACATGACAACACTGTGTAAAAATTTTAGAAACTTTCCACGTTCCAGTAAAATATGAAAATTCAAACACTACAGAGAAAGTTTCTGTTTTTACACAGCACACAACAAACATGCAATGCAACATCCATGATAGCAATTAAACATCATATCACCTCATGGCAATACATAACAAACTAGCAAGAAAATAATAAGATATTTCACATGCCAAAAATTTATCAAAACAATCATGATATAATATGGTGACATGGTATTTCGCTAGCCCTTTCCAAGACCGCAAAACATAAATGCAGAGCACCTCTAAGGTTCAAGCAACGACTAAACATTATAATTCAGAGTAGAAAAGATCCAGTCATGCTCACATCCAACATTAACTAGACTCAATGCATAAGAATGACAATAGTTTTCTCCGGTCTGGTGCCTTTAATAAGAGGATGATGACTCAACATAAAAATAAATAGATAGGCCCTTCGCAGAGGGAAGCATTGATTTGCAGAGGTGCCAGAGCTCAAGTTTTAAAACAAGATCGGAATGTAGATTTTGAGTGGTGCAGTTTTCTTGTCAACGTTACAACAAAGGTTTTCAATAGCTTCCATGTTAAACTCATTATTGGCAGTTTCCAAACAGAATAGTAAAGTTTACTCCTATCCACCATCCATACACAAACCATGGCTGACCGAATCCACGGATGCCTGCCAACATATAAACTGTCCCAAGGAGTTTTGTTTAATTAGTTTTTGATTATACAGGACTGGGCATCCTTTTTACCAGCCTCTCTCGTGCAATGACGGCGAATAAATGACCGTCTTGAGATAACTCACTTAGCATGGAAAATATTGACCACATCGTCGCTCCATGAGCGAGATGCGTGTACAAAAATGGTGGTTTATTTGAATGTTTAGAGGTGGCACATGCAAATTTACTTGGAACGGTAGGGTAATACCGCATATAGGTAGGTATGGTGGACTCATGTGGAATAACTTGGTTTAAATTTTTTGGATGCACAAGCAGCATTTCCGCTTAGTACAGGTGAAGGCTAGCAATAGGTTGGAAAGCGACCAGCTAGAGAGCGATAACGGTCATAGGCATGCATTGCAAATAATTAACATTGGACATAGCATGAGTAGGATATGAACACTTTGAATTTAAATGTCATGAAGGCTGCATTGGTTTTGAATCAACTACATGTTTGCACATGGGCCAAGTCAAGCCGCTTGAATTTCTCAGAGGGAAATACCATACTACCATACCACATCAAAACCATTTTAATGCATGTTGATCTATAAGATAAATCATTATTCACTACTAGTTGTTTAAGCATGGCATGAGAAGTTATAATCTCTAATTTTCATCATGAACATGTTCACTCATAATATACTGAATTGAGATCGAACGAGCTAAACATATTTACAAAAAAAAACAAGAAGAGTTCATACCAGCTTCCCTTGCCACGATCACTTCGTCAAATATCACCATTATTGCCTTTCACTTGCATGATCGAATGATGTGATAATAATAATAGTGCAAGCATACCGTGGACTAAGATGGAATCTGTAGGGCGGTTTTGGACAAAGGAGAAGACAAGGTAATATTGGCTCTCTGTTAGATCAACAATAAAGCATATAAGATCCACTCAACATTTTCATCGTGGTCTTCTCCTTTCAAAGACTCAACAAAAAGAAAAGAAATTCAGAGACACTGTAATATTTTTTTAGTTTTTGTTTTTCTCAAGCAAGAAAATAAACTAAGGGAAAAACAAGAACGAGAAAAATTGTTTACACGGGAAAGCTCCCAACATGCAAAGGAAATCTTTTTGGGTTTTCTTTTTAGTACTCAGATAATTAAAATGGGAAAAGAAAACTAAAAAGAAGCGAGAAATATCTTTGGGGTTTCCAAAATTTTTCAGAAACACAAGAAGAAAGCGGAAAAATGAAACTAATATGGATATACAATGAAAGAGGATGAACACCGACAATTTATATGAAGTGTGTGAATATGAATGTAATGTCGGTGAAAAACGGGTACTCCCCCAAGCTTAGGCGTTTGCCTAGCTTGCTGATCACCACTGATAATCTGGAAAACGGTTGAAATGATAGCTTGTGGAGGCGTTCCTGGCCGCCTCCTCTGAACGAGTAGCCTCCACTGCAGCTTTGTATTCCCGCACCTCTTCCTCAAGAACATAGTAACGCTGTGTAGCCTGAAAATCAAAGAGGGCAGGTGCAGGCAAAGTGACAGGCATAGGCGTCTATTTCCCAAATATTAAATTATACTCATAACCCCTAACGCGGTTTACAATAAACTCATGATAACGCATAGCGTCAAAATCTAAATATCTTTCAGGCAAGATATGATCATTAGGTTGAGGCGACACTCCCAGCTTTGCAGCTATGCGGGAGGCATAAATCCCTCCATACAAATCACCATTGCTAGAGTTAGAATTCAGCCTTCGGGCAACAATTGCACCAAGGTTATAGTGTTGCTCACCAGTTACAGCAGTGTGAATAAGGCTTAAATCAGGGGCACATAAGGCACTACAATCTTGTTTCCCTACTACGCATTTCCCATTAAACAATGCAAAGTAATGAATAGAGGGAAATTGTATGCTTTTAATTCTTGCCTGTGTTACTCCCCTATCTTCTCCAATGCACAGACTCTCGAGAAACATATTATAATCAGTTTTTGAAGGTTTCTCGGTCGAGCCCCAAAGTGGAAGTTTGCAAGCAATAGAGAAATCTTCTAGATTCATGCTAAAGGATTTATCATAAAGTTTAAATAATACTGTAGAAGCATGCGATTGATAATGAAATTCTTGCGTAAATGTACGGGTAAGGACATAGTGTTGGACACACTTATCTGCGAGGAAATTGGTGAGGCCGGTATTATCAATGAATTGGTCAAATTCATCCTTAATGCCTGCACTTATCATGAAATCTTCACTTGGCCATCGACATGATTTGGCGTTGGCCATAACTATCTGGTGGTCTCGAGGTGTAAGCTTGTCGTACTGAGTTCCCACTAGATGACTCACCCATGGTGAGTCTCCTTGAGGAGCTCCTCCTAAAGAAACTCATCTTCCCAAGCACAAATTTCTGAAATTTTTGAGCCACAAATTCATGTCAATAGAACTTTGCAAGATTGATAGCAACTACTCATATGGATGCCTAGAGGTAATATCAAGCATTCATAATACTTGGAACTCGAAGACTTCAACATGCAAGCTCATTTTGTGTAGCACCAAGTGCAGCACATTTTGCTAAATATAAGCCACTAAAACAAAAACTAATTGGAGGAGTGGAGGAGTCACATACCTAGGAACAATTCCTCAAAACAGTTTCGGAAACGAAGTTCTGAGCAAAGAGATTGGAAATTTCACTTTCTGGGTGAAGAACACGGGAGAGAGATGGATAGGAAATTTTTGCTGGAGGTAAGAGGAAGAGTGGGACGAAGGGATAAGGCAGGGGGCCCCTGTGGGGCCCACAAGCCATCAGGGCGCGACCCAGGGGGGGCACGCCCTGTTGTCTTGTGGCCCACAGGTGCAGTCCCCTAGTGTTATTTTTATGCCAATTTTTTTTATTTATTCCAGAAAAATTCATGTTAAAATTTTGTACCAATCTGAGACTTTTTATTTTCTGGCATTTTTCTACGCACAGGAAAAACATAAAAACAGAAAATCATGCAAATTTATTTTATATAAACTGAAAATAACAGAGGATAAACTTTTGATACAGAGAGTTTTGAATGCTAAATTCATCAATAACATGCTTTCCCAAAAGGATCCATTAATAAGGTTGATCAAGTCTTATTAACAACTGTTTCTGGTTAACATGCAACCGAAGAATTTTCGTATATCACTAGGTTACCTCAATGGGGATTTGCATCTCCCCAACAATAAGATTATAATATTCTTCTTAATAGTAGGTAGAGGAATTGCAAAACTTCCAATGATAACCGTGGGAGTAGGCTCAATAACATTAATATTATTAACCAAAGTTTGCTTCTTCAAAAAATGAGCGGTATGTTTCTTGCCATTGACGTGAAATGTAACCTTGCTTTTATTGCAATCAATAACAGCCCCTGCAGTGTTTAGAAAGGGTCTACCAAGGATGATCGACATATTGTCGTCCTCGGGCATATCAAGAATAACAAAGTCTGTTAAGATAGTAACATTTGCAACCATAATAGGAATGTCCTCGGAAATTCCAATAGGTAAAGAGGTGGATTTATGCAAAGATATCTCAGTAGGTGTAAGCTTAGTCAAATCAAGTCTTTATAAAGGGAGAAAGGCATAACACTAACACCGGCCCCTAAATCACATAAAGCAGTTTTAACATAGTTTCTTTTACTAGAGCACGGTATTGTGGGTATGCCACGATCTCCTAGCTTCTTAGGTATTCTTCATCAAAAGAATAATTAGCAAGCATAGTAGCAATTTCAGTTTCGGGTATCTTTCTTTTGTTGGTAATAATATCCTTCATATACTTAGCATACGGAGGCATTTTCAATATATCGGTCAAACGAGTACGCGAAAGGACGGGTCTAATCATATTAGCAAAGCGCTCAAAATCTTCATCATCCTTACTTTTGGAAGGTTTACGAGGGAATGGCATGGTTTTTTTTAACCCATGGCTCTCTTTCCCTTCCATGTTTTCTAGCAACAAAGTCTCTCTTATCATAACGTTTATTTTTAGGAGGTGGGTTATCAAGATCCTCCATAGGTTCTATCTCCACATCGTTATCATTTTCTTTATTACTATCTGGTGGAGCATCTACATGCACGGTATTACTTTCATCTTCCTTTTCATTATCACTAGGTGCATGTTCACTACCAGATTGTGTCTCAGCATCAGAAATAGAAACGTCATTATGTTTCTCAGGAGGTGTTTCTATAACAGGTTCACTAGAAGCATGCAAGTTCCTATCATTTTCTTCTTCTTTTTCTTAGTAGAGGAACTAGGTGCATCATCATTAATTCTCTGGGAATCATGTTCTATTCTTTTATGATGACCTTCTGGATAGAGAGGTTTTTGGGTCATACGACCTCCCCTAGTCATTACTCTAACAACATGATCATTCATATTATTATTTATTTCAGCAAGCAAATCATTTTGTGACTTAGCAACTTGGTGTAGTTGGGTGTGAACCATAGAAGCATGTTTACATAGACCTTTTACATCATTAGCAATTCTAAACATCAAGTCACTTAAGCGATCTATCATAATGGCATTACGTATCAATTGACCCTTAACATAGTTGTTGAAGTGTTCTTTCTTGACAACATAATTACCATATTCATCCATGCATTGTTCAGGAGTCTTATTGTAAGGTATATCATTTTCACTAAAGGAACGGAGAGAGTTTACCTCTACTACCCGTGTCGGGGTATCAAGTCCATGTATTTCTTCAATAGGTGGTAATTTCTTGATATCCTCAATTTTAATACCTTTCTCCTTCATATATCTTTTTGCTTCTTGCATATCTTCAGGGTTGAGGAATAGAATACCTCTCTTCTTTTGAATAGGTTCCGAAGGTGGTTCAGGAAGTGTCCAATCATCGGCATTTTGCAATATGTTATTCAATAATTCTTTAGCTTGGCCGACAGTTCTTTCCCTAAAAACACAACCAACACAACTATCTGGGAAGTCCCTAGAAGCATCGGTTAGTCCATTATAAAAGATATCGAGAATTTCATTTTTCTTAAGAGGACAATCAAGCAAAGCTGTAAGTAACCGGAGAAGCCTCCCCCAAGCTTGAGGGAGATTCTCTTCTTCAATTTGCGCAAAGTTAAATATTTCCTGTAAGGCAACTTGTTTCTTATGAGAAGGAAAATATTTTGCAGAAAAATAATGGAGCATATCCCGGGGACTACGCATACAACCAGGAGCAAGAGAAAGAAACCATTTCTTGGCCTCGCCTTTTAGCGAGAAAGGAAAAAAGCTTAAGGATATAATAGTAGCGTATCTTTTCATCATTGGTAAACAGAGCAGCAATATCATTCAATTTCATAAGGTGTTCGACAACAGTTTCATTTTCATAACCGTGGAAAGGATCTGATTCTACTATAGGAATTAACTCAGGGTCAACAGAGAACTCATAATCCTTATCAGTAACAAATATAGGAGAAGTAGCAAATTTAGGATCATATTTCATTTTCTCCATCATATATTTTTCTTTTAGTTTGCATAGCAGCTTCTTCAAGTCATCTCTATTTTCACAAGCAAAGAAATCACTAGCGGTTTCCTTATCCATTGCATAACCTTCAGGTACATGAGGCAATTCATATCTATTAGGAGAGCAAGGTGTAACAGGTGATTCAAAGTCCTCATCAGTTTTAGCATTTTCAAGTTCCCTAGCTCTAGCAATATGAGCATCAAGTAATTCATTCAGTGGCACAGTTTCAGTTTCAACATGTGTAGCAATAGTATCATCATTAATTTCAGAGGTAGCATCATCAAGTTCATGGGACATATCAGGACAATCAACAGGCGGTGGTGTAACAAGCTGATTCAAAACAGTAGGTGAATCAAAAGCAGAGCTAGATGGAAGTTCCTTACCTCCTCTCGTGCGAGAGGGGACTATCTTAGTTTGATTATCTTTCATATTCTTCATAGTGACAATTGGATATCCTCAAGTTAACACAATAAATATAGCTATGCTCCCCGGCAATGGCGCCAGAAACAGATCTTGATAACCCACAATTATAGGGGATCGCGACACTCTTCACGGGTAGTATTTCACCCTAATTTATTGATTCGACACAAGGGGAGCCAAAGAATATTTATTGACCTTGACAGTTGAGTTTTCAATTCAACCACACCTGGGATATCTCTCTGCAGCAAAGGTTTAGTAGCACGGCAAATAGTAGTAGCAAAAGTAACAGTAATAGTGACAGCAGCAATTTTGTAGCAGTTGTGACAGTAGCAATAGCTATACTAACTTAGCAAGATTCAGTATGTGTAAAGCGTAGGCATGTGGATCGGTGATGGATAATGATTTATATGACATTGATCATATAATAGTTACACACTAGGGCGACACAGAACTAGCTCCAATTCGTCAATATAATGTAGGCATGTATTCCGTATATAGTCATACGTGCTTGCGATAAGAACTTGCATGACATCTTTATCCTACCCTCCCGTGGCAGCGGGGTCCTATTGGAAACTAAGGGATATTAAGGCCTCCTTTTAATAGAGAACCGGAAAAAAGCATTAACACATGGTGAATACATGAACTCCTCAAACTACGGCAATCACCGGAAAGAATCCCAATTATTGTCACCTTGGGGTATGCGGATCAAGACACGTAATAGGTGCATACAACTTGCAAGATAGGATCCAAATCAATCTTAAATTCAGAGAAAATATAATATGTTCAGATCTGAAATCATGGCACTCGGGCCCTAGTGACAAGCATTAAGCATAGCTAAGTCATAGCAACATCAATCTCATAACATAGTGGATACTAGGGATCAAGCCCTATCAAACTTAACTCGATTACATGATCAATCTCATCCAATCCCACCATCGTCCAGCAAGCCTACAAAGGAATTACTCACTCCCGGTGGTGAGCATCATGGCGGTGTTGATGGAGAAGGGTTGATGATGACGACGGCGATGATTTTCCCTCTCCGGAGCCCTAAACGGACTCCAGATCAGCCCTCCCGAGGAAGAACAGGAGGTGGCGGCGGCTCCGTCTCGTGAAACGTGATGAAAACTGCTCTCTGATTTTTTTCTCCGAAGATGTGATTTTATAGGACTGGAATTAGGGTCAGAGGAGCCTCGAGGGGCCCACAAGCCATTACGGCGTGACCTAGGGGGGGTCGCGCCCTGATGTGTGGTGGCCCCCTGGCATACGCCCTCCGGCAGTTCTTTGCTCCATAATTCATTATAAATCCCAAAAATAATTCACAAAAAGTTTCGTCCAATTTTGAGAACTTTTATTTCTGCACAAAAATAACATCAAGGTAGTTCTGCTGAAAACAACGTGAGTCCGGGTTAGTTTCATTCAAATCATGCAAATTAGAGGTCAAAACCAGAGCAAAAGTGTTTGGAAAAGTAGATACGTTGGAGACGTATCAATAGGCGACTACCAATTTTTAGCTTTTCTTAACAATTTAGGTTTAGTAACAAATAGGTTGTCTAGATATGCAACTAGGTGAGCAACCCATATGATGCTAACAACAACAAGATACACGCAAGCAAAGGATACAACACTAGTAAAGCTTGCACGAAGTAAAGGTAAGAGATAACCATAAGTGGAGCCGGTGGAGACGAGGATGTGTTACCGAAGTTCCTTCCATTTGAAGGGAAGTACGTGTCCGTTGGAGCGGTGTGGAGGCACACTGTATTCTCCTCACGGCCTCACACAATGCGAGATGTCGTGATTCCACTAGTGGTGCTCTTGAAGGCGGCGACCAAACCTTTACAAACAAGCTTGGGGCAATCTCCACAACTTAATTGGAGGCTCCCAACAACACCACAAAGCTTCACCACAATGGAATATGGCTTCGAGGCGACCTCTTCCGTCTAGGGTGCTCAAGCACCCAAGGGTAACAAGATCTACAAGCGATTAGTGGGGGGAATCAAATTTCTCTTGGTTGAAGTGTAGATCGATGCCTTCTCCTCCAAACCCTAAAGCATCAACAAGATTCGATGGCTAGGGAGAGAGATCAGGAAAGACTAAGCTTAGGAGCAACAATGGAGCTTTTGGGGTAAAAGGTGAGTCCTGTTGAAGAAGAAGACCCACTTATATAGTTGTGGGAAAAATCTGAGCGTTTTCTATCCACAAGTCATGTATAAGTGATACTACCGCTCGGGGGAGCGGTACTTCCACCCACACGGAAGATTCAGGCTTCACATACAGCTGACTCTGTCAGGGAGGCGGTAGTGCCACCGGAGCGGTACTACCGTTCCTGCCAGCGGTACTTCCGCTTGGCACTGTAGGCAGAGTGGCACTACTAGGAGAAAGCCTAGTAGTAGCGCTTGTTTTCCCCTTAGTAGTAGCGCTGGTGGCAGCGCTACTGCTAAGGCTCTACAGCTAAGTGTTTAGCAGCAGCGCTTAAAAACCAGCGCTACTGGTAAGTACTGATAGCAGTAGCGCTGGTTCACAACAAGCGCTGCTGATAAACCAGCGCTACTGCTACAACTTACCAGCGCTACTGCTAAACCAGCACTGCTAAGATTTCATTCCCCTCTACGTATTTGTGCATGCTCTATACGATAGTTTCATCATATCATAATAAACATACATTATTCTCATCATATCATACACATACAGGAGACTCGTCATACCACCACCTCCAACACAAATATCATCACATCTCGAAAATAGCGATACACAAGTCATGTCATGTCTCGAATAAATGCAACTGCATAGTCATGGCACACACACAAGTTTCATCATCTCTATCTCTAAACCATGATGTAGAAGAGAAGAGCGATCAGTATGAGCAAGAGCGCGACTAAGTAGTACTTCTTGAGGCACCGGTTTCGCTCCCTCTCTTGCCGGAGCGTCCACCTCAAGTAACTATTTTCCGCATTGGCTCTGCTGTCGAACCCTCTGTGGCTAGCGCCCGGGTACCTGTCCACCTGGGCCTGAGCGTTTGGCCAGTGGTCGTACACTGCTTCATACCCAAACTAATTAACTAGAGCGATCTACACTAGTTCATAGAAAGACAGTAGTACTAATTAAACATACACATTGTCATTGTCAATCACTCCTCCATGTCGGCGCTCCAATCTTCATAGTCAGGGAGGAAGCACCCCAGCTTCGTGAAAGGCTTCAGGTCCAGACGCTGAGCGCTGAGCAGTGTTCAGACATCCTCCCGACTCATTGGCCCATGGTAGAACATCCCTGATTTTTCAAGGACCTCCTTCATGATCACTTGGGCAAGTTCACACTGTACGTGATAAAACTCAGCTCGGATTCGATGATCCGGTGTCCTTCCTATGCTTGTGGCCCAGTTGACAATCTCGGCATCGCTGGAAGTAGCTGACATGCGAAGGCATTGATTATCCCTTCTATACTCGATCATGTGATGCATGAGGTAGAATCCATTGGCCTTACTATCTTTCGGTTGCTGGATGCAGCAGAAGTCGGTCTTATGGCCGAAAGCCGGCCCTCTATTCCTGTACTTTTTCACCTGGATATATCCACCACTATAGCTGAAGGTTAAAATGGCACTATCGAGAACACTCTTTATGTGCGTGTAATCCCTCTTCTTGATGTTCTTCGCTGAGTCCAAGTACAGAGCATGGGAGTATTGTGGGTACAGACAGATGAGGACGCCCCCCCCGCTGTGCAAAATAAGTACACCTCAAATTAGCCTCCATGCTTGCAAAGGAATGATTAAAACTTATGAAAGGATATACGAGGATGACTTACGTGGGATGATAAGGCAGGAGAATCGTTTACTTGTCCTTATTAGCGACCATGAACTCGCCAATGTACTTGCTCGCATAGTCACGGTGCTCTTTGCATACTGCCAAGAAGCTCTCGTGCATATAGTACGGGTCCGCGACGCAGATATATTTTATGTTCTTGCGCCTGATGATGTAGTTGAGATACAACGCATACATGCAGATGGACTGAAAATCCATCTTGGTCATGTGGAACATGTCGTAGATGTAGTCAAATCGCAGGATGAACTTATCCGCGGGACATCTATCGACGTATAACCTCCCACCCGGAACCTGAGCCGCGTAAAGCGGGTATCCTGGTTTTTCCGAGATGAGAAGGCTTTTCTCTCTGGCCAGCACATCATCATGAAGTCTCCTTAAATCATTGTTCAGTATGTCCTCCAGCGCTTTCTGAGGTAGGATCGGGTGGCCGGCAACATGGAAACGCTCCACCTTTAGAGGCTTCAGAGGCGGCTTGAAGCAGCTCTGGCGCCTTTAGAGCCTTTCCTCTCCGGTCTCCTCCTTTGCTTCTTGACGGGTGGCGGTAGTGAGCCCACCATACCTTCTGTTGGGGATATAACCCCGTGGTAAGACCCGCCCAGGAGGGGCCGGGTCGTACCTAGCGGCTCATAGCTAAGACCTGTGAAGTGGGCCGGAAGACGAAGGTTAGGCTGCCTGGCGGCTTACCTGATGGGCCAAGAGGAAAGCCCAGACAGAAGATGGTGTAAAGACCCGGGTGGTTGAGCCGCCCGGAGACGGCTTGCCCAAGACGGCAAGGCGGCTTAGAGACAGGATCAACTACGATGTATGAGTCGGTTTAGGACTCGTGTAACCCAGAGCCTCGACCTCTTATATAAAGGCGAGGCCCTGGGGCGGCTTAGACAGAAACCAACAAGTCGAGAACTAGGTCAAGCGAATCCGCTCCCTTGTAATCGATACTCCAATCAATACAACACAAGCAGGACGTAGGCTTTTACCTCTTCTAGAGGGGCCGAACCTGGGTAAACCCGTGTCCCTCGTCTCGACCAACCCCTTTGAGTCCACCGCCTTAGCGATGGCCTCGAACCTAAGTCTTCGGACATCTGCCGTGACAAACCCACGACAGTTGGCGCCCACCGTGGGGCCAGCGCTCGGTGGTGTTGAGTTCTCAAAGGGCTCTCTCCCAGGGATCGAGGGGTACGCTGTTGGCAGGATGACCAGGAGTCGCCGCGGCCGGCTCTACATCGACGACGCCGGCTGGGGCCCCGAGGCCGACTCAATTGAGTACGGTTTCCGGGTCCCCTTCGGCGGAATCCACGTCTTCATCGGCAAGATCGGTGGATCTGAACCCGGGCCGGACATCTGCACCGACATCGTCGAGCCGGCCCGGCGTGAGCAACCCGCCCGACGCGTGCAACCCGCCCGTGCTAAACCGGGCAGGAAGCATGTTTTCGTCGGCTTCACCCAGGGCATGGAGCTTGAAGGTTCTATGTCACGGGAAGAAACTCTCATCTGTTCAGAGGATGGATCCTCGAGCGGAGAGACGGAATCAATCTATCAGCTTCACAACGGTGGGCTCGGGGGCTACGTCGAGCCTTTCCCCAAGTCGGAGCATCATGAGCCGGAGGGTTATGAGCCGCCGAACCGTGCTGCCGTCTTCATGGCGGGTTCAGCGCCGGCCCCTGGCAGCTCAGCCGCCGGTGTGACTGAGTCTGGGGCTGGCAGGCCGCCGGCTCAGGTTCTTCTGGATCTGATGAATGAGCTTACAACCCTGATGGCGACTGAGGTCACTGCTGAAAACCAAGCGGCCCGTAATGCGGAGATCGCGAGGTTGAAGAACCAGATGACCGGAGTCCAACAGGAAATCAATGCGCTGAAGGCTCAGATGGATGCTGAGGCGGAGCGCCTTAGGGCGGACGCTTTCCGTTTTGAGTTAGAGCAGCAGTCTGCGGCGGCGGTTCAGCGGATGAGGCATCAATCCCGCTTGCCGGATCAGTATGAAGCCAGAAATCTTTTCAACACGCCAGGGACGGGACGGAACATACCTTTGACCATAACCCGGACGGCAGAAGTACCTGGAAGCCGGGCGGCGGTTCAGCATCAGCGGCCAGACCCGCCCCACCGGAACCCGACCCCATTACAGCCTTTTCCGACGCCGCCGGGTCATTATTCTAACCCGGCGGAGAACATGGTGGCGGCGGCCACCAGGCTTGATACAATTCCCATCCCCGACGAGGCGCCTTTTGCAGAGGAGGTGCGGAACGCTATTGGATATCTGCTGACGGCGGTGGCCCAGCAGGAGAAGTATACTTACAGCCGGAGTCGCGTGCATTCAACCCCCATCCCCAGCCGCAGCTACAGCCGGCGTTATGAGTCGCCGGCGGTTTCTAGCAGTGAACGACATCGGGACCCGCCGCTAGTCGACCGGGCGGCTCTGGATGCTCAGGCGCTGGTGGATCGGGCGAGAGCACAGCGAGAAGCGGCGGCTCTGGCGGTGGCGGCGGCTCATCAGGAACCCACAGTTGCACCTTCTGTCTCAGTAGGGGCAGGATTGACCTCCAGGGCTGTGGGAGTGCCGTGTTTAGCGCCAGCTCTACGGAACGAGCGTCTGCCGAAGGATTTCAAGGGCCCTCGCAAGGTGCCCAATTATACTGCTGACCTACCTCCAGAGGCTTGGATCGAAAGCTATGAGCTAGCCATGGAGATGTTAGACGTCAGTGATGCAGTATGTGCCAAATATTTCATCATGATGCTGGAAGGTCCGGCTCGCACGTGGTTGAAGGGCTTGCCACCCAATACCATTAATTCCTGGGCCGAGTTGAAGGTGAAATTCATCAAAAATTTCCAAGGAACGTGCAAGCAGCCCATGACGATCGTGGATTTGGATCATTGTGTGCAACAGGAGGACGAGTCGGCTCATCACTGGGTCCGGCGGGTTTCAACCATCATCCACTCTTCAGAACAGATTACGGCGGCTCAGGCGGTTTTAATTCTGGAGAAGAATTGCCACTTTACACCTTTGAAACAGAAGCTTGGCTGACTCAAGCGTTCGTGTCAAGACATGGGGGAGCTCATGGCGGCTCTCACCAAATATGCAGACTCTGATAACATGAAAGACCCGGGCTCTGATGACGAGAAGTCAGGTCAGGGGAAGAAAAATAACAGTGGCAATGGTCAGCAGCAAAACGCGGCTGGAAACGGCAATTCTGGTAAGCGGAAGAACCCGGACGGCGGGTCAGAATTGGTGGCGAACACCAGCGCTGGGAACAATCGTGCTAAGGGCAATGGGAACTTCAAGCAGCCCTTTAACAAGGGTAAAGCTCCTTTCAACTTGGAAGAGATGCTCAATAAACCTTGTCCAGAGCACAGCCGGCCTGATAAGCCGGCAGGTCAAACCTGGAGGGACTGCAGTATCAAGCGGCAGTTCCGGGATTACAGCCTTCAACAGCATCGTAATAACGGTAATGGTCCGTCAGGCGGCTCAGGGCCGGGCGGATCAGGAGCCGGCTTTGGTGCTGGCAGCTCAGGATCCGGTTACCAGGGTCAAAGCAATCAGGGAGGTCATCATCAGCAGTCTGGCGGGGGAGGCCAGCAGCAGAATAACCAATCGGGGTACCAGACTAACCCGAAACAGCTCAGTGGGGGTCAGTATCATGTTTTTACAACCAGCCTTGACAAACGAGACCGAAAGGTGCGCAAGCGGGCGGTTCATGCAGTCATGCCGGCTCTTCCGCAGTATTTGAGGTGGTCTGAGTATGATATAACTTGGAGCCGAGCGGATCACCCGCCGCGTGTTGATAACCCGGGGCAACTAGTTTTGGTAGCTGCCCCCCAAGTTGGAGGATATGTGTTCACCATAGTGCTTATGGATTGTGGCAGCAGTATCAACATCCTGTATTATGACACTTTCAGCCGGATGGGTTTGCTTGACAAGGATCTTAAGCCCTCTTCAACAGACTTTCACGGTGTGGTGCCCGGCAAGTCGGCCTATCCAGTGGGAAAGATTTCTTTGGAGGTAGCTTTTGGTGATGAATTCAACTACAGGGTGGAGTCTTTGTGGTTTGAAGTGGTTAAAATCAAGAGCCCATATCACGCTCTGTTTGGACGGCCGGCTTATGCCAAGTTCATGGCTAGGCCTTGCTATGTTTACTTGCAGCTCAAGATGCCCGGGTTGAATGGAACGATTACTGTGCATGGTGATCGGAAGACAGCTCTTGAGTGTGAGGAAGGAGATGCAGCTTACGCAGAGTCAAGCTGTGCTGAAGCAGAGCTTAAATTCTATAAGGAAAATGTTGACCCGGAAGATATGACTCCACTGAAGAAGCCTAACACGGAATCTGAGCCACCCCTCAAGTTTGCGGCGGATGATACCAAGCTGGTGGATTTCACTCCGGGCGACTCATCACAACAGTTCACTATCGGGGCTAACATGGACCCCGCATAGGAAAGCGCACTCATCGAGTTCATCTGTGAGAATCGGGACATCTTTGCATGGAAACCGTCCGACATGCCGGGTGTACCGAGAGAATTCGCTGAGCACCACCTTAATGTGGATCCTAAGTTCAAGCCGATCAAGCAGTTCCTTCGCCGTTTGAATTAAGAGCGGCGTAAAGCAATTGGGGAAGAGGTGGCCCGGCTCTTAGCAGCAGGGTTCATCGTGGAGGTTTTTCACCCAGAGTGGTTAGCTAACCCGGTGTTGGTGCTTAAGAAGAACGGCACGTGGCGGATGTGTGTGGATTACACGGATCTTAACAAGGCCTGTCCAGTTGACCCGTTTGCTCTCCCCCGCATCGACCAGATTATTGACGCGACGGCGGGTTGCGAGAGTTTATGCTTCCTGGACGCTTATTCAGGTTATCACCAGATCAAGATGGCAGTTCAAGACCAAGAGAAGACGGCTTTCATTACGCCTTTTGGTGCTTTCTGCTATGTGTCTATGCCCTTCGAGCTCAAGAGTGCCCAGGCGACTTATCAGCGTTGTGTGCAGAACTGTCTTCATAGTCAAATTGGGCACAACGTTCATGCTTATGTGGATGATATTGTGGTCAAGTCAAGAAAGAAGGAGACTCTACTTGACGACCTGAAGGAAACATTCGATAACTTACGGGTCTACAAGATGATGCTTAACCCGGCTAAGTGTGTCTTTGGAGTTCCTGTAGGCAAGCTCTTGGGATTTCTAGTCTCAGAGCGTGGCATTGAAGCTAACCCGGACAAGATAAAGGCTATCACCTACTTGTCTGAGCCGGCGTGCATCAACGACGTTCAGCGCCTGGCGGGTCGAATCGCCGCGTTAAGCCGGTTCATAAGCCGCCTGGGTGAGAAAGCTATCCCTTTGTATCAGATGATGAAAAAGATAGACAACTTTGTCTGGAGTAAGGCGGCGGGTGAGGCATTCGAGGCGCTCAAGAAGCAACTGACTGAGCCGCCAATCTTGGCCGCTCCGGCTGAGAAGGAACCTTTGCTCCTCTACGTGGCGGCTAACAACAGGGCAGTCAGCGCTGCGATTGTTGTGGAGCGTAAGGAGGCAGGAAAAGAATACCCGGTTCAGAGGCCGGTTTACTACGTCAGTGAAGTCCTAATAGAGTCAAATCAAAGATACCCGCATTGGCAGAAACTGATTTACGGGGTGTTCATGGCGAATCGTAAGCTGAAGCACTACTTCTTGGGACACCAGATCACTGTGGTTAGTTCTGCCCCGTTGGGAGACATAATTCAAAACAAAGAAGCCACTGGCAGGATCGCTAAGTGGGCATTGGAGCTTGGGCCTCTTAATATGAAATATGTGCCTCGCACGGCTGTCAAGTCTCAAGCCTTGGTGGACTTTATAAACGACTGGACAGAGTGTCAGTCGCCTGAGGAGAAGCCGGATAACACATACTGGACAATTCACTTTGATGGATCCAGGCAGTTGGAAGGGTCAGGGGCTGGAGTTGTCTTAACTTCCCCTAAAGGTGACAAGTTTTGTTATGTGTTAAGGTTGATGTTTCCCTGTACTAACAATGCAACTGAGTATGAGGCCTTGCTTCATGGCCTCCGCGTGGCTAAGGAGATGAATCTGAGCCGGGTTAGATGCCTCGGCGACTCAGACCTCGTGGCTCAGCAAGTATCAGGCACATGGGACTCCAAAGATGCACGGATGGCGGCTTATCGTCAGGCAGTGGATGTCATTGCAGGTCATTTCAAAGGCTATTAGGTGGATCATATTGATCGTCGCAAGAACGAGGCGGCTGATGCATTGTCAAGGCTGGGCTCTCAGCGTAAGCCGGTGCCGCCTAACATTTTCTTGGATGTGTTATATCACCCATCAGTTAAGCTACCTTCGGAGGAGGATCTAGCTATACCTGACCCGGAGGGGCAGCTGGTGGCGGCTCTACATGCTATTCCTGACTGGACGTTGCCCTACCTGGCGTACTTGACTCGCGGTGAGTTACCTGAGGACGAGACCTTGGCAAGGAAAATCATCAGGCGATCCAAGTCCATGACTATCATCAATGGCGAGTTGCATAGGTGCAGCATCACCGGCGTTTTTCAACGTTGTGTTTCACCTGAAGAAGGTAAGGAAATCTTAAGTGAGATTCACGCTGGTGATTGTGGTCATCACGCCGGCTCAAAATCTCTGTTGGCCAAACCTTTTCGACATGGTTTCTTCTGGCTGATGGCTCATAAGGATGCAGAAGACTTGGTTCTCAAGTGCGATGGATGTCAAAAGTTCGGGCGACGTGCTCACGTGCCAGCTCAGGAGTTGCAGATGATCCCAATTACCTGGCCGTTCGCAGTCTGGGGGCTTGATATGGTCGGGCCCTTCAAAAGATCCAAAGACAAGAAGACCCACCTTCTGGTGGCGGTGGATAAATTTACCAAGTGGGTAGAGGCTGAGCCGGTCGGCAAGTGTGACGCGGCTACGGCGGTTCAGTTCGTCAAAAAATTGATCTACTGTTTTGGTTACCCTCATAGTATCATCACAGATAATGGCACAAACCTATCCAAGGGGGCTATGCAAGCATTCTGTGAAAGTGAGCACATCCGGCTATACGTTTCTGCGGTTGCTCATCCACAATCCAATGGTCAGGCAGAGCGTGCTAACCAGGAGATCCTGAGAGGTATCAAACCCCGGCTTATGGTTCCTCTACAGAGAACCCCAGGTTGTTGGGTAGAGGAGTTACCATCAGTTTTATGGAGCATCAGAACAACTCCCAACAGGTCAACAGGCTATACGCCTTTCTTCATGGTTTATGGCGCAGAAGCCGTGTTACCAAGTGACATACGTCATGACTCGCCACGGGTGGCGGCTTACGTTGAGGCAGATAATGAGACGGCGCATCAGGACGCGTTAGATGCTTTGGATGAGGAGCGTGATCTGGCGGTGGCTCGTTCGGCGATTTATCAACAAGACCTGCGTCGCTATCATAGCCGCAGAGTTAAGACCCGGACGTTTCAAGAAGGCGACTTGGTGTTGCGCTTGATTCCAGATCAGACGGACGAACACAAGCTATCTCCTCCATGGGAAGGACCTTTTGTGGTTAGCAGAAACCTCAACAATGGGTCATACTATCTCATTGACGTACGAGACGAGTCACGCACTTCTGGGCAGGAGACCCACCGGCCGTGGAATATCGCTCATCTGTGGCCTTACTATACTTGAGTCATCGACTCCCCCCATTGTACATCATCATTGTATATATCACTTATATATATAATAAAGTTGGCATCCCTGTAAGCCGGGGCCTCTGCCGTGTTACGTATCTCAGAATGTGCAAAGATGGATACAACCACAAGGTCATTTGGGGGCTTCCAACCCGCCGGGTTTAGCTTACACACCCTCTTGATCGGCTCTTCAGCCACTGTAAGGCCGGGTTATATACCCAAAAAGTTGACTCCGTCAACAAGGTCATTTGGGGGCTTCCAACCCACAGGGTTTAGCTTACACACCCTCTTGATCGGCTCTTCAGCCACCGCAAGTTGGAGTTAAACCTGCCTGTAAGCTGCTGCTGCTCCGCTAGGTGACCCGCCGAACTCTTACCAGTTAATCTCGATTAGAGACCCTGACCTGTTCAAACATATTTGATAGTCACTCTCGCTAGAGACCCTATACTGGTCAAAGATAAACCGGCGGCTTTTGTCACGTGAGGGCCGGCTTACGGAAGCGAGGATAAACTCACCCGTCTGCTGCCGACTCTCCGCTATGTGGCCCGTTCGTACTCTTAAACAGTTACTCTTTGAAAGACCCTGCACTGTTTAAGGTTCAAACGACGGATTTATGTCACGTGAGAGGTAGCTTACGGGCCTTAAGGGTACTCATGCCCTGCCGTGTCTCTTTCTGGTTCGTTGCGCTCTTATCAGTTAATCCTACCTAGAGACCCTGAGCCGTTTAAAGAGTTGACGGCCACTCTCGCTAGGGACCCTATACTGATAAGAGTTCAAGTAGCGAATCCACCCAGAAGAACCGGCTTATGAGTTTTTCGAAAGAACGGCAAGGTCAAGAAACATTTAACATCTCCGGGTTGTGCTTCTTCAAGCCGCCCTCACAGCAAATACAGAATACTGTTTTGTTTGTTTTGGCAGGGGTTATCTCTTAAGATAAGCCGCCGCGAAAGCTGATATTATGAGCAGCGCACAAGACAGATAAACATGCATCAAGTTGTGCAAAGTTTATACGTGCACGATGGCACGGCTCAGACAATTAGGTTTTTCTAAGGCCTATTACAAAGCTCGCCAGCGAGCCCAAAATACCACGGACTTAAAAGTTTTTGTACACTGCTGGCGATGGCGGGTCAAGACGCCGGGTTAAAAGTTTCCTAAACAAATGATCAGCTTGATGGCGGGTCATCCTGCGCCGGGTCTTCGACCTCTTCGATCTGAAGATTGTCCACATCCCAGTTGCAGTTTGTTAGAGCTTCAAACTGAGCCTCGTCAAAGAGGGGAGACGGGTCAATCTCAGGAGCAAAGAGGTGCTTACGGCGGGCAGGAGTCAAATCTCTGGCTTCACAAGTTGGGCAACACACTCTTTTACTGATCTCGCTGTAAGCCGCCTGGTACGTTGACAGATCAATTTCATCAACCAGTGTTGATGCGAGTACTCTGGAGGCCTTCATACACTTGGCATAGTCAGCTTCTGTGAAATCTGAGCCGTCATCTTTTTTGGACGGAAAACCATCCATCATCTCTTCTGCAGTCAGCTCCGGGGCAAAAGCCAGACACCGGCTTAGTGCAGCCATTGCTCCCTTTCTGGCGGCTGATCACTTGAGCTCATCAACTTGTTTGGGGAGAGTCGACAGAAGCTCTATCACTCCCTTCATGAATTTGGGGATGCTTTCTTTATTCAGCATTGCTTTGATGGCGCAAAGGGTCCCGCAGTACAGTTGTTCTGACAAGGAATATACTGCCTTTAGCTTCAGCAAGCTGTCTGAAGACAGTTGGCGGCTTCTTTGACCTGCAAGGAAAGATTCGGTGGTATAAGCCGCCCGCACAGTTTTTAGACAAGGTAGTTTGCTAAAGTGTACAGTGCTTACCAAAGATAGCAGAGGTCATCCTTGAGATATGGCGCTTGAGGGTTTGCAGCTCATCTGACACAAGCTTGAGTTGCTGGTCAGCATCGTCTGCGCGCTTGGTCAGGGCGGCTTGTGTAGACTCAGTACTCTTCTTGAAGGCATCAAAATCAGCTTGAACCTTCTCAAGCTCCTTAACAGCAACCCGCCACTTTTCTTCCGCCTCAGACCGGGCGGTTTGTTGTGCAGCAAGGCTTTCCTTTACACCAGTCAGATCAGACTCGGCCGCGTCTAAGGCTTCCTGTATTATACAAAAATCAAACATGTCAGGAGGTTTAAGTCGCCAGGATGAGATATTAGTATATGATTGATGGAGCTGTTATGACAAGTCTCAAGCAGATTGCAAGCAATATACTTGACACTTGGGGGCTAATGTCTGTGTTTGCTCTCCAAGACTACAATGACGTTCCGGCTCATCTTCGTAAAGATAAGCCGGCACTTGGGGGCTACACACGGCGCTCTTCAAGTCTACAATGAAGTTCCGGTTCATCTTCCGAAAGATAAGCCGGCACTTGGGGGCTACACACGGCGCTCAAGTATACAATGAAGTTCCGCCTCATCTTCATCAAGATAAGCCGACACTTGGGGACTACAATTGGCGCTATCCAGATTTACAGAGAAGTTCCGGCTCATCATTTTTATATTGACCCGGACTTGGGGGCTACCATTGCTCTACTTTTCAAGCTGAGTACCGGCTTAATATATATATTAACCCGATACTTGGGGGCTACAGGCTAAGCTATTTTAGCTATGACAAGGACTGGAAGACCCGGTCTACCATTTGCAATACTAAACCGGCTCTTGAGGGCTACATAAGGGTATAAGGAAAAGCAGGAGGAGTACCTCATATTTTTTCTTCATCAGACCGACAAGTTTGAGCTCCATGTTCCGGCTTGTGGAGAGGCGGTTTAGATAACCCGCATGTAACTCATCTGCAGTTAATTTCTCCAGCACAGGGAATTCAAAATCAAACTTCTCAGGCGAAGAAGCTTCAGCCTTGCTGGTATGTCTTGTCAATACATGAGGCTCGGGAGATTGATGACCCATCCCAGTGATGATAACGTCTGGAAGAATTGTGTCTGCGACGGCTGTTGAAGGGCTGGGCGGCTTAGGATCATCCCTTGGAGGACTGTCAGTTGCCATATCATGATCAGCCGTCTTAGAGGGCTGATGAGTGGTTTCAGGTGCATCTTTCATAATTTCAGTGGACTCCACATGAGTTGCAGGGGAGTCTGGCTTAGCAATTTCCGGCTCTTGGGCGGTAGGAGCAGCGGTAGACCCGCCGGTTTTCCTTCGTTTTGCTTTAGCTCTGAAAAACAGAAGAGTTTTTGCATAGATAACAAGGACGACAGAAAGGGATGATATAAATGCAAAGGTACGCACTCCGGGTTGATTTTCATAGGAGGCAGCTTAGTTGCGGTGGAATCACCGGACGAAGGGGGCGTTTCCTGAAAGCAGTTACGACAATACAAAGCAGAGTAAGGTTACAACGCAAGATTGTTAATACTGACTTTAGTTGAAAGAATACCTCAGCCGGCCATTTCCGCGGAGCCGGAGAATTCGATAACCCGGCCACAAGATCTTCAGAGCCGGTGCTCCGGGTCTGACGTCGGGAGTTGTGCTGTTGCTTTTTCAAAACAAAATCGGGGTCTAAATAAGCAAGAGGATGAGAGAATGGGACTTTCCGTACGACCCGCCGTATTTTCTCTGGTGGAATATTTTCTGAGTCAGAGGAGATGTAAGTTACCTCAGGGGCGTCTGCATGGCTTGTTTCCGTTTCCTCCTGTGAATAATTGTTGTCAATAAGTTGCATAAAGAGACGGCCAAGGGAGTCAAGTTCTACCTCTGAGTCGTCAAGCTCAGGCGGGTCTTGAGCGGCAGTTTTCTTCTTCTGGACATGAGTCTTAGCCACCTTAGGCTTCCTCACAGGAGGATTATACTTCTTCTTCCAGAAGGAAGAGCCACCCTGTGCATAAGCCGCCAACAAAGATTAAAAGGAGCAAGACAAAGTAAAGACAAATTTGACCAGTTTGATGGAAAAGGGGTTTCTTACGGCTGGAGCTGGGTTTTTGACGCAAAAGGGTTTCAGCCCAACTTTGTTGCAAACCGATTGTTTTTCACCAAGGAGTCCTTTGACGGAGGAGTTGATGTTTTCTTCGGTCAGAGGAACGGTACTGAAACAGAGCGGGTCATTGGGTTCACCCGTGAATTGGTGCATGAGCCGGTCACGCCGGCTCAGTGGCAAGATCTTCCAGCTAACCCAGCAGCGGGTTAAGTCGACACCAGTCAAGCCATTGGCCATCAAGGCCCTGATTTTCGTGAAGGCCGGAGCATACTTCGCTCGTTCTGCGGCGGACATCCGGTCTGGGAGCTCAGTATAGCAAAGCCGGGTGGGACGATAACCCGGCAGTGGATTCTCTTCTTGAGGAGAAGTGTCCTTGCAGTAGAACCAGGTCTTGTTCCAGTCCTTGGGGTGACTTGGTAAGAGAGCTGCTGGATAGGGTAAATCTCTCCGTCGCTGGATAGACACGCCGCCAAGCTCCAAGCTTGGCCCAGCCGCTACTTCAGTTTGGCGATTGACGTAGTAGTAGTCACGGAAGAGGTCGACAAACGGCTCTTCTTGTAGGTAAACTTCACATAAGACTTGAAATTGACACATATTGGTGACAGAATTTGGGCCAATGTCTTGAGGGTGAAGCTTGTAGAAATGGAGAACGTCCCAGAAATTTTTTGGCCCGGGCGGACTAAATCCACGGAGGAGATGATCAGTGAACACGACGACTTCTCCTTCCTTAGGAGTAGGTCTTGGTTCTGCCCCTGGAACCCGCCAGTGTATGACATCCTGAGCCGGCAGGATACCCGATTCTGCGAAATCGAGTAAGAGTTGTTCAGTGACTCCGGAACTGACCCAATCGCAAGAGGAGGGTGCTCTCGACATGACGGCGGGTCAAACTAGGAGAAGGTGTAGAGAATGGCGGCTTAGAAAAAAAAACGTCAAGTAATTAAAGCAGCTGTGGTTAGTATAATGATGAGGTGTCAAGCCGCCGAAGTGTTTTTATCAGAGAGCCGCCAATGCAATGGCGGGTTAGTTGGACCAGGCGGCACTGGAAAATACGGCTAAGTGCGGATAAACAGGTTTCACATATTGTCACTATAGCTGCAAGATCTACTGGTGAAGGTAAAATGAAAAATATTCAAAAACCTAAAAGGAAGACGAAGAACAGGCGGGCAGCGCGCGGTGGAGATTGCTGTGCAGATCCAAGACAAGTGGGCATTGCCATTATGTGAGCGTCCGCGACAGATAGACGGTGCAATGGGATGCAAAGAGATGCTTGGTGGTCTATACTACGAAGAACGCCTTGACGAACAGCGAAGAACACTAGAGAAACCCGACGAACTCGGGAGATCCTAATGGGGATGACTGCAGATTCAATAAGAGCTGAGGATGATACCTCGCGGTGCGGACGGACTGGCGGAGCTCTGGTTCAAGTCAGGCGCGGTGGAGCTCCGGAAGCGCGGTCGTTCGAAGGAGGAAGAAGACAGAGGAGGCGGAGAAAGGAAAACAGGGCACCAAGTGTCCCTATTTATGAGATGGGAGGGCAACAGTGCGCGCGCAAATCGAGGAGGCACAGTGATGATTGACCGAGGAGGGCGCCTCGATTTTCGGGCCGACCCTTCAATGAGAGGATCCGTTGCAGACGTCACGGAATCTTTTCAGAATATTCAATATGACGTCACGGCGGGTTATAAGTTTCTTTTCAGATGACAGAAATGTAAGACTCGCCGCCAAGTAAGTTGAAGATTGACATGAGCAGGCTCAAATCAACCTGGGGCCTAATGTTGGGGATATAACCCCGTGGTAAGACCCGCCCGGGAGGGGCCGGGTCGTACCTGGCGGCTCATAGCTAAGACATGTGAAGTGGGCCGGAAGACGAAGGTTAGGCTGCCTAGCGGCTTACCTGATGGGCCAAGAGGAAAGCCCAGACAGAAGATGGTGTAAAGACCCGGGTGGTTGAGCCGCCCGGAGACGGCTTGCCCAAGACGGCAAGGCGGCTTAGAGACAGGATCAACTACGATGTATGAGTCGGTTTAGGACTCGTGTAACCCAGAGCCTCGACCTCTTATATAAAGGCGAGGCCCTGGGGCGGCTTAGACAGAAACCAACAAGTCGAGAACTAGGTCAAGCGAATCCGCTCCCTTGTAATCGATACTCCAATCAATACAACACAAGCAGGACGTAGGCTTTTACCTCTTCTAGAGGGGCCGAACCTGGGTAAACCCGTGTCCCTCGTCTCGACCAACCCCTTTGAGTCCACCACCTTAGCGATGGCCTCGAACCTAAGTCTTCGGACATCTGCCGTGACAAACCCACGACACCTTCCCTAACCACCACCCCAGTGTCGTCGGGCTAAACAGTGGATGGCCCTCGCATTGTTCTTGCTGGATAGAGGCGGCATCTGGAGGCGTCTCGTGCGAGGATCGCATGAAGAGAGACTTTTTGCAATCAGCCTTAGGACGTTCCGGCTCCGGCAAATCAGGCAGCATCAAATCATCATCTCCACGCTCATAGCCTGAGTAAGAGTCCCGAGCATCGCCATAGGCGGTATTGATATACTGGTTAGGGTCATCATCATCCTCCTCCATGACATCATCAGCATTTGCTTCTTCGACGGGGGCGACGTCATCTGGCACTAATGGAGGCTCTCCCTCGCGTCGTCCGCTATCACCCGCCACGACAGGTGCAGGTAATTGGGTAGTTGGGGTGGTGTTCATACCTTGTTGAGGAGTGGTCGTTGGTGTGCTACCGGGCGCCTTGACACGAAGAAGAGTCTTCAGCCAAGGCAAGAACCAGCTCTTGCATGCGCCAATCCGTTTAGAGGTCTCGTCGTCATTGACTTGTACCGGAGGAGGCAAATCCTTGAAGCACGCTTTGACACTGGCCACGCAAACTTTGAAGACGCTATGGGGCATCTGTCGGTTGTGTAACATGCGTTCCTTCGGCTTCACAATCGTTGCCTTTGCCACATCCACCTTCTGACCTTTGATGTCATACAGTAGGGTGCACGGGGTTTCGTCGGCCTGCGAAGACATGTCTGCGACGTCAAACATCCGAAAGGCAACTGAAACGGAAGACTATAGATATGCTGGTCAAGAGGGTATGACACGTAATTACCGTGAGGGCGTCGAGCTCAGCCAAAGACGAAGCCCCGTCGAGCAGGCCAGAGACGAAGGACGGGCTGCTATGAACAGGAGTGGGACCAGGTACGGGAGCATGTGCGGTGGCGTGAGCAGGTGTTGGTGGTGCGATGTTCACCGAATTTCTCCCGACGTAGCTGGGAAGGGGAAAGTCCGCTGGCCCTTTATCTGGATTTTTCTTCGTCCATTCGAAAAATGCCGGAATAAAGCTGGTAATGTAAGATGTGAAGTCAGCCGTGACGTGCGCTACCGCTGCACTGACCCTTTCATCGACTATCTGTTCCAACTCTGCTTTGGTCTCAGCTTTGGCCTTATTGACCGCAAGCGCGACCTTCTCGTCGATGTGCTGTTGACTAAGCAACCGTCTCTGCCTTCTTTCCTCCGGCTTCTCATGGTAGCACGTCTTCCACGAGGCGCCATCTCCGACGCCGTGCACACATCCATACGACGGCGGTTTATCCTCCGACACCTTTTTCAGTATGTTGAGGGCCCGGTTGAAAGGGGTGTCCCACTTGGGCCTCGCCGATGACTAAGAAGACTCGTCGCTTTCGGCTGCCTTTTGGTGCTGCTCTTTCTGCAAAAGGAACATGGATGGTTTACAAATGTGACAAAACTTGTTGTCGAATTGATTGGAAGCTAATATAAGGTGGTAATATAACAATTACCAGTAGTCTCATGAACTCCCTCATGTTCGGGTCCGTGTAAAAGATTTTCTTGACGGGGTCCCACTTGTACCGGGCCCAGATCCAGTCACGCTCCTGCGGGTCGGTGAACTCTGCCAAGGGGTCTGGGATTCCGTGACTTTCACGTTCGGCGTCCTCCTTGGCCCATACGTGCCTCTTCCCCTCGTAACCACGGCTTCCGAGGCAGTGGGGAGGCCTGTTCCTGGCCTGGAGCGCCTTCATTTTCTCCGACTTTATCTTGACTTCTTCTTTAGCGCAAGTCTCCTTGAATTTTTCGAAGTCCTCTTCCGTTATTGTCGGATTGTCAGCATGAATCTTGGACCACGGTTCATTCTTCGCAATCGCTTTTTTCCCCCGTACTTTCCAGGCGGACAAGTCGTTGGTGAGCATCGTCATCGCCTTGCTGTTTATCTTTGTCATGGGTTCGTCCTTCCACGAAAGTTGGCTTTCAGTCCGCCCGGGGAACAAGAACCTATTGTGCAACTTCGTTAGGAGCATGTGCTCCATATGTGGTATCTTCTTCAACTTTTCGTCGTTGATGTTGGCGGTTTCCCTGAGGATGCATCCTAGTTGATTGCCGTAGCACGCGCGTGCTTCCTCCGGTGCCAGTGGCTCTAATTTCTTGGGGTGCATCGCCGTGACCACAATTTTTCCGATGCCGAGCTCGTTTGGTTTTCGTGCCCTCTTCGGCTTTGGTCCTTCACCGGTCTCGGGGGCGGTGTCGGTGCCGGCGGTGCCAGTGTCGGTGCCGGTGTTGGTGTCGGTGTCAGGGTTGTTGTTCCCACTATCACCCTGCACCCGCAACTGGTGTTCGTCCAGGTAACTGAAATAATTGTTTGCTGCCTCGACGGGGTCTTCTTCGAGGCGAGCAGAACCCCCGGCTTCCGCGTGGTCAGACATGTTTCCTATGATTATTTAAGTATGCTCGTTCAATTATTTGGTCGGAAAGTTGATTCATTCCCCTTCCGGCAAATCCCAGGCACTCCATATGTCCTACCTAGTTTCTAGCACAAGTCATGCCGAAAATCACGGAAATTTTCTGCATGACCTTTGCTAAAAAGTGGACATATGGAGCGCCTGAAATTTGGCGGAACGGAAATGAATCAACATTCCGGCAAAACATAGGCCACTCGGAGCATATGACATCAATGACATAGGGTTCATATTGTAAAATGACCTCGTTAAACATTTGCAAAATATAAAACAAGTACACACAGGGTTCATATTGCAAAATGACCTCACTAAACATTTGCAAAATATAAAGCAAGTACACATAGGGTTCATATTGCCGGAACGGCGAAGGGAGCTACTGTTTTTTATTTATAGCTATTTTATATACCTACAAAAATTGCCCTAGGTAATTTCCTAAAAAAAATTGCCCCTCTTTTCTTCTTCCTCTCTTCTTTTTCTTCTTCTTTTCCTTTTTCCTCTTCTCCTTCTCCTCCCCTCTTTTCCTTCCTCTCCTCTTTCTTCTTCTTCTTCTTCTCTTCTTCTTCTCTTCTTTTTCTTCTTCTTTTCCTTTTTCCTCTTCTCCTTCTCCTCCTCTCCTCTTTCTTCTTCTTCTTCTCCTCCTCTTCTTCTTCTTGTTCTTCTTGTTCTTCTTCTTCTTCTTCTTCTTCTTCTTCTTCTTCTTCTTCTTCTTCTTCTTCTTCTTCTTCTTCTTCTTCTTCTTCTTTTTCTTCTTCTTCTTTTCCTTTTTCCTCTTATCCTTCTCCTCCCCTCTTTTCCTTCCTCTCCTCTTTCTTCTTCTTCTTCTTCTTCTTCTTCTTCTTCTTCTTCTTCTTCTTCTTCTTCTTCTCTTCTTCGTCTCTTCTTTTTCTTCTTATTTTCCTTTTTCCTCTTCTCCTTCTCCTCCTCTCCTCTTTCTTCTTCTTCTCCTCCTCTTCTTCTTCTTCTTCTTCTTCTTCTTCTTCTTTTTCTTCTTCTTTTCCTTTTTCCTCTTCTCCTTCTCCTCCCCTCTTTTCCTTTTTCCTATTCTCCTTCTCCTCCCCTCTTTCCTAAAAAAATCCTAAATGCTAAAAAAAAATCCTAAATCCTAAATTGCCCTAATAGGGGAGAAGAGAGGGAGAGGGAGAGGAGGTCAGGGCAGGGGAGAGGAGGGCAGGGCAGGGGAGAGGAGGCGGCGGCGGGGGAGAGGAGGGCAGGGAGAGGGAGAGGAGGGCATGGCAGGGGAGAGGAGGGCAGGGTAGGGGAGAGGAGGCGGCGGCAGGGGAGAGAAGGGCAGGGAGAGGGAGAGGAGAGGGAGGCATACGGCGCGGCGGCGGGCAGGGGACACGGCGGCTGCGGCGGCTCGGGCGGCGGTGGGCGGATCGGGTAGCGGCGGTCGAGGGCGGGCTCGGGCAGCGGCGGCGAGAGAGAGGAGGGCATGGGAGAGGAGAGGGAGAGGCTTACGGCGCGGTGTCAAGGGTGGGCTCGGGCTCGGGCGGCGGCGGTCGAGGGCGGGCGCGGGCAGCGGCGGCGAGGTCGAGGGCGGGCAGGGGAGAGCGCACCGGCGGCGACGGCGGGCAGGGCGACGGCAACGACAGGGGAGTGGGGGAGAGGGGGGAGTGGGGACTTGAGAAAAATTTGAGCTCGGCCGCGCGGGGGTTAGCTCAAAATAGCAGTATTAAGACCAACGCTATAGCTAACTTAGCTATAGCGCTGGTCTTAATCCAGCGCTACTGCTAACTCTTTTCTTTTTATTATTTTCCTTTTCTAGTTTTTAGTTTTCTTTTATTTTTATTATTTTCCTTTCCTTTCCTTTCCTTTTTCTTTTGTATTGCTTTCTCCCTTTTGTTTTTGATTTTGTTTTTTGTTTATCTCCCGACGGCCAGACACGCAGTCGACGAGAACGTCGATCTCCCTCTCCCCACACTGCGCGAATATCACCGGAACCATGTATACATCATTTGACCGATAACGGTTACTTAAGTGCGTACACAAAATAGATACATATATATAGATAATGGTTTCTCAGCTGCGTCGACGACGTTTCACATTGAGCTTCTTCCCTTTCTTGTTCGTTGACGTATAATTGAGCCCCTCTTTATGACTTTTCCGGCACCATGGAGTACGATCTCTCTTACATAATGTAGTCTTGATTCTTCTTTTCACGTATGCTTGATCGTCATCGTCATCTTCCCTCATAGGGTTGCTGTATTGGTCGACTCCATCCATTCCGACGATGCTCCTTTTGCCTCTCCTCACGACAACACGGCCGGGATTGGTCTGGTCAGTTATGAAGAAGCATTGTGTCACATGCTTAGCGTGTACCCATGGCTCAGTTTTGGCGATGACGTTAACATTCATGGTAGCGCTATTCGCGTCGGGTATACACATGGTAGTGAAATACTTGTTTTCTCTTATGACGGCCTTAGCCCATCTGACACGGAACATCGTCGCAGCGTGCAATTCAGCGTACTCAAGCTCCCAGATCTCTTCGACCCTTCCATAGAATCTTTCAGTTGTGCCGTTGGCGTCGGTCACGCATTCAATCGTCACCCCTGAGTTCTGGTACTCACTGTCCATGTCTTTGGCCTCCGTGTAGAACGTGTACCCGTTCATATCGTATGCCTGATAGGACGTGAGTTTGGGCGCGGGCCATGTGCTAAGGCGTGTATGAGCAATCCGTCCGAACTGCCCTCTTCAGGGGGGTTAGCAAGAATTTGCTCTTTGAACCAACACAAGAAAGTGGCATTGTGCTCTACAGTAACTTCATCGTCCGTCTTGCGCATCCCCTGATCACGGTACTTCTTTGCGATGGTTTCTCTGTGCAGTGTCACATAATCATCTACCACATCTAGGTGTTGTAGCACTACTAAGTTAGCCCTGTCAAAGTCGCCCCGTCGATCCGAGTAGTCCACGTGCAATTCCCTCCGGCCGTTGTTGTGACCTTTTCCCCCGAGCCTCCCATGGTGCTTATTGACGGGCAAATGAACAATAGGGTATACACCGCCTATATAATTCTCGCAAAAGGAGATGCACTCTTGGGTCAGATAACCCTGGACGATGCTCCCATCGGGACGGGACATGTTATGAACGGATCCTTTGATGACCCCATTCATCCTCTCGAACGGCACCATGCTGTGAAGGAATGTCGGCCCGAGGTCGATGATGTCGTCCACGATGTGGACACACAGATGCACCATGACGTCAAAGAACGCGGTCGGGAAGTACATCTCAAGCTCACATAGTATGACAACGATCTCTTCCTGTAGCCTTCGGAGCTGCTTCACACTGATGGACTTTCGAGAGATAACATCGAAGAAGTTGCAGAGACCAGTAAGGGTGTCACGGACGTGCTTCTCCATTATCCCTCTAATGGCAACCGGGAGTATTTGTGTCATCATCACGTGACAGTCATGAGACTTCATCCCGCTGAACCTTTTCTTCTTGGTGTCTAGAAATCTGCTTATCTTCCCACAGTAACCGGAACTGACTTTGATTCCCGTAAGGCACTTGATGAATTGATCGATCTCCTTCGGACTTAAGGTGAAGCAAGAAGGGGGGCAATTATTCTCCTCCTTCTTCTTGACTTTTCTGCCCCTTGGCCCCGCCTCCACCTCCATCTCCGTCTCCTCCGTCGACTTTTTACGGGGCATGTGGAGATCTCTCCTGATCTCCAAATCTTCCAAGTCTTTCCTTGCCTTCGGCCCATCCTTGGTCTTGTCCGGCATGTTCATCAGTGTGCCAAGCAAGCTCCCGAGGATATTCTTCGTGATATGCATTTGATCAAGGCAATGAGGCGTGTCGTGATTGTGCCAGTACTCCAAGTCCCAGAAAACAGACCTCGTTTTCCATACCTTCAGTGCCTTTTCCATCTTTCCCGGTGCCGGGCACTGTTCCCAGTTATTCAACAGCTGGTTGATTTCGGCGCCACTCCTCTTACGTGGAGGTCCTCGATGCTTAGCCAAACCATTGAATAGATCTCCACGTTTTCTCCACGGGTCATCCTTCTCGAGCCATCTACGATGCCCCATGTACACGATTTTCCCAGACCCGCCATCTTTCGTTAACGTAAGCTGCTGAGATGTTGTATCATCCATGCACCTCGTGCATCCACAGTATCCGTGGCACACCTGTCCTGAAGTGTACCCGTAACCAAGATAGTCGTGCACCGTCGTCATCAGCGCGGCTCTCATATAGAAATAATCTCCTGTGCTGGTGTCCCATGTATTGACCGGCGATTTCCATAACGTGTCTAACTCCTCTTTCAGAAGCCCCATATACAGGTTAATATTATTTCCCGGTTGTTTCAGCCCTTGAATCATCATGCTCATGTGTATGAACTTTTTCTTCATGCACAACCATGGGGGGAGGTTGTACATCCATACAAAGACGGGCCATGTGTTGTGGTTGGTGCTCTGGTTTCCAAACGGATTCATGCCATCGGTACTCGCACCAAGCACATTGTTCCTTGCATCTTCTCCGAAAAATCGATATTCGGCGTTGAAAGATCTCCACTGGCTAGCATCTGCGAGGTGTCTCAGCTTCGGATCATCTCCATCATCGGGTTTCTTCCTCTCCGTGTGCCAGCGCATGAGCTTTGCTTCCTTAGGATCTACAAAATACCGCTGCAGACGGGGAGTGATCGGAAAGTACCATACAACTTTCCAAGGAGCTTTCTTTCCTGCCTTCTTGTATCTAGAAGCATTGCACACTGTACAGCTGGTTTTTTCCGCGTGCTCCCCCCCCCCCAATAAATGATGCAATCGTTGATGCATGCGTGGTATCTAATGTGCGGCAGATCAAGAGGGCAAACGATTTTCTTGGCCTCCTCGACACTAGTAGGACACAGGTTTCCCGTGGGAAGACCTTTATTATGTAGATACTTCAAATGCTCATTGAGGCTTTTGTCTGTCCATTTGTTTTTGGCCTTCGTCTTTAAAAGTTCGAGCGTGAAACTCAAGCGGGTCACCTCGGGATCGCAACCGTCATACAATGGAGTCTTCGAGTCTACTTCAAGTTGTGCCAGCTTGGCCTCCTCTCTAGAAGCAGCTCTGTCGCTAGTCGTACTCTTGCGAAGGAGGTCTCGAACATGAGGGTCCTGCACGACTGAACTTAGTAGCATCGAAGACTGCGGCGTGTCCGTCGCCTCTTCTCCGCCATGTCCGGACTCTTCTTCGTCGTGTCCGGAATCTTCTCCGCCGCCATGTCCGGACTCTTCTTCGCCGTGTCTGGAATCTTCTCCGCTACCATGTCTGGACTCTTCTTCGCCGTGTCTGGAATCTTCTCCGCTGCCATGTCCGGACTCATGCCCGCCGCCATGTACGGCGCCATCATCTTCGTGTCGATCGGTCATCTCTTCGTCTAGCACCATGTCGTTATTCCCTGCCATGTGGAAGCCCTCATCATCATCTTCACTTATCCACCGAGTATATCCATCCATGAAACCATACATCAGCAGGTGCGCCTTCAAAGTGCGACGCTCAAAAGGGTCCAAAATGAGTCCTTCTTTGCATCTTGTACACGGACATCCAATCCCAGTCCGATTATTTGCATACATGTCCATCACCGCGGATTGCAAGTATCGCTCCACCTTCCTTCCACTCACCTTCATGACTGCACGGTACAACAAGCAAAAGGGTTATAAACAAAATGCATGCATGCATCAAATTCATATAAAAATTTGGCATGACCTTGCCTAAAAATAGGACATATTGTGTTTGCTTGAAATTCGTCGAAACGGAAATAAATCGACATTTCGGCAAAACATAAGCAACTCACGGGGCATGTCACTCACACAAATCCCTTCATAACGCAAACACACATATTCCCATTCTTGAAATGCACAACTTTTTACTCACCTATACCCCGAGAGAGATTGTGCACGGTTAATTAGATCATTAGGCCTTCGCTACCTATAGGGATCGAAAGTGGATGGCTAAATAGCTAGCTAGATCTAGTTGTTGGGAGGAGAGATGAGACTCTAGCTATGGAGAGGAAGAGAGATGATCTAGCTCGATCTATATGTATGGAAGGAGGGAGAGGCAAATAAATGTGGAAGATAGAGCTAGAAGAGGCCATTTATGGAGGAGAATTATGGTGGAGGGGGCATTAATGGGGAGAGAATCGAGGTAGAAGGAAGAGAGAAGAAGGGCAATAATGGTGGAGAAGAAACTTAGAGAGGGGAGAGGGGAAAGGAGGGGAGAGGGCAAAGGGGGGAGGAAGAAGGGGGAGAGAGGGGGGTGGGTGAAAAGGCAGCTCTGCCACGATTAGTAGTAGCACTGCTTTCAATAGGGCGCTACTGCTATGGGGCTGAGTAGTAGCGCTTTCTAGGAGCAGCGCTACTACTAAGTGGGGCCCCATAGCAGTAGCGGTTTCCTCACAGCAACCGCTACTGCTATGAGGCTTAGTAGTAGCGCTTTATTGTGGGCAGCGCTGCTACTACCAATAGTGTCGGTGGGCTCGTCGGGTCCCTCTTAGCAGTAGCGCTCTTTACATTTCCAGCGCTACTGCTAAGTCTTTACTTGTAGCGCTACCGAAATCCAGCGCTACTGATACTTTGCAGCAGCGATTGTTACTTTCCAGCGCTACTACTAGTGTCCTGCCTATAAGGTTTCTCCTAGTAGTGTGGACCTAGCAGAAGTAGTGAAGGGCAGCATGGTAGTACCGTGTGGAGCGGTACTATAGCTTGCAACTACCGCCCTACTTTCGCTCAGGTGGCGAAGGATACCAAGGAGCAAAAAATAAGAGGAAGTACGGGCGGAAGTGGAGGACGACAGTACCGCCTGAGCGGTACTTCCGCTCCACGGCATCGGTACTTCCGCTCAACAAGGGCAAAGTCACCAGAAGAAAAATATAAGCGGAAGTGGCCTTAGCACTGGAGGGCGGCAGTACCGCATGGGCGGTACTACCGCTCTCTGGCGCGGTACTTCCACTTAGATGGTTCTGACGAATCCTAAGCAGAGGTCAGAAGCTCCAAAGTACCGAAAAGGGAAAGGGGTGCAAATGTGTATGTGTTGATTCCACCCAATCTTTCCAAATGCGGACCCCCTCTTGATAGTACAGATTTTCCTACGACTCAAGTCCACCAACACTAAATCGACAGAAAATAACCGTCTTCTCTTTTAACCACTGAGGGGTATTAAACCTTCTCGTGCCACCTGATAATCTCTGAAAGCTAAATGCACACGGTTAGTCCGCAAAGGGCATTGTCATCAATCACTAAGACTACTTGGGGAAAATTATGCTCTAACAATCTCCCCCTTTTTGATGGGTTGATGACAACACGAGATTTCCCATTTAAGATAAATAACAAAGCTTAAGCAAACCCAACATCTACAAAATATAGACAGGTTCTATGTTTATGTCGTTGGAATGCAAAGAGCACACACTAGGATCAACACTCCCCCTATATTTTATAGAAAAGGCAATAGAACTTTCAAACCACATAATATGAGTTATAATCATGAATGCGAGGGATAGTAAGTGAGCAAAGGGATAGAGCACGAGAATCACAATCTCACAAACTAAAAATGTAGACATAAGAGTAAGTAGGAGGGGTAGCGTATGTCTTACACCATAAACAAGTACTCACAAGTCTGGACAGCATAAACCAAAGCAAGAAAATAAACGAGTTCACGAGAGAGGAAACGCGAAATTAAAATAAAACACTCGTGATTCAGCAAAGATTCAGCAAATCCCTAAACACTCTCTCCCCCTTTGGCATCGAGACACCAAAAGGGCATAGAAGACTAAGACGATCCAAAGTGATGGTAAGCTCAGGACATCCATCAATCCTCGGGCTCATCATCATACTCCTCATTAGAAGCAGTAGACACATCCTCCTCTGACTCAGCCCACGGACAATTCTTCTTGATCCACTCCTCCTCGTCAGTGATCCTCTCCTCAGACTCGTTGCGAACATCCAAACCAATCTTCATCATGATCATCTTCTCACGGATGCGAGCCTGCTTGGCCTCCACACGTGCCTTGTACTCACCCTTCACCTGGAAGCAGAGAAGATTCTTCATCTTTGCTGTGAGCTTGGAAGCCCATGATGGTACGGTCTCAGACGGTGGAGCATATGCGTAATCTGGCTCTTGCCCATCGTCAAAATCAGTGGGGGCAATCTCTGGAACAGATGGCGCAATGCCCCAATTCTCCTTCACATGGAGCTTAAGAATACCGTGATGCACCATGTTATCAGTCACAAGGAGCTCGTCAGGGAACGAAGTGGCCCAAGAATCCTCAAGTAGCTTAAAGAGATAGGGGCCATAGATGGGCACCTTCCTGTCAAACACAGCTGAACGAAGCTCCCTCCACATAATGTGGGAAACATCCAAAGTAGAGTCTCTGCCCCTCTCCTTCATGCACATCAGCAACAGATTCACAAGATAAGAGTGTACCCGATCCCTGTTCCCAACGCGAGGGAAAAGAGTGTTGCGAAAGATCCAGTGCAGAATGTCTAGGAATGGGATAAGCTCAGTGTGTGTACCCTTGCCAGTCTGCACCACCCTAGAGTGACGTATCAGCTTGGACTTGTGAATTGACGCAGTGTCAGTGTGTGGCCTGAGGCCAAGAGGCACATCTAGCCCCTCATCAGCATATCCCAAAGAGTTCATGAAGGTCTTAAACATTGGAAGTCAACACCCTGCCACCAGTCATCCAGGTCATGTTCCTTGCGTCATCAGAGTGAAAATGTACGGTGGCATAGAACTGAGCCACAATCTCACTGTTAAAATCCTTGTTGAAACCGATGATGGGAAATAGACCCCACAGCTGGCACAGAGCACGAGCTTCAGCGAAGTACTCAGTGTGAGGATGACTGCTCATGTACTCTTTGTCAAAAGATTTGACATCCACAAAGAGGTTTGTCTTGTTCTTCAAAACGCCAACATAGATGAGAGATTGCTCCTTGGTCCAGAAGGGATGACCAGCAAACGCCTCGTCCTGAAGACGACGATACGGATTGCACTGACAGAACTCAACAAACTCCTTCCCAGACATCTCCTGAGGAGGGGTGGCCGTCTTATTCTTGCTAGCACTTATTTTCACATTTTGCCGCTGGGGTTGAGCACTGGAACCAGCCTCGGCATCCTCGGAAGTGCGGAGCCGCTTAGAACCACCTGAACAGCTTGGATTCTTGCGGCGAGCTTGATGAGCGGAGCTACCATCACCTAGAACCCACAAAGAAGGATCGAGGGAAAAGCAGGTGTAAAGCCATTGCATATGCCAAAGGAAATAAAAGTGAGAATAGAAGATGAAAAACAGGAAGTCTGGAATTCTGGGGCACAAGCGGCAGTACAACACCCAGCAGCGGTATTACCGCTGAAGGCTAAGCGGTAGTACCATGGTATGCAAGCGGTAGTACTGCCACAAGTGGTAGTACCGTGCATGTACCAGCGGTAGTACTGCCCAGACTACGAAGAACTTCCGCGACATTGATCCGGTAGTACCAGTGACATAGAAATCAAGAATTTCGGTGACCATCTTCTACACTCCTATCTACCAGTCATTCCACGTCCTACTCATGCCTATATTTTCGCGAAAAATCAAGGAAACCACATGCATTTCCCTAGATCCAAGATTCAAAAAGAAAACGCGCCAAAGGAAATGAATGAGGGAAATACTAGTGTCCATTGCACGAGGAAGAGGTGGGGATTGATCCCACCGGACGGAAACGCGAAAGACGGCATGAATTCTGAGGGTCGGTGCCAGCCTTCGGGGGCATCTTTCGGTCGCCTGAGAGAGAGAACTCGGGGAGGGGAGAAGTTAATGGGTATGGGGGAGTTAGAACTCCCCGTGCCCACCTCTTAACCTGACCAGGAACTCCCTAAGCGGTAGTACCGCGGGTGGCCGCGGTAGTACCGCCGGAGCAGTAGTACCGGCTAGAAGCCAGCGGTAGTACCGCCTAGTGAAGCGATAGAGGGTCAATTGCACTGCTCCCAGCGGTAGTACCGGTGGTGAGCACGGTAGTTCCGCTAGAGCGGTAGTACCGGTCACGACCAGCGGTAGTACCGCTTGCAACCCAGAAACATGGCCAAAATCAATTGAAAAGAGCGCTTATGCAATAATGATAGATAGATTTGAGAGACAGGCAAGGCTGGGGTTGGAGACACACAAAATCACCAAAAAGGGAAGAGACACTCCAAGGTAAAAAAGATAACAAGAAATAGATGCAAACTTGGATTGACACAAATAAAAAACAAGCTCTCAAATAGCAAATGCCTCACTAGGAGGGGCAGTGGCCTAAGCCACCTATGTTTGAGTCAATTGGTATGGCACCACAAAGATTTTAACCTTGGGACCATGACCAAAACTAGTGTTTGAAGCACAAGTACCATCAAAAATGGCTAATGTGAAAGACTTGATCGATTTATGCATAATATGGGGAGGGAGAGTTCATTGAGAGAACAACACTCCCCCTATGTCCATGCCTACATATAAGCAAGACAAAATGATGATTGTGGTGGGGTGTGCAATACTTCAAGCCACATTGCTCGAATCAATGATATTTAGCTCATGCCTTAACTAGTGAAATCTTGCTTCATCCAATGGCTTCGTGGATATATCTGCAAGTTGATCATGAGTGTTGATATGAATAAGGTCAATCTCCCCACACTTGATATGCTCCCGGATGAAGTGATGATGAATCTCAATATGCTTCGTCTTGCAGTGTTGAACCGGGTTGTTGGAGATCTTGATAGCACTCTCATTGTCACAGTAAAGAGGCACTTTGTCACAAATGACACCGTAATCCTTTAAAGTTTGCCTCATCTAGAGCAACTGTGCACAACAACTTGTTGCAGCCACATACTCGGCCTCGGTGGATGAGAGAGAAACCAGTTTTGTTTCTTTGAAGACCAAGTCACCAAAGAGCGACCAAGGAATTGGCAGCCTCCGGAAGTTGACTTCCTATCCACGTGATTTCCCGCCCAATTCGAGTCTGAATATCCTATGAGATCAAATGAACTGTCTTTGGGGTACCATAAGCCAAAGTTTGGGGTATGAGCCAAATATCGAAAGATTCGCTTGACCACCACATAGTGGCTTTCCTTAGGTGCGGCTTGAAATCGTGCACAAATTCCCAGACTCAACATAATATCCGGTCTAGATGCACAAAGGTAAAGCAAGGATCCAATCATGGAGCGATATACCTTTTGATCCACAGCTTTACCATTGGGATCAATGTCAAGTTGGCATTTGAGTGGCATGGGAGTATTGGCTTTGGCCGGTTTGACATCATCCAACTTGACACTCTTGAGCATGTATTGAGTGTATTTTACTTGGTTGATGAAGGTACCTTGACTTCATTGCTTGATTTTGAATCCAAGAAAGAACTTCAATTCTCCCATCATAGACATGTCAAACTCTTTGGTCATTAGTGCGGAAAAATCATCATTGAAATCTTTGTTAGGAGAACCAAAGATAATATCATCAACATATAGTTGGCATATGAACAAGTCCCCTTTAACCTTCTTCGTGGAAAGAGTGGGATCAATTTTCCCAATTTCAAACCCACGGTCTTGCAACAACTCGGTAAAGTGCTCATACCACGCACGTGGGGCTTGTTTAAGTCCATAGAGTGCTGATACGTCTCCAACGTATCTACTTTTCCTCACTCTTTTGCCCTTGTTTTGGACTCTAATTTGCACGATTTGAAAGAAACTAACCCGGACTAACGTTGTTTTCAGCAGAACTACCATGGTGTTGTTTTTGTGCAGAAATAAAAGTTCTCGGAATGGAACGAAACTTTTTGGAGAATTATTTCAGAATATATAAGAATTATTGGAGCCAAAATCCACCGAAGAGGGGGGCCAGGGTGAGCAGCACCCACCAGGGCGTGCCCTGGTGGGTTGTGCCCACCTCGTGGCCCCACTGACCCTAATTCTGCCACTATAAATTCCTATTTTCGGAGAAAAAAATCAGAGAGAAAGTTTCATCGCGTTTTACGATACGGAGCCGCCGTCACCTCCTGTTCTTCATCGGGAGGCCAGATGTGGAGCCCGTTTGGGGCTCCGGAGAGGGGAATCTTCGGTCTTCGTCATCACCAACCCTTCTCCATCGCCAATTCCATGATGCTCCCCACCGGGAGTGAGTAATTACTTCGTAGGCTTGCTAGTCGGTGAGGAGTTGGATGAGATTCATCATGTAATCGAGTTAGTTTTGTTAGGGCTTGATCCCTAGTATCCACTATGTTTTGAGATTGATGTTGCTATGACTTTGCTATGCCTAATTCTTGTTACTAGGGCCCGAGTGCCATGATTTCAGATCTGAACCGTTTATGTTATCACCATTATATCTATGTTCTTGATCCAATCTTGCCTAGTCATATGCACCTATTACGTGTTATGATCCGTCAACCCCATAGTGACACTATTTGGGATACTTCGCGGTGATGACCGTAGTTTGAGGAGTTCATGTCTTCACCATGTGTTAATGCTTTGTTCCGGTTCTCTATTAAAAGGAGGCCTTAATATCCCTTAGTTTCCTTATGGACCCCGCTGCCACGGGAGGGTAGGACAAAAGATGTCATGCAAGTTCTTTTCCATAAGCATGTATGACTATTTACGGAATACATGCCTACATTATATTGATGAACTGGAGCTAGTTCTGTGTCGCCCTATGTTATGACTGTTATATGATGAATATCATCCAACGAGTTCACCGATTCAGTGCCTACGAGTTTTCCACTTATTGTTCTTGCTAAGTTACTATTGCTGCTGCTACGGTTCCAACTGCTACAAAACTATTGCTACTACTGTTACCGCCACTGTTACTGTTGCTACTGCTATCAAAACTATCATATTACTATGCTACTGATCACTGTGTTGTAGATATTTAATCTCCAGGTGTGGTTGAATTGACCACTCAACTGCTAATACTCTCAAGTATTCTTTGGCTCCCCTTGTGTCGAATCTATAAATTTGGGTTGAATACTCTACCATCGAAAACTGTTGCAGTCCCCTATACTTGTGGGTTATCAAGTTCCTTATCGAGCTTGTATACAAGTTTGGGGAACTTGGGATCCTCGAACCCCAGGGGTTGCTTGACATATACCAAATCTTTAAGAGGACAATTAAGAAATGCACTTTTCACATCCATTTGTTGTAATTTGAAATTATGATGAGATGCATATGCAAGCAACATGCGAATAGATTCAAGATGAGCAACGGGAGCAAAGGTTTCACCGTAGTCGATACCCTCGACTTGGGAGTAGCCTTGTGCTACCAATCTTGCCTTGTTGCGAATGAAAACATCGTCCGCATCTTCCTTGTTATTGAAGATTCACCTGGTCCCAATGACATTGTGGTTCCCCTTTGGTCTTGGCACCAATTTCCATAACTTGTTGCGCTCGAAGTTGTTGAGTTCATCGTGCATGGCTTCAAGCCACTCCGTGTCCTCGAGCACTTCTTGTACCTTTAGTGGTTCAATACAAGAAACAAATGCGTGATGCTCACAATATATTTATGAGTTCTAAGCTTGGAAGCAATCTTGGCGGCTCGTCATTCTTATATTTCCTCCATTGAGGGTTGGGGAGGACCATCTTGAGAACTAGGAGCGCCGTCATGAGCTTGCTCTTCATCTTGAGCTTGATCGGGGGTGTGAACTTGATCTTTGGCATCACTTGGTGAATCACTATCATCATGAGGTTGATCTTTCCCTTTATCTTCTTCACTTGGTCGAGGGCCTTGACTTTGTTCTTCGGAAGCGTGTGGGTGTTGCATCGGTGATGGTTCCACTTGAGTGAAACATTGTGCTTCTCCTTCGGCCACAAGGGGTTCCTCAATGGGTAGGAAGTGTCCCACACCCATTCTTCTTATGGCTTGGGGAGGAATTTCATCACCTACATCACAAAGACCACTTTGATCCACTTGGGAGCCATTATTTTCATCAAACTCTACGTTACAATTCTCCTTAATGAGTCCATTGGACTTGTTGAGAACAGGGTAAGCATGAGAGTTTGTAGCATAACCAACAACACATGCCCTCTTGAGCTTTAGGTTCAAATTTACACAAACGAGCACCTTTCTTGAGAATGAAACACTTACAGCAGAACACCCAGAAGTACTTGAGGTTGGGCTTGTTACAGGTAAGTATCTCATATGGACTCTTGTTCAAGCCTTTGCGGAGGTAGAGACGATTAGATGCATGACATGAGGTGTTGATGGCTTTGGCCCAAAAGTTGTACAGAGATTTGAATTCCGCCATCATGGTCCTTGCCGCATACATCAACGTCCGGTTCTTCCTTGATGACCCACAAGTATAGGGGGTCAATCGTAGTCCTTTCGATAAGTAAGAGTGTCGAACAAAACGAGGAGCAGAAGGAAATGACAAGCGGTTTTCAGCAAGGTAATTTCTGCAAGCACTGAATTTTTAGGTGATAGATAGTTTGATAGCAAGATAATTGGTAACAAGCAAGTAACGGTAACGGTAAATAAAGTGCAGAAAGGTAGCCCAATCCTTTTGTGGCAAAGGACAGGCCAGAACAGTCTCTAGTAATAGGCAAAGTGTTCTTGAGGGTACACGGGAATTTCATCTAGTCACTTTTATCATGTTGGTTTGATTTGTGTTCGCTACTTTGATAATTTGATATGTGAGTGGACCGGTGCTTGGGTGCTGTTCTTAATTGAACAACCACCCACTTATGATTAACCCCCTCGCAAGAATCCACAACTACGAGAAAAGTCTTAAGATAAAATCTAACCATAGCATTAAGCGTTTGGATCCAAATCAGCCCCTTACGAAGTAGCGCAAAAACTAGGGTTTAAGCTTCTGTCACTCTAGCAACCCATCATCTAATAACTACTCCACAATGCATTCCCTTAGGCCCAAGGATGGTGAAGTGTCATGTAGTCGACGTTCACATGACACCACTAAGGGAATCACAACATACATATCATCATAATATCGAACACATATCAAATTTACATGATTAATTACTTGTAATATGACTTCTCCCGTGACCTCAAGAACAAAGTTAACTACTCACAAATAATATTCATGCTCAAGATCAGAGGTGTATTGAATAGCATAATGGATCTGAACATATAATCTTCCACCAAATAAACCATATAGTAATCAACTACCAGATGTAATCAACACTACTAGTCACCCACAGGTACCAATCTGAGGTTCCGGTACAAAGATTGAACACAAGAGATGAACTAGGGTTTGAGAGGAGATGGTGCTGTTGAAGATGTTGATGAAGATTGGCCTCCCAAAGATGAGAGGGGTGTTGGTGATGACGATGGCTTCGATTTCCCCCTCCGGGAGGGAAGTTCCCCCGACGGACTCGCTCCGCCGGAGGGCAAAAGTGCTCCTGCCCAAGTTCCGCCTCGAGACGGCGGTGTTCCGTCCCGAAAGCCCTCTTCTATTTTTTTCTAGGTCAAAAGACCTTATATACCAGAAGATGGGCACCGGAGGTGGGCCGAGGAGGTCAAAACTCACCAGGGCGCGCCTGGGGGGCCTGGCGCGCCCTGGTATCTTGTGCCCACCAGGGTGGCCCCCTCCGGTAGTTATTTACTCCAGTATTTTTCATATATTCCAAAAATATTCTCCATAAAGTTTCAGCTTCTTTGGAGATGTGCAGAATAGGTAACTCTGATGTGCTTTTTCAGGTCCAGAATTCCAGCTGCCGGTATTCTCCCTCCTTGTGTAAACCTTGCATATTATGAGAGAAAAGGCATTAGAATCACTCCCTAAATCATTATTATTCAACAAAACATTATAAATAACAGTAGGAAATCATGATGCAAAATGGACGTATCAACTCCCCCAAGTTTAGACCTTGCTTGTCCTCAAGCGAAAGCCGATATTGAAAAGCATGTCCACATGGTTTGAGAGAGAGGTGTCGATAAAAACAAAATACGGACATAGTAGCATCATGCTTATTAGCATAACAACAACAAACTCTATCATAAAACTTATTCATATAACTTTTATCATATAACTTCTCATGAACAAGTAACAATTCATCACAACATAGAAGTATAAAGCATAAACCTTATTGAAAACCAACAATGTTGTTCTCAGTCAACTTTGCAACTACAATTCATCATATTTCAGGAAGGGTCTCATGTCGGAGCCTTTTGGCAAGTCCACATACTCAACTACCATTTAGTCTTCTATGATTGCTAACACTCACAGCATACCCATGAGCAAAAAGTTTCAACCGAACACATAGAAAGATAGGGGCTTATAGTTTCGCCTCCCAACGCACTCACCTCAAGGGTGATGTCAACAATAATAACTCATGCTCACTCACATCCAATTGGATATATGTGCCTAGATCTTTCCTCACCACATGATGCTTGCAAAAGAAAAAGTAAAAAGGAATAGGTAAGAATACTTTGACTCTTGCATAAAAGTAAATACATAAAAGTAAAGGACAGGCCCTTCGCAGAGGGAAGCAGAGGTTGTCATGCGATTTTTGGTTTGTATGCCCAATCCCTTAATGTAAAAGAATGTCACACTATATTGCCCCCTATGATACCAACCTTTATTATGCAGTCTATTGCTTTTATTACTTTGCCATCATAAGTTCGTATAGCGCTCAATTTTCTCTTACACTAATTGATCAAAACACATTTAGAAGCAATTTTTATTGCCTTATTGCACCGATGACAACTTACTTGAAGGATCTTACTCAATCTGTAGGTAGGTATGGTGGACTCTCAAAACATGAATTTGGGTTTTGGGTTTTTGGATGCACAAGTAGTATCTCTACTTAGTGCGGAATTTTTGGCTAGCAAACATATTGAGCAAGCACCACATGTTGAAGGATCTATAACAATATAACTTCTATGTGAATATGAACAAATATAAATCATTACGTTGTCTTCCTTGTCCAACGTTAACAATTTTGACATATAATATTTAATGGGGGCTCACAATCATAAAAGATGTCCAAGATAGTGTATTTTCATGTGAATCTTCTATTCCCTTATTAATTCTTTCATGAATTGCATCATTGACCAATGCTATGTTTGTCAATCTCCAACAAATTTAACCACTTATACTTTTCCTTATGTGATATCATTACTTACCATAAGATTAGCATATGATTCTTTTCATTTATTTCACTTTCCTTTTATTTCGATTGCAGCAAGAAAGTAAAGAAACAAAAGCTCAAACCAAACTTTATTATATAACTCTCAATCGATTACATAGATAGATAGACCATGAAACTAACACATGAAAATAGATCATGCTAAACTTTTATTCAACAAAATCAAAAGGAAACTAAAGATCGAACTAAAATAGGTAAAGGTGAATAAAAGTGATGGTGATACGTGCTACTTCTTGAGCATGCGTTGGTTTTCCCTTGAAGTATAGGACTTCAAAATCTGGTGACAAAGGGGAAGTAGTAACGCTAGACATAGCAACAAGTAAGAGATCCAGCAGGAAAGAGAGTGAATAAAAAGGCAAATCTTTTTTGGTATTTTCTGAAAATCGTTTTAGAAGTGGGGGAGAGGAAAACGAGAGGCAAATGGCAACTAAAGTAAATGCATGAGATGAGTTTGTGATGGGTACTTGGTAGGCTTGATGTAGATCTCCCCGGCAACGGCGCCAGAAATCCTTCTTGCTACTTCTTGAGCATGCGTTAGTTTTCCCTTGAAGAGGAAAGGGTGATGCGGCAAAGTAGGTAAGTATTTCCCTCAGTTGTTGAGAACCAAGGTATCAATCCAGTAGGAGATACAAGCAAGTCCCCAATAGATGTACCTACACAAATAATCAAACACTTGCACCCAACGCTATAAAGGGGTTGTCAATCCCTTCACGGTTACTTGCAAGGATGAGATCTGATAGAGATAGATAGATAGGATTGCTAAAACGAAAAGTAAACTAAAAGTAAAAAAGATTGCAGCAAGATATTTTTGGTATTTTTGGTTTATAGATCTGAATATATAATATGGAAAATAGACCCGGGGGCCATAGGTTTCACTAGAGGCTTCTCTCATGAAGGAAAATAATACGGTGGGTGAACAAATTACTGTCGAGCAATTGATAGAAAAGAGAATAATTATGAAGATATCCAAGGCAATGATTATGCATATAGGCATCACGTCCGTGTCAAGTAGACCGAAACGATTCTGCATCTACTACTATTACTCCACACATCGACCGACTCCTGCCTGCATCTAGAGTATTAAGTTCATGAAGAACAGAGTAACGCATTAGGTAAGATGACATGATGTAGAGGGATAAACTCAAGCAATGTGATGAAAACCCCATCTTTTTATCCTCGATGGCAACAATACAATATGTGCCTCGCTACCCCTACTTTGTCACTGGGTGAGGACACCGCAAGATTGAACCCAAAACTAAGCACTTCTCCCATTGCAAGAATTACCAATCTAGTTGGCCAAACCAAACCTATAACTCGAAGAGACTTGCAAAGATATGAAATCATGCATATAAGAATTCAGAGAAGATTCAAATAATATTCATAGATAATCTGAACATAAACCCACAATTCATCGGATCTCGACAAACACACCGCAAAAGTGTATTACATCGGATAGATCTCCATGAAGATCATGAAGAACATGGTATTGAAGAACAAAGAGAGAGAAGAAGCCATCTAGCTACTAGCTATGGACCCGAAGGTCTGTGGTGGACTACTCACGCATCATCGGAGGGGCAATGGAGTTGATGTAGATGCCCTCTGTGATCAAATCCCCCTCCGGCAGATTACCGAAAAAGGCTCCAAGATGGGATCTCATGGGAACAGAGGCTTCCGGCGGTGGAAAAGTATTTTCGTGACTCTTTTTAGTATCCAGGGAATATTTGGAAATTTATAGGCCGAAGAATAGGGTTAGGAGAGTTGCCATGGGGTCACAAGCTAGGAGGGCGCCCCCCCTAGGGCGCGCCTTAGTGGCTTGTGACGCCACGGCAAGTCTCCTGCCTTCATCTCCAAGTCTGGCAGGTTTCTTCTGGTCCAAGAAAAATCATTCCGAAGATTTTATTCCGTTTGGACTCCGTTTAATATTCCTTATCTGCAATACTCAAAAACATGAAAAAATAGAAACTGGCACTAGGCTCTAGATTAATAGGTTAGTCCCAAAAATAATATAAAATAGCGTATTAATGCATATAAAACATCCAAAACAGATAATATAATAGCATGGAACAATCAAAAATTATAGATACGTTGGAGACTTTTCAAGCATCCCCAAGCTTAATTCCTGCTCGTCCTCGAGTAGGTAAATGATAAAAACAGAATTTTTGATGTGGAATGCTACCTAACATATTTATCCATGTAATATTCTTTATTGTGGCATGAATATTCAGATCCATAAGATTCAAAACAAAAGTTTAATATTGACATAAAACAGTAATACTTCGAGCACACCAACAAGGCAATTGTGTCCTTTCGAAATAACATGGCTTTAGAAAGTTATCCCTACAAAATCATATGGTCTGGCTATGCTCCATCTTCCCCACACAAAGTATCTAAATCATGCACAACCCTGATGACAAGTCAAGCAATTGTTTCACACTTTTTATGTTCTCAAACCTTTTCAACTCTCACGCAATACATGAGCGTGAGCCATGGATATAGCACTATAGGTGGAATAGAATATGGTGGAGGTGATGAGGAAAAAGGAGAAGATAGTCTCACATCAACTAGGCGTATCAACGGGCTATGGAGATGCCCATCAATAGATATCAATGTGAGTGAGTAGGGATTGCCATGCAACGAATGCACTAGAGCTATAAGTGTATGAAAGACTCAAAAAGAAACTAAGTGGTTGTGCATATGATGAAAAATTCCACTAGCTATATGAAAGTGACAAAATAGGAGACTCTCTATCATGAAGATCATGGTGCTACTTTGAAGCACAAGTGTGGAAAAATATAGTAGCATTGTCCCTTCTCTCTTTCTCTCCTTTTTTTTCTTTTTTTCTCTTTTTTTTTCTTTTTTTGGTGGGCATCTTTGGCCTCTTTTATTTATTTCTTTAGTTGGGCTTCGCTGGCCTCTTTTATTTTTTTGTATAGTTCGTAAACTCATCCCAACTTGTGAGGGATTCGTAGCTTCCATCATCCTTTTCTCACATGGGACAAATGCTCTAATAATGGAAATCATCACACTTTTATTTACTTACAACTCGATACCTAGAACAAAACATGACTCTATATGCAATATGAAAGTGATGGTGCATGTCATGAAAAATGGAACGGTGGAAGTTACATGGCAATATATCTCGGAATGGCTATGGAAATGCCATAATAGGTAGGTATGGTGGCTGTTTTGAGGAAAATATATGGTGGTTGTTTTGAGGAAGGTGGGTTTGATGTACCGGCGAAAGTTGCGCGGCACTAGAGAGGCTAGCAAAGGTGGAAGGGTGAGAGTGCGTATAATCCATGGACTCAACATTAGTCATAAAGAACTCACATACTTATTGCAAAAGTCTATTAGTTATCAAACAAAGCATTAGACGCATGCTCCTAGGGGAGAGGTTGGTAGGAGTTAACCATCGCGCGCTCCCGACCCTCACACAAAGGTTGACAATCATTAAACAAATCATGCTCCGACTTCGTTGCATAACGGTTCACCATACGTGCATGCTACGGGAATCACAAACTTCAACACAAGTATTTATCCAATTCACAACTACTCACTAGCATGACTCTCATATTACCATCTTCATATCTCAAAACTATATGCAAGGAATCAAACTTCTCATAGTATTCAATGCACTTTATATGAAAGTTTTTATTATATCCCTCATGGATGCCCATTATATTAGGACTAAATTCATAACCTAAAAAAATTACCATGCTGTTTTAAAGAATCTCAAAATAATATAAGTGAGGTATGATAGTTCAATAATTTCAAAAAAATATAACACCACCGTGCTCTAAAAAGATATAAGTGAAGCACTAGAGCAACATTGCCTAGCTCAAAAGATATAAGTGAAGCACATAGAGTATTCTAATAAATTCACGATTCAGCGTGTCCCTCTCAAAAAGAATGTGTGCAGCAAGGATGATTGTGGCAAACTAAAAAGCAAAGACTCATATCATACAAGACGCTCCAAGCAAAACACATATCATGTGGTGAATAAAAATATAGCCTCAAGTAAATTTACCGATGGATTGAAGACGAAAGAGGGGATGCCTTCCGGGGCATCCCCAAGATTAGGCTTTTTGGTATCCTTGAATATTGCTTGGGGTGCCTTGGGCATCCCCAAGCTTAGGCTCTTGCCACTCCTTATTCCATAGTCCATCAAATCTTTACCCAAAACTTGAAAACTTCACAACACAAAACTCAACAGAAAACTCATGAGATCCGTTAGTATAAGAAAAATAAATCACCACTTTAGGTACTGTTGTGAACTCATTCTTTATTTATTTTGGTGTAATATCTACTGTATTCTAACTTCTCCATGGTTCATACCCCCCGATACAACCCATAGATACATCAAAATAAGCAAACAACACAAAGAAAACAGAATCTGTCTAAAACATATCAGTCTGTAGCAATCTATAGACCTCGAATACTTCTGTAACTCCAAGAATTCTGAAAAAATAGCACAATCAGGTCAATTTGTATATCAATCTTGTGTAAAAAGTTCAGATCAAAAGCACGTTCCAGTGAATTTACAAAATTCCTGGACTGAGAGCAAAAGTTTCTGTTTTTCAGCAAAATCAAATCACAAACACCGTAGACCATCCCAAAGGTATTACTTGGCTCAAACACTAATTTAAACAGGAAAACACAATTACTACAGAGGTAATAATGTGTGGAAAACTCAAAAACAGAAGCAAAATCAAAAGCAAAAAAATAAAATTGGGTTGCCTCCCAACAAGCGCTATTGTTTAACGCCCCTATCTAGGCATAACACAATAGATCTAGGTATTGTCATCTTTGGTATTGGCAACTTTTGTGAGGGCCTTCTCAAATCCGGGGGGCTCTTTCCTCTTCCCCGGATTTGTAGAGGAAGAAACCATCATAATATCCAAAATATCCAAATGCTTATTGCAAAGGGTAATCAAAGTATTCAAGCGATTGAGGTTCCCACTAATATGTTTAAGGGGTTCGTGATATTGTTGTAATTCGACCAAGTGCTTATGTAAGTCACTCAATTTGTCGAGAATTTGAACTCCTTCTTGTGAGAAGCAAACCCTTTGTTGGGTGGAGGAACCCCCAAAATCCCCTCCAAAACTTCAAAAGCAGCGTTCGTATCTAACTCAATAAAATTTCCTTTAGAGGCGAAATCTAAAAGCTCTCTATGATGCAAAGCCAATCCAATGTAAAAATTTCTAAGCAAAACTTTGGCATCTCCTTTTAGATTGGAGATACAATAAGATTCCATTAGCCTATACCAGGCATCTTTCAAATTTTCCCCTTGTTTTTGCTTGAAGTATAGGACTTCAAAATCTGGTGACAAAGGGGAAGTAGTAACGCTAGACATAGCAACAAGTAAGAGATCCAGCGGGAAAGAGAGTGAATAAAAAGGCAAATCTTTTTTGGTATTTTCTGAAAATCGTTTTAGAAGTGGGGGAGCGGAAAACGAGAGGCAAATGGCAACTAAAGTAAATGCAAGAGATGAGTTTGTGATGGGTACTTGGTAGGCTTGATGTAGATCTCCCCGGCAACGGCGCCAGAAATCCTTCTTGCTACTTCTTGAGGCATGCGTTGGTTTTCCCTTCAAGAGGAAAGGGTGATGCGGCAAAGTAGGTAATTATTTCCCTCAGTTGTTGAGAACCAAGGTATCAATCCAGTAGGAGATACAAGCAAGTCCCCAATAGATGTACCTACACAAATAATCAAACACTTGCACCCAACGCTATAAAGGGGTTGTCAATCCCTTCACGGTTACTTGCAAGGATGAGATCTGAGAGAGATAGATAGATAGATAGGATTGCTAAAACGAAAAGTAAACTAAAAGTAAAAAGATTGCAACAACATATTTTTGGTATTTTTGGTTTATAGATCTAAAAATATAATATGGAAAATAGACCCGGGGGCCATAGGTTTCACTAGAGTCTTCTCTCATGAAGGAAAATAATACGGTGGGTGAACAAATTACTGTTGAGCAATTGATAGAAAAGCGAATAATTATGAAGATATCCAAGGCAATGATTATGCATATAGGCATCACGTCCGTGTCAAGTAGACCGAAACGATTCTGCATCTACTACTATTACTCCACACATCGACCGACTCCTGCCTGCATCTAGAGTATTAAGTTCATGAAGAATAGAGTAACGCATTAGGTAAGATGACATGATGTAGAGGGATAAACTCAAGCAATATGATGAAAACCCCATCTTTTTATCCTCGATGGCAACAATACAATACGTGCCTCGCTACCCCTACTTTGTCACTGGGTGAGGACACCGCAAGATTGAACCCAAAACTAAGCACTTCTCCCATTGCAAGAATTACCAATCTAGTTGTCCAAACCAAACCAATAACTCGAAGAGACTTGCAAAGATATGAAATCATGCATATAAGAATTTAGAGAAGATTCAAATAATATTCATAGATAATCTGAACATAAACCCACAATTCATCGGATCTTGACAAACACACCGCAAAAGAGTATTACATCGGATAGATCTCCATGAAGATCATGAAGAACATGGTATTGAAGAACAAAGAGAGAGAAGAAGCCATCTAGCTACTACCTATGGACCCGAAGGTCTATGGTGGACTACTCACGCATCATCGGAGGGGCAATGGAGTTGATGTAGATGCCCTCCGTGATTGAATCCCCCTCCGGCAGATTATCGGAAAAGGCTCCAAGATGGGATCTCACGGGAACAGAGGCTTCCGGCGGTGGAAAAGTATTTTCGTGGCTCTTTTTAGTATCCAGGGAATATTTGGGAATTTATAGGCCGAAGAATAGGGTTAGGAGAGTTGCCGTGGGGCCACAAGCTAGGAGGGCGCCCCCCCCCCTAGGGCGCGCCCTAGTGGCTTGTGACGCCACGGCAAGTCTCCTGCCTTCATCTCCAAGTCTGGCAGGTTTCTTCTGGTCCAAGAAAAATCATTCCGAAGATTTTATTCCGTTTGGACTCCGTTTAATATTCCTTATCTGCAATACTCAAAAACATGAAAAAAAACAGAAACTGGCACTAGGCTCTAGATTAATAGGTTAGTCCCAAAAATAATATAAAATAGCATATTAATGCATATAAAACATCCAAAACAGATAATATAATAGCATGGAACAATCAAAAATTATAGATACGTTGGAGACATATCAATATGATACCAGGGCACCTTCATCAAGCTTGGCTCAAGCCAAGGGGAGTGCCCATACCCGTGTGCTCAAGTCTCCTTTGGTGGTGGTGATGAAGTAGGTGGTGGTGATGAATAAGTAGGCTTGTCCTCCAGCTTCCAGGACAAGGGCTCACCATCAAAAGTTGACGCAAGAGTCCCGTGAGTCCTGCAACTAGCAGCTAAGCTCATACCTTTAAATCTTGCATCATATTCAAAAACTTGGTTTTGAAGATCATAAACTTGACTTTGCAGAAAATTGATTTGCTCGTTGAGGGTGGAGATGGTGTCCTTCACAGGCTGCCATCTACCATCTGATCACGGGTGAATTCCGTGATCATGGAGTGATTGACACTAAGCCCACGCTCAACCATCCTTTGGCACTTGAAGATGTCTTGTTCCACCGCCTCGAGCCTAGCCTCCACGCTTCCGGTCCTCTTGGGTCCATGAACATCGCGGATGTGGAGCACCCCCTCACGCATCTCAATGGCTTGAGGGTGCTTCATCACCTCCGGCAAGTACGGGTTGATGGCCCTCTCAAAGAACTTGTCCTTGGAGGAGCTTGGTGGAGCCATGGAGATCTAGATCTGACGAGAAAAGAACACGAAACAAGAACAAAGGCTTTTTTTGCGATGCGGTCGTCAAAACAGTCGGGGGTATATATTGAGAATTTTTATTCTTGGAAAGCAAGCATATGGAAGGAAAACGGAGTCAGGAAGGTGTCCGAGGTAGGCACAACCCACCAGGGCATGCCTGGTAGGGCTCACTCGCCCTGGTGTATCGTGCTCACCTCGGTTGCCTTCTGGTTTATTTCTTATTTTCCTAATTTTTCTAATATTCCAAAACTGACAGAAAATATTTTTGCGGATTTTTCGGAGTCCGTTTACTTACCGTATCACGTACCTCCTATTTTTCAGAATTCTAGAGTGTTCCGGAAGGCTTCTTTTATGTGTTCCTCCGGTGTCATGGTTTGAATAACATTGCTTTCAACATTAATAGCCATACCTGAGATATAATGTTTAATTCTTTGTCCATTGACCACCTTCAGGGTAGTACCTTCGGCATTATTAATCTTGATAGCTCCAGAACGATAAACCTCTTCAATAATATATGGTCCTTCCCATTTGGAGAGAAGCTTGCCTGCAAAAAGTCTTAAACGAGAGTTGAACAAAAGAACATAGTATCCTATTTTGAATTCCCGCTTTTGGATTGTTTTGTCATGCCATCTTTTTACTTTTTATTTGAATAGTTTGGAATTTTCATAGGCTTGGGTTTTCCATTCATCTAGTGAGCTAATATCAAATAGCCTCTTCTCACCGGCAAGTTTGAAATCATAATTGAGTTCATTAATTGCCCAAAATGCTTTATGTTCTAACTCTAGAGGCAAATCACAAGTTTTTCCATATACCATTTTGTATGGAGACATACCCATAGGATTTTTATAAGCTGTTCTATAGGCCCAAAGTGCGTCATCTAGTTTCTTAGACCAATTCTTTCGAGACCTATTAACAGTTTTTTGTAATATTAATTTTATTTCTCTATTGCTAAGTTCAACTTGACCGCTAGATTGAGGATGATAGGGTGATGCAATTCTATGGTTAACATCATATTTAGCAAGCAACTTACGGAAAGCACCATGAATAAAGTGTGAACCACCATCAGTCATTAAATATATAGGGACTCCAAACCTCGGGAAGATAACTTCTTTAAGCATTTTAATAGAGGTGTTGTGATCAGCACTACTAGTTGGAACAGCTTCTACCCACTTAGTGACATAATCAACAGCAACCAAAATATGAGTGTACCCGTTAGAGGAAGGAAAAGGTCCCATATAATCAAAACCCCAAACATCAAATGGTTCGACAACAAGTGAATAATTCATAGGCATTTCCTGATGCTTACCGATATTACCAATTCTCTGACATTCATCACAAGACAAGACAAACTTACGGGCATCCTTGAAGAGAGTAGGCCAATAAAAACCATATTGCAATACCTTGTGAGCAGTTCTATCTCCCCGCATGATGTCCTCCATAAGCTTCGGAATTACATTTCCATAGGATTTGTTCCTGTTCATGCTCAGGTACACAACGTCTAATAATACCATCTACTCCCTCTTTATAGAGATGTGGGTCATCCCAAAAGTAATGTCTTAAATCATAGAAGATTTTTTTGTTTTGTTGGTATGTGTAACTAGGTGGTATATATTTAGCGACCATGTATTTAGCATAATCAGTATACCAAGGAGTGTTTTGAGAGATATTTATTGCAGCTAACTATTCATCAGGGAAACTATCATCAATAGGTAGTGGGTCATCAAGAATATTTTCTAACCTAGACAGGTTATCAGCTACGGGGTTCTGAGCTCCCTTCCTATCAACAATATGTAAGTCAAATTCTTGAAGCAAGAGAACCCACCTAATAAGTCTAGGTTTAGAATCTTTATTTTCCATAAGATATTTTATAGCAGCATGATCGGTGTAACCGATAACCTTGGAATCAACAATATAAGATCTAAATTTATCACAAGCAAACACAACTGCTAAAAATTCTTTTTCAGTAGTAGCATAATTTCGTTGGGCATTGTCTAGAGTTTTGCTAGCATAATGGATAACATTCAATTTCTTATCAACTCTTTTTCCTAGCATAGTGCCAACAGCATAATCACTAGCATCACCCATAATTTCAAAAGGCAAGTTCCAATCAGGTGGTTGAACGATAGGTGAAGAGGTTAAGGCTTTCTTGAGTGTTTCAAAGGCTTCCACACAATCATCATCAAAAACAAAAGGGATATCCTTTTGCAAAAGATTAGTAATAGGCCTAGAAATTTTAGACAAGTCTTTAATGAACCTCCTATAGAAACCAGCATGACCAAGGAAACTTCGAATACCTTTAATATCTTTAGGGCATGGCATTTTCTCAACTGCATCAACTTTAGCTTTATCCACCTCAATACCTCGTTCAGATTTTTTATGCCCCAAGAAAATACCTTCATTAACCATAAAGTGGCACTTCTCCCAATTCAAGACAAGATTAGTTTGTTCGCATCTCTGCAAAACTCGATGAAGGTTGCTTAAGCAATCATCAAAAGAAGTCCCGTAAATGGAAAAATCATCCATGAAAACCTCCACAATCTTTTCACAAAAGTCGAAGAATATAGCAGTCATACATCTTTGAAAGGTAGCAGGTGCATTGCATAAACCAAAAGGCATACATTTATAAGCATAGGTTCCAAAAGGGCAAGTAAAGGTGGTTTTTTCTTGATAGGATGGTGATACAGGTATTTGAGAGAAACCAGAATATCCGTCCAGAAAACAAAAGTGTGTGTGCTTAGATAATATTTCTAGAATTTGATCAATGAAAGGCAGAGGGTAATGATCTTTTCTAGTAGCTTTGTTTAATTTTCTAAAAATCAATTACCATTCTATAGCCAGTGACAATTCTTTGTGGAATGAGTTCATTTTTATCATTAGGAACAACGGTAATACCTCCTTTCTTAGGGACACAATGAACGGGGCTTACCCATATACTATCAGCTATGGGGTAGATTATACCTGCTTCTAGAAGCTTTAATATTTCAGTTCTTGCCACTTCTTTCATCTTAGGATTCAATCACCGTTGGTGATCAACAACGGGTTTAGCATCGGGTTCCATATTAATCTTGTGCTGACATAGAGTGGGACTAATGCCCTTAAGATCATCAAGAGTATATCCAATAGCAGCACGGTGCTTCCTAAGAATTTTTAATAATCTTTCTTCTTCATGTTCTGAAAGGTTAGCACTAATAATAACAGGATATATCTTTTTCTCATGAAGATAAGCATACTTCAAAGTATCAGGAAATTGCTTTAATTCAAACACATGATCCCCTTTAGGTGGAGGAGGACCTCCAAGAATTTCAATAGGAAAATTGTGTTTCAGGAGAGGTTGTTGTTCTAAGAAAATTTTATCTATCTCATTTCTTTCACGCAAGTGCATATCATTTTCATGGTCAAGCAAATATTGTTCTAATGGATCGGTAGGAGGCACGGTAGTAGAAGCAAGACCAATTATTTCATCCTTACTAGATAATTCTCTATCAGGAGGTTGTCTACTAAACTTGGAAAAATTAAACTCATGAGACACATCACCAAAACTGACACCGACAGTTTGTCTTTCACAATCTATCTTAGCATTGACGGTGTTCAAGAAAGGTCTACCAAAGATAATGCGACAAAAGTCATCTTGTGGGGAACCAAGAACTAGAAAATCACTAGGATATTTTACTTTCCCACACAATACTTCAACATCTCTAACAATCCCAAGTGGTGTGATGGTGTCTCTATTTGCAAGTTTAATAGTAACATCAATGTCGTCTATTTCAGCAGGTGCTATATCATTCATAATTTCTTGGTATAAGGTAAAAGGTATAGCACTCACACTAGCACCCAAATCACATAGACCATGATAGCAATGATCTCCTGTTTTGACTGAGACAATAGGCATTCCCACTACGGGTCTATGTTTATCTTTTTCATCGGGTTTGGCAATTCTAACAGCTTCATCACAGAAGTAGATAACATGCCCATCAATATTTTGTACCAAGAGATCTTTAACCATAGCAACACTAGGTTCTACTTTAATTTGCTCAGGGGGCTTAGGTGCTCTAATATTATTCTTGTGAACCACAGTTGATACCTTAGCATGTTCCTTTATCCTAACAGGGAAAGGTGGTTTTTCAATATAAGCGGTAGGTACAACTGGATCAACATTGTAAATGATAGTTTCATCTTTAGCTATGACCGGTTATTTGATTTCTTCTTTAATAGGGGGATGATATTTAAACCACTTCTCCTTAGGGAGATCAACATGAGTTGCAAATGCTTCACAGAAAGAGGCTACAATCTCAGAGTCAAGTCCATATTTAGTGCTAAACTTGTGAAAAGCATCGGTATTCATAAAAGATTTAACACAATCAAACTCAAGCTTTATACCTGACTCATTACCTTCGTCAAATTCTCAATCTTCAGAGTTGCGTTTAATTCTTTGTAAGAGATCCCACTTGAAATCAATAGTCTTCATAAAAGAACCAGTACAAGAAGTATCGAGCATGGATTGATCATTATGAGAAAGCCGAGCATAAAAATTCTGAATAATAACTTCTCTCAGGATATCATGATTGGGGCATGAACCATGTGCAAGCATCATGGAGGATCATGTTGGGCTGGAATCGAGTTAGCTTGCATTGTCGCGACGTCATGACCGGCGATCTGCGATCGGCTCCCAGTGAGGCTTCATCACCGTGAGTTGATAACAAACATGTACTTGCACGCCGTGGGTGACAAGACGAGAAGTACCTGCCCTACAACTCAGGTGTCATGCTAGGTGGTCCAGGTGGACATCAATATCGCGTTAATCTTCTCCAACTTTTTCGGGCGGATATTGAGATGTCACCACTGCGAGATATCTTCTGCACGATCTAGGTCCAATTTAATGGAGCGTACAAGACACCGGCAAGCTCATCTCGCTTCCTGAAACGAGCAGTACTACCTCTTTGATTGTTGTTAGGATTGGTGTCTTATTGCTGACGAAACATGCCTTCAAAAGCCCTATTCATCTCTGTCAATGTGGCTGGCAGTTTGACACTCCCAGGTACTCCCTCCTGCTCAATCGGTCTACATATTTATTTCTGTTTGTTTTTTATGGATGATACATGGTATCACGTATTACATGCATGTCTGATGGCTATGTGATCAGGTTTATATACCAATAGGTGTACAGATTTATGTACCAATGCTCTCTGTTACTCTCCTATCTGCATGTATACGTGCTAAATTGTGCTTGCTATCTTCCAATGAAAAAAAGAATACAGCAAACATATAAACCACCATACACTAACATATTTCTAGATCTACATCTGTGCTCCATAAAAATAAACAATCACTCATGTTTTGTAAAAACCAATATGTTTTTCTTTTATAATGCATATAAATAATTTGGGCCTAATCCTAGGTTATCTATTTTTTACAATGTAATTGGGCATATAAAAAGTATGATGTATGCATGGTGTTATTACGGTATCAGAAACACGTTGCTAATATGTTTGTGATAAACATCAAATTTCACATGTATGTTGTTGTATGTTTAATATTTTGTACTTATTTTCATTCATAAAAGAAATCGAGCGCAAACAATGTGCTGCCAGTCTTCAAATGGCTAAATATTTGAAAGAAAAAGATCAAGTTCCTTTCTTAAATTTATAAAGCATTCCTCTGTTACTATAAAAATAGTTTGATTTTTTTTGTATTTTCAGGTTGCAGGAAAATGTATTAATGTGTTCAGTGAATACAACACTAGATAAAAGTCGTGCACACATTTGTATTTCCCTGTAACAATCAAATAAAAACGTTTTCTAATAAATTTTCTATTTGTAGGCTGCACATAAATTATTACTGTTATGGAGTACACATCTACATGTACACTTTTCCGAAACATTAAAATTCATTTGTTTACTTTCCTTTTTGAACTGATCTCAATGGAGCTATTCAAGGTTCACACATAATATCATGCTATATTAGTGTCATTCGGTTTTATATAGTGGATTTTGACAAGAAACAAGCTTTGTCTCACACCATCGTTTGTAAGGCAACACGTAGTACTATTGTGATGGGAAATATATTTATCATTTATAGAGTAAGGTATGTTAATTAAGAATTTAGGTCTCAGAGAAACTACTTTCGTAAACATACAAACGAATATAATTGCGAATATTTTCATGATGTTGTGTAATATCTTTTCCTTCCATTGATATATATCGTGAGTACAGATCTACAAAACCAGTTCCAAAAAAAACATATTGAGAGAATACAGTATTGGCGAAACATAATTTGTAAACGAACATATATCTGAATGTAAACTATCAGGAATTTACTGAAAGTGTATATCATTTTGACACATTATAATATAGCATGCAATAAATTTAATATAATTATAACTTATGTACATCTACGTAAGAATAAACTAGCCGTGCGGATGCACGGGTTGACGACTAGTTATATATATAATTCCGATCACGATGAACTAGATGCATAGGATAAAACTTTTGGTGGAATTCTAATTGCAATCGATTCCAGTTCCATGATCCAATATCATCACATAGCCTATACCATGTCAATTCTTTTCCCTTCAAAGATAAAGGGAAAACCTTCTTCTTAGCTTCATCTCCGAGTAAACCTGCAAGCTTAAATAATCCACAAATTTCGTTCACATATAAGAGGTGCATATCAGGATGTTCAATTCCATCTCCTGCATAAGTTTCAGCAAGCAGATGTTCTACCATACCTGAAGGAATTTCATAACCAATATTTTCAGTAGGTGCAGTAGGTTGAGGGGCAACTAATTGTGGTTCCGGTCGAGGTGAATATACCCCGAACAAACCCCTCAAAGGATTATTTTCCATAGTAGCAAGTGACAATAAATTTCAGCACGTAGTATAAGTTTTTCCTTACCGATTTCCACTTACCAAGAGCGCTTCACTCCCCGGCAACAGCGCCAGAAAAGAGTCTTGATGACCCACAAGTATAGGGGTTCAATCGTAGTCCTTTCGATAAGTAAGAGTGTCCAACACAACGAGGAGCAGAAGGAAATGACAAGCGGTTTTTAGCAAGGTAATTTCTGCAAGCACTAAAATTGTAGGTGATAGATAGTTTGATAGCAAGATAATTGGTAACAAGCAAGTAACGGTAATGGTAAATAAAGTGCAGCAAGGTAGCCCAATCCTTTTGTGGCAAAGGACAGGCCAGAACAGTCTCTAGTAATAGGCAAAGTGTTCTTGAGGGTACACGGGAATTTCATCTAGTCACTTTTATCATGTTGGTTTGATTTGTGTTCGCTACTTTGATAATTTGATATGTGGGTTGACCGGTGCTTGTGTGCTGTTCTTACTTGAACAACCTCCCACTTATGATTAAACCCCTCGCAAGCATCCGCAACTACGAGAAAATTATTAAGATAAAATCTAACCATAGCATTAAATGTTTGGATCCAAATCAGCCCCTTACGAAGTAGCGCATAAACTAGGGTTTAAGCTTATGTCACTCTAGCAACCCATCATCTAATAACTACTCCACAATGCATTCCCTTAGGACCAATGATGGTGAAGTGTCATGTAGTCGACGTTCACATGACACCACTAAGGGAATCACAACATACATATCATCAAAATATCGAACACATATCAAATTCACATGATTACTTGCAACATGACTTCTCCTGTGACCTCAAGAACAAAGATAACTACTCACAAATAATATTCATGCTCAAGATCAGAGGGGTATTGAATAACATAAAGGATCTGAACATATAATCTTCCACCAAATAAACCATATAGTAATCAACTACAAGATGTAATCAACACTACTAGTCACCCACAGGTACCAATCTGAGGTTCCGGTACAAAGATTGAACACAAGAGATGAACTAGGGTTTGAGAGAAGATGGTGTTGTTGAAGATGTTGATGAAGATTGGCCTCCCAAAGATGAGAGGGGTGTTGTTGATGACGATGGCTTCGATTTCCCCCTCCGGGAGGGAAGTTCCCCCGGCGGAATCTTTCCGCCGGAGGGCAAAAGTGCTCCTGCCCAAGTTCCGCCTCGAGATGGCGACGTTCCGTCCCGAAAGTCCTCTCCTATTTTTTCTAGGTCAAAAGACCTTATATACTAGAAGATGCGCACCGGAGGTGGGCCGAGGAGGGCACAACCCACCAGGGCGCGCCTGGGAGGCCTGGCGCGCCCTGGTGTCTTGTGCCCACCAGGGTGGCCCCCTCCGGTAGTTATTTGCTCTAGTATTTTTCATATATATTCCAAAAATATTCTCCGTAAAGTTTCAGCTTCTTTGGAGATGTGTAGAATAGGTAACTCTGATGTGCTCTTTCAGGTCCAGAATTCGAGGTACCAGTATTCTCCCTCCTTGTGTAAACCTTACATATTATGAGAGAAAAGGGATTAGAATCACTCCCTAAAGCATTATTATTCAACAAAACATTATAAATAACAGTAGGAAATCATGATGCAAAATGGACGTATCATTCCTCTCCGCAACACCATTTTGTTGAGGGGTATAAGGTGCAGAGTATTGATGCTTGATCCCCTCATCACTCAGAAACTCGTCCAAGGTGTAGTTCTCGAACTCGGAGCCGTTGTCGCTTATAATCATCAACATCCTTGCATCATGTTGGTGTTGAGCTTCATTTGAAAAGTCGATAACGGTTTGTTGGGTATCACTCTTCCTCTTGAAGAAATATATCCATGTGTATCTTGAGTAATCATCCACAATCACCAAGCAGTACTTTATTCCCCCAAGACTATCAAATGATGGAGGACCAAAGAGATCCATGTGGAGGAGCTCTAGGGGCCTCTTGGAGTAAATAATAGTCATGGGGGGTGAGCCGTCTCATGTAGCTTTGCTTCGATACAAGCACTGCAAGCATGATCTTTGGCAAAACTCACATTTCTTAGTCCACAAACATGATCCCCTTTGAGGAGACCTTGTAAATATCTCATATTGACATGAGATAGCTGGCGATGCCAAAGCCATCCCACATCAACTTTAGCCATTAGGTAAGTCGCGGTCTTAGTGGGTCGCTCTGAGAAGTTAACCACGTAGAGGCCGTTTTCAACATGCCCAATGATACGTCTCCAACGTATCTAAATTTTTTGCTTGTTCAATGCAGTTATATTATCATTCTTGGATGTTTTACAATCATTTTATAGCAACTTTATATCTTTTTTTGGGACTAACCTATTGACATAGTGCCAAAGTGCCAGTTGCTGTTTTTGCTTGTTTTTTACATCGCAGAATATCAGTACCAAACGGAGTCCACTCGCGACGAAACTTTTTGGAGATTTGTTTGGCCCAGAAGACATCCAGTGGGCTAAAGAAGTGCCAGAGGGGAGGGTCGAGGAGACCACAACCCACCAGGGCACGCCAGAGGCCCCGGGCGCGCCCTGATGGGCTGTGCCCTCCTCGGGGCCCCTCTCCACCGCCTCTAATGCCTATAAATTCCCAAATATTCCAGAAATCCTAGGGGAGTCGACGAAAAACACATCCAGCCGCCACAAGTTCCAGAACCTCGAGATCCAATCTAACACCATCACGGAGGGGTTCATCATCCTCATTGGTGCCTCTCCGATGATGCGTGAGTAGTCCACCATAAACCTACGGGTCCGTAGGCAGTAGCTAGATGGCTTTCTCTCTCTCTCGTTTGATTCTTAATACAATGGTCTCTTGGAGATCTATTTGATGTAAACTTTTGCGGTGTGTTTGTTGGGATCCGATGAATTTTGAGTTCATGATCACTTTCTATCCATGCATATTATTTGAGTCTACTTTGATCTATTATATGCATGATTACTTATAGCCTCGTATTTCTTCTTCGAATCTTTGGTTTAGTTAGGCCGACTAGATCGATTTTTCTTGCCATGGGAAGAGGTTCTTTGTGATGGGTTCGATTTTGCGGTGTCCTCTCCCAGTGACAGATGGGGCAGCGAGGCACGCATGTATCGTTCCTATTAAGGATAACAAGATGGGGTCTATTCCTACATGAATAGATCTTGTCTACATCATGGCATCGTTCTTATTGCATTACTCCATTTTTCAATGAACTTAATACAGTAGATGCATGTTGGATAGCGGTCGATGTGTGGAGTAATAGTAGTAGATGCAGAATCGTTTCGGTCTACTAATCTTGGACGTGATGCCTATATAATGATCATTTCCTTGGATATTGTCATGATTATTTGATCTTCTATCAATTGCCCAACAGTAATTTGTTCACCCACCGTGTGCTATTCTCATGAGAGAAGCCACTAGTGAAACCTACGGCCCCCGGGTCTACTTTTCCAACATATTTCTTTCCGATCTATCTTTTTGCCGCTTTTGTTTTCAGATCTATTATTCCAAAAAAAACAAAAATACCTTGCTGCACTTTTTATTTGCGCTTTTTATTTTGTGTTCTTGAGAGATCTATCTCTCCAATCTATCATATCCTAATCTATCTTTTTACCGTAGAGAGATTGACAACCTCTCTTTCGCGTCGGGTTGCAAGTATTTGTTCTTTGTGTGCAGGTGCTATTTACGTAGTGGTGGTGATCCTCCTATTGGTTTGATACCTTGGTTTCATAACTGAGGGAAATACTTACCGTCGTTGTGTTGCATCATCCCTTCCTCTTTGGAGAAATACCGACGCAGTCTCAAGCCACGTCAAAGGAATTTCTGGCGCCGTTGCCGGGGAGGAAGCGGTCTATTCTATGTGCCAATCTCTGGCGCCAAGGAGACAACATCATCATCTACCAGGTTCATAATCACAAATATCATCTCCTTGCAATTACATTATTTGCCATTTGCCTCTCGTTTTCCTCTCCCCCACTTCACCCAATTTGCCGTTTTATTCGCCCTCTTTTTCGTTTGCCTTTTTCTCGTCAGATCTCTTGCTTGCTTGCAATCTTGTTCGCGTAGTCACGATGACTCAAGAAAACACCAAGTTGTGTGATTTTTCCAATACTAATAATAATGATTTTATTAGTACTCCAATTGCTCCTCCCGCCACTAGTGCAGAGTCTTGTGATATTAATGTCACTTTTTTGAATCTTGTCTTGAAAGATCAATTTGCCGGTAATCCTAATGAGGATGCCGCGTCCCATCTAAACACATTCATAGAATTGTGTGATATGCAAAAGAAAAAAGATGTGGACAATGATATAGTGAAGTTGAAATTATTTCCTTTTTCCTTGCGGGATCGTGCAAAATTTTGGTTTTCTTCTTTGCATCGCAATAGTATCGATTCTTGGAATAACTGCAAGGATGCTTTTATCACTAAGTATTTTCCACCCGCGAAAATTATTTCCCTTAGGATGCAAATCATGAATTTTAAGCAACTTGAGCATGCACATGTTGCACAATCTTGGGAAAGAATGAAATTGATGCTAAGAAATTGTCCTACTCATGGTTTAAATCTATGGATGATCATACATAATTTTTATGCGGGATTGAATTTTGTCCCTAGAAATCTTTTAGATTCCGCCGCGGGTGGTACTTTTATGGAAATTACTTTGGGTGAAGCCACTAAATTGCTAGATAATATTATGGAAAATTATTCACAATGGCATACTGAAAGAGCACCAACTAGTAAAAAGGTTAATTCGGTTGAAGAAATTAGTACTTTGAGTGATAAGGTTGATGCTTTGATGAAGTTGGTTGCTAGTAAAAATATTCCTATTGATCTTAATGATGTGCCTTTGTCTACCTTGATTGAGCAAAATAGTGATTCCGTAGATGTGAATTTCGTCTCGCGAAACAATTTCAATAACAATGCTTATAGAGGTAATTTCAATCCTAGGCCTTTTCCTGGAAATTCCTCTAACAATTATGTTAATTCCTATGGTAATTCTTCTTAGAATAATAATAGGAACACCTCTGATCTTGAGAGTAATATTAAAGAATTTATCAATGCACAAAAGGTTTTCAATACTACGATAGAAGAAAAGTTGAATAAGATTGATGATATGTCTAGAAGCATTGATAGAATTTCTCATGATGTGGAAAATCTCAAGTTGAAAGCTTTTGCACCTAAGATTGATGAATCAATTAAAGCTTTATATGTCTCTATGGATGAAAGTACGAAAAGAACCACTATGCTTAGAGCTAGAAGAGAATTCTTAGAAAAATCGTTTTCTAAGGATTGCTTTCAAAAAAATGATGAAGATCTTAAAGTGATTGGTGTTTCTTATATTGATTCCTTGTTTAGTAATATTAAGATTGATGATAAAGGGACTGAAGTAGAGTCAACTTTAGCTAGAAGGCGTCCCAATAATTTGGAGGGTGAAAATCTTGATGAAAATTTTGATGAAAGTGGGTTTGAAGAGGTCAAAACTTTAACTAGTGATGTGCCCACTATTTTGGATTGCAAAGACTTTAATTATGATAGTTGCTCTTTGATTGAATGTATTTCTTTTCTGCAATCCATGTTGAATTCACCCCATGCTTATGAACAAAATAAAGCTTTTACTAAACATATCGTTGATGCCATGATGAAATCCTTTGAAGAAAAGTTGGAGTTGGAGATTTCTCTTCCTAGAAAATTACATCATGAGTGGGAACCTACCATTAAGGTCAAGATTAAAAATTATGAGTGCTTTGCTTTATGTGATTTGGGTGCTAGTGTTTCCACGATTCCGAAATGTTGATATGATGTGCTTGGTCTCACCAATATTGAAGAATGTTATCTTAATTTGCACTTGGCGGATTCTACTATTAAAAAGCCTTTGGGAAGAATTAATGATGTTCTTATTCTTGCAAATAGGAACTATGTGCCCGTAGATTTTATTGTTCTTGATATTGATTGCAATCCATCTTGTCCCATTATACTTGGTAGACCGTTCTTACGCACTATAGGTGCCGTGATTGATATGAAAGAAGGCAATATTAGATTTCAATTTCCACTAAGAAAGGGTATGGAACACTTCCCTAGAACAAGAATTAAGCCACCATATGAATCAATCATGAGAGCATCCTATGGAACAAAAACCAAGGATGACAATACTTGAATCTATGCGTTATGCCTAGCTAGGGGCGTAAAACGATAGCGCTTGTTGGTAGGCAACCCAATGAATAAACTTATTTTCGTCTTTTCCTTTCTGTTTTTTAGTGTTGACACAATCATGCGTCTGTTATGATTGTGTTTTTATGTTTTATTTAGTGTTTGTGCCAAGTAGAGCCTTTAGGATGATTCATAAGATGAGTAGAAACAAAAGTGAATCTGAAACTGAAACTTTGCCTCCAGTGTTTGAGTTTTCATTTTTTACTGGAACATGATTGAGATGAAATTTTAACACAGTATTTATATACAAATTCTTTATGTTGTCCTAATATTTCAAAAAAAAATAGAGTTACAGAAGTGTGCTTAGAGTACAGATTACTACAGATTGTTCTGTTTAAGACATATTCTGTTTTCGTTGCATTGTGTGCTTGTTTTGATGAATCTATGGGTTATATTGAAGGGTATGAGCCATGGTAAAGTTAAAATACAGTAGGGATAATGCAATAATAAAATTTGAATGGGTTTGCAACAGTACTTAAAGTAGTGATTTGCTTTATTATACTAACAGATCTCACGAAGATTTTGTTGAGTTTTGTGTGATTGAAGTTTTCAAGTTTTGGGTGAGATCACGATGGATGAAGGAATAAGTAGTGAAAAGAGCCTAAGCTTGGGGATGCTACAGCACCCCCAAGATATATCCAAAGAGAAACAAGCAACTAAGCTTGGGATGCTCCGAGTGGCATCCCCTCTTTCTTCTAACGACCATCGGTATTTTACTTGGAGCTATATTTTTATTCGTCACATATCATGAGTTTTGCTTGGAGCATCTTGTATCATTTGAGTCTTTGCTTGCTTTTCTTTTTAGTTTGTCACTTGTATCCTTGCTGGACACACCTATTTGAGAGAGCCAAAATTATGCTATGATTTGTTAGAATTGCTCTATATGCTTCACTTAAACTTTTTGATCTATAGAATTGCTCTAGTGCTTCACTTATATCTTTTTGAGCACGGTGTGCTTGGAAACTTTTGAAGAAATACTCTCATGCTTCACTTAGATTAATTTAAGAGTTAGTAAATTTTTAAGAAATCCTCTAATGCTTCACTTATACTATTTTGCGAGATGAAATCTCTATGCTCATGTGCTTCACTTAAATTTGTTTGAGCTTGCCAAATGCAATGGCAACATATGAAACTAGTCTGTCGTGGAAACGAACACCTATGGGATCAAGGAGATCCCTTTACGGTTCGGCAAGGGGAGAGGATTGCACAAAGAGCAGAACTAACGATCAGCACACGGGGATTTACCCAGGTTCGGGCCGCACGGATGCGTAAAACCCTACTCTTGCTCTGATTGTATTACTGTGGATGTTCTTGGCCAAGTTCTGGGAGCTACAGTACTCGGTAGCTGCGCATGCAGAATGGGCCCTCAGAAGCGCTATCCCCCTCCTCTGTACGCCTCGGGCCTCCTTTTATATGAGTCTAAGGGGCTACCACAGTGGCGTACGAGATAAGGCATGAGGTGGAAAGTAGCTACAGTGTTATCACAGTGTTATCATACCTAACCCTGACGGCCTAGGACAAACTCTTTAAATGCACCGTGAGATGTTCCTTAGCGTCTTGGGCTTGGAAAAGCTTTACGGGGGATGGGAAAAAGAAGCCATCCCATCAGCACCGCTTAAGCATCTCGTGGCCAGCATTGCGCCACGTGACCATGAGGACAAGCCCTAAACGACAAGGCTGGCCGCTGCACAGGAGCGATAGCGCTGCACTGTTCAGAGCCTTGCCGGGGTTGAATCCTTGCCGGGCCCGGGGCTTGCCAGGACCGGGTCTTGCCGGGTGCGAGGCCTTGCCGGCAAGGGTCTTGCCGGGCCTCCGCAACCCTTTGGTCTTCTGTCTTCTGGTCTGTCTGATCGTTGACTTGAACGCCTTCTTGGCATCTTAGTCTTGTGATTACTCCTAGCTATTCCCCGGCAAGGCTTGCCGCGGTACGGCTACAACTGCCCGTGCACAAGTAAGGGGTACTAAAAAGACCCATACTTTAGTACACCGACAGGAGCCCCCGGGCCTAGGCCATACACGGGTGCCAGGCCTATTGGGCTAGGCCCAAAACAGTGCACGGGAAGATCTTGCCGGGCGAGATAAGGCTGCCGGGGAGCCGAGCGGAGCCGCTGCCGGGACCTCTTCTGCCGGAGGCGCCGCCGAAGAGGAAGAAGAGGAGGAGGAAGAGCCCGGCTCTTCAACACAGGAAGAGGCGCGTCCTCCGGAAGAACACCACTGGTGCTCCAGCCCGCCAACCTTCCTTAAGCAGCGAGGCTTCCGGCAAAGGGGCGGCCGGCGAGGCCGCACCGCAACCTGCCGCTGCCAAGCGGCCCAGGACCACTCCTCCTCCTCCTCCGTCAGGTACCGCGGCGGGGGTCGGCTTCGACCTCTCCGCCATCAGCTCCGAGGAAGAAGAAGAAGAGTAAAAGTCCCGCCACAGCTTTGATTCTTATCTTTCTAGTTTTGCTTGATTAACTTGCTCTGTTTTTACCTCCTCAGGGATACGGAGACTCTGGCGCAGAGGATGGCGAAGAGGGCCAAGACCTCGACGAGCGATGAGCCGCCGGCAAGCACCTCGGGCGCGCCGGAATCGGTTCTCGTCAGCTCGGAGTCAAGCCCAGAACGCAACCCTCGATGCAGCCCTCGACGCAGCCCCCGGCGCAGCCCCCAGCGTGAGTCTTCTACTCACTACCCACTGGCGCATGCCGGGGTGTGCATCTTCTCTGCTGACATCTCCGGGCGTGCAGGAGCGGAGCAACAGCGAGAGGCAACAGCGGGAGCTGCCTCTGCCATGCCACCTCCGTCGACCACACCGCCCAGGGGCGAGTCTTTGGGCAAGCTCTACCGCGACGATGAGGAGGGGCAGGCAAGCGCAAGCTCCGGCAACCCCTTCCTTGACGCAGGTAAATGGCTCAGCCAGAACTCTTGTTGCTTTGGTTTTTCTTCTTTTTGTCTTCTTGAACTTCCTTCTCAGCTTCATCTTAATCAACTCCTTGGCTTTCAATCTTCTTCTGACAGAGCTCATGGACACTGACGTTGTCATTGAAGAGACTGCCAAGGATGCCGCCACTGAAGCCGACAAGGTTGCCGTCGGGGAGGCCGCCAAGTATGCCGCCGCCGAGGCCGCCAAAGCTGCTGCCGCCGAGGCTGCTGCCGTTGAGGCCGCCAAGGCCGCTGCCGCTGAGGGCGCCAAGGCCGCGCAAGAGGAGGCTGCCAAGGTGCCCGCCGAGGGAGCCGGCGAGGAGACCCGTGGCCATACTGACGGCACTTCCGCCGCAGGAGCGCCAGGCGCTTCTACTGCCGCGGGGCCCTCATCTGCCGAAGACCAACCCTCGTCGTCCAAGGCCCCTTCCTGAAGCCAATACATCAGGGCCGGCAAAAACGTTGTCAGCATGCCGGGGTCGGCAAACATCGAAGAGCTGGTTGAAGGAGAACATCTTGACGGGGAAATCATCGTCGCCGCCGCCAGCGAGCTCAAGGACGAGCAGCTACTCCAAGCCATGAATGACAACTATCAGAAGCTCCAAACGCTCTACCGTGCCCGGAAGGAGAAACTGGACTCCCGGGCAGCGCTCGTCGGGGAAGCGGAAGGAGATTTCCAACAACGCGTCACGGAGACACAGGCTTGGTACGGCGAGGCCCTCCAAGAGCTGAAGGTTTATCGGGAGCAGCTGGCGGAAGAGCGGAACGTCCTCCTGCTGAAGCAATCAGACATCGAGAAAGCGCAGGAGGAGGCTGCCCAGCAAGCCGCCGCGGCAGAAGCCCTCTTGACGCAGCGCCGCATCAGCCTTGACGCCCAAGAAGAGGACCTTGCCGCGTACGAGGCGGCGCTTGCTGCCAAGCTTCGCAACAAGGATGAAGAGCTCGAAAGTCTTGTCGCACGGCGGGTCCAGGAGCTTGAGCAGAAACACTTGAAGATGCTCAGAGCTCTAACTGAAGACCACGCCGGCAAGCTCAAAGAGGCCCTCGACGCTGCCGGAGCTGCGGAGGCCACCAAGAACTTGCTGGAGGAGAAGAAGAAGCAGCTGGAGGCCGCTCTCAAGGACCACGGCAAGAAGGTCTCAGCACTCGAGGCCGAGAGAGACAAGGCTCTTCACAGCCTGATGGAGACGCAGGCTGCCACATCCGAGAAGGTCCAGCAACTTTCCTCCGCCAAGGACTCCATTGAAGATCTGAAGCTGAAGCTATCCACGCTGGAGGAGTCTCTTGAGGCTGCCCAAGTTCGCGAGAGGACTCTTATCAAAGACCTCCACGACGAACAGGAGCTGCTCCAGAACGCCGCCGCCACCCACAACGAGTACACTTCTAGCGTGAAGCTCTGGACTGCCAGGTTGGCGGACGTCGCTGAGAAGCTTGGCGCGGAGCTGGAGGCCATGGACTTGCCGGGCTTCGGATACTCTGTCGACGACAACGTGTCCTCAAGTGCCAGGCTAACCATGTTCTTCGAGAAGCTCGTCGACGCCCTCAAGCTACTCCAGGTGAACCAAACAAGCAAGCTGGCCGACGAATCCCGGAAGCTCTGCCAGCTCGTCCTCCGGAAGGTGTTGATGAAGGTGGCGTATAGGAACCCTGGCGTCGACCTCTCCAAAGCCTCGAAGAGCTTGCCGAAGGACACGGACGTCAAGGCTCTCGAAGAGTTTGTCGCGCCCATCGTCGATCGGGTGAGCCAGGTGAAGAGGGTCGAGGGCGATCGCCGGGATTAGCTATAGCCTCCTATCTCTTCTCCATCTTGCCGCCGGCGTCACATGTAAAAGACAATTTGTCCTTTATGTCAGAAACGAGGCAACTATCATGTAATATAGTTTGTTATCTGAATCAATGCATGCTACCCCCCTTGTTCAATTTCTTTCTGTATGGTGTATACCCTACGCTTTACTGGAAACTTGCCGGAGCATAACCTTGCCGCGAGCGCTGGATTCGGGTCGTCAGCAGCTCGCTAGCGGTGCTGCTCACGGCAAGAAATCTTGACGCTTTCAGCGCGGCCACCTAGACTGTTGAAGCGGACTCGAAACAGAGTAAGGGCGCAGCCGATCTCGACAAGATTCCGTCGGGTGCAGGTTTTCCATACAAAGCCGAAATCACTCAAGGGATACAGCGTTACAAAAAACCAAAATCTACTTAAGGGGTTCAGCAACTTAGCTCTGCTTTTCGTCGCTATTCTTCTTCTTCCGGCAAGGCGCCAACCTTGAACGTCGTCTGGTATCCATACCACCATTCTCCTTCCCCCCCCCCCCCCCGGCAAAGTTGCGCGCGAGGGAATCTTCTGTCTCTTGAGAAAAATAAAGAAGAGAAAATAAAGGTATGGAACCTTGACGGTTCATTAGCTCTTACCGGGATCGAGTGCAATACACATCTCAGATAACACATGCATATAAAATGACATGGAATCAACAAGAAATGTAAAGCACACAGATCTTATTAAATATGCACAAAGGATGTGCCTGCTCTGTACAAAGGATTACATGCCACCGGCAACACTTGTACAGAATGGCGTTGCCGGGATCTTGCCGGAGCGTTACGCTGCCGCGAGCGCTGGATTCGGGTCGTCAGCAGCCTGCTGGCCGTATCGCTATCATCGCAAGAAACCCGAACAACTGCGCCTTACGGGTAGAACTTGCGAAGGTGCTCGATGTTCCAGGAGTTGCTCACTGGCAAGCCCTCTTCGGTCTCCAGGCGGACAGCGCCAGGCCTGGTGACTCGCACTACCCGGCAAGGGCCTTCCCACTTCGGCGTCCACTTGTTGGAATTCTTGGCCGACTGAACGCGCCGAAGAACAAGGTCGCCTTCCTCAAGACTCCGGGCGTAAACCTTGCGGCTATGGTAGCGGCGCAAAGCTTGCTGATAGCGAGCGGCTCGCACAGCAGCCCGAAGACGGTTCTCGTCAAGGAGCAGCGCGTCATCTTGCCGCAGCCGTTCTTGCTCGAGCTCATCATAAGCGAGCACTCGAGGTGACCCGTATATGAGTTCCGTGGGGAGAACCGCCTCCGCTCCGTAAACCATAGCAAAGGGTGTCTGGCCAGTGGCTCGATTTGGCGTCGTTCTGATCAACCAAAGAACTGCCGGCAGCTCATCAATCCAGCGTCTTCCATGCTTGTGCAGCTTGTCGAAAGTTCTGGTCCGGAGACCACGCAGCACTTCAGCGTTCACCCTTTCCGCTTGGCCATTGCTTCTTGGGTGAGCAACAGAGGCAAAACAAATCTTGCCACCAAGGTCTTGGACGTACTGCATGAAGGTGCGACTAGTGAACTGCATACCGTTGTCGGTGATGATCCTGTTCGGCACACCAAAACGGCACACAATCCCCTTGAAGAACTTGACTGCTGACTGTGCTGTCACCTTTCTCACTGCTTCCACTTCTGGCCACTTCGTGAACTTGTCGATTGCAACGTACAAGTACTCAAAGCCCCCGGCAGCGCGGGGGAAGGGGCCCAATATGTCGAGCCCCCAGACCGAGAAGGGCCAGGAAAGAGGGATTGTCTGGAGAGCTTGAGCTGGCTGATGAAGTTGCTTCGAATGAAACTGGCACGCTTCACACTTGGTTACTAGTGCAGTTGCATCCTGGAGAGCAGTAGGCCAGAAGAATCCTTGCCGAAATGCCTTGCCAACAAGGGCTCTTGAGCCTATGTGGGATCCACATATGCCCCCATGAATCTCTGCCAACAGCTCTAGTCCATCCTCCCGAGGAATGCACTTCAATTTCACACCATTGGGTCTCTTTCTGTACAGGATGTCGTCGACGAACTGGTACATACTTGACTGACGGGCTACTTTTTCAGCGTCTTCCTGCTCCTCAGGGAGTTCTCCTGTCTGAAGGAAATGAACTATGTGCTGCGCCCATGCCGGAGCCTGTGGCTCGACGACAAGGACTAAAGGCGACTCTTCAGCTGCGGGAGCATTTGCTTCTACGGCAAGAACCTGAGGTTCTTGGCGGAGCAGCTGCTCACCGGCAACCGGTATTTCTTCGGCAGCAGGGGCGCTTGCTTCGGCGGCAAGAACCTGAGGTTCTGCGCGAAGCTGCTGCTCACCGGCAACCGGTATTTCTTCGGCAGCAGGGGCGCTTGCTTCGGCGGCAAGAACCTGAGGTTCTGCGCGAAGCCGCTGCTCACCAGCAACCGTGTTGTTCCCGGCAAGATTCTTGCCGGGGGCTTCGGGAAGCCCTGCCGGGAAGTACTCGCCGGTACTTAACTTTCTTCTCTTATCAGGCCTTGTCGATGGCGACATGGATGGTTGAGTCAAGCGGAGCACAAAAGTCCCTGGTTCCACAGGTAGCTTGAGTGCGGCACGCTTCGACAGGTCATCGGCAATGCTGTTCTCTGATCGAGGAAAATGCTCTGTCTGAAGACTGTCAAAGCGCTCCTCCAGCTTCCTCACTTCATCGACGTAAGCTTCCATCGACGGGCTCTGATAATCTTTGTTGACTTGCCGCACGACGAGTTGGGAGTCACCTCTGACGATGAGCTTCTTGATCCCAAGGTCTGCCGCGATCCTGAGACCGGCAAGCAGTCCTTCATACTCTGCCGTGTTGTTGGTCGATTTCTCCCGGGGAAAATGCATCTGGATGACGTACTTGAGGTGCTCTCCGGTGGGTGCGATAAGCAGCACGCCGGCACCGGCGCCTTGCAGCGAAAAGGCTCCATCAAAGTACATGATCCATTCGCGATCTGTTTCCTTGCCGGGAATCGCTGATTCTTAAACTTCGTCGTCTGGCGTTGGGGTCCATTCTGCAATGAACTCTGCCAAGGCTCTGCTCTGGATAGTTGAAGAACTTTCAAACTTGAGACCAAAGCATGACAGCTCCAACGCCCACTCCACAATCCTGCCGGTTGCTTCTGGGTTTCGAAGAATCCGTTGCAGCGGAAAGCGAGTGACGACGGTGATCTCATGTGCTTGGAAGTAATGGCGCAGCTTCCTCGAGGCCATGAGAAGGCCGAAGAGCAACTTCTGCACACCAGAATATCTTGACCTAACCCCCTGAAACAGGGAGCTGACGAAATAGACTGGGCGCTGCACCATCTTCTTCTTCTGCACTGCTTGACTTGACTGCGCGGATATTTCCTTGTCGGCACCAGACTCTGCCGGGGCTGGCCCCGGCAAGTCGCTTGGCGGGCCTGCCGTTGCCGCTGCATCCTCCTCTGCTTCTCTCTCTGCCACCAGCGCAGCACTAACCACTTGATTCGTTGCCGCTAGATATAGCAGCAACGGCTCTTGTGGCCTAGGCGCGACTAGTATTGGCGGATAGGAGAGGTACTTCTTCAAATCCTGCAGCGCTGCCTCCGCTTCTGGAGTCCATTTCATTGGACCTGCCTTCTTCAAAATTTTGAAAAATGGCAGGGCGCGCTCAGCAGACTTTGAGATGAACCTACTCAAAGCAGCGACGCAGCCGGCAAGGCGGCGCACATCCTTAACTCGTCTTGGCGCTTCAATCTGCTCAATTGCCTTGATCTTGTCGGGATTGGCTTCAATTCCATGCTGGGATACGAAGAACCCGAGAAGCTTGCCGGATGGGACACCGAACACGCACTTCTCGGGGTTGAGCTTCAGGTTGATCCTGCGCAGATTTGCAAATGTCTCCTCCAGATCTTGAATGAGCGTTGCCTTGTCTTTGGTTTTGACCACTATGTCATCCATGTAAGCTTCCATATTTCTATGGAGCTGGGTCTTGAAACCAATCTGGACGGCTCTTGCGAAGGTCGACCCAGCACTTTTCAACCCGAAAGGCATACGCAAGAACCAGTATGTGCCACATGGGGCGATAAATGCGGTCTTCTCTTCGTCTTCTTTCGCCATGAAGATCTGGTGATAACCTGAGTATGCGCCAAGGAATGACAGCAGATCGCAGCCGGAAGTGGAATCCACAATCTGGTCGATGCGCGGCAAGGGAAAAGGATCTTTTGGACAGGCTTTATTGATATCTGTAAAGTCAATACATAGCCTCCATTTACCGTTCGCCTTGCGCACAACAACTGGATTGGCCAACCATGTAGGATGGAGGACTCCTCTAACCAGGCCTGCCGCCTCAAGCTTCTTAATCTCTTCTGCAATAAATTCTTGCCGCTCCAAAGCTTGCTTCCGCACCTTCTGCTTGACGGGCCGCGCATGAGGACAGACAGCTAGGTGGTGCTCAATTACCTCCCTGGGAACACCGGGGATGTCAGATGGTTGCCATGCAAACACATCGACATTCGCCCGCAGGAAGGCAACGAGCGCGCTTTCCTATTTGTCATCAAGGGTGGAACTTATGGTGAAAGTTCCTCCCGTCCCGTCCTCCTTGGCGGGCACCTTCTTGGTCGCACGCGGAGCAGCCTTGGATTTCTTGGTCTGGCCGGCAGAGCTCTCCGGTGCATCCTCGACGGTAGCGCAGCACTCCGAAGAGGCGCACTTGCCGGAGTTTGTACCAGAGGTCTTGTCGGGCTTCTTCTTCTTGCCGGGATCTTGAGCGGCAGGAGCATGCGCCTTGGCGGCGGACGCTGCAACTGCTTCCCGGTAAAGCTTGTCGGTGCAAATGAGCGCTTCTTTCTTGTCGGAGTGGACAGTGATGACGCTCATTGGGCCAGGCATCTTCAAGACGTTGTAGGCGTAGTGCGAGGCCGCCATGAACTTAGCCAGCGCTGGGCGGCCAAGGATTCCATTATAAGGTAACGGAATCTTGGCGACGTCAAAAACGACCTTCTCCGTCCTAAAGTTCAGCTCGCTGCCGAATGTTACCGGCAGCGTGATCTTGCCTTTCGGCTGGTTCCTTCCCGGATTGACCCCTTGGAAAGAGCCTGTCTCCTCAAGGTCCTCGTCAGGAATCTGCAGCCTCTTGATGACGTCCGGCGAGATCAAGTTCAGGCCAGCCCCACCGTCAACCAACATTTTTGGTACCTTGAGGTTGCGAACTGTTGGTGAGACCAACAACGGCAAGCACCCGACCGTGGTTGTGCGATCTGGGTGGTCCTCGGCATCAAAAATGATGGGCGTGTGGGACCACTTCAGTGGCTTCTGTGCACCAATAGAGGGTTTTGCCGCATTAATCTCACGTGCCCACCGCTTGAGTTGGCGGTGAGAGAAATGCAACGAAGCGCCTCCATCGACACACATAACCTCCATTGCCTTCTGGAACTCTCGCTCACTAGATTCGCCATCATCTTCCTCTTCATCTTCATCCCCTTCCTTCTTGCCACAGCCCCGGGCAGGTTTCTCTTGCTGCTGCCTGGGCTTGCCGCGGCGACCTCCTCGACCGCGCTTCCTGCCAGACCCTCCGGTACCATCTTGGGCTCTTTCCTTGTCGCGCCTTTCGTACTCGGCGCGCTGCTTCTCGGCGAGCTCCTCAACTTGCCGGCAGTCTTGGAGATCATGGCCCTTGGTACGGTGGATCTTGCAGTACTGCTTGCCGGACCCTTCCGGCTTGTCGGCAGCCGCCAAGGCCTGACACGCCGCACACCCGGCAACCTCCTTGCCGGGGTCGTCGGTCTTGGACTTCTTGGCGGTGCTGGTGTTGCCGGAACCTTCAACGGCAAGCACGGCCTTGCCATTGCGCTTCCTGTTCTTCCGCCTTCCCTTCTTTGCCGAGGCAGGAGCGCCTTCGCTATCGGAGTCGACTCCAGCGCCAGCGTTCTCGCCGGGGAGCCTCCTTCCTTCCTCTGCCCGTGCACACTTGTCGGCCAAAGCATAGAGCTCGGCGACATCCCTGATTTTGTTCATCGCCAACTCCTCCCGCATCTTACGATTGCGCACATTCTGATGAAAGGCGCTGATGACGGCGGCGGGATGAACGTCAGGAATATTGTGCTGGATGCGGCTGAACCTCTGGATATACATGCGCAAGGTTTCGCCCTCCTTCTGGGGAATGATGTGCAGATCACTCTCCTGGCCAGGAGCTTGGTGGCCGCCGGTGAAGGCGCCAACAAACTGGTGGCACAGGTCGGCCCAAGAAGAGATGGAATTCTCGGGGAGGTGCATCAACCACGATCTCACGTTGGCCTTCAGCACCAACGGAAAGTATTTGGCTAGCACCTTATCGTCTCGATCCCCGGCAGCCTGCACCGCAATGGCGTAGATGCTCAAGAACTCGGACGGATGGGTTTTGCCGTCGTACTTCTCCGGTACTTCCGGCTTGAAGGAGCGGGAGTTGGGCCACTGGACTTGCCGCAGCTCACGAGTAAACGCTGGACAACCCACCTCGTAAGGTAAGCAGCTAGGGTACCCTGGCGCGGGCTCGTCAACAGCGGTCCCAGCGCGCTTGTCAGACTGGCGACGCACTTCCCTTCGGCGCTCGATGGTGGTTCGAGCGTCCTCCTTCTTCCGTTCCCGAAGAACATGACGTTGATCGCGGCGAACCCGCGGATCAGACGACGCCGTGGAATCATCCTCACGGGCGCTGGTCCGTCGAGTTAACGACCGCTCTTGATGCAGCGGAGGGGAACACAACGTGGTCGTTCCAGCTCCGGTCTTCTCTCCATCGCCACGCACCAGCCTAGACGACTGCAGCCGCGAGGGTTCACCCTGCTGCGGTCTGCCGTTGTCAGCCAGGCTGAGGAGGCTCTGGATAGTGGCTCGCCACTCGTCTAGCTTCTCTGCGGCAGGAGGGAAGTCTAGGAGCAGCTGAGCTCGCGTCAACGCCTCTGCTGGCGTAGGCGGCGGCGACAGGTGCAAAGAACGTGAGGTGCTCAAACTCCTAACAGGGTTAGAAGGAGCACCATCACGACTCTGCACCCGCGCGCGGCTTCCACCAGCGCGCTGGCGCGGATCTTGGCCCTGCGCACCCTGAGAGTAATGCGCAGGGGTCTTTCCATGCAGACGCCTAGAACCACCAACGTCTTGAGGCCGCACGTCACGCGCGTCCTGAGAAGGTCGCGGCGCATGTGCCGGCGTATTCGTCCTGGAAGGCGCCGCTCCATCCTTGGAAGTCGCTGCACCACCCGTAGGTTGCGCAGCTCCATCCTTGGACCTGTTGCTCGTCCGGCTCGGATCGCCGGAATGCCGTTAAAGCTCGGAGCCTCCACCTCCTCCTCCCGCGTCTACCCCGTCGCCTGTGCGCGCAGCATCAGGCACGACGGATGCAGATGGACCAACCGCCATGAAACCCTTCTTCTTGGGAGCCATGGTGGTGAAGATGATCAAAGATCTGACGCGCTGATCGTTAGATCAGGTTCGCACAACCTCGATCCCCCTACCTGGCGCGCCAAAGATGTCGTGGAAGCGAACACCTATGGGATCAAGGAGATCCCTTTACGGTTCGGCAAGGGGAGAGGATTGCACAAAGAGCAGAACTAACGATCAGCACACGGGGATTTACCCAGGTTCGGGCCGCACGGATGCGTAAAACCCTACTCCTGCTTTGATTGTATTACTGTGGATGTTCTTGGCCAAGTTCTGGGAGCTACAGTACTCGGTAGCTGCGCATGCAGAATGGGCCCTCAGAAGCGCTATCCCCCTCCTCTGTACGCCTCGGGCCTCCTTTTATATGAGTCTAAGGGGCTACCACACTGGCGTACGAGATAAGGCATGAGGTGGAAAGTAGCTACAGTGTTATCATACCTAACCCTGACGGCCTAGGACAAACTCATTAAATGCACCGTGAGGTGTCCCTTAGCGTCTTGGGCTTGGAAAAGCTTTACGGGGGATGGGAAAAAGCAGCCATCCCATCAGCACCGCTTAAGCATCTCGTGGCCAGCATTGCGCCACGTGACCATGAGGACAAGCCCTAAACGACAAGGCTGGCCGCTGCACAGGAGCGATAGCGCTGCACTGTTCAGAGCCTTGCCGGGGTTGAATCCTTGCCGGGCCCGGGGCTTGCCGGGACCGGGTCTTGCCGGGTGCGAGGCCTTGCCAGCAAGGGTCTTGCCGGGCCTCCGCAACCCTTTGGTCTTCTGTCTTCTGGTCTGTCTGATCGTTGACTTGAACGCCTTCTTGGCATCTTAGTCTTGTGATTACTCCTAGCTATTCCCCGGCAAGGCTTGCCGCGGTACGGCTACAACTGCCCATGCACAAGTAAGGGGTACTAAAAAGACCCATACTTTAGTACACCGACATAGTCCCAAAGTGATAGATATCCAAGGAGGATATAATAAAAACTTTCATGAAGATCATTGGACAAATTAAACTTGATTCCTTGTAATAGTTTTGAGACATGATGATAGTAATATGCGAGTCATGTTAGTGAGTAATTATGCTTTAGTAGGAATATTTGTGTTAAGGTTTGTGATTCCCTATGCAAGTATGAAAGTCAATAGTTATGCAATGAAATTACATCCTACTTATGGTGCATTATTCGGTGTTAGTTATGCTCAATGCTCGCTTATGTGAATTTTTGTTTCTTGGTTGGTTGCTTCTCAATCTATTTGCTAGCCTCCACTTGTACTAAGTAGAAATACTACTTGTGCATCCAAAATCCTTAAACCCAGTTTTGCCATATGAGTCCACCATACCTACCTATATGCGGTATTTCCATGCCGTTCTAAGCAAACTTGTATGTGCCATCTCTACTTTTCAAAATAAATTTCCTTTTTGTGTGCTCGTACCGCTCATGAAACGGTAGGGGGGTCCAATATTTTTCCATGCTAGATGTGTTATTCTCAAGATGAGTGTTTATTCACTTGTCATTGCACGAGAGTATGGCGGTAATAGGGATGCCAAGTCCCGAAATGAGAAAAAGAAAAAAAAATACTTTATGTTGTGAAATAATAAATTCCTTGGAAAGTGTTCGTATGGAAGGAAACCGTGGATATGACCAGCCATGGATTGTGAAAGAATGGTGAAAAAAGGAATAAACTTTATTTTTTGTTTGGGAACCGCCTATGATATATCTAGCATGGAAAGTATTGTGAACTACTTTGTCGTTTTCGTTGACAGGAAAGGCATGCCACTCAAAATATTTTTCTCTCTCAGTTTAAACTTTGAGCTCTGGCACCTCTACAAATCCCTACTTCCCTCTGCGAAGGGACTATCTATTTACTTTATGCAATTTTTATTTTTACTTTGAGTCTCCATCTTCTCTTATAAAGCACCGACTAGGGGGCACTATGATCGTACTTGAGTATTGGGTGTAGTTAATATTTGAGTGTGTTTCATGAATGGATCAATGATTAAGCATGATGGGCTAGGGATAACTTTCTTTAGTGTTGATATTTTGAAAGACATGGTTGCTTGTTGGCATGCTTGAGTATTGAAGTCATTATGTTAAAACTAGACTATTGCTTTGAACCATCTAAAAGTCCAAATGTCCATGCTACAAAACAAAAGAATATGAGATGAACATGTTAGGCAGCATTCCACATCAAAAATTCTGTTTTTATCATTTACCTACTCGAGGACGAGTAGGAATTAAGCTTGGGGATGCTGATACGTCTCCAACGTATCTATAATTTTTGCTTGTTCCATGCTGTTATATTATCATTCTTGGATGTTTTACAATCATTTTATAGCAACTTTATATCATTTTTTGGGACTAACCTATTGAGATAGTGCCAAAGTGCCAATTGTTGTTTTTGCTTGTTTTTTACTTCGCAGAATATCAGTACCAAACGGAGTCCAATCGCGACGAAACTTTTTGGAGATTTTTTTTGGGCCAGAAGACATCCAGTGGGCCAAAGAAGTGCCTGAGGGGAGGGTCGAGGAGACCACAACCCACCAGGGCGCGCTAGAGGCCCCGGGCACGCCCTGATGGGTTGTGCCCTCCTCGGGTCCCCTCTCCACCGCCTCTGACGCCTATAAATTCCCAAATATTCCAGAAACCCTAGGGGAGTCGACGAAAAACACATGCAGTCGCCGCAAGTTCTAGAACCTTGAGATCCAATCTAACACCATCACGGAGGGGTTCATCATCCTCATTGGTGCCTCTCCGATGCCGATGATGCGTGAGTAGTTCACCATAGACCTATGGGTCCGTAGGCAGTAGCTAGATGGCTTTCTCTCTCTCTCTTTTCATTCTCAATACAATGGTCTCTTGGAGATCGATTTGATGTAAACTTTTGCGGTGCGTTTGTTGGGATCCGATGAATTTTGAGTTCATGATCAGTTTCTATCCACAAATATTATTTGAGTCTTCTTTGATCTCTTATATGCATGATTACTGATAACCCACAAGTATAGGGGATCGCAACAGTTTTCGAGGGTAGAGTATTCAACCCAAATTTATTGATTCGACACAAGGGGAGCCAAAGAATATTCTTGAGTATTAGCAGCTGAGTTGTCAATTCAACCACACCTGAAAGACTTAATATCTGCAGCAAAGTATTCAGTAGCAAAGTAGTTTGGAAGTAACGGTAACGATGGCAAGTGACAGTAGCAGTGTTGTAGTGATGGTAACAGTAGCAATGGAAAAGTAACTTAGCAAAGATCAATATGGGAAAAGCTCGTAGGCAATGGATCAGTGATGGATAATTATGTCGGATGGCATTCATCATACAACGGTTATAACATAGGGTGACACAGAACTAGCTCCAATTCATCAATGTAATGTAGGCATGTATTCCATATATAGTCATACGTGCTTATGGAAAAGAACTTGCATGACATCTTTTGTCCTACCCTCCCGTGGCAGCGGGGTCCTAATGGAAACTAAGGGATATTAAGGCCTCCTTTTAATAGAGAACCGTACCAAAGCATTAGCACTTAGTGAATACATGAACTCCTCAAACTACAGTAATCACCGGAAAGAATCCCAGTTATTGTCACCCTGGGGGATGCGGATCATAAGTCGTAATAGGTGTCTACAACTTGCAAGATAGGATCAAGAGCACACATATATTCATGAAAACATAATAGGTTCAGATCTGAAATCATCGCACTCGGGCCCTAGTGACAAGCATTAAGCATAGCAAAGTCATAGCAACATCAATCTCAGAACATAGTGGATACTAGGGACAAACCCTAACAAAACTAACTCGATTACATGGTAAATCTCATCCAACCCATCACCGTCCAGCAAGCCTACGATGGAATTACTCATGAACGGCGGAGAGCATCATGAAATTGGTGATGAAGGATGGTTGGTGATGACGACGGTGTCGATTTCCCCTCTCCGGAGCCCAAATCAGACTCCAGATCTGCGCTCCCGAGGAAGAACAGGAGGTGGCGGCGGCTCCATATCGTAAAACGCGATGAACTCTTCTCTCTGATTTTTTTTCTCCACGAATAGGAATATATAGAAGTGGAAACGAGGTCGGAGGAGCTCCAGGGGCCCCACAAGACAAGGGGGCGCGCCCTTGGGGGGGGCGCCCCCTGGCTTGTGACCAGGTGGTGGCCCCTCTCCAGTTGATTCTTTTGCCAGTATTTTTTATTAATTCCAAAAATATTCTCCGTAAATTTTCAGGTCAATCTGAGAACTTTTATTTCTGCACAAAAATAACACCAAGGCAATTCTGCTGAAAAAAGCGTCAGTCCGGGTTAGTTCAATTCAAATCATGCAAATTAGAGTCCAAAACAAGGGCAAAAGAGTTTGGAAAAGTAGATACGATGGAGACGTATCAACTCCCCCAAGCTTAACCCATTGCTTGTCCTCAAGCAATTCAGTTGACAAACTGAAAGTGATAAAGAAAAACTTTTACAAACTCTGTTTGATCTTGTTGTTGTAAATACGTCTAACTGATGTTCAGATTTTCTCATATCAATGGCATAATCAATGGCATAATCAACTAGCGAGCAATAATAATAAGTCTCGGATGACAACAATTTTATCAAAACAATCATGATACAATATGATATAATGGTATCTCGCTAGCCCTTTCTGAGACCGCAAAACATAAATGCAGAGCACCTCTGAAGAACAACGACTGACTAGACATTGTAATTCATGGTAAAAGAGATCCAGTCACACTCGTACTCAATATCAATTAATAACAAAGCATACAAATGACGGAGGTGCTCTCTAACTGGTGCTTTTTATAAGAGGATGATGACTCAACAGAAAAGTAAAATAGATAGGCCCTTCACAGAGGGAAGCATTGATCTACAGAGGTGCCAGAGCTCGAGCTTTTAAAACAGGGATGAATAATAATTTTGAGAGGTATGCTTTCATTGTCAACATAACAACTAAGAGATCTCGATATCTTCCATGCTAGATACATTATAGGCGGTTCCCAAACAGAATAGTAAAGTTTTTACTCCCCCTCCACCAATCGATCACACTCCACGGCGGGCCGAATCCACGGGTACCGTCCATACAAACAACAATCCTGGGGGAGTTTTATTTTATTATATTTTGATTTGAATTTTGAGCATGGAACTGGGCATCCCGAATACCAGCCACTTTCTCGTGAATGATAGTGAATCAACACATATCGAGAGAATAACCCACCTAGCATGGAAGATACTGACAGCCCCCAGTTGCTACATGAGCGATTCGGGCATACAAAACGGAATATTTATTTGAAGGTTTAGAGTATGGCACATGCAAATTTACTTGGAACGGCAGGTAAATACCAGATATAGGTAGGTATGGTGGACTCATATGGAACAAGTTTGGGTTTATGGAAATGGATGCACAAGCAGTATTCCCGCTTAGTACAAGTGAAGGCTAGCAGAAGACTGGGAAGCGACCAACTAGAGAGCGACAACAGTCATAAACATGCTTTGAGATTAACCAACATTGAATGCAAGCATGAGTAGGATATAAATCACCATGAACATAAACATCGTGAAGGCTATGTTGGTTTTGTTTCAACTACATGCGTGAACATGTGCCAAGTCAAGCCACTTGAATCATTCAGAGGAGGATACCATCCTATCATACTACATCACAACCATTTTAAAATGCATGTTGGCACTCAAGACAAACCATTATTCACTCTTAGCTAATTAAGCATGGCATGAGTAACTATAATCTCTAATTGTCATTGCAAACATGTTCAATCCATAACGAGCTGAATTCAGAACGATGAGCTAATCATATTTACGAAAACAAAATAGGTCGAGTTCATACCAGTTTTTCTCCATCTCAATCACTTCATCATATATCGTCATTATTGCCTTTCACTTGCGCGACCGAACGGTGTGAATAATAATAAGAGTACACGTGCATTGGACTAAGCTGGAATCTGCAAGCAATAACTCAAAGGAGAAGGCAAGGTAATATAGGCTCTCTGATAGATAAACAATATTGCATATGAGAGCCACTCAACATTTTCATTGTGGTCTTCTCCTTACGACCCAAAGAAGAAAAGAAAACTATTTACACGGGAAAGCTCCCAACAGGCAAAAGAAGAACGAGAAATCTTTTTGGGTTTTCTTTTAATACTACAACTAAACAAACTAGAAGGTAAAACTAGAACTAATTTTTTTTTGGATTTTCTCAAGGTTAATTAAACACACAAGAAGAAAGCATAAAGAAGAAATAAACTACCGTGGATGGTACAATGAAAAAGTATGAACACCGACAACTGGAATGAGTGTGTGAACATGAATATAATGTCGGTGAGAAATACGTACTCCCCCAAGCTTAGGATTTTGGCCTAAGTTGGTCTAGGGCCATGGCTGGCCCGGATAATATCCAAAGTCATAGTCAGGGTTGTACTGGGCTGCAGCTGCTACCGCTTGAACGGCTGCAGCGCGGAGGCGAGCGGCTTTCGCCTCTCTCTCGTACTCGTTTGCCTCCTCTTTGGTTATAAAATGTCTCCGTTTTTCCTGAAAGTTAAAGAAGGCAGGAGCAGGAAGGGTAATATGGACAGCACGCTGTCTGTCAAAAAATAGTCGGTATAGGAGGGACTGTTCGTTCCTCTCAAGAAACTGGTAGCGCACCATAGCCTCATAATTAAGAAAAGTAGGTGGTAACTCAATATCATTCTCCCTTATGGGTACCCTAAGATAATTGGCTACACGGGTGGCATAAATCCCGCCAAAATCTCCGTCCTTAGCATTTTTATGTAGTCTCCTAGCAACAATAGCCCCCAAGTTATATCGTCTATCGCCCATTACCGCACTCTTAAGAATACTGAGATCAGGTACGCAAAGGTGGCTATGTTCATGTTTACCGTTAATACATCTACCTATGAAGAGAGCAAAATAGTGTATAGCAGGAAAATGAATGCTCCCCAAGGTAGCCTGTGTAATGTTTCAAGTTTCTCCCACAGTGATACTAGCAAGAAAATCATTATATTCAGTTTTGTGAGGGTCACTATGGTTGCCCCATTGTGGAATTTTGCATGCATCATTAAAATCTTTCAGGTCCATGGTATATGATTCATCATAGAGATTAAATAGAACAGAATGATTATTACGCCTGGATGAAAATTCAAACCTCCGCACGAAGGAATCAGTGAGTTGGTAATATTGCTTGCATTGGTCTGAAATGAAATCTTCAAGGCCAGTATTTCGTATATACGCGTAAAACTCTTCCTTGAAACCGGCTTGAACCATAAATTGATTCGACGGCCATTCACAAGGCCGCACTTGAGCTTCCCTTGGTGGTTCAAAGTCGGGCTCACGTATCGCGCGTCTCAGGGTCTTATTGCTCGAGGAACCACCTTGGTATATTCTCCTTAACATTTTCTTTTTCTGAAAAAATAATTCTGAAATTTTTAGTGACTCCAAATAAAAGTGAACAAAGCTCAACAAAAATTATAGCAACTACTCCCACAAGTGCCTAGAGGCTATATCATGCATCAAAACTACTTGGGACCATACAAATTTGACATGCAAGCTCAAGAACAAGGTCACCACAGCAGCAAAAATTTGCAATATATAAAGCACTAGAACAAAAACTAATTGGACCATTGGAGGAGTCACATACTGATGAACAATCCCCTAAGACAGTTTTGCAAATGGTGCTTCGGGCAAGGAGATCAAAAATGGCAGCAAGATGAGCTAGAACGTGGGTTTGAGCAATGGTGGGATTTTTTCTAGAGGAAGACGAAGTGGATGGTGGCTGGAATAAGTGAGGGGGCCCCACGTGGGACCCACAAGCCAGGGGGGCGCGCCCAGGGGGGTGGGCGCGCCCTGCAGGCTTGTGGCCCACTGGTGCAGCCCCCTGATGTGTTCTAAGTGCCAAAATTCTTAAATATTCCAGAAAAAATCATACTAAATTTTCAGGGAATTCTGAGGACTTGTATTTTCAGGTCATTTTTCTATTGCACGGATAAAACGGAAAACAGAAGAATAATAGCATTTTTACTAAATTGAAACTAAGGAATAGAAAATAAAAGTTGGGTACAGAAGGTTGTGCTTTCTAAATTCATCCATCTCATGCCCGTCAAAAAGAACCCATCAATAAGGTTGATCAAGTCTTATTGACAAACTTTTTTCGAATGACACGGAACCGGAGAATTTTCGAGTGACACTAGATTACCTCAATGGGGATATGCATCTCCCCAACAATAAGTATATCATATTTCTTCTTGACAGTAGGGAGAGGGAATTCAAAGCCTCCAATAATAATTGTTGAAATTTTTTCAATGAAGTTGATACTATGAACTTGCGATTGTTTCTTCGGAAAGTGTACCATATGCTCATTACCATTAACATGAAAAGTGACATTGCCCTTGTTGCAATCAATAACAGCCCCTGCAGTATTCAAAAAGGGTCTACCAAGGATGATCGACATACTGTCGTCCTCGGGAATATCAAGAATAACAAAGCACGTTAAGATAGTAACGTTTGCAACTATGACAGGCACATCCTCGCAAATACCGTTGGGTAAAGCGGTTGGTTTATCAGCCATTTGCAAGGAGATTTCAGTAGTTGTCAACTTATTCAAATCAAGTCTACGATATAAAGAGAAAGGCATAACACTGACACTAGCTCCAAGATCACATAAAGCAGTTTTAACATAATTTCCTTTAATAGAGCAAGGTATAGTAGGTACTCCGGGATCTCCTAATTTCTTTGGTATCCCGCCTTTAAAAGTATAATTAGCAAGCATGGTGGAAATCTCGGCTTCCGGTATCTTTCTTTTATTTGTCACAATATCTTTCATATACTTAGCATAAGGAGACATTTTCAGAATATCAGTCAAGCACATATGCAAAAAGACAGGTCTAAGCATTTCAACAAAGCGTTCAAAGTCCTCATCATCCTTTTTCTTGGATCGTTTAGGAGGGAAGGGCATGGGTTTCTGAACCCAAGGCTCTCTTTCTCTACCATGCTTCCTAGCAACAAAGTCTCTTTTATCATATCTTTTATTCTTAGGTTGTGGGTAATCAAGATCAACAGCAGGTTCCATCTCCACATCATCATCATTACTAGGTTGAGCATCAACATGAAGATCATCATTAATATTATCACTAGGCTCATCCTCATTACCAGATTGTGTTTCAGCATCAGAAATAGAAATATCATTCGGGTTTTCATGTGAATCTATAACAGGTTCACTAGCAGCATGCAAAGTCCTATCGTCATTCTTTTTCCTACTATTACTAGGACGACTAGGTGCATCAGTGTTAACTCTCTGAGAATCTTGCTCAATTCTCTTAGGATGGCCCTCAGGATACAAAGGTTCCTGAGTCATTCTACCACCTCTAGTCACAATTCTAACAGAATGATCATTGTTCTTACCATTCATCTCATTAAGCAAATCATTTTGTGCCTTAAGTACTTGTTCTACTTGAGTGGTTACCATGGAAGCATGTTTACTAATAAGCTTAAGATCATTAACAGTTCTACTCAAATACTCACCCAAGCGATCAAGCATGTAAGCATTATGTTTCAATTGTCTACTAACATAAGCGTTGAAATTTTCTTGCTTAACAATAAAGTTATCAAATTCATCCAAGCATTGACTAGCAGACTTATTATAAGGAATATCACCTTCATCAAATCTACGGAGAGAATTTACCTCTACTACCTGTGTCGGGTTATCAAGACCATGTATTTCTTCAATAGGGGGTATATTCTTAACATCTTCAGCTTTAATACCTTTTTCTTTCATAGATTTCTTTGCCTCTTGCATATCTTCAGGACTGAGAAATAGAATACCTCTTTTCTTTGGAGTTGGCTTTGGAGGTGGTTCGGGAATAGTCCAATCATTATCATTGCTCTATATATTATTCAATAGTAGTTCAGCTTGTTCAACAGTTCGTTCCCTGAAAACACAACCAGCACAACTGTCGTGGAAACGAACACCTATGGGATCAAGGAGATCCCTTTACGGTTCGGCAAGGGGAGAGGATTGCACAAAGAGCAGAACTAACGATCAGCACACGGGGATTTACCCAGGTTCGGGCCGCACGGATGCTTAAAACCCTACTCCTGCTTTGATTGTATTACTGTGGATGTTCTTGGCCAAGTTCTGGGAGCTACAGTACTCGGTAGCTGCGCATGCAGAATGGGCCCTCAGAAGTGCTATCTTCCAGAAGTGCCATCCCCCCCCCTCTGTACGCCTCGGGCCTCCTTTTATATGAGTCAAAGGGCCTACCACAGTGGCGTACGAGATAAGGCATGAGGTGGAAAGTAGCTACAGCGTCATCACAGTGTTATCATACCTAACCCTGACGGCCTGGGACAAACTCATTAAATGCACCGTGAGGTGTCCGTCGAGGTGTCCCTTAGCGCCTCGGGCTTGGAAAAGCTTTACGGGGGATGGGCAAAGCAGCCATCCCATCAGCACCGCTTAAGCATCTCGTGGCCAGCATTGCGCCACGTCACCATGAGGACAAGCCCTAAACGACAAGGCTGGCTGCTGCACAGGAGCGATAGCGCTGCACTGTGCAGAGCCTTGCCGGGGCTGAATCCTTGCCGGGCCCGGGGCTTGCCGGGACCGGGTCTTGCCGGGTGCAAGGCCTTGCCGGCAAGGGTCTTGCCGGGCCTCCGCAACCCTTTGGTCTTCTGCCTTCTGGTCTGTCTGATCGTTGACTTGAACGCCTCCTTGGCATCTTAGTCTTGTGATTACTCCTAGCTATTCCCCGGCAAGGCTTGCCACGGTACGGCTACAACTGCCCGTGCACAAGTAAGGGGTACTAAAAAGACCCATACTTTAGTACACCGACAGGAGCCCCCGGGCCTAGGCCATACACGGGTGCCAGGCCTGTTGGGCTAGGCCCAAAACAGTGCACGGGCACACATGGCAGGGAATAACTGCTCGCAATCATTATCTCTTTTACCACGCCCCTCCACTACGCGCATTAATCGCGCGAAGTGGGAGACGTGGGCGGAAACTTCACTACAAAAGCGGGTGGTAAAGAGCCTGCCTCGCGCCTTCCCCATAAAAAGGGAATCGCAGAGGGCACTGCTCATTTACACCCTCCGCCTTTCCAATCTCAATCTCAGAGCCGTCGCCATCGTCTTCTTCCTCGCGCCCAAAGCAGAGCTTTTCTCCCTCCACCCGCCTCCACCGCGCTCTCGACGTCTTCAACGCCCACTTCCATAGCCGCTATGCCGCCCAAGCCGAGCAAGGGCAAGGCGGCGGAAGCGGCCGCCGCGGAGAGCAAGTTGGCGAAGATGCGGAAGGAAGGCGCTGTCTTCCCCTCGATGCTTGATGCGGAGACCTTGAAGAAGAGGTACCAGTTTGCATGGCCGAAGGAGACCACGGCGCATCCAGCCACTAGAGTGAGTGTAGCTTCTCGTAGGGCAGAGCCAGGAGATTATCCCTTCTTTGCTGATTACTTCTGGTGCGGCCTCTGTCCTCCGTACTCGGATTTCTTCATAGATATCATGCTCACCTATGGCTTCCAGCTGCTAGATTTCACGCCGAATGCCGTGACTTGTATGTCCGTCTTCGCGCACCTTTGCGAGAATTTTGTCGGGGTCATCCCGAGCACTGCACTTTTCCGGCACTACTTCTACCCCCGCATCCAAAAGGGCGACGCCCTCTCTGGTAGCATCACTTGGATTCCGAGGACGGCAACCAAGGAGACGTACCCAGAGGGGCTCTACCACGATAGATGGGATGAGTGGCGTGGCAAGTGGTGCTGGGTCTGGGAAAAGGAGCCCAAACCGTTCTGCGAGGTGCGGGAGCAGAAGGTGGTCCGCGGCAAGGATTGGAGCGCCGTGGACCCTGACGACAGCAAGCTCACCATCGCCATCACCAGGATACATCGCCTCAGGGCTGCCGGGTTGAAGGTGGAGATGATTGCTTCAGATTTCCTTCGCCGGCGCATCGCCCCACTGCAGAACAAGGGGCGCCCTGCCTGGGAGTACATGAACGCTGCCGACGTCATGAGGGTGCGGCCTGGGCTGGATAATGATCTGACAGCCATAGGGCACGCAGCCCTCTGCCAACAGCTGTTCAAATCTGGAGCAGTGGGAGACTTGCCGGCGGGCGTCGTCCCACTATGCAACAACTCGTCGCTGACCTCCATAATCGCCATGATGCCGGTGTTCAATGCCCATAGCATCGACGAGAGGTGGATCGAGCCGTCCGCGGAGCAGGCGCTGGCGTTCTTCGACAACTTGACGGAGAAGGCCATCCGCGAGGAGAACCTTGTCCGCGCCACCACGGAGGAGGAGCTCGCCTACATCGCCAGCAGGGCGGAAGAGGCGAACATTGTCGAAGAAGCCGGCAGCGCTGAGTTTAGCGAAGGCGAGGACTTGCTGCGGGAAGATCTTGCCGGGCGAGATAAGGCTGCCGGGGAGCCGAGCGGAGCCGCTGCCGGGAGCTCTTCTGCCGGAGGCGCCGCCGAAGAGGAAGAAGAGGAGGAAGAGCCCCCAGCTCTTCAACACAGGAAGAGGCGCGTCCTCCAGAAGAACACCACTGGTGCTCCAGCCCGCCAACCTTCCTCAAGCAGCGAGGCTTCCGGCAAAGGGGCGGCCGGCGAGGCCGCACCGCAACCTGCCGCTGCCAAGCGGCCCAGGACCACTCCTCCTCCTCCTCCGTCAGGTACCGCGGCGGGGGTCGGCTTCGACCTATCCGCCATCAGCTCCGAGGAAGAAGAAGAAGAGTAAGAGTCCCGCCATAGCTTTGATTCTTATCTTTCTATTTTTGCTTGGTTAACTTGCTCTGTTTCTGTCTCCACAGGGAAATGGAGACCTTGGCGCAGAGGATGGTGAAGAGGGCCAAGACCACAACAAGCGTCGAGCCACCGGCAAGCACCTCGGGCGCGCCGGAAACGGTTCTCGTCATCTCGGAGTCAAGCCCAGAACGCAACCCTCGATGCAGCCCTCGACGCAGCCCCCGGCGGAGCCCCCAGCGTGAGTCTTCTACCCACTTCCCGCTGGCGCGTGCCGGGGTGTGCATCTTCTCTGCTGACATCTCCGGGCGTGCAGGAGCGGAGCAACAGTGAGAGGCAACAGCGGGAGCTGCCTCTGTCATGCCACCTCCGTCGACCACACCGCCCAGGGGCGAGTCTTCGGGCAAGCTTTACCGCGACGATGAGGAGGGGCCGGCAAGCGCAAGCTCCGGCAACCCCTTCCTTGACGCAGGTAAATGGCTCAGCCCAGGACTCTTGTCGCTTTGGTTTTTCTTCTTTTTGTCTTCTTGAACTTCCTTCTCAGCTTCATCTTAATCAACTCCTTGGCTTTCAATCTTCTTCTGACAGAGCTCATGGACACTGACGTTGTCATTGAAGAGACAGCCAAGGATGCCGCCACTGAAGCCGACAAGGTTGCCGCCGAGGAGGCCGCCAAGCATGCCGCCGTCGAGGCCGCCAAGGCTGCTGCCACTGAGGCTGCTGCCGTCGAGGCCGCCAAGGCCGCGCAAGAGGAGGCCGCCAAGATGTCCGCCGAGGGAGCCGGCGAGGAGACCCGTGGCCATACTGACGGCGCTTCCGCCGCAGGAGCGCCAGGCGCTTCTACTGCCGCGGGGCCCTCAACTGCCGAAGACCAACCCTCGTCGTCCAAGGCCCCTTCCTCAAGCCAATACATCAGGGCCGGCAAAAATGTTGTCAGCATGCCGGGGTCGGTAAACATCGAAGAGCTGGTTGAAGGAGAACATCTTGACGGGGAAATCGTCGTCGCCGCCGCGAGCGAGCTCAAGGAGGAGCAGCTACTCCAAGCCATGAATGACAACTATCAGAAGCTCCAAACGCTCTACCGTGCCCGGAAGGAGAAACTGGACTCCCGGGCAGCGCTCGTCGAGGCAGCGGAAGGAGATTTCCAACAACGCATCACGGAGACACAGGCTTGGTACGGCGAGGCCCTCCAAGAGCTGAACGTTTACCGGGAGCAGCTTGCAGAAGAGCGGAACGTCCTCCTGCTGAAGCAATCAGACATCGAGAAAGCGCAGGAGGAGGCCGGCCAGCAAGCCGCCGCGGCAGAAGCCCTCTTGACGCAGCGCCGCATCAGCCTTGACGCCCAAGAAGAGGACCTTGCCGCTCGCGAGGCGGCGCTTGCCGCCAAGCTTCGCAACAAGGATGAAGAGCTCGAAAGTCTTGTCGCGCGGCGGGTCCAGGAGCTTGAGCAGAATCACTTGAAAACGCTCAGAGCTCTAACTGAAGACCACGCCGGCAAGCTCAAAGAGGCCCTCGAGGCTTCCGGAGCCGCGGAGGCCGCCAAGAACTTGCTGGAAGAGAAGACGAAGCAGCTGGAGGCCGCTCTCAAGGACCACGGCAAGAAGGTCTCAGCACTCGAGGCCGAGAGAGACAAGGCTCTTCACAGCCTGATGGAGACGCAGGCTGCCGCATCTGAGAAGGTCCAGCAGCTTTCCTCCGCCAAGGACTCCATTGAAGATCTGAAGCTGAAGCTATCCACGCTGGAGGAGTCTCTTGAGGCTGCCCGAGTTCACGAGAGGACTCTTATCAAAGACCTCCACGACGAACAGGAGCTGCTCCAGAACGTCGCCGCCACCCACAATGAGTACACTTCTAGCGTGAAGCTCTGGACTGCCAGGCTGGCGGACGTCGCCGAGAAGCTTGGCGCGGAGCTGGAGGCCATGGACTTGCCGGGCTTCGGATACTCTGTTGACGACAACGTATCCTCAAGCGCCAGGCTAACCATGTCCTTCGAGAAGCTCGTCGACGCCCTCAAGCTACTACAGGCAAACCAAACAAGCAAGCTGGCCGACGAATCCCGGAAACTCTGCCAGCTCTTCCTCCGCAAGGTGTTGATGAAGGTGGCGTACAGGAACCCTGGCGTCGACCTCTCCAAAGCCTCGAAGAGCTTGCCGAAGGACGCGGACGTCAAGGCTCACGAAGAACTTGTCGCGCCCATCGTCGATCGGGTGAGCCAGGTGAAGAGGGTCGAGGGCGATCGCCGGGACTAGCCACACCCGCCTCATCTCTTCTTCATCTTGCCGCCCGCATTCCTTGTAAAAGACAATTTGTCTTATGTCAGAAAACGCGGCAAGCACTGGATGTAATATAACTTGCTCTATTTGAATTAAGGCATGCTATTCCCTTTGTTCAATTTCTTTCTGTATGGCGTATACCCTACGCTTTGCTGGGAACTTGCCGGAGCATATCCCTGCCGCGAGCGCTGGATTCGGGTCGTTAGCAGCTTGCGGGCAGTGCTGCTCACGGCAAGAAATCTTGACGCTTTCAGCGCGGCCACCTAGACTGTTGAGCGGACTCGAAACAGAGTAAGGGCGCAACCGATCACGACAAGATTCCATCGCGTGCAGGTTTTCCATACAAAGCCGAAATCGTTCAAGGGAATACAGCCTTACAAAAATCAAAATCTGCTTAAGGGGTTCAGCAAATTAGCTCTGCTTTTCGTCGCTATTCTTCTTCTTCCGGGAAGGCGCCAACCTTGAACGTCGTCTGGTATCCATACCACCATTCTCCTCCCCCCCCCCCTCGGCAAACTTGCGCGCGAGGGAATCTTCTGTCTCTTGAGAAAAAGAAAGAAGAGAAAATAAATGTAAGGAACCTTGACGGTTCATTAGCTCTTACCGGGATCGAGTGCAATACACATCTCAGATAACACATGCATATAAAATGACATGGAATCAACAAGAAAACGTAAAGCACATAGATCTTATTAAATATGCACAAAGGATGTGCCTGCTCTGTACAAAGGATTACATGCCACTGGCAACACTTGTACAGAATGGCGTTGCCGGGATCTTGCCGGAGCGTTACGGTGCCGCGAGCGCTGGATTCGGGTCGTTAGCAGCCTGCTGGCCGTATCGCTATCACAGCAAGAAACCCGAACAACTGCGCCTTACGGGTAGAACTTGCGAAGGTGCTCGATGTTCCAGGAGTTGCTGACTGGCAAGCCCTCTTCGGTCTCCAGGCGGACAGCGCCAGGCCTGGTGACTCGCACTACCCGGCAAGGGCCTTCCCACTTCGGCGTCCACTTGTTGGAATTCTTGGCCGACTGAACGCGCCGAAGAACAAGGTCGCCTTCCTCAAGACTCCGGGCGTGAACCTTGCGGCTATGGTAGCGGCGCAAAGCTTGCTGATAGCGAGCGGCTCGCATAGCAGCCCGAAGACGGTTCTCCTCAAGGAGCAGCGCGTCATCTTGCCGCAGCTGCTCTTGCTCAAGCTCATCATCAGCGAGCACTCGAGGTGACCTGTATATGAGTTCCGTGGGGAGAATTGCTTCCGCTCCGTAGACCAGAGCGAAGGGTGTCTGGCCGGTGGCTCGATTTGGCATCGTTCTAATCGACCAAAGAACCGCCGGCAGCTCATCAATCCAGCGTCTTCCATGCTTGTGCAGCTTGTCGAAAGTTCTGGTCCGGAGACCACGCAGCACTTCAGCGTTCGCCCATTCCGCTTAGCCATTGCTTCTCGGGTGAGCAACAGAGGCAAAACAAATCTTGCCGCCAAGGTCTTGGACGTACTGCATGAAGGTGCGACTAGTGAACTGCGTACCGTTGTCGGTGATGATCCTGTTCGGCACACCAAAACAGCACACAATTCCCTTGAAGAACTTGACTGCTGACTGTGCTGTCACCTTCCTCACTGCTTCCACTTCTGGCCACTTCGTGAACTTGTCGATGGCAACGTACAAGTAGTCGAAGCCCCCGGCTGCGCGGGGGAAGGGACCCAGTATGTCGAGCCCCCAGACCGAGAAGGGCCAGGAGAAAGGGATCGTCTGGAGAGCTTGAGCTGGCTGATGAAGTTGCTTCGAATGAAACTGGCACGCTTCACACTTGGTTACTAGTGCAGTTGCATCCTGGAGAGCAGTAGGCCAGAAGAATCCTTGCCGGAATGCCTTGCCGACAAGGGCTCTTGAGCCTATGTGGGATCCACATATGCCCCCATGAATCTCTGCCAACAACTCTAGTCCATCCTCCCGAGGAATACACTTCAATTTCACCCCGTTCGGTCTCTTTCTGTACAGAACGTCATCGACGAACTGGTACATACTTGACTGACGGGCTACTTTTTCAGCTTCTTCCTGCTCTTCGGGGAGTTCTCCTGTCTGAAGGAAACGGACTATTTGCTGTGCCCATGCCGGAGCTTGTGGCTCGACGACAAGGACTAAAGGCGACTCTTCAGCTGCGGGAGCATTTTCTTCTACGGCAAGAATCTGAGGTTCTTGGCGGAGCAGCTGCTCACCGGCAACTGGTATTTCTTCGGCAGCAGGGGCGCTTGCTTCAGCGGCAAGAACCTGAGGTCCTGCGCGAAGCCGCTGCTCACCGGCAACCGGTATTTCTTCGGCAGCAGGGGCGCTTGCTTCGGCGGCAAGAACCTGAGGTTCTGCGCGAAGCCGCTGCTCACTGGCAACCGTGTCGTTCCCGGCAAGATTCTTGCCGGGGGCTTCGGGAAGCCTTGCCGGGAAGTACTCGCCGGTACTTAACTTTCTTCTCATATCAGGCCTTGTTGATGGCGACACGGATGGTTGAGTCAAGCGGAGCACAAAAGTCCCTGGTTCCACAGGTAGCTTGAGTGCGGCACGCTTCGACAGGTCGTCGGCAATGCTGTTCTCTGATCGAGGAACATGCTCTGTCTGAAGACCGTCAAAGCGCTCCTCCAGCTTCCTCACTTCATCGACGTAAGCTTCCATCAACGGGCTCTGATAATCTTTGTTGACTTGCCTCACGACGAGTTGGGAGTCACCTCTGACGATGAGCTTCTTGATCCCGAGGTCTGCCGCGATCCTGAGACCGGCAAGCAGTCCTTCATACTCTGCCGTGTTGTTGGTCGATCTCTCCCGGGGAAAATGCATCTGGATGACGTACTTGAGGTGCTCTCCAGTGGGTGCGACAAGCAGCACGGCGGCACCGGCGCCTTGCAGCGAAAAAGCCCCATCAAAGTACATAATCCATTCGCGATCTGATTCCTTGCCGGGAATCGCTGATTCTTGAACTTCGTCGTCTGGCGTTGGGGTCCATTCTGCAATGAACTCTGCCAAGGCTCTGCTCTGGATAGTTGAAGAACTTTCAAACTTGAGACCAAAGCATGACAGCTCCAACGCCCACTCCACAATCCTGCCGGTTGCTTCTGGGTTCCGGAGAATCCGTTGCCGCGGAAAGCGAGTGACGACGGTGATCTCATGTTCTTGGAAGTAATGGCGCAGCTTCCTCGAGGCCATGACAAGGCCGAAGAGCAACTTCTGCACACCAGAATATCTCGACCTAGCCCCCTGCAACAGGGAGCTGACGAAATAGACTGGGCGCTGCACCATCTTCTTCTTCTGCACTGCTTGACTTGACTGCGCGGATCTTTCCTTGTCGGCACCAGACTCTGCCGGGGCTAGCCCCGGCAAGTCGCTTGGCGGGCCTGCCATTGCCGCTGCATCCTCCTCTGCTTCCCTCTCTGCCACTAGCGCAACACTAACCACTTGATTCGTTGCCGCTAGATATAGCAGCAACGGCTCTTGTGGCCTAGGCGCGACTAGTATTGGCGGAGAGGAGAGGTACTTCTTCAAATCCTGCAGCGCTGCCTCCGCTTCTGGAGTCCATTTCATTAGACCTGCCTTCTTCAAAATTTTGAAAAACGGCAGGGCGCGCTCAGCAGACTTTGAGATGAACCTACTCAAAGCAGCGACGCAGCCGGCAAGGCGGCGCACATCTTTGACACGTCTTGGTGCTTCAATCCACTCAATCGCCTTGATCTTGTCGGGATTGGCTTCAATTCCACGCTGGGATACGAAGAACCCGAGAAGCTTGCCGGATGGGACACCGAACACGCACTTCTCGGGGTTGAGCTTCAGGTTGATCCTGCGCAGATTTGCAAAAGTCTCCTCCAGATCCTGAATGAGCGTTGCCTTGTCCTTGGTTTTGACCACTATGTCATCCATGTAAGCTTCCATATTTCTATGGAGCTGGGTCTCGAAACCAATCTGGACGGCTCTTGCGAAGGTCCACCCAGCACTTTTCAACCCGAAAGGCATACGCAAGAAGCAGTATGTGCCACATGGGGTGATAAATGCGGTATTCTCTTCGTCTTCTTTTGCCATGAAGATCTGGTGATAGCCTGAGTATGCGTCAAGGAATGACAGCAGATCGCAGCCGGCAGTGGAATCCACAATCGGGTCGATGCGCGGCAAGGGAAAAGGATCTTTTGGACAGGCTTTATTGATATCTGTAAAGTCAATACATAGCCTCCATTTACCGTTCGCCTTGCACACAACAACTGGATTGGCCAACCATGTAGGATGGAGGACTCCTCTAACCAGGCCTGCCGCCTCAAGCTTCTTAATCTCTTCTGCAATAAATTCTTGCCGCTCCAAAGCTTGCTTCCGCACCTTCTGCTTGATGGGCCGCGCGTGAGGACAGACAGCTAGGTGGTGCTCAATTACCTCCCTGGGAACACCGGGGATGTCAGATGGTTGCCAGGCAAACACATCGACATTCGCCCGCAGGAAGGCAACGAGCGCGCTTTCCTATTTGTCATCAAGGGTGGAACTTATGGTGAAAGTTCCTCCCGTCCCGTCCTCCTAGGCGGGCACCTTCTTGGTCTCAGGCGGAGAAGCCTTGGATTTCTTGGTCTAGCCGGCAGAGCTTTCCGGTGCATCCTCGACGGTAGCGCAGCACTCCGGAGAGGCGTGCTTGCCGGAGTTTGTACCAGAGGTCTTGCCGGGCTTCTTCTTCTTGCTGGGATCTTGAGCGGCAGGAGCATGCGCCTTGGCGGTGGACGCTGCAACTGCTTCCCGGTAAAGCTTGTCGGTGCAAATGAGCGCGTCTTTCTTGTCGGAGTGGACAGTGATGACGCTCATTGGGCCGGGCATCTTCAAGACGTTGTAGGCGTAGTGCGATGCCGCCATGAACTTGGCCAGCGCTGGGCGGCCAAGGATTCCATTGTACGGCAACGGAATCTTGGCGACGTCGAAAACGACCTTCTCCGTCCTAAAGTTCAGTTCGCTGCCAAATGTTACCGTCAGCGTGATCTTGCCTTTCGGCTGGTTCCTTTCCGGATTGACCCCTTGGAAAGAGCCTGTCTCCTCAAGGTCCTCGTCAGGAATCTGCAGCCTCTTGATGACGTCCGGCGAGATCAAGTTCAGGCCGGCCCCACCGTCAACCAACATTTTTGTTACCTTGAGGTTGCGAACTGTTGGTGAGACCAACAACGGCAAGTACCCGACCGCGGTTGTGCGATCTGAGTGGTCCTCGGCATCAAAAATGATGGGCGTGTGGGACCACTTCAGTGGCTTCTGTGCACCAATAGAGGGTTCTGCCGCATTAATCTCACGTGCCCACCGCTTGAGTTGGCGGTGAGAGAAATGCAACGAAGTGCCTCCATCGACACACATAACCTCCGTTGGCTTCTGGAACTCTCGCTCACTAGATTCGCCATCATCTTCCTCTTCATCTTCATCCCCTTCCTTCTTGTCGCGTCCCCGGGCAGGCTTCTCTTGCTGCTGCCTAGGCTTGCCGCGGCGACCTCCTCGACCGCGCTTCCTGCCAGACCCTCCGGTACCATCTTGGGCTCTCTCCTTGTCGCGCCTTTTGTACTCGGCGCGCTGCTTCTCGGCAAGTTCCTCAACTTGCCGACAGTTTTGGAGAGCATGGCCCTTGGTACGGTGGATCTTGCAGTACTGCTTGCCGGATCCTTCTAGCTTGTCGGCAGCCGCCAAGGCCTGACACGCCGCACACCCGGCAATCTCCTTGCCGGGGTCGTCGGTCTTGGACTTCTTGGCGGTGCCGGTGTTGCCGTAACCTTCAACGGCAAGCACGGCCTTGCCTTTGCGCTTCCTGTTCTTCCGCTTTCCCTTCTTTGCCGGGGCAGGAGCGTCTTCGCTATCGGAGTCGACTCCAGCGCCAGCGTTCTCGCCGGGGAGCCTCCTTCCTTCCTCTGCCCGAGCACACTTGTCGGCCAAAGCGTAGAGCTCGACGACATCCCTGATTTTGTTCAACGCCAACTCCTCCCGCATCTTACGATTGCGCACATTCTGATGAAAAGCGCTGATGATGGCGGCGGGATGGACGTCAGGAATGTTGTGCTGGATGCGGCTGAACCTCTGGATATACTTGCGCAAGGTTTCGCCCTCCTTCTGGGGAATGATGTGCAGATCACTCTCCTGGCCAGGAGCTTGATGGCCGCCGGTGAAGGCGCCAACGAACTGATGGCACAGGTCGGCCCAAGAAGAGATGGAATTCTCGGGCAGGTGCATCAACCACGATCTCACATTGGGCTTCAGCACCAACGGAAAGTAGTTGGCCAGCACCTTATCGTCACGAGCCCCGGCAGCCTGCACCGCGATGGTGTAGATGCTCAAGAACTCGGACGGATGGGTCTTGCCGCCATACTTCTCTGGTACTTCCAGCTTGAAGGAGCGGGAGCTGGGCCACTGGACTTGCCGCAGCTCACGAGTAAACGCTGGACAACCCACCTCGTAAGGTAAGCAGCTAGGGTACCCTGGCGCGGGCTCGTCAATAGCGGTCCCAGCGCGCTTGTCGGACTGGCAACGCGCTTCCCTTCAGCGCTCGATGGTGGTTCGAGCGTCCTCCTTCTTCCGTTCCCGAAGAACGTGACGTTGATTGCGGCGAACCCGCGGATCAGATGACGCCGTGGAGTCATCCTCACGGGCGCTGGTCCGTCGAGTTAATGACCGCTCTTGATGCAGTGGAGGGGAACGCAACGTAGTCGTTCCAGCTCCGGTCTTCTCTCCATCGCCACGCACCAGCCGAGACGACTGCAGCCGCGAGGGTTCACCCTGCTGCGGTCTGCCATTGTCAGCCAGGCTGAGGAGGCTCTGGATAGTGGCTCGCCACTCGTCTAGCTTCTCTGTGGCAGGAGGGAAATCTAAGAGCAGCTGAGCTCGCGCCAACGCCTCTGCTGGCGTAGGCGGCGGCGACAGGTGCGACGAACGTGAGGTGCTCAAACTCCTAACAGGGTTAGAAGGAGCACCATCACGACTCTGCACCCGCGCGCGGCTTCCACCAGCGCGCTGGCGCGGATCTTGGCCCTGCGCACCCTGAGAGTAATGCGCAGGGGTCTTTCCATGCAGACGCCTAGAACCACCAACGTCTTGAGGCCGCACGTCACGCGCGTCCTCAGAAGGTCGCGGTGCATGCGCCGGCGTATTCGTCCTGGAAGGCGCCGCTCCATCCTTGGAAGTCGCTGCACCACCCGCAGGTTGCGCAGCTCCATCCTTGGACCTGTTGCTCGTCCGGCTCGGATCGCCGGAACGCCGAGGAAGCTCGGAGCCTCCACCTCCTCCACCCGCGTCTACCCCGTCGCCTGTGCGCGCAGCATCAGGCACGACGGATGCAGATGGACCAACCGCCATGAAACCCTTCTTCTTGGGAGCCATGGTGGTGAAGATGATCAAAGATCTGACGCGCTGATCGCTAGATCAGGTTCGCACAACCTCGATCCCCCCACCTGGCGCGCCAAAGATGTGGTGGAAACGAACACCTATGGGATCAAGGAGATCCCTTTACGGTTCGGCAAGGGGAGAGGATTGCACAAAGAGCAGAACTAACGATCAGCACACGGGGATTTACCCAGGTTCGGGCCGCACGGATGCGTAAAACCCTACTCCTGCTTTGATTGTATTACTGTGGATGTTCTTGGCCAAGTTCTAGGAGCTACAGTACTCGGTAGCTGCGCATGCAGAATGGGCCCTCAGAAGTGCTATCTTCCAGAAGTGCCATCCCCCCCCTCTGTACGCCTTGGGCCTCCTTTTATATGAGTCAAAGGGGCTACCACAATGGCGTACGAGATAAGGCATGAGGTGGAATGTAGCTACAGCGTCATCACAGTGTTATCATACCTAACCCTGACGGCCTGGAACAAACTCATTAAATGCACCGTGAGGTGTCCGTCGAGGTGTCCCTTAGCGCCTCGGGCTTGGAAAAGCTTTACGGGGGATGGGCAAAGCAGCCATCCCATCAGCACCGCTTAAGCATCTCGTGGCCAGCATTGCGCCACGTCACCATGAGGACAAGCCCTAAACGACAAGGCTGGCCGCTGCACAGGAGCGATAGCGCTGCACTGTGCAGAGCCTTGCCGGGGCTGAATCCTTGCCGGGCCCGGGGCTTGCCGGGACCGGGTCTTGCCGGGTGCGAGTCTTGCCGGGTGCGAGGCCTTGCCGGCAAGGGTCTTGCCGGGCCTCCGCAACCCTTTGGTCTTCTGCCTTCTGGTCTGTCTGATCATTGACTTGAACGCCTCCTTGGCATCTTAGTCTTGTGATTACTCCTAGCTATTCCCCGGCAAGGCTTGCCGCGGAACGGCTACAACTGCCCGTGCACAAGTAAGGGGTACTAAAAAGACCCATACTTTAGTACACCGACAACAACTATCTAGGTGGTCCCTAGAAGCATCGGTTAGTCCATTATAAAAGATATCAAGTATTTCATTTTTCTTGAGAGGATGATCAGGCAAAGCATTAAGTAATTGGAGAAGTCTCCCCCAAGCTTGTGGGAGACTCTCTTCTTCAGTTTGCACAAAGTTAAATATTTCCTGCAAGGCAGCTTGTTTCTTATGGGCAGGAAAATATTTTTCAGAGAAGTAATAAATCTTATCCTGGGGACTACGCACACAACCAGGAGCAAGAGAATTAAACCATATCTTAGCATCACCCTTTAATGAGAATGGAAACAACTTAAGAATATAGTAATAACGAATTTTTTCCTCGTGAGTGAATAGGGTGGCTATATCATTCAATTTAGTAAGATGTGCCACAACAGTTTCAGATTCATAACCATGGAAAGGATCGGATTCAACCAAAGTAATTAACTCAGGATCGACAGAGAATTCATAATCCTTATCAGTAACAAAGATAGGTGAAGTAGCAAACTTAGGATCATATTGTATTCTAGCATTCAAAGATTTTTCTTTCCACTTGCATAGCAATTTCTTAAGATCATCTCTATCTTTACAATCAAGAAAGTCCCTAGCTACCTCTCCTTCCATAACATAACCTTCAGGTATATCAGGCAATTCATATCTAGGAGAACTAGGTCTAGCAGGTGTCTCATAGTGTTCAGTTTCAATAATTTCATCAGATTCAGAAATATTATCAGTTTCAGTATTGACTCGAGCAATTTGTTCATCAAGAAATTCACCCAGTGGCACAGTAGTATCAAGCGAAGTATCATCATAAGCATCATGCATAGCAGAAGAGGCATCATCAATTACTTGCGACATATCAGATTCAATTACAGGTGGTGGCGTCGCAAATTTACTCATAACAGAAGGTGAATCAAGTGCGGAGCTAGGTGGCAGTTCCTTACCTATCCTCATAGTAGAGGGATAGATTTTGGTTTTAGCATCTTTCAGATTCTTCATAGTGATCAACAGATATAAATCCCAAGTGACTCAGAGAATAGAGCTATGCTCCCCGGCAACGGCGCCAGAAAAAGGTCTTGATAACCCACAAGTATAGGGGATCGCAACAGTTTTCGAGGGTAGAGTATTCAACCCAAATTTATTGATTCGACACAAGGGGAGCCAAAGAATATTCTCGAGTATTAGCAGCTGAGTTGTCAATTCAACCACACCTGAAAGACTTAATATCTGCAGCAAAGTATTCAGTAGCAAAGTAGTTTGGAAGTAACGGTAACGATGGCAAGTGACAGTAGCAGTGTTGTAGTGATTGTAACAGTAGCAACGGAAAAGTAACTTAGCAAAGATTAATATGGGAAAAGCTCGTAGGCAATGGATTAGTGATGGATAATTATGTCGGATGGCATTCATCATGCAACGGTTATAACATAGGGTGACACAGAACTAGCTCCAATTCATCAATGTAATGTAGGCATGTATTCCATATATAGTCATACGTGCTTAGGGAAAAGAACTTGCATGACATCTTTTGTCCTACCCTCCCATGGCAGCGGGGTCCTAATGGAAGGGATATTAAGGCCTCCTTTTAATAGAGAACCGGACCAAAGCATTAGCACTTAGTGAATACATGAACTCCTCAAACTATGGTAATCACCGGAAAGAATCCCAGTTATTGTCACCCTGGGGGATGCGGATCATAACTAGTAATAGGTGTCTACAACTTGCAAGATAGGATCAAGAGCACACATATATTCATGAAAACATAATAGGTTCAGATCTGAAATCATGGCACTCGGGCCCTAGTGACAAGCATTAAGCATAGCAAAGTCATAGCAACATCAATCTCAGAACATAGTGGATACTAGGGATCAAACCCTAACAAAACTAACTCGATTACATGGTAAATCTCATCCAACCCATCACCGTCCAGCAAGCCTACGATGGAATTACTCACGAACGGCGGAAAGCATCATGAAATTGGTGATGAAGGATGGTTGGTGATGACGACGGCGTCGTTTTCCCCTCTCCGGAGCCCAAATCAGACTCCAGATCTGCCCTCCCGAGGAAGAACAGGAGGTGGCGGCGGCTCTGTATCGTAAAACGCGATGAACTCTTCTCTCTGATTTTTTTCTCCATGAATAGGAATATATAGAAGTGGAAACGAGGTTGGAGGAGCTCCAGGGCCCCCACAAGACAGGGGGGCGCGCCCTAGGGGGGGCACCCCCTGGCTTGTGACCAGGTGGTGGCCCCTCTCCGGTTGATTCTTTTGCCAGTATTTTTTATTAATTCCAAAAATATTCTCCGTAAATTTTCAGGTCAGTCCGAGAACTTTTATTTCTGCACAAAAATAACACCAAGGCAATTCTGCTGAAAACAGCGTCAGTCCGGGTTAGTTCAATTCAAATCATGCAAATTAGAGTCCAAAACAAGGGCAAAAGAGTTTGGAAAAGTAGATACGATGGAGACGTATCAATTACTTATAGCCTCGTATTTCTTCTTCGAATCTTTGGTTTAGTTAGGCCAACTAGATCGATTTTTCTTGCCATGGGAAGAGGTGCTTTGTGATGGGTTCGATCTTGCGGTGTCCTCTCCCAGTGACAGAAGGGGCAGCGAGGCACGCATGTATCATTGCTATTAAGGATTACAAGATGGGGTATATTCCTACATGAATAGATCTTGTCTACATCATGTCACCGTTCTTATTGCATTACTCCGTTTTTCCATGAACTTAATACACTAGATGCATGCTGGATAGCGGTCGATGTGTGGAGTAATAGTAGTAGATGCAGAAACGTTTCGGTCTACTAATCTTGGATGTGATGCCTATATAATGATCATCGCCTTGGATATCGTCATGATTATTTGATCTTCTATCAATTGCCCAACAGTAATTTGTTCACCCACCGTGTGCTATCCTCATGAGAGAAGCCACTACTGAAACCTACGGCCCCCGGGTCTACTTTTCCAACATATTGCTTTCCGATCTATCTTTTTGCCGCTTTTGTTTTCAGATCTATTATTCCAAAAAAAACCAAAAATACCTCGCTGCACATTTTATTTTCTCTTTTTATTTTGTGTTCTTGAGAGATCTATCTCTCCAATCTATCATATCCTAATCTATCTTTTTACCGTAGAGAGATTGACAACCTCTGTTTCGCGTCGGGTTGCAAGTATTTGTTCTTTGTGTGCAGGTGATGTTTACGTAGTGGTGGTGATCCTCCTACTGGTTTGATACCTTGGTTTCATAACTGAGGGAAATACTTACCGTTGTTGTGCTGCATCATCCCTTCCTCTTTGGGGAAATGCCGACGCAGTCTCAAGCCACGTCACCCAACAAAGGCTACTTTAGGAGTCTTGCTCCACAAAAGGGCCATGGAATCAATACCAAAGAAGGTACTAAAACCCATGAGTGCAAGTTGACGAACGGAAAGTAAATTTTATGCAAGGGTCTCAACAAGCATGACTCTCTCAATGGTTAGATCCGATGAGATCACCATCTTGCAAAGACACAATACCTTTGAAATTGTATCATCACCGAAGGAGACTTGAGTGGCCAAGGATGTGTCGGTTCTAACGTCCACCACCACGTCCTTGCTTCCGGTCATATGATTTGTTGCTCCACTATCGAGCAACCATGAAACTCCTCTGGAAGCAAACTCCTACAAGAGATCAATGCTTGGATTTAGGTACCCGTTCTTTAATGGGTTCTTTCATGTTAGTAACAAGGGTATTAGGAACCCAAATAGACCATTCAATGTACTCATAAGAAGAACCAACATATTTGGCATAAACATGCCCATCACTAGCACGGCATAAAACATAAGAGGGGTTAAAATTGCCGGCTTTGTTGGAAGGGGTGGTCTTGCCCTTCTTGGCATTACCACCCACACCCTTGTCCTTCTTCTTCTCATGAGTATCCTTCCCCGCTTTGACAAAGGTTTCCTTGAGTGGGAGAGGTTGCTTGGTCTTCAACTTCTTCTTCTTCTTCTTCTTAGAATTGGGTGTAAACCTAATTTCTTCTTTTGCTACAACTTCCTTTTGATTGCTCAAAAGGTCATTGAGATTATTCTCACCTTGGATACATGTCAGAAGGCATTTCTAAAGTTGGTCTTTCAACTTAGCATTTTCCTCCACAAGGTGTGCATGCTCACAACAAGGGTTAGTAGCATTGGCATTATCAATTAATACAAAAGGAGGACATGTGGATATTTCCTTAGTAAGTTTTACTTGGAGTTGATCATGAGACTCCTTAAGAGAGGCATGAGCACTCTTAAAAGCCTTGTGAGCTTTGTCGAGTGTGTCAAACTCCTCCTTGCACTACTAGGGAAAACCCTATCAATAGTGTGGGGTTTTTAGCTACCAGTAGCGCTAGAAGGCGCGCTACTGCTATGGCGCTACAACTAATTGAGTCTATCATGGCCAACCCCAAGTGCAACCTTTTTGGATTTGAGCACACGAGTAAGAACAAGAGCATGATCATGATATTTTCGTAATTTAGCAAGGTCATCGTCGTGTGGCTCCTCAAGAGCCAAACGAAGATCTCGCTCTTCCGCAAGAGCAATAGAAAGATTCGCTATCTCATCAGTATAGTCGCGACTATGCCCCTCCAAATTGGAGATGGTTTCCTCATGGGACTCAATGAGATCACTAGCGTCACCAAGTTGTTCCAAGAGAGCAACAAAGTGCTTCTTGGTCTTACCCTTGAGTTTAGCCATGAACTTGTCGAACTCATTCTCATCAGCGTTCACCTCCTCATGTTCCTCCACACATTCCAATGACGGAGAAGTAGTGGTAATGGAAGTTTTAATGTTGGAGGTTACCTTGTTGATACCTTTGGCCATGGGGCACTTGGCAATGCGGTTCTCATTGGGGAAGTCGAAGAGAGACACCTTGGTTGGGGAAGAGGTTGCAATGGCCACCGTGGCCATTGCCATTCCTTCACCACTTGTATCTTCTTCATCGGAGACATACTCTTCTTGAGCCACCAACACCTTGTGAGGCACCTTGTTGGTGAAGTTGTTCTTGTTGGGGAAGGACTTGGCCTTGTGTTTGCGAATCAGCTTGCCACCATTGTCTTCCCTCTTCTCATATGGGCAATCCACCATGAAGTGACTCACATTGCCACAATTGTAATAGGTTCTCACCTGTTGCTTGCCTTTAGAGCCACTTGAGTTGTTCTTGGAGAAGTTCGGCCTTGAGTTTCTCTTGTTGCCCCAAAATTGCCTTGACACAAGAGCCATGTGCTCGTGGTATGCATATTTGGTGTCTTCAGGGCAACTCTCCTCTTCATCATCTTCTTCTTCTTCCGGAATTGCCTTGGCCTTCAAAGAAAGGTTGGGTGAAGACTTCTTTGACCGTTGAACACAAGCTAGAGCGTTGTCGGCGGTCTTGTTCAAGATGTTCATAGCAGTGAATTCACCCAACACATCACTCGAGGACAAGGAGTGGAAGTCCGGTCATTGACGAATAACGGAGGACATGGCTTTGTTGAGTGGCATGATGGCCTTGAGAAACTTATGCTTGATCCAGTTGTCATATGTATCCTTACTCCCATGATCTTGAAGGGATACCGCGAGAGTTGTCAATCTCCGTAGAGCTCACGAGGGTCCTCATCTTCATTCGTCACAAACTCATCGGCCTCATCGAGAACCACCTCAAAATTGGACCGTTGAATGCTTGAGCTTCCTTTATATAAGGAGACAGTGTGTTCCCAACAATCTTTTGCTCGAGTGAAAGGGCGCAAGTGAGCAAGATCTTTCGGAGGCACTGCGGATTGAAGGATGAACAAGGCGGAGTGATTGAGTTGATTGTCCGCCTCTTCTCTTGGGGTGAGGTTGTTTGGATCATGCGGGTAGTATCCTTGCTCAATGATTCTCCATAGTTGAGTCGAGCTGTGATTCAAATGAGACTTGATACAAAAAACCCAATTAGCGAAATTATGTTTCACAAGTTTAGGAGGAGGACCTAGGTTGTTAATATGAGGTGTGTGAACCGGTCCTCCATAGACCGGGGGAGGGGGAACCGAGACAAAGGTTCCCGACCCATTCTTTCCTTGAGGCACATTATCCTTATCACTACTGCCCCCCTCCTTACCGGAGTTGGCATCCGACTCTGAGTTAGTGGGATTAACCACTAGCAATGGATCGGTAGAAAGTTTGAGACCATCAAGGAATTCTTTAAACAAGGATTTGACCTCGGTCACCATAGAAGATTAAAGTGAGGCCATTGCCTCATTTAAATCCTCACGAGAGACCGTGCTCACACCCTCGGCCTCGGGTAAGTCCACAACCCGATTCCCATCGTTAACCATACTCTTCGGGCGGTAAAGCCCTTAATAAAGAGACGTAGCTCTGATACCAATTGAAAGGATCGGTACGGTTGACTAGAGGTGGGGTGAATAGGCAACTGCCAATTTTTAGCTTTTCTTAACAAATTAGGTTTAGCAAAAAATAGGTTGTCTAGATATGCAACTAGGTGAGCAACCAATATGATGCTAACAACAACAAGATACACGCAAGCAAAGGATACAACACTAGTAAAGCTTGCACGAAGTAAAGGTAAGGGATAACCACAAGTGGAGCCGGTGGAGACGAGGATCTGTTACCGAAGTTCCTTCCCTTTGAAGGGAAGTACGTCTCCATTGGAGTGGTGTGGAGGCACAATGCTCCTGAAGATGCCACTAAGTCCGTCGTATTCTCCTCACGCCCTCACACAATGCTTGATGATGAGATTCCACTAGTGGTGCTCTTGAAGGCAAGCGACCAAACCTTTACAAATAAGGTTGGGGCAATCTTCACAACTTAATTGGAGGCTCCCAACAACACCATGAAGCTTCACCACAATGGAATATGGCTTTGAGGTGACCTCTTCCGTCTAGGGTGCTCAAACACCCAAGAGTAACAAGATCCGCAAGGGATTAGTGGGGGGAATCAAATTTCTCTTGGTGGAAGTGTAGATCGAGTCCTTCTCCTCCAAACCCTAGAGCATCAATAAGATTCGATGGCTAGGGAGAGAGATCGGGCAAGAATAAGCTTAGGAGCAACAAAGGAGCTTTGGGGGAAAAGGTGAGTCCTCTTCGAGAAGAAGACCCACTTATATAGTGGTGGGGAAAAACTGACCGTTTTTTGCCCACAAGTCGTGTATAAGCGGTAGTAGCGCTCGGGGGAGCGGTAGTTCCGCCCACACGAAAGATCCACGCTTCACATACAGCTGATTCTATCAGGGAGCCGGTAGTGCCGCCAAAGCGGTACTACCACTCCTGCCAGCGGTACTTCCGCTTGACACTGTAGGCAGAGTGGACCTAGAAGAAGTAGAGGAGGGCAGCATGGTAGTACTGTGTGGAGCGGTACTACCGCTTGCAACTACCGCTCTACTTCTGCTCGGGTGGCGAAGGATACTAGGGAGCAAAAAAATAAGCGGAAATACGGGAGGAAGTGGAGGACGGCAGTACCGCCTGAGCGGTACTTCCGCTCCACGGCAGCGGTACTTCTGCTCAACAAGGGCAAAGGCACCAGAAGAAAAATATAAGCGAAAGTGGCCTTAGCACTGCAGGGCGGCAGTACCGCTAGGGCGGTACTACCACTCTCTAGCGCGGTACTTCCGCTTAGATGATTCTTAGGAATCCTAAGCAGAGGTCAGAAGTTCCAAAGTGCCGAAAAGGGAAAGGGGTGCAAATGTGTATGTGTTGATTCCACCCAACCTTTCCAAATGCGGACCCCTTCTTGATAGTATGGATTTTCCTACGACTCAAGTCCACTAACACTAAATCGACAGAATATAACCGTCTTCTCTTTTAACCACTGAGGGATAATAAATCGTCTCGTGCCACCTGATAATCTCTGAAAGATAAATGCACACGTTTAGTCCGCAAAGGGAATTTTCATCAATCACCAAAACTACTTGGGGAAAATTATGATCTAACAGCGGCAAACCGCTATTTCGTCGTCGAGCAGTTGGTGTTCTACGAGGTCACACACGCTCAGGCCACCGCTGCAACGTTGTCCCGCCACACCCGGACGCGGTCATGGCCTGGTTGGATGCGGAGGCGACGTAAACGATCGTGGACGAGAACGTCGCGATATGCACGTCCTACACTGCGTCAACAAACTTTCATGGGTGCCCGTGGGACGACGAGCGTGTCGGTTCGTTCACGTCCACTGCCGACAGATAGGTCAAAAGCTCCGACAAGGATGGGTAGGGCATGAGAGGCCGCGAGGCCTCGAGTTCCAAGTGGTCCGGTTCGTCTACCATGTTCAACTCTTCTTCGCTGGTGACCGCACCTTCACTTCACAAGTTTCATCCCTGCTGCCCATGGAGACGATGAGATGAGCCCGGTGATCACCGGAAGGGAACAACAAGGACGAGACGTGGAGGACGAGCGCCATCATAGGCTAGGTTTAGGTCTTTCGTTTTTTTAGTGAAAAATGTCGAAAATGTAATGAATGTGCTCTGTTTTATATGAAAATTATCCAGTTTGCTTGAATTTCGTCTGGTTTGTTGAAATCCGCTTTGAAATGTATGCGGCTATGTTTCGATGGCCGCCTTTGAAATCCGCTTTGCTTGAATTTTTTGTCTGACATAAATATATAAAACGCTATTTTTTGTGATTAAAAATATTAGCTTAAGCATTTAAAATGCATGAAAAAAGTGAAAGTTTCTTCACACATTGTAGATAAAATGTGTTGTTGTCTTACAAAAGTTGTTTGTATGTTGTTCGTTTGAGAGAAACAAAAATTACAAATGTGTGTGCACAGACCGTAATACAGAAATGGATGGCTAAGATAAGGGGTACCTTGTAGCTTGACCTATAGAAAACCACACTATATATCCATGTGACAGAAAACCACACTCTGTCTACATGGTATCATGTACCATGCAGAAATGGATGCCTGAGGCCAATTCCAACGCGCGACCCCAAATGGTCGGGCCGCGTCCATTTAGGGTAAACAAACAATACAGGCTGCCCAACGCGCAGGAGCAAACGGACCAATGTCCGTTTTTTCTCCGCTTTCGACCCATTCCCGATCAAACTTTGGGCAACGTTTGCAACCGAACAGACACGCGCAAACGGACGGGACGCGCGCCCTTGTCCTCCCCTTGGCCCGTCCGTCGGGGACACAACCATTTTCCTCTTCCCCTGCCCTTCCCCTCCACCCTCCGCCCGCCACCCCCGTTCCAGGGAGCATCGCCTTCCATCGAGGCTGTCCCCCCCCCCAACCACGCCATGTCATAGACGGTCCACGCCTGCCTTTCGGTAGAGCTTTTTGCCGACGTTCATGGTTCCTTGTTGCCGGTGGGAGAGAAGCTACGGTCGCCGACGCCGACCGTCGACCCCAACAACTTCCGGCAGCCGCTGCATTGCCGCAGGGCGCACACCCACCAACACCAACCTTGCTTTGCGTACTCGACTTGCTCTTTCCAGACGCGTCTCCACCACGACTGCAAGCTGTTCGACAATTTGCTCACAAGGTATCATGGATAGCGGCGATGAGTTTTTCTTTCACAACTTCATTTGTTCATCGGATGATGAAGAGCTTGTGGCGGCTGCATTGGTCGTCCATGACCACATTAGTAGGAAGCGGCCTTGGTTCAGGGGATCAATCCCCGGCCATGCTCCGGCCTTGAACCGCAACAGGAAGAGAGGCCACACCCTTGTCTATGTCGATTACTTTGAGAATAGTGCACTCTTCAAGGCACACAAATTTTGTCGCCGCTTCCATATGGCGAGACATGTGTTCAATCGTATTTGGGAGGGAGTGGTAGCATATGACCCATACTTTGAGTGCAAGGAGGATGCCCTTGGCAAGGTTGGCTTCTCTTCTTGCCAGAAATGCACTGCGGCTATTCTCATGCTTGCATATGGAATTCCCGGTGATCTTGTGGATGAGTATGCGCGTATGAGTGAGTCCGCATGTCTCCTCTCAATGTATAGTTTCTGTAAGTCCATGGTGGCAGTGTTCGGCCCTGAGTACCTGAGAGAGCCAAATGCGACTGATACAGAGAGGTTATTGGCGATCAATGCCGAGAGGGGCTTTCCGGGCATGCTTGGTAGTATCGATTGTATGCACTGGAAGTGGAAGAACTGTACATTTGCTTGGCAGGGGCAGTACAAGGGGCATGTGAAAGGTGACACTATCATACTTGAAGCGGTGGCTTCTCAAGATATGTGGATATGGCATTCTTTCTTTGGCATGACTCGTTCTTACATGATATTAATGTTCTTCAGCGTTCTCCAGTGTTTGCAAGACTTGTAGAAGGCCACTCCCCGGAGGTCAACTTTGAGGTCAATGGCCACCAGTACAACAAGGGATATTACCTAGCTGATGGTATCTATCCTAAGTGGTCCACTCTTGTGAAGACCATACCCGATCCGCAAGGAGAGAAGAGACATAGGTTTGCCCAAATGCAGGAGAGTGCTAGGAAGGATGTGGAGCGTGCTTTCGGTGTGCTTCAGTCTCGACGGGGTATCGTTTGAAACCCTGCATTGACATGGAGCACTCAGAAGCTTTGGGAGGTGATGACTACTTGTGTGATCATGCACAATATGATCGTGGAGGATGAGCGTGATGATATCATCTACGACCAAGGGTTTGATTTTCAGGGTCAAAATGTTAAGCCTGAGCAACCACCTCCTGCAATCTTCGAACAGTTTGTCCATTTTTATCGTGAAAATGCGTGATTTGCATACTCATGTCCAGCTCCAGGATGACTTGGTTGAGCACATGTGGACTCATATTGGCAACCAGTAGTTCTATTGATTTAATTTCTTTTCATGCAAACAAAATTTGATTGTGTTGTAAGACTATTTGATATTGTGTTTATTTCGATTGGGTTGTAAGGCTATTTCGGATGTGGAACTATTTGCTATGTTTGCTTTCAACTGTTTAGTATGTTTGTTGATCACGGATGAGATGCGGCCGAAATGCGGCCGTGCGTTGGGCGCACGGCCGACACCTCTAGAAATCCGGACGGACGCGGCCCCATTATAATTTCTAGACGGACGAAAAGCGGATGAAACGGACGTCCGTTTGAAGTCGTGAGAGTTGGCCTGAGATAAGAGGTTGCATGTAGCTTGACATAAAAAAATGTTGAGAACTTGGACATGGAGTTTTTGCTCCCGAGCTCATATGCTCCCTCATGAACAGTAAAATCGAAAAAATAGTAAAAAATCCAAACAATTCTGATTTTTTTGGTAAACTTTGACAAATATTTTGTATGCTTGCAAAATTTCAGTTTGAAATAACATTTGTGGAAGTCGTGGTAAAAAAAATTCGATGCTCCAAAAATGCAAGTTTTGAATACATTTTGGACTGTTGATTTAGTTTTTTTCGCTGCGACTTTCACGAATGTTATTTCGTGCTGAATTTTAGTACGTGTAAAACATTTGTCAAAGTTTACCACAAAAAAAATTCAGAATTTTTTGAATTTTGTTACTAATTTTTTTCGATTTTACTGTTCACAAAGGAGCATTTGAGCTCAGAGTAGAATAGGACTTTCGTGAGAACTTTTAGTCTTATGAGTCCATGTGTATGATTGTCGCAAATAAAGCTGTCTATCTATAGGCAAGTCTGCTTGGTACTACTGTCAAAGTCCTTTCATGTGATCTTCTTGCAGACTTGGCTTTGCTCACAAATGTCGGTATCACTGGATATGCACTCCTTGCAAGTCCATGATGCTCGATGTGTTTATGCCCGTACCGATGTGTGAGAGGATCTTCAGTGTTTCTTGTTTCCTTCCCAAGAAAGCTCGGACAGCTATCGAAGTGACATGGCTGAGCAGAATTAACTCCATGTCGGTGATGGACGGTCTGGTGTCAATCAAACTTCAGCTGCCTTCTTTGACTTCGACGCACCCAAACCTCTGAAAAGTGTTGTTAAGCAAACACTGTTGGACTGACCACAGCAGCTAGGTCGTAGAGTACCTCGCCAGCAATAGAAAATGGAATAAACAGTGCGGGTGGACAGGTCGGATACGGACGCAAATATGCGTGGGCAGGAAGTGTAGACCAACGTGAAAATAGACAAAATTGTCATTTTCTTTTAAACTTCAATACAAAATGGCCATAATTTAAAAATATTTCACAAACTGATTCATTTTTGCATGACGCCGGCAGGACGCCCTAGCCCGGAGGGTCATAGTAACGACATCTGCGATGACGCCCCGGGTTAGGGTGTCATGCCAAATAGCATGGCACCCTAGCCGGGGTGTCATGCTATCTGACATGGCGCCCTAGCTCCGGACTTCCTGTAAAAGGATCACTTTATAAAAAATAAATCAGATTGAGGCAATTTTGTGTTGAACTTTCAGATAAAGGCTGGTTTGGTTCATTTTCACTAGACTAACAAAGGCAATATGCATTAGCGTGACAAGTTTAGACCAACTGGCTTTCATGCTCCTGAGGTGACATTTTTGCACTAGCTCACTCCTAATTTTGAAGCACATGAGACTCTATATCCAAAGGGTTTTCTTATAAATAATTCGATTAAAAGAATTTCTACGAGTATCTCGGAGTCCAATAATTTGATACTTGTTTTACCGATGGTGTACGGAAACAAAATATCTTAGTAATTCAATCATGGCTGTGAACTAAAAAGTTATTTTGATTTTATATAAGTTTTTTTTCCTACATTGGATTGGCTTGTGGGTTGAATAGAAAAAAGTAGACTAAGATAGTTTTGGGCTGGGTATAGAATTCACATGGTGATAATGGGGTATCCATAAAAAAATCATATCATGCGATATTCATAAAAAATCACATCACGGGATACCCATCAATAGGTTGCGCATCGAATCGTGGAGTAGCCAAACGGCCCATGGATGCAAGCTGAGGCCCACTGTTTGCTACTCAACCCCGATACGGTGAGGAAATCCGCGCAATGGTACTCGAAAAACTGCTCCTTAGATTTTATTTTTTTGGTCTTCCCTAAAATTGCATTGTTTTCTCAAAGACGCTCGGGGGGAAATTATTCAAAACTAACGACTAACAATTAGAAGGATTTGCATATGAGCATTGCACCAAGCACTCAGGCAGACACAACAAGGCCAAGAGAAGAAAAACCATGATAATGTGACTACAATGATGGGAAACTTGTCGTGCCCAACCTCTACCCATGAATATCGAAGAGGCGGGCATAGAGCCTTCAAGGATGTGTCACAACAATGTGTTTCACTCGAAAGCACGATCACATGACACCAATGTGGTCCTAGTCAACTCCTATTATAATTGAGGGGTAAGTCGACAAGGGAGCAAACATGGCGCTTGTTGATGAACAAAACAAAAGATATTAACTGAACTTGGTAAGCGTGTCATCAAGGATACACCAATGTATGTATACATTCTGTCCCAAAAGCCATACCGGCACAGACAAGTACTATCATTGCTGGCAGCCAACAAGGCTTGCTGCCAAAAGGGGAAGGTCATCGCCTCACGCAGCCACATCGGAACAATCAACGAACTATAAAGATGGGCTAATGGTGGAAGAAGTCAATTCTTGGAGCCTCGACAAGATTTTTGTGATAAATTTGAATGGTCCAAAGAAAATCCTAGTTGAAACAAACATTTTCCATTGGACTTCCAAGCAAATGTGACGATGGAGCCCGAGCAGTCACCAGTTGTTGACGGGTCTGGCTTCGATGGCTAAGACTGCACCTCCAAAGAAGGAGTGACGGTGTGCCGCTAAAGCCACTTGATTTGGCCAACTGAGCATAGGGTTCTCGCCATAGCTGGAGAATGGGGAGGTAGGTGCAGTCGAAGGCCACAACAACGCCTCAAAGGAGGCAACAACTGCGCAAAGTGTCAACGTAGTCACCGACAAGGTCTGGTTATTAGGAGAATATCCACTGCATCTACCATGGTGGTGCAGTGCACCAACATCGAAAATATACGGAAGTGTCCAAATCATGCTACTGTATGAACAATACTCATTCTAAACCTCGGCCCAAATTTGGCCCATTAACGATCAACACAGATTTATTTCCTTTTTATTTCTCACGCAGTGAATTCAAATTTACTTCTGGTTTGTTTCGATGATAGATGTATGTTATGCCTACATTCTAAATTATTTTATTTGTAATACTCATTTAGTGCTTTTTGGCTGATCGGTGGATCAGTAGCACCACACAGGACCTGACTGGCTGTTTCATGTTCGAAAGGTGTAGCACCAAAAATTTCTAACACACTTATTACGATTCCAATAGTACACTGCATTATGTGTAGTATATACCTCTAGAAATTTCTATTCCGGTAATGTGTTGCAAGTTGGTTGGCAAGTTTTTGAAATTCGATTTGAACACTACGCTCGTCAATTCACAAAGAAGTGTTGGTTGTAGCCCAATTTTTTTTAAATACTAACTAATTCCTCTGTTTTTATTTACTATACATATTAGCTTTGTGCCAAGTTAAATGTACAAGGTTTGACCAAGTTTATAGAAAGGAACATTTACAATAACAAGTAGTTATGATATGAAAATATATCCTATGTTGAATGTTTAGTATTCTGGATGTTAATATTTTTCCTGTAAACTTGATCAAATTTTACAAAGTTTGAGTTAAGTCAAATCTAATATGCAAAGTAAATATAAAGAGAGCGGGTACTTAGCAAGGGCTTGAACATGGATGATGATACTATTTTGTATTGTCAATTTTTTTGACACCATAATATCAAATTTCGTCATGAATTAAATTTGGAGCTATGCTCCTAAATACGATAAATACAGATGACACTTCTCTAATGAAATTGGAAGCTATGCTCCTCAACATGATAAATATGAATAAATATTTTGTATTATCAATTAGTTTGATAACTTTTTTTTGAACTTTCAATTTCATTATGAACGTAATTGTATTTTTTGCGAGGACTTTTTGATAACATATTATGAACGCAATGGTATTGATTTGATATTGTGGATTTTAATGTTTGATTCAAAGAATTTTCATATGACTTTTGAAGGATTGGAATCCTTAGGGTATATTTTTCTAAAGTTACTTACTGCGTTTCATAAGAAATCTAGCAATCACTTAAGCCTCCCAGAAAAGGTCATTTGCCTTTCCTACGCGGCGATCAAACAAACTCAAATCGCCTAGGATTCACATGTACATGCCATTGCAATCTTGTATTTTCTTTCTATTACTGCGTTTTCACATCCTTGCAAATCAGCGAGGCCATAAACATCAAAGTAACTATCATTAGGAGTATTATAAACAGTAGTTTCTTGAACAGAAATTTCCCTCAAAAATATGTATACATCTCACAGCAGTATGGCACACACAAAAAAAGTTCACTCTCAACGGTGGAAAGACGACCTAAAATATAGGTTGGTCTGTGTACATTTTGACGAAATACATGCCAACAAAATGTGACCAGAGAGCATGCGTCTGAATTAAATCCAAGTGATAATAAGTTCAGAAACTCAAAAGTTGCCCTCTTGGTTTGTATCAGTAATTAAACCACAACAGTACTAGATCAATGGGAAATGAGACTACTACTACTAATCGAGACGCATCAAACCTCTATGATAATAAATTAGATAGGATAAGGTGGTCGACTGCAGCGGAGGCGCCCGAGCAGTAGAACTGCTCCCAGCGGTGGATCAGTGGGCACAAAGCAATGACCGCGCAACCCCCCAAACTCCTAGCGTGGAATGTCCGTGGACTAAACTCACAGGCGAGGCGGAGTGCTATCTTCCAGGTAGTGGCGTCGACAAACGCAGGCATTGTATGTCTCCAAGAGACAAAGATGGAAACTGTCGGGAAAACGAACACCTATGGGACCAAAGGATCCCTTTACGGTTCGGCAGGGGAGAAAGGACAGCACAAAGAGCGGAACTGACGATCAACGCGAGGGCATTTTTTACCCAGGTTCGGGCCGCCCGCAAGCGTAAAACCCTACTCCTGCTTGGTTGTATTGCTGTGGATGTTCTTGGCCAAGTTCTGGGGGCTACAGTAGCAGCTACGCATGCAGAACAGGTCTAATGTCTCCTCTTGTCTCCCCCCCCCCCCGTAGCTACGCCTTGGGCCTCCTTTTATTTGTCCAAGGGGTCTCCAACAGTGGCGAAGTACAAGAGGTGTAAAGTATCTACAGTATCTCATGATTACTACTGGCGCCTTAGGACAAACGTCTTAGGACAAGCGTCTCAGGACAAGACGCATTCAATGCTCTGAACAGGTGTCCCTGCCTTTCTTGGGGATGGGACGAAGGACTCGTCCCATCAGCACCGCTTAACCCCTTCTGTGGCCAGCGCCGTGACACGCAACCAGGAGGACAAGCCCTAAACGACAGGCTGGTCGCTGCGCTGGAGCGGCGGCACTGTGCTGATGCGGTGGGATCTTGCCGGGTGCTGATCTTGCCGGGTGCTGATCTTGCCGGGGCCCGACATGCCAGCCCGGCAAGATCTTGCCGGGCGCCCAGCCTTCGGTCTTCTGATCTTCGGTTTAAGCGCCTTCTTGACATCTTGCATCTGTCTCCAGCCGTCCTCCAGCAGGCCTTGCCGCAGGTATGGCTACAACTGTCCGTGCACAAGTACAGGGTACTAAAGGACCCGATCTTTAGTACACCGACAGGAGCCCCCGGGCCTAGGCCATACACGGGTGCGAGGCGCTGTTGGGCTAGGCCCAAACAGTGCACGGGCACGCGTGGCAGGAGTTAACTGTCGTAATCTTCTTATTTACTGCGCCCCCCCACGACGCGCGTTGAATGCGGGACGTGGGGGACGTGCGCGGAATGACCGCAGCCTCCGCTCCTTCCCCATAAAAAGAAATCCGCAGGGGCGCTGCTCATTTACCTCTTCTTCAATCTAGGAACCGCCGTCATCTTCCTCCTTGAGCCTGAAACTGAGCCTCCTCCATTCTTCCGCCACCCGCACGCCCTTGCCACCTTCGGACTCTGCTTCTACTGCCGCCATGCCGCCCAAAACAGGCAAGGGCAAAACGGCGAAAGCCGCCGGCTCAGCCGCAGGAGCAGATGAAGGGGATCTGGTGCGGATGCGGAAAGAGTGCGCCGTCTTCGATCCGACGCTTGATGGGCGCACCTTGATTACTCAGTACAGGTGCGTATGGGGGAAGGAGACAAATGGCCATCCCAAAACTCGCGTGCTTTCGGCTTCCGCCGGGGCGGCGCGAATAGATACCCTTTCTTCGCCGCTTACTTTTACTGCGGGCTCTGTCCTCCTTTCTCCGACTTCTTCGTCGACATCATGTACACGTACGGGTTCCGCGCTACGCCGAACGCCGTAACGTGCATGTCTGTCTTTGCGCATCTTTGCGAAAACTTTGCCGGAGTGGTCCCCAACATAGCCCTCTTCCGCCACTACTTCATCCCCCGCATTGAGGCAGGAGACGCCCTCTCTGGATCTATCACTTGGATTCCGAGGGCACGGAACAAGGATATATACCCAAGGGGCTCTACCGCAAGAAGTGGGAGGAGTGGCGATCCGAGTTGTGCTGGATTCAGGAGGAAGATCCCCAGCCGTTTTGCGTGCCCCGGCAAGAGAAGGTAGCCCGCGGTGAGAATTGGAGCGACCACGACCCTGACTACGGGAAGCTCACAATTGCAATCACCAGGATCCACCGCCTGAAGGCTGCCGGGCTCACGATCGAGATGGTTGGTGCAGATTTTCTTCGCCGGCGCATCGCCCCTCTGCACAATAAGGGGAGGCCAGCCTGGGACTTCAAGAACGCAGCAGATATCATGAGGCTGCGCCCTGGCTTGAATCACAACTTCACGGTCTTGCAGCACATGTATCTCTGCCACAAGTTGTTCAGGCCTGACGGGAAGTATACGTTGCCGTCTGGAATCGTCCCTCTGTGCAACAACTCCGCCCTGAGCTCCATCATTGCTATGATGCCAGTGTGCAACGCCCACGGCTTTGACGGAACTTGGGTAGAGCCGCCTCCAGAGCAAGTGCAGGAGTTCTTTGACAACTTGTCGGAGAGGGCCATCCGGAAAGATTCCAACCTTATCCGTCCCACCACTGAGGGAGAAATAGCTTACATTGCCAGCAGGGTGGAAGAGGCAAAACTTGCCGCAGAGGCCGGCGACTTTGGCTTCACGGGAGAAGACACCAGTGAAGACGAGACGGCGCCAGAGGAGACCTCTTCGGAGCAAGAGGAAGTTGCCGGGGAGCAGAGCGGCATGGTTGCCGGGGGGGTCTACCGTCGAGGGCGCAACCGAGGAGCAGCCGCACGAGGAGCCCCCAGCTCCAGGGAAGAAAAAGCACATTCTTCGAAAAGCCAGCTCTGGCGCCCCAGCGAGTCAGCCTCTCTCAGGGGATGAGGTCCCCGGCAAGAAGGCGGCCGGCGAGGCCATGCAGCGGCAAGAGGCCCAACAACCGCCCGTGCAACGTACGACACGCTCGACCGCGGCACAAACTGGTGCGGCGGGAGCGCCCCATACGACGGGACCAGCGGCTGGAGCAGCAGGGTTGCAGCAACCTACTGCTTCCGCTGCAGCCAAGCGCGCCAGGTCTCCTTCTCCACCTCCTCGCCCAGGTGCCGAAGCGGAAGTCGTCTTCGACCTCTCTGCCTTGGAATCCGATGAAGAAGAGTAAGGACCTTGCCGGACCTTGTAATTCTCGTATTTCCGTCTTCACTTGACTAATTCACTTTGGCTTGTCTCCACAGGGATGCAGAAACCTTGGCGCAAAGGATGGCGAAGAGGGCGAAGACCTCAATGGGCGACGAACCGCCGGCGAGCACCTCAGGTGCGCCAGAAACGATCAACATCAGCCCGGAGTCGAGCCCACAACGCAGTCCTCTACACAGCCCCCGGCACAGCCCCCAACGTGAGTCTGTCATGCACTTTCCGCTGGCAAGTGCCGGGGTGTGTATCTTCACTGCTGACATCTCCGGGCGTGCAGGAGCGGCGCGGCAACAAGGAGCACCAACGGGAACCGTCCCTGATGCGCCGCCGCCATCGACTACACCGCCCAGAAATGAGCCTCCGGCAAGCGAGCTTAACCGTGATGAAGAAGAGCCGGCGAGCACTGGCTCCGGCAACCCTCCTCAGCAGCTCGACGCAGGTAAACCGCTCGCCTCAGAGTACTTGCTATTCTGTTTTTCTCTCTCTCTCTCTTTTTGTCTTCTTGAACTTCAATCTTGGTCTCACCTTGCTTCCCTTCCTGGGCTTCCAGATTTCCTCTTGGCGGAACCCATGGATGTCAAAACCGTCATCGAGGAGACCGTCAGGGATGCTGCCGCCGAGGCCGACAGGGTCGCAGCGGATGAGGCCGCCAAGGCCGCACAGGAAGAGACCGCCAAGAAGTCTGCTGAGGGGACCGGCAAGGGGACCGACGACCGTACCGACGACATTCCTGCCGCGGGAGCGCCTGGCATTACACCGGTCGCGGAGCCCCCAGCTGCCGGTGAAGATCAGCCGTCAACATCTGACGTGCCCCCGTCAAGCAGCTACTTCAAGGTCGGCGACAACCTGTTCGTCAGCATGCCAGGGACGGCAAGCACTGGGGTGCTGGTGGAAGGAGAAACTCTGGATGGAGACGTCGTCGCCGCCGCCAGCAGCAGTGAACCCACGGAAGAGCAGCTGCTCCAAGCCGTGCACGACAACTATCAGAAGCTCCAGGCACTCTACCGCGCCCGGAAGGATAAGCTGGATTCCAGGGCAGCGGTTGTTGATGCAGCAGAGGCGGACTTCCAAAAGCGCGTCGAGGAGATGCAGGCTTGGTATGCTGAGGCCTTCCAAGAGCTGAAGACTGCTCGGGAACAGCTGAGCGAGAACTAGAACGACCTCCTCCTGAAGCAATCTGATGTCAAGAAGGCACAGGAGGAGGCTGCACAGCAGGCCGCCGCAGCAGAAGCTCGCCTGACGGAGCGCCGCATCGGGCTCGATGCTCACGAAGAAGACCTTACTGCTCGCGAGGAGGCGCTTGCCGCCAAGTTCCGCAGCAAGGACGAGGAGATCGAGAAACTTGTCGTGCAGCGGACCCAGGAGCTAGAGCAGAAACACATGGAGACGCTCGGAGCTCTGACTGAAGATCACGCCGGCAAACTGAAGGAAGCCATCGATGCTGCCGGAGCTGCAGAGGCCGCCAAGAGCTTGCTGGAGGGGAAGGTGAAGAAACTAGAGGCTGATCTCGAGGACCACGGTAAGAAGGCCTCAACACTCGAAGCCGAAAGAGACAAAGCTCTTCACAGCTTGATGGAGGCACAAGTTGCCGCATCCGAGAAGGCTCAACAGCTCACCTCCGCCAAGGAATCTATCGTTGATCTGGAGCAGAAGCTGACCACGCTGGAGGAGACCCTCGAGACCGCCAGGGGTCGGGAGAAGACCTTGACCAAAGACCTCCACAATGAACAGGAGCTGCTCAAGAGTGCTGCCGCCGCACACAACGACTATGTGGCAGGCGTGCAGATCTGGACTGAGAAGCTCGTCGACGTCGCGGAGAAGCTTGCCGCACAACTGTCCACCATGGGTCTGCAAGGCTTCAGGTATTCTTCTGACGACAGGGTGTCCACAAGCGCCAGGCTGACCATGTTCTTTGACCGCCTGATCGAAGCCTTGGAGCAGCTTCACTCTGACCGAACATCACAGCTGGCGGACGAATCCCGCAAGCTCTGCCAGGCCGTCCTCCGCGAGGTGCTGGTCAAAGTTGTGCACAAGAACCCTGGCATGAACCTCTCCAACGTCTTCAAACGCTTGCCGAAGGATGCGGACGTCAAGGAACTCGAAGAGCTTGTCGCGCCCATCATTGACAGGGTGAGCCAAGTCAAGAGGGTCGAAGGCGATCGCCGGGATTAGCTGCTTCTCTTCTCATCTTGTCGCCATCGCTCCATGCCAAAGACAATTTATCTTTAGTTAGAAACGCGGCAACTATCGATGTAATATAACTTGCCATGTCTGGATTAATGTATGCTATTCCCTCGTCTGATTTCTTTCTGTACGGCTTGTACCCTACGCTTATGCTGGGAACTTGCCGGTGCGCACCCCTGCGAGCGCTGGGTTCGGGACTTCAGCAGCCTGCTGGAGGCACAGCTACCGGCAAGAAACCTTGACGTTTTCAGTGCGGCCACCTAAACTGTTGAGCGGACTCGAAACAGAGTAACGGCGCGACCGATCATGACGAGGTTCCATCGCGTGCAGGTTTACCATACAAAAGTCGAAATCGTTCAAGGGAAATAGCCTTACAATAAAGAATCTGCTTAAAGGGTTCTGCAACTTAGCTTTTCGTTGCTGCTCTTCTTCTTCCGGCAAGATGTCAACCTTGAACGTCGCCATCAGTATCCATACCATCTTCCCCCCCGGCAAACTTGCATGCGAGGGGACCTTCTATCCTTTAGAGAAAAAGAAAGAAGAGAAAATATGGAACCTTGGCGGTTCATTAGCTCTTACCGGAAGCAAGCGCAATACAACATCTCAGATAAGCATGCATATAAAATGACATGAAATCGACAAGAATTGTAAAACACTTAGCTTTGTTTAACTATGCACAGGGTCTGCGCCTGGCTTTGTACAAAGGATTACATGCTGCATCGGCAAGACTTGTACAAAAGGTGGTTGCTGGGAGCGTTTCTGCGGCAAGAAACCAAGGTTCTGCGCGAAACTGCTGCTAACCGGCAACCACGCCTAATGGGTAGAACTTATGAAGATGTTCGATATTCCAGGAGTTGCTCACTGGTACGCCATCTTCGGTCTCCAGGCGGACAGCGCCAGGCCTGGTGACTCGTACTACCCGATAAGGGCCTTCCCACTTCGGCGTCAACTTGTTGGAATTCTTGGCCGACTGAACGCGCCGAAGAACAAGGTCGCCTTCCTCAAGACTCCGGGCGTGAACCTTGCGGCTATGATAGCGGCGCAAAGCTTGCTGGTAGCGTGCAGCACGCAGAGCAGCCCGAAGACGGTCTTCCTCAAGGAGCACAGCGTCATCTTGCCGCAGCTGCTCTTGCTCGAGCTCATCATAAGCGAGCACTCGAGGTGACCCGTATATGAGTTCCGTGGGGAGAACTGCTTCAGCCCCGTAGACCAGGGCGAAGGGAGTCTGGCCGGTAGCTCGATTTGGTGTCGTTCTGATTAACCAAAGAACCGCCGGCAGCTCATCAATCCAGCGTCTTCCGCACTTGTGCAGCTTGTCGAAAGTTCTGGTCCTGAGACCACGCAGCACTTCAGCATTTGCCCTCTCCGCTTGGCCGTTGCTTCTCGGGTGAGCGACGGAGGCAAAACAAATCTTGCCGCCAAGGTCTTGGACGTACTGCCTAAAGGTGCGACTCGTGAACTGCGTACCGTTGTCGGTGATGATCCTGTTCGGCACACCAAAACGGCACACTATTCCCTTGAAGAACTTGACGGTTGACTGTGCTGTCACCTTTCTCACTGCTTCCACTTCTGGCCACTTCGTGAACTTGTCGATAGCAACGTACAAGTACTCGAAGCCCCCGGCAGCGCGGGGGAAGGGGCCCAATATGTCGAGCCCCCAGACCGAGAAGGGCCAGGAAAGAGGGATTGTCTGAAGAGCTTGAGCTGGCTGATGAAGTTGCTTTGAATGGAACTGGCACGCTTCACACTTGGTTACTAGTGCAGTTGCATCCTGGAGAGCAGTGGGCCAGAAGAAACCTTGCCGGAATGCCTTGCCGACAAGAGCTCTCGAGCCTATGTGGGAGCCACATATGCCTCCATGAATCTCTGCCAACAGCTCTAGTCCATCCTCCCGAGGAATGCACTTCAATTTCACACCGTTGGGTCTCTTTCTGTACAGGACGTCGTCGACGAACTGGTACATACTAGACTGACGGGCTACTTTTTCCGCTTCTTCTTGTTCCTCAGGGAGTTCTCATGTCTGAAAAAAATGAACTATGTGCTGTGCCCATGCCGGAGCCTGTGGCTCGACGACAAGGACTAAAGGCATCTCTTCGGCCACGGGAGCGCTTGCTTCAGCGGCAAGAACCTGAGGTTCTGCGCAAAGCTGCCGCTCACCGGCAACCGGCATATCTTCAGCTGCGGGGGCGCGTACTCCAGCGGCAAGAACCTGAGGCTCTGCGCGAAGCCGCTGCTCACCGGCAACTGTGTCGTTCCCGGCAACTTCCTTGCCGGCGGCTTCTGGAAGCTCTGCCGGGAAGTACTTGCCGGTACTTAACTTCCTTCTCTTGTCTGGCCTCGTCGGTGGTGTTACGGATGGCTGAGTCAGGCGGAGCACAAAAGTTCCTGGTTCCACAGGTAACTTAAGGGCAGCACGCTTCGACAGGTCGTCAGCAATGCAGTTCTCTGCTCGAGGAACATGCTCTGTTTGCAGACCGTCAAAACGCTCCTCCAACTTCCTCACTTCATCGACATAAGCTTCCATCAACGGGCTCTGGTAATCTTTGTTGACTTGCCTGACGACAAGCTGGGAGTCACCTCTGACGATGAGCTTCTTGATCCCAAGGTCTGCCGCGATCCTGAGACCGGCAAGCAGCCCTTCATACTCTGCAGTGTTGTTCGTTGATCTCTCCTGGGGAAAGTACATCTGAATCACATACTTGAGGTGCTCTCCGGTGGGTGCGACAAGCAGCACGCCAGCACCGGCGCCTTGCAGAGAAAAAGCCCCATCAAAGTACATAATCCATTCGCGATCTGTTTCCTTGCCGGGGACGACCGACTCTTGAACTTCTTCGTCTGGCGTTGGTGTCCACTCTACATTGAACTCTGCCAAGGCTCTGCTCTGAATAGTTGAAGTGCTTTCAAACTTGAGGCCAAAGCATGACAGCCCCAACGCCCACTCCACAATCCTGCCGGTTGCTTCTGGATTTCGCAAGATCCGTTGCAGCGGGAAGCGAGTGACGACGGTAATCTCATGTGCTTGGAAGTAATGGCGCAGCTTCCTCGAGGCCATAAGGAGGCCGAAGAGCAGCTTTTGCACACCAGAATATCTTGACCTAGCCCCCTGCAAAAGGGAGCTGACAAAATAGACTGGGCGCTGCACCATCTTCTTCTGCACTGCCTCACTCGACTGCGCGAGCTCTGTCTTGTCGGCACCAGACTCTGCCGGGAATGGTCCTGGCTTGTCGCTTGACGGGCTTGCCCCTGCCGCTGCCTCTTCGTCTGCTTCTCTCTGCGCCACTAGAGCAGCACTAACCACTTGATTTGTTGCCGCTAGATACAGCAGCAACGGCTCTTGTGGCCTAGGTGCGACCAGTGTCGGCGGAGAGGAGAGGTACCTCTTCAAGTCCTGCAGCGCTGCCTCCGCTTCCGGAGTCCATTTCATTGGTCCTGCCTTCTTCAAGATTTTGAAAAATGGCAGGGCGCGCTCAGCGGACTTGGAGATGAACCTGCTCAGAGCAGCAACGCAGCCGGCAAGTCGGCGCACATCTTTGACACGTCTTGGTGCTTCAATCTGCTCAATTGCCTTGATCTTGTCGGGATTGGCTTCAATTCCACGCTGAGATACAAAGAACCCGAGAAGCTTGCCGGATGGAATGCCAAACACGCACTTCTCGGGATTGAGCTTCAGATTGATTCTGCGCAGATTTGCAAACGTCTCTTCTAGATCTTGTATAAGAGTTGCATTGTCCTTGGTCTTGACCACTATGTCATCCATATAGGTTTCCATATTTCTATGCAGCTGGGTCTCGAAACCAATCTGGACAGCTCTTGCGAAGGTCGAACCAGCACTTTTCAACCCGAAAGGCATACGTATGAAGCAATACGTGCCACATGGGGTGATAAATGCAGTTTTCTCTTCGTCTTCCTTGGACATGAAAATCTGGTGGTAGCCTGAATATGCGTCAAGGAATGACAGCAAATCGCAGCCAGCAGTGGAGTCCACAATCTGGTCGATGCGCGGCAAGGGAAAAGGATCTTTTGGACAGGCTCTATTGATATCAGTATAGTCGATACATAGCCTCCATTTTCCATTCGCCTTGCGCACTACGACTGGATTGGCCAACCATGTCGGATGGAGGACTCCTCTAACCAGACCTGCTGCTTCAAGCTTTCTGATTTCTTCGGCAATGAACTCTTGCCGCTCCAAGGCTTGCTTCCTGATCTTCTGCTTGACGGGCCGCGCGTGAGGGCAGACAGCAAGGTGGTGCTCAATTACCTCCCTGGGAACACCGGGGATATCAGATGGTTGCCATGCAAACACATCGATATTCGCCCGCAGGAAGGCAACGAGCGCGCTTTCCTATTTGTCATCAAGGGTGGAACTTATGGTGAAAGTTCCTCCCGTACCATCCTCCTTGGCGGGCACCTTCTTGGTCTCTGGTGGAGCTGCCTTGGATTTCTTGCTCTTGCCAGCAGAGCTCTCCGGCACGTCCTCAACGGGAGCGCAGCACTCCGAGGAGGTGCGCTTGCCGGAGTGGGTGCTAGAGGTCTTGCCGGGCTTCTTTTTCTTCCCGGGAGCTTCAGCGACAGGAGCAGGTGCCTTGGCGGTAGATGCTGCAACTGCCTCCCGGTAGAGCTTGTCGGTGCAGATAAGCGCATCCTTCTTGTCGGAGTGGATGGTGATGACGCTCATCGGCCCGGGCATCTTCAGCACGTTGTAGGCGTAGTGCGATGCCGCCATGAACTTGGCCAGCGCCGGGCGACCAAGAATCCCATTATAGGGTAATGGAATCTTGGCGACGTCGAAGACGATCTTCTCCGTCCTGAAGTTGAACTCGCTGCCAAACGTCACGGGCAGGGTGATCTTGCCCTTCGGCTAGTTCCTTCCCGGATTGACCCCTTGGAATGAGCCTGTTTCCTCGAGATCTTCGTCGGGAATTTGCAATCTCTTGATCACATCGGGCGAGATCAGGTTCAGGCCGGCCCCACCGTCAACTAACATTTTCGTCACCTGGAGGTTGCGGATCGTTGGTGAGACCAACAACGGCAAACACCCGACCGCAGTTGTGCGATCAGGGTGATCCTCGGCGTCAAAAATGATAGGCGTGTGGGACCACTTCAGTGGCTTCCGGGCATCGAGGGATGGCTCTGCCGCATTAATCTCGCGCGCCCACTGCTTGAGCCGGCGGTGAGAGGAATGCAACGAGGCGCCCCCGTCGACGCACATGGCCTCTGTAGCCTTCTGGAACTCGTGTTCGCTGGACTCGTCGCCCTCTGCATCATCATCATCATCCCCCTGCTCTTTGTCGCGGCCTCGGGCGGGCCGCTCCTTCTGTTGCTTGGCCTTACCGCGGCGACCCCCTCGACCGCACTTCCTGCCAGACCCTCCAGCGCCATCCTGGGCCTTCTCCTTGTCTCGCCTTTCGTACTCGGCTCTCTGCTTCTCGACAAGCTCCTCAACTTGCCGGCAGTTTTGGAGATCGTGCCCCTTGGTGCGGTGGATCTTGCAGTACTGCTTGGCGGAGCCTTCCGGCTTGTCGGCAGCCGCCAAGGCCTGACATGCGGCGCACCCGGCAAGCTCCTTGCCGGGGCCATCAGTCTTGGCCTTCTTGGCGGTGCCGGGGTTGCCGGATCCCTCGACGGCAAGCACGGCCTTGCCCTTGCGCTTCCTGGCCTTCCGTCGGCCCTTCTTTGCCGGGGCAGCAGCGTCTTCGCTTTCGGAGTCGACTCCTGTGCCAGCGTTCTCGCCGGGGAGCCTCCTTCCTTCTGCCTGAGCACATTTGTCGGCCAGAGCGTAAAGCTCGGCGACATCCCAGACCTTGTTCATCGCAAGCTCCTCCCGCATCTTGCGGTTGCGCACATTCTGATGGAAGGCGCTGATGACAGCGGCAGGATGAATGTCTGGAATGTTGTGCTGGATACGGCTGAACCTCTAGATGTACTTGCGCAAGGTTTCGCCATCCTTCTGGGGAATGATATGTAAGTCGCTTTCCTGGCCAGGAGCTTGGTGGCCGCCAGTAAAGGCGCCAACAAACTCATGACACAGATCTGCCCAGGAGGAAATGGAATTCTCCGGCAGATGCATCAACCACGACCTGACGTTGGGCTTCAGCACCAACGGGAAGTAGTTGGCGAGGATCTTGTCGTCCCGAGCCCCGGCAGCCTGCACCGCGATGGTGTAGATGCTCAGGAACTCTGACGGGTGAGACTTGCCGTCGTATTTCTCCGGCACCTCCGGCTTGAAAGAGCGGGAGTTGGGCCACTGGACTCGCCGCAGCTCACGAGTAAACGCTGGACAGCCCACCTCGTAAGGCAGGCTACCAGGATACCCTGGCGCAGGCTCGTCAACAGTGGGTCCCGCGCGCTTGTCGGATTGACGACGCGCTTCCCGTCGCCGCTCAATGGTGGTTCGAGCGTCCTCCTTCTGCCGTTCCCGAAGAATCAGACGTTGATCGCGGCGAACTCGCGGATCGGACGACGCCGTGGAATCGTCATCACGGGCGTCGACCCGCCGAGTTAGCCACCGCTCTTGACGTGGTGGAGGGGAGCGTATCGTAGATGCACCGCCTCCGGTCTTCTCGCCATCAACACGCACCGGCCCAGTAGACTGCCGCCGCGAAGGCTCCGCTTGCTGCGGCCTGTCGTTGTTAACCAGACCGATGAGGCTCTGAATGGCAGCTCTCCACTCGTCTAGCTTCTCCGCAGCGGGAGGGAAGTCTAGGAGCAACTGAGCTCGCGCCAACGCTTCTGCTGGTGTAGGCGGCGGCGAAAGATGCGAAGAACGTGAGGTGCTCAAACTCCTAACTGGGTTAGAAGGAGCACCGTCACGGTCCTGCAACCGCACGCGGCTTCCACCGGCGTGTCGACGTGGATCTTGGTCCCGCGCATCTTGAGAGTGATGCGCAGGGGTTTTCCCATGGGGATGCTTGGAACCACCGACGTCACGGTGCTGCACGTCGCGCGCGTCCTGAGAAGGTCGCGGTGCATGCGCCGGAGTGGGTGTCTCGGAGGGCGCCGTCCCGCCCTTAGAGTTCGCTGCGCCACCCTTAGGTAGCACGGCTCCATCCTTGGACCTGGCGCTCGCCTGGCTCGGATCGCCAGAACGTCGTGGAGGCTCAAGACCTCCACCTCCTCCGCCAGCGTCCGCGCCATCACCCGTCTGTGCAGGTACGGGGAGGCTGGACGCGGGTGGATCAACCGCCGTAGCGCCCTTCTTCTTGGGAGCCATGGCGATGAAGATGATCAAGAACTGACGCACTGACCGCCAGATCGGGTTCGCGCAACCTCTCCCCCTACCTGGCGCGCCAAAGATGTCTGGGAAACGAACACGTATGGGACCGAAGGATCCCTTTACGGTTCGGCAGGGGAGAAAGGACAGCACAAAGAGCGGAACTGACGATCAACGCGAGGGCATTTTTTACCCAGGTTCGGGCCGCCCGCAAGCGTAAAACCCTACTCCTGCTTGGCTGTATTACTGTGGATGTTCTTGGCCAAGTTCTGGGGGCTACAGTAGCAGCTACGCATGCAGAACAGGTCTAATGTCTCCTCTTGTCTCTCCCCCCCCCGTAGCTACGCCTTGGGCCTCCTTTTATATGTCCAAGGGGTCTCCAACAGTGGCAAAGTACAAGAGGTGTAAAGTATCTACAGTATCTCATGATTACCAGTATCTCATGATTACTACTGGCGCCTTAGGACAAACGTCTTAGGACAAGCGTCTCAGGACAAGACGCATTCAATGCTCTGAACAGGTGTCCCTGCCTTTCTTGGGGATGGGAGGAAGGACTCGTCCCATCAGCACCGCTTAACCCCTTCTGTGGCCAGCGCCGTGACACGCAACCAGGAGGACAAGCCCTAAACGACAGGCTGGTTGCTGCGCTAGAGCGGCGGCACTGTGCTGACGCGGTGGGATCTTGCCGGGTGCTGATCTTGCCGGGTGCTAATCTTGCCGGATGCTGATCTTGCCGGGTGCTGATCTTGCCGGGTGCTGATCTTGCCGGGGGCCGACGTGCCAGCCCGGCAAGATCTTGCCGGGCGCCCAGCCTTCGGTCTTCTGATCTTCGGTTTAAGCGCCTTCTTGACATCTTGCATCTGTCTCCAGCCGTCCTCCGGCAGGCCTTGCCGCAGGTATGGCTACAACTGTCCGTGCACAAGTACGGGGTACTAAAGGACCCGATCTTTAGTACACCGACAGAAACAATCTCGGGCAACGTTGTCAAAAGTTGCCTTGGAAATAAATTCGAAAACTTTTATTATGTTCCGGCGGTAGGCACTCGTGGTGGAATTCTCCTCGCTTGGGATAGCGTGGTGGTGACACTCTCAAACCCCCACCTATCGCAGAACACGGTCACGACACTTGCAACGCAGGACGGGGGCCCTACTTGGTGGATCACTAGTGTGTATGGCCCCCAGGGGGACACCGAAAAGATCGAGTTCATGTCCGAGATCAGCGACGTGCGAGACCTACATGCAGGGCCGTGGATTCTTCCGGGGGATTTCAATCTCCTTGTCAAGCCAGAAGACAAAAACAAAGCCACGATAAACCGACGAATGATGGCAAGATTCAAGGCACTACTGAACAGACTTGAGCTAAAGGAAATATACCTAAACGGTAGGAGATACACTTGGTCGAACGAGAGGCGCCAACCAACCATGGAGAAGATCGACCATGTCTTCGTCACTAGCTCCTGGGAGGACTCGTATCCGGCCAGTATGCTCACAGCGCTTGGCTCGGCCGTCTTGGACCACTGTCCGCTTCTTCTAGACCTGGACGCCGAGTTCCGCATGGGACGGCGCTTCAAGTTTGAGTGCTTCTGGCCGAAGGTGGAAGGCTACATGGAGACTGTAGAGCAAGCATGGCACTCCGTTCCATCCGAGGGGAACCCATTCGTGGCACTAGATAACAAGCTACACGCGACTGCCAAGGCACTACAACGGTGGAGTGATCGCTGGATCGGGAACGTACGCCTGCAGCTGGCCATTGCAATGGAAGTGATAAGCCTCCTGGACATTGCGGCACAGACGAGAACCCTTGAGAGCAGGGAACATGAATTGCGGAAGCTGTTAAAAAGGAAATTGCTCGGCCTCAGCTCACTCAAGAGGACGATCGCAAGGCAGAGATCCCGAATGCTCAACTTACGCGATGGAGACGCAAATACGCGGCTCTTCCACAGCCAGGCGCGGCATAGGCAGAGGAAGAACATCATCACGTCCTTCATGCAGGATGGCACAATCTTCACAGGCCAAGACGACATTTCTGAGGCGGTAGATGGCTACTACAAGGACCTTTTTGGCTCGGCGGCAGCAAGGACGAGCGCGCTCAACCTGGACATACTTGACCTCCCATCGTGCGGCCTCTCGCACCTAGAAGCAGTGTTCTCAATGGAGGAAGTGGAGAAGACGATAAAAGGAATGCCAATGGACAAGGCACCGGGCCCCGATGGCTTCACGGGCAGATTCTTCGCTTCGTGCTGGCCCATAATCAAAGGGGACATCATGCGAGCTTTCGAACACTTCCACAGGGGGGACATGAGGGGGCTGGCCGCGGTGAACAAAGCTGTAGTAGCGCTGTTGCCAAAGAAGGAAGGTGCGGTTGACGTAAGGGACTTTAGACCGGCGAGCCTGGTACATGGGGCAATCAAGATCTTCGACAAAGTGCTTGCCACACGACTAGTGGAGGACCTCCCAAAACTCGTTGGGCAACACCAGAGTGCCTTCGTCCGTGGGAAATCGCTCCATGATAACTTCATGCTCGTCCAAGGCACAGCGAGACGGCTACACGCACTACGAAATCCCATGGTCATGCTGAAGCTAGACATATCCAAGGCCTTTGACTCGCTACAGTGGCCTTTTGTGTTGGAAGTGCTGAAGAGAATGGGCTTTGGGGAGCGGTGGCTATCGTGGATTTGTGGCTTGCTTGCCACATCTTCTACAAGAATTATGACAAATGGCGTGCCTGCAAACCAATCCTAAGCTGTCAAGGATTGCGGCAAGGAGCTCCACTCTCGCCCATGATCTTCATCCTTTGCATGGAGCCCCTTCACGCTCTCTTCAAATACGCAGCAAATAGGGGCCTCTTCGCCCCGCTGGCAGGGCGCGGAATGCACCAACGAATGTCCATGTTTGCAGATGATGTGATGGTGTTCATCAAACCAACAGAGATTGAAGCTCAGACGTGCCGGAGTATTCTGAAGATCTTTGGCCAGGCATCCGGCTTGAACGTCAACATGAACAAGAGTGCGGCCATACCGATCAGATGCTCCCAAGAAGAAATCAGCTTGGCTTGTGCGGCACTGGGATGCGTAGCCACAGACTTCCCCTGCACCTACCTAGGGCTACCACTGATGCTTCGAAAGCAGACAGCGCAACAGCTTCAAGGGTTGGTGGATCAGCTTGCTACACACCTCCCGAACTAGAAGGCAGCCATGATGCCAAAAAGTGGATGACTGATCCTCATCACATCTGTGCTATGCGCTATCCCGATCCACTCGATGCTAGCACTAGACATAGCTCCACGAAATTTGGCGGCGTTGACTAAGATTTGCCGCGGATTCCTCTGGTGTGGGAAGAGAGAGGCCAACGGAGGGAACTGTGAGGTAGCATGGGACACGGTATGTAGACCGAAGTGGGCTGGCGGGCTAGGCATCCCAAACCTACATTGGTTGAACAAAGCATTGCGCGCGAGGTGGCCATGGCTGCAGAGATCGGACCCGACGAGGCCTTGGGCGGAGTTTGAGATGCATGTGCCGGCGGAATCCCTGGCCCTATACCAAGCGGCAGCGGTCACAACTATCGGAAACGGGAGAAACACCTTATTCTGGCAGGACAGATGGCTCGACGGCTACATGATATGTGAGCTAGCCCCGAACATATACAAGCGGATCTCAAAGCGCACCAGAGATACAAGAATGGTTGCGGATGCGCTAGCAGGAAGCGCATGGGCGAGGGACATAGGCCCGAACCTTGCACCAGGAGACTTGGATGAGTTTTTAAGACTTTGGCAGCGAATGGATACGGTCAGCATCGTCGAGGACGTGGAGGATAAGCTGCGATGGGCCTGGGAAGCAAATGGACAGTTTTCGGCGCGTTCTGTCAATGCGGCAAAGTTCATGGGACTGGAGACATCACCGACCGCGTCATTTACGTGGGAGTCAAAAGCGCCCTTGAGATGTCGTTTCTTTGCTTGGCTGGCCCTAAAGAACCGATGCTGGACGTCGGACAGACTGGCACAACGCGGAATGGCACACCAGGAGACATGACCGCTGTGTGATCAACACGACGAGACCATCCAGCATCTGCTCGTCAACTGTGTATTCGCAAGGCAAGTATGGCACTGGTTCACGGAGATTACTGGCAGGCGAGGCTTCGAACCGGCCAATGCGGAAACTCTGGAGGCTTGGTGCGTGAGGCAGGATCAAGGTAGGGAGCACCGGAAATCCACACGCGCCATGTGCTTGCTTGGGATATGGATGATTTGGAAGCACCGAAACGACATCGTCTTCAATGGAGCAACGACATTGGTGCGCCAATGCATTGAGCGGATCGAGGATGAGGGACGTGCTTGGATGAGAGCAGGCCTAATCATAGGAGCAGAGGGCTCAGCGCGGGCGGATGGAGAGTAGTTAGCCATGGCCCAGAGGTGGCCTTGGGCAAAGCCCAAGTGCGTACATATTTGTAAATAACTCATGTCGTTTGAACTTGGGGAGTCTCCCCCCCCCCCCCCCCCCCATCCTCTCTTCTAATGAATGATACGCATGCTCGTGCGTATTCGAGAAAAAAAAAATTGATCACCATGCTATTTGATGGTAATATAGGCCGTGACCAGCGTAGTACCATGGTCGTATGAATGATCGGACTTGGGCACGACAAACTGGGCCAACTCGCTGACGTCCGGGAACCCATCGGCGAGATCCGCGAAAGGAACATTGAATTCAGATTCTTGGTAATGGTTAGTTGCCGAGAAGCGGAGCTCCAGTTGCACCGTCTTGGATGCAGCCGCCGCCGCTGCCGACGACGACGAGTCTACGGCAGCGGGCTGAGGACTTATGCAGACCGAAGCGATGGTGCGACCAAACGGGTGGCGCACAACGTTTAGCAGGAGCAAGTGCTGGTTGCCGCCGTCACGGACGGCCGTCGCGACGACGTTGAAGCCGTCCTGGAGGTCGATGTCGAAGCTCTTCCCGACGCGGTCCTCGGTGGTGAGCGTCCATCCGTGTACGGCGGTGAAGTGGTCCAGGAGCGCAGCAATTGGGCCGACGAACTCGCAGGCGTTCGCGGGGCAGCGCGTGCCCGGCGCGTGCGCGCACGACAGTCCGTGCACATGCATGTCATAGTAGGCCGGCGTGGCGTCGCAGCCGTGGGCGACGTTGGGGCACGGCACGCGGACGGTCTCCACCAGGTTCTCCATGGCACGGCACCGGCGGTAGCCAGGGCCGCGGCACGCCGAGCACACCGCCTGCCCCAGGTCACACTGAAAGCATGTCCATGTAACGTGTTATCTATGGCTGAGGGGAGGATGGATGTGCCCAGTGCCCGTATGTGTATGTGCATACCTGGAAGATTGGCGGCTTGAGTGGGAGGCGGCAGACGACTCAGTGGAGGGCACTGGCATCCTCCACCGTCACGTTCGTGATCACCGAGTGCTCCGACGGCCACGGAACCGTGGAGCGACGTCTTTCTGGCCCCCAGCCGCTCCAGTTCCCCCGCGCCGCCTCCGATGGCCGGCTGCGCCAGGACCCAGCGCCCCGTGCCGCTGATGACCAGGGGCCCCAAGTGCCGCCGGTGACCCGCCCCTCCGTTGTCACAAAGCTGGCCCAGCTGTCCGTGAACCGGGCCTCCGTCGATGCCCTGGTTCCCCAGGTTTTGACGACCGCCTCCACCGGCGACCTGGTGCCCGTGCCCCAGGCATCCGAAGTTGGCCTGGCTTGCCTGGACGCCCACGCCGCGGCCGCGTCCTCCCACGGGTGCTGTGCCCCCGCTCCGGCCGCCTGCTGTGGGCTGCCGCCGGGGCTCGCTGCCATGGACCATGCCATACTTCGCCGGTGGTCGCCTCAGTGAGTCTCTTGTTTGTACTAGTAACGTGTAGGCGGCGGCTTTGGCTCGAGGTTCCCTGCATATAAAAAGGCTGTTCGTAGACCCGCAAAAAAAAAATGCTATTTGTAAGCCTCTTCAGCTTCGCTTAATCTTTACTCGCAAAAATGCCCGTGCGTTGCACCGGAAAAAGAAAAAATATCACACACTTTTAGGACAATAAGTATGATTCAAGACCCTCACAGGCTCACACCCGGTATTTCAGCATTTCACCAAGGTGCCCCATCCGTATCACCGCTTACTCTCCTTTCCACCCTTACTGATGATGGTCGTGGTGTCCACTTGATCACAGACTCAACGTTCAAAGTTGGACATTTGGTTGCGCACCCACTTCGAGTCAGAGCACGACGAGGATAAGCAGGCCAGCCACGAAATATGCAGCACTGTCCGTGAGCGTGAGCGGTCAGATGTGAGCTATAAACCACTCTTAGTATAAAATAGAACAATCTATATCTCCCTCTGCATAACATCACAAATCAATCACCTCTTTAAGCATCATTTGTGTATTTTATGAGTTAGCGCAACAATAACAAAAATAGGAGCATCATTTGTATATGTACCAAACAGCTTGCCATGCCGATGCCTAATTTAGCTAGCTTCTGCAATAGCAAAATTCAGCTAGAAGTAGCAAGCTAGCAATAAGAGAGTAGCACGCTATCTCTCTCATTCTCCTTTTCACAACCGATTGAGCCCGCTTCTCTCTTCTCATCCCTCATCTTCTCCCCAACGACCCCAACAACGATGACCACCTGCTCTGCCCCCACCGGCATTCACCAACAACGTCTCCGCGTCGTCCTCTTTGCCATGGCCGAACATGGGAGGGCCGTCGCCGGCAGATTCGTCAGGATGCCCGTTGGCATCACCGGGGCGATGCGGCTAGCCGACAGTAGCAGAAGCGCCCACGGAGGGTGCTGGCAGCGAGCAGCGGGACTGGGGCAGCAACGGGATTATGACAATATATTTTAATGTTTTTGACTGAAAAATCTCAAGAACAAAGAGAAAAATCCCGAATTTATGCATACCCAGATTTGAAATTACCTCCAAACATTACGGCCACACTCACACCACGCTAGCAGCCGATCTCATGGTAAATCCCTTGCAATCTTGCACAATGCCACATGAAAAACAACATGATAACCGGTGTTGCGCAAAAACATAGAGATATGATAGTTTTTTAAGTGTACTTAAGGTGTTTCTAATTTATTATTTAAATATCTGCCTAGTCGGAGGTATCTTTTTACGCATTTGTTGTCGTTCCTCCTCGCTGATGCCCATACTTGTATTATGATCAAAATAGCAAAGTACGTTTATTTATTAATTACAGCATATGCATAAGAGCATTATTTTTGTGTGACTGATATATGTGTTTGTATTTGTAATTCAAGTGAAGTCTTAATTTGTTTGCAAACATATTAGACAGCTCCATCGAAAACAATCAATTTGTAAGGACACACATACCAAATGTTCTATGTTGCGGTGCATGGGCATGTTTGTCAGTTCTTAAAAAAAATATGAAAACAATTTAAAACAATACGAAAATCAAAGTTAATCCATTAGTTTACGTAAAGCTTGTATCAACAACATTGTACATTTTCTATACATCAGAAACATTTTCTATATACACGTTTAATATTTTCCAATTTCATGGTCAACATTTTTCAAAACATATTTAGTTTTGATGTCTACTTTTTTATACACATTCTACATTTTTTGTATACATCACAAACATTTTTTATATACACGTTAGACATTCTCCAAATACATAATTAACATTTTAGAAAACTTATATTTCTGTATGTCTACTTTGTTCTATGCACATTGTATATTTTTATTATACATCGAAACCCTTTTTCTATGCAAATTAAAATAAAATAAATACATGAACCACATTTTTCAAAAAATGTACGTACTGTACTTGTTTGTATACAATAGATTTTTTTTTATTCAAGTTTGGCATTTCTTTAATGCATGATTAATATTTTTTTCAAAGTTTGCATATAGATGGTTTTTATAATTAAAATATTCAGAGTATATCTAAATAAAGTCAAAAGAAGAAAAACAAATTTTTATTATACATCGAAACCCTTTTTCTATGCAAATTAAAATAAAATAAATACATGAACCACATTTTTCAAAAAATGTACGTACTGTACTTGTTTGTATACAATAGATTTTTTTTTATTCAAGTTTGGCATTTCTTTAATGCATGATTAATATTTTTTTCAAAGTTTGCATATAGATGGTTTTTATAATTAAAATATTCAGAGTATATCTAAATAAAGTCAAAAGAAGAAAAACAAAACAAATGTAAAAAAGTAGATTAAATAATAAGTGCTAAACGTACAAACAGAGAAAAGAGAAAATTGGGATAGAGGGAATCGAACCCTGGGTCTCCAGGTTGCAAGTGCAAGCAGCCAACCACTTGGGATGGGCGTGCACCTGTGATCCATTGAAGGTTCGCTTCGTATTGAACCAAAAGAAGCGGCTGACTTCTAAAGAAAAAGCGAATCGTTTTCTCCACAAACCGATGGCATAGGGGGTAATTCATGCGAACTCTAGGGGCAAATTTCACGACGGACGACCAGAAGCACTATTTGCTTTATTATTAGGAAAAGATTCTTGCAAAAATGCTACATCGACGGGGTTAATACGGGTCTTTCACGTACCCTTCCTTTCAATTAAACTCCCCCCCCCCCCCCCCCCCCGGATTTTCAGGTGGGTGGGCCCCTCCACCCCCATTAGTCCAATCACACTTTGCCAACTCAAATTCACCCTGTAAAACGTCCGTTGATGTAGCATTGTTGTTATTCTTGAGCCTCGGAGTAGTAATGTCTTTCGTCTTCCCTTCCAATCAGCAATCACGTTGCATAATCCCAAGGACTCGGTCATTCCAATCGATCATTGTAGATCACTGGCAAAACGGCCCGTGCGTTGCAACGGAAGAAAAGAAATCATAATCTCTAATAGCAATAATCACATTTTACTGCATCATGGAGATACACTATCACTCTCATGTTCGTGAAATCGTGAACAATTTTTGAAAATCATGAACATTTTTAAAAACTCGTGAACATATTTGAAATCGTGAACACAATTCACGAACATTTTCTAAAATCATGAATATTTTTTTAATTCATGAACATTTTATACTATTTACAAACATTTTTTTTAAATGTGAACATTTTCAAAAATATTTTTCTTGACTCGGCGAACATTTCTAGAATCGATGAATAATTTTTTGGAACTTGGTAGAACAATTTTCGAAATTCATGAACAATTTTTAAAATGCATGATCTTTTTTTAATCAATGAATATTTTATGAATCAATAAAATACTTTATAATTTATGAACAAATTTTAAATTTTTAGGATATTTTTCAATACATGAACATTTTTTGAATCGGCGAACTTTCGTTCAATTTCATAAACATTTTTTAATACAGTAACTTTTTAAAAAATCATGGACATTTTTTATTTCCCAAACATTTGTTTTAAAATCTGAAAATATTTTTTAAAAATAACAAACATTTTCTGAATCTACACTGATTTACAAATTTTTAAACATTTTATTTTAATGTTCTCATTTTTTAAATTTTAGAATTTTTTCTGAATTCCAAAATTATTCAAAGTATAATAAAATTACGGAATAGAAAAACAGAAATTAAAAACGAAATTTAAATATAGGTCGCCCGTACATGGGATGGCCCAAACGGGCGCGGTGTATTATTTCCTAGCACGCAGAGCGCGGTATAGGATGTTTCTACTGGGCCGGCCCAGTCTGAGATTTCTTTTTGTGAAACGTTTTTTATTACTTATAGGTGGCATTGATGGGTAATATTTTGCAACTTTAAGGACAATTTCGATGACGAACGACCAAAAACAATTCATGCTTCATTACTATTAGGTAGAGATTTTATCGCTCCATACCAACTCCAACTACACTTCGTTTCTTCTTCCTCCAAATTAAACATGAAGGAAAAAAATAATCAAATTTAGCAAGTTCATGATTTGCCTTGGAAAATGTTAAAGGCGGCCGTCACCGAGACTATCCATGGTGAAGAGTAATATAGACTAGTAACATGTATATGCTACTTGTTTAAATTAATATCTCTATAGCAGGGAGTAACATATATGTGGTGTCATGCCACACTTTATTTATTATGTTGTAGACTTAGTTTGTCTTGGTTTGTGTGATGTTAGAGCATCTACAGGAGGACCTTGCAAATCCGACCCCTCAAACGCCCGCGGACGCGCCCGGACGCGTGCGCAGACAATGACCGGTCACGCCTCAAAAATGACTAGTGCATCCAGACATCTCATATTAGATTTCTCAAATCCATACAAAAGCATGCAACATATTAAACCTACGTACTACGTATGAGCTATCTGCTCTTCGTCGGAGATTTTGACGATCTCCGTGCCCTCCGGTGGATAGATGTGCGGTAGCCCGTGCTCCGCCCCCTCCGGCGCCGGCGCTGCGGCCCCCACCGACTGCTCCGCTATGGCTTCCTCCGCCGCTATCTCCGCCCCGAGCTCATCGAAGAGGGCGTCGGCCTCCGCCAGCCTCTGCCGGATGAGCCGGCGGGTGGCCTCCACCTCGGCCTCATCCCGGATCGAATCCAGAATGGCCTGCTGCTCCGCCATCTCGTCGGATTGGCCGACGACGAACTCCTCCTCCGCCTCCGCCATGTTGAACCCCGGAGCGTCGTCCTCCTCCGGCTCCTCCTCCTCCATGGCCTCCGGCTGCTGCTCATCCTCCTCCGTTTCCGGCGAGTCCGGAGGGAGACCCACAGCAATGCGGACGGCGCGGCGAGCCTGGATCTCCATCTCGATCTGGTTCCAACGTTCCGGCATGAGCTGAGCATAGGTGGTGATCCTCTGGAGGACCATAGTGAGGCCGGAGAGCGGGGGAGAGGAGGCGGATGGGCTCGGGTGGCAGCGGTGGGAGGGAAGAGGCGGATGGGCTACGACTAGGGGACGTCGGCCGTCTTAAATAGCCGGCTATGGCCTCGGGCCGCAAGCCGAAGCGGCATCACGCGGTGTTCACACCACGGCGACGGTCGAGGCGCCCGTCGGACCGTCGGGTTTCGGGGCGAGTCCGCGTGGGGCCACGTCCTCAGGCCAATATGGCGGGCGTGCCCGGCCTCTCCCATATCCGCCTCATATTTGGCCTGGATATGGGGGTTGCCGGTCAGCCCGGATTTTTGAGGCCGGTTTGAGAGGCCTGTCAGGGTCGGTTTTTCGTGACCGGGCGGCCTACCCGGACGTTTGAGACGGGTATGAGGTGTCCGGCTGTAGATTCTCTTACTCGTACAACGAGTAACTACTCCCACCTTTCCGGTTTATATGGCTCAAATATGAAATCTCATCAACCAAGGTAGACTGTGAATGGATGACACGGGTTTTGTGGATACAAAATTGCCCATTGAAATATTTCTCACTCCTTCACGGTTTTTATGGATACAATATTGAACTCCAGAGGCAATAAGTGCAACACCCCCTCTTTCATTGTATTTGCATGATGCATGTAGAATAAGATGCATGCATGACCAATAATTCTCTCACTTTCATTAAATGTGGTGTGAGACTCCAAGCTCTTTAACTCATAATGGAAATCTAATTTTTTTGAGATGAGCCCTCTAAACCGAAAGGGAGGGAGTAGCTATGTTACTCAGAGCAAAAATAATAGATTCTAGTAGTGTAGCATTTTCCATGTCAACAAAATCCTATATGGATGAGTGAGAAGGGAAGAGAGAGAATACGGTGGGCGCTTTAGCTATCACCGGGCCGCAACACTGTCGTGGTTTTGTCACGGCATGATGTCCTCGTGAGAGAACTTAGGTGTGAGGCCATCGCAACTAGGTGGCGTCTTGAGAGGGGTTGGTCGGAATCGAGAGACGCGAGGTTACCCAGGTTTGGCCCCTTCGATGGAGGTAAAAGCCTACGTCCTGCTTTGTGTGTATTGATGATGAGGATGATCTCGATTACAAGGGTGTTGTTTTGCTACCTCTAGTCTCGAGAGCCTCCAACCTGTCTATCTCTAATGACTTGAACTTGTCCCTCTTGGGGCGCCTTACCCCTCCTTATATAAGTTGAAGGGGTAGGTTTACATGTAGAGTCCTACTGGGAGTAGGACTAGTCTCTCTTCAGTCCTAATCCGGGTCTTGTTTCTCTTGTGAGGGAATCTTTCCTCTCCTTGGGCCTTCTCTATGAGCCGGCCCTCCTGGCCTCTCTATGAGCCGCCTTCCGTCGGGGTGCACGCCGGGGCCTTGGGCCTTGCCATCCAGGTTGACCCGATAAAACATGGCGCCCGTATGAGCCGCCAAATAATGGGGCGGGTCATTCTCCTGGCCGGGTGAAAACCGTGGATAATATCCCCGACATAGCCCCCAGGTTAGCTTGAATTTATTCATGGTAAGCTCCTGAAGTAAGAAAATTAAATATGTTAAGCGACCAGCTTGCTCCACTAGCGGCTTAATTTAATGAAGTGGCTCCTTAAAAATCCGGGTTCCTTCTTCATATTAACGAGTCGTCTTCACAATCATCTTGCAGGTACGTGTCCTTTGCAATAAAATATTGGGAATAAAACACCTATATGCCGTTGAGTCGGCCTCCAATGCTTTGTCTTGATGAAAATTTTGGGAATAAGAAATCCACATGATGTTGAGCTGGCTTTCCATTGCTTCGGTTTTGATGAAAATATTGGGAACATAAATTTGTCCATTGTTTAAACCACTTTCAACTTGTGAAGCCGGGTTGCTTATATAGACTCTGCCGGGTTATGATCTTTGATAATGCCGGCTCATGATTGTTGGTGACGCCAGGTCGAACAACTGGACTCCAATTGACTTCATAAAATTATTGGGAATAAAGAAATCTATTGTGATGTTGAGCCGGTCTTTTTGGTGACTTTCTATGAATAACTTGGAGAAAATGGTCTTTGCAAACCTCCATAAAAAATGAGACCGGTCTCGGTCACAATTGACAGCTTGAAAGTGTTCTTCAATTTTTTTGATATATCCATATTAGCTGTAGCCCCCAAGCTCCGAGTTCATCAGTTCATGATGACTTGGTGCTTTGCAATAATATCTTTGACTGTGTAGCCCCCAAGTGTCGGGTTGTCTTGCCTGCAGCAGCCTGGGACTTGTAATTGTCTTATACTTATAAAACTTCAGCCAGTGTAGTCCCCAAGTGCCGGGTTGTTTTGCCTGCAACAACCTGGGACTTTGAACTTGGTTTTGAATGTTGTAGGTAGATAACTTTGGAGAAACCTGGTTGTCGTCTGAGTCGCCAGATATGGACTGAATGTCTTGAATTTCACATGTGTAGCCCCCAAGGGCCGACTCATCAGTATGTGATGGGCCGGGTCTTCAATTTGGACCTTATAATTTGGTTAAACAGCTGGATACTGTAGCCCCCAAGTGCCGGGTCGCATGCCTGCAGCGACTTGGGATTGTTGAAAATTCGATCCGAACAGTGTAGCCCCCAAGTGCTGGGTCGTTTGCGTGCAGCGACTCGGGACTCATATGCACTTATCCTTTGAAAAGAATAACATCATATGATGTAGCCCCCAACTGCCGGGTCGTATGCCTGCAGCGACTTGGGACTGTATGAGAATAATATAACCCATCATAATGCACTTCAGAAGTTCTTTTGAACTGATATTGATCTGACTTGAATGAATCCTTGCCCGTGGTTATAATGTAACCCGGTATTTTATTCTTTGAACGAATATCTTGGAACAATGCCTTTGTCCTTGAAATGAAATCCCTGCTCGTGGTTGCGGTACAACCCGACGAATATATGTTTGAAAAATTCATAAGTGTTGTAGTTTACTACAGAACACAAGTTGGAAAAATCCAAGAGCCGGTCAATTAGATGACCCGACATTATATGTGATAGGGCGGCTCTTCGAGAATAGTCATTTCTTCCGAGCTGGCTTGAAAAACCCTAATCTTTTAATACTGGTTATGATGAACCATGATGAAGATCCAGCCATTTTGGCTATCAAAGATCTATTTGTTCCTGCAGAGGTTACGATGTAACCCTGTTTGATGACCGACTTGATATGTATGTATGATGCATGATGCAATGCAGGATGATGTATGTATATGATAACAGAATATAAAGTGCCAATTTTCAAGGCATGACATAAATACCGGCTTTCGAGGCTTGAGTCTTGCTTCAATGAAGCGGGTGTGATAACCCATGGTTTATCCTAGCTCTCTGTAAGCCGGCTCTCATGTGAATCAAGCCAATGTTTTAACCTTGATAAGTTTAGGGTCTAGATGGATTGACTTCTCAAGAGTACATGGGGTCACCTGATCGGAGTCGCATCAAGCATATAGGCAGGTTTAACCATTTTGTGGCGTTTTTGCCGGATCAGGAGGGTGAGAAAGCTAAACTCGGTGAGTTGGAAGCCCCCAAATGACCTATGATCATGGAAAAGCTCAGCATAAGATATACAGGAGACAATGCTACTACTGCAAAACATCTGGGGTTCAGATAAGCCAACTTTATTCCATTGATCATAATATGATAATATGATGATCCAATAAGGCAGGATACCTATGTTTGAGCAGCACATCATGGCAGCTGGTCCTCTTTGGCAACCTTTAATTTTTCGCCCATAAGCCAGGGCACCCATGTTTGAACTGCGCATCGGGCGACTTTTAATTTTTTGCCAATAAGGCAGGGCACCCATGTTTGAACAGCGCATCGTGGCAGCTATTCCTCTTGAGCGACTTTTAATTTTTTTGCCAATAAGGCAGCAGCCCCCGGGACCGGGCTATCTTCCCTGCAATGACCCGGGGTTCCAGAATATTTGAGTCCGGTTGAATCTGCCGAGTCATGTCTGTGTAGCCCTCGAGTCTTAAGTCGACTAGAGGAGGCGGTTTAAGAGTCTTCAATCCTTGGCTGTGGCATAAGCCGGCACAAGGTTGACGGCTGAACGATGGATTTTATCCAAACTAGAGACGATGTAGTGAGCTGATGATCTTCGTGATGCTCGTCATATGTCTTTGGCAAATATTGTGGCCAAATTGAGTGCATATGCCTCTTGGCCCATGCTTTATTCTCATGTAATCCGTCTCTCTTGGCTCCTCCAGGGCCATTTTTCTTTTTTTCTTTGCCGCTGGCTTTGAATTGCCGGCTCGATAATGGTCGGCTCAAATTGTAGCTTCTCCAGGGATGTGTCCTTCATGGCAAGATCTCCTATTTCTTTGGATATGTTGAAGTAGATCGTATCGCTGGGATAACAGGCCAATGTGTCTATCCATTGAGTATCCTGGTGCGGGTGGAGGCTGGCACTTGTTTTCGTGATGTTGCGTAAGACATGATTCCGAATGTCATTTTTTCCTTTGCTCCAATGTTGTTGGAGGAGACAAGCCATGGGGGCGGCTTGCGTGCGTCCGTAGGACGGCTCATACGGGCGAGCGCTGCCCTGGCATGTTGATATAGACGTGAGAGTCGACCGCGGCATTGAAAACCGGTGCAGATGTGAGTCGGCCATAGCGTCGTAAGCTGGCATGGATGCGGGAGTCGGTCGCCGCATTGTAATCCGGTGTGAACGCACGAGGCGGCTGCGACGTTGTTGATGTAGACCAGACCGTGGGGACGGCGGCTTGCACGCGTCCGTTGGGCGGCTTGAGTAAACAGGCGCGGCACCGGCGTGTTGATGTAGACCGGACCGCGGGGACGGCGGCTTGCGCACGTCAATTGGGCGGCTCGTATGGGTGAGCGCGGCACCAGCGTGTTGATGTAGATGTGGGAGTCGGCCGCGGCAATGGAAACCATTACGGACAGTGAGTTGGCCGTGGCATTGTAAGCCGATGCAAACGCACGAGTCGTCCATGGCGTTATACGCCGGCCACGGACGCGTGAGTCAGCCGCGTTGGAAACCGGTGCCGACGCGCGAGTTGGTCGCGGCATTGTTGATGTTGACCGGGCTCCATACGCGCAATATAACACCACTTTTATAATTCATAATTGTCCTGCGGAAAATATATTGCAGGGCGGAGTAATTGTTCTTGGATGAATAATGTGTATAAAAAATTGATAGGGCGAATAGCACCTGATATTCTTGTCGCATGAATGCGGACGACGTGCAGTCTCTGGTAGACTGCACTGTATGGGCGGTGGCCTACGTGTTTGTCTGTTAAACAACTTAATGCGGACAGACACTTGGCATGGCCTTCGGCGTATCAAGGTAGTCGTGGATGTCAGCTGCGACATTCGAAACGGGCTTGATAGCGCAGATGCGAGAGTTGGACGCGGCGTTTGTAAGTCGGCGCGGACGGCGAGTTACCCGTATCGTTGTAGGCCGGCGCAGACGGCGAGTCGCCCATGGCGTTGTAGGCCGGTGCGGAGGGCGAGTCGGCCGTGGCGTGTTATGTAGCCTAGACCAATAGGGACGGCGGTTTGCACGCGTGTCCGTCGGATAGCGCGGCGTGGACGGACACTGACTGATGATATTGGCACGAGCTCCGTACTCACAATATGACGCCGCTTTTGTAATGAGTAATTGTCCTGTGTAGAAAAATATCGTAGGACAAAGTACTTGTTCTCAAAATAATTTAAAGTGTACTGATAAAATAAATAGGGTGGATAGCACCTGGTTTATTAAGACGACAGATGATCCATGTGCAGTCGTGCGCCGAATGTCTATTCGACAAATGGTTCATATGCAACATGAGTACATCGGCTACCTTGGCACGACGCCTTTATTGTTCCAAGGCCAGACAGATCGGAACTGGACAGTACGCGCTAATCCGTGCGACTACAGATCGGAGTTAGCCGCACAACCAATAATTACTCGAAGCGGTGGTTACCTTTTTTGCTTGGTGTGGCCTTGTATGGCACGTGCCTACTCTTCTTGGAATCCCAACAATCTTGCAACACGTTGCCCTTCCTCTGTGCTTCCTCTGATCCTTTTCACTTTAGGTTTGGATGGTTGGTCATGCTGGTCACCCTTTATTTTATTTTATTTTTGAGACTTTGTTCCAACTAGTGGGTTGTTGACCTTCTCCTTGCTTACTCTTGATTCCGTCGCCAGATATAACTAGTATTGCTTCAAACAGTTGCACGCATTGAAGGGCGATTAGCTTTTTATTTCCTTGTGCCGCCGTCGGAGGATACCACAATTGATTAACTCCATATGACTCCGTGACACTTTGGAACTCTGAGTCTAGATGGAATCTGACGCGCGTGTGATTCAGACCACACACGATCTCACGGGTGACGCGCAGACCGCGATTGTGCAACTCTGAAAATAATGGTGTTGCAGCGTCAGCCGACAGATGTCGTTCTTGTAAACCTAATTTGTTGTGAGCGCAGGGCATGGTGAGCTCCCACGCACGTGTTGGTGAAGAAATCTTGACGTCGAAGTAGTCGAATCTTACGCGGCAATAAAGTTGCCACTACTATTGATGAAGATTGGTCCCATCGAAATCTAAATCCACGCGCCCCAAGCCCGAGGGTTTTCCCATGTCGGGTTATCCTGTGTGATTATTCGATACCGGCTCTTTTTTCATCTGACCAATTGCGAGCTTCTCGATTCCTGAAGAGTTCCCTCCAAGAACACAATACAACCGTGCGCTTGCCCCACGGTGGGCGCCAACTGTCGTGGTTTTGTCATGGCATGATGTCCTCATGAGAGAACTTAGGTGTGAGGCCATCGCAACTAGGTGGCGGCTTGAGAGGGGTTGGTCGGAATCGAGAGACGCGAGGTTACCCAGGTTCGGCCCCTCCGATGGAGGTAAAAGCCTACGTCCCGCTTTGTGTGTATTGATGATGAGGATGATCTCGATTACAAGGGTGCTATTTTGCTACCTCTAGTCTCGAGAGCCTCTAACCTGTCTATCTCTAATGACTTGAACTTGTCCCTCTTGGGGCGCCTTACCCCTCCTTATATAAGTTGAAGGGGTAGGTTTACATGTAGAGTCCTACTGGGAGTAGGACTAGGACTAGTCTCTCTTCAGTCCTAATCCGGGTCTTGTTTCTCTTGTGAGGGAATCTTTCCTCTCCTTGGGCCTTCTCTGTGAGCCGGCCCTCCTGGCCTCTCTATGAGCCGCCTTCCGCCGGGGTGCACGCCGGGGCCTTGGGCCTTGCCATCCAGGTTGACCCGATAAAATACAGCGCCCGTATGAGCCGCCAAATGATGGGACGGGTCATTCTCGTGGCTGAGTGAAAACCATGGATAATATCCCTGACAAACACAGTGACCAAGAAAAAGGAGGCCGTATGCAGGCCCTTTTTTCCTTGCTTTGCTTCTCGTTTCTCTCCCTCCTAAGGCTGGTCATAGTGGGAGTAACTTAGCTAGTATTATAGCGCATTTTAAGACAACTTTGCTTATGTATCATGTAGTTAATGAGAAGACAGGTGTTTAGAGTAACATAATATGTTACTGTAACATAGCGCTTTCCGAGAAAAGATGAGTCTACAAGCTAATAAATAAACTCATCTATGATACTACTACTAAGTTACTTTGCACTATGGAGGTAATAACTTAACCTAGTGTCATATGCATGACACTTGTCTAAGTTACTAGTACCCACTATGACCAGCCTAACCTGCATGCATTATTACTTTAATCAATCTAGTAGCTCACATATAGCCAGCTTATTATACAAGTGAACTTTTGCAAAGGCTTTATGTGGCATGGATTCACTATATAGCCGGTAGTGGGATTTTCTATTAGCCATGCTCTCAATCCATCTCTCTCCTTATTAAGAGCAACTCCAACGGACCGATCCTAATGGACGCGCATTTTGTCTGCTTTTTGTCCGTTTGGGTCGGCCGAGTGGATGCTGGTGTCCGGTTTTACAAATGGGTCGGCTCGTCCACCTAATGCACGTCAGGACCTAAATTTCTAAAGAGGGCTTAAGAAAACATAGAAATATATAAAATCCCAAACAACGCTAATTTAACATTAAAACAACGGTCAAACGCCGGCCAAATTCTACATAAACATAATTAAACATAAAAAAATGTCGCCCCATGGACTGCCCTAGGCGTCGTCGTCCTCCCTCGGGCCGGTAAGCGGGCAAGCAAATGAAGTGTGTAGATGATAGTTGAATCAAGTACATTGCAAAATAAAATAAAAGTAAATAAATGGCGGCAAGGTAATGAAAGCTTTTTTAAATATATAAGTGAATAGACCCGGGGGGCGTAGTGTTCTTTAGTGGCATCTCTCATGTAGTAGGCATATGGTGGATAAACAAATTACTATTCGGCAATTGATAGAAAAGCGCATAGTTATGCAATATTTATCCACGGAAATGATCATGTTTATATAGGCATCACGTCCATAAGCAAATAGGTCGACTCCTGCCTGCACCTATTACTATTACTCCACGTCGAGAGCGCTTCTATGCTTGCCTCTCTAAGTATTAAGTTCATGACAAACAGAGTAATGCTTGGAGAACGATGACATGATGTAGATAAAGAAAACTCAATCAATATGAATTAACCCCATCATTTTATCCTTAGTGGCAACAATACAAAGACGTGTCTTGTCCCCTTCTGTCACTAGGATATAGAGCACCGCCAGATTGAACCCACTACAACGCACCCCTCTCACTGAAGAAATATCAATCTAGTTGGCCAAACTATTTCAATAGATGGGAGAGATTTACGAAGTTATAATAATCATGCAAATAAGAATCATAATAGAATTCAGCGAAGACTCAAATCTTTTTCATGAATAATCTAAACATAAACCCACAATTCATCGGATCCCAACAAACACACCGCACAAAGTGATTACATCGAATAGATCACCGCGAAGATGCGGTGAACTTTGTATTGAAGATCAAGAGAGAGAGAGAGAGAGAGAGAGAGAGAGAGAGAGAGAGCCATCTAGGTACTAACTACGGACCCGTAGGTCTATAGGGAACTACTCACACATCACCATGGGAGCAGCAAGGTTGATGTAGACGCCCTCCGTGATCGATCCCTCCTCCGGCAGGGCACCGGAACAGGGCTCCAGATGGGCACACGGCGGAACAAAGACTTGCGGCGGCGGAAAAAGTGTTTTGGGAGGCTCTCTAGGGTTTTGGGGATTTATTAGAATTTATAGGCCAGAGAGGGGCGTTGGGAGACGCCCGAGGGGCCACCACATAACAGGGCGCGACCACCCCCCTGGGCGCGCCCTGTTGTGTGCTTGCTCCCTCATGCGGCCTCCGGTCTCCTCCCGAAGCTTCCATGTCTTCTTTTGTTCCAGAAAAAATCATAAAAATGTTTCGGAGCAACTGGGCTTCGTTTGGTACTGTAAAACTGAAAAGCCAAAAACATGCAGAAAACAACAACTGGCACTGGGTGAGGGAGTCCTGGTTTAAGGGGTCCTCGGGAGACCGACCTATTTCTTATGGGCCGAACTGTATGGGCCGCGTGTCGAGCACCGGATTGATCAGAGACCCTGTCTCCAGGAAGGAATCTTCGGAATCATGGCGTATCCTCCACGTTTAAAGTAGTGAATAGGCATGTTTATCCCTTCGATGTGTAACCGACCATGTGTAAACCCTAGGTACCCTCGGCGTCTATATAAGCCGGAGGGTTTTAGGTTGTAGACCAAGAGAACTCATCTAGGGTTTTAGCTAGTCGATCTCGAGGTAGATCAACTCTGTAATCCTCATATCATCAATATAATCAAGCAGGACGTAGGGTATTACCTCCATAGGAGGGCCCGAACCTGGGTAAAACCTCGTCTCCCTCGTCTCTTGTTACCATCGATTCTAGTCTCACAGCTCGGGGCCCCCTACCCGAGATCCGCCGGTTTTGACACCGACATTGATGCTTTCATTCAGAGTTCTGTTGTGATCGCCAAAGGAATCGATGGCTTGCCTTGTCATCAACGAAGAGGTCCGCAATACGGACACTTTTGTCCCTGGACAGATCTTCGCTTTCGGCAGCATTGTGCTGCACGCTGATCCGACCGGCCATCTAGGCCGTGTCGGAAGTTTTGCCCCTGATCAAGAGGTTAGATTCGGGAACCTAGAGTTCTCCGTAGACTCCCGGGGCGACCTGTCGCTAACCGGGCTCGCGGTCTTGCCTGCCACGCCCGAAGACTCTGAGGCTATAACCTCAGATTCATCTTTCGGTCCCGACCACGGGATCTACCCCGGCGAGGACCCAACCTTCAGTCCGGACCCGGTCATAGTGCCAGACGTCCGGACACCTGTTCTTGCCGAACACTCTCCTCGCACGGACGCATCGGAGGTTAGCTCCGGAAGCTCTGAGCAGGCCGACCCGATCGAGCTCTCGATACTCAACGAGGCCCTAGATCGGATCTCGTCGATGAAGATTACCGACGATCCAACCCCGATCTGTTCTCAGATCGGGCTTAAGGCGGGTCAGGACGAATTTTTCGTCCCACCCACCACCCACTTGGTAGCCACTGTCGAGGATTTAACCGACATGTTGGACTATGCCTCTGAGGAGGCAGAATACATGGATGAGGAGGATCACGCCCTCACTCCCGTTAACACCGGGCGGTGGACTGCCACCTCCACATACAACGTCTACATGGTGGACACTCCGAAAAACGATGGCGACAAATCGGATGAAGCGTCGTCAAGACGCCGAAAGCCGCATAAACAGTCAAAAGGAAAAAAGGGAAGAAAATCTATCGACGGCACCGGGGACGTAGACACCCCGGAAGACCTCGGCGATCCCTAAATCCCCGAACACCCGTTAGAGGGTCAGGAGAGGCCGGAAGACCGGCGCAACCCCGACGATCTAAATGATTCCGAGGACGACAATTACCTCCACCCTGTCGAGGAGGAGGACATTCCGGAAGCCGATGACTTCGCCTTCCCTGATAATCTTGAAGATCAGGAGCTGTTTAGGCAACAACTTATAGCCACGGCCCGCAGCCTGAAAGCAAAAGAACGGCAGCTTAAAGCCGAGCAAGACGACCTCAACGATCGATGGACAAGAGTCCTCTCAGCTGAGGAAGGATACGATACCGGTCTATCGGACCAACCTAAGAGCTATCCACGCAGAAGGCTGCTGCCACAATTTGATGAGGAGCTCACTGATACGCCGTCTCTGAAACATACCCCATACGACAAGCCAGACCGCCCTCCTCGAGGTCGAGACAGGACGGCTGACAACACCGGCTATAGGCTGACGATACCCCGAAGACGAGGAAAAGATCCACTAGTGCCCGATGACAGGTTCGACCTGCAACACGACCTGGACTGCAGAGCAGGTCATACGCGATCCATCTAGGGATCCAAAGGATACTCACCCGATAGACGGGAAGGGTACCGGCCTTGGCTCGACCGCAACAATAAAGGTCGGGAACTAAACCGGGCTAGGACAGACGCCGATCACCGGCGCGACATAGCTCGGGTCAGAGGCGCTGCCCACCCACTGTGCTTCACGGACGAGGTGATGCAGCATCAGTTCCCGGAAGGGTTTAAACCCGTAAACATAGAACAGTACGATGGGACAACTGACCCAACCGTATGGATCGAGGATTTCCTCCTCCACATCCACATGGCGCGAGGAGATGACCTCCACGCCATCAAGTACCTACCCCTGAAGCTTAAGGGGCCAGCTCGGCACTGGTTAAATGGCCTCCCCGAAAACTCCATTGGGTGTTGGGAGGATCTAGAAGACGCATTCCGATCTAACTTCCAGGGCACTTATGTTCGGCCGTCGGACTCCTCCGACTTAAGCAACGTCGTCCAGAAGCCAGGAGAATCCGCGCGGCTATTCTGGAATCGGTTCTTGACCAAGAAAAACCAGATCGTTGACTGCCCGGACGCCGAAGCAATAGCCTCTTTCAGGCACAATATTCGGGATGAGTGGCTGGCTCGTCAGCTTGGCCAGGATAAACCAAGGACAATGTCCGCCCTCACATCACTCATGACTCGCTTTTGCGCGGGCGAGGATAACTGGCTAGCAAGACGTAGCCATAACCCCGAAGACCCCGGAACCTCCGAAGTTCGGGATGGAAACGGGAAACCAAAGCGCAACAAGAATAAGCGCCGGCACAACAATAGTGATGCCGATGGCACGGCCATTAACGCCGGATTCCGCAACTCCTGACCTGGGCAGCGGAAGAAGCCTCCTAAAGGCAATCGCGATGGACCCACCCCGCTGGACAAGATCATGGAGAGGCCTTGCCAGATCCATGGCACTCAAGAGAAGCCCGCCAACCACACCAACCGTAACTGTTGGGTGTTCAAACAAGTCGGCAAGCTCGCATCCGAGGACCAAGGCAAGAGCCCACGCAGCGAGGACGAAGATGAACCCCGTGGTCCGATCGGTGGCGGACAAAAGAAATTCCCTCCAGAGGTAAAGACAGTAAATATGATATATGCCACTCATATACCCAAAAAGGAGAGGAAGCGCGCCCTTCGAGAGGTCTACGCCGTAGAGCCTGTAGCCCCGAAGTATAACCCATGGTCGGCATACCCGATCACCTTCGATCGACGTGACCACCCGACCAGTATCCGTCATGGGGGTTCGGCCGCCCTCTTCCTAGACCCCATCATAGACAGGTATCACCTCACTAAAGTCCTAATGGACGGAGGAAGTAGCCTTAATCTGATTTACTCAGACACGGTGAAAAAGATGGGCATAGGTCCATCAAGGATCAAACCCACCAACACTACCTTTAAAGGAGTGATCCCAGGCGTCGAAGCCTGGTGCACGGGCTCTGTAAGCCAGGAAGTAGTGTTCGGCTCGCCCGATAACTTTCGAAGCGAGGACTTGATCTTCGACATCGTACCTTTCCGCAGCGGCTATCACGCCCTGCTCGGCCGTACAGCGTTCGCTCGCTTTAATGCCGTCCCACACTACGCATACCTCAAGCTCAAAATGCCCGGCCCCAAGGGGGTCATTACTGTCAATGGCAACACAGAGAGCTCCCTCCGAACTGAGGAACATGCGTTGGCCCTGGCGGCCGAATTCCATTACACTGATGCTCGGCAAACGCCGACATCTGCCGTAAAGGCATGCAAGGCTGGGAAGCGAGCTCGGTCTCAACCCGAAGTACCAGAACCTTCTTCTCCCCATAAATAGGGACGCGCCCCCCATCGCACAGCCCTAGAACCAGCAAAGTACGTGCCGAGGAGGCACAACTTCGCGCTCAAAATTCCATGGGCAGCGGTGGGGAAAAACTATCAAAGGGTAAGTGTTCGGATGGACCGAACTATCACCATCAAAACGTCTTCGGACACACTACAGGTATCATAAAGTACCTGCTAAGGCGTAAAGCTCATTCACACTTCGGCGACTTCTCAAGATTTTTCTCCAAAGTCCGCTCGCCGAACAGCAAAACCCATAGCGGTATACAACTCCTTAGAAGACGCAGGAGCGGACAAACGACAAGGCACATCGAGGACGTCAGTTCACCTATCGAAGATCCCTGGTACAACCCCTCCTGTAAGGTGTGATATTTCATTTTTAAATACCTGTAAACAGTTGCATCGGCAATTTGAATAATAAGAGTGGTTGAGTACAGATATATAATACATGATCGCTTCGCTGTCTTTTTTGGCACACTCTCTATTTTTCTCCCTCTTCTTGCGAACCTGTTTGGTATACTTTACGATGCAACCGACTAATAGACCAGGGGCTCGAACTTAAGAAATCGCCCTAGGCACAACTAATTTTGCGTTCGGCGTCTTGGAATTCCGCTTTATATGCATTGGTTCTGAACTATGTCTTGGGTCAATAGTTGGGTTGCCCGGCTCCTGTGCTTGCCCCTTTATGTTCCACTCGTTCGGCTAAAGGGGCAAAGGGAGAACCACTGCGATTGTGCTTCCGGCTAGCCTGGTCAAGCACCTTAGTGGAGAAAGCCGAAAACTGACTGTCACAGTATGCGAGAACCGGTCTGCGAATCCGAGCTTAAATAAACCTCGTTAGAGGTTATTCCGTGTCATACGATGGGTTTGGTATTAGTACAAACCATGTGATATCGGCTTTGGCCGCAGCTCATCCGAACATCACAAACCCCTGGGGGCTAGTCATCGCCCCCCCGCAGTCCTTTCTCGCGCCCCTACGGCTAAGTGAAAGCAATAAAGCATTATGGTCCGATTGCCTTGTCCGCCCCACACTACCGCCTTCGGGTACCGATAGCTCGGCTAAGGGTCACAGTGCGTTGGCAGAGACACCCCGCGTAGTATCTACATGGGGGCTGAAGCCGACGACTCGCAACTTTCAGTTTCAACGGCCACACAGGAGTTATAAAGGATGCAAAACACAAAAGACATGATAAACCATGCATCTTAAATATAAACGCGTTAAAAGGGTCTTCAGACATATTACAACGCATTTACTCATAAACGTTTTCTTTCGAACATTGAGCTTCTATTGCCCAAGCACCCTCCATAACTACGGAGAAGTATCGCTCAGGGCACCTATACTCCTTTCTAGGGGGCGCGGAGTAGTGGCTATCTTCGTCGGATCAAGACCCGGCCAGTGCACCTTGGCCCTTGCGAAGGCCATCCGAGCTCCCTCGATGCAGGAGGACCGCCTTAGTGCGTCGATCCAAGGCGAGGCGTCGCTCAGCTTCCGCACCAGGCCGAAGTAGCTACTCGGCAATGGCTCGTTGGGCCATAGCCGGATGCACAGATCCTTCATGGCCGGCTCCGCCATCCGGTGTAGCTCCATCAGCTGCTTCAGCTGCTCAACGAGGTGCGGAGAGCGCTCGGGGGCTTCAAATTGCACCCAAAACAGCCGAGCTTCATCTCCCTCCCCCCACGAAGCATAGAACTAGTTCACGTCCGCTGCGCTCTTCTAGAGGTCCGAGCAGGCTCCTGAGGAACGCCACACTTGGGTAAGCAATGTGAACTTGCTGTCCCCGAAGACACACTGCAGTAAATACGGCTTACCATCCATGATAGCCTTGACCTGGCTAACTTGCTCTTCATAGAACCGCCTATCCACCCGCTCTTTCTTGAGATCGGATTTCAGAGTGGATAGTTCGGCGGCCTGCTCCTTGCCTTTCTGCTCGAGGTCCTCGCACTTCCGGCCGGCGTCTTTAAGCTCCTGCTAGATTTCCTCCACCCGAGACTCATGTTGGGCACTGGTGGGTTTTAAATCGGCGAGCACGGGAGCTGCCTTTTCGGCCGCCGCCTTCTCGCTTGCGGCCGCCTGTTTCGCCTCCTGAAGCTCGGCCTTGAGCTTCTCAATTTCCTTCGCCGAGGCTGCGTAAGCATCAAACATATAAACATACTGCGTTGACAGTACGGTGATAAAAGAGTTCGGATATCATAACCCGACTTACCTTGCGCCTCGTTGAATCTCTTATTCAGAGCGTCGAGCTCATCTTCGGAGCTCTTGAACTTCCGATTTAGCTCGTCTAGCTCAGCGGTATTCACAGCCGCCGCCGATGACGAAGCCTACACATAACAAACCACTATCAGGGTACATGTATTTAAATCTCCAAACTATCATGATCACATGTTCGGTCCTCTTGAGGGTCATCGGAATATTCTGAACAAATATTGTCCCATGCATTGTCCAGTTGCTGATCTATGATTGACCCCCTGGCGAGTTTTTCCAAACTCACCTAGGGCTCGGGGGCTACTATATATATAACGATAGCACAAAAATAATAAATTGACAAAACATTGCGTGGCTTACCTGGAAGCCCGTCAGGAGAGCCTTGAAGGCCTCCTTCAGTCCGCTATCAACGGACTGAATGCTTTGTAAAACCGCACCCATAAGGGTGCGGTGCTCCTCGGAGATGGAAGCGCTTGACAGAGCCTCCCCCATAGCCAGCCACCCATTGGTCGGTGGCGCTGGTGGAGATCGGTTGATCCGATATCCAACCGGGGATTGAACCGGTGCCTCCGGAGGCATGGCGTGCTCCGGAGACGACCTCGGAGGTGACTGGACATCTCCTCGTCCGGTCTCCTCAGTATCCGGGAGGGGCTTTTCCCCTCGGTCTTCGGCGGCCGAGGTGTTAGCCTCGACCATGACATCATCGCCCCCACCTCTGGTGTCCGGCTCCAAAGGAGCCTGTTGGGATGACACCTCCATGGCATCCTTAGCGGCGCCCGGAGGAGAAGGGTGCGACGCGGTCCCGCTCTCTGCCAGCTCGGCGGGCGGGGTCTCCCCGTCCGACATTTGATCGGTGGGAAGCACACGTGTTGTGCTGCAAGTCAATAGGCGCTCACATGTTAGTAACATTCGAAACTTAGTACTAATAGCTCGGGAGATCTTCGGATCTTTACCTTCGAGCTGGGGGCTTGACCCTGAGGGTCCTTCGTGGAACCCTCTCGAAGTCCTCGGACTCGGTATTCGAGTCCGAACTGTCGTCGGACAAAGTTAACTTTGTCCGACGCGCTTTCTTCGGGGCGGGAGGAGGTACATCCTCTGGGGCGTCCGATGACGCCGCCCTCTTTCCTGCGAGGGGGGAATCGCCTTCCTCCTCGCCCTCATGCTCCTCCTCTTGATTCGAGGAGGCATGGGTTTCCTCGGACATAGCCTCCGGCTGGTCCCTGATGCACAGGCCTTCTCGGCCTGGTTTCTTCTTCTTCTCTTTCTTCTCTGGCGCCTTGTAAGGCGCCACGACGAGCATCTCCGACAGCAGCTTGGACCTAGGGTCTTCGGGCTATGGAGCCGGGCATTTGATGCCCGTAGCCTTGCTCAACCATTCCTGTGGGAGTGATCGGAAAGTGCTTAGATTTTATTCGAGAAAACAAAGCCGACCAAATGAAACTATGTCATACCTAGGAAGGGGGTTTATCGGCGCGCAGGCCCTTGTCCTCCTTCTCGGCTGGCCAGTTCTCCTGCGCCTTGAACAGCGCCTTCCATAGCTTCTCCCGAGTGGTGCCAAAGAACCAGCGAATTGTAGGCTCATCATCAAGCCGATAAGTCCACATGGGAGAGTCCCGGCGCTGGCAGGGGAGGATGCGCCGCCGGAGCATAATCTGGACCACGTTGGTCAACCCGATTTTGTTCTTGATGATGGAGGCGATGCACCTCTGCAGGCCGTCCACCTCTGTATCCGACCCCCAGTCGAGGCCCTTTCGGACCCAGGAGGTCAATCTGGTCGGGGGGCCGGATCTGAATTCGGCAGGAACAGTTCCGCCCTCCTCCCTTGGCTCGGTGATGTAAAACCACTCTTTTTGCCAAGTCTTGATGGTGTCGATGAAGGTGCCGGATGGCCATCCTGCGCGGGGAAGCTTGCTGATGACCGCCTCGCCGCAGTCTGCGTGTTCTCCTGCGACACCCTTTGGCTTGATGTTGAATATTTTGAGCCACAGTCCGAAGTGTGGCTCGACCCGCAAGAAGGCCTCGCAGACGATGATAAAGGCCGATATGTGCATGAAGGAGTTCGGCGGGAGGTCGTGGAAGTCGAGTCCGTAGAAGAACATGAGGCCCCTAACGAAGGGGTGGAGTGGGAAGCTCAATCCTCGGATGAAATGAGGAATGAAAACCACCCTCTCGCCTGGTTTGGGGGTGGGGATCGCCTGGCCCTCCTTCATGGCGCGGTGGAAGATATTTGCGGGGAGGTAGCCGGCGTCCTTGAGGTCCCGGATGTCCTGGTCTGTGACCGTGGAAGCCTCCCACTTGCCATTGGAGCCAGAGCTGGCCATGGCTGAGCTCGGAGGAGGAACGGTGGAAAACCTAGATCTGAGCTCTGGAGGCTCAGGAGATTGGGGAAGCGGGGATGCGAATGGGAAGTGCGGATAAGCCTTGGGGTTTTCTTTCCCTTTTATTAGGCTTGGCACCGGTTAGCCTCCCTTCACTGCGCCGTGAATCCCTCCGCTTCCCAAGACGTGCGTGCCATTGTACGCGCATGATTAAACATATCCCGTGTGAAACGGAGCACGATTTGTGCATTGATGGATCGTGCTGATGAAAACGGCCTCGAGCCGCGAATCGAGTTTTAGCGACTGGTTCAGTGGTCATGGTGGGCCGTGACCTTTCATCTGAAAGGTTGTCAGGGAACACTATTTACTCCTTGATGTTTGGCCTTCAGGACCGAGCTATTCATGGTGTTCGGACGATCAATGATCGGGAAAACTACACGTCGTCGGAGGCCGAACTAAACTCGGCCGATCACTATTTGGAGAAAGGAACTCGCCTCACAAGCCGAAGAGTCTGATCATATGAAGCAGGTGGAGCTAGGACCCTTGGCGTTGGAGGCTAGTTCGGGGGCTACTAAGGGAGTCCTGGTTTAAGGGGTCCTCGGGAGACCGACCTATTTCTTATGGGCCGGATTGTATGGGCCGCGTGCCGAGCACCGGATTGATCAGAGACCCTGTCTCCAGGAAGGAAGCTTCGGAATCATGGTGTATCCTCCACGTTTAAAGTAGTGAATAGGCATGTTTATCCCTTCGACGTGTAACCGACCATGTGTAAACCCTAGGTACCCTCGGCGTCTATATAAGCCGGAGGGTTTTAGGTTGTAGACCAAGAAAACTCATCTAGGGTTTTAGCTAGTCGATCTCGAGGTAGATCAACTCTGTAATCCTCATATCATCAATATAATCAAGCAGGACGTAGGGTATTACCTCCATAGGAGGGCCCGAACCTGGGTAAAACCTCGTCTCCCTCGTCTCCTGTTACCATCGATTCTAGTCTCACAGCTCGAGACCCCCTACGCGAGATCTGCCGGTTTTGACACCGACACTGGGCACTAGGTTAATAGGTTAGTGCTAAAAAATAATATGAATTGGTAAATAGACACCTTAAAGCATCCTAGAATGATAATATTATTGCATGGAACAATAAAAAATTATAGATACGTTGGAGACGTATTAGTAACATCGATGGCACCTAAGAAAAAACAATGATGTGCCAGGTAATTAATGAGGAGAGTGACAAATTGAGTAACATAGCTAGTTACTCATACTATGAGTAGCATCACACATACCAAGACAATATGAGTCTATAAGCTAATAAATGAAAAGCTTCATCTTACCACCTCCATGTGACTACCCACTATGGATGTAGTAATTTAGACTAGTAACATATGCATGTTACTACTCTATGTTACTTTCCACTGTGAAGATGGGTCCGTACACATCTAGATGAGACATAATTATCTCACATCTAAGATTACATCAGCTAACGTCGTGTGTTTTTCAATCACGTTCCACCTCCCGCTTGTGTCGTTGTTTGTTGTTTGGGCAGGGGATCTCTCTACCTGGGGTGGCCTTGCATTTGAGAGCAAAAAAGATGAGCCCCTAGTTCCATCTCAGGGGTGGAGTCGCTACTAGGGCAAAAAAGGGCTGGAGCCCCTAGTTGCCTGTCGAGGATTAACTTGCGACTAGGATAAAAGCTGCGAAATGTGGCAGGGGATCTCTCTTCCTGGGACGATCGCATTTTGGGTCAGTCAGGGGGGAGATTCGACAGTTGCAGACGGAGCTGGATAGGCTGCGCGAAATCCAAGGTCGGACGGCACCCACGCATGGAGAGCTTAAATTAAAGGAGCGCCTAGTGGAGTTGTTCCGCCGAGAGGAGCTTCTATGCCATTAGAGGGCTTGCCTCGAATGGTTACAACACGGAGACAAGAATACTTACTATTTCCATCTTAGGGCGAGCAGAAGACGACGAAAAAATCAAACAAAAAGTCTCCAACAACCGGATGGGCATCTAACGGAAGAAACACATGAAATGGAGGCAATGGCGATTGCGTTCTACGCCCAGCTATACACATCTGAGGGTGTTAACGCTATGAACGTGGTCCTTGATACAGTGCCACGCAGGGTCACATTAGAGATGAATGCCAAATTAAACGCCCCATACAGTAATCAGGAGGTAAAACGTGCGCTCTTTCAGATGTTCCCTTTAAAAGCACCGGGGCCTGACGGGTTTCCGACACATTTTTTCCAGCGTCATTGGGACGTGTGTGGTGAGGAGGTGACCAAGGCAGTTTTGAGAATTGTGCAAGGAGAAGAGTCGGTAGAATGTATCAATGAGACCATCCTTGTACTAATCCGAAAGGTAAAAAATCCAACTCAGTTGACTCAATTCCGCTCCATTAGTTTGTGCAATGTGCTCTACAAAATTACATCAAAAGTCATCTCAAATAGACTGAAATTGGTATTACCTGATATAATCTTGGAGGATCAGTCTGCTTTTGTTCCAGGAAGGTTAATCACAGATAACATCCTAACAGCTTATGAGTGCCTGCATTTTATGAAACGCAACAAAGCAAAGAAGAATCAACATTTTTCTCTAAAACTTGACATGATGAAGGCGTATGATAGGGTGGAGTGGAGCTACCTGAGGGCAATCATGCTCAAACTTGGTTTTACCAATAACTGGGTTGATATATTAATGGGCTTGGTCAGCATGGTTAAATTCTCTGTATTATTTAATGGAAGGAAATTGTAGGAGTTTATACCGTCTCGTGGAATACGACAAGGGAACCCAATATCCCCATACCTGTTCTTGATAGCAGTAGAGGGCCTTTTGTGCCTCTTAAAATATAGAAGTGAGTCATCAAATCTTCATGGTCTGCACGTGGCACCCACGGCGCCACCAGTGAACCATCTTTTATTTGCAGATGACAACCTGCTTTTTTTCAAGGCAAATGGGTGCTAATGAGGTGCACCAGCTGTTGGAAATATATTGTCAAGCCACTGGTCAACGCATTAATTATGATAAGTCTTCAATATTCTTCAGTAAAGGAGTTCCTGATTCAGTTAGAGGTGAAATAAAGGGACTCCTAAATGTGCCAAATGAGACCCTCAATGAGAAATATCTTGGCATGCCTTCAGATATTAGATCATCATAGAATGGGGCTTTTAAATAATTGAAGGATAGACTGTGGAGCAAGATCCAGGGATGGATAGAGAGAACAATGTCCTCTGCTGGGAAGGAAGTTTTGGTCTCGAGGAGCTACAGGGCCGGATCGCCAAGATCGTGGAGCAAGATCCAACATAGATTCAGGAATCAAGTCACGATAGTCACGCTCAGGTTAAGCCTAACGTTCCCAATGTGGTAACCAAAGATCTCTTAACACTTCAGATTTCCAAAGGGATTGGTCCTTCATGAAGCCAGATATCTCCAACAACAAAGAAGATTGGGAGGTCCAGAATCTTGCGTGCCCTGTACGTTCGCCTTTGATTTCCTCCTCGGGCCTCCGGGCCCCTCAGATCACGCCCTCACAAACCTCTCCAAGGCGAGTCGGCGTCAGATCATATTTTCTTTAAAGAATATGGGGAAGCCCATAAAGATTTTGCCAAGAAGTCTGAGACGACGTACAAGGTGAAATCTTTCAACCCGGACACAACCGAACTCCTGAGAAGCTCGGGGGCTACTGACTAAACAAGCTACGAGGGGTATCTGACCTAAAGGTTAATCAAATCACCTCGCTAATCTCGGGACCCAGCTACGGCTCAGGCCCATTGCCTTTAGAGTAGGCCTCCTTCGAGAATCCCTACCAACTTGGTGTCCAAGACTTAATCCCGTAGATCTAGACGAACGATTATGTGTGTATGATCCGACTAGGACTTGTGTAACCCAAGGCATCATTCTCCTTTATAACACGATGTCAGAGCTAGAGTAGAGACACCTTATATAAAAACCCTATTATCAATATAGCCGATGTACTCTTTATTGCAAACCTCCCATACGAAATTCCCATACATCAATTTAATATCGCAGGAGCAGGGTATTACCTCCATGATGACGGCTAAACCCTGGTAAAAGCTCTATGTGGTCTCCCTTCTACTACCTTCAGTCATGCGCACCACCCTATCGGGACTACTGCCCCCTTTTTAACTACTGTCATTTTCATGGCCCGACAGTAACATATAATATCTCATACTGATACGTCTCCAACATATCTATAATTTTTTATTGTTCCATGCTATTATATTATCATTCTAGGATACTTTTTGAGTATTAATTTACCAATTTATATTATTTTTGAGCACTAACCTATTGACCCAGTGCCCAGTGCCAGTTGCTCTTTCCTGCGTGTTTTTGGCTTTTCAGGTTTACATTACCAAACGAAGTCCAATTGCCCCGAAACTTTTTTATGTTTTTTTTCTAGATCTAAAGAAGGCCTGGAAGCTTTGGGGGGAGACTGGAGGCCGCACGAGGGAGGACAAGCCAACAGGGCGCGCCCAGGGGGTCGGCGCGCCTTGATGGCTTGTCCCTCCCTGGTGGGTCTCCTGCCCCCGTTCTCTGGCCTATAAATTCACATATATTCCAAAACCCTAGAAGGCATCCCAAAACACTTTTCCACTGCCGCAAGTCTCTATTCTATCGCGATCCCATCTGGAGCCCCGTTCCGGTGCCTTGCTGGAGGGGGGATCGATCACTGAGGGCCTCTTCATCATCCTTACTGCTCCCAGGGTGATGTGTGAGTAGTCCACCATAGACCTACAAGTCTATAGTTAGTACCTAGATGGATCTCTCTCTCTCCCTTGATCTTTAATACAATGATCATCGCATCTTTGCTTCTATAGACCTACAATTCTTTTGTATGGTGCATTTGTTGGGATCCGATGAATTGTGGGTTTATGTTCAGATTATTCATGAAAAGTATTTGAGTCACCTATGAATTATGATTGTTATTTGCATGATCATTATAGCTTCGTAAATCTGTTCGATCTATTGAAATAGTTTGGCCAACTAGATTGATATTTCTTCAGTGAGAGGGGTGCATTGTAGTGGGTTTAATCAGGCGGTGCTCTATATCCCAGTGACAGAAAGGGACAAGGCACGTCTTTGTATTTTTGCCACTGAGGATAAAATGATGGGTTCATATTAACCGAATTCTCTTTGTCTACATCATGTCATTGTTCTCCAAGCATTACTCTGTTTTACTTAATACTCTAGATGCATGTTGGATAACGTTCGATGGGTGGAGTAATAGTAATAGGTGCAGGCAGGTGTCGGCCTATTTGCTTATGGATGTGATGCCTATATATACATGATCATTGCCATGAATACCATAACTATGTGCTTTTCTATCAATTGTCCAACAGTAATTTGTTTACCCACCGTATGCTTCCTACATGAGAGATGCCGCTAGGGAAAACTATTGCCCCCGGGTCTATTCACTCATATATTTCAAAGACTTTCAATACCTTGCTGCAATTATTTATATTTTATTTTCTTTTGCAATTTACAGTTATCTACTATCATCTACACACTTCATTTGCTTGCAAATAACGAGATCAAGGGGATTGACAACCCTCTTGCCGCGTTGGGTGCAAGTGTTTGCTCTTCTGTGTGCAGTCGCTAAAGACGGTTGTTGATTGGTATTCCTATTGGTTCAATAAACCTTGGTTCTTAACTGAGGGAAATACTTATCTGTATTGTGCTGCAATTACGCGTTCGTCTTCATGGAAAACCTAACACAGATCACAAGTATCAGGAATGATTTCTGGTGCCGTTGCCGGGAAATATCGTCAACCAACTATCAAGTAACTCCGCACACATTATCATTCACCTTTTCTTCTTTTTATATGCTGTTATATTTAGTTTGCTTCATAAAAATAAAAAATACAAAAATATCTATCTTTGCTTGTTACTTGTTTACTTCTTTGCTTGCTAGTTTACTTGTCTTGCTTGTTACTTTGCTTGCTCGGTCACCATGTATCAAGATAGATTCTACAATATCTCTTACTACCAAAGAATGTCCGAAATAGAAAGTTCTATGAAAACTTTCATGACCTCACAATATGAGCATAATAAATTCTTTGCTTCTGAAATTAAGGAACATTCAACTTTGCTAGACGCTATTAGTAAGCAACTTGATGAAGTCAATAAGGAAGTGTCTAATCTCCAATCACAATTTTCTCAAAATGAAGAGTTGATACGAAAGACTCTCTGATAAGCAAACCACTCTAGTGAATAGGATAGCTGCTAAACCGGAATCTGTAGGATCACTAGAAGTGTGTGTCTAGAGGGTGAATAGACTATTAGCATGAATTAAAACCTAACCTTTTCCCAAGTTAATTGGTTGGCAGATTTTAGCAATTATAGAAAGTCTAGCACACCCTACACATGCAAGTCAACAAGTATGGCAGCGGAAAGTAAAGACATTGCACATGGAAGTAAGGAGATGAGATAGGAAGATCAAACGCATGAGGGACACGAAGATTTTTTCCCGTGGTTCCGATAGGTGGTGCTATCGTACATCCCCGTTTATGTTGGAAATATGCCCTAGAGGCAATAATAAAGTGGTTATTATTATATTTCCTTGTTCATGATAATCGTTTATTATCCATGATATAATTGTATTGATTGGAAACACTAATACATGTGTGGATACATAGACAACAATGTGTCCCTAGTATGCCTCTAGTAGACTAGCTTGTTGATCAAAGATGGTCAAGGTTTCTTAGCCATAGACATGAGATGTCATTTGATAACGGGATCACATCATTAGGAGAATGATGTGATGGACAAGACCCAAATTATGAATGTAGCATATGATCGTGTCAGTTTATTGCTATAGTTTTCTACATGTCAAGTATCTGTTCCTATGACCATGAGATCATGCAACTCATTGACACCGGAGGAATACCTTGTGTGTATCAAATGTCGCAACTTAACTGGGTGACTATAAAGATGCTCTATAGGTATCTCCGAAGGTGTCTGTTGAGCTAGCATGGATCGAGACTGGGATTTGTTACTCCGTGTGACGGAGAGGTATCTCAGGGCCCACTCAGTAATAAAACATCACAATAAGCCTTGCAAGCAAAGTGACTAAAGAGTTAGCCACGGGATCTTGTATTACGGAACGAGTAAAGAGACTTGCCGGTAATGAGATTGAACTAGGTATAGAGATACCGACGATCGAATCTCGGGCAAGTAACATACCGAAGAACAAAGGGAACAACATACGGGATTAACTGAATCCTTGACATAGAGGTTCAACCGATAAAGATCTTCGTAGAATATGTAGGAACCGATATGGGCATCCAGGTCCTGCTATTGGTTATTGATCGTAGAGGTGTCTCGGTCATGTCTACATAGTTCTCGAACCCGCAGGATCTGCACACTTAACGTTCGGTGATGTTTCGGTAGTATTGAGATATATGTGTTGGTGACCGAAGGTTGTTTGGAGTCCCGGATGAGATCCTGAACGTCACGAGGAGCTCCAGAATGGTCCGGAGGTAAAGATTTATATATAGGAAAGTGGTATTTGGGTTCCGGAAAAGTTTCGGGTATTTCCGGTAGTGTACCGGGAGTGACGAATGGGTTCCGGGGGTCCACCGGGTGGGGCCCACCCACCCTGGCGGGCCACATGGGCCCAAGAGGTGGCACACCAGCCCCTAATGGGCTGGGGAACCGACCCCATAAGGGCCCATATGCCCAAGAGGAAAAAAGGTGGAGATAGGAAGGAATAGGACTCCTTCCTAATATGAATCCACTTCCTAGTAGGAAGTGGATTGGACTCCTCCTTGCCCTGGTTCGGCCGACCCCTAGGGAGGCTGCCTCCTACCCCCTCCCTCCTATATATACTAGAGGAATAGAGCCCCCAAAGACACACGGCCATGTGCTAGTTCTCCATTCTCTAGTTCATCCACCAAATAGATTCCGGTAGTGCTTAGGCGAAGCCCTGCCGGGATAACTCCACCATCACCACCACCACGCTGTTGTGCTGCTGGAGATCTCATTTACCTCTCCGCCCCCTCTTGCTGGATCAATAAGGTGGAGATCGTCATCGAGCTGTACGTGTGCTGAATGCGGAGGTGTCGTCCGTTTGGCGCTAGATCGGGACGGATCGTGATTGGATCGCGGGACGGCTTGCGATTTGGATCGCGAAGTCGTTCGACTACATCAACCACGTTTCTTAATGCTTCCCGCTTAGCGATCTACAAGGGTATGTAGATCCACTCTCCCTCTCGTATATGCTCATCACCATGGATAGATCTTGCGTGTGCGTAGGAAATTTTTTGTTTCCCATGCAACGTTCCCCAACAGTGGCATCATGAGCTAGGTCTATGCATAGATGAGATCACGAGTAGAACACAAAGGAGTTTGTGGGCGTTGATGCTCAGATTGCTTCCTCCTTTGGTCTTTTCTTGATTCGGCGGTATTGTGGGATGAAGCGGCCCGGACCAACCTTACTCGTACGCTTACGAGAGACCGGTTCCATCAACTGACATGTGACTTTGTTGCATAAAGATGGCTGGCGGGTGTCTGTCTCTCCCACTTTAGTTGGATCGGATTCGACAAAGGCGGTCCTTGAGAAGGTTGAATAGCAATTTGTGTATCACTGTTGTGGTTTTTGCGTAGGTAAGAATCGTTCTTGCTAGATACCCATAGCAGCCACGTAAAACATGCAACAACAATTAGAGGACGTCTTACTTGTTTTTGCAGGGTATGTTGTGATGTGATATGGCCAATTACATGATGAGATATATGTGATGTATGAGATGATCATGTTTTGTATAGAATATCACGACTTGCATGTCGATGAGTACGGCAACCGGCAGGAGCCATAGGGTTGTCTTTAATTTATTTTCGCCGTTTTTGCTTTACTTTATCGCTATGAGTTAGCAATAGTTGTAGAAGCGATAGTTGGCGCGACAACCTCATGGCGACACGTTGATGGAGATCAAGATGATGGAGATCATGGTGTCATGCCGGTGACGATGGAGATCATGCCGGTGCTTTGGAGATGGAGATCAAAAGCACAAGTTCATGGCTATATCATGTCACTTATGATTTGCATGTGATGTTAATCCTTTTATGCATCTTATTTTGCTTAGGACGACGGTAGCATTATAAGGTGATCCCTCACTAAAATTTCAAGATAAAATTGTGTTCTCCCCGAGTGTGCACGTTGCGAAAGTTTGTCGTTTCGAGACACCACGTGATGATCGGGTGTGATAGACTCTACGTTCACATACAACGGGTGCAAGCCAGTGTTGCACATGCGGAACACTCGGGTTAAACTTGATGAGCCTAGCATCTACAGACATGGCCTCGGAACACAAGAGACCGAAAGGTCGAACATGAGTCATATAGTAGATATGATCAACATGGAGATGTTCACCATTGAAACCACCTCATCTCACGTGATGATCGGACTTGGGTTGGTGAATTTGGATCATGTAACACTCGGATGACCGGAGGGATGTCAATTTGAGTGGGAGTTCTTTAGTAATATGATTAACTAAACTCATTATCATGAACATAGTCAAAATGTCTTTGCAAATTATGTTGTAGATCAATAGCTCGCGCTGTAGCTCCCCTGTGTTTTTTATACGTTCCTAGAGAAATAGAGTTGAAAGATGATGGTAGCAATATTGCGGACTGGGTCCGTGATCTGAGGATTATCCTCATTGTTGCACAGAAGGCTTATGTCCTTAATGCACCGCTCGGTGCGCCACCCCCTCAAGCGTCGTCTGTAGATGTTGTGAACATCTAACACGCACGTTCTGATGACTAGTTGATAGTTCAGTGCGTCATGCATTACAGCTTAGAATTCAGGCTCCAAAACGTTTTTGAACGTCACGGAACATATGAGATGTTCTAAGAGCTGAAATTGGGATTTTAGGCTCGTGCCCGTGTTGAGAGGTATGAGACCTCCAACAAGATTCTTTGCCTGCAAGATGAAGGAGAATAGCACAGTTGGTGAGCATGTGCTCAGATTGTCTGGGTGCTACAATCGCTTGAATCGAGTGGGAGTTGATCTTCCAGATAAGATAGTGATTGATATAGTTCTCCAAGTCACTGCCACTAAACTACTAGAGCTTCGTGACGAACTATAAAATGCCAGGGATGGAGATGATCCCTGAGCTATTTGCGATGTTTGACACTGCGAAGGTAGAAATCAAGAAGGAGCATCAAGTGTTGATGGTTAGTAAAACCACTAGTTTCGAGAAGGGCAAGGGCAAGGAGGGAAACTTCATGGATGGCAAGCCAGTTGCTGCTCCAGTGAAGAAACCCAAGGTTGAACCCAAACCCGAGACTAAGTGCTTCTATTATGAGGAGAGCGGTTGTTGAAGCGGAACAACCCTAGATACTTGGTAGATAAGAAGGTTGGCAACATCAACGGAAGTATATTTGATACACGTATTATTCATGTGTACCTTGCTAGTACTCCTAGTAGCACCTGGGTATTAGATACCGGTTCAGTTGCTAAATGTTGGTAACTCGAAATAAAAGCTACGAAATAAACGGAGACTAGCTAAGGGCGAGGTGATGATGTGTGTTGGAAGTGTTTCCAAGGTTGATGTGATCACCATCGCACGCTCTCTCTACCTTCAGGATTAGTGATGAACCTAAATAAATGTTATTTGGTGTTTGCATTGAGCATAAACGTGATTAGATCGTGTTTATTGCAATATGGTTATTCAATTTACATGAATAATACCTTCAATGGTCATGCACCCAATGTGAATGGTTCATTGAATCTCGATCGTAGTAATACACATGTTCAATGATGCCAAAAGATGTAGAGTTGATAATGATAGTACCACTTTCTTGTGGCACTGCCGCTTAGGTCATATTGGTGTAAAATGCATGAAGAAGCTCCATGCTGATGGACTTTTGGAGTCACTTGATTTTGAATCACTTGACACATGTGAACCATGCCTCATGGGCAAGATGACTAAGACCCCGTTCTCTGGGACAATGGAACGGGTAAGTGACTTGTTGGAAATCATACATACTGATGTGTGCGGTCCGATGAGCATTGAGGCGCGCGGTGGATATCGTTATTTTCTCACCTTCACCGATGACTTAAGTAGATATGGGTATATTTACTTAATGAAACACAAGTCTGAAACATTTGAAAAGTTCAAGTAATTTCAGAGTGAAGTTGAGAATCATCGTAACAAGAAGATTAAATTCCTTCGATCTGATCGAGGAGGAGAATATCTAAGTTATGAGTTTGGCCGTCACTTAAGACAATGTGGAATTTTTTCACAATTGACACCGCCTGGAACACCACAGCGTAATGGTGTATCCGAATGTCGTAATCGAACCTTATTAGATATGGTTCATTCTATGATGTCTCTTGCCGATTTGCCACTATCGTTTTGGGGTTATGCATTAGAGACAGCTGCATTCACTTTAAATAGGGCACCATCGAAATCCGTTGAGATGATGCCATATGAACTGTGGTTTGGCAAGAAGCCAAAGTTGTCGTTTCTTAAAGTTTGGGGATATGATGCTTATGTCAAAAAGCTTCAGCCTAAAAAGGTGGAACCCAAAGCGGAGAAATGCGTCTTCATAGGATACCCAAAAGAGACAGTTGGGTATACCTTCTATCTCATATCCGAAGGCAAAGTGTTTGTCGCAAAGAACGGGTCATTTCTCGAGAAAGAGTTTCTCTCGAAAGAATTGAGTGGGAGGAAAATAGAACTTGATGAGGTTGTTGAACCTTTACTTCAACCAGAGAGTAGCACGACGTAGAAAGATGTTTCTGTGGCACCTACACCGAATGAAGAGGAAGTTAATGATGATGATCATGACACTTCGGATCATGTTACTACCGAACCTCGTAGGCCGACAAGAACTCGTACCGCCTCTGAGTGGTACGTCAATCCTGTCTTGGAGGTCATGTTGTTAGACAACAGTGAACCTACGAGCTACGAAGAAGCGATGGTGGGCCCAGATTCCAACAAATGGCTAGGAGCCATGAAATCCGAGAAAGGATCCATGTATGAAAACCAAGTATGGACTTTGGGAGACTTGCCCGTTGAACGGCAGGCCGTTGAGTACAAATGGACCTATAAGAAGAAGACAGACGCTGATGGTAAATGTCACCATTTATAAAGCTCGACTTGTCGCAAAGAAGTTTCCGACAAGTTCAAGGAGTTGACTACGATGAGACTTTCTCACCCGTAGCGATGCTAAAAGTCTGTTGGAATTATGTTAGCAGTTGCTGCATTTTTCGATTATGAAATCTAGCAGATGGATGTCAAAACATCATTTACTTAACGGTTTCCTTGAGGAAAGGTTGTATGTGATACAACCGGAAGGTTTTGTCAGTCCTAAGGATGCTAAAATGTATGCAAGCTCCAGCGATCCTTCTATGGACTGGAGCAAGCATCTCGGAGTTGGAATATATGCTTTGATGAGGTGATCAAAGTTTTTGGGTCTATACAAAGTTTATGAGAAGCTTGTATTTACAATAAAGTGAGTGGGAGCACTATAGAATTTCTGATAAGTATATGTGGATGACATATTGTTGATCGGAAATGATGTAGAATTTCTGGAAAGCATAAAGGGTTGTTTGAAAGGAGTTTTTCAACGGAAAACCTGGAATGAAGCTACTTAAATATTGGGCATCAGGATCTATAGAGATAGATCAAGACATCTGATAAGACTTTCAATGAGTACATACCTTGACAAGATTTTGAAAGAATTCAAAATGGATCAGTCAAAGAAAGAGTTCTTGCCTGATTTGTAAGGTGTGGAGTTGAGTGAGACTCAAAGCTCGACCACGGCAGAAGAAAGAGAAAGGACAAAGGTCGTCCCCTATGGCTTATTCATAGGCTCTGTATAGTATGCCATGCTGTGTACCGCACCTGGTGTGTGCCTTGCCATGAGTCTGTCAAGGGGTACAAGAGTGGTCCAGGAGTGGATCACTGGATAGCGGTCAAACTTATCCTTAGTAACTAGAGGACTAAGGAAATGTTTCTAGATTATGGAGGTGATAAAGAGTTCGTCCTAAAGGGTTACGTCGATACAAGCTTTGTCACCAATCCTGATGACTCTGAGTAGCAATCCGGATATGTATAGTGGAGCAGCCATTTGGAATAGCTCCAAGTGGAGCGTGGTAGCATCTGCAGTATGACATATAGATTTGCAAAGAACACACGGATCTGAATGTTGCAGACCGTTGAATAAAACCTCTCTCACATGCAAAACATGATCGAACCCCAGAACTAATTGGGTGTTAGATTCATTACAATGTAAATCACATAGTGATGTGAACTAGATTATTGACTCTAGTGCAAGTGGGAGACTGTTGGAAATATGCCCTAGAGGCAATAATAAAGTGGTTATTATTATATTTCCTTGTTCATGATAATCGTTTATTATCCATGCTATAATTGTATTGATTGGAAACTCAAATACATGTGTGGGTACATAGACAACACTGTGTCCCTAGTATGCCTCTAGTAGACTAGCTCGTTGATCAAAGATGGTCAAGGTTTCCTTACCATAGACATGAGATGTCATTTGATAACGGGATCACGTCATTAGGGGAATGATGTGATGGACAAGACCCAAACTATGAACGTAGCATATGATCGTGTCAGTTTATTGCTATAGTTTTCTACATGTCAAGTATCTGTTCCTATGACCATGAGATCATGCAACTCACTGACACCGGAGGAATACCTTGTGTGTATCAAATGTCGCAACGTAACTGGGTGACTATAAAGATGCTCTACAGGTATCTCCGAAGGTGTCTGTTGAGCTGGCATGGATCGAGACTGGGATTTGTTACTCCGTGTGACGGAGAGGTATCTCAGGGCCCACTCAGTAATACAACATCACAATAAGCCTTGCAAGCAAAGTGACTAAAGAGTTAGCCATGGGATCTTGTATTACGGAATGAGTAAAGAGACTTGCCGATAACGAGATTGAACTAGGTATAGAGATACCGACGATCGAATCTCGGGCAAGTAACATACCGAAGAACAAAGGGAACAGCATACGGGATTAACTGAATCCTTGACATAGAGGTTCAACCGATAAAGATCTTCGTAGAATATGTAGGAACCGATATGGGCATCCAGGTCCTGCTACTGGTTATTGATCATAGAGGTGTCTCGGTCATGTCTACATAGTTCTCGAACCCGCAGGGTCTGCACAGTTAACGTTCGGTGATGTTTCGGTAGTATTGAGATATATGTGTTGGTGACCGAAGGTTGTTCGGAGTCCCAGATGAGATCCTGAATGTCACGAGGAGCTCCAGAATGGTCCGGAGGTAAAGATTTATATATAGGAAAGTGGTATTTGGGTTCCGGAAAAGTTTCGGGTATTTCCGGTAGTGTACCGGGAGTGACGAATGGGTTCCGGGGGTCCACCGGGTGGGGCCCACCCACACTGGCGGGCCACATGGGCCCAAGAGGTGGCGCACCAGCCCCTAATGGGCTGGGGAACCGACCCCATAAGGGCCCATATGCCCAAGAGGAAAAAAGGTGGACATAGGAAGGAATAGGACTCCTTCCAAATATGAATCCACTTCCTAGTAGGAAGTGGATTGGACTCCTCCTTGCCCTGGTTCGGCCGACCCCTAGGGGAAACCCTAGGGAGGTGTGACGCCCCCAATTTCGACCGTACGCTAATCATACACGCAATGCGTACGACCAAGATTTGGGACTCACTGATCGATATCACAACACAACACTAGACACAAATTAAAGTCATACAGCTTCATATTACAAGCCAGGGGCCTCGAGGCTCGAATACAAAGCTCGACAAGCACGAGTCAGTGGAAGCAAATAATATCTGAGTACAGACATAAGTTAAACAAGTTTTGCCTTAAGAAGGCTAGCACAAACATAACAACGGATCGAACGAGGCAAGGCCTCCTGCCTGGGAACCTCCTATCCTACTGCTGGTCGGGGCAGCCTCCACGTAGTAGTAGGCTCCGGCGGCGGTGTAGTAGTCGTCTCCGGCGTACTGCATCCCCTGGGCTCCATCGTCTGAACGCAAAATCGTATCGAGGGGGAAAGAGAAAGCAAAGCAGCGGTGAGTACTCATCCAAAGTACTCGCAAGACTGACATCAGAACTATGATAAGTATGCATCAGTATCAAGGAATGGGGTTATATCTGGGCTGACTGCAGAAAGCAAGAATAGGGGGAAGGCCTAGTCCTATCGAAGACTAGCATCTTCAGCATCTTGCAGCATTAGAAGAGAGTAGACTGGTATCTCATATATAGCAATATTATTGTAGCAAATTTTTATAAGTATCCACGCCCGGAGATCCTTCCTCGACTCCTGCGAGAAAGCAACCTCGGAGCCAACATTTTATTTCAAGTCATCACTTTTAGTTATATTAGCTCGGGATACAACTCCAAGTCGTCCTGTTACCGGGGACACAGCTATTCGAATAGTTAATTTCATCCCTGCAGGGGTGCACCACGTTTTCCATCACGCTTGATCACCTTTGGCCGGACACACTTTTCTGGGTCATGCCCGGCCTTGAAGATCAACACGTCGTCACCCTACCTAGGCTCAACATAGAGGCCAGCCCGCCGGTCTAAATCCTAAGCACGCAGAGGTCATGGGCCCACTCACCCTTTGCACTCCTGCACGGTGCGAGGGCGGCCGGTGTCAGTCCTGGCACCTCTTAATACAAGACGGTGCTTTACGCGGGCCACCCGGGCGCGCGCCACTCCATTGCTGACGTCCGAAGAGCTTCGGCTGATACAATGACGCCGAGTACCCATAACTTCCCCCACGTGAAGGTTAGTGCGAAAAGGTCAAATGACCAACTCAGATCAAATACCCAAACCATTAGCATTTTAATAATTGCGGTGACGAGCGCGATACACGATATGTGGTCCCGTCGCCCCGTCTCGAGGTCTTGTGGCAAGGGCCAAGAATGCCCGGCCACGCTCCGTCGTATTACACCAACACCCTCCGGTCATCCTGACCTCATCATGTATCAACAGTAAAGTAGCTGCAACCGTGTGTCTATAACACCAAGGGGAAAACCGAGGAATCACCCTCGATGGATCCCACTCAATGTAACCTTCAAGGTGACCAGAGAGGATTCACCCTCGATGGATCCCACTCAATGTAACCTTCAAGGTGACCAGAGAGGATTCACCCTCGATGGTCTACGCTTGAGGGGTTGCACGACAGAGTCGTCATCGGGAGTGGTGAAGGAGGAATCACCCTCGATAACCACGACCGACTAGCTACACTACAGAGTTAGCATCATGAGTACTTCACGAGGTGTCACCCTCGGTACTCGATAGTAGCTCTGCAGAGTCATACAACTGAGGGGTGTGAGGTGAATGTGACGGGCATGGCTTGTCGGTCGGTTGACCGAGTCTTCGAGTCGTCGAGTTGTCGAGTCATCGATGAGGAAGCAGGGGCAACTGGGACTAAGGGGGGTCACAGGGGATTCATTGATCAAACTATACTAAGCCGTTGATTTAATAGCAGGTATAGTAGCTGTTTATCAAAAGCAGGCTATGCATCAGAATAGGAGCTAACTAATACAGTAGCAAAATCTAATGCAAGAATGAGAGGGAAAGCATTGGGCGATATCGAAATGCTCAAGGAGGGTTGCTTGCCTTGCTGCTCTGCGGCAAAAAGCTGATCGTCAGGCGCGTAGTCGTACCCGGCAGCAGCGTCAGTCTCGGGCTCTACCGGTAAGAAGAGGGGGGAGAAACAATAAATATAAAGCACAGATGCAATCACGATGCATGACATGGCAATATGCAGAGCTAGGCATGCACTAACGCAGTACTACACGTCGCAGACGGGTCGAAAGAATATCTGACGATATTTTCCGGGTCTCGTGCTACTACCAAACAGATGAAACGGATGGAAAAGTTCCACGTTCGTTATAATAGGAGCACGTGACAGACGAACGGAGTGTGCATTCAGATTCGTGGGAATTTTCTGATCAACTTTCATGTATAAAACTTTTTCATCCGACTTATATATTATTTTATATTAATTTTCAAAGTTTTATTAATTTTCTGAAATTAAACAGAATTAAATTAATTCAAAAAGTATTTATGACGTCAGCATGAGGTCAGCATTGCGTCAGCAGTCAACCGAGCTGACTCAGGTCAAACCTGACAGCTGGGCCCCACCTGTCATAGACTCAGGGTCTAAACAGAGTTTAAATTTAATTAACAGGTTAATTAGAGGGGTGGGTCCCATCTGTCAGTGTCTTTTTATCTTAATTTAATTAGCAGGATTAATTAAGCAAACTTAATTAACTAAAAGGGGCTGGGCCCACATGTCAGTGACTGGGCTGTGCCCAGTCAGCCAGTTGACTAGGTCAACTGGTCAACCGGGGGCCACTGGCCCACTGGTCAGTGCCACTGACGGTGGCCCCGGCCGACCAGGTCAGCTCCGGCGACCGGAGGCGTCACCGGCGACCTAAAACACGGCGGCGCGTTTGGGAGGGGCTCGGGTTTTGCACAGGGGGCACCATTTCGCGCGCGGTTTGGCGCGTTGGAACGGGGGCTCGATGACGAGTCAAGTCGTGGTGGTGGCACGGGCTACGCTGACCGGAATCGTCACCGGCGTCGAGGTCAGCGGCCAGCGGCGATCGGGTTCCGACGGGGACGGCGCTACGGTGGCCTAGCAAACAAACAGGATGGGCAGGGAGGCTCTATGCATTGTGGGGAAGCCAACGAGCATGGCCCCGGGACCAAAAGGTCACCGGAGGCTCGCCAGCGTCGAGCTCGAGCGGAGCCGAGCGTCGGACAGGGATGGGAAGGGGGCTACGGGGCCGGACCTAGTGCGAGAGGGAGAGGGGAAGAAGTCGGAGCTCACAGTGGTCCCGTAGAGGTGCTTAGAGGGCTCGGGGAGGGCTCGACGGCGTCGGAATTGTCGCGGCGAACGGCGGCGGCCCGAGGAGGAAGAAGGTGATAACCCACAAGTATAGGGGATCGCAACAGTTTTCGAGGGTAGAGTATTCAACCCAAATTTATTGATTCGACAAAAGGGAAGCCAAAGAATATTCTCGAGTATTAGCAGCTGAGTTGTCAATTCAACCACGCCTGAAAGACTTAATATCTGCAGCAAAGTATTTAGTAGCAAAGTAGTATGGAAGTAACGGTAACGGTGGCAAAAGTAACAGTAGCGGTTTTGTAGCAATCGTAACATTGGCAACAGAAAAGTAACTTAGCAAAGATCAATATGTGAAAAGCTCGTAGGCAATGTATCAGTGATGCATAATTATGTCGAATGGCATTCATCATGCAACAGTTATAACCTAGGGTGACACAGAACTAGCTCCAATTCATCAATATAATGTAGGCATGTATTCCATATATAGTCATACGTGCTTATGGAAAAGAACTTGCATGACATCTTTTGTCCTAATGGAAACTAAGGGATATTAAGGCCTCCTTTTAATAGAGAATCGGACCAAAGCATTAGCACTTAGTGAATACATGAACTCCTCAAACTACGGTAATCACCGGAAAGAATCCCAATTATTGTCACCTTGGGGTATGCGGATCATAACACATAATAGGTGTCTACAACTTGCAAGATCGGATCAAGAACACATATATATTCGTGAAAACATAATAGGTTCAGATCTGAAATCATGGCACTCGGGCCCTAGTGACAAGCATTAAGCATAGCAAAGTCATAGCAACATCAATCTCAGAACATAGTGGATACTAGGGATCAAGCCCCTAACAAAACTAACTCGATTACATGGTAAATCTCATCCAACCCATCACCGTCCAGCAAGCCTACGATGGAATTACTCACGAACGGCGGAGAGCATCATGAAATTGGTGATGAAGGATGGTTGGTCATGACGACGGCGTCGATTTCCCCTCTCCGGAGCCCAAAACGGACTCCAGATCTGCCCTCCCGAGGAAGAACAGGAGGTGGCGGCGGCTCCGTATCGTGAAACGCGATGAACTCTTCTCCTTAATTTTTTTCTCCCCGAATAGGGTTATATGGAGTTGGAGTTGAGGTCGGAGGAGTTACAGGGGGCCCACAAGCCACCAGGGCGCGCCCTAGGTGGGGGCGCGCCCCCTGGCTTGTGGCCAATGGGTGGACCCCCTCTGGTTGATTCTTTCGCCAGTATTTTTTATTAATTCCAAAAATATTCTCCGTAAATTTTCAGGTCAATCTGAGAATTTTTATTTCTCCACAAAAATAACACCAAGGCAATTCTGCTGAAAACAGCGTCAGTCTGGGTTAGTTCCATTTGAATCATGCAAATTAGAGTCCAAAACAAGGGCAAAAGAGTTTGGAAAAGTAGATACGATGGAGACGTATCAACTCCCCCAAGCTTAACCCATTGCTTGTCCTCAAGCAATTCAGTTGACAAACTGAAAGTGACAAAGAAAAACTTTTACAAACTCTGTTTGATCTTGTTGTTGTAAATATGTCTAACTGATGTTCAGGTTTTCAGCAAAGATTATGGGCTAACAACATTCACAATCACATTTAGGTCTCACATTTACTCATATCAATGGCATAATCAACTAGCGAGCAATAATAATAAATGTCGGATTACAACAATTTTATCAAAATAATCATGATACAATATGATATAATGGTATCTCGCTAGCCCTTTCTGAGAGCGCAAAACATAAATGCAGAGCACCTCTGAAGAACAAGGGCTGACTGGAAATTGTAATTCATGGTAAATGAGATCCAGTCACGGTCATACTCAATATCAATTAATAACCAAACATACAAATGACGGTGGTGCTCTCTAACTGGTGCTTTTTATAAGAGGAGGATGACTCAACAGTAAAGTAAAATAGATAGGCCCTTCGCAGAGGGAAGCATTGATTTGCAGAGGTGCCAGAGCTCGAGCTTTTTAAACAGAGACGAGTAAAATTTTGAGCGGTATGCTTTCATTGTCAACATAACAACCAAGAGTTCTCGGTATCTTCCATGCTAGATACATTATAGGTGGTTCCCAAACAGAATGATAAAGTTTTTACTCCCCATCCACCAATCAAACACACTCCACGGCTGGCCGAATCCACGGGTACCGTCCATACAAACAACAATCCTGGGGGAGTTTTGTTTCATTATGTTTTGATTTGATTTTTTTTAGCATGGAACTGGGCATCCCGATTACCAGCCACTTTCTCGTGAATGACAAGTGAATAAACACTCATCGTGAGAATAACCCACCTAGCATGGAGGATACTGACAGCCCCTAATCACTACATGAGCGATTCGGGCATACAAAACAGAATATTATTTGAAGGTCTAGAGTTTGGCACATGCAAATTTACTTGGAACGGCAGGTAAATACCGCATATAGGTAGGTATGGTGGACTCATATGGAACAACTTTGGGTTTAAGGAAGTGGATGCACAAGCAGTATTCCCGCTTAGTACAAGTGAAGGCTAGCAAGAGACTGGGAAGCGACCAACTAGAGAGCGACAACAGTCATAAACATGCATTGAGATTAACCAACATTGAATGCAAACATGAGTAGGATATAAATCACCATGAACATAAATATCATGGAGGCTGTGTTTATTTTGTTTCAACTACATGCGTGAACATGTGCCAAGTCAAGCCACTTGAATCATTCAAAGGAGGATACCATCCTATCATACTACATCATAACCATTTTAAAATTCATGTTGGCACTCAAGACAAACTATTATACACTCCTAGCTAATTAGGCATGGCATGAGCAACTACAATCTCTAATTGTCATTGCAAACATGTTTCATCCATAACGAGCTGAATTCAGAACGATGAGCTAATCATATTTACAAAAACAAAATAGGTCGAGTTCATACCAGCTTTTCTCCATCTCAATCATTTCATCATATAACGTCATTATTGCCTTTCACTTGCACGACCGAACGGTGTAAATAATAATAAGAGTGCATGTGCATGGGACTAAGCTGGAATCTGCAAACAATAACTCAAAGGAGAAGACAAGGCAATATGGGCTCTCTGATAGATAAACAATAATGCATATGAGGGCCACTCAACATTTTCATTGTGGTCTTCTCCTTACGACCCAAAGAAGAAAAGAAAACTATTTACACGGGAAAGCTCCCAACAAGCAAAAGAAGAACGAGAAATCTTTTTGGGTTTTCTTTTAATGCTACAACTAAACAAACTAGAAAGTAAAACTAGAGCTAATTTTTTTTCTTAAGGTTTTTCTAACACACAAGAAGAAAGCGAGAAAAAGAAATAAACTTACATGGATAATACAATGAAAAAGTATGAACACTGACAACTGGAATGAGTGTGTGAACATGAATGTAATGTCGGTGAGAAATACGTACTCCCCCAAGCTTAGGCTTTTGGCCTAAGTTGGTCTATGCCCATGGATCAAAGTAGCCCTCTCTTAGGTACTAAGGAGGATCCTGAGGGTTCCATTGGTTAGCGAGCTCTTGTGGCTCCCACTGATAAACAGACTCCTCGTACGGGTCAAGTGATGGTTCTGGCTCAGGAACTGGGGATCGAGTCCACTCCCAGTATGCATAAATATCGTCGGGCATAATAATGTACCTGCCTGAATAAATATCGAACAAAGAAGGTGCAGGCAAAGTAATAATCTGACAGGTACCCTGGCTGAATACTAGGTTATAGATGAGCCGCTTGTCATTGTCTTTGGAAATGAAATCATGTGCTACAATACTATCATAGTCTAAATGCTTAGTGGGTAACAACCTTTCTTCCTTTTCATCTAGTCTAAAGGGTATCTCAAAGTGTCTAGCAAGGCGAGAAGAATAAATACCTCCAAAGATAGGACCCTTCGAACGATTTAAACTCAACCGTCGAGCAACAATAGCGCCCAAACTAAAAGTTCTATGACGGTGTAAAGCATGGCGCAAAACGGCTAGGTCAGGAGCGCTTAGGCCTCCACTCTCCCCACGACCAATCAAACATCTCCCCACAAATAATGAGTAATAGCGCAAATCAGGAAAATGTAAACTAGCCACTCTGGCTCCCGACACCCCTCTCTCTTCCTCTACATTGGTTTCAGCAATAAAATCTTCCACATCTCTAGGACGGGGTTCACTGACGCTGCCCTCATAAGGTAATTTGCAAACATTGCAAAAATCGTAAAGAGTCATCTTCTTAGGCACATCATATAAGTGCAATTCTACCATAGGAGGATTTTCCCTATAATGAAAGTGAAAGTTTTGCACGAAGGTATTAGTGAGTAAGAGGTATTGGTCACACTTATCGTGGAGGAAGTTGGTGATGCCTGCATTCTCCGCCAAATAGTAAAAAACATTATAAATTCTGGCCGCCTTCAAGAATGCATCACTTGGCCATTCACATGGCCGAACCTCCGCGGTGCGGGGAAGATTGTATTTGGGCTTCTCTTTCTTCTCATTTTCATTTTCTTTAGAACCCCGGCTTGAAGAGCCTCTTAATAATCTCCTCATCATTTTCTTCCTCTGAAAAATTTCTGAAATTTTAGTAACTCAAAATAAAGGTGAACAAAACTCAACAAAATTCAAAGCAACCACTCCCATAAGTGCCTAGAGGCTAAATCATGCATCTAAACTACTTGGGACCATACAAATTTAACATGCAAGCTCAAGAACAAGGTCACCACAGCAGCAAAAATTTGCAATATATAAAGCACTAGAACAAAAACTAATTGGACCATTGGAGGAGTCACATACCGAAGAACAATCCCCCAAAACAGTTTTGCAAATGGAGCTTTGCACAAGGAGATTGAAAATGGCAGCAAGATGAGCTAGAACACGGGTTTGAGCAATGGTGGGATTTTTTATGGAGGAAGACGAAGTGGATGGGTGCTGGAATAAGTGAGGGGGCCCTACGTGGGACCCACAAGCCACCATGGCACGCCCTGGGGGGTGGGCGAGCCCCCTGGGCTTGTGGCTCACTGGTGCAGCCCCTGGTGTGTTCTCAGTGCCAAATATTCTATAAAAAACCATACTAAATTTTCAGGGCATTTGGAGAACTTTTATTTCCAGGTCATTTTTTGTTGTACGGATAATTCAAAAAACAGAAGTATAATAGTATTTTTGCTTTATTTATTCTAAACAACAGAAAGTAAAAGTTGGGTATAGAAGGTTGTGCTTTCTAAATTCATCCATCTCATGCCCGTCAAAAGGAATTCGTTAACAAGGTTGATCAAGTCTTATTAACAAACTTCTTTCGAGTAACATGAAACCGGAGAATTTTTGAATAACACTAAGTTACCTCAACGGGGACAGGCATGTCCCCTACCATGATTATTTCATATTTCTTCTTGACAGTAGGGAGAGGGAATTTAAAACGTCCAATAGCAATTGTTGGAATTTCTCCAATAGAGTTGATACTATGAACTTGAGGTTGTTTCTTCGGAAAGTGCACCGTATGCTCATTACCATTAACATGAAAAGTGACATTGCCTTTGTTGCAATCAATAACAGCCCCTGCAGTGTTCAAAAAGGGTCTACCAAGGATGATCGACATGCTGTCGTCCTCGGGAATATCAAGAATAACAAAGTCTGTTAGGATAGTAACGTTTGCAACCACAACAGGCACATCCTCGCAAATTCCGATGGGTAGAGCGGTTGATTTATCAGCCATTTGCAAAGAGATTTCATTAGGTGTCAACTTATTCAAATCAAGTCTACGATATAAAGAGAAAGGCATAACACTAACACCGGCTCCCAAATCACATAAAGCAGTTTTAACATAGTTTCTTTTAATGGACCATGGTATAGTTGGTATTCCTGAATCTCCTAGTTTCTTTGGTACTCCACCCTTAAAAGTATAATTAGCAAGTATGGTGGAAATTTCAGCTTCCGGTATCTTTCTTTTATTAGTCACAATATCTTTCATATACTTAGCATAAGGAGACATTTTCAGAATATCAGTCAAACGCATACGCAAAAAGACAGGTCTAAGCATTTCAACAAAGCGCTCAAAATCCTCATCATCCTTTTTCTTGGATGGCTTAGGAGGAAAGGGCATGGGTTTCTGAACCCAAGGTTCTCTTTCTTTACCATGCTTCCTAGCAACGAAGTCTCTTTTATCATATCTTTTATTCTTAGATTGTGGGTTATCAAGATCAACAGCAGGTTCAATCTCCACATCATTATCATTACTAGGTTGAGCATCAACATGAACATCATCATTAACATTATCACCCAGTTCATGTTCATCACCAGGTTGTGTTTCAGCATCAGAAATAGAAATATCATTTGGGTTTTCATGTGTATCAATAACAGGTTCACCAACAACATGCAAAGTCCTATCATCATTCTTTTTCTTTCTTTTGCTAGAATGACTAGGTGCATCAGTATTAATTATCTGAGAATCTTGCTCAATTCTCTTGGGGTGGCCCTCAGGATATAAAGGTTCCTGAGTCATTTTACCACCTCTAGTCACTACTCTAACAACATTATCATTCATCTCATTAATCATTCATCTCATTAAGCAAATCATTTTGTGCCTTAAGTACTTGTTCTACTTGAGTAGTTACCATGGAAGCATGTTTACTAATAAGCTTGAGATCATTAACAGTTCTACTCATATATTCACCTAAACGATCAAGGATGTAAGCATTATGTTTCAATTGTCTACTAACATAAGCATTGAAATTTTCTTGTTTAACAATAAAGTTATCAAATTCATCCAAGCATTGGCTAGCAGACTTATTATAAGGAATATCACCTTCATCAAATCTACGGAGATAATTTACCTCTACTACCTGTGTCGGGTTATCAAGACCATGTATTTCTTCAATAGGTGGTAGATTCTTAACATCTTCAGCTTTAATACCTTTTTCTTTCATAGATTTCTTTGCCTCTTGCATATCTTCAGGACTGAGAAATAGAATACCTCTTTTCTTCGGAGTGGACTTTGGAGGTGGTTCGGGAATAGTCCAATCATTATCATTGCTCAATATATTATTCAATAATAGTTCAGCTTGTTCAACAGTTCGTTCCCTGAAAACACAACCAGCACAACTATCTAGGTGGTCCCTAGAAGCATCGGTTAGTCCATTATAAAATATATCAAGTATTTCATTTTTCTTGAGAGGATGATCAGGCAAAGCATTAAGTAATTGGAGAAGCCCCCCCCCCCCCAAGCTTGTGGGAGACTCTCTTCTTCAATTTGCACAAAGTTAAATATTTCCTGCAAGGCAGCTTGTTTCTTATGGGCAGGAAAATATTTTTCAGAGAAGTAATATATCATATCCTGGGGACTACGCACACAACCAGGAGCAAGAGAATTAAACCATATCTTAGCATCACCCTTTAATGAGAAAGGAAACAACTTAAGAATATAGTAATAACAAATTTTTTCCTCATGAGTAAATAGGGTGGCTATATCATTCAATTTAGTAAGATGTGCCACAACAGTTTCAAACTCATAACCATGGAAAGGATCAGATTCAACCAAAGTAATTAACTCAGGATCGACAGAGAATTCATAATCCTTATCAGTAACAAAAATAGGTGAAGTAGCAAACTTAGGATCATATTGCATTCTAGCATTCAAAGATTTTTCCTTCCACTTGCATAGTAATTTCTTAAGATCATCTCTATCCTTACAAGCAAGAAAGTCCCTAGCTACCTCTCCATCCATAACATAACCCTCAGGTATAACAGGCAATTCATATCTAGGAGAGCTAGGTCTAACAGGTGTATGAAAGTGTTCAGTTTCAATAATTTCATCGGTTTCAGAAATATCATCAGTTTCAGTGATCTCATTCTCTCTAACCCTAGCAAGTTGTTCATCAAGAAATTCACCCAAAGGCATAGTATTATCAAGCATAGCAGAAGTGGCATCATCAATTACTTGCGACAAATCAGAATTACTAGCAGGTGGTGGTGTCGCAAATTTACTCATAACAGAAGGTGAATCAAGTGCAGAGCTAGATGGCAGTTCCTTACCTCCCCTCGTAGTAGAGGGATAGATCTTGGTTTTTGGGTCTTTCAGATTCTTCATAGTGATCAACAGATATAGATCCCAAGTGATTCAGAGAATAGAGCTATGCTCCCTGGCAACGGCGCCAGAAAAAGGTCTTGATAACCCACAAGTATAGGGGATCGCAACAGTTTTCGAGGGTAGAGTATTCAACCCGAATTTATTGATTCGACACAAGGGAAGCCAAAGAATATTCTCAAGTATTAGCAGCTGAGTTGTCAATTCAACCACACCTGAAAGACTTAATATCTGCAGCAAAGTATTTAGTAGCAAAGTAGTATGGAAGTAACGGTAACGGTGGCAAAAGTAACAGTAGCGGTTTTGTAGCAATCGTAACAGTGGCAACGGAAAAGTAACTTAGCAAAGATCAATATGTGAAAAGCTCGTAGGCAATGGATCAGTGATGGATAATTATGTCAAATGGCATTCATCATGCAATAGTTATAACCTAGGGTGACATAGAACTAGCTCCAATTCATCAATATAATGTAGGCATGTGTTCCATATATAGTCATACGTGCTTATGGAAAAGAACTTGCATGACATCTTTTGTCCTACCCTCCCGTGGCAGCGGGGTCCTAATGGAAACTAAGGGATATTAAGGCCTCCTTTTAATAGAGAATCGGACCAAAGCATTAGCACTTAGTGAATACATGAACTCCTCAAACTACGGTAATCATCGGAAAGAATCCTAATTATTGTCACCTTGGGGTATGCGGATCATAACACATAATAGGTGTCTACAACTTGCAAGATCCGATCAAGAACACATATATATTCGTGAAAACATAATAGGTTCAGATTTGAAATCATGGCACTCGGGCCCTAGTGACAAGCATTAAGCATAGCAAAGTCATTGCAACATCAATCTCAGAACATAGTGGATACTAGGGATCAAACCCTAACAAAACTAACTCGATTACATGGTAAATCTCATCCAACCCATCACCGTCCAGCAAGCCTACGATGGAATTACTCATGAACGGTGGAGAGCATCATGAAATTGGTGATGAAGGATGGTTGGTGAAGACGACGGCGTCGATTTCCCCTCTCCGGAGCCCAAAACGGACTCTAGATCTGCCCTCCCGAGCAAGAACAGGAGGTGGCAGCGGCTCCGTATCGTGAAACGTGATGAACTCTTCTCCTTGATTTTTTTCTCCCTGAATAGGGTTATATGGAGTTGGAGTTGAGGTCGAAGGAGTTGCAGGGGGCCCACAAGCCACCAGGGCGCGCCCTAGGGGGGCGCCCCCTTGGCTTGTGGCCAATGGGTGGACCCCCTCTGGTTGATTCTTTCGCCAGTATTTTTTATTAATTCCAAAATTATTCTCCGTAAATTTTTAGGTCAATCTGAGAACTTTTATTTCTGCACAAAAATAACACCAAGGCAATTCTGCTGAAAACAGCGTCAGTCCGGGTTAGTTCCATTCGAATCATGCAAATTAGAGTCCAGAACAAGGGCAAAAGAGTTTGGAAAAGTAGATACGATGGAGACGTATCAGAAGGCACGGGGACGGCGATGCAGGGGCTCCGGGCTCATTCTTGCGGTCGGGGTGGATGCGGGGGTCGACGGCGGAGCTTTTGGGCGAGGGGGCGAGGCGAATGGGGCTTGGTGGCCGCGGCTACGCCGGAGCCATGGCGACGGCGGCGCTCAGGATCGGGAGAGGAGGAGGAGATCTGGCAGGGGGGCGAATGGGTGGCGGCTAGGGTTCGGGGCGCAGCAGGGACCCTTGTAGGCGGCGAGAGGCCACCGGATGGCCGCCAGCATGACAGCGGCGGCCACTGGCAGGCATCGGCTTGCCCACGTCTCCCCCCGTGAGCAGTGGGGAAGACGATGGGGGATATGGGCTGGGCCTGGTCACTGGGCCGGCAGGCCTAAGTGACCAGGGCAATTAGCCCTTTTCCTTTTATTTTATTTCTTTTTACTTTCTGTTTTAATTATTTCTGTTATTTATTTATTTTTAGGGCTAGATGAATTTAGTAAAATATGGCACTTGGCCTAATATTTGCATTGCAATATTAGGTACTGCCACAAAAAGCTTGGGGCCCTTTTGAAAATATTAGAAACTACTATAACTAAAAAGGCATTTAAATAAATGATTTGGCCTCTGTTTTAGTTATTTTGAGGCACCAAAACAATTTATAAAATGTTGGTTATGACTGAAAAATAGGTTAGGGAATATTTGCAACCTAAGCATGATTTTTATTTCCTGGTTTGCATTGCAAAACTTTTAAAACCACTTTTCAAATGAATTTTGAAAATCATTAGGAAATTTAAGTGAGGTTTGATTCCATTGATGATCAAACATGGTTTAGCAAAACATCAGCTTAATCCTTATGATCACTGTAGCTTAAACACAAGCATTACTGTAGCATGAATCTAGGGGTGTCACAACTCTCCCCCACTAAAAGAAATTCTCGTCCCGAGAATTAAGAGGTAGCAGTAAGGGAAGTTTGGTTACGAAATTCTAACGCCTCTTCTCGTTCTTGGCTGCTCTCATCGAACAGGTTGGTCCATTACGTTGATGTCTCCGATTCTCTGATTCAGGTCATCCTGATGAAATCGTCATCCTTTCTTCGGGAACTTCATCGTCCTACGAATGTGATATGAGGGAAAACTCTGGAAGAACGTAGCTACACGAGGTTGGGCACCTGACGGTGAACTCAAGGAAGAAGACAAGAATCATTCCTCGAGTTGTAACTCAGGGAAATCATTGAGAGCAAAAAGTGATGGTCCAAAGTTTCAAATGGGTAGGCAATCTTTCGACGCCCAAACAGAAGGTGAAAAGGGGTCCAGAGCAACGAAATAATTATTGCGTCTGATGCTAGAATAGATCATCCCTTGGACGGTGGCTCGGGAATTACAAATGAAGCCAAGTGTAAAGGATACTTTAGAATCGAGGTTGTACAGGAGAGTCAGGTTTCAATCATGTGGATCTATGGGTTATGGGCCCACCATGTGGTTTAAGAATAGGAAGAGCGGTGACATCTTGCACGGTCATGGTAGCAAGACATGTCAGAGGATAGCTTGTCAGTTATGTTGGCAACAACGTCGGTACCAAGGGCGGGGGACGAACAGAACCATTTTCCTGCTTGTTGAAACAAGGCGGACCAATAGGCAAGGTTCTCGTCCACCGGCGGTTACCGGAATGTTAACAACAATAGTAACAAAGTCTTACGGACAGAGTTGTTCACCGAGGTGTCTACCTAAGCAGGGAATTACCACTGCTACCAGAAAGGTTAAATAGGCCAATGGAAGGAAAAAATGTGATTAATAGATTAACCAGACCAATGGAAAGGAAAGGTGTTTATACTCCAAGTATTAGAGTATACCTTTCCCAAGACAACAGAGCATGATATACATGACAGGACAACACGTATATATCCACTTAGAAAATGGGGCAAGGAGAATCATGATGTTTACCCATGCAACCGCATTTGTTTAAAAGATCAAGAAATAATGAGCATTTCGCGTCCAATATTCCTTGTTGAAGAGTGGAGTATCACAGTCATGCTTCGGGGAAGCATCGACATGGTCATCAGGTAAGATCATATGTTGGGGACACAATGGATCCATCAAGAACAACTTATAACACAAGCCTTACAATTTCCTCATGGGAGAAAAGGCTAATCTTGTTGAACAAGATACTACAACAATAGGTCCTCCGGCCAAGTGTGCTATGCATGAATTCATCTTACCGGGTTACATAAGGACAAAAGTTATAATTCTTGGACAAGATCCAACCATCGCATCTACCCGAGATTCAGATCTGGTTGGTGTCAGGATACTTCAGACATAGAAGGCCTGAGAAGAAAAGGATGCAACACAGATCTACGAGATGATGTTGCAAGAATCTCGGAATGAACGGCAGAAGCAAGCCTTGAATCATTAGCCAGACTACAAGACATATGAGCACAATGTCAAGACATTCGTGCCCACATGGAAGTTTCTGAAATGGAATGTAATCAAGTTCTGGTTGGGGACCATCGTAGAGGATATCAAAGTTCCATGTGTAAGTCTGGACTAGATCTTACGTAGTACTTCTTTTCCCAGATCAAATCAATCAGTGGCTTGGCGTTCTTAGGAAATACATATGGAGTGAAGGTAGCAAATCTAGCAAACCATAGAATGCATGTGAACTTAGAGAAAAACACTTCTCTTAACAAACATATTCTTCATGAGCTAGGCACAAAGATAATGATTTCAAGGTTCCAACACTAATTTAAATGTCCATCATGAACCACGAAGAAGATGAGGATGTGGCTGATGAGCTCAGCAACAATTCGTCGAGATTTCCACAAGGATGGATTTCCACGATTGAGAGAACAAGGTGATAGCATTGGTCAAACCAGATGATATATTGAGATATGCCCGAGGGAAACATCCACAATTAAACATTAATCGAAAGGCACACCCAAAACCCGGTCTAAGTAGCACGATCAATGTTAGTATGTTGATTCAACAGTCAACACACTAAGAATGGACTTATTGTTCATTAACTCCAAGGTAATAGAGTTGCTACGCCATAAGTGTTGGATTTACACATCACAGTCCATTTGTCGGTATTCCGGTTAGAAGCAACACGGGGACCAAGAAATGAAAGGTGATGGCAGGAAGTATCACTATATCAAGAATTCTTAAGACGTGTGCAATTCTCACAACATTCTCGACAAAATATGGTAATACTCCAAGATAGAACATAACACAAGATGGCTAACAAGGAACTTAAGGTTCAACCAAAACAAGACCAAGTCGATGTTTGGAAGGAAGACAAGGATGTTGTCGATGATAACACAAATCATCGAGGGGCAAAGATGGTATTTCTCATCATGAATTAAATTGATATCCTAGAAGAGACCAGAATGCTGATGAGGATCACGGCACATTTGTTGAGAAGTCTCATGAAGATGTAATCGATCAGCGATGACATCAAGCAAACAAAAGGTGAAGCGAAAAGTTGTCGGAACCACAGATTAGGGTGCTAGCTCAGAATAGAAATTGCCTTTCAAGACCACCAACATGATGTTGAAAGCTCGATGTAAGCTTAGAGCACTGTTGGAATTGTGTTCTGGGGATGAAGGACACAGGTAGCATGGTCAAGCTCTAGCATGACGATGATGATGTAGCCTAACAGCTTGGAATGACATGATCGAGTACAAACTCATAAGCAAATAAGATTACTAAGAGTTGTTGAATCACAATGCATACTCGATTCAGATATCGGCGTCCTTGAGTGTCCAACAACTCAAGACACGAGGGAACTGGAATCAGTGGAATATCATAGTTGACGAGGAGCTCATAAGAAATTATATAGCTCCGTGATATTGTTGAGATACCAGGGATAATACTTGAAGGTAGATCAGAATAGAGGTTAGACTAGTGTATTGATCTGTGGAAGACAAGCACTTTAACTTGTTTGAGAATGAAATCAAAGTAGGAAAACATGGTCGGAACCACGATTGCAAAGGGCAAGATCACCGATACAAGATCAAATCATTCAATGAATGATTATTGATAGAAGAAGCTTCTATGATAAGATCAACATCATTTCCATGGGCGCGAGCGCAAAGTTCAAGGTCGACTCCCAGTTCTTCAAGGCATAATCTCTCATTTACTCCTTGCTTCTGATGAAGTTGTTGTTTTGAAATATTATCTGGAAACACCATAAGAGTAAGACTTGTGAAAGCTCTCGAGTTTATACGGATTAGAGAAGGCATAGGGTCAACCCAGCGGGGCATCTTAGGAACATATACCTCAAGCTTCAAGAGTAATTAACACATGCTTGACAAGAGAGCATGGCAGACAAAAGCATAGGATACAACTTATCAGAGGGAGAAGACACAATTTACCAATGGCATCATGTATCAGGGGAAGAACACCACAAGAATTTAGAATCTGAAGGATGCTATCGGATAACAATCCAACAATGGGTCTGACCTCTATTGGAAAAGGCACTGCCTAGGAGGCGCTTAGGCACGCCTAGGCACTGGGCGATGGCCAATCGCCTCGCCTAGGGTATAAGCAAAAGTATAGGTAGGGCAAGCAAGAAATTGTCTACCCAAGAGAGAAATCATGCCATATTGTACTAATATGCCAAACGAGCTATATTCCAATGGCAGTAGCTAGTAGATAACGTATATATAGGCCCTGAATTAAGAGAACACACATATAATAACCACATATACATTCTAATAGTAGAAACTATATTACCGCCTAGGCTGCGCCTGGGACGCTTAAACACCGCCTAGGCACTAGGCGAAGGCCAACTGCCTCGCTTACGCCTACCGCTTTTTCCAACCTTGGGTCTGACGATCCACAAAGGACCTGATGTGAGTATCGGTACTCAATCAGAGGGAGAAAGAATGCAAGGCATCAGATTATAGAACATCCAAATAATTCGATGCTTAAATAACCAAAGGAATTAAGACTTCCCAATTGTGTATCAGAATCAGATGCTCCGATCAAATACAAGTAAGATGAGCGGACTTAGATGGACAATCAAACAAGGTTGATTTGTTGAGAATCAATTCATGTTTGGAAAGACGTCTGAGCCAGAAGATAATTTATGAGAAACAACTGATGACTGCATGCATTCACATAGGTTGAATCAATAAAATCAAATGACAACCACCAAGGATTTAAAGAATATTGCTAGACATACAAAATTAACCATAATGGAAGCAGGTGAGAAAGGTCAATAGCAAAAGGCCAATGAGGATTTCGGAAGATCAAATAGCAATTGGAAGGATTTTGTGAAACCCATGACAATTGAGGACGACCGAATCCCCGGTAAGCATAGGGGGGTGATGGTAGAAGGGAATCGTAAGAGCGAGGAACACAAGTCCTCGAGAGACATCGAAGAGTATCTTCAGAGTCTTCTGATGAATCAAGACATCATCTGGAATGAGGGGCTCTCCGGGAGGAAGTAGTTACGAGAACCTAGAGTTAGAGTTAGCAAAATCTTTAACCCGAAAGAGAAGAGATATCAGAACCCAGAGTATAGACGAGGAATAAAAGATCCTAATACCACCTGATTGAGATGTGGGCCCGTAAGCCACACAACTATGTTAGTAAAAGTTTTTCGATGACTAGACTCAATTTCGGCCAAGGAGTTGGAAAGGGGGCTACCTACAGGCAGTCGGCTCTGATACCAACTTGTGACACCCCCAATTTCGACCGTACGGTAATCATACACGCAATGCGTACGACCAAGATTAGGGACTCACTGATCGATATCACAACACAACACTAGATACAAATTAAAGTCATACAGCTTCATATTACAAGCCAGGGGCCTCGAGGCTCAAATACAAAGCTCGACAAGCACGAGTCAGCGGAAGCAAATAATATCTGAGTATAGACATAAGTTAAACAAGTTTTGCCTTAAGAAGGCTAGCACAAACATAACAACGGATCGAACGAGGCGAGGCCTAATGCCTGGGAACCTCCTATCCTACTCCTGGTCGGGGCAGCTGATGTCTACTACGCAACCTTCTTCTTGTAGACTCGTGTTGGGCCTCCAAGCGCAGAGCTTTGTAGGACAGTATCAAGTTTCCCTCAAGTGGATGACCTAAGGTTTATCAATCCGTGGGAGGCGTTGGATGAAGATGGTCTCTCTCAAACAACCCTGCAACCAAATAACAAAGAGTCTCTTGTGTCCCCAACACACCCAATACAATGGCAAATTGTATAGGTGCACTACTTCGGCGAAGAGATGGTGATACAAGTGTAATATGGATGGTAGATATAGGTTTTTGTAATATGAAAATATAAAAACAACAAGGTAGCAAGTAACAAAAGTGAGCAAAAACGGTATTGCAATGCTTGAAAACAAGGCCTGGGGTTCATACTTTCACTAGTGCAAGTTCTCTCAACAATACTGACATAGTTGAATCATATGTAAATCCCTCACGCGCGACAAAGAGTTCACTCCAAAGTCACAAATAGCGGAGAACAAACGAAGAAATTATTGTAGGGTACGAAACCACCTCAAAGTTATCTTTTCCGATCAATCTTATGAGCTATCCCTATAAGTGTCACGAACAGCCCTAGAGTTCGTACTAAAATAACACCTTAAGATACACATCAACCAAAACCCTAATGTCACCTAGATACTCCAATGTCACCACAAGTACCCATGGGCTTGATTATACGATATGCATCACACAATTTCAGATTCATGATGTTCAATCCAACACAAAGAACTTCAAAGAGTGCCCCAAAGTTTCTACCGGAGAGTCAAGACGAAAACGTGTGCCAACCCCTATGCATAGATTCCCAAGGTCATGGAACCCGCAAGTTGATCACCAAAACATACATCAAGTGGATCAATAAAACATCCCATTGTCACCACGGATATCCCATCGCAAGACATACATCAAGTGTTCTCAAATCCTTTAAAGACTCAATCCGATAAGAAAACTTCAAAGGGAAAACTCAATTCATCACAAGAAGATAGAGAGGGGAAAACTCCATATGATTCATCTATATCAATAAAGCTCGCGGTACATCAAGATCGTGTCATCTCAAGAACACGAGAGAGAGAGAGATCAAACACATAGCTACTGGTACATACCCTCAGCCCCGAGGGTGAACTACTCCCTCCACGTCATGGAGACCGCCGGGATGATGAAGATGGCCTCCGATGATGGTTTCCCCCTCCGGAAGGGTGCCGGAACGGGCTCCCGATTGATTTTTCGTGGCTCTGGAGGCTTGCGGCGGCGGAACTCCCGATCTAGGTTTGTTTTCGGAGGTTTTTGTATTTATAGGAATTTTTGGCGGCGGAAACAAGTCAGGGGGGTCCACGAGGAAGTCACAAGCCAGCAGGGCGCGCCCTGGGGGGCGCGCCCTAGGGGCTTGTGGCTGCCTCTTGGCTTTTCTGGCCCAACACCGATGCTCCGTGGGTCTCTTCTGGTCCATAAAAAATCACCGTAGATTTTTATTCCGTTTGGGCTCCGTTTGATATTCCTTTTCTGTAAAACTCAAAAACACAGAAAAAACAGAAACTGGCACTGGGCTCTAGGTTAATAGGTTAGTCCGAAAAATAATATAAAGTTGTAGTAAAATGATTGTAAAACATCCAAGAATGATAATATAACAGCATGGAACAAGCAAAAATTATAGATACATTGGAGACGTATCAGCATCCCCAAGCTTAATTCCTGCTCGTCCTCGAGTAGGTAAATGATAAAAACAGAATTTTTGATGTGGAATGCTGCCTAACATGTTCATCATATTATTTTCTTCTTTGTATAGCATGGACATTTGGACTTGTAAATGATTCAAAGTAATAGTCTAGTTTTAACATAATGACTTCAATACTCAAGCATGTCAACAAGCAACCATGTCTTTCAAAATATCAACACTAAAGAAAGTTATCCCTAGCCCATCATGCTCAATCATTGATCCATTCATGAAACACACTCAAATATTAGCTATGCCCAATGCTCAAGTACGATCATAGTGCCCCCTAGTTGGTGCTTATAAGAGAAGATGGAGACTCAAAGCAAAAATAAAAAATGCATAAAGTAAATAGATAGGCCCTTCGCAGAGGGAAGTAGGGATTTGTAGAGGTGCCAGAGCTCAAGGTTTAAATTGAGAGAGAAAAATATTTTGAGTGGCATGCTTTTCCTGTCAACGAAAACGACAAAGTAGCTCACAATACTTTCCATGCTAGATACATTATAGGCGGTTCCCAAACAGAATAGTAAAGTTTTTACTCCCCCTCCACCAATCAATCACACTCCACGGCGAGCCGAATCCACGGGTACCATCCATACAAACAACAATCCTGGGGGACTTTTGTTTCATTATTTATTTGATTTGAATTTTGAGCATGGGACTGGGCATCCCGAATACCAGCCACTTTCTCGTGAATGATAGTGAATCAACACATATCGTGAGAATAACACACCTAGCATGGAAAAATATTGGATACTCCCCACCGTTTCATGAGCGGTACGGGCACACAAAAGAGAAAATTTATTTTGAAAATTTAGAGATGGCACATACAAATTTGCTTGGAACGGCATGGAAATACCGCATATAGGTAGGTATGGTGGACTCATAAGGCAAAACTTGGTTTAAGGATTTTGGATGCACAAGTAGTATTTCTACTTAGTGCAAATGAAGGCTAGCAAGTAGATTGGGAAGCAACCAAACCAAGGAACGAAAAATCACATAAGTGGCATTGAGTCATAACTAACACCGAATAATGCACCACAAGTAGGATGTAACTTCATTGCATAACTATTGACTTTCGTGCATGCATAGGGAATCACAAACCTTAACACCAATATTCCTACTAAAGCATAATTACTCACTAACGTGACTCACATATTACTATCATCATGTTTCAAAACTATTACAAAGAATCAAGTTTAATTTGTCCCATGATCTTCATGAAAGTTTTTATTATAACCTCCTTGGATATCTATTACTTTGGAACTAGTTTCATATATTGCTATTGCCTTACCTTTTTTTTTGACAAGCTCAAACAATTTTAAATGAAGCACATGAGCATAAAGATTTCATCCCTCAAAAAGGTATAAGTGAAGCATGAGAGGAAATGACAAGCTACTCTTAAAAGATATAAGTGAAGATCAATGAGTAGTCAAACAATTAAGTAGCTGTGTGAGAACTCTCTCTCTCTCTCAATAAATATTTTCAGATCTGAGTATTTTATTCAACAGCAAACAAAAGAAAAATAGCACTCCAAGAATAGCACGCATCATGTGAACGAATAAAAATTTAGGCTCAACATAGGCTAACCGATAATTGTTGATGAAAAGAGGTGGGATGCGTAGCATCCCCAAGCTTAGATGCTTGAGACTTCTTGAAATATTTACTTGGGGTGCCTTGGGCATCCCCAAGCTTGAGCTTTTGTATCTCGTTCAATCCTCTCATATCATGGTTTCACCAATTCTCAAAAACTTCATCCACACAAAACTTGAAAAGAACTCTTGAGATAGGTTAGTGCACATAATAATAAATCAACACTTCATGTACTACCAAGACAAGTTGCACAATAATTTTCAAACATAATCTACTGTTTACTATCATTTCCACAATTTATATCTACCAATATCGGCTATGGAAACTAGAGGATAAGTAGATAACAAAACTATGACAGCAATCTGTCCAAACAGAACAGTCTGTAGCAATTTATGAAAACAGTGTACTTCCGTAACTCAAAAAATTATGAAAATTTAGGACATGCTATAAAATTTATATGAAAATACTGTGTAAAAATTTCAGAAACTTTCCACGTTCCAGTAAACTATAAAAATTCAAACACTACAGCCAAAGTTTCTGTTTTTACACAGCACTCATCAAAACATGCAATGCAAGCATCCTAAGGCAGTTCTTGGAACTTTTTATTGAAAAACAAGATTATAAATAACAACTAACAGATAAAAACAAAATAAAATGATGCTCCAAGCAAAACTCATATTATGTGACGAATAAAAATATAGCTCCAAGTAAGATATACCGATAGTGTTGAAGACGAAAGAGGGGATGCCTTCCGGGGCATCCCCAAGCTTAGGCGCTTGAGTCTTCCTTGGATATTACCTTGCGGGTGCCTTGGGCATCCCCAAGCTTAGGTTCTTGTCAGTCCTTGTTCTCCTCATATCGGTGTCTCACCCAAAACTTTAAAACTTCAATCACACAAAACTTAACGGAACTTCGTGAGAAGGGTTAGTGTAATAAAGATAGATCATTCACTTAGGTACTGTCAAGACAAGATTCATAATTGTTCCCACATTATACCTACTGTATTATATCATTTCCATAATTTATATCACTCAATATAAGCTATGGAAACACTAAAACAAGCAAACTATGCATGCAAAACAGAATCTGTCAAAAACAGAACAGTCTGTGAAGATCTGTAGTGTGACCATACTTCCATGTAACTAAAAATTCTGAAAAATTAGGAAAATCTAGGAAATTTGTATATGAATCATGTGTAAAAAATTTAGATCAAAATCACGTTCCAGTGAATTTACAAAATTCCTGGACTGAGATCAAAAGTTTCTAATTTTGCACAGAATCAAGTCAACTATCATCCACACTATCCCAAAGGCTTTACTTGGCACTTTATTGAAACAAAAGCTATAAAACATGATTATACAGTAGCTTAATCATGTGGACACACAAAAACAGAAAGGAAAAGTGTTGGGTTGTCTCCCAACAAGCGCTTTTCTTTAATGCCTTTTAGCTAGGCATGATGATTTCAATGATGCTCACAAAAAGGAAAAGAATTGAAACATAGAGAGAGCATCATGAAGCATATGACTAGCACATTTAAGCCTAACCCACTTCCTATGCATAGGGATTTTGTGAGAAAACAATTTATGGGAGCAAGAATCAACTAGCATAGGAAGGTAAAACAAGCAAAACTTCAAGATTTTCAACACATAGAGAGGAAACTTGATATTATTGCAATTCCTACAAGCATATACTCCTCCCTCATAATAAATTTCAGTAGCATCATGAAGGAATTTCACAATATAACCAGCACATATAGCATTCTTTTCATGATCTACAAGCATAGAAATTTTGTCACTCTCCACATAAGCAATTTTCTTCTCATTCATAATAGTGGGAGCAAACTCAACAAAATAACTATCATGAGATACTTGATTGACATAACCACTTTGAATATTAAAATCATGATGACAAGTTTCGTGGTTACTATCACTCTTTATAGCATACATGTCATCACAATAATCATCATAAATAGGAGGCATGCTTTTGTCATAATAAATTTGCTCATCAAAACTTGGGGGACTAAACATATCATCTTCATCAAACATAGCATCCCCAAGCTTGTGGCTTTGCATATCATTAGCATCATGGATATTCAAGGAATTCATACTAACAACAATGCAATCATGCTCATCACTCAAGGAATTCTCATTAAGTATTTTCATAAATTCTTCCTCTACCAATTGAGCACAATTTTCCAAACCATCATTTTCACGAAAGACATTAAAAAGACGAACCAATTGATGCAACCTAAACTCCATTTTTTTTGTAGTTTTCTTTTATAAAACCAAACTAATGATAAAACAAGAAACTAAAAGATTCAATTGCAAGATCTAAAGATATACCTTCAAGCACTCACCTCCCCGGCAACGGCGCCAGAAAAGAGCTTCGTTGACGGGATGTGAGTGTCGCTTACCTAGCCTCCCCGGCAATGGCGCCAGAAAAGAGCTTGATGTCTACTACGCAACCTTCTTCTTGTAGACTCGTGTTGGGCCTCCAAGCCCAGAGTTTTGTAGGACAATAGCAAATTTCCCTCAAGTGGATGACCTAAGGTTTATCAATCTGTGGGAGGCGTAGGATGAAGATGGTCTCTCTCAAACAACCCTGCAACCAAATAACAAAGAGTCTCTTGTGTCCCCAACACACCCAATACAATGGAAAATTGTACAGGTGCACTAGTTCGGCGAAGAGATGGTGATACAAGTGTAATATGGATGGTAGATATAGGTTTTTGTAATCTGAAAATATAAAAACAGCAAGGTAGCAAGTAACAAAAGTGTGCAAAAACGGTATTGCAATGCTTGAAAACAAGGCCTAGGGTTCATACTTTCACTAGTGCAAGTTCTCTCAACAATACTGACATAGTTGAATCATATGTAAATCCCTCACGCGCGACAAAGAGTTCACTCCAAAGTCACAAATAGCGGAGAACAAACGAAGAAATTATTGTAGGGTACGAAACCACCTCAAAGTTATCTTTTCCGATCAATCTTATGAGCTATCCCTATAAGTGTCACGAACAGCCCTAGAGTTCGTACTAAAATAACAACTTAAGATACACATCAACCAAAACCCTAATGTCACCTAGATACTCCAATGTCACCACAAGTACCCATGGGCTTGATTATACGATATGCATCACACAATTTCAGATTCATGATGTTCAATCCAACACAAAGAACTTCAAAGAGTGCCCCAAAGTTTCTACCGGAGAGTCAAGACGAAAACGTGTGCCAACGCCTATGCATAGATTCCCAAGGTCACGGTACCCGCAAGTTGATCACCAAATCATACATCAAGTGGATCAATAAAACATCCCATTGTCACCACGGATATCCCATCGCAAGACATACATCAAGTGTTCTCAAATCCTTTAAAGACTCAATCCGATAAGAAAACTTCAAAGGGAAAACTCAATTCATCACAAGAAGATAGAGAGGGGAAAAGTCCATATGATTCATCTATATCAATAAAACTCGCGGTAAATCAAGATCGTGTCATCTCAAGAACACGAGAGAGAGAGAGATCAAACACATAGCTACTGGTACATACCCTCAGCCCCGAGGGTGAACTACTCCCTCCTCGTCATGGAGACCGCCGGGACGATGAAGATGGCCTCCGGTGATGGTTTCCCCCTTCGGCAGGGTGCCAGAACGGGCTCCCGATTGGTTTTTCGTGGCTCTGGAGGCTTGCGGCGGCGGAACTCCCGATCTAGGTTTGTTTTCGGAGGTTTCTGTATTTATAGGAATTTTTGGTGGCGGAAACAAGTCAGGGGGTCCACGAGGAAGTCACAAGCCAGCAGGGCGCGCCCTAGGGGGGTGCGCGCCCTAGGGGCTTGTGGCTGCCTCGTGGCTCTTCTAGCCCAACTCCGTTGCTCCGTGGGTCTCTTCTGGTCCATAAAAAATCACCGTAGATTTTTATTCCGTTTGGGCTCCGTTTGATATTCCTTTTCTGTAAAACTCAAAAACATGGAAAAAACAGAAACTGGCACTGGGCTCTAGGTTAATAGGTTAGTCCCAAAAATAATATAAATTTGTAGTAAAATGATTGTAAAACATCCAAGAATGATAATATAACAGCATGGAACAAGCAAAAATTATAGATACGTTGGAGACGTATCAGCAGCCTCCACGTAGTAGTAGGCTCCGGCGGTGGTGTAGTAGTCGTCTCCGGCATACTCCATCTCCTGGGCTCCATCGTCTGAACGCAGAATCGTATCGAGGGGGAAAGAGAAAGCAAAGCAGCGGTGAGTACTCATCCAAAGTACTCGCAGGACTAACATCAGAACTATGCTAAGTATGCATCAGTATCAAGGAATGGGGTTATATCTGGGCTGACTGCAGAAAGCAAGAATAGGGGGAAGGCCTAGTCCTATCGAAGACTAGCATCTTCAGCATCTTGCAGCATTAGAAGAGAGTAGACTGGTATCGCATATATAGCAATATTATTGTGGCAAATTTTTATAAGTATCCACGCCCGGAGATCCTTCCTCGACTCCCGCGAGAAAGCAACCTCGGAGCCAACATTTTATTTCAAGTCATCACTTTTAGTTATATTAGCTCGGGATACAACTCCAAGTCGTCCTGTTACCGTGGACACGTCTATTCGAATAGTTAATTTCACCCCTGCAGGGGTGCACCACGTTTTCCATCATGCTTGATCACCTTTGGCCGGACACACTTTTCTCGGTCATGCCCGGCCTCGAAGATCAACACATCGTCGCCCTACCTAGGCTCAACAGAGAGGCCAGCCCGTCGGTCTAAATCCTAAGCGCGCAGAGGTCATGGGCCCACTCACCCATTACACTCCTGCATGGTGCGAGGGTGGCCGGTGTCAGTCCTGGCACCTCTTAATACAAGACGGTGCTTTACGCGGGCCACCCGGGCGCGCGCCACTCCATTGCTGGCGTCCGAAGAGCTTCGGCTGATACAACGACGGCGAGTACCCATAACTTCTCCCACGTGAAGGTTAGTGCGAAAAGGTCAAATGACCAACTCAGATCAAATACCAAAACCATTAGCATTTTAATAATTGCGGTGACGAGCGCGATACACGATATGTGGTCCCGTCGCCCCATCTCGAGGTCTTGTGGCAAGGGCCAAGAATGCCCGGCCACGCCCCGTCGTATTACACCAACACCCTCCGGTCATCCTGACCTCATCATGTATCAACAGTAAAGTAGCTGTAACCGTGTGTCTATAACACCAAGGGGAAAACCGAGGAATCACCCTCGATGGATCCCACTCAATGTAACCGTCAAGGTGACCAGATAGGATTCACCCTCGATGGTCTGCGCTTGAGGGGTTGCACGACAGAGTCGTCGTCGGGAGTGGTGAAGGAGGAATCACCCTCGATAACCACGATCGACTAGCTACACTACAGAGTTAGCATCATGAGTACTTCACGAGGTGTCACCCTCGGTACTCGATAGTAGCTCTGCAGAGTCGTACAACTGAGGGGTGTGCGGTGAATGTGATGGGCATGGCTTGTCGGTCGGTTGACCGAGTCTTCGAGTCATCGAGTCGTCGATGAAGAAGCAGGGGCAACTGGGACTAAGGGGGGGGTCACAGGGGATTCATTGATCAACCTATACTAAGAAGTTGATTTAATAGCAGGTATAGTAGCAGTTTATCAAAAGCAGGCTATGCATCAGAATAGGAGCTAACTAATACAGTAGCAAAATCTAATGCAAGAATGAGAGGGAAAGAATTGGGCGATATCGGAATGCTCAAGGGGGGTTGCTTGCCTTGCTGCTCTGCGGCAAAAGGCTGATCGTCAGGCGCGTAGTCGTACCCGGCAGGAGCGTCAGTCTCGGGCTCTACCGATAAGAAGAGGGGGGAGAAACAATAAATATAAAAGCACAGATGCAATCACGATGCATGACATGGCAATATGCAGAGCTAGGCATGCACTAACGCAGTACTACACGTCGTAGACGGGTCGAAAGAATATCTGACGATATTTTCCGGGTCTCGTGCTACTATCGGACAGATGAAACAGATGGAAAAGTTCCATGTTCATTATGATAGGAGCACGTGACAGACGAACGGACTGCACATTCAGATTCGTGGGATTTTTCTGATCAACTTTCATGTATAAAACTTTTTCATCTGACTTATAGATTATTTTATATTAATTTTCAAAGTTTTATTAATATTCTGAAATTAAACAGAATTAAATTAATTCAAAAAGTATTTATGACGTCAGCATGAGGTCAGCATTGCGTCAGCAGTCAACCCAGCTGACTCAGGTCAAACCTGACAGTTGGGCCCCACCTGTCATAGACTCAGGGTCTAAACAGAGTTTAAATTTAATTAACTGGTTAATTAGAGGGGTGGGTCCCATCTTTCACTGTCTCTTTATCTTAATTTAATTAGCAGGATTAATTAAGCAAACTTAATTAACTAAAAGGGGCGGGGCCCACTTGTCATAGACACAGGTGTGTGGGGCCCCACATGTCAGTGACTGGGCTTTGCCCAGTCAGCCAGTTGACTGGGTCAACTGGTCAACCGGGGGCCACTGGCCCACTGGTCGGTGCCACTGACGGTGGCCCCGGCCGGCCAGGTCAGCTCCGGCGATCGGAGCGGCGCGTTCGGGAGGGGCTCGGGTTTTGCACAGGGGCACCATTTCGTGCGCGGTTTGGCACGCTGGAACGGGGGCTCGACGACGAGTCGAGTCCTGGTGGTGGCACGGGCTACGGTGGCCGGAATCGTCGCCGGCGTCAAGGTCAGCGGCGAGCGGTGATCGGGCTCCGACGAGGACGGCGCTACGGTGGCCTAGCGAACAAACGGGATGGGCAGGGAGGCTCTATGCGTTGTGGGGAAGCCAACGAGCACGGCCCCGGGACCAAAAGGTCACCGGAGGCTCGCCGGCGTCGAGCTCGAGCGGATTCGAGCATCGGACAGGGAGGGGAAGGGGGCTACGGGGCCAGACCTAGTGCGAGAGGGAGAGGGGAAGAAGCCAGAGCTCACAGCGGTCCCATAGAGGTGCTTAACGGGCTCGGGGAGGGCTCGACGGCGCCGGAATCGTCGCAGCGAACGGCGGCGGCCCGAGGAGGAATAAAGCGCGGGGACGGCGATGCAGGGGCTCCGGGCTTGTGCTTGCGGTTGGGGTGGATGCGGGGGTCGACGACGGAGCTTCTGGGCGAGGGGGCGAGGCGAATGGGGCTTGGTGGCCGCAGCTACGCCGGAGCCATGGCGACGGCGGCGCTCGGGATCGGGAGAGGAGGAGGAGATCTGGCAGGGGGGCGAATGGGTGGCGGCTAGGGTTCAGGGCGCCGTGGGGACCCTTGTAGGCGGCGAGAGGCCGCCGGATGGCCGCCAGCGCGATGGCCGCGGCCGCTGGGGGGCATCGGCTTGCCCACGTCTCCCCCCCGTGAGCAGTGGGGAAGACGATGGGGGAGATGGGCTGGGCCTGGTCACTGGGCCGGCAGACCTAAGTGACCAGGGCAATTAGCCCTTTTCCTTTTATTTTTATTTCTTTTTACTTTCTGTTTTAATTATTTCTGTTATTTATTTATTTTTAGGGCTAGATGAATTTAGTAAAATATGGCACTTGGCCTAATATTTGCATTGCAATATTAGGTACTGCCACAAAAAGCTTGGGGGCCCTTTTGAAAATATTAGAAACTGCTATAACTAAAAAGGCATTTAAATAAATGATTTGGCCTCTGTTTTAGTTATTTTGAGGAACCAAAACAATTTATAAAATGTTGGTTATGACTGAAAAATAGGTTAGGGAATATTTGCAACCTAAGCATGATTTTTATTTCCTGGTTTGCATTGCAAAACTTTTAAAATCACTTTTCAAATGAATTTTGAAAATCATTAGGAAATTTAAGCGAGGTTTGATTCCATTGATGATCAAACATGGTTTAGCAAAACATCAGCTTAATCCTTATGATCACTGTAGCTTAAACACAAGCATTACTGTAGCATGAATCCAGGGGTGTCACGGGAGGCTGCGTCCTCCCCCCTCCCTCCTATATATACTAGAGGAATAGAGCCCCCAAAGACACACGACCACGTGCTAGTTCTCTATTCTCTAGTTCCTCCACCAAATAGATTCCGGTAGTGCTTAGGCGAAGCCCTGCCGGGATAACTCCACCATCACCACCACCACGCCGTTGTGCTGCTGGAGATCTCATATACCTCTCCGCCCCCTCTTGCTGGATCAAGAAGGCAGAGATCGTCATCGAGTTGTACGTCTGCTAAACGCGGAGGTGCCGTTCGTTCGGCGCTAGATCGGGACGGATCATGATTGGATCGCGGGACGGCTTGCGATTTGGATCGCGAAGACGTTCGACTATATCAACCGCGTTTCTTAACGCTTCCCGCTTAGCGATCTACAAGGGTATGTAGATCCACTCTCCCTCTCGTAGATGCTCATCACCATGGATAGATCTTGCATGTGCGTAGGAAATTTTTTGTTTCCCATGCAACGTTCCCCAACAGTTTATGGAGTCTTCAACCCACGGAGGGTAACGGTCGCGAGAGTCTACGGAGGGCTCCACCCATAAGGGTCCACGAAGTAGCAACCTTGACTATTCCATAACGGCTTCCGTCCACGAAGGACTAGCCTCACTATGGGTAGATCTTCGCGAAGTAGGCGATCTCCTTGCCCGTACAAACTTCTTGGTTCAACTCCACAACACGCAGTAGGAGGCTCCCAAGCGACACCTAACCAATCTAGGAGGCACCACCCTCCAAAAGGTAATAGGCTCGGTAATGTCGATGAACTCCTTGCTCTTGTGCTTCAAGATGATAGACTCCTCAACACACAATCACTCTCTCACAGATTTGGCTATGGTGGAAGAGATTGAATTGGTGTAAAGTAACTTGGGGAGGCTAGAGATAAAGATTCATATGGTAGGAATGGAATAGCTTGATCTCAACACATGAGTAGGTGGCTCTCTCTCAGAAAATTGGATGGGGCAAGTATGGAATAGTTCTGAGTGCTTCTCTTTTGAGTGGGCGGTGGTGAAGGGGTATATATAGGCATCCCCAAAAATCCAACCGTTACACCTAAAGTGACCAACTCGGTGACACCGAAGTATAAAACTCGGTGGTACCGAAGTGACCAAAAGGCAGTAACTTTTGAATCTCGGTGAGACTGATACATAAATCTCGGTGGTACCTATTTGATGACCAACTGTCAGATTACACAACTCGGTGAGACCAATTCTCAAATTTTGGTGGTACCAATTCTTGACAACGGCTAACCAGAGAGTTGGTCCAAAAACTTGGCGAGACCGATTCACAAAACTCGGTGGTACCGATTCCTGAGAATGGCTAACCAGGAAGTTGGTCCAAATCTCGGTGAGACCGATTGGCAAAACTCAGTGGTACCGATGCTTGAAAATAGCTTACCAGAAAGTTGGCAATTGAACTCGGTGGCACCGAAGTGGAATGTTGGTAGTGCCGAGATGGGTTTGGCTAAGGATCTGTCTAGGGTTTGAATCTCGGTGAGACCGAATAGGAATTGTTGGTCTTACCGATTTGAGTGGTAGGGTTCTAGACAGAGTATTTGTGGAAGAGTTTGTGGGTATTTTTGGTGACTAGCACTTGTGCACGTGGGGCATTTTGTTCACCAACAGTACCTTACCCCCTTTTAATAGTATTTGCTTTCCTATGGACTCAAAGTGAATTCTCACAAAGTAAAATGTAGAGTCCTCTTGCTTGAAGCTTTGCCAATCCATTTCCTTGCATCTTGGGGTTTCTCCACAATCATTTTGCCAACACTCTCTGTGGACTTTATCTGAAATACACTAGGTAGAAATATTAGTCCAAGAGACAATGTATGTTGTCATGAATTATCAAAACCACCAAGGGAGCATATTGTGCTTTCAATCTCCCCCTTTTTGGTAATTGATGACAACATACAATCAAACTTCAAATATAGATATGCATGGATATAATGAAGACTTTGAGAGACACATGACTTAGATTTGCTCCCCCTAAATGTGTGCAGTCCCTTTAAAGGATAGTTGCTTTGGAATGCATGGACACACATATAGTAGAAGGGATATAATGAGGCATGTGTATCTTGGCTATATGCATCAAATAAATACGAGTGAGGTGTATCCTTATTCAAGACTTCACTCTTGCAAAAAATATGTGCAAGAAGCAAGAGATCATCTTGATCAAAGATATGATGCATATACTTACCTTGAGTTCTTGAGCATTCTAATAGTAGAAACATACTTGAAAAAACAATGTTAGGAAACACAAGAGTATTCTACAAATCAAACATCAATAGAGCTCAATAGTACCAAGATATGGAGAACATGTAGAAGGTAGTATTCCTTAAGATTGATATGTCTCCAAGATCATTTAGAAACTTTCTCCCCTAGATATGAAATAGTAGGTCATCCTCTCCCTCTGAATCTTAGCATGTAGATATTGGGATTGGATAGGGCGAGAAAATTCTAACATGAGAATAACAAATGAAATAAACATATTTTTCTCCCCCTACTTTGGTATTCTCCCCTTGTCTATGTAAGCATAAGATTTGATATTCTCCCCCTTGAATATATCTCCCGCTTTGCATTGAAGCATGTATCTCCCCCTTTAGCTTTTGAAGCTTTGGTATTTCTCCCCCTTTGGCATTAATTTCCAAAAAGGTGCATACACAGGGTAAGACACAAGGATCATGGAGTAAGAAGGGATCCTTGAGAACAAGGGTCATAGAATGTAGGGTTCACAGAAAAGAATGAAAATTATAGAGAGCATTAAAAACTGAGGAAAATAATTTCTCCCTCTTTGACTGATCTGAGAGCTTGTAAGACTTCTCCTCCTTTGAGTTAGGGATCCTAGAATCGAGTTTCTCCCCCAATTTTTATTTTTTTATTTTTTTAACTAAGGGATCATCGAAGAATTGGAGAATTGCTAAGTTTGACAAAGGATAGAAAAGATAGCAAAGTCGGTGACTCCGAGGCAAATCAGTCGGTGGAACCGAGATGTGTATTTGCAGCCTGTCTGCATAATCGGTAGAACCGAGTCATTTGGATCGGAGGCTCCGAGGGGTAAACAGAAACTTGGCAATGTTTAAGAAACTTGCAAATGAGTTTGGAAAACTTGTAACAAAGTGTCAAAAGGATCTTCAAAGGAAATGCAAAAGACTTTACAAAGAGATATCAACTAGAGAAGATTTGAGTGGTTCCAAGAAATCTTGCAAATAGAGAATGAACCAAACAAGATACTTAACTAGATGATGGTCGGTGACTAGGTCACCTATATTAGAGTATACTGACTTAGGAGCCAAGCAAGAATACTTGATCATAGGTCATACTCATCGTTAAGCTCAAAATGGGGTTACCATTTTTCGATTAAACACTTTAATGTTTTCATATCACTTGGGTTGCTTTAACTCATGTCTTGGAGTAAAGCATTTTCAAGGATATGAGTACATAACTTTGAGTGATGTTGATGACGTGGCTTGCAGGTGAACTTGTTGAGGGTGCTCTATGTTGATGAAGATCATCTTGAGTTGGGAGCAATCCTTCTTCTTTTGGTTCCCTTATCACCTACATAGGTTAGTCATGCAAGGAAGAACAATATATATCCATTTGACATGATATCAATTGAGAATTAGTAAATGTGATCACATTGAATATATGTCAAGGATATGGTTGAGTTGTCTTCTTCCTTCCATCAACAAGAATGGATGTGGATACTTGTGTAGGACCGAAAGTATGTCTAGAGGGGGGTGATTAGACTACTTGACAAAATAAAAATTCTACCTTTTCCCAATTTTAAGTGTTGGCAGATTTTAGCAATGATAGCAAGTCAAGCACACCCTACACATGCATGTCTAAGAGTATAGAAGCGGAAAGTAACAACAAGCATGTATAGTAGAGGGTAGGGAGGAAGATCAAACGCAATTTGTAGACACGAAGATTTTTCCCATGGTTCCGATAGGTGGTGCTATCGTACGTCCACGTTTATGGAGTCTTCAACCCACGGAGGGTAACGGTCGCGAGAGTCCACGAAGGGCTCCACCCATAAGGGTCCACGAAGTAGCAACCTTGACTATTCCATAACGGCTTCCGTCCACGAAGGACTAGCCTCACTATGGGTAGATCTTCTTGAAGTAGGCGATCTCCTTGCCCATACAAACTTCTTGGTTCAACTCCACAACACAAAGTAGGAGGCTCCCAAGCGACACCTAACCAATCTAGGAGGCACCACCCTCCAAAAGGTAATAGGCTCGGTAATGTTGATGAACTCCTCGCTCTTGTGCTTCAAGATGATAGACACCTCAACACACAATCACTCTCTCACAGATTTGGCTATGGTGGAAGAGATTGATTTGGTGCAAAGCATCTTGGGGAGGCTAGAGATCAAGATTCATATGGATGGAGTGGAATAGCTTGATCTCAACACATGAGTAGGTGGCTCTCTCTCAGAAAATAGGATGGGGCAAGTATGGAATAGTTCTGAGTGCTTCTCTTTCGAGTGGGTGGTGGTGAAGGGGTATATATAGGCATCCCCAAAAATCCAACCGTTACACCTTAAAGTGACCAACTCGCTGACACCGATGTGTGAATCTCGGTGGTACCGAAGTGACCAAAAGGTGACAACTTTTGAATCTCGGTGAGACCAATATATAAAACTCGGTGGTACCGATTAGGTGACCAACGGTCAGATTGCGCAACTCGGTGACGCCGATCCAGAAAACTCGGTGGTACTGATTTTGTGAATCGAGGTAACAGAAAGTTGGCAACCCAAACTCGGTGGCACCGAAGTGGAATCGGTTGCACTGATGTGCTAGGGTTTGGCATGGGTCTGTCTGAGTTTGGGAATCGGTGGCACCGAGTGGAAAGTGTTGGTTGCACCGATTTTGGATATTTGACTTTGGACAGACTTTTGTGGAAGAGCTTGTGGGTGTTTTTGGTGACTATCACTTGTGCACGTGGAGCATCTTGTTCACCAACAGTACCTTACCCCTTTTAATAGTATTGGCTTTCCTATGGACTCAAAGTGATTTCTCACAAAGTAAAATGTAGAGTCCTCTTGCTTGAAGCTTTGCCAATCCATTTCCTTGCATCTTGGGGTAATTCCACAATCCTTTTGCCATCCCTATCATTGAACTTTTCCTGAAATATGCTTAGTGGAAACATTAGTTCAATGACATATATGTTATTATTAATTACCAAAACCACCAAGGGAGCAAATGTGCTTTCAATCTCCCCCTTTTTGGTAATTGATGACAACATATAGATCAAAGCTTCGACATATGATATAATCAAAGAATATAATCGTCGCTTTGAGAAGTATGTGATAAGCAAGAGCTCCCCCTAAATTTGTGCATTATTTGAATTTGCGTTTGAATGCAAATGCACAATCGATTAGGTACATGGGGCACTCTTTCATGTCACATACAACTTGGTGGTGTGCGAGAATAATAAGAATGAACATCATAGCACAACACAATCAACCAAAGGTGAGTGATCATCTCATAAGCATTGAAATGATAGGAAATAGTAGCAACACACATTAAGTGTATGATCAAACACCACAAGAGTTTAACACATCCAAACCAAAAGATCAAATGTTTTATAAAGCGATAAAAACCAAACGCTCTCTCACTCGAAGCCTAAAGATCTATATACACTTCTCCCCTTTTGGCAACAAGTTACCAAAAAGTTCAAAGAGATATAGCTAATCGTTCTTGGGCTGATCTCCTCCGGTTGTTGATGAAGGAGTCGAGAGAACTGCGTCGGCGAAGATGTCGGCAGACGTCATGGACGGAGTTGGTGTAGCAACGGGAGGTACTGGAGCTGATGGAGCTGAGGAGACTGTAGCAGGTGCTGATGAAGAAGGCCTCAAATCTGGAGCTGGCACTGAGGCTGATCTGGCCTGGGTAGTGAACTGAGTGCCTGGCCTGAGAAGATAGTCATCCTCATCATCTGAGGTGTCAGGACTGGGCACGCTGTCAACTTCCTTCTTGAGCTCATTCACGGTCTTTGCCAGCCCATCCACCTTGTCATTGAGAGACTTTATCCTATTTTCCATGATCCTCACAAGACTATGCTGATTTGCCAATATGTCCTTGATGTCCTTTTGCATGCCCTGAACGGTAGTGATCAAGAGATCCATTTGCTCGTTCCTGGATCTAGGGACTTGAGCACTAGTGGCTCTAGCTGCCTCTGCCTCTGCCTGAGCTGCAGCTGAGGTGGGATGATCTGGGTTCATCACCACGACATTGTCCTCAAGATCTGGCTGTAGGGGCAAGTGGGGCCTGTCAAGAGCAAAAATGTGCTTCTCCAGCTTGGAGTTGATGAGCATCTGAATGTAGGGTGCATAGCAGCATGAGCGCTTCTGATCAGCAGCAACCCTCTTCACAGTCTCTACTATCAAGTCCATCACCCTTATCCTGGTGTGTCTATCAAGATGGATCAGCATGTTGATGGAATAGCCTTGAATCATCTTCTCATCTCCAGACTTAGGCATCAAGGTGTGCCTCAAGATGGTGTTCATGGTGCGGAGGCCAGCCTAGAAGAAGTAAATGGATCCTAACTTGTGAGATTTCAAGTTAGTAGCAGGGATCTCATTATACATGTTCTTCATAGAATCATGGCTCTCCTTGGATTCAGAATAGACATCCAAGTCACCATCTTCCACATTTGGGACTCCTAAGATGGCAGCCCATTCCTCAACAGAAGACTCATATCTTGCTCCTTCAGTCATCCACACAATTCTACCATCTCCATAGAAATGAGCAGTGGAGTAGAATTGCATGATCATCTCGTCGTTCCATGCAGTGAATTCTTTGCCAACAAATTCATCTAGGCCAATGCAATGAAAATTGTCTTGAACATTTGGAAAGTAATCTTCATTTGCCTTGATATACTTCCAGTCAATGTATCTCATGTCACTCACAGCTGGGTTCTTATCAAGCAAGATAGTCTCATAGAAATCTTGTTGCTCCTTGGTATAAAACCTGTAGTCCACAGCTGTTTTTCTCCTCTGAGCATATGGATCAATTGCTCTCCATGCCCTCAAACTAGAATCCTTCCTCTTCTTCATATCTTCAGCAAGCAGGTGGCTGGCATTGTGCTCTGGAAGGTGTGGTCTGAGCTTCATCAAAGCAGTCATGTCATCATCATCCTCAGCTTCCCTGAAAGTGGAGGTCTTGTTCTTGCTGGAAGTTGGTATCTTTCTGGAGAACCTCTTAGGCTTATCAGCAGCAGCAGCCTTCTTAGGGGCAGACTTGGTGCTCTTGGAAGTGGTAGCCTTAGGCATAGCATCTACCATAAGCTTCTTTTTCTTCTTGGGAGGGGCCTTTGCAGCTGGCTCTACCTCCTCCTCTGGATCCTCAAACATAGAAGTTTGCCTGCCCACAACATGAATAATCCTCTTCCTGGATTTCCTTTTCTCCCCTGCCTTCTTAGGCAAAGATTTCTTGGGACGCACAACAGTCATGGTTGCTCTGGAGCTCTCAGGTGCTCTCACTGTCTCAGAGCTAGCATACTCCTTTCTGATAGCTTTCTTCTTCTTGGAAGAAGTGGCAGCATCATCTTTCTTAGGCAGCTCCTCAGGGATGAAGTCCTCGTCCTCCTCATCAGAATTGAGCTTCCTCCTAGTCCTTGTAGCAGCCTTGGGCAAGTCAGGAGAACTAGGCACATCATCAAAACTCTCTTCAGGGCTAGTGCCTGAACTCATGACAACTGTCGGCATTCTGGTAACGGGGGTACCCAGACCTGCCTGCCTGCGGCCCAGGGCAGGGCCCACCTCACGAGCCAAGCATGGTCTGGCATGGCCCCACTCAAGGCAAGGCACTCGTGAGGACCCGAGCTCGCGAGGGAAGCAGCACCAAGACCAGCAAGGATGGGCCTCCTCAGGCCCCCTCCGGAGCGGCGGAGATCTCTATGCAGAACCCGGCCTCAGGAGTCAAGGATGACGCAAGGAGGGACAGGCGGGCGCCAGCGTGCCAGGCGGTGCAGTTTCCCCTTTGGTGCAAAGGGAGCAAGGACGTACGCGGGTTCCCAAAGCGCCCCCAAAGGTTTCCATTCCGGTGCAACAAGACCACGACCACGAGCCCAGCAGGACGGATGTCATCGCCGAGCCCACCTCTGCATCATCGACAGCTACTTTGCAGGCGAAGACCACCTTTGGATAGGGCGGGGATGTACTCCTGTCCCCCTTCGAATTTGGCCGTTGTGGGATCCCTTCCCGCCATTGCGATAAGGGAAGAGGACCCGAGCCGCTGCTATAAGTAGAGGATAGGCTGCACCGAAGGGGACGGAGGAAAGGAGAAAAACAAACAAGGCAGAGAGCCAAGAACACCACTCGAGCACCCTCACGAGGCTCCTCACCACTGTACTAGTTCATCCACCACACCTCCTCGTGAGGCAATCCACCAAAGCAGGAGTAGGGTATTACGCTTCACAGCGGCCCGAACCTGGGTAAATCACCGTGTGCACCTTCTTCCTCGTCATTGTGCGAGTTCATCATCCTAACCATCGTGTAGTTAGCTAGGTAGGGCGAGGCTGCAGGGGATCTTCGCGCACGCCCCTGTGTTCGAACCTTGAGGGTTTTGCGGAGCCCGAAATCCGACAACAACGTTCTCCTCTTTGAAGTTGTTCTCACTGTCATCTGAAGCAGACATCTCTGACCCTGTGAATAGAGTATAGAAGAGTGGAGAAGATGAGTCATCACAAAATGCAGACATTTCAAAAGATTGAACTAAGATTTCTCAAATTTTGCATTCTCCCAGATGTATGTTGGTACAACCGAGACAAAATTTTCGGACCCACCAAGACAAACAACCTGCTTTCCAGAAACTTGGCACCATTTTCGGTCACACCGAAAATTAGTACTCGGTTCCACCGAGGTGTTCTCAGCTGGCCAGAAAAACCGAATCGGTGCTACCGATTCTTTTGCATCGGTTCTACCGAGATTCATGTGGCGGACGGCAAAACCTAAAAAATCGATCGTTCGCTATTCTACTGGAATTTCTAGAGGAAAGGGAGGTTTGCAATCCGTGGATTATTGATAAAATTAACTTCAATGCGCAAGAATCGGACGGGGAGCGCAAGGAAGGCCGGATCCATACCCTACCTTGGTGAAGGATCCGCTAAGGCGACGACGGCGGTGAAGATTCCGTCGGCGGCGGCAATTCCCAACGGCGGAGACGCATGGGGAGGCAAGGGTGACGACCAGGGGTCTGGAGCGGCAGCTTAGGGTTGGAAGAAAACGGGCTCTTGAGATTGAATTTCAATAGTCATGTCCGCCAGAATATATACCCTTCGCTGTCGGTGACACCGGTTCGAAATTTTCGGTGTCACCGAGTTTCTCAACTGTCAGCTGACAGGGAAACTCGGTGTAACCGAGAATAAGGAATCGGTGTTACCAAGATTGAAAATCCAGATCAACCCTAGGCATTCGGTGAGACCGAGATTTTGGTATTGGTTCCACCGAGATGCACTTGGGAGGTTTTAATGGTCAGTCCTTTGTCGATACGGAACTCCGAGTGCTCCTCACACAGAGGGATCGAAAAGTACTTGTTCAAAATGCAGCAAGAATAGAATATGAGACGAGAAAGCATAGATAGCTAGAGAGTGGTCCTAGGCATTCTTTTCCATCCAATTGGCAAAAGAAATATCAAAAGCCAAATAGCAACAATTGGATATCCACGAATGAATAAAGAAATGTAGACCAACATGCTCACACAATAAGATGTCAAATGAAATCATGGCAAACATGCACAAACATACTAGCATCTATCCAGCATTTTGGCGATGACGGAGTCATCTATATATGAGTATATTGACTTAGGAGCCAAGTAAGAATACTTGATCATAGGTCATACTCATCGTTTAAGCACAAGTGGGGTTACCACTTTTACATAAAGCATTTAATGTTGTCACATATTAAGAGATGCTTTAACTCAAGTCTTAGAGTAAAGCTCCCCCTTGATGTGACACCCCCCCATAGGAGGGATAAACTAACCTTGGGTTTTGTCGATGAAGACTTCATGTGGGTGATGTAGTGGTGGATGCTCAAGGTTGATGAAGATTGCCATGAGTTGGGAGAATCCTTTTTGTTTCCTTACTCTTCTCACCTACATGGGTTAGTCCTAACACACAAGAGACAAATACAAGGATATCTATGGACATGGAGTGCAAAGCATATGTGATGATGTCCATGGATTTGTTGATTACCTTGTCCCTTGCTTACCTTTGAGGGAATGTGTGACTCCTTGAACTATTGCATAGAGTTGATGTTGATTGCAACTAGTTCTTGCAAATAATCAATGTGAGTGAATTTCATCGGCGGGTCACCCCTCAAGAACTTCCTAGTTCTTCTTCTTGGGGACCCACATCAACTTGATGGGGATCCTTGGTGTTGAAGTAGCCCTTGTAGAAGTTGAGCTTGAAGTAGCCTTGGGAACCCACTCCACCAAAGCTTGGGATTCATCTTCATATGAGTCAATGTCCTCTTGAAACTTGTTCTTGCCCTTGAGCTTGTGGTCTTGTGGTGGAAGGTCATCTTGAGTGTTTGTTCCCTTGGGAGGAGTATTCTCATACTTCTCCTTTTGAGGAACAAACTTGGGCTTGGGGTATTGACCTTCTTCTCATTCAACTCCATTAGCGTTGAAGTAGCCAATGCCATGGTTCTTCCGGTATCCTCCGTGCTTGCGTACATTTTCCTCAAATTGCTTACACCCGGCAAGACTCTTGTAGATACCTTTCTCTATAATTCCTTTCAATAAAGCATTTTCTTGCTCAAGTGCAACTTGGCTAAGAGAATCATCATTAGTGGAATCAATAGAACTACTAGAAACAACATCATTAGGTTTGGCATTTTTATTGTTGCTACTAGATGAAGAACCTTTCTTGCCTTTGTTACTAGTTTGTCTAGATTTAACTTGTGGCATGAATGTAGACAAGAGTAATCGTTTGGCTAGATAAGATGAAGTCTTCTTTCGGAGATCGACATTGATAGCTTTAAGAAACTCATGCTCTTGCTCCAAGGTGAGCTTCTCGAAGCGTAGCTTCTCATGAGTCCTTACAAGCTCTCTATGATCTTCACGAGTAGATTCATGAGCTAACTTAAGAGTGTTTAATTCTTTAGTTAGTTGTTCTATTTTCATCTTATCATCATCAAATGACTTATCTTGACTAGTATGAGAATTATCAAGTTCATTTTGACTAACATCACTAGTTTCATCAAAGCGCAAGTCATCATCACAAAGTAAATCATCTTCATCACTATTGAAATCAAGATACTCGGGGTGTGATACCTTGGGGCCTTTAGCCATGAAGCAACTTCCACTCCCTTCATTTGGTGAATCAAATAGATCATAGGAGTTGGTAGTCACTAGTGCAATTCCGGCAACACCTTCATCTTGACTATAGTCGGAGTTGGAGTGATAGCTTCTCTCGGAGTTGTTGTCGGAGTCGGAGCCGGAAACCCATTCACCAATATGAGCTTGATGTCTTCTTCTTGTGTAGCTCTTGGTGTACTTGTCCTTCTTCTCTGAATCCCTACTTCTCCTTGAGGGTCTTCGTTCATAACGATCATCTCTACTCCTTCTCTCTCTTTGAGGTGATTCATTCCTTGAGCTTCGTCTTCTAGGTGACTCTTCTCTTCGTTTGTAGGGAGCCGTGCACTCATTCGAGTAGTGTCCGGGCTTCCCACAATTGTAGCAGTTTCGATCACGACTTGACGAACGCTTATCTTCATATCTTGAGTTGGAGCTTCGTTCTTTGCCTCTATTCTTGTAGAACTTGTTGAATTTCTTGACCATGAGGCTTATCTCTTCATTGGTGACAAGGTTGTCGCTTGAAGTTGTGGGAGCATCACTTGTGGCTTTGTAAGCACCGCTAGACTTGTTGTGAAGCTATTCTTTGTCCTTGAGTGTCATCTCATGAGCAACAATCCTTCCAATGACTTCCGTAGGCTTGAGATCTTTGTAGTTGGGCATCATTTGGATCAATGTGCACACAGTGTCATATCTCTCATCCAAAGCTCTAAGTATCTTCTTGATGATGAATTTGTCGGTCATTTCTTCGCTTCCTAAGCCGGCAATCTCATTGGTGATGAGAGCTAGCCTAGAATACATCTCTGCGACTCCTTCACCATCCTTCATCTTGAACTTGTCAAGTTGACTTTGAAGAACGTCCAACTTGGATTCTCTCACGGATTCGGTACCTTCGTGCATATCAACCAAAGTATCCCAAATCTCTTTTGCATTCTCAAGACGGCTGATTTTGTTGAATTCTTCGGGGCATAGGCAGTTGAAAAGAACGTCACATGCTTGAGCGTTGTATTACAACATCTTCAATTCATCCACGGTCGCTTCACGATCCGGTTCCTTTCCATCACCAAAGAATTCACCATGCAAGACAACAACCCATACGGCGGGGTTATGACCAAGAATATGCATTTTCATTTTGTGCTTCCAACTAGCAAAATTAGTGCCATCAAAGTACGGACCTCTACGATGATAATTTCCCTCACTAGACGCCATACTCTCCTAGGTTGTGAAACCAATGCAATGGAGACCAAAGCTCTGATACCACTTGTAGGACCGAAAGTATGTCTACAGGGGGGTGATTAGACTACTTGACCAAATAAAAATTCTACCTTTTCCCAATTTTAAGTGTTGGCAGATTTTAGCAATGATAGCAAGTCAAGCACACCCTACACATGCATGTCTAAGAGTATAGCAGCGGAAAGCAACAACAAGCATGTATAGTAGAGGGTAGGGAGGAAGATCAAATGCAATTTGTAGACATGAAGATTTTTCCCGTGGTTCCAATAGGTGGTGCTATCGTACGTCCACGTTTATGGAGTCTTCAACCCACGGAGGGTAACGATCGCAAGAGTCCACGGAGGGCTCCACCCATAAGGGTCCAGGAAGTAGCAACCTTGACTATTCCATAACGGCTTCCGTCCACGAAGGACTAGCCTCACTATGGGTAGATCTTCACGAAGTAGGCGATCTCCTTGCCCGTATAAACTTCTTGGTTCAACTCCACAACACGAAGTAGGAGGCTCCCAAGCGACACCTAACCAATCTAGGAGGCACCACCCTCCAAAAGGTAATAGGCTCGGTAATGTCGATGAACTCCTTGCTCTTGTGCTTCAAGATGATAGACTCCTCAACACACAATCACTCTCTCTCAGATTTGGCTATGGTGGAAGAGATTGATTTGGTGCAAAGCAACTTGGGGAGTCTAGAGATCAAGATTCATATGGATGGAGTGGAATAGCTTGATCTCAACACATGAGTAGGTGGCTCTCTCTAAGAAAATAGGATGGGGGCAAGTATGGAATAGTTCTGAGTGCTTCTCTTTCGAGTGGGTGGTGGTGAAGGGGTATATATAGGCATACCCAAAAATCCAACCGTTACACCTTAAAGTGACCAACTCAGTGACACCGATGTGTGAATCTCGGTGGTACCAAAGTGACCAAAAGGTGACAACTTTTGAATCTCGGTGAGACCGATATATAAAACTCGGTGGTACCGATTAGGTGACCAACGGTCAGATTGCGCAACTCGGTGACGCCGATCCAGAAAACTCGGTGGTACCGATTTTGTGAATCGAGGTAACAGAAAGTTGGCAACCCAAACTCGGTGGCACCGAAGTGGAATCGGTTGCACCAATGTGCTAGGGTTTGGCATGGGTCTGTCTGAGTTTGGGAATAGGTGGCACCGAGTGTAAACTGTTGGTTGCACCAATTTTGGATATTTGACTTTGGACAGACTTTTGTGGAAGAGCTTGTGGGTGTTTTTGGTGACTATCACTTGTTCACGTGGAGCATCTTGTTCACCATCAGTTCCTTGCCCCCTTTTAATAGTATTGGCTTTCCTATGGACTCAAAGTGATTTCTCACAAAGTAAAATGTAGAGTCCTCTTGCTTGAAGCTTTGCCAATCCATTTCCTTGCATCTTGGGGTATTTCCACAATCCTTTTGCCATCCCTATCATTGAACTTTTCCTGAAATATGCTTAGTGGAAACATTAGTTCAATGACATATATGTTGTTATTAATTACCAAAACTACCAAGGGAGCAAATGTGCTTTCAACTTGGTCATGACAAGATTGCTTAAGATATGAGTTGTTTGCAACCTTGTGGAATGAAGTTCTTCCAGGTACCTACAAAAGATTAGTTGCAATGCAAGGGAGCATAGAATTCCATGGTATAAGATAACATGTCAAGTGTATCATGGAAGTATCAAGTAAGCTCATGCCCTCGCATGCAATCGAGTGAGTCTAGCTCAAGTTTGAAGCATCAATGATGTTCAACTCACTCCTCAAGTAACAAAACACTTTCTCATCAAGTGGCTTAGTAAAGATATCGGTCAATTGCTTGTTGGTGCGAACATGCTTAAGATTAATATCTCCTTTGGCAACATGATCACGAATGAAATGATGTCGAACTTGAATATGCTTAGTTCGAGAATGTTGCACGGGATTATGACCAATCTTAATAGCACTTTCATTGTCACAAAGTAATGGAACATTTTTCGCATGGATTCCATAATCCTTAAGTGTTTGTGTGATCCATAGTAATTGTGCACAACATGATCCGACAGCAATATACTCAGCTTCGACAGTAGATAGAGATACCGAGTTTTGTTTCTTGGAGGACCAAGACACAAGAGATCTACCAAGAAATTGACATGTACCCGAGGTTGATTTTCTATCAACCTTGTCACCGGCATAGTCCGAATCGGAATAGCCAACAAGGTTAAAGGAAGATCCCTTGGGATATCAAATGCCAAAGTTTGGTGTTTGTATCAAATATCTCACAATACGTTTCACAGCCAAAAGATGACACTCTTTAGGTGCAGCTTGATATCTAGCACACATGCAAACACTAAGCATAATATCGGGATGGGAGGCACATAGATATAGCAATGAACCAATCATAGATCGATAAACCTTTTGATCAACCGGTTCGTCCTCCTTGGTAAGATCAACATGTCCACTAGTAGGCATAGGAGTTTTCATACCTTTACACTCTTGCATCTTGAACTTCTTGATCAAGTCCTTGGTATACTTGGTTTGAGAGATGAAAGTTCCTTCTCTTGTTTGCTTGATTTGCAAACCAAGAAAGAATTTCAGCTCACACATAATGGACGTCTCATACTTCTCGGACATCAACCTTCCAAATCTTTCACTAAATTGTGGGTTAGTAGATCCAAAGATAATATCATCCACATAGATTTGGCACACAAATAATTCACCATTAACTCTTTTAGTGAATAAGGTTGCATCAATTTTACCAATTTCAAATCCCTTTTCAATGAGAAACTTCGTTAAGCATTTATACCAAGCACGTGGGGCTTGCTTAAGACCATAAAGGGCTTTACGAAGCTTGTAAACATGATTAGGTTTCTTAGGATTCACAAAACCAGGGGGGTTGTTTGACATAGACCTCTTCTTCAATCTCACCATTTAAAAATGCACTTTTAATGTCCATTTGATAAAGCATGATATCATGGTGATTAGCATAAGCAAGGAGAATGCGAATAGCTTCAAGTCTAGCGACGGGTGCATAGGTCTCACCGAAGTCCATACCTTCGACTTGCGTATATCCTTGGGCTACGAGACGCGCCTTGTTGCGTACAACTTGACCGTCTTCATCTTGCTTGTTCCGAAACACCCATTTGGTTCCGATGATGTTGTGCTCATCCTTGGGCTTCTCCATGAGTGTCCACACTTCGTTCCTCTCGAAGTTGTGAAGCTCTTCATGCATGGCGTTCACCCAATCTGGGTCTTCAAGAGCTTGTTCTACCTTCAAGGGTTCAATGCTAGAGATGAAAGAATAATGCTCACAAAAATTAGCTAAGCGAGTTTTAGAGCGAGTGATTCTCCCGGTTTGTATGTCACCAAAGATTTGGGTTAGAGGATGGTTCTTGGTCACTCTTGCTCGAACTTGGGGTAGCTTCGGCTTGTTGGATGGTGGAGCTTCTTCATCATCATCATCTCCTTCATCTTCGTTGTTGTTGAAGGTGTCGTTTCCTTGAGGTGGTGGTGAAGGAGGTTGTGGTGGATCTTCATGATATACTTCCTCCTCTTCATCTTGTCGTGTACCGCTTGTGGATGCCTCCATGTCGTGTTGAGGTTCACCTTGACGTGAAGTGGGGGCTTCCACTTGAGTTGACGAAGTACTTTCCTTCACCTCCATGGGACGAATCTTGCCGATGGACAAGTCTTGGATAGCTTCCGAAGGATCCTTATCTCCTACATCGTTTGGCAATTGTTCGACTTGCGAACCATTAGATTCATCAAACTTCACATCTACCGTCTCTTCAACTTTTCGAGTGAAGTTGTTGTAGACACGGTAAGTGTGAGAGTTCGATCCGTAACCAAGTAAATCCTTCATGAGATTTGGGAGCAAATTTAGTACGACGATGCTTATCAAGAATATAGCACTTTGAGCCGAATACCCGAAAGTATCCAACTTGGGGTTTGTTACCGGTGAGTAGCTCGTATGCTGTTTTACCGAGAAGCTTGTGCAAGTAGAGTCGGTTTGTGGCATGACGTGTTGTTTCCACGGCTTCTGCCCAAAAGTGTCTTGGCGTCTTGTATTCGTCAAGCATCGCTCTTGCCATCTCAATAAGAGTTCGGTTCTTCCTCTCAACAACTCCATTTTGTTGAGGCATGTACGTAGCCGAGAACTCATGTGAGACACCTTCTTCGTCAAGAAAGGTATCTACATGGGTGTTCTTGAACTCCGATCCGTTATCGCTCCGAACCTTCTTGATCTTCACTTCAAACTGATTTTGCGCTTTGCGAGTGAAGTTCTTGAAGATCTTTTGTACCTGTGACTTATCATCAAGAAAGAATACCCATGTAAATCTGGAAAAATCATCAACTATAACTAGACCATAGGAATTTCCACCGAGACTCTTGTAAGCATTGGGACCAAAAAGATCCATGTGAAGTAACTCGAGTGGTATCCTAGTAGTCATGATATTCTTAACGGGATGACTTCCATCTACTTGTTTTCCGGCTTGACAAGCACTACAAAGTCTATCTTTGTCAAAGATAACATCTTTAACACCAAGTATATGATCACCTTTGATAAGCTTGTCTAGATTACGCATGCCAACATGTCCTAGTCTTCTATGCCAAAGCCAACCTTTAGAAGATTTTGCAATAAGACAAGTACGAGGTTTGGATCTCTTAGTGAAATCAACAATGTATAGATCACCTCTACGAAAACCGGTAAAGACCATGTTATGATTATCTTGACAAAACACTTGGCAATCTACTTTCGTGAATAGCACATTAAAACCAAAGTCGGCAAGTCTAGATACAGAAAGAAGATTGTAGCCAAGGGATTCAACAAGCATGACGTTTTGAATAGAGCTATCATGGGATATGTCCACCTTACCGAGACCAAGTACCTTACCCTTGGAGTTGTCTCCAAAAGTTACATACCTTCACGGTCCATGGTTTGGTGTGATCTCTTCAAACATCTCTCTATCTCCGGTCATATGATCGGTGCATCCACTATCGAGAATCCACTCTTTTCCTCCGGACATGTAATCCTTGAAGTTTGCCATGAGACTTAGATTCTTCATGATCTTCTCATGCTCGATGTCGAACAACTCATCTTCATCATAGTAGCCATGTTCCACATTGTCATCATCAAGTGGGAAATCCTCGTCACAAGGAACAAGAGATTCGTTAGGGTTGTGATCATGACAATGTTCAAGATTATGAATTCGAATGGCTTCTACAATGATGTTGTTGATAGTTATGACATCTCCTTTAGCACGTATGAGGTCTCTAAGCTCAAATAGATAGTCATCAAACTTGGGATCACTAGGCATCTTTTTGTGAAAGACAATAGTCTTATGAAGAATTTCATCAAGATTACTCAATGAATAACTTGGATATCGTTTCTCTAAGTCATCCCACAAAGTATAAGCACGGTCAAAATTCTTCATTTGATTAAGCACAATCCTAGGCAATCCTCTAACGATAAGATTAACAGTTCTAAGATTGCATAGCATATCAATTTCCTCTTCGTGTGTGGGATGTAAAGGATCAATGGGAGGTACATAGGGGTTGTTAACATACTTGCTCAAATGAAATTCATTGAATAGCTCAAGCATCTTACATTTCCATTGACTATAGTACTCCCCATCAAGAATAGGCACTCTACGACTCAAACTTTGCACACTAGACACATCCATCTTCCTCCACGGTGATGAAACCGATGCAATGGAGACCAATGCTCTGATACCACTTGTAGGATCACTAGAAGTGTGTGTCTAGAGGGGGGTGAATAGACTATTAGCATGAATTAAAACCTAACCTTTTCCCAAGTTAATTGGTTGGCGGATTTTAGCAATTATAGCAAGTCTAGCACACCCTACACATGCAAGTCAACAAGTATGGCAGCGGAAAGTAAAGACATTGCACATGGAAGTAAGGAGATGAGATAGGGAGATCAAACGCATGAGGGACACGAAGATTTTTCCCGTGGTTCCAATAGGTGGTGCTATCGTACATCCACGTTTATGGAGTCTTCAACCCACGGAGGGTAACGGTCGCGAGAGTCCACGGAGGGCTCCACCCATAAGGGTCCACGAAGTAGCAACCTTGACTATTCCATAACGGCTTCCGTCCACGAAGGACTAGCCTCACTATGGGTAGATCTTCACGAAGTAGGCGATCTCCTTGCCCGTACAAACTTCTTGGTTCAACTCCACAGCACGAAGTAGGAGGCTCCCAAGCGACACCTAACCAATCCAGGAGGCACCACCCTCCAAAAGGTAACAGGCTCGGTAATGTCGATGAACTCCTTGCTCTTGTGCTTCAAGATGATAGACTCCTCAACACACAATCACTCTCTCACAGATTTGGCTATGGTGGAAGAGATTGAATTGGTGGAAAGCAACTTGGGGAGGCTAGAGATCAAGATTCATATGGTAGGAATGGAATAGCTTGATCTCAACACATGAGTAGGTGGCTCTCTCTCAGAAAATTAGATGGGGCAAATATGGAATAGTTCTGAGTGCTTCTCTTTCGAGTGGGTGGTGGTGAAGGGGTATATATAGGCATCCCCAAAAATCCAACCGTTACACCTAAAGTGACCAACTCGGTGACACCGAAGTATAAAACTCGGTGGTACCGAAGTGACCAAAAGGCAGTAACTTTTGAATCTTGGTGAGACCGATACATAAATCTCGGTGGTACTGATTTGATGACCAACGGTCAGATTACACAACTCGGTGAGACCGATTCTCAAATTTCAATGGTACCAATTCTTGACAACGGCTAACCAGAGAGTTGGTCCAAAAACTCGGTGAGACCGATTCACAAAACTCGGTGGTACCGATTCCTGAGAATGGCTAACGAGGAAGTTGGTCCAAATCTCGGTGAGACCGATTGGCAAAACTCGGTGGTACCGATGCTTGAAAATATTTAACCAGAAAGTTGGCAATTGAACTCGGTGGCACCGAAGTGGAATGTTGGTAGTACCGAGATGGGTTTGGCTAAGGATCTGTCTAGGGTTTGAATCTCGGTGAGACCGAATAGGAATTGTTGGTCTTATCGATTTGAGTGGTAGCGTTCTAGACAGAGTATTTGTGGAAGAGCTTGTGGGTGTTTTTGGTGACTATCACTTGTGCACGTGGAGCATTTTGTTCACCAACAGTACCTTACCCCCTTTTAATAGTATTGGCTTTCCTATAGACTCAAAGTGATTTCTCACAAAGTAAAATTGTAACACCCTGGTTTTCGCTCCTGTTTTTTTTCCTTTGCGGGATTCGACTCCCATCCTTTTTCTCGGTGTTATCGGATTTCTTTCACTCTTGGGTATATGAAGATGGTCATTCAGCCTTGCCTTCCTATCCAACCAGAGATTCTCTCCAGTCCAACCTTGCCACCCAAGATCTTTGGATCAGGGTTTTGCTGTCGAAGCCCTACCTTCTGAGTTATCGGAAGGGAAACCCTAATCCTTCCAGTTACAAAGGAACCCCAATTTCCTTTGATCTTCTGCATCCCAAACTTTTCCCAGTGATCATCCTTTATCTATTAACCCTGGATATGCAAAAATATTGCCAAGTGTTCATGATACTTGTTGCCATCGCATACTTGTTGTAAACGCGCATGCCAGAGTGATTTCCTGGGCTGGCATGCGTGGCGACCGTCTGGCTACAGTGGTAATCAGGTGGGGCGCCACAACGGATGGTATCATAGCAGCAAGGCTGACTATAGGTTACCCTAGCCAGACTTCACTGTCTTGTGTTCAGTAGAAAGCCCAGATGGACTTCAGTCATCTTTGCCACCTGGCACAGCTACTATTGATCATAAGGCAACCCCATAGGTCTTTGGCTCCATCAGACCCCAACTCTCATGGCCCTTGCCTCCGGTGTGAAACGCTCGCACCGGGCAACGACCCGTGAGCCCTGAAACCCCTAGGTAACCATGGCATTTCTCTTCTTACTCTAGTTTCCTTTGGGAAACGCTTATAAATTCTATCTCTCCTCGACAACCTTAGGAACGTTGACTAAGCCACTTTGGTTATGGTCCTGCGTCGAGTGTGATGCTCCCTAAGGAAGTAGTAGGAGCTTGACACCAGTGCTACCAGGAGCATTGTGTGGTTTTGCTTCTAAATCCTAAGAGGTGCATCGAGTGCGCTATACTAGTTATACTAGTGGATCCTTGGCCACATGTGTAAGGTCCGCAAAAATTTGAGCTTTATTTGCTTTTTGGTTTTTCGCGGTTCTTGTTTCTTTTGTCGATTCCATCTCTCCGCTCCGACTGGATCCATCCGCAAGAGTTGCCTAAGAAGATCAGCATGCAACTGGGATAATACCCAATAATCCCAATTCAGCAAGAGTCATGTCCAGCCAACTACCTGATATTCAGAACATTACCACCGGATCTACAAGAATGAAGAATGGGTCAGAAACAGAATCCGTGTGCAACAGACAAGGCCAGAATATACCTGAGAGAGTTTGCCTCAGAACAAGTCACGCCTAAGGAACAGGCAGATGAGCTACTAAGAATGAACATCAGTAAGGACAAATTATTCCGTCCGCGATACAGGGATTATTTCAGTCAGTGAAGTGAACCCTGAGTCTTCTCTCAATGGACCCAAGAATCATTTATTACCCACAGAAGACATATTTCAAGAATGTGAAGGTGCCGAGAGCAACAACTAAACTCTGGTATGATGATACGAATTTCAAAGCATGTCTTGGAATTCACCGATGCAAATACAAAATTTTCTGGGCACTGTGAACAAGGTTTGCGAGAAATATGGATAAGTTTATGGTTGCCTAGAATCAATGAGAACTTCAAATGCTTGGAAGTTCAACTAAATCAAATGGAATTATCCGCCAACTATGTATTACCGGCAACATATGGTATTCAGGATTAATTGTGAACATGAGGTCTGCATCATTCATGCAACCTTTACAGCAACAATAATCAGACCAGCAGAAGGACAAGCGATGTGCATGACCAATGGAATATCTTCAGTCAAGGTATGGCCTATATCAAGTTTTGGCTCTACTATGGGTAAAATTCCGGATACTTTGGAAGGAAGCCAGAATCGGCCATAGATCTGACTGTGTACACAAGGCTTCTGGTATAAGGAACCCAGCCTTCCCCCGCAAGCTACCGAGAAGAGCTTACGATACCAGACTGCCAATCTTCCTCGGTACACCACTCGGTGAGAGATCCTTCTGGGATACGGCACTCCCATCTTCCACAGCGGGATACCGCAGAAAACTTCCGGCATAAGGCACCCGACCTTCCGCAGTAAGCCACATGAAGGAAAACTTTCGAGGCACGATACCCAGCCTTCTTCAGCACACTACCCTGGTAGAAGCTTCGAGCATAAGGAATTCAGTCTTCTTCAACACGCCATCGTGCCTACAACAAGCTTGACAGGAGCACGAACTCGTCTGGACACACATCCGCCTTAGAACTCAGTGGTTATGAAAGGAATTATCTTACCCCTGCATGTGTTGTGAGCATGCAGTCCAGTGGATCAGTTCATGTGAGCCACTCGTACACGGGAATGACTGTGTCCAGAGAAACACTGGCCCCATACTTCAAGGAAGGATATGAGCACAACAGTCCCTACGAGGTATGCAAGAGTAAGTTCTGAGAACAAGCCCGACAAACCGGGAAAACAATCAAGGAGCCATGTTGGTAGGTCACTACAGGTCCACCAAAGGAATCCTCAAGAACAAAGAAGTGGTGGCCAAACAACCTTCGTGACAGTCAACCAGATTCAACTTCACGGACAGAGTGGTCATACCAATCCTTGTCAGACTCTTGCATATACGGCCACAACAGTGCAGCCTGCATGTCATACTCATCATAAATATGGGCCATCAACCAAGATAAGAGGCTATGCTCCAAAAGATACACCGGATGCTAGCCATACTATGCTCAGCTCAGTGGTCATAGCACGAACTACAGAAGCTATATATGACAGAGCCCTTTACACGAGCGACAGAGTTTGAAACAGGACCTTCAGATAGAATGGCTCAAAGCACATCAGCATCAACAGCTCATAGACATCATGACATCATTGGAATAAGAGATTACTGTCTATGATTACTTTGTGATTATGCCTGACATTTCAGTTGAGGATATAGCAGCAATAGCTCGGTCATGTTGATTCCTTGAGTTATGGATCACCTAAGGGCAAAGTCAGGATGCATAAGCCAGAAGGAAACATCAGAATGGAACCCATAGCCAGACTGAGCATTCTGACACAGCAAAAAGGAAAGCTACTCCCACTCACTCAAGACCATACGAGCACGTAAGCCTGGTACCAGGAAAGGATGTCTTGCTCACGATAGTTAGAGTACGAAGCATTACAATAAAACCCGAAGCAGATACTTCCAGGCCCTGGAAATCGAGCTGTCTGTTGGTATTACCCGCTAACCCACCCAGCAATACCACTACCAGGACAAAAGGTACACCTGACAGGAAAGAGAAGGATTCAAGGAAACTGTGTGAAAAGACAACACATGGTCCATCAGAAGAGGCAGTTAAAGGGGTCAGTGAACCAACGAAGACAGGACAACTAATGGATCCAAGTCGCACACAGGTAAGTCCCCTTCCCCGGGAGGTAAGCCTGGAAATCTCAAGGACGAGATTTTCTTAAGGGGGGTAGGTTTGTAACACCCTGATTTTCGCTCCTGTTTTTTTTTCCTTTGCGGGATTCGACTCCCGTCCTTTTTCTCGGTGTTATCGGATTTCTTTCACTCTTGGGTATATGAAGATGGTCATTCAGCCTTGCCTTCCTATCCAACCAGAGATTCTCTCCAGTCCAACCTTGCCACCCAAGATCTTTGGCTCAGGGTTTTGCTGTCGAAGCCCTACCTTCTGAGTTATCGGAAGGGAAACCATAATCCTTCCAGTTACAAAGGAACCCCAATTTCCTTTGATCTTCTGCATCCCAAACTTTTCCCAGTGATCATCCTTTATCTATTAACCCTGGATATGCAAAAATATTGCCAAGTCATTTGCAATATTTCTCATTTATAATTAATTCCTTTTTTTGCCAGTTAAAGGAATTAAATCCAGGAAAATATCTATCCATCTCCAAAGTTCATGAGAACTTGTGGAGATATTCTTTGTGATCATATTGAGCTCCCATAAAAATATTGGCCATAATTAAATAAGGGAAATTGTCTTTTCCTATTTAATGCCAATATTGCATTTTGGGCCCTTTCTAAAGGAACTACCATTTTGGTAGCCAGGAAAAATCCCAAATAATTTGTGCAGCTTCTCCTATCCATATCTTCACCATTTCCATCAAAATCCCAAGTTCCATAGTTCAAATTTTGAGTACAACATCAATTTGCATTTTTTGTCCAGTTGGGCAAATTGCAAAAGAAGTGCTTGAACCCTTGAGCTATTTGAGCTGAAATTTTTCATGGTGGTTAATATTGATAAATCACCCATGGAAACCAAATATCAGCTCAATTCATCTATCCATTCATCCACAGCAATTTTCCCAAGTTCCTGTCCATTTGAAAGCTCTGTGAAGAAAGTATCACTTTGGTATTCTCAAACGAGCTGAAACTTTCCCAGTATCTCCATATATCCAAATCATCACCCTGAACCAAATGTGAGCCAAATCCATGTAGCCATTTTATCCCAGCAAATTCATCTTTATTTCTGTCCAGTTTGTCATGGTGTGAAGGAAATGCTAGCTAGGGTGGTTCAGTTGGCTTAAAAATTTGCCAAGGGACTCATCTTAGCAAACCATTGCCACACACCAAAAATCAGCCACTTTCACCTAGCCAATCTCCCTCAAAGTATCTCAAACACCTTCTTGTCAGAAACTTCTTCTGCAAGATTTTCTCATCCCAAAGCTACCTAGCTGGTTCCAGTCCCTTCCCCTATCTATTTGATCTGTGAACAACGTGTTGGACAAGGTAAGGTGACCAGTTTGGCACTGGAGCAAGCTATGCACGTGGTGACCACGTGGATGGCTTGCCATGGCCGAGCTCTGCCGGTCGGATCTTGTCGGACAGGACGACTCCGGTGGCCTGAGCTTGTCCAGGCGTGCCTACCACCTTCCCACCGCACGCGTGCCCCCTTTCCAGCTTCTTCCCCCTCCGTCCTCTTCCTTGGCGCGCCGCGACAAGCCTCGCCGGAGCACTGCTCCACCCGTGACTCGCCGGCGTCGTCTTCCACTTTGTCTCCTTCCCTCTCGAGCTCTCTCGAGCGTGCCCGAGACCTCTCCACCCCTCCACAAAACTGCTCGACACCGCTACCGTCCAGCCACGTCACCCCAACGCTCCAGTGCGGCGATGAGATCGCCACCGCCGCCGTGCTTATCCGGTGAGCTCACCCGGCTATAAATAGCCCTGACCGGAGCCTCCCGAGCACCCACGCCACCACCAGCAGCCCTTCTCCTTTCCCTCTGTCCACTAGCCTGCTCAAAAAAGCACCGGAGCCCCTCTGCTCCACTTCCGGCCGCCATGGCCGCCACCCCGCCTCGCTCAAATTCGCGACACCTAGGCCACCCCTGCCTCCGTCACAGGTACCCACGAGCTCGCAAGGAAGTCCTGCTTCCATTCACACCATCCCCGCAAGCCCTCGCCCACCGGAGCCCCTGCATCGCCCGGACCGGCCGCCCTCTGCCGCCGTTCGTCGTCACGTCTCCAGCCATCCCTGGGGTCCGTGCTACCCACCATCAGGCGCGGCAGTCACCGGTGACCCCATCCACCCCCTTGCCCCTGCCCTCGGTCCACCAGAACATCGGTGAGCCACCGGAGCCGACCTCCCAGCCGCGGCATCGGAAGGCAGAGGAGGAGGAGGAAGAAGGAGGCGAGAGGAGAGAGAGAGGACCCGACAGGTGGGCCTCGACCCCACCTGTCGGCGGCTGGGGGCCGGCCCACGTGGATAAGTGGAGGCGCCCCAGACCCAAATGCGTGTTTCGCTCTGGAAGACGTATTTGCTCGGGTGCGCGACCGGCCAGGCTGGCAGGGACCCATATGTGATTATTTTTCTTACAGATAAGTCCCTGTTGCCAAAACCCTTATATCTTTTTAACCGTGACTCCGATTCCGGTGATTCCAACGCCCACATCTTCAGTTCGTCGAGCCCGTCCCGATGGTATCATTTTCATAATGTTTTCACACTGTGAAAATGACCATTTGCCCTTGCCTCGAAACAGCCCCCTCCGAGAGAGAACGATTTCCGGCGATCCTTTCCGCGGACTCTCCGCACTTCTTCCCGGAGTATTCTTCGACCCCAGGCAAGCCGACCATCTGATATATGCCCTAAAGCATTGCTCTGTGTTATTCTTGCGTGTTTAATTAATGATATGCTTGTGCTAGAAATAATTAAACTCCTGCCATTTCGATATTGTCATTTACATTACCTGCTACTGCTCATCTTATCATTGCACTAATGACTTGTCGTGATATTATATGGAGATAGGTGGTTATGTTTTTATCATGCTTAGCTACTGCCATCTCAAGTTATTGTGATAAACATCCATGCTTGTTAAATACTTGCTAAGGCTAAACCTAGTCGGTTGATCTAGAGTCACCTGTCCGGGCTTATCCGTGCAGCCACATTTGCCGGTATGGGACGGCCTTGACTTGGTCTGATCGCGTGCTCTTTCACCGGTACCTCCAGACAGGGAAGGTTATGCGCGCGCTACCCTGGCCCGGTAGGCGGCGATAACCTTGTGAGCCCAGTTGATTGTTTAACCCGGGAGTCCCCGTTTGGGACAGTTTGTGTGGCCACGACGGTGGCAGGTGTCACGAGGTGACACAGGGGCCACCCAGGGCAGGACTCCGGGGGAGGATGAATGTCGGTGGTACGATGGGAGAGTCACGGGTCAGGCGGGTTTCGTTGGAGCAACGCTGGTCCACCCGAATGGGATCACGAGGCCAGGTGCTCCATGGTGTGGGTAAAGTGCGCAACCTCTGCAGAGTGAAGAATCTATTCGAATAGCCGCGTCCACGGTATTGGACAGTCCGTTCAGGCCTCACTAGGTGGTCAACCGTAGTAATGATAATAATGATGGAAGAACTTGTCCTATGATCAGAAGTACTCGATGACTCGTGAGTATTCCGAGGGTTGTGGGACAACCCGTAAGAGAGTAAGTTGGATCTGGTTAAGAGTTGGATTGGATCCTGAGAATGTTCGGAGTATGGATTATTTACTTGCCATGCTTTACTTTACTCTAGTAGTATCACACTGGATAATCCTGTTACAACCTGATAATTAATATTGCTAGATAGGTATGCTATGTCATGATGATTAATATTGCTCTAATAACAAATGCATGCTTGAATGCCATGGATTGCGTTGCTTGGTGTATATGTTAGTTTGGTTTGCTTGCGAGTACATTCAAAAGTACTCGCGGCCTTTAACATGGCCAGGTTCACATAAGGATCCGTCGTTCGTCGTCGAGGAGCCGGAGTGTTCGCGGGCTAGGAGAGTAACCCAGTCAGATCCCTATGGATTGGAGCCGCACCAAGACCATGCTGCCTTAGATAGAGCTTTTCCGCTGCCATCACTCTTGTAATATATCTTGTAAGACTTATATATCCATTAATAGAAATGCCGGTGTTCATGATACTTGTTGTAAACGCGCATGCCAGAGTGATTTCCTGGGCTGGCATGCGTGACGACCGTCTGGCTACAGTGGTAATCAGGCGGGGCGCCACAAAAATGTAGAGTCCTCTTGCTTGAAGCTTTGCCAATCCATTTCCTTGCATCTTGGGGTTTCTCCACAATCCTTTTGCCAACACTCTCTGTGGACTTTATCTGAAATACACTAGGTAGAAATATCAGTCCAAGAGACAATGTATGTTGTCATGAATTATCAAAACCACCAAGGGAGCATATTGTGCTTTCAGAATCTTTCCCTATTAATAATCAAGATGAAGATCTTAAAATGATTGGTACTTCTACTATTGCATATTTATTTACTAATCTGAAAGTAAATGATAAAGGGACTGAAGATGAGTCAACTCTAGCCAGAGAGCGTCCCGTTTGCTTGGAGGGTGATGATTCTAATGATAAAACTGAAAAAGTGGGTTTGGAGAGGTTAAAACTTTAACTAGTGATGTGCCCACTATCTTGGATTACAAGGAATTTAATTATGAAAGTTGCTATTTAGTAGAATGTATTTCCTTGTTGCAAACCATTATTGGCTCACCCAATGCTTATGAATAAAACAAGGCTTTCACTAATCATAAAGTGGAAGCGATGATAAAAGCTTATGATGAGAAACTTGAACTTGAAGTTTCTATTCCTAGAAAAATGCATGATGAATATGAACCTACTATCAAAATAAGACTAAATAAATATGAATGTAATGCTTTGTGTGACCTTGGTGCTAGTGTTTCAACTATACCTAAATCTCTTTGTGATGTGCTAGGTCTCACTAGTATTCAAGATTGTTCCCTAAACTTGCATCTTGTGGATTCTACCATTAAGAAACCTTTAGGTAGAATAAATGATGTTCTCATTGTTGCAAATAATAGTTATGTGCATGTAGATTTCATTGTGCTTGATATTGATTGCAATCCTACTTGTCCAATAATACTTGGAAGATCTTTCTTACGAACTATATGTGCAATTATTGATATGAAAGAGGGAAACAAAAGGTTCCAATTTCCATTAAAGAAAGGAAGGGAACACTTCCCTAGGAAGAGAATTAAACCACCTCATGAATCAATCATGAGAGATACTTATGGGTGGAGTGTCAAAGATGACAACACTTGAAACTATGCATTATGCCTAGCTAGGGGCATAAAACAATAGCGCTTGTTGGGAGGCAACCCAATAGTTATCTTTATTTTTGATTTTTTACTTTCTGTTTTTGTGTGATAACATGATTATTGCCTCTTTAATGATTATGTTTTTATGTTTAAATTAGTGTTTGTGCCAAGTAAAGCCTTTGGGATGACTCACAAGATGAGTAGAATTGATACGGTGCAAAAACAGAAACTTTAGCGTCCAGTGCAGAATTTATCTGATTTTACTGGAATGTATTTTTGATCTGAATTTTATAAAAAGTATTTCTATACAAATTCTTCAGGTTTTCCTAATTTTTCAGAATTTTTGGAGTTACAGAAGTATAGGTTCTTTACAGATCTTTACATACTGTTCTGTTTTAGACAGATTCTGTTTTTGCTTGCATAGTTTCCTTGTTTTGATGATGCTATGGATTGTATCAGGGGGTATAAGCCATGGATAAGTTAGAATAAAGGACCTATTATGCAATAATGAAATATGAATCAATTTATAACAGTACCTAAAGTATTTGATATGTTGCTTATACTAACGGATCTCACAAAGTTTTGTTGAGTTTTGTGTGATTGATGTTTTCAAGTTTTGGGTGTTATCACGATGGACGAAGGAATAAGGAGAGGAAAGAGCCTAAGCTTGGGGATGCCCAAGGCAACCCAAGGTAATATTCTAGGAAGACTCAAGCGTCTAAGCTTGGGGATGCCCTGGAAGGCATCCCCTTTTTCGTCTCAATCCATCGGTATGTCACTTGAAGCTATATTTTTATTCGTCACATGTTATGAGTTTTTCTTGGAGTGTCATTTGCTTTTGTTTGCTTTTATTTTTTAGTTTTCCACAATCATCGTTTGCTGGACACACCTATTTGAGAGAGACACACCTTCATCATGATTTATTAGAATACTCTATGTGCTACACTTATATCTTCTGAGCTTAGCAGTTGCTCTAGTACTTCACTTATATCTTTTTTAGCACGGTGGCGTATAGATCTTATAGAAATAATTGCACTCTCATTCTTCACTTATATTTGTTTGAGAGTTAATAAATAGTGATGGTAATTTGCATGGTTCATAAGACTAGTCCAAAAATAATAGGTATTCAATGAGTGACAATCAAAACCATCATGTAGCACATTAAAGAGAAATTTTGGGTTAATGATATTGATGTGGTAATGTGAAAGGGTGTGAGTGCATGGTTGTCAGTTCATAGAAGTATCAGTATTAAGAAGTGTTAATTTCCCATTTGTCTAAATATTAAAAAAAAGTCATGGTGGGGCTGTATGAGCATTTCTATTCCTCGTTGAAATCCTAGTGTTGTTTCGAGTCGGAGGCACGCGATGGTTAACTCCTCCCAACCTCCTCCCTCGAGGCATGCGAGTAGTACTTTGATTTGTGATAAAACTAATAAAACTTTGCAATAAGAGTTTGAGTTATTCATGACTAATGTGAATCCGTGGACATACACAATCTCACCACCTCATATTTTGCTAGCCTCTTCGGTACCGTGCATTGGCCATTCTCACCTCGAGGATCAGTGCGAACTTCGCCGGTGCATCCAAACCCCGTGACATGATACGCTTTGTCACACATAAGCCTCCTTATATCTTCCTCAAAACAGCTACCATACCTACTTATTATGGCATTTCGATATCCATTCCGAGATATATTGCCATGCAAATTTCACCTTACATCATATGACTAGTTCATTCATCATCATATTTCTTTGCATGATCATATAGAGCTGACATAGTATTTGTGGCAAAGTCACTGTTCATCATTTTTGATACATGTCATGCTAGATCATTGCACATCCTGGTACACTGCCAGAGGCATTCATATTGAGTCATATTGTTACATAGTTCTTCATATCGAGTTTTCATATTGAGCTGTAAGTAAATAAAAGTGTGATGATCATCATTATTAGAGCATTGTCCCAGTGAGGAAATAAAAATGGGGGAGGCCAAATGAGCCCACCATAAAAAATGAGAGAAAAAGAGAGAAGGGACTTTTCTACTATTCTTTACCACACTTGTGCCTCAAAGTGGCACCTTGTTTTTCATATAGAGAGTCTCGTGTTATGTCATTTTCATATGCTAGTGGGAATTATTTTTCATTATTAGAAACTTGGCTTGTATGTTCTGATGATGGGCGTCCTCAAATGCCCGAGGTCTTCATGAGCAAGCAAGTTGGATGCACACCCCACTTAGCTTCAGTTGAGCTTTCATACACTTATAGCTCTAGTGCATCATTTGCATGGCAATCCCTACTGCTTGCATTGATATCTATCGATGGGCATATCCATAGCCCGTTGATACGCCTAGTTGATGCAAGACTTTCTTCTTCACTTTTTACCCCTTTGATATCTACCATCATATTCTATTCCACCCTTATGCTATGTCCATGGTTCATGCTCGTGTATTGCGTGAAGAATAAAAAGTTGATGCACATTTAAAAAGTACGATCCAATTGCCTGACTTGGACACCGTGGTGCTTGATATTTGTATTAATGTGGTGAAGACAGAGCCATGACTTACTAATATAATAAAAAGAATGGGGTTAAACATTCATTGAGGATCGTATATTTTGAAAGATTGATGATTATGTTGCTTATGCTTATAAATATTACTATGTTGATGTTTGTTAATTAATTGTTTCTCAATGAGCATACATGCAAAAGACTACATATTGGGTAGCATGTCACATCAAAAATTCTGTTTTTATCATTTACCTACTCGAGGACGAGCAGGAATTAAGCTTGAGGATGCTGATACGTCTCCAACATATCTATAATGTTTGATTGTTCCATGCTATTGTATTATCATTCTAGGATGCTTTTTGACTATTAATTTACCAATTTATATTATTTTTGAGCACTAACCTATTGACCTAGTGCCCAATGCCAGTTGCTGTTTCTGCGTGTTTTTCGCTTTTCAGGTTTACAGTACCAAACGAAGTCCAATTGCTCCGTATTTTTTTATGATTTTTCTGGATCAAAAGAAGACCCGTAAGCTTTGGAAGGAGACCGGAGGCCGCACGAGGGAGGCACAAGCCAACAGGGCGTGCCCAGGGGGGTCGGCGCGCCTTGATGGCTTGTTCCTCCCTGGTGGGTCTCCTGCCCATGTTCTCTAGCCTATAAATTCACATATATTCCAAAAACCCTAGAGGGCATCCTAAAACACTTTTTCCGCCACCGCAAGTCTCTGTTCCGCCGTGATCCCATCTCGAGCCCTGTTCGAGTGCCCTGCCGGAGGGGGGGGGTCGATCATGGAGGGCCTCTTCACCATCCTTGCTACTCCCATGATGATGTGTGAGTAGTCCACCACAGACCTACGGGTCCGTAGTTAGTACCTAGATGGCTGTCTCTCTGTCTTTTGATCTTCAATACAATGATCATCACATCTTCACTTTGATCTATCCGACGTAATTCTTTTGTATGGTGCGTTTGTTGGGGTCCGATGAATTGTGGGTTTATGTTCAGATTATTCATGAAAGTATTTGAGTCACCTCTGAATATTATCATTCTTATTTGCATGATCATTATAGCTTCATAAATCTCTCAGATCTATTGAAATAGTTTGGCCAACTAGATTGATATTTCTTCAGTGAGAGGGGTGCGTTGTAGTGGGTTCAATCTGGCGGTGCTCTATATCCCAGTGATAGAAAGGGACAAGACACGTCTTTGTATTGTTGCCACTAAGGATAAAATAATGGGGTTAGTTCATATTAATTCAATTCTCTTTGTCTACATCATGTCATTGTTCTCCAAGCATTACTCCGTTTTACTTAATACTCTAGATGCATGCTGGATAGCGGTCGATGGGTGGAGTAATAGTAATAGGTGCAGGCAGGAGTCGGCCTATGTGCTTATGGACGTGATGCCTATATATACATGATCATTGCCGTGAATATCACATAACTATGCGCTTTTCTATCAATTACCCAACAGTAATTTGTTTACCCATCGTATGCTTCCTACATGAGAGATGCCGCTAGGGAAAACTATGGCCCCCGGGTCTATTCACTTATATACTTTCAAACGCTTTCAACACCTTGCTGCCATTATTTATCTTTTATTTTATTTTGAAATTTACAATTATCTACTATCATCTACACACTTCATTTGCTTGCAAATAACGAGATCAAGGGGATTGACAACCCTCTTGCCGCGTTGGGTGCAAGTGTTTTCTCTTTTGTGTGCAGTCGTTGAAGACAGTTGTTGATTGGTATTCCTATTGGTTCAATAAACCTTGGTTCTTAACTGAGGGAAATACTTATCCGTATTGTGCTGCAATTACCCGTCCCTCTTCACGGAAAACCCAACGCAGATCACAAGTATCACATACTATTTTAAATTTTGCCATAATCCATGTTTGAACCACTTAACCAAAAAGGCTTTCGCACCGTTTGATAGATAAATCTACGACCAACATACAACTCGATACAAACACTATACCAACACAACACACACATACACCTAAGGCAAGATACAAGGGTGATGAGAAATAATAACACTACCCATAGTCCTCCAAGCAAACAAGGATTGCAATAAGCGTCGTTATGGAGTTAGAGGAGCCCTCAATCGTGAACAAGCTACCATGAAGAGACGAAGCCAAACGCCGCCGAAACATGAACCCCAAGGTGGTGAAGAAGGGCATGCCACCGCTAGATCAAGGGATCAAAGTTTTCACCTGGAGCAACTCGAAGACAAAGAGTAACCGCGATAGAGCCATCAAAAGGGAACAACACCCACAACCGTCACCGTCGTCGGTCCGGCCGAAGCAAGACATGCATTTTCCCTCGCAAGTACACTCCACCTCTGAACAGGGTGCAACCAATTGCCGATCTGCCGCACCACAACAATGGAACGTCCGAACCCCAACCTCCATGTTGCCCATACGACAAATGGAAGCCGGTCAGCACCCGAGCCATGCACTCCGCCCACGAGCAACGTGGCTCCCAACACTAGAGTCTCCAACCTACAATAAGTCATTCCAAAGGTCATTCTAGGGCATGAGCCTTGAATCGAACGACAGACCCTGAACCGGTAGAAACACCAGCGATCGACATGACCAACAAGATCTGATCTGGAACTGGATACCGAGGAAAATAAGCACGGGAGGAGCGAACTACATACACGATCGGCACCCCAACACTGATGTTGGGTGTCTCGACGGAGCCACCCATCTCTCCAGCCACGTCCCTACATGACACTACCCATGACGCTTCACCATCGAATCACGACCTGGCTCACTGCGTGACCAACAACCGCCACCTGCCCACCAAGGCACCAACGAGGGACGCTGGACCGGCTGCAGCCTGTGCGGAAGAGAACCACCTTGATCATCCCCTCAAGCTGCCTACACATGACCTGACACCGGAAATGTCTCAAGCCGTTGCCGCATGTGAGATCGAGAAGTGTCGTCTAGAGGGGGGGGGTGAATAGACACTTAACAAGGTAAATAAGCAGTTTTTAGTTTGCTTGAATTTTAGGCAGTTTTTTGCACAAGTTAAGATACATCCAAAACTTTCTACACATGCATATCTAGAGATCGAGCAGCGGAAAGTAAATATCATGCAAGATCAAGAAAGTAAAGGATGGTATATATAGGAAGATCAAACGCAATGAAGACACGATGATTTCTGGCGTGGTTCCGATAGGTTGTGCTATTGTATGTCCACATTGATGGAGACTTCAACCCATGGAGGGTAATGGCTGCGCGGGTCCACGAAGGGCTCCACCCATGAAGGGTCCACGAAGAAGCAACCTTGTCTATTCCATCATGGCTTACGGGTAGATCTTCATGAAGTAGGCGATCTCCTTGCCCTTGCAAACTTCTTGGTTCAACTCCACACGATTTGAAGGCTCCCAAGCGATACCTAACCAATCTAGGAGACACCACTCTCCAAGAGGTAATAGATGTTGTGTTGATGATGAACTCCTTGCTCTTGTTCTTCAAAAGATAGTCTCCTCAACACTCAATCACTCTCTCACGGAATTTTGCTTGGTAGAAAAGATGATTGGGTGGAAAGCAACTTGGGAAGGCTAGAAATCAAGGATCTGTTGGTTGGAGTGGCATCCCTTGATTTCAACACATGAGTAGGTGGTTCTCTCTCAGAAAATGAATGGTGGAAGTGTTGGTTCGTCCCGAGGGCTCTCTCAGTGAGTGAGAGGTGGTGGAGGGGTATATATAGCCTTCACCAAAAATCCAACCGTTACAACACTATTGCCCAACTCGGTGGCATCGGAAAAGATCTCGGTGCTATAGACTAGTGCAAAAAGTCCCAACTTTTGGCTTTTCGATGAGACCGAATGAAATTTTTCGGTGAGACCGATTCGGATTAACCTGAGTAGTTCCATCACTTCGGTGGCTCTAGAAATTAAATCTCGAAAATTCCGAAACTCAAAATCTCGACCACAGAAATTTGGTCACCGCCTTTTGATTCCACTGAACGCAGTCTCGGTTACACCGAGAAATTAGGATTTGGCTTAGGGTTCTGTCTGGGACTGACTCGGTGAGACCAAGGGGGAAATCTTGGCGGCACCGATTTGGCAGTTTAGTGTTCTGGATAGAATTCTTTGTGAGAAAATATTTGAGGCTTTTGGTGGCATACATTTAAGCACTTGAGCAATCAGATCATCATCAGTACCTCATCCCCTCTTAATAGTATTGACTTTCCCATGGACTCAATGTGATCAAATCACTTAAAGCAAAATGTAGAGTGTCGAAGCTTTTGCCAATATGATTCCTTTGCATCAAAGGGGTTCCTCATCATATCTACTAATCATTCCAATCATTGAACTTTTCCTGAAATATATTTGTTAAAACTGTTAGTCTAAGATGCAATGTATGTTGTCATTAATCATCAAAACCACCAAGGGAGCATTTGTGCTTTCACCGCAACACCGACCCGCCCAACCATCGTGAAGCCACCGCGCTGCCGAAACACCACGCCGCAGCGGCCCACACCCATCGCAAATACCACGCCGGGCCGCCGCCACCACCTCGCGCCGCTTTCCGACAACCATCTGGATGTATCCAACCGGAGCAGGCACCGCACACCACCACCAACCTTTGCTCGCGGCCACCCCTAGCCACCAAATCCAGCCGCCACAACCGAAAGCACGACACTCGTCTCCACTTCACAGCCAGCCACGCCGCCCAAAGGCCTTGTGCACCACCGCCAGAGAAGCCTCTGTCGCACCATTGCGACCCACAACCGCGCAACGCGGGCCCACATTAGAGCCCTTGCGTGAGGAGGCGAGAAGCCCCCTCCCCCCCGTTCCCGCGTCGACGCTAGCTGGGTTTCGCCCAACCACGTCCTCTGACGGCGGTGGTGAGGAGGTGGACCAGGAAGGGAGCTAATGGCAATGACAGCTAGGGATCCTTCCCGTCGCCCACGAGAGTGACATGGGAGGAAGAGGATAAGGTTCCCTTGCTGTTCATTATCGTGTTTGAACCATTTAGAGCATCTACAGCCGGACTCCTCAAATCCTCCTCAAACGTCCACGGACACGGCCGGACTGGAGAGAGAAGGAGAAAACTGACCCAACCGGATCCCTCATATCATCCCTATATGCCCGGACTGTCCACGGACCCTCATATTGAGGACAAATGTAGGGAGGATATAAGGGCTCACGGACGCGCCCGGTCAGTCCGCCACGTAGGACGCGGTCCCATCCTGGATCACCTTTTCTCTTTCTTTATTCATTCTTTTTTCTCTCTTCATCTCCACCAATCACATACAAGTGAGTGGACATACGGAAAAGAAAATAAGGATTAAGTCTGTGCGGACGAACAAATAGGGGCTCAAAACGAACACGTCTGATTACTGACCGGACGCGTCCATTTGAGGGTCGAATTAGAAATCCGTGGCTGTAGATACTCTTACAATGTAGAAGTGGTAGGGCTCGGCCGAATGTCCACGAACATCGTCTGGCCGTGCTCGCTCACATTTGGGGGCGTTCGGTTTGTTGATTACAGCACGGGGAGTGCGAGTCAAACAGCACGGTTGCACGTCACGCGCTTCAAGGCAAAGCAATGGACGCGCCCTCTATTTCTCTCGCCATTACCTTTCTCAGCTCTGGTGGAGCCCGCCGGAGGGGAAAGTGCGTAATTGTTTAACCTCTGGCAGCTCCACCAAACTTCCCTACCAGCTGCTTGCCCACCTTTTCTTTTTCTTCTTCTTCATCTTCTTCCTCCCCCTGCTCTGGTCACTTATTTGGCAGGGGCGAGCTCGCATTGCCTCCTCTTGCTTGCTGCAGTGCTTCGAGGGGCCATGTCGACAATGAAGGGCGTCGACGACGAGTTCCTCGGCGTCGGCGACAAGCCGTACGTCCCCTCTCCTGCTCCCTAACCCCCCACCCTCTTCGCTGTTCCTTTTCTTGCTTTTCAGTTGCTCTCTCGGACTAGATTCCGGGCAAAGCTTGGATCAGCATTTGAATATGCCTCCCTGATTCCTTCTCTTTCCCCCTCTCATGTAATTTTACCCTTTCGCTTGAGAAAATGCCGCTGTTAATTTTGGCTTTTTTACCGGGGAGCAGCAGTACTGCAATAACACTGCTCTGTTTCTTAAGATTTGTAAGAAAAGATAATTGCTTGGAACTCTCAAATCAGGGAAGGAACCTGGAAAATAATTTCGTGGCTTCAGAAATTCTGTATACATTTAGGCATACTATTCTTCATTTTACCTCGGTGCTGTAAGTGTTAGGCAGTATAAATCTAGCTTAGGCTGTAAATGTTAGGCAGTATAAACAAATTTTTATTATAATTTTAACTTCAAATCAACATAATGTTCCAGAGGGCTGGACATCTGGTGTATTATGGGCACCAATGTAGCTCCAATTGCAAAATCCTTGCATGGCAAGTTCTACACTGGGAACTGCTATATCATACTCCATGTAAGTCCTTCTCCAGGGTAGGCTGCTTCAGCTGTAAAATCGTACAGTACATTTTATTAGCCTATTTACATCACTGAGTAATTTCAGATGTTGTACAATGTTTCAGACAGTTGAAGTCAAGAGCGGAACTCGAGGGCATAATGTGCATTACTGGATAGGGGAGGAGGCCAAAGAGGTGCGGTGTGTGTGTTACGACCACATCATTTAATTGGGCCCTCTTGTCACTCTTTTCTTAACAGTGCCCTTTGCTTATGACTTACTTTGTGTCCTGCTGTCCATCCTGCATTGCGGTGACCTAGGAAGATTGTTTGATGGCCTCTGACAAGGCCGTTGAGTTGGATGCGGTGCTGGGTTCTCACGCGATCCAGTACAGGGAAACACAAGGCGAAGAATCCGACAAGTTCTTATCATACTTCAGACCATGCATCATCCCTATACAAGGTAGCTTCTCTTCGCACTGGAGAAGATCTGGGGATGAATGCGACGGGACCACGATGTTTCGGTGCGAAGGAGAGCATGTAGCTCGTCTAAGAGAAGTAAAAAGTGCTACATCAAAGAATTTCCAGCACACCTCAGTGAGTCAATGTAAGACTACTAACGACTGACAATCCTGATGATGTTTGTAGGTTCCATTTTTGCGGTCCTCTCTGGATCATAAGGCGGCATTTATAGTGGACACACCATCGAAGATTTTCCTTTTCAGCGGTTGTAATTCTTGTATACAAACAAGGGCTATGGCACTAGATGTCATAAAGCATCTGAGAGAAAACCGACACTGCGGCAGATGCGAGATCGGGATAATAGGTAGTGTGGAATGACATCTTCCATTAGCAAGGAGGGAATATCCTTAGGTTTTTATTTTTGTTTGTTACTGATTGTAGAGGATGGAAAGCTTGCTGGTGATTCAGATGCTGGTGAGTTCTGGAACCTCTTTGGAGGCTATGCGCCTATTCCTCGTGATGTACCAGACGCAGCCAATGGGGAACCGATGACTACCTCACCCAAGAAACTTTTTTGGTGACTACCTCCAGCTTAATGCAGACTCCATTTGTAACCTTGAGTTAGTATGTAAAACTATATTTGTGCACTTTCATGTATGTAGGATTAACAAGAGAAATCTTGTTCCCATGGAGACACATTTTTTAGAAAGAGAAATGCTTAAGTCCGACAGAAGTTACATACTGGACTGTGGAGCTCAAATATTCTTGTGGATAGGGATGACAACACTAGTTTCAGAGAGGAAAACATCTGCTACTGCATTAGAGGTAAGCAGATGATACCTGATTATTTTCCTTTTTGCTATTATTGCATATATGCTAGTTGTTTTATAGGCTAACTTGGTAGGAAAGTTCCTACCAGAACCACAATTGTTTTCTTAATATGTTTGTATGCAGGTATTTGTTATCTTCAGAAAAAAAAAAATAGTTCAGATGAGTTACAAGCATACAAAAACAAATGAGGGGTGCTAACATGCTTGATTAGTGGTATCTACTTAAGTCTCTTCATAAGCTTGAAACAAATTCTTATTTTTGTAGGAATATGTCCACTTGCAAGGCAGATCATCAATTGGTCGTACTGTTATAATGACCGAAGGTCATGAAATTGCCGATTTTAAGCTGCATTTTCAGCATTGGCCCAAGAATGTTGTGCAGAAGTTATATGAGGTGGGGCGGGAGAAAGTGGCAGGTATGAGGACCGTAGTGATTTTCTGTACCTATTGGTTCCATTAAATCTGCTAATATAATGACAAGGTCTAACACAGAATCATGTTGCAGCAATTTTCAAGCATCAGGGCTACGATGTTGCAGAAATTCCAGATGATAAACCTCGGCAGCTCATCAGTAGTAATGGATGCCTGAAGGTAAAATTCATTGCCTAGATGTGACGGACATGCGTGAATCCGTCTTTTAACAGAATATAAGATGTACCACAGGTTTGGCTGGTGGACCGTGGTTGTGTAACCCTCCTTTGCACCGAGGAGCAGGAGCAACTTTACAATGGAGACTGCTATATTATACAGTACAGCTATGTTGATTATGGAAAAGATTATCATCTGTTCCTTGCTTGGTTTGGACAAGATAGTGTGCAGGTTTACTCTTTGCTACTCTTGCACTCTTTCATATTTTCAGGAACACTTCCACCAATCAGAAATTAAAGCCATTAACAACATGGTCAGCTGCAGCCATGCTACTGAGATAGTGATTGTTTCTGTTTACACGTATAGCATGTTGTCAGTAGTTTGCATGTTACTTAAATTAGTTTGTGAATTTGGCTGCAGGAAGATAGAGTTGCCACAGTTTCATTGATGTCAAACATGGCTGATTCAGTCAAAGGGCGTGCAGTTGTGGTGAGCTAATTCACTCCTTAATCCCACTAAATCATGGCATTGACAAACAAAAACAAAAACAAAAACAAAGTCTTTGCCATGACTATTCAATAGTATCACTCAATTGTGAAATACAATTTCAGGGGCAAGTACTTGAGGGCAGAGAACCGGAGTTGTTTTTCCTAGTATTCAAGTCATTGATTATATTCAAGGTATACTTCTCGTGTTGTGTGGTTCATGTACTTGGATGTTTAAGGCATGTATACTTGGATACGAATGCTGGAGTTTCTCATCTTCGTTCGCAGGGTGGCAGGAGTACTGCATATAAGAACTCTATTCTACAGAAAAGAGATAGAACTGAACTGTACCAGAAAGATGGGGCCGCATTATTCCGGGTTCAAGGGCCGAGACCTGATTGCATACAAGCCATTCAGGTTCATCTGGTGAGTTTGGGCAAACCCAAAATACGAATGCATATTCAGAGTTAGCCTTTTACGCCAAACCACACTTAAATATCACTTAATCCTCTGCTGTTCTAAATCATCCTATGGTTACTGGATTACTTACTGAATTGCAGGCCGCAAGTTCGCTTAATTCGTCACACTGTTACATTTTGCAAGACGGTGCTTCTTTCTTTACCTGGCTAGGAAGTCTATCTTCACCAAGTGACCATGTTCTGCTTGATAGAATGATGGATAAGTTGTGTGTAAGGATAACACTGCAAACAAACCCCTTCGTGTCTTCTTATTACAATATTTCTAAAGACTAATGTATTCCCCTTATGGACTATATTTAGCTCTATTTTGCAGCCACTGAAGCAATCATTGTTAGTAAGAGAAGGTTCTGAAACTGACCGCTTCTGGACAACATTAGGAGGAAGATCAGAATACTCCAAAGAAAAGCGTGTCAAGGGTTGGCCAACAGACCCACATCTATATACGTGTACTTTTCAACAATGTACGAGCAACAATCTTGCGTATTTTTCCTTCCAATAGCCTTTGCACATAAGATCATTACCTGACCCTGCTATATGATTGTTTTCAGGTCTGTTCAAGGTTAGTGCTATTTTACAATGAACCACAAGAAATGAAGGATACATCCGACTCGTACCTTGTGCTTTCTATTGAAAAGATTGAACAGTTTCTTCTGGGATTCCATTCTTCCAGGCAAAGGAGGTATTCAGCTTCTCGCAGGATGATCTGGCAACGGAGGAGACGTTGATACTGGACTGCGGCGAAGAAATCTACGTCTGGGTTGGAGTTCACTCAGGTGTCACGTCCAAGGAGCACGCCCTCGACTTTGGCAAGGTCATAGTGTTTCCAACTTGTGATAATGCTACGGGGAATTCACAAAACTCAGTGTGTTTCTCCATTGCCTGCAGATGTTCCTTCAGGCAGGCATTGCTCGGGATGGACCACGATCGATCACTGACACAACCGTGTATGCTGTGGCGGAAGGGGATGAACCTTCATTTTTCACCAGCTTCTTCAACTGGGATAACTCAAAACATGCTGCAGCTGTAAGTGCTTAAGTGCACATCAATGCTGGCTTCATTTTTTCGTTTTTCACAAATCTCATAAAATGAGGCTGCCCACTTGATCAATTCAAGATCAATCTAATGACTAGTTTCTGTATTATTTGCATGTAGATGCTGGGGAACTCATTTGAGAGGAAGCTGGCAATGCTGAAAGGGCTTTCACCAAAATTGGAGGTTATATTTAATAACCTTATCCCACTATTTTTCTTCAACAGTGAAAATTTGCCTGAAGACTAAGAGTTTAACTATCAGCTGAAAACTACCATATCCGTGTTTGGTGAAAATCTAAAAGAACATTTTATACAAGGGATGATATTCCATAAACCTGTTAAATGCCGGAATAAACTTTAATCCCATTTCGACGATATAAAAAAAGCTACGTGAATAGTGATTTACTACTGTTTAGCAGTATTTATTTCATTGCTTGCCAATTCCATATCTTCCAAAATGAAACTGTTATCCCTTTAAAAACTAAGAAAGTCAAACATAGTTTCAGTTTGACGTTTGCTAACTGTTTTCAATCTTGAAATGGCCCCAACTTCTGTGACAGTCACCCGACAGGAGCTTGCGCAAGTCTTCGTCACGAAGACAGGGGATCTCGTCAGAGCCGACGACGCCGGAGCAGCAGCAGCAGCAGCAGCAGCCGGCGGCGAGGAGGACGTTCGGGTCTGCCTCTGCCGGGAGAACCGCTAGGGAGAGACTGCCGCCATCTTCATCCGCAGCGTCGCCGTCGCCGGCAACACCATCCTGGTCTCTCAAGAGCCGTGCGTCGTCGTCGTCACCGTCGACGCCAGCGACGGCGCGGCGGCTCTTCCCTTCCTCCAAGCTGCACGCGCCGGGGGCAGCAGCCGCGCATCTCCCCTCCCCTGCGGCGGCCGTAGGGAGTCCTTCTCGACGACGTTGAGCAGAGCTCCCTGGTGCAAACCGGAGGATAATAAGTAATAATAACTGTACCTGTACCGTAATATACGCCGGATATTTGCTTGCCCTAGAGGATGAACTGCAGTCGTGCAGCACGCGGTATGACCGAAAACCTCGTGTTGCCTTGAACAGGGGGTCACCAGTTCGCCACACGTGAATGTATCAGTATGGCGATACCGACGACAGGCACCAGTCCGACAGGAATGCGCCAGCGAAAGGAGAAGACGTCAAGGAGGATAACGCAGGAGGTTTAAATGGTTAGTGGGCCGGAGGCTGGTATGTGTAATGGGCCGGAGGCCGGTGAGTGGGCTACCCACCGAGTGAGTCGAGGTGCATTGTTATAAGCACCGATTGCGTGTAAGTGAGTTAGCTATGGTGAATGAGAACAATCTGAACCTTGTCAGTCTCTCTTCTCTTGTCGTCTCCGATCTTCTATCCCTCTCCTTACTTCTCTTCCAAGTATCTGGGGTTGCTACCAATTCCGGTGATCGAACCTCGTCGGCGGCAAGGGTGTGACAATCTGGTATCAGAGGCTTTCGATTCAGGGCGCGTTTCCCTCTCCTATCAAGCATACCCAACAAATCCGAGGTGAAGGTAGCAGATCACCTACGGGTTTGATCGGCGTAAATCCGGACCTAAGGTGGGTTGCTTGTGTGGATCTCACGACGACGCCGTTCAAGGTCAAAGCTCAGACCCACCACATCACGGGCAAGATGGAGGCGTTTGAGGCGTGCATGCTGAAGGAATTCGCGGCACTGCGGGCGGAGCAAAGCAAGTTCACAATGGTCGAGGGGGTTTGTGAGCGGCTGGAGGCCATGGATGCGAAGCTGTCTGAGCAGGCACTGCGACTGGATCAAGTCCAAGTTAAGGTAAATCTCTCCTGTGACATGCTCGGCAGGGTGCGACAAGAACATATGCAGGCCAATCGGGCAGGCAAGCAAGGAGGTGATCAATTCACCGTGTCTGGTAAGTCTAATGGGTTGTTGGGAGCAGCTCCAGGGTCGGTTACGCGCAATCTTGCGCGGGGTCACCAGGCACCAAGGGCAGGGCTTGATATTACAATATTACCCTTAGGGATTTCCCTATTCACCATATTCCCACTCATGGATATTTTGGGGATTAGAGGCACTTATGGTCTTTATATGTGAATCCCATCTGTACTGGGCGACCGACCATGGAGTGGGCTTTTGTTTGCATGTGTCTGGCCCGAATTCGTATTTTAAATAAACATCACTTACATGCTTGGGCTTTGACTTCCTTTTAACTTTCAGAAACCACTCACTCCTTAGAATCAGATTTCGCAAGCTCAGGATGCCTCTCCATGGAATGGGCTAAACTTCTAGGTGGTTGGCCCGACTTTCAATTTTCAGGCTCGTGGGTTTCACGGACTTGAGTTTTGACTTCTTCAAGTTTTCTGGGTCTTGTCTTTGGCTCTTGCCAGTAAGTAATAGGGGTCTTGCCTAGGTCCATCACTGCGCATTAGCAAGGAGCTGAGGAGGACCTGGGGTTCGACTATCAAAATTTCAATATTTTATTGTCTAACACATGGTTAATCAAATGGCTTGATAAAAGCCAAGTGTGATGATACAGAAGTGCCTAGAGTATTCCATAAATGAACTTGAGTCGATTGTGGGTAGGGCGTGGACCCCTTGTACCACAATTTAGTTGCAAACACACAACGCAAGAGAACATATATTTGAAGACACCCCTCGACCATTGTGGAGCTACACCATAACCATATTTGTGCGTACCTTTCTATACAGAGCCTTGCATGGTGCAACCACCGTTGATGCTTGGGACACATTAAATCTAACATCGGCTTTGTTTATCACTAGAGTTAGGATGCTACATTGGTCATCTAAAGTGTCGTACTCATGGTGAACTGTAGTATAGTGATTACGTAAGCGTTTGACATCAGACAGACTTTCCATTAAAAAAAGACATCGGAGGCATGGAGAAGTGGCAGGAATATAAAGTTGTTGTAGAGAGAGATGATGGGAATGGAGTAGCTCCACTGCGTGAAGGAGAGATCATATGTTATAATGCACAGCTCCGCTCGCCCCTCAAGTTTGGAGGAGATGAAAACAGTACATATCAATCTCTTAAGCGAGTTGAACTAGAAACAATGAAGAGGACAAACAATAGTGGAGGAGATAAAGGATACCGTCAACAAGATGATGCTATGGAAAAATGTGAAAAAGAAATAATGAAATGGCTTTATGAAATTGTAGAACAAAGCCGATTGTAAGTATATACGCAAGCGAAATGCTAACTCATAAATGTTTAGTCAGTAAGATACCGTACTACTATACACTTGATTCAAGTGCATTTAACAACTGCATCATGTGTTTCAACTGTGTTTTTCATGTGTTTCCACTACATATATCATTCGTTCAACAATAGTCTTTCAATTGCATCGCGTGTTTCAACTTCACTTATTAAACCAACTCGTCTATTCCAGCTACATGATCTTAACTACAATGTTTGGAACACTGATTGTATTGTTTCAACTTCACTTATTCAACTCTATCATCTCAACTACAAGTGTGTCTCAACTAGTACAACAAAGTAGGGACCCCCTAATTAACCGTGGTTTCTTTTGGTTTAGCTGGTTGCTAACCACCCTTCTTCCTCCTCCAACTGTTTCCTCTTCCAAACAACCCCCATCGGTACATCGGCGGCACCGCCGTCCTGCCACCTGTAATTGACAACGCTGCCGCATGTTGCTTCACTCACTAGTAGAAAACATGGCTTTGGTCCGGGCCAGATCAGAGCATTAGTCCCGGTCGTGTTACGAACCGGGACTAATGGGAGCATCTGTCCCGGTTCGAGCGGCTAGGACGCTGATACGTCCATTTTGCATCATGCTTTTATATTGATATTTATTGCATTATGGGCTGTTATTACACATTTTGGTACAATACTTATGCCTTTTCTCTCTTATTTTACAAGGTTCACATGAAGAGGGAGAATGCCGGCAGCTGGAATTCTGGACTGGAAAAGGAGCAAATCTGACATACCTATTCTGCACAACTCCAAAAGTCCTGAAAATCTACGGAGAATTATTTTGGAATATATAAAAAATATTGGGCGAAAGAAATACATCATGGGACCCACCAGGAGGCCACATGCCAGGGGGCGCGCCCTACCCCCCTGGGCGCGCCCTGGCAGGTCTCCGGTGCCCATCTTCTACTATATGGAGGGTTTTGACCTGGAAAAAATCATAACAGAGCTTTCGGGGCGAAGCGCCGCCGTCTGGAGGTGGAACTTGGGCAGAACCAATCTAGGGCTCCGGCGGAGCTGTTCTGCCGGGGAAACTTCCCTCCAGGAAGGGGAAATCGAAGCTATCGTCACCGCCAACGATCCTCTCATCGAGAGGGGGTCAATCTCCATCAACATCTTCACCAGCACCATCTCCTCTCCAAACCCTAGTTCATCTCTTGTATCCGATCTTTGTCTCAAAACCTCAGATTGGTACCTGTGGGTTGCTAGTAGTGTTGATTACTCCTTGTAGTTGATGCTAGTTGGTTTACTTGGTGGAAGATCATATGTTCAGATCCTTTATAATCATTAATACTCCTCTGATTATGAACATGAATATGCTTTGTGAGTAGTTACGTTTGTTCCTGAGGACATGGGATAAGTCTTGTTATAAGTAATCATGTGAATTTGGTATTCGTTCGATATTTTGATGAGATGTATGTTGTCTCTCCTCTAGTGGTGTTATGTGAACGTCGACTACATGACACTTCACCATTGTTTGGGCCTAGACGAAGGCATTGGGAAGTAATAAGTAGATGATGGGTTGCTAGAGTGACAGAAGCTTAAACCCTAGTTTATGCGTTGTTTCGTAAGGGGCTGATTTGGATCCACATGTTTCATGCTATGGTTAGATTTATCTTAATTCTTCTTTCGTAGTTGCGGATGCTTGCGAGAGGGGTTAATCATAAGTGGGAGGTTTGTCCAAGTAAGGGTAGCACCCAAGCACCGGTCCACCCACATAGCAAATTATCAAAGTAACGAACGCGAATCATATGAGCATGATGAAAACTAGCTTGACAGAAATTCCCATGTGTCCTCGGGAGCGCTTTGCTTTATATAAGAGTTTGTCCAGGCTTGTCCTTTGCTATAAAAAGGATTGGGCCACCTTGCTGCACCTTTGTTACACTTGTTACTTGCTACCCGTTACGAATTATCTTATCACAAAACTATCTGTTATCGATAATTTCAGTGCTTGCAGAGAATACCTTACTGAGAACCGCTTGTCATTTCCTTCTGCTCCTCGTTGGGTTCGACACTCTTACTTATCGAAAGGACTACGATAGATCCCCTATACTTGTGGGTCATCAAGACTCTTTTCTGGTGCCGTTGCCGGGGAGTGAAGCGCCTTTGGTGAGTGGAACTTGGTAAGGAAAAATTTATATACTGTGCTGAAATTTACTGTCACTTGTTACTATGGAAAGTAATCCTTTGAGGGGCTTGTTCGGGGTATCTTCACCTCGACCGGAAGCACAAAGAGATGCCCCTCAACCTGCTGCACCTATTGAAAATATTTATTATGAAATTCCCTCGGGTATGATAGAGAAACTGCTAGCTAATCCTTATGCAGGAGATGGAACACTACATCCTGATTTGCATCTAATCTATGTGGATGAAGTTTGTGGATTATTTAAGCTTGCAGGTTTGCCCGAGGATGATGTCAAGAAGAAGGTCTTTCCTTTATCTTTGAAGGAGAAGGCATTGACATGGTACAAGCTATGCGATGATATTGGATCATGGAACTACAACCGATTGAAATTGGAATTTCATCAGAAATTTTATCCTATGCATCTGGTTCATCGTGATCGGAATTATATTTATAATTTTTGGCCTCGTGAAGGAGAAAGTATCTCTCAAGCTTGGGGGAGGCTTAAGTCAATGTTATATTCATGCCCCAATCATGAGCTCCCGAGAGGAATTATTATTCAGAACTTTTATGCTTGGCTTTCTAATAATGATCGGTCCATGCTCGATACTTCTTGCGCTGGTTCTTTTATGAAGAAAGATATTGAATTCAAATGAGACTTATTGGAAAGAATTAAACGTAACTCTGAAGATTGGGAACTCGACGAAGGTAAGGAGTCAGGTATAAACCTTAAGTTCGATTGTGTTAAATCCTTTATAGACACCGATGCTTTTCGTGAATTTAGCACTAAATATGGACTTGACTCTGAGATAGTAGCTTCTTTCTGTGAATCTTTTGCTACTCATGTTGATCTCCCTAAGGAGAAGTGGTTTAAATATCATCCTCCCATTGAAGTGAAAGTAGTTGAACCTATTAAAGTTGAGGATGCTGATCCTGTTATTCCTACTGCTTATATTGAGAAACCACCCTTCCCTATTAGGATAAAGGAACATGCTAAAGCTTCAACTGTGGTTCGTAAGAGTTGTACTAGAACACTTACACCACCTGAACAAATTAAAGTTGAACCTAGTATTGCTATGGTTAAAGATCTCTTGGTTGATAATATTGATGGGCATGTTATTCATTTATGTGATGAAGCTGCTAGAATTGCTAGGCCTGATACTAAGAGTAAACATAGACCAGTTGTTGGCGTGCCTGTTGTTTCTGTTAAAATAGGACATCATTGTTATCATGGCTTGTGTGATATGGGTGCTAGCGTGAGTGCAATTCCCTTTTCCTTATACAAAGAAATTATGCATGATATTGCACCAGTTGAACTAGAGGAAATTGATGTTACTATTAAGCTTGCTAATAGAGATACTATTGCACCAATTGGGATTGTTAGAGATGTTGAAGTCTTGTGTGGGAAAATAAAGTATCATACTGATTTTATTGTTCTTGGTTCCCCACAAGATGATTTTTGTCCCATTATATTTGGCAGACCCTTCTTGAATACTGTTAATGCTAGGATTGATTGTGAGAAAGAAACAGTTACTGTGAGTTTTGGGGATGTGTCTCATGAGTTCAATTTCTCTAAATTTCGTAGACAACCCCATGACAAAGAATTGCCTAGTAAAGATGAAATTATTGGTCTTGCTTCTATTGTTGTGCCTCCTATTGATCCTTTAGAACAATATTTGCTAGACCATGAAAATGATATGCATATGAATGAGAGGAATGAAATAGATAAATTTTTCTTTGATCAGCAGCCTATTTTGAAACACAACTTACCTGTTGAAATACTTGGGGATCCTCCTCCACCCAAGGGTGATCCCGTGTTTGAGCTTAAACAATTACCCGATACTTTGAAATATGCTTATCTTGATGAAAAGGAGATATATCCTGTTATTATTAGTGCTAACCTTTCAGAGCATGAAGAAAAGAGATTATTGAAAACTCCGAGGAAGCACCGTGCTGCTATTGGATATACTCTTGATGATCTTAAGGGCATTAGTCCCACTCTATGTCAGCATAAAATTAATATGGAGCCTGATGCCAAACCAGTTGTTGATCACCAACGACGGTTGAATCCTAAGATGAAAGAAGTGGTAAGAAAAGAAATACTAAAGCTTCTGGAGGCAGGTATAATTTATCCTGTTGCTGATAGTAGATGGGTTAGTCCCGTTCATTGTGTCCCTAAGAAGGGAGGTATCACCGTTGTTCCTAATGATAATAATGAATTGATCCCGCAAAGAATTGTTACAGGTTATAGAATGGTAATTGATTTTAGGAAATTAAATAAAGCTACTAAGAAAGATCATTACCCTCTACCTTTTATTGATCAAATGCTAGAAAGACTATCCAAACATACTCATTTTTGCTTTCTAGATGGTTACTCTGGTTTCTCTCAAATACCTGTGTCAAAAGAGGATCAAGAAAAAACCACTTTTACTTGCCCTTTCGGTACCTTTGCTTATAGACGTATGCCTTTTGGTTTATGCAATGCACCTGCTACCTTTCAAAGATGTATGATGGCTATATTCTCTGACTTTTGTGAAAAGATTCTTGAGGTTTTCATGGATGATTTTTCCGTTTACGGAACTTCTTTTGATGATTGCTTGAGCAACCTTAATCGAGTTTTGCAGAGATGCGAAGAAACTAATCTTGTCTTGAATTGGGAAAAGTGCCACTTTATGGTTAATGAAGGTATTGTCTTGGGACACAAGATCTCCGAAAGAGGTATTGAGGTGGATAAAGCTAAAGTTGATGCTATTGAAAAAATGACGTGCCCTACGGATATCAAAGGTATAAGAAGTTTCCTTGGTCATGCTGGTTTCTATAGGAGGTTCATTACTGATTTCTCTAAGATTTCTAGGCCTCTCACTAATCTTTTACAAAAAGATGTTCCATTCATTTTTGATGATGATTGTGTAGAAGCATTTGAAATCCTAAAGAATGCCTTGATTTCCGCACCTGTCGTTCAACCACCTGATTGGAACCTACCCTTTGAAATTATGTGTGATGCTAGTGATTATGCTGTAATCCATTATGCTAGTAAAACTCTAGACAGTGCTCAAAGAAACTATGCTACTACTGAAAAGGAATTTTTAGCAGTCGTGTTTGCTTGTGATAAGTTTAGACCTTATATTGTTGATTCCAAAGTAACTGTTCACACCGATCATGCTGCTATTAAGTACCTTATGGAAAAGAAAGATGTTAAACCTAGACTTATTAGGTGGGTTCTTCTACTACAAGAATTTGATTTGCATATTATTGATAGAAAGGGTGCTGATAACCCCGTAGTAGATAACTTGTCTAGGTTAGAAAATGTTCTTGATGACCCACTACCTATTGATGATAGCTTTCCTGATGAACAATTAGCTGTCATAAATGCTTCGCGTAATGCTCCATGGTATGCTGACTATGCTAATTACATTGTTGCTAAATTTCTACCGCCTAGTTTCACATACCAACAAAAGAAAAAGTTCTTCTATGATTTAAGACATTACTTTTGGGATGATCCACACCTTTATAAAGAAGGAGTAGATGGTATTATTAGACGTTGTGTACCTGAGCATGAACAGGAACAGATCCTACGCAAGTGTCACTCCGAGGCCTACGGAGGACACCACGCTGGAGATAGAACTGCACATAAGGTACTACAATCTGGGTTTTATTGGCCCACTCTCTTCAAAGATGCTCGTAAGTTTGTCTTGTCTTGTAATGAATGCCAAAGAATTGGTAATATTAGTAGACGTCGGGAAATGCCTATGAATTACTCTCTTGTTATTGAACCATTTGATGTTTGGGGTTTTGATTATATGGGACCTTTTCCACAATCTAACGAGTATACTCATATTCTAGTTGCTGTTGATTATGTTACTAAGTGGGTAGAAGCTATTCCAACTAGTAGCGCTGATCATAACACTTCTATTAAAATGCTTAAAGAAGTTATTTTCCCTAGATTTGGAGTCCCTAGATATTTGATGACTGATGGTGGTTCACACTTTATTCATGGTGCTTTCCGTAAATTGCTTGCTAAGTATGATGTTAATCATAGGATTGCATCTCCTTATCATCCTCAGTCTAGTGGTCAAGTAGAATTGAGCAATAGGGAAATTAAATTGATTTTGCAGAAGACTGTTAATAGATCTAGGAAGAATTGGTCTAAGAAACTTGATGATGCATTGTGGGCTTATAGGACTGCTTACAAAAACCCTATGGGTATGTCTCCGTATAAGATGGTTTATGGTAAGGCGTGTCACTTACCTCTAGAGCTAGAACATAAAGCTTATTGGGCAATTAAAGAGCTCAATTATGATTTCAAACTTGCTGGTGAGAAGAGGTTATTCGACATTAGCTCACTTGATGAATGGAGAACCCAGGCCTATGAGAATGCCAAGTTGTTTAAAGAAAAGGTTAAGAGATGGCATGATAGAAGGATACAAAAGCGTGAATTTAATGTAGGTGACTTCTCTCTAAATGGGAAGGGCCTTACATTATCGAGGAAGTATATCGTTCCGGTGCCATCAAGATCAACAACGCCGAAGGCACAAACCCGAAGGTGGTGAACGGGCAAAGAATCAAAAATTATATCTCAGGTACTCCCATAAATGTTGAAACTAATATTATTAATACCATAACTCCGGAGGAGTACAATAGGGAGACCTACCAGAACGTTTCGGACTCCGAAAAGGAATAGGTATGTGATACGATAAGCAAACCGACTCCAAAACTTTTCCAATAGCAATTTTTCTCCGTTTTGGAATATTTAAAAAATTAGGAAAATTTAAAGTAGTCCGAAAAGTGCACGAGGAGGTGACAAGCCAGGGGGGCGCGCCCTACCCCCCTGAGCGCGCCCCTGTGGCTTGTGGCTACCTCGTGTACCATCCGGACTCCGTTTTCTTGTGGTATACTCCTTCGGGTCGGTAAAAATTCATTATATAATCTCCCGAAGGTTTTGACTCTCGTATCATGCCAATACCTCCTGTTTTCTTTTTGAGCTGTTTCTGCAGCAGATTTAGAGCAATATGTCGTCCCAAGATTCTGATGGGGAGAGCTATATATCGCATTATCTTGCCAATCCCAAGCTCTACGGGGACTTAGATCCTTATGGATTGTTCTCGGAGGAGGAACAAGAAGGCAAGTGCGAGGAAGAAAGCTCGGATGAAGAAGAGGTCCCCCTACCTCAGCCAGGAGATATGCACGTAGAGTTCAAGAAATCAGGCCTCCCAAACACAAGGCGAAAACCCAAGGTTCTATTTATCCCTTCTCGTTTCCTGCAGGAGAGCAAGGAAGAATTATGTCAAAGGATATTGAAGCTCGAGCAGGAAGTAGACGATCTGAGGGAACAGAATTTTATGCTTAGGAGGAAACTGGACAAGTTTCCAACCTCATCAACAACTCCAACATCACCACCTCCGAAGCAAGACAACTAAACACATGGGTATGGGCACTCCCCTTGGCTTGTGCCAAGCTTGGGGGAGGTGCCTCGGTATCGTATCACCACCACATCTTTTACTTTTATCGTTTTTCTCCGTTCGATCCTTTTGGTTATATCTTGATCTAGTAGAATAAAGTTTTCGTGTGATCTAGTTTTGAGTTTTTGCTTTATGTTCCCCCTATGTAAGCAAGTCCGAGAGTTATATAATAAAGAGTAGTTTTGAGTTGAGGGCTTTGCTTGTTTGATATGATCCTGATCTTGAGAAAAAGAAATAGAAAGAAGTATAGAATAAAAGCAAAGAGTATATATGATGATCTTATGGGGAGTGATGACTTCACATATAAGAAGTATGTCGATTGAAACTTGTTGTGGGTTGACAAACATAGCTATTGGTCATTGTGGCAATTAAAAGGAAGTAATAAAGAAAGAGAGGTTCACATATAAATATATTATCTTGGACATCTTTTATGATTGTGAGCACTCATTAAAACATTACATGTTAAGAAGTTGATGTTGGACAAGGAAGACAACGTAATGGGTTATGTTTGCTTACTTCCGAATAGAAGTTATATGGTTATAGATCCTTCAACATGTGTCGCTTGCTTCCACGTCATATCAGCCAAAACTTCCACACCAAGTAGAGATACTACTTGTGCATCCAAACACCCTCAACCCAGTTTTGCCATAAGAGTCCACCATACCTACCTATGGATTGAGTAAGATCCTTCAAGTAAGTTATCATCGGTGCAAGCAATAAAAATTGCTCTCTAAATATGTGTGAACTATTAGTGTGAGGAAAATAAACTTTATACGAACTTGTGATAGGGAAGAAATAAAAGCGACGGACTGCATAATAAAGTTCTCTATCACAAGGAGCAATATAAAGTGACGTTCTTTTGCATTAAGGGATTGTGCATCCAACTATAAAAGCGCATGACAACCTCTGCTTCCGTCTGCGAAGGGCCTATCTGTTACTTTTATTTTCTAGTACTTACATTTATGCAAGAATCGTGGTGATCTCCATCATAGATACCACGTGAGTGTTAGCAATTATGAAAGACTAAAAGATGATTGAGTATGTGGATTTTCTTTACAAGCTCTTATTGACTCTTTCATACGTTATGATAAATTGGAATTGCTTCAATGACTGAGATCATAGTTTGTTGGTTCCCAATAGATTTCTTGATTCATACTTTACCTTGTGAACGAATTGTTACTTCAGCATAAGAAATTATATGTCAATATATGTTGTTGTTCTAAAGATGGTCATGATGCCTTCATGTCCGTATTTTATTTTATCGACACCTCTATCTCTAAACATGTGGGCATATTTATCGATTTCGGCTTTCGCTTGAGGACAAGCGAGGTCTAAGCTTGGGGGAGTTGATACGTCCAGTTTGCATCATGCTTTTATATTGATATTTATTGCATTATGGGCTGTTATTACACATTTTGGTACAATACTTATGCCTTTTCTCTCTTATTTTACAAGGTTCACATGAAGAGGGAGAATGCCGGCAGCTGGAATTCTGGACTGGAAAAGGAGCAAATCTGACATACCTATTCTGCACAACTCCAAAAGTCCTGAAAATCTATGGAGAATTATTTTGGAATATATAAAAAATATTGGGCGAAAGAAATACATCAGGGGACCCACCAGGAGGCCACAAGCCAGGGGGGCGCGCCCTACCCCCCTGGGAGCGCCCTGCAGGCTTGTGGGCCCCCTGGCAGGTCTCCCGTGCCCATCTTCTTTTATATGGAGGGTTTTGACCTGGAAAAAATCATAACAAGGCTTTCGGGGCGAAGCGCCGCCGTCTGGAGGTGGAACTTGGGCAGAACCAATCTAGGGCTCTGGCGGAGCTGTTCTGCCGGGGAAACTTCCCTGTCGGAGGGGGAAATCGAAGCCATCGTCACCGCCAACGATCCTCTCATCGAGAGGGGGTCAATCTCCATCAACATCTTCACCAGCACCATCTCCTCTCCAAACCCTAGTTCATCTCTTGTATCCGATCTTTGTCTCAAAACCTCAGATTGGTACCTGTGGGTTGCTAGTAGTGTTGATTACTCCTTGTAGTTGATGCTAGTTGGTTTACTTGGTGGAAGATCATATGTTCAGATCCTTGATAATCATTAGTACTCCTTTGATTATGAACATGAATATGCTTTGTGAGTAGTTACGTTTGTTCCTAAGGACATGGGATAAGTCTTGTTATAAGTAATCATGTGAATTTGGTATTCGTTCGATATTTTGATGAGATGTATGTTGTCTCTCCTCTAGTGGTGTTATGTGAACGTCGACTACATGACACTTCACCATTGTTTGGGCCTAGAGGAAGGCATTGGGAAGTAATAAGTAGATGATGGGTTGCTAGAGTGACAGAAGCTTAAACCCTAGTTTATGCGTTGCTTCGTAAGGGGCTGATTTGGATCCACATGTTTCATGCTATGGTTAGATTTATCTTAATTCTTCTTTCGTAGTTGCGGATGCTTGCGAGAGGGGTTAATCATAAGTGGGAGGTTTGTCCAAGTAAGGGCAGCACCCAAGCACCGGTCCACCCACATATCAAATTATCAAAGTAACGAACGCGAATCATATGAGCATGATGAAAACTAGCTTGACAGAAATTCCCATGTGTCCTCGGGAGCGCTTTGCTTTATATAAGAGTTTGTCCAGGCTTGTCCTTTGCTATAAAAAGGATTGGGCCACCTTGCTGCACCTTTGTTACACTTGTTACTTGCTACCCGTTACGAATTATCTTATCACAAAACTATCTGTTACCGATAATTTCAGTGCTTGCAGAGAATACCTTACTGAGAACCGCTTGTCATTTCCTTTTGCTCCTCGTTGGGTTCGACACTCTTACTTATCGAAAGGACTACGATAGATCCCCTATACTTGTGGGTCATCAGACGCCGGCCGGGCCTATGCAGGCGTCAGTATATATCCACGCCCCCCATCTCCTCTGTTTTTTGGCCATGGAAGGGTGGGAGGTGTGTGCTACTCTGTTCTCACCTCCTATGCACATGAGGTGTTTGATGAAATGCCCGAGCCACACTTAAGCTTTCTCCTCTCCAAGCTCGACCTTCAAGCTACATTTTCCCCAAGATTTGTCTAGGTTTGGCGGTGCACCAATGATGACCCACAAGTATAGGGGATCAATCGTAGTCCTTTCGATAAGTAAGAGTGTTGAACCCAACGAGGAGAAGAAGGAAATGACAAGCGGTTTTCAGCAAGGTAATCTCTGCAACCACTGAAATTGTAGGTAACAAATAGTTTGATAGCAAGGTAATTTGTAACGAGCAAGTAACGGTAACGGTAAATAAGGTGCAGCAAGGTAGCCCAATCCTTTTGTAGCAAAGAACATGCCAGAACAATCTCTAGTAATAGGCAAAGTGTTCTTGAGGGCACACTGGAATTTCGTCTAGTCACTTTTATCATGTTGGTTTGATTCGTGTTCGCTACTTTGATAATTTGATATGTGGGTGGACCAGTGCTTGGGTGCTGTTCTTACTTGAACAACCTCCCACTTATGATTAACCCCCTCGCAAGCATCTGCAACTACGAGAAAAGTATTAAGATAAAATCTAACCATAGCATTAAACGTTTGGATCCAAATCAGCCCCTTACGAAGTAGCGCATAAACTAGGGTTTAAGCTTCTGTCACTCTAGCAACCCATCATCTAATAACTACTCCACAATGCATTCCCTTAGGCCCATGAATGGTGAAGTGTCATGTAGTCGACGTTCACATGACACCACTAAGGGAATCACAACATACATATCATCAAAATATCAAACACATATCAAATTCACATGATTACTCGCAATATGATGTGGCACCCCGATAGAGGGCCGACGCACGCCAGTCCCCAGGATAAGACCTGACGCACGCCAAAGACATGATACATCAATTTCCATGCAAAAATGGCTTTATTAATTATAATGGAGTATTACAATATTGTTGCTTACAACAATATGCATAGCTCCCAGGGCTAACTAAAGGGCATTGGAGGTCTTGGGTTATCGGCAACGACGTCTCTGGCTGGGCTCCATAATGCACAGGACTGGCTTGGTTACGCTCTAGCACGACGGATCTTCTCCTGCAACTGGCCACGTGCAAGGCCAGGTGAGTACTTTGAATGTACTTGCAAGACAACCAAATACATAGCATCCAAACAAGCAGGTGACAAAGCAAGCACTATGCTTATATAAGAATCTATTCTAAACATGGCATAAGATTACTGTAAAACACACACCAGGCATGGCATATCATGGATCAGGTAGAAAATCTGCCTAGCAAAGCATGGTAATGATCACATTAAGGTATTAGAATACGTACTGTACCGAATACCAACTTACTCTCTTCTGGGTTATTCCATAACCCTCGACATACTCAGGATTCAACCTGAGCTGACTCAAATCCGATCCAAATCATGTGGTCATCCGACCACGCATCATATAGCCAACCTTTGGCTAACATATCATATTCCTGACATCATCTGATGTCTACCCAAGGTGAGTTTTTCCCTCATTACTAACACTGCTACGGTTGACCATCTACTGAGGTCTGGACGGGCTGTCCAATACCTTGGACTCGGCTATTCGAATAGATTTTTGACACTCTGCAGAGGTTGTACACTTTACCCACACCATGAAGCACCTGGCCCTGGCCTCGAGACCACTCGGGTGGACCAGCATTGCTTCAACAAAACCTGCCTGACCCGTGACTCTTTCATCGTACCACCGGCACTCTTCCTCCCCCGGAAGTCAGCCTTGGGTGGCCCCTGTGTCCTCATGACACCTGCCACCGTCGCGGCAAAACTCTGTAATCCCAAACGGGGATTACTGTCCCAAACGGGGACGGGCCCAAACACACAATCAACTGGGCTCACAGGGTTATCGCTGCTTACCTGATCAGGGTAGCACGCCGCGCATAACCCTCCCTCTTTGGAGGTACCGATGAAAGGTCACGCAGTCAGGCCAAGTCAAGGCCGTCCCATACCGGCAAATGTGGTTACACGGATAAGCCCGGACAGGTGACTCGAGATCAACCAACTAGGTTGCATTAATGAAACTCCTCCTATCCATAAACTGCCGGATGAAACCCCAAAATAATCATAGACAGTAATCTCTTATCCATCAACGTACCGACGGATATAAGTGCTAGTCTAGCGGACCATAGTACTGATAGTCATAGCATGAGATCACCCAAAGTGCTAACATGACTATGTCGTTAGCAATATTATTATTAGCATGGCAACATTGAAACAATGCACTGCCGTAGATGAAGAGTAATACTAGTATCTATACCGATGTTACCACCGGTGAATGCAAATGCAGACTAACAGGCGATACAGATAAACACACAGGTGCAAGCAAAGTCATCACGCAAGTCCGGAGCTCATGGAAGAGGTTGGCTTGCCTGGGGATCGACGACTACGCCGGGAGGAAGAGCAATCACCTCACGGAAGAATTCACCGGAAAGGGTTCTCTCTCGGAGGGCTCGATCGAAGGGCAAGGGCAAAATGGTTATTTTCACAATGTGAATACATTATGAAAATAATGCTATCGGAACGGGCTCGACAAGACGAAGGCGTAGGCGCTGGTTTTACCTCGATTGGAGCTACGGTCGCGGAGATACGCGCGTTTACTCATCAGGGACCAATTTGTAAAAAGAATCCCTACAAATAGGTCCCTGGCTGAAAAACAGAACGCGTATTTCTCTGTAATACGCCTCCTGAGCAGGAAAACATATTTTCGGCCGAAGCAGAGCAGAGTACGCTTTCTAACTCGGAAAGCGTATTTTCCGGAATACGTCTTCACTTAACAGGAGCTGGGCCCGTCCTGGAGAGAATGATGCGAGGGGCCCACGACATCTCTCTCTCCTCCTCCCTGGCCTTCTTCTCCAACGCGACAGAGAGGCAGGGGAGGGCTTCGGTCGCCGGCGTAGCAGGCGCCTCGCGGCGCGGGAGGGCCGGCCGGCGAGCGCGGCAGCTTCGCCGTTCCACCCCGCGCCCGCAGAGGGTCGCGGGACTGCTTGGGGCGGCCGGCAGCGCCAGCTCTGTGGCTCGGGTGCCTCGGCCGGAGCACGACCGGAGGAGGGAGGGCGCCGGCGGGGCTTCCCGACTGAGCTAGAGAGCGGCTGCGGCACAAGGTCGACGAGGGGGAAGCAGGGGGCACCAAAGGGAGGAAGGGGAGAGACCATAGGCAGGGGCCGGCCGATGGGAACGGCGACGGCCTTCGGCCAATTAAGCTGCAAGAGCTCGAGGAGCTCAAATGGGAGGGGGCTGGGCTTGATGGGGGCTAGAGGGGCTCGGGCACGCTATATATAGCTGCGGAGGAAGGCTCGGGAAGGAGCTAGCCGACGATAGACGGAGCTCCGAGAAGCTCCTCGCCGACGACCGAGGCTTCGAGCGTTCCACCAGCTAGGGGACGAGGGGGAGAGACCTCTGGATGGATCACGCGCGCGCTAGGGAGCTCTGCGACACTACTGGACATGCTGGAGCCAGCTGGAGACGAGCTCCCGTCAACTCCAATGCACAGAGCACCAATTTGGCACGCTCTGCCCGTGGTCACCGCGTGGCCACGGCGTTGCCACGCCACACATGAAGCCAAACCATGTCTAGGCTATTCACCGTCCTACTCTTAGTTGACCTATGCGGCTGAATGACCCGAGAGAGGCCTGAGGTGACTGCACCATGGTCAAACAGTTGCCAACAACAACATGTTTGTGCTGTGGTGTGGCCACCACAGTGCTCCCCTGGGCCTAATCTTTGGCATGGGTCAATCAACTACTAGGGTCACTGGCTTGGCAAAGTCTCAGCTCAAACAATCAACTCTATATGGTACTTCCCTTGTAACTTGGCAATTTAACCAGATTTGAAAAGGATGATGCTGGGGTCAAATGGCTACATAGATATGGATGATTTTTGGAGGAGATCAATGATTTGGGCATATGGAGACACTGTAAATATTTCATACCATTTGCATAATTTAAAATGGTACTTTCTTCACAATGCTCCAATCTGGACAGGAACTTGAATAATTTGCTGAGGAAGATTGGCTAGATGGAATCGGCTAATTTTTGGAGGACAAGGGTAATTTATCACCATGAATCACCCTGCAAAATTTTAGCCCGAGGAGATCAAGGAATCTTGCACTTCCTTTGCAAATGGGAAATCTGGACAGAATTTGCAAATGGAAGTTGTGCTCAAGATTTGAATTGGGGAACTTGATATTTTAATGGAATTGGGCAAGATATGGATATGAGAAACTCCACAAATTATTTGGGATTTTTCCTAGCTACCAAAATGGTAGTTCCTTTGGAAAGGCCCCAAATTGGAATATTGGCTTTAAATAGGAAAAGGCAATTTCCCCTATTTAATTATAGCCAATATTTTTATGAGAGCTCAACATAACCACAAAGAATATCTCCACAAGTTTTCATGACCTCTGGAGATGGATAGATATTTTCCTGGATTTAATTCCTCAGGAAGGCAGAAAAAGGAATTAATTCTGGATGGGAAATATTGCATATGACTTGGCAATATTTTTGCACATCTAAGGTTTATGAATGAAGGAGGATCTCTAGAAATTTTGGGAGGATCAACAGAGCAAGGGAAATGATAGCCCCTTTGTAAACACAAAGGCAGGATTTCCAGTTCCAATAATTCGGAACTAGGATTGGAATAAGGCTCGGGGTATACTGACGGAGGGTTGACTGGCACATGGGCAAGGGAAAAGCACTGAGAGGTTGAGGACTGATTGGATATACCTGGTCACTTGCCAAATTCCAGAGGAAAAATTCAGGAGAGAAAAGCTAGGAAGGAATAACAGCACAAAAATCGATAACCCGATTTTTGGGGTGTTACAAACCTTCCCCCCTTAAAAGAATCTCGTCCTCGAGATTCCTAGGGTTAGCTTAAAACAAAACTACTACGCCTCCTAGAAAAAAAACCTCTGGGCTGGGTCTTAACTCCACGGTTGAAAACAACCGGGTTAAAAGTATCGAAAACTGGTACACCCAGATTGAGATACGGATATCGCGGGATCCACTCTACAGGCAGGGGCCACTGGGTAGCTCTGGCATTTTTAGAAAAAGCAAGATTTCCCTTTTCCTAAAATGCTCAGGGTACCCTAAGGAACAGTGGCCTCTCCCACTGCCAGGTGGGACCAGGGTCCACTGGCAGCCTGCTTCTTCTATCTCCAGCCAACTACTCTCTCTCTCGCTCTCTCTCTTGCACTGTCCTGAGTGCGGCTAGGCACTGCGCACGTCTAGCACCCTACGACGATAGTGCGCGGCGCGCACGAGGGCAACGCAGAGAGCACTCCCATCGCGGGCCAGCGCCGGTCGGCACTGCTCGCGGATTCGCCTCCTAGACACAGGTGATCGAGCGGCGCACGGGGTTCTCCTGGACCTCGCTCACCGTACACCGGACTCGGGCTATAAAAACGACCGCGGGGTCTCTACTCTCTACCTACCTCTCGCATCCTGCCTCACTTCTTCTTCCTCTTTCCTTCTCCTATTCCTTCTGGTTGCAGGAGCGCGAGGCAAGGCGCTAATGGCGGACGTGGGCTCGGAGCTAATCACGATCCTCCTGGCTGGCATGCTGGCGGCGTTGGTTGGCGGCTCGCTGCTGCTGTGCGCGATGATCCTTGATGATCGCCAGGATGCTACTGCTAGAGAGGAGGCTAGGGGTCAACTACGCCGTCTCAGGCCGAGGGAATAAGAGCGGCTACGGCGGCGAGGGGTGGCCTATCAACATCACACAAGACAGTGACAGAGGCGCCGCTAGGTCTAGGGTTAGTGTGGTGCGGTCAGCGGAGCTCTACCAGTGTGGAGGTCACGCTGCTAGTTGCTCCCCGCTGAACGGCATCCACAAAGGTTAGGGCTGGGGTCAAATCGGGGTTTAGGCCTTGGACTAGAAGGGTTGGACCGGTCTATGCTGCAATAAAATTTCCTAGAATTTCTCCGAGATTGCAACCGGCGTGCAGACTTTGCTTACATGATACACATGCAATCTATACTAATATGCAGGCAGATGCAGAATGCATATGATAGCAAAATGCAGGCGGAAACAAGCATATCGAGCAGATTACCCTACAGTGTTTTAATGCCGGTGGGTGTATGTACTCCTGGTATACATACACCTATACCAGCTCGCATTTTAATTAGGGACTCCGGACGAGTCCAAGGTTGTTATTAAGTGTAAGTGCTCTACTGACTAAAATCTTGTTAAGAGTCCACTGCCAGCTATGTTAAACATTTCTGCTTAACAGAGTGATAGATGAACCAAGCACACAGAGCAAACAGGCATACATGACATCACACAGGCATAAGCAGTACAGGCAATACAAGCATACAACAACACACAACATTACTAGGCAGCTAACAACACTCGCTCCGAACTAGAGGGTCCTAAACGCAGGTGTCGTGGTTTTGTCACGGCAGATGTCCGAAGACTTAGGTTTGAGGCCATCGCTAAGGCGGTGGACTCAAAGGGGCTGATCGAGACGAGGGACACGAGTTTACCCAGGTTCAGCCCCTCAAGAAGAGGTAAAAGCCTACGTCCTGCTTGTGTTGTATTGATTGGAGTATCGATTACAAGGGAGCGGATTCGCTTGACCTAGTTCTCGATAGATTGGTTTCTCTCTAAGCCGCCCCAGGGTCTCACCTTTATATAGGAGGTCAAGGCCCTGGGTTACACGAGTCTCAAACCGACTCACACAACGTATTCAATCCTGTCTCTAAGCCGCCTTGCCATCTTGGGCAAGCCGTCTCCGGGCGGCTTAACTGCCCGGGTCTTCACACCATCTTCTGTCTCTGGGCCTTCGTCTTGGCCCATCAGGTAAACCGCCATGCGGCCTGGCCTTCATCTTCCGGCCCACCTTAGGGGTCTTGGCTTATGAGCCGCCAGATATGACCCGGCCCCTCCTGGGCGGGTCTTACCACAGGGTTATATCCCCAACATTAGGCCCCAGGTTGATTTGAGCCTGCTCATGTCAATCTCACTTGGCGGTGAGTCTCACATTTCTGTCACCTGAAAAGAAAACTGATAACCCACCGTGACATCATATCGAATATTTTGAAAAGATTCTGTGACGTTTGCAACAGATCCTTTCATTGAAGGGTCAGCCCGAAAATCGAGGCGCCCTCTTCGGTCAATCATCACTGTGCCTCCTCGATTTTCGCGCGCACTGTTGCCCTCCCATCTCATAAATAGGGACACGTGGTGTCTTCTTTCCTTTCTCCGCCTCCTCTATCTTCTTCCTCCTTCAGTCAGCTTCGCCTCCAAAGCTCCGCCGCCCCCGACCGGATCTCACTGTCGCCCTCAACGCCGGCCGCTGCATCAACCTGAATCGGACCAGATTTTCGCCGGCTCGTCCGCATCCGCAAGGTATCATTTTCAGCCCTTGTTGAATCTGCAGTTGTCCTCATTAAGATCTCCCGAGTTCATCGGGTTTCTCTAATGTTCATCGCTGTTCGTCAGTGTTCTTCATAGTATAGATCACCAAGCATCACTTTGCATCCCATAATATTGTCCATCCGCTGCGATTATCCTTTTAACGCCAATGCCCGCTTGATTTGGATCTGCATAGCAATCTCCCCCGCATGCTGTCCGCCTGTTCTTCTTTTGTCTTTTTAGGTTTTTGAATATGTTTCATTTTACCTTCGCCCGTAGATCTTGCAGCTATAGAAACAATATGTGAAACCTGTTTGTCCGCACTTAGCCGTATTTTCCAGGATCGCCCTGTCCGCCTAATCCGCCATTGCATTGGCGGCTCTCCGAAAAAATATTTCGGCGGCTTAGCACCTCATCATTATGGTGACCATAGTTTCCTTGACTATTGAACATTTTTCTAACCCGCCGTACTCCATGCCTTCGCAGCTTAACCCGCCATTATGTCAAGAGCACCTTCGTCTTGTAATTGGGTCGGCTCTGGAGTCACCGAACAGCTTCTACTTGACTTCGTAGAGTCAGGTATTTTGCCGGCTCAGGACGTTATACACTGGTGGGTTCCAGGGCCAGAAATCAGACCGACTCCTAAGGAAGGAGAAGTTATTGTGTGCACTGATCATCTCCTTCGTGGATTTAGCCCACCCGGGTCAAAAAATTTCCGAGACGTTCTCCATTTCTTCAAGCTTCATCCTCAAGATATAGGTCCAAATTCTGTCACCAACATGTGTCAGTTCCAAGGGTTATGTGAAGTTTACTTGCAAGAAGAGCCGTCTGTCGACCTCTTCCGTGACTACTACTACGTCAATCGCCAAACTGAAGTGGCGGCTGGGCCAAGCTTGGAGCTTGGCGGCGTGTCTATCCAGTGACGGAGAGATTTACCCTATCCAGCAGCTCTCTTACCAAGTCACCCCAAGGACTGGAACAAGACCTGGTTCTACTGCAAAGACACTTCTCCTGAAGAAGAGAATCCACTGCCGGGTTATCGTCCCACCCGGCTTTGCTACACCGAGCTCCCAGACCGGATGTCCGCCGCAGAACGAGCGAAGTATGCTCCGGCCTTCGCGAAGATCAGGGCCCTACTGGCGAACGGCTTAACTGGCGTCGATTTAACCCGCTGCTGGGTTTCTTGGAAAATTTTGCCACTGAGCCGGCGTGACCGACTCATGCATGAATTTACGGGTGAACCCGATGACTCTCTCTGCTTCAATGCTACCCCTCTGACAGAACAAGACATCAATACTTCCGTCAAGTCACTTCTTGGCGAGAAACAAGAGATTTGCAACAAGACCGGGTTGAAGCCCTTTTGCGCCAAGAACCCGGCTCCAGCTGTAAGAGATTCTTTTCTACAAAATTGGTCATTCTTGTCCAAACCTTGTACCTTGCACCTTTTAATCTTCTTTGGCGGCTTATGCACAGGCCGGCTCTCCTTTCTGGAAGAAGAAATTTAACCCTCCTGTAAGGAAACCCAAGGTGAAAGCCCGCGGCCGTAAGAAGAAACCTGCCGCTCAGGAGCCGCCTGAGCTTGACGACTCAGAGGTAGAACTTGACTCCCTTGGTCGTCTCTTTATGCAACTTATTAACAAAAATTATCCACAGGAGGAAATGGAAACCAGCCATGCAGACGCCCCTGAGGTAACCTACATTTCCTCTAACTCAGAAAATCTTTCACCAGAGAAAATACTGCGGGTCATCCGAAAAGTCCCCTTTTCTCATCCTCTTGCTCATTTAGACCCCAATTTTCTTTTGAAAAAGCAACAACACAACTCCCGATGTTAGACCCGGAGTGCCGGCTCTGAAGATCTTGTGGCCGGGTTATCGAATTCTCCGGCTCCGCGGAAACGGCCGGCTGGGGTACTCCTTTAACTAAGGCCCGTTTTAACAATCTTGCATTGTAACCTTACTCTGCTTTGTATTCTCTTAACTGCTTTCAGGAAACACCCCCTTCGTCCGGTGATTCCACTGCAACTAAGTTGCCTCCTCTGAAGATCAACCCGGAGTGCGTACCTTTGTATCTGCATCATCCCTTTCTATCATCCTTGTTATTTATGCAACAATTCTTCTGTTTTTCAGAGCCCAAGCAAAACGAAGGAAAACCGGCGGGTCTACCGCTGCTCCTACCGCCCAAGAGCCGGAAATTGCTAAGCCGGACTCCTCTGCAACTCATGTGGAGTCCACTGAAATTATGAAAGATGCACCTGAAGCCACTCATCAGCCTCTGAGCCGGCTGATCACGACATGGCAACTGAAAGTCCTCCAAGGGATGATCCTAAGCGGCCCAGCCCTTCAACAGCCATCAAAGACACAGTTCTTCCAGACGTTATCATCACTGGGATGGGTCATCAATCTCCCGAGCCTCATGTATTGACAAGACATACCAGCAAGGCTGGAGCTTCTTCGCCTGAGAAGTTTGATTTTGAATTCCCTGTGTTGGAGAAGTTAACTGTAGATGAGTTACATGCTGGTTATCTGAACCGCCTCTCCACAAGCCAGAACATGGAGCTCAAACTTGTCGGTCTGATGAAGAAAAAATATGAGGTACTCTTCTCTTGCTGTTTCCTTATACCCTTAAGTAGCCCCCAAGAGCTGGTTTAGTATTGCAAATGGTAGACCAGGTCTTCCAATCCTTGTCATAGCTAGAATAGCTTAGCCTGTAGCCCCCAAGTATCGGGTTAATATATATATTAGGCCGGTACTCAGCTAGAAAAGTAGAGCAATGGTAGCCCCCAAGTCCGGGTCAGTATAAAAATGATGAGCCGGAACTTCACTGTAAATCTGGAGAGCGCCAATTGTAGTCCCCAAGTGCCGGCTTATCTTTATGAAGATGAGCCGAAACTTCATTGTATACTTGAGCGCCGTGTGTAGCCCCCAAGTACCGGCTTATCTTTGCGAAGATGAGCCAGAACTTCATTGTAGACTTGGAGAGCAAACACAGACATTAGCCCCCAAGTGTCAAGTATATTGCTTGCAATCTGCTTGAGACTTGTCATAACAGCTCCATCAATCATACACTAATATCTTATCCCGGCGACTTAAACCTCCTGACACGTTTGATTTTTGTACAATACAGGAAGCCTTAGACACGACCGAGTCTGATCTGACCGGCGTGAAGGAAAACCTTGCTGCACAACAAACCGCCCATTCTGAGGCGGAAGAAAAATGGCGGGTTGCTGTTAAGGAGCTTGAGAAGGTTCAAGCTGATTTTGATGCCTTCAAGAAGAGCGCTGAATCCACCCAAGCCGCCCTGACCAAGCGCGCAGACGACGCTGACCAGCAATGCAAGCTTGTGTCAGATGAACTGCAAACTCTCAAGCGTCATATCTCTAGGATGACTTCTGCTATCTTTGGTAAGCACTTAATACTTATCAAATTTCCTTGCCATGTTGAAAAATTGTGCGGGCGGCTTATACCACCAAATCTTTCCTTGCAGGTCAAAGAAGCCGCCAACTATCTTTAGATAGCTTGCTGAAGTTAAAAGCAGTATATTCCTTGTCAGAACAGCTATACTGCGGGACCCTTTGCACCATCAAAGCAATGCTGAATAAAGAAAGCATCCCCAAATTCATGAAGGGAGTGATAGAACTCTTATCAACTCTGCCCAAGCAAATCGAAGAGCTCAAACGATCAGCCGCCAGGAAGGGAGCAATGGCCGCGTTAAGCCGAGCTTTGGCCTTTGCCCCTGAACTGACTGCAGAAGAGATGATGGATGGCTTTCCGTCCAAGAAAGACGACGGCTCAGATTTCACAGAAACTGACTATGCCAAGTGTATGAAGGCCTCCAGAGTACTCGCATCAATACTGGCGGATGAAGTTGATCTGACTACCTACCAGGCGGCTTACAGCGCGGACAACAAACGAGTGCGCTGCCCAACATTTGAAGCCAGAGACTTAACTCCTGCACGCCGTAAGCATCTCTTTGCTCCTGAGATTGACCCGTCTCCCCTCTTTGACGAAGCTCAGTTTGAAGCTTTAACAAACTGCAACTGGGATGTGGATATTCTTTAGATCGAAGAGGTCGAAGACCCGGCGCAGGGTGACCCGCCATCGAGCTGATCCTTTGCTTCCAAAACTTATAACCCGGCTTCTTGACCCGCCAAGGCTAACAGTGTACAAAAACTTTAAGTCCGTGGTATTTTGGGCTCCCTGGGGAGTTTGTAATAGGCATAGAAAAACTTGTTTGCCTGAGCCGTGCCATCGCGCACGTATGAATCTTTGCACAACTTGATGTATGCTTATCTGTCTTGTGTTCTGCGTATAATACCTGATTTCACGGCGGCTCATCTTAGGAGATAAACCCTGCAAAAACAATCAAGACAGAATATGTTCTGTATTGCTGTAAGGGCGGCTTGAAAAAGCACAACCCGGAGATGTTTAAATCTTTCATGACCTTGCTTTTTCGAAAACTCATAAGCCGGTTCTTCTGGGTGGACTCGTTACTTGAACTCTTAACAGTACAGGGTCTCTAGCGAGAGTGACCGTCAATTCTTTGAACGGCTCAGGGTCTCTAGGCGAGATTAACTGATAAGAGCGCAACGAACCAGAGAGAGACGCAGCAGGGCATGAGTACCCTTAGGGCCCAGAAGCTACCTCTCACGTGACATAAATCCGTCGTTTGAACCTTAAACAGTACAGTGTCTTAAAAAGAGTAACTGTTTAAGAGTACGAACGGGTCACATAGCGGAGAGTCGGCAGCAGATGGGTGAGTTTATCCTCGCTTTCCGTAAGCCGGCCCTCACGTGACAAGAGCCGCCGGTTTAACCTTGACCAGTACAGGGTCTCTAGCGAGAGTGACTGTCAAAATATGTTTTGAATAGCTCAGGGTCTCTAATCGAGATTAACTGGGAAGAGTTCGGCGGGTCACCTGGCGGAGCAGCAGCAGCTTACAGGCAGGTTTAACTCAAACTTGCGGTGGCTGAAGAGCCGATCAAGAGGGTGTGTAAGCTAAACCCGGTGTGTTGGAAGCCCCCAAATGACCTTGTTGACAGAGTCAACTTTTTGGGTATATAACCCGGCCTTACAGTGGCTGAAGAGCCGATCAAGAGGGTGTGTAAGCTGAACCCTGGCGGGTTAGAAGCCCCCAAATGACCTTGTGGTTGTATCCATCTTTGCACGATCTAAGATATGTAAAACGGCAGAGGCCCCGGCTTGCAGGGATGCCAACTTTACTATATATATAAATGATATATACAATGATGATGTACAATGGGGGGAGTCGATGACTCAAGTATAATAAGGCCGCAGATGAGCGATATTCCACGGCCGGTGGGTCTCCTGCCCAGAAGTGCGTGACTCGTCTCGGACGTCAATGAGATAGTATGACCCATTGTTGAGGTTTCTGCTAACCACAAAATTTCCTTCCCATGGAGGAGATAACTTGTGCGCATCCATCTGATCTTGAATTAGACGTAACACCAAGTCGCCTTCTTGAAACGTCCGGGTCTTCACCCTGCGGCTATGATAGCGACGCGGGTCTTGTTGATAAATCGCCGATCGAGCCGCCGCCAGATCACGCTCTTCATCCAAAGCATCTAACGCGTCCTGACGCGCTCTCTCATTGTCTGCCTCAATGTAAGCCGCCACCCTCGGCGAGTCATGACGTATATCACTTGGTAACACGGCCTCTGCGCCATAAACCATGAAGAAAGGCGTATAGCCTGTTGACCTGTTGGGAGTAGTTCTGATGCTCCATAAGACTGATGGCAACTCTTCTACCCAACAACCCGGCGTTCGCTGCAGAGGAACCATAAGCCGGGGTTTGATACCTCTCAAGATCTCCTGGTTAGCTCGCTCCGCCTGACCATTGGATTGTGGATGAGCAACAGCAGAAACGTCAAGCCGGATGTGCTCACTTTCACAGAACGCCTGCATAGCCCCCTTGGATAGGTTTGTACCATTATCTGTGATGATACTATGAGGGTAACCAAAGCGGTAGATCAATTTTTTGACAAACTGAACCGCCGTAGCCGCGTTACACTTGCCGACCGACTCAGCCTCCACCCACTTGGTAAACTTATCCACCGCCACCAAAAGGTGGGTCTTCTTGTCTTTAGATCTTTTGAAGGGCCCGACCATATCAAGCCCCAAACCGCAAACGGCCAGGTAATTGGAATCATCCGCAACTCCTGAGCCGGCACGTGAGCACGTCGTCCGAACTTCTGACATCCATCGCACTTGAGAACCAGGTCTTCTGCGTCCTTATGAGCCGTCAGCCAGAAGAAACCATGCCGAAAAGCCTTGGCCACCAGAGATTTTGAGCCGGCGTGATGACCACAATCGCCAGCATGAATCTCATTTAAGATTTCCTTACCTTCCTCAGGTGACACACAACGTTGAAAAATGCCGGTGACGCTGCGCTTATATAACTCGCCATTGATGATCGTCATGGATTTAGATCGCCTGATGATCTGTCTTGCCCAAGTCTCGTCCTCAGGTAACTCGCCGCGAGTCAAGTATGCTAAGTAAGGCAGCGTCCAATCAGGGATAGCATGCAGAGCCGCCACCAGCTGCCCCTCCGGGTCAGGTATAGCCAGATCCTCCTCCGAAGGTAGCTTAACTGACGGGTGATATAACACATCCAAGAAAACGTTAGGCGGCACCGGCTTACACTGAGAGCCCAGTCTTGACAACGCATCAGCCGCCTCGTTCTTGCGACGGTCAATATGATCCACCTGATAACCCTTGAAGTGTCCAGCAATGATATCCACCACCTGACGATAAGCCGCCATCCGTGGGTCTTTGAAGTCCCATGTGCCTGATACTTGCTGAGCCATGAGGTCTGAGTCGCCGAGGCATTTGACCCGGCTCAGATTCATCTCCTTAGCCATGCGGAGGCCGTAAAGCAAGGCCTCATACTCAGCTGCATTGTTAGTACAGGGAAACATCAACCTTAATACATAACAAAACTTGTCACCTTTAGGGGAAGTTAAGACAACTCCAGCTCCTGACCCTTCCAACTGCCTGGATCCATCAAAGTGAATTGTCCAGTATGTGCTATCCGGCTTCTCCTCAGGCGACTGACACTCTGTCCAGTCGTTTATAAAGTCCACCAAAGCTTGAGACTTAACAGCCGTGCGAGGCACATATTTTAGATTAAGAGGCCCAAGCTCCAACGCCCACTTTGCAATCCTGCCGGTGGCTTCTCTATTTTGAATTATGTCACCCAACGGTGCAGAACTAACCACAGTGATCTGGTGTCCCAAGAAGTAGTGTTTCAACTTACGATTCGCCATGAACACCCCATATATCAGCTTCTACCAATGTGGGTACCTTTGCTTGGATTCAATCAAGACTTCGCTAACATAGTAAACCGGCCTCTGAACCGGGTATTCCTTTCCTGCCTCCTTACGCTCCACAACAACCGCAGCGCTGACTGCCTTGTTGTTAGCCGCCACGTAGAGGAGCAAAGGTTCCTTCTCAGCCGGAGCGGCCAAGATTGGCGGCTCAGTCAGTTGCTTCTTGAGCACCTCGAACGCCTCACCCGCCGCCTTACTCCAGACAAAGTTGTCTGTCTTTTTCATCATCTGATACAAAGGGATAGCTTTCTCACCCAGGCGGCTTATGAACCGGCTTAACGCAGCGATTCGACCTGCCAGGCATTGAACGTCGTTGATGCACGCCGTCTCAGACAGGGAAGTAATAGCCTTTATCTTGTCCGGATTAGCCTCAATACCACGCACCGAGACTAGAAATCCCAAGAGCTTGCCTGCAGGAACTCCAAAAACACACTTAGCCGGGTTAAGCATCATCTTGTAGACCCGTAAGTTATCAAATGTTTCCTTTAGGTCGTCAAACAGAGTCTCCTTCTTCCTAGACTTGACCACAATATCATCCACATAAGCATGAACGTTGCGCCCAATTTGACTATGAAGACAGTTCTGCACACAACGCTGGTAAGTCGCCTGGGCACTCTTGAGCACAAAAGGCATAGACACATAGCAGAAAGCACCAAAAGGCATAATGAAAGCCGTCTTCTCTTGGTCTTTGACTGCCATCTTGATCTGGTGATAGCCTGAATAAGCGTCCAGGAAGCATAAACTCTCACAACCCGCCGTTGCATCAATAATCTGGTCGATACGGGGGAGAGCAAACGGGTCAACTGGATAGGCCTTGTTAAGATCCGTGTAATCCACACACATGCGCCACGTGCCGTTCTTCTTAAGCACCAACACCGGGTTAGCTAACCACTCCGGGTGAAAAACCTCCACGATGAACCCTGCTACTAAGAGCCGGGCCACCTCTTCCCAAATTGCTTTACGCCGCTCTTCATTGAAACGGCGAAGGAACTGCTTGATCGGCTTGAACTTAGGATCCACATTAAGGTGGTGCTCAGCGAATTCTCTCGGTACACCCGGCATGTCAGATGGCTTCCATGCAAAGATGTCCCGATTCTCACGGATGAATTCGATGAGCGCGCTTTCCTATGCGGGGTCCATGTTAGCCCCGATAGTGAACTGCTGTGATGAGTCGCCCGGAGTGAAATCCACCAGCTTGGTATCATCCGCCGCAAACTTGAGGGGCGGCTCAGATTCCGTGTTAGGCTTCTTCAGTGGAGTCATATCTTCCGGGTCAACATTTTCCTTATGGAACTTAAGCTCTGCTTCAGCACAGCTCGACTCTGCGTAAGCTGCGTCTCCTTCCTCACACTAAAGAGCCGTCTTCCGATCACCATGCACAGTAATCGTTCCATTCAACCCGGGCATCTTGAGCTGCAAGTAAACATAGCAAGGCCTAGCCATGAACTTGGCGTAAGCCGGTCGTCCAAACAGAGCATGATATGGGCTCTTGATTTTAACCACTTCAAACCACAAAGACTCCACCCTGTAGTTGAATTCATCACCAAAAGCTACCTCCAAAGGAATCTTTCCCACTGGATAGGCCGACTTGCCGGGCACCACACCGTGAAAGACTGTTGAAGAGGGCTTAAGATCCTTGTCAAGCAAACCCATCCGGCTGAAAGTGTCATAATATAGGATGTTGATGCTGCTGCCACCATCCATAAACACCTTAGTGAACACATATCCTCCTACTTGGGGGGCAACTACCAAAGCTAGTTGCCCCGGGTTATCAACACGCGGCGGGTGATCCGCCCGGCTCCAAGTTATATCATACTCAGACCACCTCAAATACTGCGGAAGAGCCGGCATGACTGCATTAACCGCCCGCTTGCGCACCTTTCGGTCTCGCTTGTCAAGGCTGGTTGTAAAAACATGATACTGACCCCCACTGAGCTGTTTCGGGTTAGTCTGGTACCCCGATTGGTTACTCTGCTGCTGGCCTCCACCGCCAGACTGCTGATGATGACCTCCCTAATTGCCTTGACCCTGGTAACTGGATCCTGAACCGCCAGCACCAAAGCCGGCTCCTGAGCCGCCCGGCCCTGAGCCGCCTGACGGACCATTACCGTTATTACGATGCTGTTGAAGGCTGTAATCCCAGAACTGCCGCATGATACTGCAATCCCTCCAGGTGTGACCTGCCGGCTTATCAGGCCGGCTGTGCTCCGGACAAGGTTTATTGAGCATCTCTTCCAAGTTGAAAGGAGCTTTACCCTTGTTAAAGGGCTGCCTGAAGTTCCCGTTGCCCTTAGCACGATTGTTCCCTGCGCTGGTATTCGCCACCAGTTCTGACCTGCCATCCGGGTTCTTCCGCTTGCCCGGGTTGTTATTTTCGGCCGCATTTTGCTGTTGACCCTTGCCATTGTTGTTTTTCTAACCCTGACCCAATTTCTCATCATCGGAGCCAGGATCCTTCGTGTTATCGGAGTCTGCGTACTTGGTGAGAGCCGCCATGAGCTCCTCCATATCCTGGCACGTGCGCTTGAGCCGGCCAAGCTTCTGCTTCAAAGGTGTGAAATGGCAATTCTTCTCTAGAATCAAAACTGCTTGAGCCGCCGTAAACTGTTCTGAAGAGTGGATGATGGTTGAGACCCGCCGGACCCAGTGATGAGCCGACTCGTCATTATGCTGCACACAATGGTCCAAATCCACAATCGTCATGGGCTGCTTGCACGTTCCTTGGAAATTTTTGATGAGTTTCGCCTTTAACTCTGACCAGGAATTAATGGTGTTGGGTGGCAAGCCCTTCAACCATGTGCGAGCCGGCCCTTCCAGCATCATGATGAAATATTTGGCACATACTGCATCACTGACGTCTAACATCTCCATGGCCAGCTCATAGCTTTAGATCCAAGCCTCTGGAGGTAGGTCAGCAGTATAATTGGGCACCTTGCGAGGGCCCTTGAAATCCTTCGGCAGACGCTCGTTCCGTAGAGCCGGCGCTAAACACGGCACTCCCACAGCCCTGGAGGTTAATCCTGCCCCTACTGAGACAGAAGGTGCAACTATGGGTTCCTGATGAGCCGCCGCCGCCGCTAGAGCCGCCGCTTCTCGCTGTGCTCTTGCCCGATCCACCAGCGCCTGAGCATCCAGAGCCACCCGATCGACTCGCGGCGGGTTCTGATGTCGTTCACTGCTAGAAACCGCCGGCGACTCATAACACCGGCTGTAGCTGCGGCTGGGGATGGGGGTTGAATGCACGCGGCTCCGGCTGTAAGTATACTTCTCCTGCTGGGCCACCACCGTCCGCAGATATCCAATAGCGTTCTGCACCTCCTCTGCAAAAGGCGCCTCGTCGGGGATGGGAATTGTATCAAGCCTGGTGGCCGCCGCCACCATGTTCTCTGCCGGGTTAGAATAATGACCCGGCGGCGTCGGAAAAGGCTGTGGTGGGGTCGGGTTCCGGCGGGGCGGGTCTGGCCGCTGATGCTGAACCGCCGCCCGGCTTCCAGGTACTTCCGCCGTCCGGGTTACGGTCAAAGGTATGTTCTGTCCCGTCCCTGGTGTGTTGAAAAGATTTCTAGATTCATACTGATCTGGCAAGCGGGATTGATGCCTCATCCGCTGAACCGCCGCCGCAGACTGCTGCTCTAACTCCAAACGGAAAGCGTCCGCCCTAAGGCGCTCCGCCTCAGCATCCATCTGAACCTTCAGCGCATTGATTTCCTGTTGGACTCCGGTCATCTGGTTCTTCAACCTCGCGATCTCCGCATTACGGGCCGCTTGGTTTTCAGCAGTGACCTCAGTCGCCATCAGGGTTGTAAGCTCATTCATCAGATCCAGAAGAACCTGAGCCGGCAGCCTGCCAGCTCTAGACCCGGTTGCACCGGCGACTGTGCTACTGGGGGCCGGCGCTGAACCCGCCATGAAGACGGCAGCGTGGTTCGGCGGCTCATATTCCTCCGGCTCATGATATTCTGACTCGGGGTAATGCTCGATGTAGCCCCCAAGCCCACCATTGTGAAGCTGATAGATTGACTCCGTCTCTCCGCTCGAGGATCCATCCTCTGAGCAGATGAGGGTATCTTCCCGCGACATAGAACCTTCAAGCTCCATGCCCTGGGTGAAGCCGACGAAGACATGCTTCCTGCCCGGGTTAGCACGGGCGGGTCGCACGCGTCGGGCGGGTTGCTCGCGCCGGGCCGGCTCGACGATGTCGGTGCAGATGTCCGGCCCGGGTTCAGATCCGCCGATCTTGCCGATGAAAACGTGGATTCCGCTGAAGGGGACCCGGAAACCGTACTCAATTGAGTCGGCCTCGGGGCCCCAGCCGGCGTCGTCGATGTAGAGCCGGCCGCGGGGACTCTTGGTCATCCTGCCAACAGCGTACCCCTCGATCCCTGGGAGAGAGCCCTTTGAGAACTCAACACCACCGAGCGCTAGCCCCACGGTGGGCACCAACTGTCGTGGTTTTGTCACGGCAGATGTCCGAAGACTTAGGTTCGAGGCCATCGCTAAGGCGGTGGACTCAAAGGGGTTGATGGAGACGAGGGACACGAGTTTACCCAGGTTCAGCCCCTCAAGAAGAGGTAAAAGCCTACATCCTGCTTGTGTTGTATTGATTGGAGTATCGATTACAAGGGAGCGGATTCGCTTGACCTAGTTCTCGATAGATTGGTTTCTCTCTAAGCCGCCCCAGGGTCTCACCTTTATATAGGAGGTCAAGGCCCTGGGTTACACGAGTCTCAAACCGACTCACACAACATATTCAATCCTGTCTCTAAGCCGCCTTGCCATCTTGGGCAAGCCGTCTCCGGGCGGCTTAACCGCCCGGGTCTTCACACCATCTTCTGTCTCTGGGCCTTCGTCTTGGCCCGTCAGGTAAACCGCCATGCGGCCTGGCCTTCATCTTCCGGCCCACCTTAGGGGTCTTGGCTTATGAGCCGACAGATATGACCCGGCCCCTCCTGGGCGGGTCATACCACGGGGTTATATCCCCAACAGCAGGCGAAGAAATAGTCTTCGCAACACACCTACTCGCGGCATCTTCTGGCTTCGATCACCGTCGGAGCCACAATAGAGCCTACTTCCGCTGGGGCTCTCCTGGGGCACGAAGGCCGAGCCAACTTCCATCTTCATCGTCGGACACCTCTATGGGCTGGGGTTCAACTGCTGGAGCTGCAGCGGGAACTTGACCGAACACATCCCGACGACGAAGTCGCCGGATAGCTCCCTGAATGGAATTTGGGTGGATGCTGACTGGGCGGAATAGGTTTACAGATGGCGAGGGTGGTACTAGTTGTGAAGGTGGCACTGGGTTTGGCAACAAGGAACGGGTGGTCTGGGAGGCAATTTCACGGGCCGCACGGTATGCTTCCGTAACAACTCGTGTAGTGTCTTGGTCAATGGCTTGGAACTCTCTCAGAATGCCAGAGAGCAGAAGTCCCTGGGCATCAATATACTGGACTAGGCGAGCTGTGGTTGGGTCAACATCTCCCACTATGCTGGAGAACCTGCCAGCTATGTCCGACGAAGATGGAAAATAGCGGAACTCTTGCATCTCCGCTACTTGCGGAAACTGTCTACGAAGACGGGCGATGGCTCCTGCGGCAGCCCTCTGGACAGCCAACACGGGGGTGGGCATGGGTTTGCCCTAAAAATTCATGGGCTTCCCATCCGCCGTTGGACCTGGGCTGATGTGCACCTTTGCATAAAATCGGCAAAGGTGGGGGACGGGGTCCGACTGAAACACCAGATACACCGGAGGGGTGCTACAGCCAAGGGCTCGAGTGAGCACACTCGAAAGGATGCGCGGGAAACCGGAACATCCATCACCCAAGGTTCAGCTATGGAAAGTGGGGGCTATGGGGGTTTTGGAGGAACTGGCCATGGCTACTGGTTTGGGAATACTGGCCTGGGTCTCTCTCTTGCAGGGTTCTGGCTTACTGAATGGGGGCTACGACTCGCAACTGGGAGGGGCTTAAATAGGCAGTCGGCTGGAACACACCAGCATGGCGTGGATCCTTCTCGTGCCGGGTAGAAGATACACCGGTATGGCCGACAACCAGGTGGGGTCATGGTCTAATCCAGGGTGGCTGGGTGGGCGGACAGCTGGGTAGGGTCACGTCCATTCTGACTGCGCCGACTGTTGATACACAATGGCCATGTCGGATGCCTGAGACGGGTCAAATCTATTGGGCTTACTACCGGTTAAACCTAGGGGCGGGTTTGGGCTAGGGTAACCTATAGCCAACTTGGCTCTGATACCATGTCTTGTGGCACCCCGATAGAGGGCCGACGCACGCCAGTCCCCATGATAAGACCCGACGCACGCCAAAGACATGATACAGCAATTTCCAGGCAAAAATGGCTTTATTAATTATAATGGAGTATTACAATACTGTTGCTTACAACAATATTCATAGCTCCCAGGGCTAACTAAAGGGCATTGGAGGTCTTGGGTTATCGGCAACGACGTCTCTGGCTGGGCTCCATAACGCACATGACTGGCTTGGTTACGCTCTAGCACGACGGATCTTCTCCTGCAACTGGCCACGTGCAAGGCCAGGTGAGTACTTTGAATGTACTCGCAAGACAACCAAATACATAGCATCCAAACAAGCAGGTGACAAAGCAAGCACTATGCTTATATAAGAATCTATTCTAAACATGGCATAAGATTACTGTAAAACACACACTAGGCATGGCATATCATGGATCGGGTAGAAAATCTGCCTAGCAAAGCATGGTAATGATCACATTAAGGTATTAGAATACGTACTGTACCGAATACCAACTTACTCTCTTCTGGGTTATTCCATAACCCTCGACATACTCAGGATCCAACCTGAGCTGACTCAAATCCGATCCAAATCATGTGGTCATCCGACCACACATCATATAGCCAACCTTTGGCTAACATATCATATTCCTGACATCATCTGATGTCTACCCAAGGTGAGTTTTTCCCTCATTACTAACACTGCTACGGTTGACCATCTACTGAGGTCTGGACGGGCTGTCCAATACCGTGGACTCGGCTCTTCGAATAGATTTTTGACACTCTGTAGAGGTTGTACACTTTACCCACACCATGAAGCACCTGGCCCTGGCCTCGAGACCACTCGGGTGGACCAGCATTGCTTCAACAAAACCTGCCTGACCCGTGACTCTTTCAGTGTACCACCGACACTCTTCCTCCCCCGGAGGTCAGCCTTGGGTGGCCCCTGTGTCCTCATGACACCTGCCACCGTCGTGGCAAAACTCTGTAATCCCAAACGGGGATTACTGTCCCAAACGGGGACGGGCCTAAACACACAATCAACTGGGCTCACAGGGTTATCGCCGCTTACCTGATCAGGGTAGCATGCCGCGCATAACCCTCCCTCTTTGAAGGTACCGATGAAAGGTCACGCAGTCAGGCCAAGTCAAGGCCGTCCCATACCGGCAAATGTGGTTGCACGGATAAGCCCGGACAGGTGACTCAAGATCAACCAACTAGGTTGCATTAATGAAACTCCTCCTATCCATAAACTGCCGGATGAAACCCCAAAATAATCATAGACAGTAATCTCTTATCCATCAACGTACCGACGGATATAAGTGCTAGTCTAGCGGACCATAGTACTGATAGTCATAGCATGAGATCACCCAAAGTGCTAACATGACTATGTCACTAGCAATATTATTATTAGCATGGCAACATTGAAACAATACACTGCCGTAGATGAAGAGTAATACTAGTATCTATACCGATGTTACCACCGGTGAATGCAAATGCAGACTAACATGCGATACAGATAAACACACAGGTGCAAGCAAAGTCATCACGCAAGTCCGGAGCTCATGGAAGAGGTTGGCTTGCCTGGGGATCGATGACTACGCCGGGAGGAAGAGCAATCACCTCACGGAAGAATTCGCCGGAAAGGGTTCTCTCTCGGAGGGCTCGATCGGAGGGCAAGGGCAAAATGGTTATTTTCCCAATGTGAACACATTATGAAAATAATGCTATCGGAACGGGCTCGACGAGACGAAGGCGTAGGCACTGGTTTTACCTCGATCGGAGCTACGGTCGCGGAGATACGCGCGTTTACTCATCAGGGACCAATCTTTAAAAAGAATCCCTACAAATAGGTCCCTGGCTGAAAAACAGAATGCGTATTTCTCCATAATACGCCTCCTGAGCAGGAAAACGTATTTTCGGCCGAAGCAGAGCAGAGTACGCTTTCTAACTCGGAAAGCGTATTTTCGGGAATACGCCTTCACTTAACAGGAGCTGGGCCCGTCCTGGAGAGAATGACGCGAGGGGCCCACGGCATCTCTCTCTCCTCCTCCCTGGCCTTCTTCTCCAACGCGACAGAGAGGCAGGGGAGGGCTTCGGTCGCCGGCGTAGGAGGCGCCTCGCGGCGCGGGAGGGCCGGCCGGCGAGCGCGGCAGCTTCGCCGTTCCACCCCGCGCCCGCAGTGGGTTGCGTGACTGCTTGGGGCGGCCGGCAGCGCCAGCTCCGCGGCTCGGGTGCCTCGGCCGGAGCACGACCGGAGGAGGGAGGGCGCCGGCGGGGCTTCCCGACTGAGCTAGAGAGCGGCTGCGGCACAAGGTCGACGAGGGGGAAGCAGGGGGCACCAAAGGGAGGGAGGGGAGAGACCATAGGCAGGGGCCGGCCGATGGGAACGGCGACGGCCTTCGGCCAATTAAGCTGCAAGAGCTCGAGGAGCTCAAATGGGAGGGTGCTGGGCTCGATGGGGGCTAGAGGGGCTCGGGCATGCTATATATAGCTGCGGAGGAAGGCTCGGGAAGGAGCTAGCCGACGATAGACGGAGCTCCGAGAAGCTCTTCGCCAATGACCGAGGCTTCGAGCGTTCCACCAGCTAGGGGACGAGGGGGAGAGACCTCTGGATGGATCACGCGCGCGCTAGGGAGCTCTGCGACACTACTGGACATGCTGGAGCCAGCTGGAGACGAGCTCCCGTCAACTCCAATGCACAGAGCACCAATTTGGCACGCTCTGCCCGTGGTCACCGCGTGGCCACGGCGTTGCCACACCACACATGAAGTCAAACCTTGTCTAGGCTATTCACCGTCCTACTCTGAGTTTACCTATGCGTCTTAATGACCTGAGAGAGGCCTGAGCTGACTACACCATGGTCAAACAGTTGCCAACAGCAACCTGTTTGTGCTGTGGTGTGGCCACCACAGTGCTCCCCTGGGCCTGATCTTTGGCATGGGTTAATCAAATACTAGGGTCACTGGCTTGGCAAAGTCTCAGGTCAAACAATCAACTCTATATGGTACTTCCCTTGTAACTTGGCAATTTGACCAGATTTGAAAAGGATGATGCTGGGGTGAAATGGCTACATAGATATGGATGATTTTTGGAGGAGATTAATGATTTGGGCATATGGAGACACTGTAAATATTTCATACCATTTGCATAATTTAAAATGGTACTTTCTTCACAATGCTCCAATGTGGACAGGAACTTGAATAATTTTCTGAGGAAGATTGGCTAGATGGAATCGGCTAATTTTTGGAGGACAAGGGTAATTTATCACCATGAATCACCCTGCAAAATTTTATCCCAAGGAGATCAAGGAATCTTGCACTTCCTTTGCAAATGGGAAATCTGGACAGAATTTGCAAATGGAAGTGGTGCTCAAGATTTGAATTGGGGAACTTGATATTTTAATGTAATTGGGCAAGATATGGATATGAGAATCTCCACAAATTATTTGGGATTTTTCCTAGCTACCAAAATGGTAGTTCCTTTGGAAAGGCCCCAAATTGGAATATTGGCTTTAAATAGGAAAAGGCAATTTCCCCTATTTAATTATAGCCAATATTTTTATGAGAGCTCAACATAACCACAAAGAATATCTCCACAAGTTTTCATGACCTCTGGAGATGGATAGATATTTTCCTGGATTTAATTCCTCAGGAAGGCAGAAAAAGGAATTAATTCTGGATGGGAAATATTGCATATGACTTGGCAATATTTTTGCACATCTAAGGTTTATGAATGAAGGAGGATCTCTAGAAATTTTGGGAGGATCAACAGAGCAAGGGAAATGATAGCCCCTTTGTAAACACAAAGGCAGGATTTCCAGTTCCAATAATTCGGAACTAGGATTGGAATAAGGCTCGGGGTTTACTGATGGAGCGTTGACTGGCACATGGGCAAGGGAAAAACACTGAGAGGTTGAGGACTGATTGGATATACCTGGTCACTTGCCAAATTCCAGAGGAAAAATTCGGGAGAGAAAAGCTAGGAAGGAATAACAGCACAAAAATCGATAACCCGATTTTTGGGGTGTTACACATGACTTCTCCCATGACCTCAAGAACAAAGGTAACTACTCACAAATAATAATCATGCTCAAGATTAGAGAGGTATTAAATAGCATAATGGATCTGAACATATAATCTTCCACCAAATAAACCATATAGTAATCAACTACGCAAGGTAATCAAAACTACTAGTCACCCACAGGTACCAATCTGAGGTTCCGATACAAAGATTGAATACAAGAGATGAACTAGGGTTTGAGAAGAGATGGTGTTGTTGAAGATGTTGATGAAGATTGGCCTCCCAAATATGAGAGGGGTGTTGGTGATGATGATAGCTTCGATTTCCCCCTCCGGGAGGGAAGTTCCCCCAGAGGAATCGCTCTGCCGAAGGGCAAAAGTGCTCTTGCCCAAGTTCCGCCTCGAGGCGGCGGCGCTTCATCCCGAAAGTCCTCCTCTGATTTTTTCTAGGTCAAATGTGACAATATACCAGAAGATGGGCTCCGGAGGTGGGCCGAGGTGGCCACGATACACCAGGGCGCGCCCAGGGGGGGTCTGGCGCGCCCTGGTGGGTTGTGCCCACCTAGCAGGCCCCCTCCGGTAGTTTTTTGCTCCAGTATTTTTTATTAAATACAAAAATAATCTTCGTAAAGTTTCAGCTTCATTGGAGTTGTGTAGAATAGGTATCTCTGATGTGCTTTTCTTAGGTCCAGAATTCCAGCTGCCGGTATTCTCCCTCTTTGTGTAAACCTTGCATATTATGAGAGAAAAGGCATTAGAATCACTCCCCAAAGCATTGTTATTCAACAAAACAAAGTAAATAACAGTAAGAAATCATGATGCAAAATGGACGTATCAACTCCCCCAAGGTTAGACCTCGCTTGTCCTCAAGCGAAAGCCGATATTGAAAAGCATGTCCACATGGTTTGAGAGAGAGGTGTCGATAAAAGCAAAATACGGACATAGTAGCACCATGCTTATTATAATAACATCAATAAACTCTATCATAAAACTTATTCAATACATTTTTATCATATAGCTTCTCATGAACAAGTAACAATTCATCACAACATAGAAGTATGAAGCATAAACCTTATTGAAAACCAACAAACTATGTTCTCAGTCAACTTTGCAACTACAATTCATCATATTTTCAGGAAGGGTCTCATGTCGGAGCCTTTTGGAAAGTCCTCATACTCAACCATCATTTAGTCTTCTATGATTGCTAACACTCATGGCATACCTATGAACAAAAAGTTTCAACCGGACACATAGGAAAATAGGGGCTTATAGTTTCGCCTCCCAACGTATTCACCTCAAGGGTGATGTCAACAATAATAACTCATGCCCACCCATATCCAACTGGATATACGTGCCTAGATCTTTCCTCACCACATGATGCTTGCAAAAGGAAAAAGTTAAAAGGAATAGGGAAGAATACTTTGACTATTTGCATAAAAGTAAATACATAAAAGTAAAAGATAGTCCCTTCGCAGAGGGAAGCAGAGGTTGTCATGTGCTTATTGGTTTGTATGCCCAATCCCTTAATGTAAAAGAACGTCACGCTATATTGCCCCCTATGATAGCAACCTTTATTATGCAGTCTGTCGCTTTTATTACTTTGCCATCATAAGTTCGTATAGCGCTCAATTTTCTCTTACACTAATTGATCAAAACTCTTTTATAAGCAATTTTTATTGCCTTATTGCACCGACGACAACTTACTTGAAGGATCTTTCTCGATCCATAGGTAGGTATGGTGGACTCTCAAAAATGAGTTTGGTTTGGGTTTTTGGATGCACAAGTAGTATCTCTACTTAGTGCGGAATTTTGGCTAGCAAAGATATTGGGCAAGCACCACATGTTGAAGGATCTATGACAATATAACTTCTATGTGGATATGAACAAACATAAATCATTACGTTGTCTTGTCCAACGTCAAAATTTTTGAGATATAATATTTGATGGGGGCTCACAATCAAAAAATATGTCCAAGATAGTATATTTGCATGTGAATCTTCTCTTCCCTTATTAATTCTTTCATGAATTGCATCATTGACCAATGCTATGTTTGTCAATCTCCAATAAATTTTACTACTTATACTTTTCCTTGTGTGATGTCATTACTCACCATAAGATTAGCATATGATTCTTTTCATTTGTTTCTTCTTTCCTTTATTTTGATTGCAACAAGAAAGTAGAGGGACAAAAACTCAAACTAAACTTTATTATATAGCTCTCACACGATTACACAGATAGATAGGCCACAAAACTAACACACGAAAATAGATCATGCTAAACTTTTATTCAAATAAAGAAAAGGGAAACTAAAGATCGAACTAAAATAGGTAAAGATGAATAAAAGTGATGGTGATAGGATACCGGGGCACCTCCCCCAAGCTTTGCTCAAGCCAGGGGGAGTGCCCATACCCGTGTGCTCAAGTTTCCTTTAGTGGTGGTGATGAAGAAGGTGGTGGTGATATGATGTCACACTTCAGCTTCAAAAGATGCTCCATTTTGCGGATGACCCTCCTAAGGTTATTGATGTGCTCTTCTAGCAAAATATTTTCACGGATGAGAAATTTATTCTGAACACGAACCGCTTCGAAAGCTCTAAAGGCTTCGATTTCAATAGGGGTGAGCTGACTGTAGTAAGGTTGAAGGATATCTTCTTCCTCTCCCTCCTTCATTGGCATGGATTGATCTCCTTCAGGGGGATGATCCACCATAGCTTCCTTGCCCTTCTCTTCCTTGTTGGCTTCTTTCGGCTCCTCCCTCTTCAACTAAATATTCATTAGCCAGGCATCTTCTCCCACGTTGTTAGAAGAGGGAGAAGACATGATGCCTGACCTGACAGATCTGATAGGAAAACAGCAAGAAACAAGAACAGACGATTTTTCTATGATGCAGTCGTCAAAACAGTCGGGGGTATATATAGAGAATTTTTATTCTTGGGAAACAAGTATATGGAAGGAAAACAGAGTCGGGAAGGCATCCGAGGTGGGCACAACCCACCAGGGCGCGCCCAGGGGTGCCTGGCGCGCCCTGGTGTATCGTGCTCACCTCGATAACCTTCTAGTTTATTTTTATATTTCCAAAATTCTAAAATATTCCAAAACTGACAAAAAATATTTTTGCGGATTTTTTCGGAGTCCGTTTACTTACCGTATCACGTACCTCCTATTTTTCAGAATTCTCGAGTATTCCGGAAGGTTTCTTTTATGTGTTCCTCTGGTGTCATGGTTTGGATAACATTGCTTTCAACGTTAATAGGCGTACCTGAGATATAATGCTTAATTCTTTGTCCATTGACCACCTTTGGGTTAGTACCTTCGGCGTTATTAATCTTGATAGCTCCAGAACGATATACTTCTTCGATAATATAAGGTCCTTCCCATTTGGAGAGAAGCTTACCTACAAAAAATCTTAAACAAGAGTTGAACAAAAGAACATAGTCTCCTATTTTGAATTCCCGCTTTTGAATTCTTTTGTCATGCCATCTTTTTACCTTTTCTTTGAATAGCTTGGCATTTTCATAGGCTTGGGTTCTCCATTCATCTAGTGAGCTAATATCAAATAGCCTCTTCTCACCGGCAAGTTTGAAATCATAGTTAAGTTTTTTAATTGCCCAAAATGCTTTATGTTCTAATTCTAGAGGCAAATGACAAGCTTTCCCATATACCATTTTATATGGCGGCATACCCATAGGATTTTTATAAGCTGCTCTATAGGCCCAAAGTGCATCATCTAATTTCTTAGACCAATTCTTACGAGACCTATTAACAGTTTTTTGTAATATTAATTTTATTTCTCTATTGCTAAGTTCTACTTGACCACTAGATTGAGGGTGATAGGGTGGTGCAATTCTATGGTTAACATCATATTTAGCAAGCATCTTACGGAAAGCACCACGGATAAAGTGTGAACCACCATTGGTCATTAAGTATCTAGGGACTCCAAACCTCGGGAAGATAACCTCTTTAAGCATTTTAATGGAGGTGTGGTGATCGGCACTACTAGTTAGAATAGCTTCTACCCACTTAGTGACATAATCAACCGCAACTAAAATATGAGTGTACCCGTTGGAGGAAGGAAAAGGCCCCATATAATCAAAACCCCAGACGTTAAATGGTTCAACAACAATTGAATAATTCATAGGCATTTCCTGACGCTTACTGATATTACCAATTCTTTGACATTCATCACAAGACAAGACAAACTTACGGGCATCCTTGAAGAGAGTAGGCCAATAAAAACCAGATTGCAATACCTTGTGAGCAGTTCTTGTTGGGGAACGTTGCATGGGAAAAAAAAATTTCCTACGCACACGCAAGATCTATCCATGGTGATGAGCATCTACGAGAGGGAGAGTGGATCTATGTACCCTTGTAGATCGCTAAGCGGGAAGCGTTAAGAAACGCGGTTGATGTAGTCGAACGTCTTCGCGATCCAAATCGCAAGCCGTCCCACGATCCAATCACGATCCGTCCCGATCTAGCGCCGAACGGACGGCAACTCCGCGTTCAGCACACGTACAGCTCGATGAAGATCTCCGCCTTCTTGATCCAGCAAGAGGGGGCGGAGAGGTAGATTAGTTCCCCGGCAGCACGACGGCGTGGTGACGGTGGTGGTGGAGCTAATCCGGCAGGGCTTCGCCAAGCGCCGCCGAACTAATCTAGAGGAAAATCGGTATAGACGGGGGGAGAGAGGGCTGCACCATGGCTTGGGGTGCGGCTGCCCTCTCTCCCCTCCAATATATATAGGAGGAAGGGGAGGGGCTGGCGCCCTAGGGTTTCCCCTAGGGTTGGCCGAACCAAGGGAGGAGTCCACCTCCCACAAGGGAGGTGGACTCCTAGTAGGACTCCTCCCACTTGGCCCTTCTCCCACCACTTGGCCCTTCTCCCACCCCTTGCGCAAGGGCCTCCTAGGGGCTGGCCGGCCAGCCCACCAGGGGCTGGTGCGCCACCTCCTAGGCCCATGTGACCCTTGGGATGGGTGGTCCCCACTTGGTGGACCCCCCCGGAACCCATTCGTCACTCCCGGTACACTGCCAGAAATGCCCGAAACTTTTCCGGAGACCAAAACGGGACTTCCTATATATCTATCTTTACCACTGGACCATTCCGAAACTCCTCATGACGTCCGGGATCTCATCCGGGACTCCGAACAACCATACATAACTCAATACTACCGAAACGTCACCGAACGTTAAGTGTGCAGACCCTGCGGGTTCGAGAACTATGTAGACATGACCGAGACACCTCTACGGTCAATAACCAATAGCGGGACCTGGATGCCCATATTGGTTCCTACACTTTCTACGAAGATATTTATCGGTTGAACCTCTATGTCAAGGATTCAGTTAATCCCGTATGCTGTTCCCTTTGTTCTTCGGTATGTTACTTGCCCGAGATTCGATCGTCGGTATCTCTATACCTAGTTCATTCTCGTTACCGGCAAGTCTATTTACTCGTTCCATAATACAAGATCCCGTGGCTAACTCTTTAGTCACTTTGCTTGCAAGGCTTATTGTGATGTTGTATTACCGAGTGGGGCCTGAGATACCTCTCCGTCACATGGAGTAACAAATCCCAGTCTCGATCCATGCCAGCTCAACAGACACCCTCGGAGATACCTGTAGAGCATCTTTATAGTCACCCAGTTACGTTGTGACGTTTGATACACACAAGGTATTCCTCCGGTGTCAGTGAGTTGCATGATCTCATGGTCATAGGAACAGATACTTGACATGCAGAAAACTATAGCAATAAACTGACACGATCATATGCTACATTCATAGTTTGGGGCTTGTCCATCACATCATTCTCCTAATGATGTGATCCCGTTATCAAATGACATGTCATGTCTATGGCTAGGGAACCTTGACCATCTTTGATCAACGAGCTAGTCTAATAGAGGCATACTAGGGACACAGTGTTGTCTATGTATCCACACATGTATTTGTGTTCCTAATCAATACAATTATAGCATGGATAATAAACGATTATCATGAACAAGGAAATATAATAATAATCACTTTATTATTGCCTCTAGGGCATATTTCCAACAGTCTCCCACTTGCACTAGAGTCAATAATCTAGCTCACATCACTATGTGATTTACATTGTAATTAATCTAACACCCATACAGTTCTGGTGTTGATCATGTTTAGCCCTTGGAAGAGGTTTAGTCAACGGGTCTTTGACATTCAGATCCGTGTGCACTTTGCAAATATTTATGTCCTCCTCCTAGATGTAATCGCGGATGGAATTGAAGCGTCGCTTTATGTGTCTGGTCCTCTTGTGAAACCTTGGTTCCTTGGCCAGAGCAATGGCACCAGTGTTGTCACAGAATAGAGTCATTGGGTTCAGTATACTGGGCACTACTCCAAGATCTGTCATGAACTCCTTCATCCAGACACCTTCCTTCGCCGCCTCCGAGGCAGCGATGTACTCCGCTTCGCATGTAGAATCAGCTACCACGCTTTGCTTGGAACTGCACCAGCTTACCGCTCCCCCATTGAGAATAAATACGTATCCGGTTTGAGACTTAGAGTCATCCGGATCAGTGTCAAAGCTTGCATCGATGTAACCCTTTACGACGAGCTCTTAATCACCTCCATAAACGAGAAACATGTCCTTAGTCCTTTTCAGGTACTTTAGGATATTCTTGACCGCCATCCAGTGTTCCACTCCTGGATCACTTTGAAACCTTCCGGCCATACTTATGGCTAGGCTGACATCGGGTCTTGTGCACAACATTGCATACATGATAGAGCCTATGGTTGAAGCATAGGGGATGACACCCATCTTTTCTCTATCTTCTGCAGTCACTGGGCATTGAGTCTTACTCAACTTCACACCTTGCAATACAGGCAAGAATCCCTTCTTGGACTGATCCATTTTGAACTTCTTCAAAACTTTGTCAAGGTATGTGCTCTGTGAAAGTCCTATTAAGCGTCTCGATCTATCTCTATTGATCTTGATGCCTAATATGAAAGCAGCTTCTCCTAGGTCCTTCATTGAAAAACTCTTGTTCAAATATTTCTTCCCGCTTTCCAACATTTCTATATTGTTTCCAATCAACAATATGTCATCCACATATAATATTAGAAACACTATGGAGCTCCCACTCACTTTCTTGTAAATACAAGCTTCTCCGTAAACTTGTATAAACCCGAACGCTTTGAGCACCTCATCAAAGCGAAGATTCCAACTCCGAGATGCTTGCACCAGTCCATAAATGGATCGCTGGAGTTTGCAAACTTTGTCAGCATTCTCTGGATCGACAAAACCTTCCGGTTGCATCATATACAACTCTTCCTTAAGGAAACCGTTAAAGAATGCTGTTTTGACATCCATCTGCCAAATTTCATAATCGAAAAATGCAGCTATTGCTAACATGATTCCGACGGACTTAAGCATCGCTACGGGTGAGAAGGTCTCATCGTAGTCAACTCCTTGAACTTGTGAAAAACCCTTTGCCACAAGTCGAGCTTTATAGACAGTGACATTACCGTCCGCGTCCGTCTTCTTCTTAAAGATCCATTTGTTCTGAATGGCCTTTCGCCGTTCAGGTAATACTTCCAAAGTCCATACTTTGTTTCCGTACATGGATCCCATCTCGGATTTCATGGCCTCTAACCATTTCTCGGAATCCGGGCCCACCATCGCTTCTCCATAGCTCATAGGTTCATCGTTGTCCAACAACATGACCTCTAAGACAGGGTTACCGTACCACCCAGGAGCAGTACGTGCCCTTGTCGACCTACGAGGTTCGGTAGCAACTTGATCCGAAGCCTCATGATCACCATCATCAGCTTCCTGTTCAACCGATGTAGGCTCTACAGAAACATCTTTCTACGCTGCGCTACTCTCTGGTTGAAGTAAAGGTTCAACAACCTCATCAAGTTCTATTTTCCTCCCACTCAATTCTTTCGAGAGAAACTCTTTCTCGAGAAATGACCCGTTCTTTGTGACAAACACTTTGCCTTCGGATCTGAGATAGAAGGTATACCCAACCGTCTCTTTTGGGTATCCTATGAAGACGCATTTCTCCGCTTTGGGTTCCAGCTTTTCAGGCTGAAGCTTTTTGACATAAGCATCACATCCCCAAACTTTTAGAAACGACAACTTTGGTTTCTTGCCAAACCACAGTTCATATGGCATCGTCTCAACGGATTTAGATGGTGCCCTATTTAAAGTGAATGCAGTTGTCTCTAACGCATAACCCCAAAACGATAGTGGCAAATCGGCAAGATACATCATAGACTGGACCATATCCAATAAGGTTCGATTACGACGTTCGGACACACCATTGCGCCGTGGTGTTCCAGGCGGTGTCAATTGTGAAACAATTCCACATTGCCTTAAGTGACTGCCAAACTCATAACTCAGATATTCTCCTCCTCGATCAAATCATAGGAATTTAATCTTCTTGTTACGATGATTCTCAACTTCACTCTGAAATTGCTTGAACTTTTCAAACGTTTCAGACTTATGTTTCATTAAGTAAATATACCCATATCTACTTAAGTCATCGGTGAAGGTGAGAAAATAACGATATCCACCGCATGCCTCAATGCTCATCGGACCGCACACATCAGTATGTATGATTTCCAACAAGTCACTTGCCCGTTCCATTGTACCAGAGAATGGGGTCTTAGTCATCTTGCCCATGAGGCATGGTTCACATGTGTCAAGTGAATCAAAATCAAGTGACTCCAAAAGTCCATCAGCATGGAGCTTCTTCATGCGTTTTACACCAATATGACCTAAGCGACAGTGCCACAAGAAAGTGGTGCTATCATTATCAACTCTGCATCTTTTGGCATCAATGTTATGAACATGTGTATCATCACTATCGAGATTCAATAAGAATAAACCCCTCACAATGGGTGCATGACCATAAAAGATATTACTCATATAAATAGAACAACCATTATTCTCTGATTTAAATGAGTAACCGTCTCGCAATAAACAAGATCCAGATATAATGTTCATGCTTAACGCAGGCACTAAATAACAATTATTCAGGTTCATCACTAATCCCGATGGTAATCGAAGAGCGAGCGTGACGACGGCGATCACATCAACCTTGGAACCATTTCCCACGTGCATCGTCACTTCGTCCTTTTCCAGCCTCCGTCTATTCCGTAGTTCCTGCTTTGAGTTGCAAATGTGAGCAACCGAACCGGTATCAAATACCCAGGCACTACAACGAGAGTTGGTAAGGTACACATCAATAACATGTATATCATATATACCTTGTTTGGTGTTGGCCGCCTTCTTGTCAGCCAGATACTTGGGGCAGTTCCGCTTCCAGTGACCAGTTCCCTTGCAATGAAAGCACTCTGTTTCTGGCTTGGGTCCAGCCTTGGGTTTCTTCACAGGAGGGGAAACTGCTTTGCCACTCTTCTTGGAGTTACCCTTCTTGCCCTTTCCATTCTTCTTGAAACTAGTGGTTTTATTGACCATCAACACTTGATGCTCCTTCTGAATCTCAGACTCAGCGACTTTCAACATCGCAAACAGCTCGGCGACTGACTTATTCATCCCTTGCATGTTATAGTTCAACACGAAGCTTTTGTAGCGAGGTGGCAGTGATTGAAGAAATCTGTCAGTGATCGCCTCTATGTAGGACCAAAAGTATGTCTAGAGGGGGGTGATTAGACTACTTGACCAAATAAAATTTCTACCTTTTCCCAATTTTTAGTGTTGGCAGATTTTAGCATTCATGGCAAGTCAAGTACACCCTACACATGCATGTCTAAGAGTATAGCAGCGGAAAGTAACAACAAGCATGAGTAGAAAGGAAGGGCAGGAGAATCAAACGCAATTGTAGACATGATGATTTTTTCCCGTGGTTCCGATAGGTGGTGCTATCGTACGTCCACGTTTATGGAGTCTTCAACCCACGGAGGGTAACGGTCGCGAGAGTCCACGGAGGGCTCCACCCACGAAGGGTCCAGGAAGTAGCAACCTTGACTATTCCATAACGGCTTCCGTCCACGAAGGACTAGCCTCACTATGGGTAGATCTTCACGAAGTAGGCGATCTCCTTGCCCTTACAAACTTCTTGGTTCAACTCCACAACACGAAGTAGGAGGCTCCCAAGCGACACCTAACCAATCTAGGAGGCACCACCCTCCAAAAGGTAATAGGCTCGGCAATGTCGATGAACTCCTTGCTCTTGTGCTTCAAGATGATAGACTCCTCAACACACAATCACTCTCTCACAGATTTGGCTTGGTGGAAGAGATGGGATTGGTGGAAAGCAACTTGGGGAGGCTAGAGATCAAGATTCATATGGTAGGAATGGAATGGCATGATCTCAACACATGAGTAGGTGGCTCTCTCTCAGAAAACTGGATGGGGCAAGTATGGAATAGTTATGAGTGCTTCTCTTTCGAGTGGGTGGTGGTGAAGGGGTATATATAGGCATCTCCAAAAATCCAACCGTTACACCTAAAATGACCAACTCGGTGACACCGATGTGTGAATCTCGGTGGTACCGAGTTGCTCCAAAGGTAGCAACTTTTGAATCTCGGTGAGACCGATATGTAAAACTCGGTTGCACCGATAAGGTGACCAACGGTCAGATTGCCCAATCTCGGTGACGCCGATTCCACAAACTCGGTCGAACCGATTTTGTGAAATTGGGTAACAGAAAGTTGGCAAGCTGAACTCGGTGGCACCGTAGCAGAATCGGTTGCACCGAAAGGCTAGGGTTTGGCTTTGGTCTGTCTGAGTATGGGAATCGGTGGCACCGAGTGGAAAGTGTTGGTTGCACCGATTTAGGATATTTGACTTTGGGCAGACTTTTGTGGAAGAGCTTGTGGGTGTTTTTGGTGACTATCACTTGTGCACGTATGAGCATTTTGTTCACCAACAATACCTTACCCCCTTTTAATAGTATTGGCTTTCCTATGGACTCAAAGTGATTTTTCACAAAGTAAAATGTAGAGTCCTCTTGCTTGAAGCTTTGCCAATCCATTTCCTTGCACCTTGGGGTATTTCCACAATCTCCACAATCCTTTTGCCAACCCATCATTGAACTTTTCCTGAAATATACTTAGTGGAAACATTAGTTCAATGCCATATATGTTGTTATTAATTACCAAAACCACCAAGGGAGCAAATGTGCTTTCAATCTCGCCCTTTTTGGTAATTGATGACAACATATAGATCAAAGCTTCGACAATGATATAATCAATGAATATAATCATCGCTTTGAGAAGTATGTGATAAGCAAGAGCTCCCCCTAAATTTGTGCATTATTTTAAATTTGCATTTGAATGCAAATGCACAATCGATTAGGTACATGGGGCACTTCTTCCATGTCACATACATCTTGGTGGTGTGCGAGAATAATAAGAGTTAACATCATAGCACAACACAATCAAGCAAAGGTGAATGATCATCTCATAAGCAACAAAATCATAGGAAATAGTAGTAGCACACATTAAACGAATGATCAAACACCACATAGTTCAACACAAACAAACCAAAAGATCAAATGTTTTTGAAAAAGCGATAAAAACCAAACGCTCTCTCACACGAAGCCTAAAGATCTATATACACTTCTCCCCCTTTGGCAACAAGTTACCAAAAAGTTCAAAGAGATATAGCTAAACGTTCTTGGGCTGATCTCCTCTGGTTGTTGATGAAGGAGTCGAGAGAACTGCGTCGGCGAAGATGTCGGCTGATGTCATGGACGGAGTTGGAGTAGCAACTGGAGGCACTGGAGCTGATGGAGCTGAGGTGAAAGTAGCAGGTGCTGATGAAGAGGGCCTCAAATCTGGAGCTGGCACTGTGGCTGATCTGGCCTGGGTAGAAAAGTGTGTGCCTGGCCTGAGAGGAGATTCATCCTCATCATCATCATCATCATCTGAAGAGTGAGGAAGAGGCACTGAGTCAACTTACTTCTTGAGCTCATTGACTGTCTTGGTCAGTCCATCTACCTTGTCATTAAGGGTCTTGATCCTGTTCTCAAAGATCCTGACAAGACTGTTTTGATTGTCCAGTATGTCCTTGATGTCCTTCTGCATGCCTTGAACGTATGAGATCAAGAGATCCATTTGCTCGTTCCTGGATCTAGGGACCTGAGCACTAGTGGCTCTAGCTGCCTCTACCTCTGCTTGTGCTTGAGCTGCAGCTGATGTGGGATGTTCTGGGTCCATCACCACAATGTTGTCCTCTAAATCTGGCTGAAGGGGCAAATGGGGTCTGTCCAGAGCAAAGATGTGCTTCTCCAGCTTGGAGTTAATAAGCATCTGAATGTAAGGTGCATAGCAGCATGAGCGCTTCTGATCAGCAGCAACCCTTTTCATTGTCTCCACAATCAGATCCATCACATGAATCATGGTATGTCTATCAAGATGGATCAGCATGTTGATTGAATGGCCTCGAATCATCTTCTCATCTCCTAACTTGGGCATCAAAGTATGCCTCGGAATGGTGTTCATGGTGCGGAGGCCAGCCTGGAGGAAGTAGATAGATCCTAACTTGTGAGATTTCAAGTTAGCAGCAGGGATAGCATTGTACATGTCCTTCATAGCATCATGGCTCTCCTTGGATTCAGAGTAGACATCCAAGTCACCATCCTGCACCTCTGGGACTCCTAAGATGGCAGCCCATTCATCAACAGTAGACTCGTATCTTGCTCCTTCTGTCATCCATACAATTCTACCATCTCCATAGAAGTGAGAAGTGGAGTAGAATTGCATGATCATCTCATCGTTCCATGCAGTGAACTCTTTGCCAACAAACTCATCTAGGCCAATGCAATGAAAGTTGTCTTGGACATTGGGAAAGAAATCTTCATTAGCCTTGATGTACTTCCAATCAACATATCTCATATCGCTCACAGCTGGACTCTTGTCAAGCAGCACAGTCTCATAGAAATCCTGTTGCTCCTTGGAGTAGAACCTGTAGTCCACAGCTGTTTTTCTCCTCTGAGCATATGGATCAATAGCTCTCCATGCCCTCAAACCAGAATCCTTCCTCTTCTTCATATCTTCAGCAAGTGGATGGCTGGCATTGTGTTCAGGAAGGTGTGGTCTAAGCTTCATCAAAGCAGACATGGCATCCTCATCCTCAACTCTGGAGGTAGTTCCCTTGTTCTTCTCAGAAGCTGGAATCTCTCTGGATGACCTCTTGGACTTCTCATACATGGATGTAGGCCTGCCAGTGACATAGACAATCCTTTTCCTGGCCTTCTTCTCTCCTGCCTTCTTAGGCATAGACTTCCTTGGGGGCTCAATGGTCATGGTAGCCCTAGCACTCTCAGGTGCTGTCATAGCTTCAGAGCTAGCATAAACCTTGCTGACAGCTCTTCTGGAAGAGGTGGCTTCATTAGCAGACTTCTTAGCAGCTTTCTCTTGCTTCTTGGCAAGAACTTCCTCTGGCACAAAATCTAAATCCTCCTCATCTGAATTCAGCTTCTTCCTGGCCCTAGTAGCAGCCTTGGGCAACCCATGAGAACTGGGGGTGCCTGGATCTGAAGAGGAACTGGACTCAGGACTAGTGCCTAAATCTAACTCAACACTCTGCTCTCTGAAGTTGTTCTCACTGTCCTCAGCATCTGACATACTGACCCTGTGAATAGAGTATAGAGGAGTAGAAGAAGATGAGTCATCACAAAATGCAGCTATTTTTTTGAAAGTTTGAACTCAGAATTTCTCAAATTCTGCATTCTGCTAAATGTATGTCGGTACAGCCGAGACAAAACTTTCGGACACACCGAGACTAACAACCTGCTTTCCAGGAACTTGGCACCATTCTCGGTTACACCGAAAATAGGTACTCGGTTCCACCGAGGTGTTCTCAGTGTGCCAGAAACAACAAATCGGTGCTACCAATTATTTTGCATCGGTTCTACTGAGATACATGAGGCGGACGGCAAAACCTAAAAAATCCATCATTCGCTATTCTATTGAGATTTCTAGAGGATAGAGAGATTTGCAATCGGTGGCTTATAGATAAATCTAACTTCATTGCGCAAGAATCGGACGGGGAGCGCAAGAAGAATCGGATCCGTACCCTAGCTTGGTGACGGTCCGCTACGGTGAAGATGGCGGCGAAGATGCCCGTCGATGGCAAGGATCCCAGCGGCGGAGGAGCGCGGGGAGACAAGGGCGACGACCAGGGGGTCCTTTTCGACAGCTTAGGGTTTTGGAGCGTGACGGTTTGAAGATTGATTTTCAAAGCGTCGGGTCCACAACATATATACCCCTCGCTGTCGGTGACACCGATTCTAAATTTTCGGTGTCACCGAGTTCCTCAACTATCAGCTGACAGGGAAACTCGGTGTAACCGAGAATATGGAATCGGTAGTACCGAGATAGAAAACCAGATCAACCCTAGGCACTCGGTGAGACCGATAATTGTGGATTGGTTCCACCGAGATGCACTTGGGAGGTTTTAATGGTCAGTCCTTTGTCGATACGGAACTCCGAGTGCTCCACACACAGAGGGATCGAGAAGTACTTGTTCAAATTTTGTGATGCAGCATGAATAGAATATGAAGTGAGAAAGCATAGATAGCTAGAGAGTGGTCCTAGGCATTCTTGTCCATCCAATTGGCAAAAATAAAACAAAACCAAATAGCAACAATTGGATGTCCTCGAATGGGTAAATAAATGCAGACCAACATGCTCACACAATAAGATGTCAAGTGAAATCATGGCAAACATGCACATACATACTAGCATCTAACAAGCACTTTGGCGATGACGGAGTCAACTATGTATGAGTATATTGACTTAGGAGCCAAGTAAGAATACTTGATCATAGGTCATACTCATCGTTTAAGCACAAGTGGGGTTACCACTTTTACATAAAGCATTTAATGTTTTCACATACTAAGAGATGCTTTGACTCAAGTCTTAGAGTAAAGCTCCCCCTTGATGTGACATCCCCCCATAGGAGGGATAAACTAACCTTGGGTTTTGTCGATGAAGACTTCATGTTGGTGAGGTAGTGGTGGATGCTCAAGGTTGATGAAGATCACCAAGAGTTGGGAGCATCCTTGTTGTTTCCTTACTCTTCTCACCTACATGGGTTAGTCCCAACACACAAGAGACAAATACAAGGATATCTATGGACATGGAGTGCAAAGCATGTGTGATGATGTCCATTGATTTGTTGATTAACTTGTCCCTTGCTTACCTTTGAGGGAATATGTGACTCCTTGAACTATTGCATAGAGTTGATGTTGATTGCAATAGTTCTTGCCAATAATGAATGTGAGTGAATTTCATTGGCGGAGTCACCCCTCAAGAACTCTCTAGTTCTTCTTCTTGGGGACCCACATCAAGTTGATGGGGATCCTTGGTGTTGAAGTAGCCTTTGTAGAAGTTGAGCTTGAAGTAGCCTTGGGAACCCACTCCACCAAAGCTAGGGGTTCATCTTCATATGAGTCAATGTCCTCTTGAAGCTTGTTCTTGCCCTTGAGCTTGTGGTCTTGTGGTGGAAGGTCAACTTGAGTGTTTGTTCCCTTGGGAAGTGTATTTTCATACTTCTCCTTTTGAGGAACAAACTTGGGCTTGAGGTATTGACCTTCTTCCCATTCAACTCCATTAGCGTTGAAGTAGCCAACACCATGGTTCTTCCGGTATCCTCCATGCTTGCATACAATTTCCTCAAATTGCTTACACCCGGCAAGACTCTTGTAGATACCTTTCTCTATAATTCCTTTCAATAAAGCATTTTCTTGCTCAAGTGTAACTTGGCTAAGAGAATCATCATTAGTGGAATCAATAGAACTACTAGAAGCAACATCATTAGGTTTAGCATTTTTATTGTTGCTACTAGATGAAGAACCTTTCTTGCCTTTGTTACTAGTTTGTTTAGATTTAACTTGTGGCATGAATGTATACAAGAGTAGTCATTTGGCTAGATAAGATGAAGTCTTCTTTCGGAGATCGTCATTGATAGCTTTAAGAAACTCATGTTCTTGCTCCAAGTTGAGCTTCTCGAAGCGTAGCTTCTCATGAGTTCTTACAAGCTCTCTATGATCTTCAAGAGTAGATTTATGAGCTAACTTAAGAGTGTTTAGTTCTTTAGTTAGTTGTTCTATTTTCATCTTATCATCGTCAAATGACTTATCTTGACTAGCATGAGAATTATCAAGTTCATTTTGACTAACATTACTAGTTTCATCAAAGAGCAAGTCATCATCACAAAGCAAATCATCTTCATCACTATTGAAATCAAGATACTCGGGGTGTGATACCTTGGGGCCTTTAGCCATGAAGCAACTTCCACTCCCTTCGTTTGGTGAGTCAAATAGATCATAGGAGTTGGTAGTCACTAGTGCAAGTCCGGCAACACCTTCATCTTGACTATAGTCGGAGTCGGAGTGATAGCTTCTCTCGGAGTTGTTGTCGGAGTCGGAGCCGGAAACCCATTCACCAACATGAGCTTGATGTTTTCTTCTTGTGTAGCTCTTGGTGTACTCGTCCTTCTTCTCTGAATCTCTATTTCTCCTTGAGGGTCTTCGTTCATAACGATCATCTCTACTCCTTCTCTCTCTTTGAGGTGATTCATTCCTTGAGCTTCGTCTTCTAGGTGACTCTTCTCTTCGTTTGTAGGGAGCCGTGCACTCATTGGAGTAGTGTCCAGGCTTCCCACAATTGTAGCAATTGCGGTCACGACTTGACGAATGCTTCTCTTCATATCTTGAGTTGGAGCTTCGTTCTTTGTCTCTATTCTTGTAGAACTTGTTGAATTTCTTAACCATGAGGCTTATCTCTTCATTGGTGACAAGGTTGTCGCTTGAAGTTGCGAGATCATCACTTGTGGCTTTGTAAGCACCGCTAGACTTGTTGTGAAGCTCTTCTTTGTCTTTGAGTGTCATCTCATGAGCAACAATCCTTCCAATGACTTCCGTAGGCTTGAGATCTTTGTAGTTGGGCATCATTTGGATCAATATGCACACGGTGTCGTATCTCTCATCCAAAGATCTAAGTATCTTCTTGATGATGAATTTGTCGGTCATTTCTTCGCTTCCTAAGCCGGCAATCTCATTGGTGATGAGAGCTAGCCTAGAGTACATCGCTACGACTCCTTCACCATCCTTCATCTTGAACTTGTCAAGCTAACTTTGAAGAACATCCAACTTGGATTCTCTCACGGACTCGGTTCCTTCGTGCATATCAACCAAAGTATCCCAAATCTCTTTAGCATTCTCAAGACGGCTGATTTTGTTGAATTCTTCGGGGCATAGGCAGTTGAAGAGAATGTCGCATGCTTGAGCGTTGTATTGCAACATCTTCAATTCATCCGCGGTCGCTTCACGATCTGGTTCCTTTCCATCACCAAAGAATTCACCTTGCAAGCCAACACGAACAACAGCCCATACGGCGGGGTTATGACCAAGAATATGCATTTTCATTTTGTGCTTCCAACTAGCAAAATTAGTACCATCAAAGTACGGACCTCTATGGTTATAATTTCCCTCACCAGACGCCATACACTCCTAGGTTGTGAAACCAATGCAATGGAGACCAAAGCTCTGATACCACTTATAGGACCGAAAGTATGTCTAGAGGGGGGGTGATTAGACTACTTGACCAAACAAAATTTCTACCTTTTCCCAATTTTTAGTGTTGGCAGATTTTAGCATTCATGGCAAGTCAAGTACACCCTACACATGCATGTCTAAGAGTATAGCAGCGGAAAGTAACAACAAGCATGAGTAGAAAGGAAGGGTAGGAGAATCAAACGCAATTGTAGACACGATGATTTTTTCCCGTGGTTCCGATATGTGGTGCTATCGTACGTCCACGTTTATGGAGTCTTCAACCCACGGAGGGTAACCGTCGCGAGAGTTCACGGAGGGCTCCACCCATGAAGGGTCCACGAAGTAGCAACCTTGACTATTCCATAACGGCTTCCGTCCATGAAGGACTAGCCTCACTATGGGTAGATCTTCACGAAGTAGGCGATCTCCTTGCCCTTACAAACTTCTTGGTTCAACTCCACAACACGAAGTTGGAGGCTCCCAAGCGACACCTAACCAATCTAGGAGGCACCACCCTCCAAAAGGTAATAGGCTCGGCAATGTCGATGAACTCCTTGCTCTTGTGCTTCAAGATGATAGACTCCTCAAAACACAATCACTCTCTCACAGATTTGGCTTGGTGGAAGAGATGGGATTGGTGGAAAGCAACTTGGGGAGGCTAGAGATCAAGATTCATATGGTAGGAATGGAATGGCATGATCTCAACACATGAGTAGGTGGCTCTCTCTCAGAAAACTAGATGTGGGCAAGTATGGAATAATTCCGAGTGCTTCTCTTTCGAGTGGGTGGTGGTGAAGGGGTATATATAGGCATCTCCAAAAATCCAACCGTTACACCTAAAATGACCAACTCGGTGACACCGATGTGTGAATCTCGGTGGTACCGAGTTGCTCCAAAGGTAGCAACTTTCGAATCTCGGTGAGACCGATATATAAAACTCGGTTGCACCAATAAGGTGACCAACGGTCAGATTGCCCAATCTCGGTGACGCCGATTCCACAAACTCGGTCGGACCGATTTTGTGAAATTGGGTAACAGAAAGTTGGCAAGCTGAACTCGGTGGCACCGAAGCAGAATCGGTCGCACCGAAAGGTTAGGGTTTGGCTTAGGTCTGTCTGAGTATGGGAATCGGTGGCACCGAGTGGAAAGTGTTGGTTGCACCGATTTTGGATATTTGACTTTGGACAGACTTTTGTGGAAGAGCTTGTGGGTGTTTTTGGTGACTATTGATAATCCCCAAGTGCAAGGAATCATCGTAGCAATTTCCAAAGGTGGAAGTGATAAGTATGGAGTGTCAAACCCACAAGGAGCTAAAGGTAAGATCAATATTCTCTCAAGTCCTATCTGCCACCGATACGACTCTACGTACGCCAAACGTTTGCTTCCAACTAGAAACGGGAAATAAAACTACGTTGTGGGTATGAAGAGAATAGCTTTGCATGATATCGGAGAGCTAAAATATAAAAATAGGTGATGTTATCATAAAGTTAGAATATATTACACTATATTACAAATAGTGAGTGTGGAATAATGATGGGTCGGTGCGCGGAATTGTCCTAGGCAATTGTTAACAAGATCGGTAATCATTATTGCAATTTTATATGAGGGAGAGGCATAAGCTAACATACTTTCTCTACTTGGATCATATGCACTTATGATTGGAACTCTAGCAAGCATCCGCAACTACTAAAGATCATTAAGGTAAAACCCAACCATAGCATTAAAGCATCAAGTCCCCTTTATCCCATACGCAACAACCCACCTACTCGGGTTTATGCTTCTGTCACTCAAGCAACCCACTATAAGCGAATCATGAACGTATTGCAACACCCTACAGCGGGAATCCTTCACGTGTGCGCGGCACGGAAGGCACAATAGGACAACACCAAAGTAAAACATACAACTCAAACCAATCTAGATCATCAATCAACCCAAAGGACAAAAGTAATCTACTCAAAACATCATAGGATGACAACACATCATTAGATCATAATATGTGGCATAAAGCACCATGTTCAAGTAGGGGATTACAGCGGGGTGCGGGAGAGTGGACCGCTGAAAAGACATGAGGACGGTGATGAAGAAGGTGATGTTGATGAAGCCGATCACCGCGGCGATGGTTCCCCCGATGGCACTCCGGCGCCCCCGAGAGAGAGGGGGAGAGGGTCTCCCCCTTATGCTTCCTCCTCCATGGCCTCCCCCTGAGTGGGGAGAGGTTCTCCCTCTAGTCCTTGGCCTCCATGGCGATGATGGCCCCTCCGTTTTCCTCCTTCATGGTCTCCGGTGAAGGTGACCCCCTCTGGCAGGGTGCCGGAGAGGGCCAAGATTGATCTTTCGTGGCTCTGGAGACTTGCGGCGGCGGAACTTCCGATCTAGGTTTATTTCTAGAGGTTTCTCGATTTATAGGAGGTCTTGGCGTTGGAATCACGTCAGGGGAGTGCTCGAGGGGCCCACAAGCTAGGGGGCGCGCCCTAGGGGGGGGCGCCCCTGTGGCTTGTGGCCTCCTCGGGACTCCTCTCCGGTATCTTTTCGCTCCGGTATTTTTTATATTTTCCAAAAATATTCTCCGTAAATTTTCAGCCCATTCCGAGAACTTTTATTTCTGCACAAAAACAACACCACGGTAGTTCTACTGAAAACAACGCCAGTCCGGGTTAGTTCTAATCAAATCATACCAAAATCATATAGAATTATTGTAAACATGGCATGAATACTTCATAAATTATAGATACGTTGGAGACGTATCAGCATCCCCAAGCTTAATTCCTGCTCGTCCTCGAGTAGGTAAATGATAAAAGAAATAATTTATGAAGTGTGAATGCTAGCAAGTGCACAAGTTTGATCAAAGATAATTCCAATCACTTTTTCTAGCATCAATATAGACCATAAATAGTAGTTCATCTCATAAAACTTCTCATGATCAAGTAACAAGCTATTCACATGTTAAAGTATAGACCATAAAGTTTCTTGAAAACTAACAAACCATATTCCTAGTCATCGAACAATTGCAATTCATCTTATTTTCAGGAAGAGTCTATGTAAGAGGTTTGATTTAGCAAATTCCACATACTCAACTATCATATAGTCTTCCATGATTATTGACACTCAAAGCATATTTTTAGAACAAATAGCATCCATCGAACACAGAGAAAGATAGGGGCTTAATGTTTCGCCTCCCAACTTATTTATCATATAGATAATTGTCAACAATAATAATTCATGATCGAATATATTTATGTGGATATATATGTCTAGATCATTCCCCAACACATGACGCTTGCCAAGAGAAAAAGGCGAAATATAGGAAGTGGTGAAGATCACCATGACTCTTGCATAAAGGTAAATACTAGAAAGTAAAAGATAGGCCCTTCACAGAGGGAAGCAGAGGTTGTCATGCGCTTTTTGTTTTTGGTTGTGCAAACCCCTTAATGCAAAGGAACGTCACGTTGTATTGCCCTTTGTGATAGCAACCTTTATTATGCAGTCCGTCGCTTTTATTTCTTTACCATCACAAATTCGTACAACGCTTATTTTCCCTTACAATAAAAGATCATACATATTTAGGAGCAATTTTTATTGCCTTTTGCACCGATGACAACTTACTTGAAGGATCTTACTCAATCCATAGGTAGGTATAGTGGACTCTCATGGCAGAACTGGTTTAAGGGTGTTTGGATGGACAAGTAGTATTTCTACTTGGTGCGGAAGTTTTGGCTAGTATGAGGTGGAAGCAAGCACCACATGTTGGAGGATCCATAACAATATAACTTCTATACAAATACACCCAAACATAACTCATTAAATTGTCTTCCTTGTCCAACTTCAACTAATTTGCTCAAGTTTGAAAATAGTTAATGGGCATTCACAATCATATAAGATGTCCAAGATAGTATATTTATATGTGGAATCTCTCTTCCTTCAATATTCTTTCATGAATTGTTCAAGTGACCAATGAGGTGTTTGCTAACTTTCAATAAATTTCACCACCTATACTTATTATGTGTGAAGTCATTACTCCCCATGGGATAAGTATATGAAGCATATTTAATTTCAGATTTATGATATTCAATTCATTCAACCATTTACTCATAGGATATAAGTGAAGCACGAGAGTGAATGACAAACTACTCCAAAAAGATATAAGTGAAGATCAATGAGTAGCCAAGAATTAAATAACTATGTGAGGACTCTCTTATCTAAGAATTTCATATCCAATGATTCTATTCAAACAGCAAAACAAAAAATGGCACTCCAAGAATAGCATGCATCAAGTGAACGAATAAAAATTTAGGCTCAACATAGGCTAACCGATAATTGTTGATGAAGAGAGGTGGGATGCGTAGCATCCCCAAGCTTAAATGCTTGAGACTTCTTGAATTATTTACTTGGGGTCCCTTGGGCATCCCCAAGCTTGAGCTTTTGTATCTCGTTCCATCCTCTCATATCATGGTTTCACCTATTCTCAAAAATTTCATCCACACAAAACTCGAAAAGAACTCGTGAGATAGGTTAGTACTCATAAGAATAAATCAACACTTAATGTACTGCCAAGACAAGTTGCACAATAATTTTCAAACATCATCTACTGTTTACTATCATCTCCACAATTTATATCTACCAATATAGGCTATAGAAACTATAGGATAAGTAGATAACGAAACTATGACAGCAATCTGTCCAAACAGAACAGTCTGTAGTAATTTATGAAAACTGTGTACTTCCATAACTCAAAAAATTATGAAACTTTAGGACATGATAAGGAATTTATATGACAATACTGTGTAAAAATTTCAGAAACTTTCCACGTTTCAGTAAAATATAAAAATTCAAATACTACAGCAAAAGTTTCTGTTTTTTACACAGCACACATCAAAAATGTAATGCAAGCATCCTAAGGCAATTATTGGAACCTTTTATTTAAAAACAAGAATAACACCTAACAGGGAATAACAAAATATAATGAAGATACAAGCAAAGCACATATTGTGTGACAAATAAAAATATAGCTCCAAGTGAGGTTACCGATAATGTTGAAGACGAAAGAGGGGATGCTTCCGGGGCATCCCCAAGCTTAGGTGCTTGAGTCTTCCATGGATATTACCTTGGGGGTGCCTTGGGCATCCCCAAGATTAGGTTCTTGTCACTCCTTATTCTCCTCATATCGGTGTCTCACCCAAAACTTGAAAACTTCAATCACACAAAACTTAACGAAACTTCGTGAGAAGGGTTAGTGTAATAAAGATAAATCATTCACTTAGGTACTGTCAAGACAAGATTCATAATTGTTCCCACACGATACCTACTGTATTCTATCATTCCCATAATTTATACCACTAAATATAAACTATGTAAACACTAAAACAAGCGAACTATGCATGCAAAACAGAATCTGTCAAAAACAGAACAGCCTGTGAAGATCTATAGCACAGCCATACTTCCCTGTCTCTAAAAATTCTGAAAAATTAGGACAATCTAGGAAATTTGTATATCAATCATGTGTAAAAAATTCAGATCAAAAGCACGTTCCAGTGAATTTACAAAATTCCTGGACTGAGAGCAAAAGTTTCTGTTTTCGCACAGAATCAAATCAACTATCATCCACACTATCCCAAAGGCATTACTTGGCACTTTATTTAAATAAAAGGCACAAAACATGATTACTACAGTAGCTTAATCATGTTAAAACACAAAAACAGTAAGGGTAAATGTTGGGTTGTCTCCCAACAAGCGCTTTTCTTTAATGCCTTTCTAGCTAGGCATGACATTGATATGCTTCCAAACTCAATTCCGATGGAAATTTTATTCATACTCTAAAAGATATAAGTGAAGTTCATAGAGCATTCTACAATTAATGAAGATTAGCCAATACCCAAACTCAAAATATATAAGTGAAGCACACGAAGCATTCTATAAAGCCATACTCAAAAGATTTAAGTGAAGCACAAAGATCATTCTACAAAGCCATGCTCAAAAGATTTAAGTGAAGCACAAAGAGCATTCTACAAAGCCATGCTCAAAAGATTTAAGTGAAGAACAAAGAGCATTCTACAAAGCCATGCTCAAAATATTTAAGTGAAGCGCATGAAGCATTCTACAAAATCAATGAAGGACTTTCTCATACTAGAAGGGTTCATAAAAGGAAAAGAAAAACACTAAAGACGCATATCATGTGAACAAAACAAAAATCGAGGTATACCGATAATTGTTGAAGAATAAAGATGGGATGCCTTCCGGGGCATCCCCAAGCTTAGATGCTTGAGTCTCCTTGAAATATTTACATGGGGTTCCTTGGGCATCCCCAAGCTTGAACTCTTGTCTCTCCGTATTCTTCTTATATCGATACCCCCTCGATCTTCGAACACTTCATTCACACAAAACTTAACAAAAACCCTCATGAGATCCGTTAGTATAATAAAGCAAAATACTACTTTAGGTACTGTTGTGAACTCATTCCAAATTCATATTAGCATTATATCTACTGTAGTTCAACTTCACCATGGTTCATACCCCCCGATACTACCCATAGATTCATCAAAATAAGAGAACAATGCATAGAAAACAGAATCTGTCAAAAACAGGACAGTCTGTAGTAATATGGAAACTTCGTATACTTCTGAAATTAAAAAAATTCTGAAACTTTAGGACAAATTAAAAAAATTGTATATAAGTACTGTGTAAAAATTTCAGAAACTTTTGACGTTCCAGTAAGAAATGTAAATTCATGCACTACAGTCAAAGTTTCTGTTTTTGCACCGCACAAAGCAAACAAGCAATCTAATCAACCTAAAACCAAATCTTGGCACATTATTTTTATAATACAATGGATATATACAGGGGATAATTATTTTTGAGAAGCTTCCATGAAAAATTCTATATTGTTTCCATGAGCATGAACACAAGTGTTCAAGGTCGACCCTCACTTCTCCAATGTACAACCTTCCAATCACTTCTCTTTTTGAAAAACTTCTTAGGCAAGAGGCAAGTAATTCTTTTTGTATTTTTCATTATTTTTTTTTGTTTTTTTCACCCACAACTAAAGAAAGTAAAAAGGGAAAACAAAATCTACTTAGTGAAGAAAGCAAACAAGCACACACGAGAATATCAACCCCACGCTATTGCTCCCCGGCAACGGCGCCAGAAAAGAGCTTGATAATCCCCAAGTGCAAGGAATCATCGTAGCAATTTCCAAAGGTGGAAGTGATAAGTATGGAGTGTCGAACCCACAAGGAGCTAAAGGTAAGATCAATATTCTCTCAAGTCCTATCTGCCACCGATACGACTCTACGTACGCCGAACGTTTGCTTCCAACTAGAAACGGGAAATAAAACTACGTTGTGAGTATGAAGAGAATAGCTTTGCATGATATCGGAGAGATAACAAATAAAAATACGTGCTGTTATCATAAAGTTAGAATATATTACAATATATTACAAACAGCGAGTGTGGAATAATGATGGGTCGGTGCGCGGAATTGTCCTAGGCAATTGTTAACAAGATCGGTAATCATTATTGCAATTTTATATGAGGGAGAGGCATAAGCTAACATACTTTCTCTACTTGGATCATATGCACTTATGATTGGAACTCTAGCAAGCATCCGCAACTACTAAAGATCATTAAGGTAAAACCCAACCATAGCATTAAAGCATCAAGTCCCCTTTATCCCATACGCAACAACCCACCTACTCGGGTTTATGCTTCTGTCACTCAAGCAACCCACTATAAGCGAATCATGAACGTATTGCAACACCCTACAGCGGGGATCCTTCACGTGTGCACGGCACGGAAGGCACAATAGGACAGCACCAAAGTAAAACATACAACTCAAACCAATCTAGATCATCAATCAACCCAAAGGACAAAAGTAATCTACTCAAAACATCATAGGATGGCAACACATCATTAGATCATAATATGTGGCATAAAGCACCATGTTAAAGCACCATGTTCAACACACCATGTTCATAGAGTGGACCGCTGAAAAGACATGAGGACGGTGATGAAGAAGGTGATGTTGATGAAGACGATCACCGCGGCGATGGTTCCCCCGATGGCACTCCGGCGCCACCGAGAGAGAGGGGGACAGGGTCTCCCCCTTGTGCTTCCTCCTCCATGGCCTCCCCCCTGAGTCGGGAGAGGTTCTCCCTCTGGTCCTTGGCCTCCATGGCAACGATGGCCCCTCCGTCTTCCTCCTCCATGGTCTCCGGTGAAGGTGACCCCCTCCGGCAGGGTGCCGGAGAGGGCCAAGATTGATCTTTCGTGGCTCTGGAGACTTGCGGCGGCGGAACTTCCGATCTAGGTTTATTTCTGGAGGTTTCTCGATTTATAGGAGGTCTTGGCGTTGGAATCACGTCAGGGGAGTGCTCGAGGGGCCCACAAGCCAGAGGGGCGCGCCCTAGGGGGGGCACGCCCCTGTGGCTTGTGGCCTCCTCGGGACTCCTCTCCGGTATCTTTTCGCTCCAGTATTTTTTATATTTTCCAAAAATATTCTCCGTAAATTTTCAGCCCATTCCGAGAACTTTTATTTCTGCACAAAAACAACACCACGGTAGTTCTGCTGAAAACAACGTCAGTCCGGGTTAGTTCTAATCAAATCATACCAAAATCATATAGAATTATTGTAAACATGGCATGAATACTTCCTAAATTATAGATACGTTGGAGACGTATCAACTATCACTTGTGCACGTATGAGCATTTTGTTCACCAACAATACCTTACCTCCTTTTAATAGTATTGGTTTTCCTATGGACTCAAAGTGATTTCTCACAAAGTAAAATCTAGAGTCCTCTTGCTTGAAGCTTTGCCAATCCATTTCCTTGCATCTTGGGGTATTTCCACAATCTCCACAATCCTTTTGCCAACCCATCATTGAACTTTTCCTGAAATATACTTAGTGGAAACATTAGTTCAATGACATATTTGTTGTTATTAATTACCAAAACCACCAAGGGAGCAAATGTGCTTTCACTCTAGCGGGAGAACAATTCCCAACTCCGCCAGACGGTTGGAATACCCAGACATTCTGAGTACATGTTCACTGACAGACCCGTTCTCCTCCATCTTGCAAGCACAGAACTTATCGGAGGTCTCATACCTCTCGATCTGGCATTCTTCTCAAAGATAAACTTCAACTCCTGGAACATCTCATATGCTCCATGACGTTGAAAACGTCTTTGAAGTCCCGGTTCTAAGCCATACAACATTGCACATTGAACTATTGAGTAATCATCAGAACGTGCCTGCCAGGTGTTCGCAATGTCTACAGACTCTACTGGAGCGGGTGGTTCACCGAGCGGTGCATCAAGGACATAAGCCTTTTGGGAAGCCGTGAGGATAATCCTTAGATTACGGGCCCAGTCTACAAAGTTACTTCCATCATCTTTCAACTTAGCTTTCTCTAGGAACGCATTGAAATTCAGGGGTGCTACTGCGCGAGCCATTGATCTACAACATAAATTTTGCAAAGACATCTTAGACTATTGTTCAAGATAATGAGTTTAGTTAATCATATTACTTAAAAACTCCCACTCAAATTTACATCCCTCAGGTCATTCGAGTGTCACATGATCCAAATTCACCAACCCAAGTCCGATCACCATGTGAGATGAGGTGGTTTCAATGGTGAACATCTCCATGTTGATCATATCTACTATATGACTCATGCTCGACCTTTCGGTCTCTTGTGTTCTGAGGCCATGTCTGTACATGCTAGGCTCGTCAAGTTTAACCCGAGTGTTCCGCATGTGCAACACTGGCTTGCACCCGTTGTATGCGAACGTAGAGTCTATCACACCCGATCATCACGTGGTGTCTCGAAACGACGAACTTTCGCAATGGTGCACACTCGGGGAGAACACAATTTTATCTTGAAATTTTAGTGAGGGATCACCTTATAATGCTACCATCGTCCTAAGTATAATAAGATGCATAAAAGGATTAACATCACATGCAAATCATAAGTGACAGGATATGGCCATGATCTTGTGCTTTTGATCTCCATCTCCAAAGCACTGGCATGATCTCCATCGTCACCGGCATGACACCATGATCTCCATCATCTTGATCTCCATCAATGTGTCACCATGAGGTTGTCACGCCAACTATTGCTTCTACAACTATTGCTAACTCATAGCGATAAAGTAAAGCAAAAACGGCGAAAATAAATTAAAGACAACCCTATGGCTCCTGCCGGTTGCCGTACTCATCGACATGCAAGTCGTGATAATCTATACAAAACATGATCATCTCATACATCACATATATCTCATCATGTTTCTGGCCATATCATATCACTTCATACCCTGCAAAAACAAGTTAGACGTCCTCTAATTTGTTGTTGCATGTTTTACGTGGCTGCTATGGGTATCTAGCAAGAACGATTCTTACCTACGCAAAACCACAATGGTGATATACAAGTTGCTATTTCACCTTCTACAAGGACCGCCTCTGTCGAATCCGATTCAACTAAAGCGGGAGAGACAGACACCCGCCAGCCATCTTATGCAACAAAGTTACATGTCAGTCGATGGAACCGGTCTCTCGTACGTGGACGAGTAAGGTTGGTCCGAGCCGCTTCATCCCACAATACCGCCAAATCAAGATAAGACTAAGGAGGGAAGCAATTTGAATATCAACGCCCACAAACTCCTTTGTGTTCTACTCGAGATCTCATCTACGCATAGACCTAGCTCATATACCACTGTTGGGGAACGTTGCATGGGAAACAAAAATTTTCCTACGCACACGCAAGATCTATCCACGGTGATGAGCATCTACGAAAGGGAGAGTGGATCTACGTACCCTTGTAGATCGCTAAGTGGGAAGCGTTAAGAAACGCGGTTGATGTAGTCGAACGTCTTCGCGATCCAAATCGCAAGCCGTCCCGCGATCCAATCACGATCCGTCCCGATCTAGCACCGAACGGACGGCACCTCCGTGTTCCACACACGTACAGCTCGATGACGATCTCCGCCTTCTTGATCCAGCAAGAGGGGGTGGAGAGGTAGATGAGTTCCCCGGCAGCACGACGGCGTGGTGACGGTGGTGGCGGAGCTAATCCGGCAGGGCTTCGCCAAGCGCCGCCGAACTAATCTAGAGGAAAAACGGTATAAACGGGGGGAGAGAGGGCTGCACCGTGGCTTGGGGTGCGGCTGCCCTCTCTCCCCTCCAATATATATAGGAGGAAGGGGAGGGGCTGGTGCCCTAGGGTTTCTCCTAGGGTCGGCCGAACCAAGGGAGGAGTCCACCTCCCACAAGGGAGGTGGTCTCCTAGTAGGACTCTTCCCACTTGGCCCCTCTCCCACCCCTTGCGCAAGGGCCTCCTAGGGGCTGGCCGGCCAGCCCACCAGGGGCTGGTGCGCCACCTCCTAGGCCCATGTGACCCTTGGGGTGGGTGGGCCCCACTTGGTGGACCCCCCCGGAACCCATTCGTAACTCCCGGTACACTGCCGGAAATGCCCGAAACTTTTCCGGAGACCAAAACGGGAAATCCTATATATCAATCTTTACCTCCGGACCATTCTGAAACTCCTCGTGACGTCTGGGATCTCATCTGGGACTCCGAACAACCTTCGGTCACCACCATACATAACTCAATACTACCGAAACGTCACCGAACGTTAAGTGTGCAGACCCTGCGGGTTCGAGAACTATGTAGACATGACCGAGACACCTCTACGGTCAATAACCAATAGCGGGACCTGGATGCCCATATTGGTTCCTACATATTCTATGAAGATCTTATCGGTTGAACCTCTATGTCAAGGATTCAGTTAATCCCGTATGCTGTTCCCTTTGTTCTTCGGTATGTTACTTGCCCGAGATTCGATCGTCGGTATCTCTATACCTAGTTCAATCTCATTACTGGCAAGTCTCTTTACTCGTTCCGTAATACAAGATCCCGTGGCTAACTCTTTAGCCACTTTGCTTGCAAGGCTTATTGTGATGTTGTATTACCGAGTGGGGCCTGAGATACCTCTCCGTCACACGGAGTAACAAATCCTAGTCTCGATCCATGCTAGCTCAACAGACACCCTCGGAGATACCTATAGAGCATCTTTATAGTCACCCAGTTACGTTGCGACGTTTGATACACACAAGGTATTCCTCCGATGTCAGTGAGTTGCATGATCTCATGGTCATAGGAACAGATACTTGACATGCAGAAAACTATAGCAATAAACTGACACGATCATATGCTACGTTCATAGTTTGGGTCTTGTCCATCACATCATTCTCCTAATGATGTGATCCCGTTATCAAATGACATATCATGTCTATGGCTAGGGAACCTTGACCATCTTTGATCAACGAGCTAGTATACTAGAGGCATACTAGGGACACAGTGTTGTCGATGTATCCACACATGTATTTGTGTTCCCAATCAATGCAATTATATCATGGATAATAAACGATTATCATGAACAAGGAAATATAATAATAATCACTTTATTATTGCCTCTAGGGCATATTTCCGACAGTTCTATCTCCCGCATGATGTCTTCCATAAGCTTCGGAATGACATTTCCGTAGGATTTGTTCCTGTTCATGCTCAGGTACACAACGTCTAATAATACCATCTACTCCTTCTTTATAAAGGTGTGGGTAATCCCAAAACTAATGTCTCAAGTCATAGAAGATTTTTTTTCTTTTGTTGGTATGTGAAGCTAGGTGGTATATACTTAGCGACAATGTAGTTAGCATAATCAGCATACCAAGGTGTGCTTTGAGAAACACTCATTGAAGCTAACTGTTCGTCAGGGAAACTATCATCAATAGGTAGTGGGTCATCAAGAATATTTTCTAAACTAGACAAGTTATCAGCTACGGGGTTCTCAGCTCCCTTCCTATCAACGATGTGTCAGTCAAATTCTTGAAGCAAGAGAACCCACCTAATGAGTCTAGGTTTAGCATCCTTCTTTTCCCTAAGATATTTTATAGCAGCATGATCGGTGTGAACAATAACTTTGGAGTCAACAATATAGAATCTAAATTTATCACAAGCAAACACAACTGCTAAAAATTCCTTTTCAGTGGTGGCATAATTTCGTTGGGCACTGTCTAGAGTTTTGCGAGCATAATGGATAACTTTCAATTTATTATCAACTCTTTGTCCTAGGACAACACCAACAACATAATCACTAGCGTCACACATAATTTCAAAAGGCAAGTTCCAATCAGGTGGTTGAACGATAGGTGCAGAGGTTAAGACTTTCTTGAGTGTTTCAAAGGCTTCCACACAATCATCATCAAAAACAAAAGGAATATCCTTTTGCAAAAGATTAGTAAGAGGCCTAGAAATTTTAGAGAAGTCTTTATTGAACCTCCTATAAAAACCAGCATGACCAAGGAAATTTCGAATACCTTTAATATCTTTGGGACATGGCATTTTCTCAATTGCATCAACTTTAGCTTTATCCACCTCAATACCTCGTTCAGATATTTTATGCCTCAAAACAATGCCTTCATTAACCATAAAGTGGCACTTCTCCCAATTCAAGACAAGATTAGTTTGTTCACATCTCTGCAAAACTCGATCAAGGTTGCTTAAGCAATCATCAAAAGAAGTTCCGTAAACGGAAAAATCATCCATGAAAACCTCCACAATCTTTTCACAAAAATCAGAGAATATAGCAGTCATACATCTTTGAAAGGTAGCAGGTGCAATACATAAACCAAAAGGCATACGTCTATAAGCGTAGATTCCAAAAGGGCAAGTAAAGGTGGTTTTCTCTTGATCGGATTGTGACACAGGTATTTGAGAGAAACCAGAATATCCATCTAGGAAACAAAAGTGTGTGTGTGCTTAGATAGTATTTCAAGCATTTGATCAATGAAAGGTAGAGGGTAATGATCTTTCCTAGTAGCTTTATTTAATTTTCTAAAATCAGTTACCATTCTATAGCCAGTAACAATTCTTTGTGGAATGAGTTCCTTCTTATCATTGGGAACAACGATAATACCTCCTTTCTTAGGGACACAATGAACGGGACTTACCCATCTACTATCAGCTATGGGATAGATTATACCTGCTTCCAAAAGCTTTAATATTTCAGTTCTTACCACTTCCTTCATCTTAGGATTCAATCGCCTTTGGTGATCAACAACGGGTTTAGCATCAGGTTCCATATTAATCTTGTGCTGACATAGAGTGGGACTAATGCCCTTAAGATCATCAAGTGTATATCCAATAGCAGCCCGGTGCTTCCTTAGAACTTTCAATAATCTTTCTTCTTCATGTTCTGAAAGGTTAGCACTAATAATAACAGGATATATCTTTTTCTCATCAAGATAAGCATACTTCAAAGTGTCAGGCAATTGCTTTAATTCAAACACAGGATCACCTTTAGGTGGAGGAGGACCTCCAAGAGTTTCAATATGCAAATTGTGTTTCAAGAGAGGTTGTTGTTCAAAGAAAATCTGATCTATTTCATTTCTTTCACGCATGTGCATATCATTTTCATGGTCAAGCAAATATTGTTCTAATGGATCAGTAGGAGGCACATCAATAGAAGCGAGACCAATTATTTCATCCTTACTAGATAACACTTTATCACGAGGTTGTCTACTAAACTTGGAAAAATTAAACTCATGAGACACATTACCATAACTGACACCGACAGTTTGTTTTTCACAATTTATCTTAGCATTGACGGTGCTCAAGAAAGGTCTACCAAAGATAATGGGACAAAAGTCATCTTGTGGGGAACCAAGGACTAGAAAATCAGTAGGGTATTTTACTTTCCCACATGAGACTTCAACATCTCTAACAATCCCAAGTGGTGTGATAGTATCTCTATTAGCAAGTTCAATAGTAACATCAATGTCTTCCATTTCAACAGGTGCTATCTCATCCATAATTTCTTGGTATAAGGAAAAAGGGATAGCACTCACACTAGCACCCAAATCACATAAACCATGATAGCAATGATCTCCTATTTTGACTGAGACAACGGGCAAGCCTACTATGGGTCTATGTTTGTCTTTTTCATCAGGTTTAGCAATTCTAGCAGCTTCATCACAAAAGTAGATAACATGCCCATCAATATTTTCTACCAAGAGGTCTTTAACCATAGCAACACTAGGTTCTACTTTAATTTGCTCAGGGGGTTTAGGTGCTCTTATATTACTCTTACGAACCATAGTTGATACCTTAGCATGTTCCTTTATCCTAATAGGGAAAGGTGGGTTTTCAATATAAGCGGTAGGAACAACTGGATCCGCATTGTAAATGATGGTTTCTTCTTTAGCTATGACCGGTTCTTTAATTTCTTCTTTAATAGGGGGATGATATTTAAACCACTTCTCCTTAGGGAGATCAACGTGAGTAGCAAATGCTTCGCAGAAAGAGTCTACTATCTCAGAGTCAAGTCCATATTTAGTGCTAAACTTGTGAAAAGTATCGGTATTCATAAAAGATTTAACACAATCAAATTCAAGCTTTATACCTGACTCATTACTTTCATCGAGTTCCCAATCTTTAGAGTTGCATTTAATTCTTTCCAAAAGATCCCACTTGAATTCAATAGTCTTCTTCATAAAAGAACCAGCACAAGAAGTATCGAGCATGGATTGATCATTATGAGAAAGCCGAGCATAAAAATTCTGAATGATAACTTCTCTCGGAATGTCATGATTGGGACATGAATATAAAATTTACATAAGCCTCCCCCAAGCTAGAGCGATGCTTTCTCCTTCACGAGGCCAAAAATTATATATATAATTCCGATCACGATGAACTAGATGCATGGGATAAAACTTTTGGTGGAATTCCAATTGCAAACGATTCCTGTTCCACGATCCAAGATCATCACATAGCCTATACCATGCCAATGATTTTCCCTCCAAAGATAAAGGGAAAACCTTCTTCTTAACTTCATCTCCGGGTAAACCTACAACCTTAAATAATCCACATATCTCGTTCACATATAAGAGGTGCATATCAGGATGTTCAGTTTCATCTCCTGCATAAGGTTTAGCAAGCAGTTGTTCTACAATACCCGAAGGAATTTCATAAGTAATATTTTCAGTAGGTGCTGTACGTTGAGGGGCAACTAATTGTGGTTCCGGTCGAGGTGAAGATACCCCGAAAAGCCCCTCAAAGGATTGTTTTCCATAGTAGCAAGTAGCAATAAATTTCAGCACGTAGTATAAGTTTTTCCTTACCGATTTCCACTTACCAAGAGCGCTTCACTCCCCGGCAACTGCGCCAGAAAAGAGTCTTGATGACCCACAAGTATAGGGGATCAATCGTAGTCCTTTCGATAAGTAAGAGTGTCGAACCCAACGAGGAGCAGAAGGAAATGACAAGCGGTTTTCAGCAAGGTAATCTCTGCAAGCACTGAAATTGTAGGTAACAAATAGTTTGATAGCAAGGTAATTTGTAACGAGAAAGTAACGGTAATAGTAAATAAGGTGCAACAAGGTAGCCCAATGCTTTTGTAGCAAAGGACAGGCCAGAACAATCTCTAGTAATAGGCAAAGTGTTCTTGAGGGCACACGGGAATTTCGTCTAGTCACTTTTATCATGTTGGTTTGATTCGTGTTCGCCACTTTGATAATTTGATATGTGGGTGGACCGGTGCTTGTGTGCTGTTCTTACTTGAACAACCTCCCACTTATGATTAACCCCCTCACAAGTATTCACAACTACGATAAAAGTATTAAGATAAAATCTAACCATAGCATTAAACGTTTGGATCCAAATCAGCCCCTTACGAAGTAGCGCATAAACTAGGGTTTAAGCTTCTGTCACTCTAGCAACCCATCATCTAATAACTACTCCACAATGCATTCCCTTAGGCCCATGAATGGTCAAGTGTCATGTAGTCGACGTTCACATGACACCACTAAGGGAATCACAACATACATATCATCAAAATATCGAACACATATCAAATTCACATGATTACTCGCAACATGACTTCTCCCGTGACCTCAAGAACAAAGGTAACTACTCACAAATAATAATCATTCTCAAGATCAGAGAGGTATTAAATAGCATAATGGATCTGAACATATAATCTTCCACCAAATAAACCATATAGTAATCAACTACGCAAGGTAATCAACACTACTAGTCACCCACAGGTACCAATCTGAGGTTTTGGTACAAAGATTGAATACAAGAGATGAACTAGGGTTTGATAAGAGATGGTGCTATTGAAGATGTTGATGAAGATTGGCCTCCCAAAGATGAGAGGGGTGTTGGTGATGACGATAGCTTTGATTTCCCCCTCCGGGAGGGAAGTTCCCCCGACGGAATCGCTCCGCCGGAGGGCAAAAGTGCTCCTGCCCAAGTTCCACCTCGAGGCGGCGGCGCTTCGTCCCGAAAGTCCTCCTCTGATTTTTTATAGGTCAAATGTGACTATATACCAGAAGATGGGCTCCGGAGGTGGGCCGAGGTGGCCACGATACACCAGGGCGCGCCCAGGGGGTCTGGCGCACCCTGGTCGGTTGTGCCCACCTGACAGGCCCCCTCTGGTAGTTTTCTGCTCCAATATTTTTTATTAAATACAAAAATAATCTCCGTAAAGTTTCAGCTTCATTGGAGTTGTGTAGAATAGGTATCTCTGATGTGCTTTTCTTAGGTCCAGAATTCCAGCTACCGGTATTCTCCCTCTTTGTGTAAACCTTGCATATTATGAAAGAAAATGCATTAGAATCACTCCCCAAAGCATTATTATTCAACAAAACAAAGTAAATAACAATAGGAAATCATGATGCAAAATGGACGTATCAACCAACTACACAAGTGTTCTAAAAGGTTAGCAACTTCATCCTTTCATCTCTCACTACTAGTTTAGCTCATTTCAAATGCTCTAGAAGTAGTGTGGTTTGTGGGTTTTAGTGGAGGAGTGTATGTGTGAGTTTATTTGATTCAGATGCACAATTTGAGCTTAAATTAACTTCTTACTGGTATTATTGTTTGTTATTATATAGTGCCATGGTTTTGGTAGACGCCCCCGTCGGCTCTCGTCCGGTCTATGATTCCGATGTGGTATATTATCATTTATTACTATTTGTTTCATTCAATGTTTATGACAATTATGCCGACCAACTTGACATAGATGTCTTTATCTAGGAGGTATGTGCACCGGAAATTCCAACCGACCCTATTGTCGAGAGGTTAAATTTAGTTGAAAAAGAAAACAATTATTTGAAAGAAAAATTGAAAAGAGTTGAAGAAGAGAAGATGAAATTGGAGTTGCATGTTGCCGATGTCGTCGATGTACACAAGATCCAGATGGATGCAATGTGCTTGAAGATTAGAAAGATTAGAAAATATGGCATTGATAATGAGGCTTGGTATCATTATGTTGTTGGATCAATTGTTACCTTAGTTGCGATTTTGATCACATTTGTTGTTGCATTTAAATGTTTTACATAGTTGTATGTTAGTTTCAATGTATGTTTTAATTAGATGCTCTAGAGAGCTGTATGTTGTTCTATGAGAACTATATGTATGAACTTTATGTATTTATTTTTTCAGTAATAACATTTCATGATATACTTAATATGGTCAAGGATTTACAAGTAATCTTTGGAAAGGGTCTTGGCGGACAATCTGTTCCGAATGATGATGACGGACATGCCCCCATGTGGAAGAAGACGTGATGCACGTGATGCACCCTATTGGAAAGACCTAGAGGTCCGCTCTGCAATCGATGTGATGCACGTGACGAAGAATGTTTGCGTGAACCTTTTCCGAGTTCATTTGCAGTGCTTTCAAATTCAGGGTCGTTTAGCTCAAAATAAATCATTAAATGCATGAAAAATAGCAAATGAAGTCGGAAAAGTGTTGAAAATTGATGACGTGGCTTTGCATGGTGCATATTGAATGCACAAAAAGTCTGGAGTTAAAATATATTAAAAAAATAAAATCCCTTTGCAATAGATGAGTTTTCGTACGAAACCCTGATACTTCGAAAGAGATTGTCCAGTTTTGTACACGAAGTGCATCCAGTTTTTGCCGTAACTCTCTAAACCTTTTAGCACATGTTATGTGGGTGAAATTATGATACCATGCCAAATTTCAACCTTTCTAGAGTTCATTTGCAGTGCTTTTCAAATTCAGGGTCGTTTAGCTCAAAATAAATCAATAATGCATGAAAAATAGCAAATGAAGTCAGAAAAGGGTTGAAAATTGATGATGTGGCTTTGCATGGTGCATATTGAATGCACAAAAAGTCTGGAGTTAAAATATGTAAAAATGAAATCCCTTTGCAATAGATGAGTTTTCGTACGAAACCCTGATACTTCGAAAGAGATTGTCCAATTTTGTACACGAAGTGCATCCAGCTTTTGCCATAACCCTCTAAACCTTTTAGCACATGCTATGTGGGTGAAATTATGATACCATGCCAAGTTTCAACCTTTTCAAAGTTCATTTGCAGTGGTTTTCAAATTCAGGGTCGTTTAGCTCAAAATAAATCATTAAATGCATGAAAAATAACAAATGAAGTCGGAAAAGGGTTGAAAATTGATGATGTGGCTTTGCATGGTGCATATTGAATGCGCAAAAAGTTTGGAGTTAAAATATGTTAAAAAAATGAAATCCCTTTACAAAGTGATGAGGTCGTCTACCATGGGTAGGGTCACAAGGCTGACTTCCTGGCCCACCTAGGGACCCTCATCGACATTGAAGCTCAGGAGGTGGAAGTGCACTCGGACATGCCTGAAGAGTCACTCGGACACACCTGAAGATACACTCGGATGGCCACAGCCACACTCGGTCAACAGGAACTCAACGGTCCAGGAGACGTAGAGTTGAGTAATATGAAGAGACATCCTCTGGGATTAATCAGACGTGTGTTACCGGTAACGCTCTAGTTAAAGCGGCAGTTCATGTAACGTAGCTTTAACTAGCATTTATTGCGGCGCTCGGCTGGTGGTGGCGCACTCTATATAAGCCACCGCCAGACGCCGTAGCAAGGTCCCGAAACTTGTATTCTCATACTCCCCCATAAGCAAAACAAACCAGCCCCCGGGCTCGAGACGTAGGGCTTTTACCACTTCCGAGTGGGGCCTGAACTCGTACACATCCGAGTGAAACACCTGAGCCGTAGCAAGACATCGCCCCTCCATTTGTACCCCCTAGTACTATTGTCAAGGTCAATCCCACGACAGTTGGTGCCCACCGTGGGGCTGCGCATCTAGCGAATTTCGGCGCAGGTGGAATTTCTATTCTCCCGTTCATCATGAACGCTTTTGGCAGCAAGATCTTCTTCGGATCCCTCAGCTTCGCCGTCGACGATTCGGCATGGCTGCAGGAGGCACCGCTGGACGCTGAGGCACTGCCCGCCCGCGGCGCAGTGCACTTTAGTGCGACGACGTTCGGAGTTCTTCTCCGGCAACCGTCTACGCCATATCGACCGACTTCTCCGACTCTTCTTGCAGCTTCTCGTCGGCGCTCCGGGCGCTCTCGGCTGTAGCGCTGGATCAAGCACGCCGCGGCAGCGCAGGTTGCAGGGCAGCAAGTGGATGCACTCGAAGCTGACGAGTCAGTCAATTGCCTTTTCTCGTCTTCGGATGACTACTCCTCCGATGCTGCTGGTTGCGAGAGCAGCGGCGAAATGGCGGAGGTTATGATGGCCGGCCCATCCCAAGATGCTCCTCCTCCAGGGTATTCGGCGGGAGACGCCCGCGATCGGGACGGCGACCACCGTAACGCCATTACCGATGGTTACATTCCCCGACCGCTCACTCGGGAGCAGCGGGAGGAAATAAGGCGCAGGAACGACCAAGTCCTCCAGACGCCCATTGCGGGGAACACCCCCGAAGAGATAGCCCTCGAGGCCGCTCGCCAAGCTACCTTGGCTGAGCACGAGCGTCTCGAGCGGTTGCAGCATTCACTCGACGAACGCGCGGCAAGGGAACTTCCTAGTTCCAGCCGTAGCCGCCGCCAGTTGATGTTCATAAAGGAGCACCCGTACACCATCCCGACGATGCGTACGCCTTTGATGAATCTGGCCGCGGCCACTCGGATCACAGATTTGATCCAACCGTCCAATTCGGCAGCAGGCGAGGGCATTCGACAGATCCAGGCTCTGCTGAAGACCGCCTTGCAACAAAACTCAGAGGTATCACAATCTCACTAGCGCATTCATAATGAATCTACTCGGGCAGATACTGTGTAGTCGGCTCACAGTCCGCTCGTGCCGAGGAAGTATCCGCGAACTCCTCCTCATCCGAGAGGTCCGTACGGAGGGCGCGGGCACGACGACCGCGATTTCAGTCGGACTCCCCCTCCGAGGGGCGGTCCGCGTGGCCAACATCCTTATGACGGAGGCTATCCACTCGGGAGAAACCGCGAGCGGAGTCCTGTTCGACACAGGGGCTACGATGCCCGATCGGATATCACTCAGCGAGTGGTTGATCGGAACAGATATGACAGAGACCGAGTGAGCGTCTGGGTAGTTTCTGATCTTGGATGCTTCAGCAGATACATCCGAGAGGCAGAAATACCCCCAATTACCGACTGGCAACCGGAATTGGAAAGTTCAATGGTGAGTCCAAGCCAGAAATGTGGCTGGAAGATTATCGAGTCGCTGTCCAAATTGGCGGCGGCGACAATTTTGTTGCCATGAAGCACTTTCCGCTCATGTTGGAAGTATCTGCGCGGGTGTGGCTAAATCAGTTGCCTGCCAGCTGCATTTACTGCTGGGATGACTTGGCCCGAGTGTTCGTCAAGACATTCAAAGGCACCTACAAGCATCCGGGTGGACTGACGGAACTCCAGCACTGCGTTCAGAAGAACAATGAAACTCTCCGAGAGTACATTCAGCGCTGGACCACGTTGCATAACACCGTGGAAAACGTCACCGAGCATCAGGCCGTGTGCGCCTTCAAGGCAGGCACTCGGTATCGGGAGTTAGTCTTGAAGTTTGGTCGATCTGGGGATCTGTCCCTCAGTCGGGCCATGGAGATTGCGAACAAGTACGCTAATGGTGAAGAAGAAGACCGCCTCTGAAGCGGCAAAGCGAGATCCGGCAACGCCCCTCAATCGGGAGGCAACGCCAGGAAGAATCAGAAGCGAAAGCTGACACCTCCGGCAAGGCGGAAGTCGCAGCCGTCCAAGGGCAAGGGCAAAGCAAGCCGAAGCCCAAGAAGAAGAAGAAAGAATGGATTCCCAAGAAGAAATCCGAGTACAAATCTGACATTCTTGACCAACCGTGCCAGATTCATACCCAGACGGATGAAGAAGGCAACGTTGTGCTTCCGAAGCACACCACTCGGGAATGTCGCCTGCTCAGGCAGGAGATGGGCGCTGAGCTCTCGAGTGAGAAGGTCGATGTCGAAGAGGAAGAGGATACTTTCGAGTATCCTAAAGTGGATAAAGTCCTCAATGTGATCTTCGCCGATGTTGAAAGCAAGAGGCAGTTGAAGGTTATCAATCGGGAGGTTAATATGGTAGTTCCGACTGCACCCAAGTACCTCAACTGGACGAAGACGCCTGTCACCTTCGACCAGTCCGATCACCCGCCCCACATTGCCACCCCTGGGAGGCAAGCGCTAGTCGTTGACCCAGCGGTGGGCGGTGTCCGATTGCGTAAGGTCCTAATGGACGAAGGCAGCGGGCTTAATATCATATACGCCGACACGCTCAAGGCTATGGACATCCCGATGTCCCGATTGAGCAAGAGAAACATGCATTTTCATGGGATCGTCCCTGGAAAGAAGGCAGAATCACTCGGCCAGATCGCGCTGGACGTAGTCTTCGGCGGCGAGAAGAATTTCCGAAAGGAAAAACTAACCTTCGAGGTGGTCGACTTCTGCAGTGCTTACCACGCCATCCTGGGTAGGCCTGCCTACGCGCGTTTCATGGCCAGACCATGTTACGTGTATCTCAAGCTCAAGATGCCAGGGCCTAAGGGTGTGATTACAGTCACTGGTGATCGGAAAGTCGCCGAAGAGTGCCTTCAGCAGGGCACAAAGATAGCCAATGAACAAGTGCTTGCAGTCGAGCTTGAAGGGTACAAGAAAGAGGTGGATACGGCTGATCTGCTCAGGCCAAAGAGACCGGCTTCAGAATCCGCCTTCCAGTCAGCTGGCGAGACTAAGCAAGTTCATGTCCATCCGAGTGACCCGAGCGCCACTCCGACGAACATCTCCACTTCACTCGGAGACAAATAGGAAGCCCAGCTCATCCAGTTCCTCCGTGAGAACTGGGACATCTTCGCATGGAAGCCGTCTGGCATGCTTGGTGTTCCCAGGGAACTGGCTGAGCACCGACTCCGAACCGATCCCAAGGCCAAGCCAGTCAAGGAGTACTTGCGCCGATCCTCCGTGGAGAAGCGCAAGGCGATTGGTCAAGAGATAGCTCGGCTCCTCACCGCCGAGTTCATCCGCGAGATTTACCACTCCGAGTGGCTCACGAATGTTGTCTTAGTACCGAAGAAGGACAAGTCACTTCGTATGTGTATTGACTTCAAACATCTCAATCGAGCGTGCCCGAAGGATCATTTTCCTTTACCTCGTATAGATCAGATCGTAGACTCCACAGCCGGATGCGAACGACTGTCGTTCCTGGATGCGTACTCCGGGTACCACCAGATCCGAATGTACGGTCCTAATGAAATAAAAACATCCTTCATCACCCCATTCAGGTGCTTTTGCTATGTCACGATGCCATTCGGCTTGAAGAATGCCGGAGCCACTTTCCAGCGCATGATCCAGAAGTGCTTGCAAAGGCAAATCAGCCGGAACGTGGAGGCCTATATGGACGATATCGTGGTCAAGTCTAGGAAAGGTTCTGACCTCTTGACTGACCTCGCCAAAACCTTCGCGAACCTGCAGAGCTTTGGGATAAAGCTGAATCCAGCTAAGTGCACATTCGGAGTGCCAGCAGGAAAGTTACTCGGTTTCCTCGTTTCCGAATGGGGGATCGACGCCAATCCAGACAAAATCGGCGCCATAGTCCGAATGAAGCAACCGGAGCGCTTACATGACGTGCAAAGGTTGACAGGATGCCTTGCGGCCTTGAGCCAATTCATTTCAAGACTCGGAGAGAAGGCACTCCCTCTCTACCGATTGATGAAGAAGTCCGACAAATTCGAGTGGACTAATGAAGCGCAAGCCGCGTTCACGGAACTCAAGGCATTGCTTTCCACCCAGCCGGTGTTAGCTGCTCCGGGCAGCCAGGAACCTTTACTCCTGTACATTGCGGTGACCAGCCAGGTGGTGAGCACAGTCCTTGCGGTAGAGCGCGAAGAGCCAGGAAAAGCATTCAAAGTTCAAAGACCCATATATTACATCTCGGAAGTGCTAACCCCTTCTAAGCAAAGGTATCCGCACTACCAAAAGCTAGTCTATGGCATTTACCTGACTGCTAAAAAGGTGGTTCATTACTTCCAGGATCACTCGGTCACGGTTGTCAGCAGCGCTCCCCTATCGGAGATCCTGCATAACAGGGACGCCTCCGGCCGAGTGGCTAAGTGGGCAATCGAGCTCCTTCCGCTGGAGATCAAGTTTGAAGCTAAAAAAGCAATTAAGTCCCATGCATTGGTTGATTTTATGCCCGAGTGGATCGAGCAGGAGCAACCAATTCCGAGTGTTCCCTAACACTGGACTATGTTCTTCGATGGATCCAAGATGCTCAATGGCTCAGGAGCTGGCGTGGTTCTTGTCTCTCCCAAAGGAGACCGGCTGAACTATGTCCTCCAAATCCATTTTGACTCATCAAACAATGAGGCCGAATATGAAGCCCTCCTGTATGGGCTCCGCATGGCCATTTCACTCGGCATTCGTCGGTTGATGGTCTACGGCGACTCGGACCTCGTTGTCAATCGAGTGATGAAGGAGTGGGACATTCGGAGTCTAGCAATGACCGGATACTGCAACGCGGTCAGGAAGCTGGAGAAGAATTTTGAAGGCCTAGAACTGCATCACATTCCTCGCGCAAAGAATCAGGCGGCAGACGATCTGGCAAAGATTGGGTCCACTCGGCGAGCAGTCCCGAAAGACATATTCCTTGAACATCTGCGCGCTCCAACAATCGCAGAAGATCCTTTCACAGAGGAGCCCCCGCAAGCAGTCGGTCCATCTGATCCGACTGAGGTTGAAGTTCCAGCCATAGTGGATCTGGTCCACGAAATGCTGGTAATCACTCCCGAGTGGACTCAACCCTATTTGGCATACTTGCTCAGACAAGAACTACCCGAAGATGAAGAAGAAGCCTGTCGGATCGTCCGTCGATCCAAGTCATTCGAAGTTATAGGTGATCAGCTGTACAAGAAAAGCACCACCGGAGTCACCCAAAAATGCATCTCCCCAGAGGAAGGGCTGTAAATCTTACACGAAATCCACTCGGGAACTTGTGGCCACCATGCGTCCTCTCGGACTTTGGTTGCTAAAGCTTTCCGAGTTGGTTTTTATTGGCCCCGAGCCAATGAAGCAGCAAGGGACCTGGTAGACCTGTGTGTCGGGTGTCAGTTCTACAAGAATAAGTCCCACAAGCCAGCATCCGCGCTCAAGACGATTCCGATCACTTGGCCATTTGCAGTATGGGGCCTTGATATGGTCGGTCCCTTATGGACTGGGTCGAGTGGATTCACACATCTGCTCGTCGCGGTTGATAAGTTCACCAAGTGGGTCGAAGCGAAGCCCATCAAGAGTTTGGATGCAGGTACTGCCGTTCGTTTCATTCGGCAAATCATCTTCAGGTTCGGAGTACTGCATGATATCATCACGGATAATGGCAAGAACTTCGACTCAGAAGAGTTCCATGAATTCTGTTTCTCTCAAGGCACTCGGGTTAATTATGCCTTAGTGGCTCACCCGCAGTCGAATGGATAGGCAGAGCGCGCAAACGGAATGATCCTGCAAGGTCTGAAGCCCCGATTGATGAGAGACCTGAAGTACGCTGCTGGAGCTTGGGTCGAAGAATTGCCTTCTGTCGTATGGGGCATTCGGACAACCCCGAACCGCTCTACGAAGCACACGCCTTTCTTCATGGTGTACGGGTCAGAGGCGGTTTTACCGAGTGATCTTCAACACAATTCCCCCTGAGTGGAACTATATAATGAAGCTGAAGTCGAAGCCGCTCGGCAAGATGGCCTCGACCTTTTGGAGGAAGAGAGAGAGAGAGCTGACCCTCATCAGATCGACGCTCTATCAGCAGGATCTGAGGCGTTACCATGACAGACACGTCCAGGGCCGAGCCTTTTAGGAAGGAGACCTGGTTCTTCGACTGGATCAGCAGAAACCCCACAAGCTAGTGCCTCTATGGCAGGGGTCGTATGCAATCTCCAAAGTCTTGCACAATGGAGCCTACCGGCTCTACAATATCAAAGATGGACTAGAAGAGCCTCGGACTTGGAACGCGGACCTGCTTCGCAAGTTCTACACCTAGAACATAAATACTTTAGCTTGTCATTCCAGTAATGAATCCGAGTGATCTCGATGAATAAAGTTTTATTTCATTATATCTTGTCGAAATTTGACTACCACCCCCTGTGGGTGTAAAACACAAACACTTAGCCGCAAACCTGATTTTGCCTAAGGACAAACTACTCTGAGTGAGGGTCGCGCCCGCGCTCGGGGGCTTTGCCGCGGCTCCGCCTCGCCTAAGTTAAGAAACTTTTCGAGTGGGACATCCTCCACACTCGGTTGTCAAGATGAACAGGACCATCATTGTTCGTCTAAGGACAAACTACTCTGAGTGAGGGTCTCGCCCGCGCTCGGGGGCTTAGCTGCGGCTCCGTGTCACCTAAGTTAAGAAACTTTTCGAGTGGGACATCCTCCACACTCGGTTGTCAAGATGAACAGGACCATAATTGTTCGTCTAAAGACAAACTACTCCGAGTGAGGGTCTCGCCCGCGCTCGGGGGCTTAGCCACGGCTCCACGTCGCCTAAGTTAAGAAACTTTTCGAGTGGGACATCCTCCACACTCGGTTGTCAAGATGAACAGGACCATCATTGTTCGTCTAAGGACAAACTACTCCGAGTGAGGGTCTCGCCCACGCTCGGGGGCTTAGCCGCGGCTCTGCGTCGCCTAAGTTAAGAAACTTTTCGAGTGGGACATCCTCCGCACTCGGTTGTCAAGATGAACATGACCATCATTGTTCGTCTAAGGACAAACTACTACGAGTGAGGGTCTCGCCCGCGCTCGGGGACTTGGCCGCAGCTCCGCGTCACCTAAGTTGAGAAACTTTTCGAGTGGGACATCATCCATACTCGGTTGTCAAGATGAACATGACCATCATTGTTCGTCTAAAGACAAACTACTCCGAGTGAGGGTCTTGCCCGCACTCAGGGGCTTAGCCGCGGCCCCGCGTCGCCTAAGTTAAAATTCACGCCAAGTGCGAATATTGTACACACTCGAAACCCATGCGCGACCCTGCAATCGCTCGAGTATAAAACACTCAAAAGATCAAAGATCAAGTTAAGATAAGGCAGATGTGAACTGCATCGTTCAAAGCAGAAGTATGGACGATAGGATCCTCAGGCTCATTAAAAGTCTTACAGATACTACTCGGCATTCCGAGGCAAATGTTTAAAGAAGTTTTTAACCCGACGATCACTCGGGGTTGGGCACGGCTTTGTCGAACGTGTCCAGGTCAAGGCTCTCTGCAATCCGGGTGGCCGCCTCCATGAACATCTCCATGAAGTCCTGAATTCTGGCGTGCTTCCGATTGGCGACTTCCAAGGACTTCAGTTTATTCTCATCCACTCCCTTGCAGTGGACCCGAACTAGTGAGAGAGTAATGTCAGCTCCGGCTCGGGCCGCTGACTTCTTCCAGATCTTCACTCGGTGCGGGACGTCTCTCACTCGGTTAAGAACGGATTCCAAGTCCTTGGAGGGTTCTTCGTCGGAGAAGAGTTCCTTTTCGATGTCCACAATGCCAGTACGGAGCCTCTTGAGGAACGAAACCGCTTCGTCGACGCGTTCTTCCAGACGGAGAAAGGCCAAGGCAGCACTGTCCTTGAGCAGTTCTCGGGATGGATCTAGCTCTTTCTCGATCTTGTCAGTCTCTTCACCAACATCGAAGTAGAATTCTGGGTTCAGCCGAACAAAAAAGGAATCAAAGTCAAGCAAATTTCATTCGGTTGTTCAGAAATACACATGGGTCATTCGGGAGAGTTTACCTTTGAGCTTTTCACTCACGGTGTCGCCGAACTCCTTGACGAATTGCTCCAGCTCAGCCTTCTTGGCATTGATATGTTCGAGCTTGGTCTTCCATTCGGCGAGTTCTTCCCTGGACTTCTTCACGGCGACCTCGAGGGTTTTCTTCTCCTCTTCTAACTTCCCGACTGACTTCAGCTTCTCATCAGCCTCCTTGGCCTTCCGACTGGCTTCCTTCTGAGCTGCTGCCAGTTCTGTGTCCTTCTTCTCAAGGGCTGTCTTCACAATCACTAAAGAAACAGAACTCTTCAGTCTCTCGACAAGCTTACGATTTTCTCCACGAAGATCTGATGAAGTAGACTCAGTCGGACAGGGAGAAAGAACAGAGACGGTAACAGTCGGTCAGGGAGAGTAATCCCTTACAATGCATTCTTCTCTTGCTCCAATCGGGCGCTCTTGGCCTTCTCAGCGTCAAGGTCGAGACGCAAGGTCAACACCTCCTCCTTCAGAGCATTATAGTGGCTTCCGAGCTCACAAACGGACTACAAACGACAAATGGAAGAAAAAATATGATCAAGAAGACATATGATCCGTCAATCGGATATTATGTACAGATCATTCGGTCAGATTCCAAAACTCTAAGACTCCCGCCGACTGCTTCAGTCAACGGCAGTCTCGGGGACTACACCCAGTGGGTGCGCTCAGCGCGCCCCCACTGGAAAATTTAAGTTCAAGTCAGGACAGACATTTCTATGCTATTAGACTATCGCCGACTGCTTCAGTCGACGGCAGTCTCGGGGACTACACCCAGTGGGTGCGCTCAATGCGCCCCCACTAGAAAGTCAACACCCAATGGGTGTGCCCAGATGCAAACCCACTCGGGTCACAAAACATTGACAAATTGGCCAAGACGCCGAATGAGGAAGGTACTTACGAGAGTACTTACTCGGACATTCTTCTGCAGCGCCACACTCGCGTCGTACGCTGTCTTCAGTTTATCGCACATCAGCTCCAGCTGGATCAACGCCTCTTTGCTCGCTCCCGTCTGGTCCTCTAGGACATGGTGTAGCGAGAAGATGGTGGTCTCACGAGGAGTCGGCATAAGAGTTGACGTGCCGGTTCCGAGTGCGACTCCAGTGCCCGAGCTGGTTCCCTGCGATGTTGCCAAAGCACCGGCAAGTGATGGCTCCTGCGTTGCACCTTCTATGTTCGCAGTAGGATTTGGCAGATCAGCTTTGCCATCCACATCGAGGTCGATCACTTCATTCGGAGCTACAAAGTGTACAAAAGTCATTCGGAAATGAGCAGAAGCAAAATCGCAACATATGCAAGAAAAGTTTCGAAGTTTACCCTTTGAAGACGCCGCGTCTGCTTCAGCTCGCTCCTTCTCCAGAGTTTGGGGATCAGGCGAAGTGGTTGAAGTATCAGCACTACAAAGGAAACATTCGGATTGTTAAAATCACTCGGATAGACCTCGACAATGATTTTCGAGTGAAAGTTCTTACGCTGAAGCAACCGGGATGGTCATCTTGATCCTCGGAATGGGCACGGCCTTCTGGGGTTTTGTCGCAACAACTTTAGCTTGCTTCGCAACCTTCTCGGGCAACGAAGCCAGTTCTGCACGACCACACTTCGATTGACGGGTCGAGGGAGCATTGGCAGTCGGCTTGATGACACTCGACGCCTTCGGGCCGCCGCCAACAACCCCCGGGTCTTGGCGTGACTTGGAGCGAGATTCGGGCACGCGGCCTTCCGAGCGCGAGGACTCCACCTCACAACTCTCGTCCGATTCCTCCTCGTCGTCATCGTCTTCGTCGCCGCCACCTGCTTCCTCTTCTTCCACTCCGGTTGGGTCTCCCGCGAGGTCTGTATCGCTCGCCACATCAATCGGACCTCGATTGACGATTGGAATTTCACTGATCAAGCCCATGAAAGTCTGTTGAATGAAGAATAGATCAGTCAAGATTATATTCAGCAAGCACAACTATATCATTCGGATAACAGGTGGGACTCTGAAATTACCTCATTCGACGGATTTTTCGCTGAGAGTGGAAGCACCTGCCTGCTTCCCCTGGGGTTATCTCGTGCTAGAGTGACTGCCTTGATCTTGGATTCAACCGTCTCTTCGTCAAGTTCTTTGGGGTGCGTCCGAGTGATGTCGTCTGGTCTAGTATATCCCCACATGGGATGAACTCTAGCTTGCAATGGTTGGATTCTCCTCTGAAAGAAAACCTCTAGCAAGTCTAGTCCGTTGACGCCCTTCCGCACTAAGGCTACCAGAGCAATTACCAGGATGTCTACATCTACTTTCTCTTCTTTGGTTACAGTCAGCCGGGGAAGAGATTGAATGCGTTCCGACGTATACAGGGGGAGTCCTGGTTGATTTTCTCCGACTGGGATATCTTGGCAGTAGAACAAGTTCTCCTGCCAGCCCTTCACCGAGTCCGAAAAATTGATCGCTGGGAAGCAGACCTTACCCCGCAGCTGGATACCCAATCCCCCGCACAGTTGGACCACGTTGGTCTTATCCTCTGACCGAGTGGATTTCTTCATGGTCATCACCCGGCTGGTTAACAAGTGCTTAAACAGGCCCCAATGTGGGTGGCAGCCCAGAAAGTTCTCACACAAAGAAACGAAAGCAGCTAGGTACACCATGGCATTGGGTGGAATGTGGTGAAGTTGGACACCGAAGAAATCCAAGAAGCGGCGGAAGAACGGATGGGGAGAAAGTGAAAAAGCTCGTTCCAGATGAGTCACAAGGAGAACACGCTCGTTCCCTTGCGGCGAAGGATCATCTTCGCCCGCCTTCGGCAATTGCCAGCTCCCTTGGGACAGGAGACCCTGGTCCTCCATCTCGAGCAGTCGGGCTTCAGTGACCCGTGACGCCATCCAGTCGCCTTGGGTCCACCCTGCCGGCGTACCGGCGCTCGAGGAAGAACCGCGCAAGCCTTTCTTCGCCCGCTCGGCCTTCGCGGTCGCCGCGCGGCTCATCTCCGGTGGTACTGGGCTCTGCTCGCGGCGGAGTTCTCTGTGGAGGCTGGCGTCGGAGAAGCCGAAGGAAGGGAGAAGTGAGATCTGTTTCCCCCCGCACAGTGCCTTTACCTTTTATATTAAAAATTGGGCGTAATCTGTGGCCGTCAATCCGCAAACGGAGAGAGATCCGCAGATCTGTTGTATAGGCTCTCAGGGACACGCGACGAAAATCACGGCGCGGTTATCAAGGCGTCGTGCCCATTACCCCCAAATCCCACGGAGTAACCTTTTCATCGTGCGTCCGCGCGCGCTCTCCGCGATTTTGAACGCGTGAAGACTTCTTCATACCTTATAAGGGGATAGCTCCGCGCTCCGGATCGCCTGACGATCCATTCATAAAGCCGAATGACCAGACAGTCTACGACGGGACACTCGGATTGAACGTCTAAGCATTCTGATTGTTTCTCCAGAGAAACACTTCAATTACAGAGATAACATCGAATATGCAAAGTAAGTCATTCGGCCAAGGAATGATAATCCTGAATCCATCGAGATTTGGAGCCGGGTGAGAAATGATCCAGGTCATTTTTTGAAGCACCTCCAAGGTGTCGTTGACATTCCCGAATGTCTATCACCCGTCCATTCAAACCTCACGGATTCGGGGGCTACTGATGAGGTCGTCTACCATGGGTAGGGTCACAAGGCTGACTTCCTGGCCCACCTAGGGACCCTCATCGACATTGAAGCTTAGGAGGTGGAAGTGCACTCGGACACACCTGAAGAGTCACTCGGACACACCTGAAGATACACTCGGATGGCTATAGCCACACTCGGTCAACAGGAACTCAATGGTCCATGAGACGTAGAGTTGAGTAATATGAAGAGACGTCCTCTAGGATTAATCAGATGTGCGTTACCGGTAACGCTCTAGTTAAAGCGGCAGTTCCTGTAACGTAGTTTTAACTAGCATTTATTGCGGCGCTCGGCTGGTGGTGGCGCACTCTATATAAGCCACCGCCAGACGCCGTAGCAAGGTTCCGACACTTGTATTCTCATACTCCCCCATAAGCAAAACAAACCAGCCCCCGGGCTCGAGACGTAGGGCTTTTACCACTTCTGAGTGGGGCCTAAACTCGTACACATCCGAGTGAAACACCTGAGCCGTAGCATGACATCTCCCCTCCATTCGTACACCCTAGTACTATTGTCAGGGCCAATCCCACGACACAAACTAAAACAAGAAACTAAAAACTATAATAGCAAACTAAAAAGCTTTTATAAAACTCTAATAGCAAAAGGAATCAACTAAAAAGAATCAATTATAATATTTTGTTATGATCAACTAAAACAAAACTATAATATTCTTCAATAGCAAAAATAATCAACTAAAAAGCTTTTATAAACCTCTAGTTATGATCAAAATATAATTTTGCAAAAAATAACATAAAAAATAAAAAAAATGCCCGCCTACTAGGATCATTTAGGTGAAAAAAAATCTCTAGTTATGATCAAAATAATATTAACTTAAAATTATATTAAATTTATGCAACTAAAATTATCAAGGTATTTTTTGTTAAAAACTTTAATAGCAAAACGAATTTTCATAAAGTATTTTTTGTTAAAAACTCTAATAGCAAACTAAAAAGCTTTTATAAAACTCTAATAGCAAAAGGAATCAACTAAAAAGAATCAATTATAATTTTTGTTATGATCAACTAAAATAACATAAAAAAAAAAAAAAAATGCCCGCCTACTAGGCCACCATGGCCTGCATACGACTAGAAACCCAACTATACATGGGCCAGGATGCAGACCCATGGGGCAAGTAGGCCTAACAGGCGAGAGAGGAACGTTAGGCCTGCAAAGCCTGCACTAGAGAGGAGCTCGAGAGGGCAGCCACAACAGGGCTTATAAACCACTACGAGCGCCTCTCGCCAAGCTAGGTGGGACTAAACTTCCACCGCCCCGCGGTTGTGCTAGACCTTTAGTCCCGGTTGGTGGCTCCAACCGGGACTAACGGGGGGCCTTTAGTCCCGGTTGGAGCCACCAACCGGGACTAAAGGCCTGGGCTTCCCGCCCTTTCGCCTGGTGAAATTCACCTTTAGTCACGGTTGGTGGCTCCAACCGGGACTAAAGGGTGGGGTATATAAGCGGGACTTAGGAAATTTTCCAAAAGCCATCTGCAGTTTTCGATCTCCCCCTCTCCCCCGACGGCGCTGACGACCACCTCGACGCCGCCAGTCTACCGGACCTCGCCGTTGCCTCCCCGAGCGCGCTCCTCGTCGCCGCCCCTGACGCCGTCCCCTTCACCTGCCCCGACGCCGCCCCCGACGCCGTCCCCTTGCCCTGCCCCGACGCCGCTCCTCATCGCCGCCCCCGACGCCGTCCCCGTGCCTGCCCTGACGCCGTCCCCGAGCCCGCCCTCGTCGCCGGCCGGACCTCCCCGAGCCCGCTCCTCGTCGCCGACCCTGACGCCGTCCCCGTGCCCTGCCCTGACGCCGCCCGCTAGCTCCTCATCGCCGGCCGGACCTCCCCGAGCATCACCGCACCCCCGAGAGCCCGTCCTCGTCGTCGTCCACGAGCCCTCGCCGCCCCCGCTGTGAGCCGCCGCCTGCCGCCCCGGCCCGATGCATCTAGAAAGAAAAAAAATCAATAAAAACAGAAAAAATTACATATACATACATCTTTTGTGATTGCTTAGTATATGAATTTGGGGTAGAAAAATAGTTAATTTAATATGTGAAGTTTGTTACGTGACACTTAGTTAATTTGTAACATGCATGAAGTTTGTTATGTGTGACACTTAGTTTGTAACATGAAGTTTGTAACAATATCTTTTGTGTGACACTTAGTTTGTAACATGTATGGATAAAACATAACCCCGATTACTTCGACATGAGGGGGGGGGGGGTCGTTAAAACATAACCCCGATAACTTCGACATGAGGGGGGGTGGGTCGTTAAAACATAACCCCGATAACTTCGACATGAGGGGGGGGGGGGGTCGTTAAAACATAACCCTGATAACTTCGACATGAGGGGGGGTCGTTAAAACATAACCCCAATAACTTCGACATGAGGGGGGGGGTCGTTAAAACATAACCCCGATAACTTCGACATGAGGGGGGGGGTCGTTAAAACATAACCCCGATAACTTCAACATGAGAGGGGGGTCGTTAAAACATAACCCCGATAACTTTGACATGAGGCGGGGGTCGTTAAAACATATATAACCCCGATAACTTTGATTTTGAGGCATATGAAAACATGATTTGCACGTCAGACGATAGGCAAAAGATCAAGATAGGCAAAAGATCGTCCGCATAGTATCCTCTCCCGAAAGATAGGACGACTCATCGGACATGAGGGGGGAGGAGTCCTCGACGATCGTTTGAAACCGAATGTTATAAAACTTGTCAACTTTGCATGATGTGATATGCATATGATTACTTGTTGTGATTAGGTCTATGTTTGTCACTAATTCATCTCTCATGGTTGTATATTGCCATGTTGTGATATTTGCAGAAACTATGGACAGAGACTTAGGAAAAGAAGAGTTGTTGGGGGATATAATCCGCGACGGAGGTGATGATGATATATTGTCGTTTCTCAACGACACCGATGGTGATGGAAGAGAGGATGATGACCCCGATGATCGAATGGAGGAGGGAGGAGATGACGGCTCCGGTGATCGAATGGAGGAGGAAGGAGATGACGGCTCCGCCGATGTTGGAGCCTTAACTGTTGCAAAGTCCGGCGAGGTATATATATATATATATATATATATATATATTAATTAAGCCTCTGCTAACTAGATGCATTCATTGTTTTGTATGTACATATATTAACGCTTCTTTCTTCTTTTAGTCCTTCGGATCGAGACAAACTTCTGTAACGAGACGAGGCCCGAAGAAAAGGTTGGATAAGGATGAAAGGTTCACGATCGAAGAAGTCGCTCCAAGTGGCCAACCGATTGCTCCCAAGCGGACCAAAGACAAATTTATACATCAGTGCGGAGTTATTGTTAGGGACAACATCCCGATCAGCATCCAAGAATGGAATAAGATGAAGGACGGTGAAGTTTCTTATGTGGACGATACACAGAAAGATGACCTTTGGACCTCGCTGATGACAAATTTCAGCCTACCGCCAAAGGAGGATATAAATAACCCAGTTATACAGCGAAAAGGCAAGACGTTTGCTCTTAAAAAGATGGCAGAACTATTCAAGAACTGGAAGAAACTATTGAACAAAAAGTTTATCGAGAAAGACGAGACTCCAGAATGCACCGGTCAATATACGAAGATAAAAGATCACTGGCCCGCATTTGTGGCATACAAGAAATCAGAGAAAGGTAAGAAAAGGTCACAGACAAATAAGATAAATGCTGCAAAGAAGAAGTATCACCATGTTACGGGGTCAGGTGGCTACAATGTTGCCCGACCTACGTGGGACAAAGCTGAGAACGACCTGCTTGCTAAAGAGGTCCAACTAGCGACATTGAACTGGCCCGATCGGTGTAGGACTTGGTTCTTCGGGCATGGGGGAACTTTGGACCCAGAAACAGGGAAGTGTGTTTTCATGAAAGCTCAACTTGAGACACCCGTCAAAATGATTTTCGCAGCAATCAAGGAAGTGCAGGAAGGGATGTTCCATCCCGACAGAGAGAAGGACGTGCTGTTAAAGGCCCTCGGGAATCCCGAACACCCTGGACGAACTAGAGGCACATCAGGCTTCGTTCCGTGGAACTATGGTGTAACAGCCTGAGACCGACGCTCCAGAAGATTCCTGTTTTATTCCATTGTCATCGTGCGATTCGTTTGGTTGTCGCATTATTCATCGCATCATTCGCTCATCTGCATAGCATCAGCACTCCATTGTCGTCATTTATTTCAAAACTTGCATCCGTTCGTAGTCGCCAGTTCTCGCCGTTCTCGTCGTTGACCGTTTCATGACCAACCACACACGCACGCGCCCGCGACATCGTAAAAATATTGTTTTTAAAAGTGCGTATAAATCTTTCTTGGAATGGGTCAAAAGTTGACGTGCGGACTTAATATATTCTAGGCAGACCGCCTGCCAAATTTCGACGCATTCGGATGTCGTTTGATACCCGAACCGTTAAACCTATAGTGGCACTATAGCCGGTTTATTCGTCAGACGTTTTCATTTTTTCAAAACTGATGCCGGGCTGCCCGTTTTCCCTCTCATCTCATGTCTAGCCCTTCTGCACAGTGCACAGACCACTCACGTGTGTCCGATAATTTTCCCGAACCAGAATAGCTGAGTCGTGACCGTTGGGTCCGGATCATCCCCGTAATACCCCAAACCATTTTCCGTTTCTTCATCAGACTCCCCTAATCTTTTATATCGACCGTCCGATCTAATCGAAGGGTCCAAACCTAGTCTATTCCCCTATATATAGATCACCTAGTAGTACAACCCCTAGGGAGATATTCCCCTAAATTTTAGCGCCGCCACCGCACACACTCTCCCATCGGGATCCCCAACCAACCAATCCGAGCTCCTCACCAGATCCACCTTGCCTACTCCTTTGGATCCAGCCCCCCCCCCCCCCCCCCCCCCCCAAACCTAGTCTATTCCCCTATATATAGATCACCTAGTAGTACAACCCCTAGGGAGATATTCCCCTAAATTTTAGCGCCGCCACCGCACACACTCTCCCATCGGGATCCCCAACCAACCAATCCGAGCTCCTCACCAGATCCACCTTGCCTACTCCTTTGGATCCAGCCCCCCCCCCCCCCCCCCCCCCAACCAACCAATCCGAGCTCCTCACCAGACCAGATCCACCTTACCTACTCCTTTGGATCCAGCCCCCCCCCCCCCCCCCCCCCCGCGACCACGTTGCCACCTCGCCGGACCGGGCGCCGCCGGTGACCGAAGGCGACCTACACCCAGGCTAGTGCCACGCCGTGCCCAGCTCCCTCCCTCTCTGCTCCTTTTCTTCCTTCCCTTACCCCCGCTCAATTTCTTCTCTCTCTCTCAATTTCTCGTCCAGGAACCCGCAAGGAGTAGCCTTGGCCACCGAAACTTCTGCCATGGCCAAGGTCGCCCAAGCTTCCCGTTTTTGGACCAGATGAGCCGCCGCGTCGGATCCCCGTGACCAGATCCTCGCCTGTGTTGTGCCCTTTGCCGAACCTCGCCTGCGTCCACCCGTTGAGAGACGGGACGAACGGCAGCAGCGCCCCAGGTCGTGCCTCCATCTCCTCGTGTTCTCTCTCTCCTTTCTTCTTCCTGCATCTCTCACTTCCCCTTCCCTCTCTTGTTCTCGTTTACCAGGTGAAGGAGCAAGCAGCCATGGACGCCATCGCTTGGAGTTCCAAGTCCATCAATCGCTCCGGTTCCGGCCAGAAATTGCAAGAGGCCGAACCCCCACGCCCTGATTTGTGCCTCCCCGAGCTCACCACGGCCTTCCTCTGGGTCTTCTCGCCATGGCCGCCGGCCTCTTCGTTCCCCGTTGTGAGCAGTCTCGTCGAATCTGAACTCGGTTTCTTTTTGCCTAGATCCGTTATGGTTGTTGAGTTTATTTAGAATTGCCACCACTTTTGACGACGAGCAAGTAAGTAACTGAGTTGGCTAGCGCAGCCAACTATTGGCTGGAGGTACTAGGTTCGAGTACCAGGAGCCCCATTTTTGCCTTGTTTTCTTTCAGTTTCCACACGCACGTGCCTTCCTTTATTTCAGTTTTGTTTCTCTTGTTCTGAACATCAAATGTGCACTCTTTCATCTAGTTCCAGCGCCCCATTCTAGCACAAACATATAGCTATCTGAGTTGGTCAGGCATGGCATGCATGCCCACATACATGGGATCTGGGGTTCAAATCCCAGGCACTCCCATAGTTTTCTTTGTTTTGTTTTTAGGCTATATTTATGTTGTGCTCAGAATTGTTGGGCCAGGAGCTGCAGATTCGGCCCTGTTGTTTTTTTCCAGTAGACGAATTTATCTATTAATCTTGACATTTCATAATTTCATAAAAAAACATTAATTTGCATTGCTCATATTAAAATAACTGTGCATCGGTTTAAAATAATTTAAATATGTAAATCCTTGGAATTCTGTGTAGATTAATAATGTGCAACTTTCATTCATGTTTAAAATGTTTAAACTTGCCGTTTGCATCATTTGCATAAATGCCATGCTAAAACGGTTTTTATCATAACTAAATAACCGTAGCTCTGATGCAAATGTTTTACATATGTAACTTGACTAAAAAATGCGTAGAATCTCATGGTGCACTTTATTTTGTTGTTTAATAAATATAAATTATCGTTAGTTTAATTTCGAAATTACCATATGGGGTCGTTTCGGAAATACTATAAGTAGTTTCCGACCTCATTTAACATGCCTAGATAGTGTAGTTTACTTATGCTTCACCTCTTGCCATATTTAACAACATTTAATATTGTAGAGTAGCTAAACGAGATCGAACATAAGAATTGAATGTGCAGTTTCGTCAATATGTAACTCGTTGCATATTGAGCTTCACTTAATGTGTAGGAATTGATTGTTGTGCTTTGTCATGTCATGCATAACATGCATCATCCTTGTTGTGCATCATATCATGAATATGTTGTGGTGTTTATCATGTGTTGATTGTTGTTTCCGGATTGTTTTTTCTCGATAGAGTTCCGGAAGCGTTCGGAGTGTGAGGATTCGTTCGACTACGTCTCGTTCGTCTGCTTCATGGACTCGTTCTTCTTCCAAACGGGATCTCAGGCAAGATGATCATTTCCCTGTATACCATTACTATCATTGTCATGCTAGTTGTCTTGTTTCTATCGCTTGTGTCGCTACCTACCACTCGTTTGTAAGCCTACCAAAATGCCATGATAAGCCTCTAACCCCCTTCACATCCCAGCAAACCATTGTTTGGCTATGTTACCGCTTGCTCAGCCCTTCTTATAGCGTTGCTAGTTGCAGGTGCAAGTTGTTCCATGTGTCAACATGGATATCCTTTTGTTATATCACAATATTATTGCTATCTAATTTAATGCACATATATACTTGGTAAAGGGTGCAAGGCTTGGCCTTTTGCTCGGTGTTTTGTTCCACTCTTGCCGCCCTAGTTACTTGTGAACCAGTGTTATGTTCCATATTGAGCGCTTCTAACATGCTGTTATGGGGACCCCCTTGATTTTCGTTTTAGATAAAACTTGTCTGGCAAGGCCCAACTTTGGTACTACATTTGCCCAACATAATAATTCTAATAATTAACTTGACGCATAGGGAGTTAGCGCTACCCGAGGTTCGTTATCCAACCTAATACAGGGGGGCCAGTGCTGATGGTGCTGGTCCAAAACAGAGTCGTGTGCGGGGCCAACCCGGGGCAACTCGGGAGATTTCTATCAGGCCACTGTACGTTGTGCTCATCCGGTCGTGTCCTGAGAACGAGATACGCGGCTCCTATCGGCTTCGTCGACACGTCGGGTGGCCTTGCTGGATTTATTTTATCTTTCTCGAACGTCTTGTGCGCGGAATTTCGAGGACACTTCAGGCTATCTCGAGGTTGAGATTTTCCAACGGAATTTCCAAGGAGATCACGGGTTTCGTGGTCGAGGTTATTCCCGCGGCGTGTGGTTAGTTTGTGATGGATGAGTTGGAGCACCCCTACAGGGTTAAATCTTTTTGAGAGCCATGCCCGCGGTTATGTGGCAACTTGGAAATTTGTTTAACATCCGGTCATAGAGAACATGAAGTAAACTCTAATAAAATACACCAACCGTGTGCGTAACCGTGACCGTCTCTTCTCGTGAGGTATGCTCCGAAAGAGAACATGGTGGGGTTATGTTTGGCCGTAAGTAGATGTTCAGGATCACTTAGTGATCATTACTAGTTTACGTCTGTTTATGCGACGATCACCCCACTTATTCTTGTACTCGTAAGTTAGCCACTCAAATAAATGCGTAGTGCTTGCTGCAGCCTCACCACTTAACCATACTTTACCCATTAAGATTTGCTAGTCTTGATACCCTTGGAAATGAGATTGCTAAGCCCCTGTGGCTCACAGATTACTACAACAACAGTTGCAGGTACAGGTAAAGCGATGCTATGACGTGAGAGCGATGCTTGTTTGATTTGGAGTTCTTCTTCTTCATCGATCTAGGATGGGTTCCAGGCCGACAGCTTGGGATAGCAAGGATGTATGTCATTTTATCGTTTGATTTCGTCCGTAGTCGGACCCTGCTCTTCTGTATGAGATTGTTTATGTTGTTGTATTGAGGTGATATTGATGTAGCTTGTGGCGAGTCTAAGCCAATTCCATGTACTCATCTCTTCTTTACATGTACTTGTAATGATATCCATTCTTGCAAAACGACGAGATGCGCTTCTATCCCTGTCGAGGCCCTCGATCCAACATAAAGATAGGACCGCATCTTGGGCGTTACATATGGGTTTCCGGACAGCACTGATTATAGAAGCCGAGGGAGAAAGAAGAGAGAGGAAGCAAACCGTATGCATAAGATGGAAGAAAGATTAGCGTTGCTAGAGGCAAGTCAGCGAGCTATTACTGGCCCACCATCTCAGCAGCACGAAGATCCTTCATTCGATATTGCCCACGAAGCTACCCCACCATCTCAACGGAAAAGTAGCGTGGCTTCCACGGAGCTCGTTCAGCTTGATATCTCGGCTCCTCGCTACCTCGTGGATGGTATCACGGAGAGGGAACATTGTGAGCTAATTGCAAAATGCCATAACCTAACCTTGAAGGTGGCGGTCGGCTATGTCTTACCTCCTGCACCTGATGGAACTTTCCATTGCAATCCGATTCCAGATGGCTATGCTGTTGTCGGGGTGGATGAAGTTTCCAACGGATTTGAGGATCTGGACCTTGAGTACCCTACAGGTGAAGGGGACTCGTCTGATAAATGCCCTAAGGACTACAATTCTATGGAGAAAGGAAAACATCGTGCTTCCAAACTGGACGAAGCCTCAGCAGACTCAGCCGGAGGAGGCCCCTCAGCAGAATCCTCATCCGCCTCAGCTCTTGTCTCCGCCGCGTCAGCGGACTCCGACTACTCCACTGCGTCAGCTAACTCCACTGCCTCAGCAACGGCGGAAGAGAGCCGCTGCCGCTCCGGCGACTAGCAGCAGTACAACAACGAAGAAATCCAAAGCAGGCCCAAGCGTCAAGAAGGCTCCTCCCAAGTTACCCTACGACAGGACTGAGGAGGAAACCGACGAGATCGTGGCTGCCGATGTGAAATGCCAGCTTGCACCGAAACGTCCACCTCCAAAGGAGAAAGTAGATCCGGTAAAAGCGAAGCGATGTCTGGATGCCCTTAGGCGACCACCACCGCCTCCGCCGCAATCAAACTATGACCGCTGTATTGAAAAGACATTTGGTCAAGCGAAGCGATCGGGAAGCTTAAGTAGCAGTGGTGCAAGAAGTGGGAAAACAATTCCCCAACTCGGCGAACAAGAAAAGCAATCGTTCCCCCTGCTCAAGGTGTTTACCGATATCGCTAATGATCCGGAGATAGCGGCTAGTGGTCTTAATATCACTCTTGTTGATTACTTAGACGATTCGGTACTGTTCGAAAAGGCCGAGGTAGTAGAAGCCTTAAGATACGAGCACGGGAAGCCTCTCGTCAGACGTGAGGAGCTCCGCCGTCTGCCAACGATGATGCGACAATTGCATGAATGGTACTTGAAAACCTGCAAGGACGGGACCGACAATATCTTCGTGGGAATAAAAAATGAGAACTTCTTCAATGGAGAACAGGCGTTGTTCGTTGAATTTGAAGAATTTTTTCAGTTATACAATCAAGCTGCCCTCGACAAAACTATCGTCAGTTGCTATTGTCTGTAAATATTTTTTTCTGTAATTAAGTCTCTAGCTCAGCTCGTTCATTGCATGTATAATTATCCTCACACTATATTATGCAGATTGAAGATCCTTGAATGCAGAAAACAACAAATCTATGACATTGGGTTCATTAACCCAGATAACATAAATGAACATACGTTAAAAAAAATTCCCGATGAAACAGAGAAAAACTTGCTAAAGGCGTTACTTGGACAACAAAATAGAAGGGAAATACTATTTCCTTACAACTTCAAGTGAGTGTTACTATCTTGTGCACATTCTGTTTCGCTTACCCGAGGTTAAGTGCAATTAATGAGTTATGCGTGCGCAGGTTCCATTTTATTCTGCTAGCCATTCAGCTTGACGAGGGACAAGTAATTGTGTTGGACTCGAGACGTAAAGACCCTAAGGAGTGGACGGACATGAGTCAAATGCTTCAGAAGTAAGTTCAATCATTATCGCACCATATCGACAACTTTCGTTCATTTCCTGATATCAAGTAATCATTTTCTTTGCCAGGCAGGGTTTGGAAAAGGTTCACCAACCAGGTTGTTGGTGACTCGAAAAAGGAGCTGCGATTTTTACACCCCAAAATAAATACTACTAGCTAGTACCGCACATCTCTCATTGATTCTAGTTTCAATACCATTATCATGCTTGATATCATTTTGATTGAACTCTATTCTCGTAAAGTGCTTGTGGCAGGCACCCGGGACTAATTTATGTGTATACTACGTTTGCGAGTTCATTCGCCACTCGACCTCTGAGCGGGGCATATCTTTAGAACAATTTGAAGTACGTAAACAATATTCACATTTTTATTTTATTACCATCAATTGTGTTGAGTTTCCTTTCCTGATATATATATTGACCCCCTTCTTTAAATTAGATCTGGCGGAAGCGGGACGAACTCCTACCAACTGATCGCATACGAGCAATTCAAGAGGAGTTGGCAGGATTCTTTATTGAGCATGTCATACCTAAAGACGGAGAATACCATCAGAATTTTCGATGCGATCTTGGTAATTAGATATTAGGGATCGTAAGAGATGTTATATTGTATATATGCATGATCGTGTACTATATGTAGTAGCATCGAATATATATACGAAAACTTGTTGTTAGACCAAGCACGGAGAAAAAGAGGTCACACTTCTCTCTATATATGTTCATGACGATGTTGTGTAACTAATGGTTCCTTCATTGCTATATGTAGTAGCTAGCGTCAAGTTGAATGGAAAACATAAAATAAAAATGAAACCCTAAATGTAAAAGAATTGAAGAGTAAACACAAAAAGAAAAGGGGAAACACAATATGAAACCCTCCAAAACCCATAACCCCTCCTTCCAAAACAAAAACAAAAACCCCAGCACCTGGCAGGTGATGACGCGTGGCTACCTGTTTGTCCCGGTTCGTGTCACGAACCGGGACTAAAGGTCCTCCTGCCTCGGCGCCCCGCAGCGGCCATGTGGAGCACCTTTAGGCCCGGTTCGTAACACGACCGGGACTAAAAGTGGAGGGCATTAGTCCCGATCGTTTAGTCCCGGTTGCAGAACCGGGACAAAAGGGCCTCTGGAACTGGGACTGATGGACCGTTTTCTACTAGTGACTGCCCTTTCCTGCCTGATCTGCCGTCTCGACCGTGTTGTCGCCGCACATGCCTTCCCTCTAACTTCCTTTTTTTTTTCCGCGAATACGCCTAGGGAGAGCGTATCTTTACATTGATAGGAGGAGTGAAATAACAGACCGATGCCGCGAACACGTGCACTAGAAGGCGCGTTTGAGGCAATCGTACGAGCATAGGAAGAGGGGGTTGCTCAGCCCCATACAAAGGTTTAGGTTACATTGGTAAAATTGCTAAGTCCTTTGGCTCCGGCAATGGCCCAGGAGCGGACTTCGTCCTTGATGGTCGTCACGACGGTGGAGGTCGAAGGGGGGATCTTGTCAAAGATGATCGCGTTGCGGTGGCGCCAAAGAGTCCAAGCAACCAGGACTGTAATGGTCGTGAGTCCGCGCCGTTTGGCCATGGGCAGCGTCAGATGAGCTGCGGATAGCCAGTCGAAGTAGCCAGCGTTGCCATCGGGCGCGGGGGGGGGGGGGGGGGGGTGGTGCTGGGGCTACACCAAACTAGGATCTCGTGCCAAACTACACGCGCGAAGACGCATCTCACCAAGAGGTGCTGAAGAGTTTCCGGCTCCTGCAGGCAGAGGACACAAACTGGCTCGTGCGGCAGGCCGCGTCGGGCAAGCCTGTCAGCCGACCAACAGCGGTTCAAGGAAGCCAGATAGAGGAAGAACCGGACGGATAGAGGTGCTCCGGATTGCCACACTAGCTGCCAGGTGCTCGGGCGTCGTGGATCCAATGAACAAGGCGGTATAGCAAGAGGATGCCGAGTACTTGCCACTCTCAGTCCACCTCCACCGGATGACATCTGGCTGGGGAGAGAGGGCCACACGCTGCAGTTTGCGCCAGATTTCCCTCTAACTTCCACTCAGCCTGCCACAAATTATGTCGCTGATGACCCCACACTTTTCAATCTGAACCTATCAACCCTGAGATGTTCCTCCGGGGTGTGATACCACGGCCAGCAACCTATCAACATACTTTCCGTCGGGGTGATACCTCGGGACGTGGTGGCTAGCCGCGTCGCGCTCGCCTCGTCCTCATTCTCTGCACCTCTTCTCTATCGAAATCGACTGATACGATTGCACGAGGTTTAGCACCCACGAACAAATTAATGTACTTTGCTAAACAGACCACATAAAGTAGCTTACAAAATACTCAAATCAAACAAGGTACAAACACAACACACATACATAATGCAACATATAGTCTCCTTGTTCTTCTTGAAAATGAAATCCCCCGGAGACATGTATGTCTCACTTGAATCTAGTCATACGGTCGAGGGTGACCACCTCCTGATCCTGCCCGGCGAACTCCCTCGAGGCCATTTGCGTCACATCGATGCCGTCAGGGTCGCTGCCAATACCACTACCTCCGGCACGGCCGCTCAGACCAGCTGCGTCCACGCCGTAGTAGTAGGACCATCCGCCAGCTCCACCACCCGCGCCGCCCAGCTGGTTGTTGGTGGATGACTCGCGGTCTGTCTTCGCCACCATGTTCAGGTTGCTCGCCAGGAGGGTCTGTTGTTCGGTGAACGGGTACACGTTCATGCTCGCGTAGGCCGCCTGCTGGATGTCTTGCTCGCTCACCATCAGCGCCGGCAGCAGACCGTACGCCAAGCTGTGGTTCAGCTGCGTGTTGGGAGGGATGTAGTGAGAGTATCCCCCTTGTCGCCCACCAGCGGCATTCAGGTCTGGCACCCAGTACTGCATGTTGGCTGAGTTTTGGTGGTTATACATACCAGTTATGGCTGGGTTGGGGTAGACCGACTGCGCCTGCGTGGCAGGGGCGATGACATTGGCAGCATCTGGAATGGCCATCCCCATCCGCCTGCCATGCTCTTGGTCATGATACAGTGGTGGAGATGGCGGCGGTGTCTCTGTGGGAGATTCAGTGTGCGGTTCCAGGCTGCGGATGTACTCCGCAAGGAGGGAGAGTTGGCCGGGAGGGGGCTGCTCGCTGCTCCTCTTCTTGAGCTGGCGCTTCGCGTTTAGACTGCGCTTGGTGGCGTTCCAGTGGTTCTTGACAGCATTCTCCGACCGGCCTGGGAGTAGCCGGGCGATCACTGACCAGCGGTTCCCCCAGGTCTGGTGCGCCTCGATGAGCTTCACGTCTTCCGTGTCGGTCCAGATTTTCCTCTGCAAGGGAAATATTCGTCAGTTAATTAATTATTATGGCATAATATTCCATTGAGGTACAGTTGAACACACCACAACACACCGAATGCAGTGCTATCTAGTATCTACTACCTTTACTTTTTTAACGCAACACATCACTCATGTGCACGTAAGCGGTAGAAGTCAAATCGGGAGTCATTTTTCTACTCCCTCCGTTCCTAAATATAAGTCTTTGTAGAGATTCCACTAAAGACTACATAGGAATGAATGAATGAATCTACACCCTAAAATATGTCTATATACATCCGTATGTAGTTCGTAGTGGAATGTCTAAAAGGACTTATATTTAGAAACGGAGGGAGTACCATGCATGGATATGCCGTGCATGCATCCACCGTTCATCATTGATTTCAAATTTATATTACCTTTTTTGGTTGGTGGCAAAATTTGTGTTGTTTCAGAGTAACCAAACGTTAAATATTTTTCTTGTTTCAAAGTGTATCATAATGTTTTTTTCATGTACCAACAAATAAGAATGCACTTGTTTCAGATCAGATTTGCTGGTACATAAGGAAACATTACGTTACACTTTGAAACAAGAAAAAAACTAACGCAACACTCTGAAACAAGATAAAATTCGCCAAGATAAAAAAAAACATAGCCAGAATCTCAAATTATCTAAGGAATCTCAAAGTATCTCAGGAAGCTATTGGCTAGAAAATTTCCAGAAAACTAAGCCTCATGTAAAATTGATCTATGCCACATATAAATTGATGAAATCGTGGAATGAGCCTGATAGAAAAAATGGAAAGAAAAAAAAGTTAGTATGTGAAGAACTATTTGGAGAGGATTGACCCATACAAAAAATGACATGGCTTAATTATTTTGCAGATATCTTAATAAAAGTTACACATAATTTGCGTGTGCTACAATTTTGGGAATCAATATTGCGCAATTTGAGGTGGCCGAGATTTATAGCACTTTCAGAAGAAAAAAAATCCAGTTAGCAATATCGGTTATATCACAAGTGTATGTGTCATTTTTATTTATAGGTTTTGCACTCTTTTTGTTGAACAAGAAAAAAATATTTACCTTTTTATTGATTAACAAGAGAAGTTTGTAAAACAACAACCACAAAAGCGACACAAAGACACCAAATTACTCTGCTACATTACATTACTCAAATGCTTAGCCCCCACAGTAGCCCAAAGAGACGCCTCATCTTGGATGAGGCGAACAATGACTGCCATTGGCGTCACTTTGCTTCGAAAGACACACATGTTGCTTTACTTCCAAATCTCTCATCCAACAAGGAGCAAATAATATAGAGCTTTCCTCGGCGAAAATCCCTTTTGGAGGCCGAGCTCCAATGAGGCCGGTTTTTGAAAAAGTCAAAATTCATCAGAATTCGTATTTTTACATTTCAAAAAATTCTAAAAAAAATTATAGATATACTTAGAGGCTTAATGCACAAGTGTGTAAATTTTCAGGACGAAATACGTTGAAACGTGGGCTGTGCAAAAAAGACAAATCTGGGGCCTTTTAACACATGATACTATTCATCCTCCCAGGCTATGAATTTGTCTTTTTTGTACAGATCACATTTCAACGCATTTCATCCTGAAATTTTACACACAAACGCATAACATCCTTGTTTACTTGTACAAATTTTTTCAGATTTTTTTGAAACTAAAAAAATTTGAATTTTGATCTTTTTCGAAAAAAGGCCTCCATGGAGGCCGAGTGCCAAAACGCCTCACTCTTTCCTCGGCTACTAATTATTGAGGAGGACTTCTTTTCACCAAGACTTCACCGTCTCAAAACAGTGATAAAGCGTCATACTAGCATGAAGATGAAGATAAGAGATCACGTTATTCCAAACTCGAGGCGAGAACCAACACTTGATGACAAGGTGAGCCACTAATTCTTGCACTTGGTTGTAAAGAGGGCACCTGTCGCAATTCGGTCACTCTCAACATTGCAACTTTTGCCGTCCAAATCCTGTTTTCGGTGACTAACCAAGCAAAGAACTTACATTTTAGGATGTCAAACCATCCAAGTCGTCACATGCAAGTTGGATCCGATGAGGCCGAGGAACTGAGCCTTGTAAGCTGACGAGATGGTATAATTCCTGTCGATGGCCAACTTTCTCATGATTGTATCTTGGATGTTTGGTTGGATGACGGTATGTAGAACCCAAAAATTATCTCTTGAAACCTTGTCCAAAATACCACCTTTCTTGTGGGATATTTTAAAAAAATTGGTCTGATATCTTTATGCCTCAGTCCCTCCAGCCATGAAGACTCCCAAAATTTAGCTTTAGTTCCATCACCAATCATATCTTAGTGGAAGTCACGAAGGGATCACGTTATCATTGTTTCATGACATCCCCATACCACACCACACCCTCTCTGGATCATCCTAGTCGAGCCACAACCATACTAAGCGAAGCACGATGGCAAACTTCCAAGATTAAGAATTTCGAGTGTCATGGTTTCATCCTTGGCTTTTACCGGTTCTTTAATTTCTTCATTAATGGGGGGATGATATTTAAACCACTTCTCCTTAGGGAGATCAACGTGAGTAGCAAATGATTCAAAGAAAGAGGCTACTATCTCAGAGTCAAGTCCATATTTAGTGCTAAACTTATGAAAAGCATCGGTATTCATAAAAGATTTAACACAATTAAACTTAAGTTTTATACCTGACTCATTACCTTCATTGAGTTCCCAATCTTCAGAGTTGCGTTTAATTCTTTCTAAGAGATCCCACTTGAATTCAATAGTCTTCTTCCTAAAAGAACCAGTATAAGAAGTATCGAGCATGGATTGATCATTTTGAGAAAGCCGAGCATAAAAATTCTGAATAATAACTTGTCTCGGGATATCATGATTGGGGCATGAATATAACATCGACTTAAGCCTCCCGCAAGCTAGAGCGATGCTTTCTCCTTCACGAGGCCAAAAATTATATATATAATTCCAATCACGATGAACTAGATGCATAGGATAAAACTTTTGGTGGAATTCTAATTGCAATCGATTCCAGTTCCATGATCCAATATCATCACATAGCCTATACCATGTCAATGCTTTTCCCTTCAAAGGTAAATTGAAAACCTTCTTCTTAACTTCATCTTCGGGTAAACCTACAAGCTTAAATAATCCACAAACTTCATTCACACGTATTAGGTGCATATCAGGATGTTCAGTTCCATCTCCTGCATAAGGATTAGCTAGCAGTTGTTCTACCATACCTGAAGGAATTTCATAACCAATATTTTTAGTAGGTGCAGTAGGTTGAGGGGCAACTAATTGTGGTTCCGGTCGAGGTGAAGATACCCCGAACAAACCCCTCAAAGGATTGTTTTCCATAGTAGCAAGTGACAATAAATTTCAGCACGTAGTATAAGTTTTTCCTTACCGATTTCCACTTACCAAGAGCGCTTCACTCCCCGGCAACGGCACCAGAAAAGAGTCTTGATGACCCACAAGTATATGGGATCAATCATAGTCCTTTCGATAAGTAAGAGTGTCAAACCCAACGAGGAGCAGAAGGAAATGACAAGCGGTTTTCAGCAAGGTAATTTCTGCAAGCACTGAAATTGTAGGTAATAGATAGTTTGATAGCAAGATAATTGGTAATGAGCAAGTAACGGTAACGGTAAATAAGGTGCATCAAGGTAGCCCAATCCTTTTGTGGCAAAGGATAGGCCAGAACTGTCTCTTATAATGGGCAAAGTGTTCTTGAGGGTACACGGGAATTTCATCTAGTCACTGTTATCATGTTGGTTTGATTTGCGTTCGCTACTTTGGTAATTTGATATGTGGGTGGACCGGTGCTTGGGTGTTGTTCTTACTTGAACAAACCTCCCACTTATGATTAACCCCCTCGCAAGCATCCGCAACTACGAGAACATTATTAAGATAAAATCTAACCATAACATTAAATGTTTGGATCCAAATCAGCCCCTTACGAAGTAGCGCATAAACTAGGGTTTAAGCTTCTATCACTCTAGCAATCCATCATCTCATAAGTACTCCACAATGCCTTCCCTAAGGCCCAAGGATGGTGAAGTGTCATGTAGTCGACGTTCACATGACACCACTAAGGGAATCACAACATACATATCATCAAAATATCGAACACATATCAAATTCACATGATTACTTGCAACATGACTTCTCCTGTGACCTCAAGAACAAAGGTAACTAATCAGAAATAATATTCATGCTCAAGATCAGAGGGGTATTGAATAGCATAATGGATCTGAACATATAATCTTCCACCAAATAAACCATATAGTAATCAACTACAAGATGTAATCAACACTACTAGTCACCCATAGGTACCAATCTAAGGTTCCGGTACAAATATTGAACACAAGAGATGAACTAGGGTTTGAGAGGAGATGGTGCTGTTGAAGATGTTGATGAAGATCGGCCTCCCAAAGATGAGAGGGGCGTTGGTGATGACGATGGCTTCGATTTCCCCCTCCGGGAGGGTAGTTCCCCCGGCGGAATCGCTCCGCCGGAGGGCAAAAGTGCTCCTGCCCAAGTTCTGCCTCGAGACGGCGGCGTACCGTCCCAAAAGTCCTCTCCTTATTTTTTTAGGTCAAAAGACCTTAAATACCAGAAGATGGGCACCGGAGGTGGGCCGTGCTGGGCACAACCCACCAGGGCGCGCCCTGGTGTCTTGTGCTCACCAGCTGGCCCCCCTCCGGCAGTTATTTGCTCCAGTACTTTTTATTTATTCGAAAATAATTCTCCGTGAAGTTTCAGCTTATTTTGAGATGTGCAGAATAGGTATCTCTGATGTGCTTTTTCAGGTCTAGAATTCCAGCTGCCGGTATTCTCCCTCTTTGTGTAAACCTTGCATATTATGAGAGAAAAGGCATTAGAATCACTCCCTAAAGCATTATTATGCATAAAAACATTATAAATAACAGTAGGAAATCATGATGCAAAATGGACGTATCAATTGCACACATCTTGTTATACCGAATCGTTTGTGTTCTGCTATATTATCGCACACAGTTTATGGTAGTGAACTGTGTGCCCACTATCGCACACATCTGGATCTGTGTAACCGTTTCTGTTATCTTCGCTAATCACAAACGATTCATAAGAACAAACTGTCTGCAGTAGATCGCACACGCAACTATTTTATGAATCGTATTTGATGGGTCCGCCATCGCACACAGTTCGCGTTATTGGTGACGGAGCTTGAACTATACCATTTGCGATTCGTGCATCGTACACAGTTTCGTTGAAGGGTCTCTGATTGATGTGTCGTCTTTGGACCATCCTGCAGTAGTGATATGAATGAAAGAAATGAGATAGATGGTATATTTCTTAGACAAACACCTATTCTTAAACACAACTTGCCTGTTGATATTTTAGGGGATCCTCCTCCACCCAAGCGAGATCCCGTGTTTGAGTTCAAGACATTCCCTGATACATTAAAATATGTTTATCTTGACGAAAAGAAGATATATCCTGTTATTATTAGTGCTAACCTTTCAGAGCACGAAGAAAAGAGATTACTTAAAACTCTGAAGAAGCACATGGCTGCTATTGATATACTCTTGATGATCTTAAGGGCATTAGCCCCACTCTATGCCAGCACAAGATTAATATGGAACCGAATGCTAAAGCTGTCGTTGATTATCAACGCCGCTTGAATCCTAAGATGAAGGAAGTGGTAAGAACTGAAATACTAAAGCTTCTGGAGGAAGGTATAATTTATCCTATTGCTGATAGTAGATGGGTAAGTCCTGTTCATTGTGTTCCTAAGAAAGGAGGTATAACTGTTGTTCCTAATGATAAAAATGAACTTATCCCACAAAGAATCATAACGGGTTATAGGATGGTAATTGATTTCAGGAAATTAAACAAAGGTATGAGAAAAAATCATTACCCCTTGCCTTTTATTGATCAAATGTTAAAAAGGTTATCTAAGCACATGCATTTTTGTTTTCTTGATGGATATTCTGGTTTCTCTCAAATACATGTGTCAAAAGAAGATCAAGAGAAACCTACTTTCACTTGACCTTTTGAAACTTATGCTTATAGACATATGCCTTTCGGTTTATGCAATGCACCTGCTACTTTTCAAAGATGTATGACTTCTATATTCTCTGACTTTTATGAAAAGATTGTTGAGGTTTTCATGGATGACTTTTCCGTTTACGAGACTTCTTTTGATGATTGCTTGAGCAACCTCGATCAAGTTTTGTAGAGATGTGAAGAACCTAATCTTGTCTTGAATTGGGAGAAGTGCCACTTGATGGTGAATGAAGGTATAGTACTTGGGAATAAAATCTTTGAATGAGGCATCGTGGTATACAAAGATAAAGTTGATGCAATAGAGAAAATGCCATGTCCTAAAGATATTAAAGGTATAAGAAGTTTTCTTGGTCATGCTGGTTTTTATAGGCATTTTATCAAAGATTTCTCAAAGATTTCTAGGCCACTAACTAATCTTCTTCAAAAAGATATTCCTTTTGTTTTTGATGATGATTGTGTAGAAGCCTTTGAAATACTTAACAAAGCCTTGATTTCTGCATCTATTGTTCAACCACCTGATTGGGATCTACCATTTGAAATTATGAGTGATGCTAGTGATTATATTGTTGGTGCTGTTCTAGGGCAAAGAGTAGACAAGAAAGTTAATGTTATTCATTATCCTAGTAAGACCCTAGACAATGCTCAAAGAAATTATGCTACTACTAAGAAGGAATTTTTAGCAGTTGTCTTTGCATGTGATAAGTTTAGACCTTATATTGTTGATTGTTACTATTCACACAGATCATGCTTCTATTAAACACCTTATGGAAAAGAACGATGCTAATCCTAGACTGATTAGGTGGGTGCTTTTACTTCAAGAGTTTGATTTGCATATTGTCAATAGAAAGGGAGTTGAAAACCCGGTAGCCAATAATATGTCTAGAATGGAAAATATTCTTGATGACCCACTGCCTATTGATGATTATCTTCCTGATGAGCAACTAGTTGTTATAAATGCTTCTCGTAGCACTCCTTGGTATGCATATTACGCTAATTACATTGTTGCTAAATATATAACACCTAGTTTCACCTACCAATAAAAGAAAAAGTTCTTTTATGATTTAAGACATTACTTTTGGGATGACCCACATCTTTATAAATAAGGAGTAGATGGTGTTATTAGATGTTGTGTACCTGAGCATGAACAGGGATAGATCCTACGGAAGTATCACTCCGAAGCCTACAGAGGGCACCATGCTGGTGACAGAACTGCACACAAGGTATTACAATCCGGTTTTTATTGGCCTACTCTTTTGAAAGATGCTCGTAACTATGTCATTTCTTGTGATGAATGTCAAAGAATTAGTAACATTAGTAGATGTCACGAGATGCCTATGAATTATTCACTTTCTATTGAACCATTCGATGTCTGGGGCTTTGATTATATGGGACCTTTTCCTTCCTCTAATGGGTATACTCATATTAAAATGCTTAAAGATGTTATTTTCCCGAGGTTTGGAGTCCTTAGATATTTAATGACTGATGGTGGTTCACAGTTTATTCATGGCACTTTCCGTAAACTTCTAGCTAAATACGATGTTAACCATAGGATTGCATCACCCTACCATCCTCAGTCTAGTGGTCAAGTTGAGTTAAGCAATCGAGAAATAAAATTGATCTTGTAAAAGACTGTTAATAGATCTAGAAAGAATTGGTCTTAAAAACTCGATGATGCTTTATGGGTTATAGAACTGCTTATAAAAATCCTATGGGGATGTCCCCATATAAAATGGTCTATGGAAAAGCATGTCATTTACCTCTTGATTTAGAACATAAAGCTTATTGGGCAATTAAAGAACTTAACTATGATTTCAAACTTGCCGGTGAAAAGAGGTTATTAGATATTAGCTCGTTAGATGAATGGAGGACACAAGCTTATGAAAATGCCAAGTTGTTTAAAGAAAAAGTTAAAATATGGCATGATAAGAGAATCGAAAAACAGGAATTCAATATAGGAGACCTAGTGCTTTTGTACAATTCTCGTTTCAGGTTTTTTGCAGGTAAGCTTCTCTCCAAATGGGAAGGCCCTTATGTTGTCGAGGAGGTCTATCGCTCTGGTGCTATCAAGATTAACAACTTCGAAGGCAAAAACCCATGAGTGGTAAATGGGCAAAGAATTAAACACTATATCTCAGGTACGCCCGTCAATGTTGAAACTAATATTATTCAAGTTATGACTCCGGAGGAACATATAAGAGAGACCTTCCGGAACACTCCAGAAAGCTGAAAAGGGTAGGCATGTGATACGGTAAGTAAACCGTCTCCAAAAATTCCAAAAATATATTTTCTGTTGGTTTTGGTATTTTAGAAAAATTCCAACAATAAAAACAAGTCAAGGGGCCCACGAGGGAGCCACAAGGCAACAGGGCGCGCCCACCCCCCTGGGCGCGCCCTGATAGCTTGTGGGGCCCTCGTGTGCCTCCCGGAGTCTGTTTTCTTCCTGGACACATATTCTGACCTAGAAAAATTCATTATATATAATCCCGTATGTTTTGACCACTGCATCACAAGTTTCTCCTCTATTCTTGTTTCGGGCTGTTTTTTGACAGATCTAGATCGCCATGACATCGTCAAGCTCCTCCAAGGACAAATTCTTCGAGAAGGTCATCAACCCCTACATGTAGGAGGTGATGAAGCACCCTCAAGCCATTGAGATGCGTGAGGGGGTGCTTCACATCCGAGATGTTCAAGGCCCAAAGAAGCAGGGGAGCGAGAAGGCCAAGCTTGCAGCGGTGGAGCAGGAAATCTTCAAGTGCCAAGGGATGATGGAACGTGGTGTTGGGGATATTCCCCACGGTTTGACCCGGCCAGGAGGTATAACCTGGTCCATCACTTGGCGGCTCATGGGTCACCTCGCTTACCAGGTCGGCCTGGGTGACAAGGACCAAGGCCCAAGTGTGCAACCCGGCAGAAGGCCGGCTCACGAAGAGGGCTGGAGTGCCGGCTCGCACAGAAGGTCCAAGAAGAGGAAAGGTTCCCTGACCAGGGAAGCAAGACCTGGATTAGGATTCAGCTTGTAATAGAAAAGAGACTAGCTGTAGTCCTACTAGGAATCTACATGTAAGCCTGCCCCTTCAACTTATATAAGGAGGGGCAAGGCACCCCAAGAGCGGGAAGTTAAGTCAGGACAAATAGACAAGTCTTAGACAAGATCAAAGTAGAAGCTCTCGAGACTAGAGGTAGCGAAATTGCACCCTTGTAATCGAGATCATCATCATCAATAGCAATCAAGCAGGATGTAGGCTTTTACCTCCACCGGAGGGGCCAAATGTGAGTAAAACTCGCGTCTCTCGATTTCGACCAACCCCGTTCAAGCTACCACCTAGTTGCGATGGCCTCACACCTAAGTTCTCTCACGAGGACATCTGCCGTGACAAAACCACGACAGTTGGCGCCCACCGTGGGGCTAGCGCAAGGTGGTGTTGTGTTCTTGGAGGGAGCTCTCCCAGAAATTGAGAAGCTCGTTGTTCGCCGGATAAAGAAGAGCCGGCTCAGAAGTATGTACATTGACTTTGAGTTCATCAGTCGAGATTGAAAAGGTTTCAGCGGCAGCATGCAGGGCGGCAAGGGTAGATCGGTCCTCCTCTACGACCACTACTCAGATCCGCCTACGCGGTGCAGGAATCTATCATACATCTAGAACAGTAGCAAGTCAAGGTCAAAAAACTGCAGCGCTGTATCAATCAGTAGCGGGTGTTTTCCACTTGAAGTGGTGCTCACGACATGGGAAATACTAGTACTGATGCACAAGGCCTTGCATCCAAAACCTGGTTCGTTGTAGCGGAATTGACTGAAACACATGAGAATTCCAAGTTCCAAGACGGCGGCTACGATCCGGGCACCCTGCACAAGCATGCTGTGCAGATTAGACTGAAAAAGAAAAAAGACAGAGTCCGATACAGATTCATCCATCCCACGGGCCAAGAGAAAAAAGGAATAGCACACGTAAATTACTAATTTGATTATACTAGCCCACAGGGAGTACCCAAAGGAGGCATGTAAATCGAGACTTGATCAAACCAGGAAATACTAGTCTATGGGTACTATCAATTCGACTACACGTCCAGTACAACATCTAGCTTTGGAGATTTGATTCATGCAAGTCTATCGGCAGTACAGCTGCGTCGGGACACATCCAACCTTACGTGATTTTGTCAGTTGCTACTGCAGTCTGACCGTTTTCTGTGTGCCAACGCACAGCCCACCATCCCCGTCACCCGGTACACATAAACACACCGGCGGCTATGTCAGTATTTGTCTGCCTATCCGGTGGATGCATTAAGCTTGCTATCCCACGGTTCGGTCATCCTCAACACACCACGGACGCGTCCTCTCGCACGGGCTGCCCGACGACTTATGGACACGCGCGCAACACGCCGTCTCTTTGACCCTGACAATGTCAACATGCCAAAGGCTACACCAGCGTCCGTTCGTGCCGTCCTACATATCGTCATCCTTATCGCATGCTTTGCCTGCCATCCCTGCGGTCAGGGTGATCGTCGTGCACACAGGGAAGCTACCAAGAAAAAAAAGAAAGAATCCCTGCAATATGGTACCAACATGACATGGAGATCAATTGGACAAAGGAAAAATCACTCGGACAATCCAAGCCCAGATCAATGATACGTCTCCAACGTATCTATAATTTTTGATTGTTCCATGCTGTTATATTATCATTCTTGGATGTTTTACAATCATTTTATAGCAACTTTATATCATTTTTTTGGGACTAACCTATTGACATATAGCCAAGTGCCAGTTGTTGCTTTTTGCTTGTTTTTTACTTCGCAGAATATCAGTACCAAATGGAGTCCAATCGCGATGAAACTTTTTGGAGAATTTTTTTGGACCAGAAGAAAGCCAGTGGGCTGAAGAAGCACCCGGGAGGAGGCCCAGGGGGCCCACAAGACACCAGGGCGCGCCAGAGGCCCCCGGTGCTCCCTGGTGGGTTGTGGTGGCCTCGGGACCCCCTCCACCGCCTATGAGCTCTATAAATACCCAAATATTCCAGAAACCCTAGAGGAGTCGACGAAAAATACTCCCAGTCGCCGCAAATTCCAGAACCGCGAGATCCAATCTAACACCATCACGAAGGGGTTCATCATCCTCATTGGTGCCTCTCTGATGATGCGTGAGTAGTCCACCATAGACCTACGGGTCCGTAGGCAGTAGCTAGATGGATTTCTCTCTCTCTTTTGATTCTCAATACAATGGTCTCTTGGAGATCTATTTGATGTAATGACTTCTTGCGGTGTGTTTGTTGGGATCCGATGAATTTTGAGTTCATGATCAGTTTCTATCCATGAGTATTATTTGAATCTTCTTTGATCTCTTATATGCATGATTACTTATAGCCTCGTATTTCTTCTTCGAATCTTTGGCTTAGTTAGGCCAACTATATTGATTTTTCTTGCCATGGGAAGAGGTGCTTTGTGATGGGTTCGATCTTGCGGTGTCTTCTCCCAGTGACAGAAGGGGCAGCGAGACATGCATGTATCGTTGTTATTAAGGATAACAAGATGGGGTCTATTCCTACATGAATAGATCTTGTCTACATCATGTCACCGTTCTTATTGCATTACTCCGTCTTTCCATGAACTTAATACACTAGATGCATGCTAGATAGCGGTCGATGTGTGGATTAATAGTAGTAGATGCAGAATCGTTTTGGTCTACTAATCTTGGACGTGATGCCTATATAATGATCATCGCCTTGGATATCGTCATGATTATTCGATCTTCTATCAATTGCCCAACAGTAATTTGTTCACCCACCATGTGCTATACTCATGAGAGAAGGCACCAGTGAAACCTACGGCCCCGGGTCTACTTTTCCAACATATTGCTTTCCGATCTATCTTTTGCCGCTTTTTGTTTTCAGATCTATTATTCCAAAAACCCAAAAATACCTTGCTGCACTTTTTATTTGCCTCTTCTATTTTGTGTTCTTGTGCGATCTATCTATCCAATCTACTACAACTAATCTATCTTTTTACCGTTGAGAGATTGACAACCTCTCTTACGCGTCGAGTTGCAAGTATTTGTTCTTTGTGTGCAGGTACCATTTACATAGCGTTGCGTGGTCCTCCTCCTAGGTTCGATAACCTTGGTTTCATAACTGAGGGAAATACTTACCGTCGTTGTGCTGCATCATCCTTTCCTCTTTGGGGAAATACCGATGCAGTCTCAAGCCACGTCAATCAACTACTACCGAAAAAATTATGAGGTCAATTACTCCACGAGAAAAAACTCTGTCAAGGCCTACAAAAAATTCGGCTGCGGCGACTCATATGAGCCGACCTAGACGTACATATGTGAAGTCTATCTTTTTTCGTCTGATCATGACCAACATTGTCCCGCACCAGCGTCTGGGTTCTTCCGACAAAAATATCAGGTGCTATTCGCTCTATCTACTTTTTAGTACATATTATTGGTTCGAGAACAATTACTCTACTCTGCAATATATTTTCCGTAGGACAATTATTCATTATAAAAGCGGCATTATACTGTGAATACGGAGCTCGCTGCAACATCATCCTGTGCCAGGGCCGCGCTCGCCTATACGAGCCGCCCAACGGACGCGCGCAAGCCGCTGCCCCCACGGTCCGGTCTACATCAACACCCCGATGCCGCGCTTGCCTATGCGAGCCTCCCAACGGACACGCGCAAGCCACTGCCCCCGCGGTCCGGTCTACATCAACGCACCGAGGCCACGCTTGCCTATACGAGCCGCTCAACAGACGCATGCAAGCCGTCGCCCCCATGGTCTGGTCTACTCCAACAACGCCGGAGCAAAAAAGAAATATATATCTATTATTTACCTCCACCTGCACCGGGTTGCCCAATGGAAAGGTGCACTGGCTTGCCATCCCCCGGTCCAGTCTGCTTCAGCACATGAAAGAAATAGGAGAGTCAGCCATAGAGGAACCGTCCTTGGAGAAGCTAGGTGAGCCGACCACTATTGAACCGGCAATTCTAAAGCCGGCAGCGAAGTAAAAGGAAAAAAATGGCCCTGGAGGAGCTAAGAGAGCTGGACTAAGAGAGAATCGCAAGGAATGGGAGGACATACGACGAGCGTCGCAAAGATCATCAACTCGCCACATCGCCTTTGGCTTCAATAAATTCCATCTTTCAGCTGTCAACTCTACGACGGCTTATGCAATAGCCAAGTATGAAGAATCTCAAGCCAACTCCTCGAGTCAACTTAAGGCTCGGGGGCTACACATACATGACTTGGCAGATTTGACCGGTTTCAACAAATACAAGAGCCACATGTCATTGCAAGGAAGACAACATGGTCCCGGGGGCTCCTGCCTTATTGGCAAAAAATTAAAGGTTACCAAAGAGAACTAGCTGCCATGATGCGCAGTTCAAACATATGTATCCTGCCTTATTGGCGAAAAAGTAAAGGTCACCAAAGAGGACTAGCTGCCACAATGTGCAGTTCAAAAATGGGTGCCCTGCCTTATTGGCGAAAAAAGTAAAGGTCGCCAAAGAGGACTACCTACCATGATGCGCAGTTCAAACATAGGTGCCCTGCCTTATTGGCAAAAAATTAAAGGTTGCCAAAGAGGACTAGCTACCATGATGCACTGTTCAAACATAGGTATCCTGCCTTATTGGCTCATCATATTATGATCAATAGAATGAAGCCGGCTTATCTGGACCCCAAATATTTTGCAGTAGTAGCATTGTCTCCTGTATATCCTATGCTGAGATTTTCCATGATCATATGGTCACTTGGGGGTTCCCGACTCATCGAGTTAGCCGTTAATATCCCTCTTGACCCGGCATATGCCACCATAATACTTGGTTAAACCTCCCTGTTAACTTGATGCTACTCCGAAAAGGTGACCTGGCATACTCTTGATAAGTCAATCATTATTGACCCTGAACTTATCAAAGTTAAAATGTCGGCTTAAGTCACGTGAGAGCCAGTTTTCAGAGAGCTAGGATAAACCATAAGAGGCTACAAGGCCTACTTCATAGAAGCAAATCAGACTCGAGCCTTGAAAGCCGGTCTTTGTGTCATGCCTTGAAAACTGGCATTTTTATACTGTGTTATCATATAGATACATCATCCCGCATTGCATCATTGCACAATGCATCATATATACATGTCTATATTTGTTTATGTTGTAGAGAGTCGATCTTCAAACCGGGTTACATTGTAACTTCTGCAGGAAACAAATAAATCTTTGATAGCCAAAATGGCCGGATCTTCATCATGGTTTATCATAACCAGTATTAAATGATTGGGGTTTTCAAGCCAGCTCAGAAGAAATGGCTATTCTCAAAGAGCTGGTCTATCACATATTGCTGAGCTAGCATATTACATATTACTGAGCTGGCCTATTACATATTAAATAGTAACACGAAGCTTGGAGGTTACATCAGTCAGAATTGGTTACACCAGTCAGAAGCTTGGAGGTTACATTAGTCAATCCACTATATCAATTCTGGTTATATTACTCAGTCCCAAGTCACTATATCAACCTGCGACTCAGATGGACAACCCAGATTTCTCCAAGCTATCTATCTACAACATTCAAAACTAAGTTCAAGTCCCAGGTTGTTGCAGGCAAAACAACCTGGCCCTTGGGGGCTACACTGGCTGAAGTTTTATAAAGTATAACGCAATTACAAGTCTCAGGTTGCTGCAGGCAAGACAACCTGACACTTGGGGGCTACACAGTCAAAGATATTATTTTTATGCAAAGCACCAAGTCATCATTGATACGTCTCCAACGTATCTATAATTTTTGATTGTTCCATGCTGACATATTATCATTCTAGGATACTTTTTGAGCAATAATTTACCAATTTATATTATTTTTGAGCTCTAACCTATTGACCCAGTGCCCGGTGCGATTGCTATTTTCTGTGTGTTCTTTACTTTTCAGGTTTACAGTACCAAAAGAAGTCCAATTGCCCCGAAACATTTTCATGATTTTTTTGGACCAAAAGAAGACCTGGAAGGTTCGGGAGAAGACCGGAGGCTGCACGAGGGAGGCACAAGCCAACAGGGCACGCCCAGGGGGGGTGATCGCGCCCTGATGGCTATAAATTCACATATATTCCAAAAACCATAGAGGGCATACCAAAACATTTTTTCCGCTGCCGCAAGTCTCTGTTCCACCGCGATCTCATCTGGAGCTCCGTTTTGGTATCCTTCCGGAGGGGGGATCGATCACGGAGGGCCTCTTCATCAACCTTGCTACCCTTATGATGATGTGTGAGTAGTTCACCACAGACCTACGGGTCTGTAGTTAGTACCTAGATGGCTATCTCTCTCTTTTGTTCTTCAAAACAATGATTATCGCATCTTCGCTTTGATGTATCCGATGTAATTCTTTTGTATGGTGCGTTTGTTGGGATCCGATGAATTGTGGGTTTATGTTTCAGATTATTCATGAAAAGTATTTGAGTCACCTCTGATATATATTATGATTCTTAATTGGATGATCATTATAGCTTCGTAAATCTCTCCGATCTATTGAAATAGTTTGGCCAACTAGATTGATACTTCTTCAGTGAGAGGGGTGCGTTGTAGTGGGTTCAATCTGGCAGTACTCTATATCCCTGTGAGTTAAGGGGACAAGACACGTGTTTGTATTGTTGCCACTAAGGATAAAACAATAAGGTCAGTTCATATTGATTGAATTTTATTTGTCTACATCATGTCAATGTTCTCCAAGCATTACTCTGTTTAACTTAATACTCTAGATGCATGCTAGAAAACGGTCGATGGGTGGAGTAATAATAATAGGTGCAGGCAAAAGTCGGCCTATTTTCTTATGGACGTGATGCCAATACATGATCATTGCTGTGAATATCACATAACTATGCGCTTGTCTATCAAGTGCCCAACAGTAATTTGTTTACCCACCGTATGTTGCCTACATGAGAGATGCCGCTAGGGGAAACTATGGCCCCAGGGTCTATTCTCTTATATTTATAAATCCTATCATTACCTTGCTGCCATTATTCACTTTTTATTTTATTTTGCAATTTACAATTATCTACTATTATCTACACACCTCACTTGCTTGCAAATAACGAGATCAAGGGGATTGACAGCCCTCTTGCCGCGTTGGGTGCATGTTGTTTGCTCTTTTGTATGCAGCCGCTGAAGACGGTTGTGGATTGATATTCCTATTGGTTCGATAAACCTTGGTTTGTTAACTGAGGGAAATACTTACCTGTATTGTGCTGCAATTACCCATTCCTCTTCACGGAAAACCCAACGCAGATCACAAGTACCAGGAAGGATTTCTGGCGCCGTTGCTGGGGAATATCATCACCAACTATCAAGTAACTTCACACAAATTATCATTCACTTTGTCTTCTTTTTATTTTCTGTTATATTTAGTTTGCTTCATAAAAATCAAAAATACAAAAATATTTATCTTTGCTTGTTACTAGTTTACTTCTTTGCTTGTTAGTTTACTTGTCTTGCTTGTTACTTTGCTTGCTCGGTCACCATGTCTCAAGATACCACTAAGTTGTGTGACTTCTCAAATACTAATAACAATGATTTCATTCTTACTCCTATACCACCCGCCACTAGTGTGGAGGCTTTTGATATTAATGTTGCATTGCTGAATCTTGTGATGAAAGATCAATTTTCGGGAAGTCCTAATGAGGATCCCGCTGTTGATCATAATACTTTTGTTGAACTATGTGATATCAAACAGAAAAAGGATATGGATAATGATGTTGTGAAATTAAAATTATTTACTTTTTCACTAAGAGATAAAGCTAAGGCTTGGTTTTCATCTTTACCACGTAATGGTATTGGAACATGGGATAAGTGTAAATATGCTTTTATTTCCAAGTATTTTCCTCCTACTAAGATCATCTCCCTTAGGAATCAAGTTATAAATTTTAAACAACATGATCAAGAACATGTTGCACAATCTTGGAAGAGGATGAAAGTGATGATTAGAAATTGCCCTACTGATGTCTACTATGCAACTTTATTCTTGTAGACGTTGTTGGGCCTCCAAGTGTAGAGTTTTGTAGGACAACATCAAATTTCCCTCAAGTGGACGACCTAAGGTTTATCAATCCGTGGGAGGTGTAGGATGAATATGGTCTCTCTCAAACAACCAGGCAATCAAATACAAGAAATCTCTTGTGTCCGCAACACACCCAATACAATGGCAAATTGTATAGGTGCACTAGTTCGGCGAAGAGATGGTGATACAAGTGCAACATGGACAATAGAAATAGGTTTTTGTAATCTGAAAATTTAGAAACAGAACGGTAACAAATAATAAACAGCGAGCAAAATGGTATATTAATGCTTAGAAATAAGGCCTAGGGTTCAAACTTTCACTAGTACAATCTCCCAACAATGCTAACATAGTTGAATCACATGATCATCCCTCAACGTGCAACAAAGAATCACTCCAAAGTGCGTAACTAGCGGAGAACATAAGATGAAATTGGTGTAGGTAGTAGAACCACCTCAAAGTTATTCTTTCCGATCAATCTTTTGAGCTATTCCTACAAGGGTCACAAACAGCCCTAGAGTTCGTAGTAAAATAACACCAATGATACATATCAATCAACCCTAATGTCACCTAGATACTTCAATGTCACCTCAAGTATCCGTGGGTAAATCATGCGACATGCATCAAACAATTTCAGATCTATCATATTCAATCCAACACAAAGAACTTCAAGGAGCACCCCAAGATTTCTGTCGGAGAAATTAGTATGAAAACATGCAATCAACCCCTATGCATAGATCCCCAAGGTCACAGGAATCTGCAAGTTGACGCCATAACATATATCAAGTGAATCAATAGAATACCCCATTGTCACCACGGGTATCCGCATGCAAGACATACATCAAGTGTTCTCAAATCAAATATTCAATCCAACATAACGAGATCTCAAAGGGAAAGATTCAATTCATCACAACAAGATGGCAAGGGAAGAACACGATATGATCCAACTATATTAACAAAGCCCGTGATACATCAAGATCGTGCAATCTCAAGAACACGAGAGAGACAGAGAGATTAAACACATAGCTACTGGTACATACCCTCAGCCCTGAGGGTGAACTACTCCCTCCTCTTCATGGTTTTCGCCGGGATGATGAAGATGGCCACCGGAGATGATTTCCCCTCTCCGGCAGGGTACTGTCAAGGCTCCAGATGGGTTTTTCGTCGATACAGAGAGTTGCAGCGGTGGAGTGGAAGTTCTCTGCTAACTTTCGGGGGTTTCTATATTTATAGGATTTTTCACCGTAGGAATTATGTCAAACGGAGCCATGAGGGCCCCAGTACCCATCAGGGTGCGACTAGGGGGTGGCCGTGGCCTGATGGGTACTGGCCCATAGGTGGCTCCCCTCCGGTGGTACCGCGCTCCAGTATTTCTTATTTCCTCCAGAAAAAAATATAAATTAGTTTCGGGCGATTCCGAGGACTTTCATTTTCTGCACAAAAACAACACCACGGTAATTCTCCTGAAAACAACGTTAGTCCGGGTTAGTTCTAAATAAATCATATAAAGTGCATCAAAACCAAATAAAAGTATTGTAAACATAGGTTAATATGGCTTGAATACCTCATGAATTATCGATACGTTGGAGACGTATCAGCATCCCCAAGCTTACTTCCTACTCATCCTTGAGTAGGTAAATGATAAAAGAAATAATTTATGAAGTGTGAATGCTAGAATAGTATATAAGTTTTATCAATGAAAATTCCAATCACTTTTTCTAGCATCATAACCAGCAACTTTTTATCATAAAAATCATCATGGTAGAGTAGCAATCAATTCACATATCTTGGTTCAAACAATGCATTTTCTTGAAACTTAACAACTCATGTTTTAGTCACCAAACAATTCCAATGCATCATCAAGTCTAAGTAAGAGCTCCACATACTCAATTATCATATAGTCTTTTATGATTGCTAATACTTCAAGGCATACTTTTAGAACAAACAGCATCCATCGAACACAGAGAAAGATAGGGGCTTAATGTTTCGCCTCCCAACATACTTATCATGAAGATAATTGTCAACAATAATGAATCATGATCAGATATATTTGACTAGATATATGTGTTTGGATCTTTCCCCACCACATTATGCTTGCAAACTAATAGATTGAGGTTGGAATAAGAAGTTGACTCAACAAGAATAGTAAATAACATGAAAGTAAATAGATTGTCCCTTCGCAAAGGGAGGCAGGGATTTGTAGAGGTGCCAGAGCTTATTATTTTAAAACAGATATGAAAATGTGATTTTGAGTGGTATACTTTTCCTGTCAACGTCACAAGAGAGTTTTCAATATCTTCCATGCTAAACACATTATTGGCGGTTCCCAAATAGAATTGAAATTTTACTCCCCCTCCACCATTCAAACACATTGCATGGCTCGCCGAATGCATGGTTGCCCTCCAAACAATCAACTTTCCAGGGGGAGTTTTTGTTTATTTATTTTTGTATTATGCAGGCTGGGCATCCTTTTTACTAGCCTCTCTCGTGCAATGACAAGTGAATAAACACTCATCTTCAGAATAACCCACTTAGCATGGAAGATAATGACCGCCCCATCGTTCCACGAGCGGTACGAGCACACAAAACATATGTTTATTTGAAGGTTTTAGAGGTGGCACATGCAAATTTACTTGGAATGGCAGAGAAATACCTTATATAGGTAGGTATTGTGGACTCTCATGGAAGAAACTTGGCTCAAGGATTTGGATCCACAAGTAGTATGTCTACTTAGTATGAAGTTTTGGCTACCAAAAAGTTCTAAACAAGCACCACATGTTGGAGGATCCATAAAAATATAACTTCTATGCAAATATACCCAAACATAACCATTACGTTGTCTTCCTTGTCTAGCTTCAACTACTTGATCAAGTTTGAAAATAATTAAAGGGTATTCACAATCATAAAAGATGTCCAAGATAATGTATTAGTATGTGAAAGTTCTCTTTCTTATACTAATCAATCATGAATTGCTTGTATGACCAATATTGTGATCGTCAAAGTTCAATAGATTTTACTTTCTAAAACAAATGTGAACAAGCTACTAACAGTATAGCACATTGATAATTTCAGATTTATGATATTTCATTTATTCACGATATACTCTTAGGATATAAGTGAAGCACATGAGTAAACCTCAAATTACTCTCAAAAGATATAAGTGAAGGTTAATGAGTAGTCACACAATCAAGTAGCTATGTGAGGACTCTCTCTCTCTCTCTCAATCAATATTTACTCTTAGGACAATTATGCGACATGAGGGGCATTAGTGCCATGATGTCAGCCCACTATGAAACCTCCATTATGAGGATGATGCTTCGACTGGCTTGTTGGTCTTTGCATATCCATGTGAGACATACGGCCGAGTGGTTGACTGTCAACCGAGTGGATGGAACGTACTTGTCCGAGTGGATAGTATGTATCTATTTATCTGGACCCACCTCATGTGTGGACCCCATGCTTCTATGATATTTCGACCCTTCATGGGCCTACCTGTTATGTGTATCCTCAACAAAGGCCATGGACCACCCTCCATAGGATGCTGGACAAACCATGTCATATACATTCAACGCCACTCAACCCCAACCCAAAACACAACCTTTGAGCTTGTTGGGTAGTGAGGCAGGTAGCCAAGCATGGCGAGCCCCTCCTCACTAGTGAAAGCATTGTTACTTGTTAGCCACCTAACAAACAGCTCAGACGAGGCTAAAGTCATGATGACCTATCAAACATACAGATCGGGCAACCAACAAAAACAATCTCTATGGGAGTTCGGCGCCCCAATGGTAGAAGCACCATCGGCCGTGTGGTTACACACGTCGATCACATTTGAACAAAAAAATCAGCCGATGGATGACCTAAGCACCCGAAGGATCCAAATAAAACAGTGTCCATCTGCGCTCAACTCGATCTAGAAATTGATGAGGCCCTCCGAAATTTCCTTTCGGAAAATTGGGATATCTTTGCCTGGCACCCTTCCGATAATCCAGGAATCCCAACTAGCCTAGCCAAACACAACTTGAATCTTATAAAGGGATTTAAACCAGTCAAACAAGCACTACGACCATTCTGCGAGCCCAAGCGACATGCTATGGGCGAAGAACTGGCCAAATTGTTGGAGGCCGGATTCGTCCGAGATACCCCGAATGGCTGGCTAATCTGGTAATGGTACCAAAGAAGGACAAGTCCTGGTGGCTATTGCTACTTGTGAGTTGCGTTGGGATTTTTCCCGAAGAGGAGAGGAGATGCAGCACAGTAGAGATAAGTATTTCCCTCAGTGAGAATGAAGGTTATCGAATCAATAGGAGAACCAAGCAAATTCATTTCAACAACACCTACACACACAAAACCAAACACTTGCACCCAATGCGGGCAGGGGGTTGTCAAGCCACTTGAACTCGTTACTTGCAAGGATTAAATCTTGATGGAGATAGATATTGTAAAAGCAAAATAAAATAAAAGTAAATAAAATGCACCAAGGTATTTTTGGAGTTTTTGTATTTATGTTTAAGTAGACCCGGGGGCATAGTGTTCGCTAGTAGCTTCTCTCTTGAAAATAGCATACGGTGGGTAGACAAATTACAGTTTTGCAATTGTGAGAATTGCGCATAGTTATGACATGTTATTTTCGCCAATGATCATGTATATAGGCACCACATCCATAAACAAGCAGACCGAAACGATTATGCATCTACTAATATTACTCCACTTCGAGAGCACTTCAATGCTTGCCTCTCTAGGTATTAAGTTCATAAGAAATATAGTAATGCTTGGAGCACATGATGTAGACAAAATACATGTCTTGTCCCCTTCTGTCAAGAGGATATAGAGCACCGCATGATTCAACCCACTATGTAGCAGCACTCTCGATGAAGGTAAATCAATCTAGTTGGCCAAACCAAACCGATAGATCGGAGAGAAATAGGAAGCTATAATAATCATGCATAATAGAATTCAGAAAAGACTCAATTACTTTCAGTGAATAATCAGATCATAAACCCACAGTTCAGCGGATCCCAACAAACACACCGCAAAAGAAGATTACATCGGATAGATCACCGCGGGAATCGCGGTGAACTTTGTATTGAAGATCAAAGAGAGAGAAGAAACTCTCTAGGTACTAGCTATGGACCCGTAGGTCTATGGTGGACTACTCGCACATCATCATGGAGGTAGCAAGGTTGATGTAGATGGCCTCCATGGTCGATTCCCCCTTTGGCAGAATACCGAAAAAGGTCTCTAGATGGCTAAGGGAATCCTGGACTAAGGGGTCCTTGGGCCGCTGGCTTATCTCTCACAAGCCGGCTTGGTGGGCCGCTCTCTGATTATCACAGGAATGGTCGAATAGGCAGTGACCCCATATTCTAGAAGGAAACCCCCGAAGACGAGGCGTGCACTCCAAGTTAAGATGGGAAGATCGGCGTCTCTATTTCCGACTGGAAACTTACCATGTGTAAACCCTAGTTACCCCCGGTGTCTATATAAACCGGAGGGTTTAGATTGTAGAGGGCAGACAAGCTCCTCTAGGGTTTTGGCTACTTGATCTCGAGGTAGATCGACTCTGTAATATTCATACACATCAATACAATCAAGCAGGACGTAGGGTTTTACCTCCATAGGAGGGCTCGAACCTAGGTAAACACCGTCTCCTTCGTCTCCTGTAACCCATCGATCCTAATCTCACAGCTCGGGACCCCCTACCCGACATCCGGCGGTTTTGACACCGACATTGGTGCTTTCATTGAGAGTTCCGCTGTGGGATCACAAGAGGAATTGATGGCTCGCCTGATCCTTAGCGATGAAGTCCGTAACGGAGACTCCTTCGTCCCCGGACAGTTTCTCGCTTTCGGAAGCATCGTGCTGCACGCTGACCCGAGTGGCCACCTTGGTCGGATCGGGATGGTCGTCCCCAATCAAGAGATCAGATTCGGGAACCTAGAGTTCTCCGTAGGCTCCCGGGGTGGCCTTTCATTCGCCGGGCTCGCAGTTTTGTCTGACAAGCCCAAAGTCCCCGAAGCCTTAACTTCGGGTCTCCTTCTCGACCCCGCCCTTGGGTCTATCCCTGCCGATGACCTGGCTTCTAGTCCAGATTCAGTTATAGTACCTGAGGGCCGGAGGTCGACCCTTGCCGAACACACTATTTGTACGGACACGTCGGAGGTCAACTCCGGAAGTCCCAGGCAGATTGATCCGGTCGAGCTCTCAGCGCTCAACGAGGCACTGGAACGGATCCTAACGATAAAAACCACAGACTACCCGACCTCTACCCATGCTCAGATCGGTCCGGAGGCAGGTCATTGGGAATTTTTTGACCCACCCACCACCCACTTGGTAGCCACTATTGAGGATTTAACCGATATGCTGGACTACGCCTCCGAGGAGGCAGTAGACATGGATGAAGAGGACGGTGCCCCTGCCCCTGTCAACACTGGGCGATGGACGGCCACCTCCACTTACGACGTCTACATGGTGGACACCCCCGATGATAAGGGCAATCGCACCCCTCAGAATAATGGCGATAAATCCGGTGAGGCGCCGTCAAGGCGCCAGAAATAGCGCAAGCGATCTAAGACACACAAGGGAAGGGAAGCCATTGCAGGCACCGGGGAAAACGATACCCCGGAAGACCTCGGCGACCCCGAAGTCCCCGAACAGCCATTGGAGGACCAGGAAAAGCCCGAAGATCGGCACGACACCGAGGATCCTAATGATTCCGAGGACGATAACTACCTCCCCCCCGAGGAGGAGGACAACCTTGAAGCCAAAGACTTCACCGTCCCCGATAATCCTACGGATCAGGAACGGTTCAAGCGGCAGCTTCTAGCCACCGCCCTAAGCCTGAAGGCAAAACAACAGCAACTCAAAGCCGAACAAGACACCATCAATGACAGATGGACGAGGGTCTTGGCAGCCGAAGAAGGGTATGGTTCCGATCTACCGGACCAACCCAAGAGCTACCCTCGCCGGCGGCTGCTGCCACAGTTCGATGACGAGGCCTTCCAAACATCGCCTCCCAGGCATACTCCGTACGACCGGCCCGATCGCCCTCCCCGAGGACGGGATAGAATGGCCGGCGGGGCCGAGTACAGGCCTGAAGCACCCCGCAGAAGAGGAAAAGAACCAGCGGGGCACGAAGACAGGTACGACTTACGACAGGACCTAGACCACAGAGCAGGTCACACAAGATTCATATACGGATCTAGAGGGTACTCCCCCCGCTAGATGGGACAGATATCGGTCTTGGCTCGACCGCAACAATAGAGGCCGGGAACAATACCGGACCCGGCCTACCGCCGATTGTAGGCATGACATAGCTCGGGTCAGAGGCGCTGCCCACCCACTTTGCTTCACAGACGAGGTGATGCAGCATCACTTCCCTGAAGGGTTTAAACCCATTAACATAGAGCAATACAACGAGACAACAGACCCAACCGTGTGGATTGAGGACTTCCTCCTCCACATCCATATGGCACGAGGAGATGACCTCCATGCCATCAAGTATCTGCCCCTAAAAGTTAAGGGGCCAGCTCGACACTGGTTAAACAGTCTCCCCGAAAACTCCATCGGGAGCTGGGAAGAGCTCGAGGATGCTTTCCGATCTAACTTCCAGGGCACTTATGTCCGGCCTCCGGACTCTTCCGACCTGAGCAATGTTGTCCAGAAAGCAGGAGAATCGGCTCGGCAGTTCTGGAATCGGTTCTTGACCAAGAAAAACCAGATCGTTGACTGCCCGGACGCCGAGGCAATAGCCTCTTTCAGACATAATATCTGGGATGAATGGCCAGCTCGTCAGCTCGGCCAGGACAAGCCGAGGACATTGTCCGCCCTCACCTCACTAATGACCCGCTTTTGCGCGGGTGAGGATAACTGGCTAGATCGACGTAGCCATAACCCTGAAGACCCCGGCACCTCTGAAGTTTGGGATGGAAACGGAAAACCACGACGCAACAAAAACAAACGCCACCATAGCAACAGCGATGCGGAGGACATTGCCGTCAATGCCGGCTTCCGCAACCTGAAATCCAGACAGCGGAAGAAACCCTCTAAAGGAAATAAAGACGAACCTACCACGCTGGACAAAATTATGGATAGGCCCTGCCAGATCCACGGCACTCAGGACAAGACCGCTAACCACACCAACCGTAATTGTTGGGTATTCAAGCAAGCTGGCAAACTCGCAGCCGAGGAGCAAAGCAAGAGCCCACGCAGTGAGGACGATGACGAGCCCCGCGGTCCAAGCAATGGAGGACAAAAGCAGTTCCCTCCAGAGGTAAAAATCGTGAATATGATATATGCCACTCATATACCAAAGAAGGAGAGGAAGCCCGCCCTTCGGGAGGTCTACGCCGTGGAGCCCGTAGCCCCGAAGTATAACCCATGGTCGGCTTGCCCGATCACTTTCGACCGACGGGATCATCCGACCAGTATCCGTCATTGGGGTTCGGCAGCCCTCGTACTAGACCCAATTATCGATGTGTTTCACCTCACTAGAGTCCTATTGGATGGAGGAAGTAGCCTTAATCTGATTTACTCAGACACGGTGAAAAAGATGGGTATAGATCCGTCAAGGATCAAACCTAGCAGCACTACCTTTAAAGGTGTGATTCTAGGCATCGAAGCCCGCTGCTCGGGCACCGTAAATCTGGAAGTGGTGTTTGGCTCGCCCGACAACTTCCGCAGCGAAGACTTGATCTTTGACATTGTTCCTTTTCGCAGCGGTTATCACTCCCTTTTCGGCCGCACATCATTCGCTCGCTTTAACGCCGTCCCCCATTACGCATACCTGAAGCTTAAGATGCCCGGACCTAGGGGGTTCATTACCGTCAACGACAACACAAAGCACTCTCTCCGAACTGAGGAACATACGGCAGCCTTGGCAGCCGAATTCCAGTGCGGCGACGATAGGCCGACGACCAAATCAGCCATAAAGGCGAGTCGTGATAGCAAACGAGTTTGGCCTCAACCCGAACTTCCGGAATCACCTTCTGCCCAGCAAAAATAGGGATACGCCCCCACAGGACAGCCCTAGTTCCTGCAAAGTATGTGCTAAGAAGGCACAACTTTGTGCTCAAAATACCATGGGCAGCTGTGGGGACCCACGATCAAAGGATAAGTGTTCGGCTGGACCGAACTACTGCCAACACATGTCTTCGGACAAACTACAGGTACCATCTAGGACCTGCTAAGCGTAAAGCCCATTCACACCACGGCGACTTCTCAAGATCTTCTTCCAAAGGTCCATTCGCCCATAGCAGTTACCTTTAAAGGAATGAAACCCCCTCAGGGGCAAAGGAGTAGATAGGCGACAGGGCACATCGAGGACGTCAAGCCACCCATCGAAGACCCCGGGTAAAGCCTCTCCTTTGTATACCTTATTTTTCCAAAAAACCTGTAACAGTTGCTTCGGCAGTTTGAGTTGTAAGAATTCATCTGAAATAAAGAGCATCCTTTACGACCTCCTTGTAGTATTTTATGTTACATACTCTGTTCTCTATTCGCTAACGCCCATAGCAAAAAAGTTGTTCGGTACATACTACGATGCGACCGGCTAATATTCCGGGGGCTCGAATATAAAAATTGCCCCAAGCATCACCCCTACACTACTATTCATGTGTTCGGCGTGTCGGATTTTGCTTTATATGAATTGGTTTCGAATTATGTCTTGGGTCAATGGTTAGATTGCCCGGCTCTTGTGCTTGCCCTCTTACGTTCCGCTCGTTTGGCTAAAAGGGTAAAGGGAGAACCACTGCGATTGTGCTTCCGGCTCGCCTGGTCAAGCACCTCAGTGGAGAAAGCCGAAAACCGACTATCATAATAAGCGAGAACCGGTCTGCAATCCGAGCATAAGTGTCAAACTAAAAATCGATAGAGGTTATTCCGTTTTATACGAGGGGTTTGTACTATTGCGAACCATGTGATGCTGGTGTCAACCTCGGTGTATCCGATTATTACAAAACACTGGGGGCTTGTCATCAGCCCCCGCATTCAAGCTCCTTCGGCTAAGTGAAAGCACTAAAGCATTATAGTCCGATTGCCTTGTTCCCCTCACACTACCGCCTCCGGGCACCGATACTTCGGCTAAGGGTCACAGTGCGGAGGCAGAAACACCTCGTGTAGTATCTACATGGGGGCTGAAGCCGACGACTCGCAACTTTCAGATAAAACGGCCACACAGGAGTCAAAATAATACAAAGCTTAAAAGACATGATAAACCATGAAACCGCATTATAAAGCGGAACAGTCATCGGATACATGACAAAACATTCATTCATAAATTACATCTTTTGGGCATTGGGCTTCTATCACCCGAGCACCGTCCATCACGGCGGAAAAGTATTTCTTGGGGCGCCTATGCTCCTTCCCAGGGGGTGGAGGCGCGGTGGCCATCTTGGTTGGCTTGAGCCCCGGCAGGTGCACCATGGTCCTTGCAAAGGCCATCCGAGCTCCCTCGATGCATGCAGAACGCTTCAGAGCGTCAATCCGAGGCGCAGCATCGCACAGTTTCTGCACCAAGCCGAAGTAACTGCTCGGCATCGGCTCTGCAGGCCACAGTCGGATGCAGAGGTCCCTCATGGCCGGCTCTGCCATGCTGTGCAGCTCCATCTACTGTTTCATCTGCTTGCTCAGGAGCGGAGGGTTCTCGGGGGCTTGAAATTGAGCCCAGAACAGCCGCTGCTCAACATCCCCATCCCGGGAGGCGAAGTGCTTGTTCGCGTCAGCTGCACTATTCGGGAGGTCCGCAAAGGCGCCTGAGGAATGCCACACCCGGGTGAGCAATGCAAACCTGTTACCACCAAAGGCACATTGTAGTGCTTACCATCTGCGATCGCCCGGACTTGGCAAAGTTCTTCTTCAAAGAACCGCCTATCAACACGCTCCGATTTGAGCTCGGATTTAAGCATGGATAGCTCGGTGGCCTGGTCTCCATTCTTTTGCTCATGGGCCTCGCACTTCGCGCTGGCATCCTTGAGCTCCAGCTGCACCTCCACCACTCGGGCCTCATGCTTGTCACTCATAGCCTTTAACGCCGACAGGTCGGCTGTCGCTTGTTCGGCCGCCGCCTTCTCGTCCGCGGCCTCCTGCCTCACCTTGGCCAATTCGGCCTTGAGGTTTTCGACCTCCGCAGCCACAACTGTGGTAACAATAAGTAAATACAAACTTCTGGATAATCCGACTATCTCAATTAATGAGGATAGACAATAGCGTGAATGGTACAATTTGGACTCACCTTGCGTCTCGTCGAATCTCTTGTATAGACGATCGAGCTCCTCATCGGAGCTCTTGAGCTTCCGGTTCAGCTCGGCAAGCTCCATTGCGTTGCGGCCGCCGCCGATGACGAGGCCTACAAAACAAACTATGTGCATTAAAACTCCCGGGCTATCGGATTCCGTCCCCTCCGCTAAGTACTCTTCAGAGCTCTTAGAATAAGAAAGGGCAGAGGATGCCTAAAGCACGGTTACCAATGTTCGGACGTTTGACCCCCGGGTAGGTTTTTCAAACTCACCCAGGGCCCGGGGGCTACTACACTTATAAGGATTATAAAATAGGCAAATTAACTTTCTCTAAGGAAAAGAATATTACGTGGCTCACTTGGAAGCCCGTCAAGAGACCGTTGAAGGCCCCTTTCAGTCCGCTATCTATGGACTGAATGCCTTGCAAAACCGCACCCATAAGGGCACGGTGATCCTCGGCGATGGAGGAGACGGATAACGCTTCCTCCATCTGTGCCGACCATCCAGTCATGGGCGGCACTGGTGGGGGTCCGCCAGCCCTCCCTCTTGTGGGGGATCGGGCGGGCTGCTCCGAAGGCATAGATCGCTCTGGAGATGTCTTAGGAGAAGGACGGACCGGACTCCGTCCCCCCTCTTTAGTTGCCAGGAGATGTTCTTCCTCCTGGTCTTCGGAGGCCGAGGTGTTAACCTCGGCCATAACTTCGTCGCCCCCGCCGCCGGTACGGTGTTCGGCTCAGAAAGAGCCTGGCACGACAACACCTCCGCGGCCTCCTTCGAGGCCTCTGGAGGCGTCGGATGCGACGCATTCCCGCTTTCCGCCAGATCGGAGGGCAGGGGCTCCCCGTCCGAGAGTTGGTCGGTGGGGAGATCGCGCGTGGGGCTACAAATCGAAATACGTTCGCCCATTTTAGCATTAAAAACTCTATGCAAATAACCCAGAAGGTCTTCGGATTCATACCTCTGGGCTGGGGGCTTATCCCTGGGGTTCCTTTGGGGAACCTTTTCGGAAGCCTCAGACTTCTGACCGGAGTCCGAGCTATCGTCGACTAGGACCGCCTTGGTTCGGCAGGTCCTCTTTGGGGCAGGAGGAGATAGGTCCTCCGCAACGTCTGTTGATGCCGACCTTTTCCTTGCAAGGGGGGAGTCACACTCCCCCTCGTCCTCATGCTCCTCCTCGTGACAGGAAGAGGTGTGGGTCTCCTCGGATTTAGTGTCCGGGAGACCCCTTGGATGGAGACCCTCTCGGGCTCCCTTCTTCTCTCCTTTCTTCTTCTCCTTCTTCTCTGGCACCGAATACGGCGCCACGACGAGCATCTCCCTCAGCAGATCTGACCGAGGGTCTTCGGGCTGCGGGGCCGGACAGTTGATTGTCACGGCCTTCCTCAGCCATTTCTGTGAAGATAAGGGAGAAGGGGTTCAGCTCTTGGTAAAAAAACAGAGCCACAGAATTAAAAGTTATATCTTACCTTGGTGGGAGGGTTTGCGGCGTCGAGTCCGGTGTCCTCTTCCTCGGTCGGCCAGCTCTCCTGACGCTTGAATAGCACCTTCCACACTTTCTCGTGGGTGGTGCGGAAGAATTGGCGTACGGTGTTCGGGTCCTCAGGCTGGTAAGCCCACATTGGAGAGGCCCGGTGCTGGCAGGGGATGAGACGGCGGCGGAGCATGACCTGGACCACATTGGTCAGCTTGATGTTGGCCTCGATCATCGAGGTGATGCGCTTCTGCAGTGACTTCACCTCTTCGGCCGACCCCCAGTTAAGGCCCTTCTTGAGCCACGAGGTTAGCCTCGCAGGGGGTCCAGATCTGAACTCGGCGGGCGCCGTCCCGTCCGCGCTCCTTGGTTCAGTGATGTAGAACCACTCCTTTTGCCAGATCTTTACCGTGTCGATGAAGGTGCCTTCCGGCCACTCGACATGGGGGAGCTTGCTGATTACGGCCCCTCTGCAGTCCGCATGCGCACCCGCAACTGTCTTCGGCTTGACGTTAAAGACCTTGAGCCACAGGCCGAAGTGCGGCTGTACTAGCAGGAAGGCTTCACAGACAAGGATGAATGCCGAGATGTGCATGATGGACTTCGGGGGGAGGTCGTGGAAGTCTAACCCGTAAAAGAACATGAGGCCCCTGACGAAGGGGTGGAGCGGAAAGCCCAATCCCCGGAGGAAATGGGGGATGAACACCACCCTCTCGCCCTGCCTCGGCGTGGGAACCACTTGATTCGCTTCTAGGGCGCGGTGGGCGATGTTGGCGGAGAGGTAACCGGCACGCTTCAACTCCCGTATGTCATTGTCGGTGACAGAGGAAGCCTATCACTTACCCATGGAGCCAGAACCGGCCATGGCCGAGCTCGGAAGGGAGATGGAGGAAGAACTGGATCTGAGCTCTCGGAGCTTGGGAAGATTGAGGAAGCAGAGGTTGCGAATTGGAAGCGTGACTAGGCCTTGGGGGTTTTCTCCCTTTTATGGGTGCCGTAATACCAAGAGCCTCTCCACTACTGCGCCGCAGGCTTCGCCACGATCGTGCCGTTTTGCGCGCGTGGGTTAACCCGAAGGATTAATCATATCCCGTAAGAAACGGGACACGATCTGCACATTGATAAGACGTGCCAATGAAACTGCCTCGAATCGTGGATTGAGTTTTTGTAACCGGTTCGGCGATCGTGGTAGGCCATGACCCTTCATCAGAAAGGCTGTCAGATAACACTATTCACACTTTAACGTTTGGCCTTCGAGGTTAAGAAATTTATGGCATCCGGATAATTTCATGTTCGGATAACTACGTATCGTCGGTAGCCGGGCTAAAGCTCGCCGATCATAAAGGAGGAAAAGAACTCGCCCCGCAAGCCGAAGACTCTGATCGCGCAAAGCTACTGGTGTCAAGACCCCCGGCGTTGGAGGCTTGTTCGGGAGCTACTGAGGGAGTCCTGGACTAAGCGGTCCTCGGGCCGCTGGCTTATCTCTCACATGCCGGCTTGGTGGGACTCTATGATTATCACAGGAATGGTTGGATAGGCGGTGACCCCATATTCTAGAAGGAAACCCCCGAAGACGAGGCGTGCACTCCAAGTTAAGATGGGAAGATCGGCGTCTCTATGTCCGACTGGAGACTTACCATGTGTAAACCCTAGGTACCCCTGGTGTCTATATAAACCGGAGGGTTTAGATTGTAGAGGGCAGACAAGCTCATCTAGGGTTTTGGCTACTTGATCTCGAGGTAGATCGACTCTGTAATATTCATACACATCAATACAATGAAGCAGGACGTAGGGCTTTACCTACATAGGAGGGCCCGAACCTGGGTAAACACCGTCTCCTTCGTCTCCTGTAACCCATCGATTCTAATCTCACAGCTCGGGACCCCCTACCCGAGATCCGCCGATTTTGACACCGACAATGGCCTCCCGTCAGAACAGAGGCTTGCTGCGGTGGGAAAAGTGTTTTGGGTGGCTCCCTGTTGGTTTCCCGATTTTACAGAATTACTGAGGTGGAATTAGCTCAGACAGATCCACGAGGGGCCCACATGGCATCAGGGTGTGCCTACCCCCCTGGGCGCGCCCTGTTGCCTTGCCGTCTCCTCGTCTCGCTTCGTGACTCCCCCCGAAGCTTCTTTGGTCTCTTTTGTCCAAAAAAAAATCATCAAATAGTTTCATAGCGTTTGGACTTTGTTTGGTACACATTTCCTGGAAAACCAAAAATAGGCAAAAAATAGCAACTGGCACTTGGCACTGACTTAATAGGTTAGTTCCCAAAAATGATTTAAATAGAATATAAAGTATCCTAGATTGATAATATAATAACATGGAACAATAAAAAATTATAGATACGTTGGAGACGTATCAGCATCCCCAAGCTTAATTCCTGCTCGTCCTCGAGTAGGTAAATGTTAAAAAACAGAATTTTGGATGCGACATGCTACCCAACATGTAATTTCTTTTTAGGTATGATCATTAAGAAACGATAAATTAATTGATATCAACATAATAATATCCATAAACATAAATAACATAATCATTACTTTTCAAAATATACGATCTTTAAAGAATGTTATTCCCTACTCATTTTATCATATCAAGCATGGCATGACTCCGTCTTCACCGCATAAGTATAAATCATGAGCACCCCGGTGTCAAACCAAGAAATTGGATCGTACTTCTAACGCACTTCGGCATTTTCAACTTCACGCAATACATGAGCATGAACCATGGATATATCATATGGGTGGAATAGAGTATGGTGGTATATATCAAAGTAGTCAAAGTGGAAAAACAAAGTCTAGCATCAACTAGGCAGATCAACGGGCTAGGGAGATGCCCATCAATCGATATCAATGCGAGGAGTAGGGATTGCCATGCAACGGATGCACTAGAGATATAAGTGTTTGAAAGCTCAACGGAAGCTAAGTGGGCATGCATCCAACTCGCTTGCTCATGAAGACCTCGAGCATTTGAGGAAGCCCAACATCGGAATATACAAGCCAAGTTCTATAATGAAAATTTCCCACTAGCATATGAAAATGACTACTTAGGAGACTCTCTATATGAAGAACATGGTTCCACTTTGAGGCACAAGTGTGGTAAATGGATAGAAACACCACCCCTTCTCACTTTTCTCTCATTTTTCATGGTGGGATTTTCTCTTTTTTTTCTCTCCCCCGTTTATTTTTTTTATTTTTCGTCCGGAGTCTCATCCTGACTTGTGGAGGAATGATCGTCTCCATCATCCTTTCCTCACTCGGACAGTGCTCTAATAATTATGATCATCACACTTTTATTTACATAGAACTCAACATAAAACAATATGACTCTATATGAATGCCTCTGGCAGTGTACCAGGATGTGCAATGATCTAATGTAACCTGTAGACAATGATGAATGGTGGCTTTGTCAAAAATACTATGTCAGCTATATGATCATGCAAAGCAATATGATGATGAACACGCAATTCATGTAATGGAACGATGGAAGTTGCATGGCAATATATCTCGGAATGGCTATGGAAATGCCATGATAGGTAGGCAGTGGCTATTTTTAGGAAGATATAAGGAGGTTTATGTGTGATAGAGTGTATCATATCACGGGGTTTGGATGCACCGGTGAAGTTTGCACCGACTCTCGAGGTGAGAATGAGCAATGCACGCTACCGAAGAGGGTAGCAATTACAGGATGGTGAGAGTGTGTATATCTATGGATTTACATTAGTCATAAAGAACTCACATACATATTGTAAAGCCTTATTATCTCTCTCAAAGCAAAGTAATACCGCATAGCCCTAGGGAGGAGGTTGGTAGGAGTTAACCATTGTGCGCCCACGATTCGAACAACACGATAGGATTTCATTTCAGACATAAAAATGCTCACACATCATCACCATGCCATAGTTAATACTTAGATGAATAACAAATAACAAGGTTTAACTACCTATATTTCTACTAAACAATAATCATATACTCATGCCCTTTCATATTACGACATCAATATAATCAACTCATGTTTCTTCATTAGTGAGCTGCATGAAAGTTTTTATTATACCCCCTTGAATACCTATCCTTTTTGGACTAGTCTTATTACTCGTGCCATTTACCATTCCTATTTCTTATTATACTCTCAAAAATATTTAAGTGAAGCATGAGATTTCAATTAGTTCTACAAAATCTGAAGGCCGATGTGCTCTAAATAGATATAAGTGAAGCACTAGAGCAACTGCCTAGCTCAAAAGATATAAGTGAAGCATATAGAGTATTCAAATAAATTATGATAATTGTGTGTCTCTTTCAAATATGTGTGTCCAACAAATAATGATTGTGGCAAACTAAAAGAAAAATAAAATAAAACACATGACGCTCCAAGCAAAACACATATCATGTGGTGAATAAAAATATAGCAGCAAGTGACATGCCGATAGATTGGAGACGAAAGAGGGGATGCCTTCCGGGGCATCCCCGAGTTTAGACGCTTGGGTCTTCCTTGAATATTACCTTGGGGTGCCTTGGGCATCCCCAAACTTAGGGTCTTGCCACTCCTTATTCCTTCATCCAGTGTTCTCTCACCCAAAACTTGAAAACTACAGCACACAAAACTCAACAAAACCTCATGAGATCCATTAGTATAATAGACGTATCAAATACTTGAGGTATTGTTATAAATTAATTAATATTTCAATATTGCATAATAGGTATTGTATTATAACTTCTCCATGGCTTATACCCCCCTCCCCCCGATACAATCCATAGCATCATCAAAACAAGCAAACTATGCAAACAAAAAAACAGAATCTGTCTAAAACAAAACAGTCTCTAAAGATCTGTAGCAAAACCATAATTCTGTAACTCTGAAAATTTTACAAAATTAGTAAAACCTGGGAAATTTGTATAAAAATACTGTGTAAAAACATCAGATCAAAAAGACGTTCCAGTAAAATCAGATAAATTTTGCACTTGACGCAAAAGTTTGTATTTTTGCACCGTATCAATTCTACTATCTTCCAAATCATCCCAAAGGCTTTACTTGTTGATATGTCCATTTTACATCATCATTTCGTAGTGATATTTATGTTGTTCTTGCTTATTATTCCACTTTATGATACAATTCTTATGCCTTTTCTCTCTGAATTTACAAGGTACATCACAAAGAGGGCAATTGCTGGAAACTGGAATTCTGGACCTGAAAACCAAGAAAAAGGCTGAAAAATTCACTGGACTCCAAATTACCTGAAACTTCACGGAGAATTTTTGTGGAATATATGTGAACTGTTGGAGTAAAATATACCCGAGGGTGGCACCTGTTGGAGCCAAGCCAACAGGGCGAGACCACCCCTCCTCGGCGCGCCCTGGCCCCCCTCTTTTGATATAAGTTGGCTTTTCACCTAGAAACAAAATAAGAAAATACTTTTAGGACGAAGCGCCACCATCTCAAGGAGGAAACCTGGGCAGAGGCCCTTTTGCTCTCCGGCAGAGAGATTCTACCGGGGAAACTTCCCTCCGGGAGAGGGAAGTCGAAGCCATCGTCATCACCAATGCTTCCTACTTCATGAGGACCAATCTTCATCAACATCTTCACCAGCACCATCTCATCTAAAACCCTAGTTCATCTCTTGTATTCAATCTTTGACTCAAAACCTCAGATTGGTACATGTGGGTTACTAGTAGTTTTGCTTACATCTTGTAGTTGATGCTTATTGGTTTACTTGGTGGAAGATATTATGTTCAGATCCTTAATGATCATTATTACACCTCTGATGTTGAACATGGTGATGATTTGTGAGTAGTTACTTTTCTTCTCGAGGACATGGGAGAAGTCTTGTTATAAGTAATCATATGAAGTTGGTATTCATTCAGTATTTTGATGATATGTATGTTGTAACTTCCCATAGTGGTGTGAACATCGACTACATGACACTTCACCATATTATTGGCCTAGGGAAAGGCTAGAGTGACAGAATCTTAAACCCTAGTTTATGCGTTATTTCATAAGGGGCTGATTTGGATCCACACGTTTCATGCTACGGTTAGATTTATCTTAATTCTTCTCTCGTAGTTGTGGATGCTTGCGAGAGGGGGTAATCATAAGTGGGTTGCTTTTTCAAGTAAGAACGGAACCTTAGCACTGGTCCACCCACAGTTCAAATTATCAAAGTAACGAACGCGAATCAACTCAACATGATGAACATGACTAGACAGAAATTCCCATGTGTCCTCGGGAGCGCTTGCTTTATATAAGAGGACTTTCAGGCCTGTGCTTTGCTATACAAACGATTGGTCTACCTTGCTCCACCCTTGATACTATTGTTACTTGTCACTTTTTATGAATTATCTTATTGCAAAACTCTCTATCATTGTTACTCATAGCACTTGCAGAGAATACCTTGCTGAAAACTGCATATCATTTCCTTCTGCTCATCGTTGGGTTCAACACTCTTACTTATCGAAAGGACTACGATTGATCCCCTATACTTGTGGGCCATCAAGACTCTGTTCTGGCGCCATTGCCGGGGAGTAAAGCGCCTTTGGTAAGTGGAATTTTGTAAGGAAACATTTTCGGTACGTGCTGAAATTTACTGTTGCTTCTCACTATGGATAGTCATCCGTTGAGTGGTTTGTTCGGGGTATCCTCGCCTCGAACGGAAGTGGTAAAAGCCGCTCCCCAACCTACTGAACTTTCTGAAAATATTTATTATGAGATTCCTTTGGGTATGTTTGAGAAACTGCTAGCTAATCCTTATGCAGGAAACGGTACAACTCATCTTTATTTGCACTTGATATATGTAGATGAGATTTGTGGATTATTTAAGCTTGTAGGTTTATCCGAGGACAAAGTCAAGACGAAGGTTTTCCCCTTATATTGAGGGAAAAGGATTTATTTCTTATAGGCTATTGGAAGGTGTGCCCACTTCTTACACTGAGAAACCACCTTTTCTTGTTAGGATTAAGGAACATGCTAAGACTACAACTCTGGTTAATAAAAGCAATATTAGAACACCTAAACCTTCTGAACAAATAAATGTAGAACCTAATGTTGCTATGGTTAAAGATCTCCTAGTTGATAATATTGATGGACATGTTATTTACTTCTGTGCTGAAGCTACTAGAATTGCAAAACCTGTTAGAAACAAGTGTGATAAGTTAGACAAAAAAACCAGTTGCTGGCATGCCTGTTGTTTCTGTTAAGATTGGAGATCATTGTTATCATGTCTTGTGTGACATTGGTGCTAGTGTTAGTACTATAACTTTTACCCTATACCAAGAAATTATGAATGACATAGCACCTGCTGAAATTGAAGATATCGATGTCACTATTAAACTTGCAAACAGAGACACTATTTCACCCCTTGGGATTGTTAGAGATGCTGAGGTCTTGTGTGGAAAATTAAGTACCCGCTGATTTATTAGTACTTGGTTCACAACAAGATAGTTTTTGTCCCATTATATTTGGTAGACCTTTCTTGAATACCGTTAATGCTGAAATTAATTGTGTTACAAAAAAAGTCAAAGTAAGCTTTGGTGCGTGTCTCATGAATTTAATTTCTCTAAGTTTGGTAGACTACCACATGAGAAATAATTTCCTAATAAATATGAAACTATTATTCTTGCTTCTATTGACGTGCCTCCTACTGATCCTTTAGAACAATACTTGCTAGACCATGAGAATGATATGCATATGAATGAAACAAATGAAATAGATGAGACATTCTTTAGACAAATACCTATCCTTAAACACAACTTTCCTATAGAGATCTTAGGGGATCCTCCTCCACCTAAGGGAGATCCCGTGTTTGAGCTAAAGAAATTAGTTGATACTTTGAAATATGCTTATCTTGATGAAAATAATATATATCATGTTATTATTAGTGTAACCTTTCAGAGCATGAAGAAAAGAGGTTACATAAAACTATGAAGAATCACCGGGCTGCTATTGGACTGAAATATTAAAGCTTCTGGAGGCAAGTATAATCTATCCAATAGCTGATAGTAGATGGGTAAGCCCCGTTCATTGTATTCCTAAGAAAGGAGATATAACTGTTGTTCCTAATGATAAAAATGAACTCATCCCACAAAGGATACTAGCTGGCTATAGGATGGTAATTGATTTTAGGAAATTAAACAAAGCTACTAGAAAAGATCATTACCCCTTCCTTTTTATTGATGAAATGTTAGAAAGATTGTCTAAGCATACACATTTTTGCTTTCTTGATGGATATTCTGGCTTTTCTCAAATACCTGTGTCTAAGGAAGACCAAGATAAAACTACTTTTACTTGCCCTTTTGGAACCTATGCTTATAGACATATGCATTTTGGTTTATGCAATGCACATGCTACCTTTCAAAGATGTATGACTGCTATATTCTCTGATTTTTGTAAAAAGATTGTTGAGGTATTCATGGATGATTTTTCGTTTATGTGACTCCTTTTGGTGAATTATTAAGCAACCTTGATCGATTTTTGCTGAGATGCAAGGAAACTAATCTTGTCTTCAATTGGGAGGAGTGCCACTTTATGGTGAATAAAGGTATAGTACTCGGGCATAAAATTTCTGAACGAGGTATTGAGGTAGACAAAGCTAAAGTTGATGCAATAGAGAAAATGTCATGTCCTAAAGATGTTATAAGAATTTTCCTTGGTGATGCTGGCTTCTATAGGCGTTTCATTAAAGATTTTTCAAAGATTTCTAGGCCATTAACTAATCTTCTTCAAAAAGATATCCCATTTCTTTTTGATGATGATTGTGTAGAAGCCTTTGAAATACTTAAGAAATCCTTAATTTCTGCACCTATCATTCAACCACCCGATTGGAACTTACCGTTTGAAATTATGTGTGATGATAGTGATTATGCTGTCGGTGCTGTTCTAGGGCAAAGAGTAGACAATAAATTAAATATTATTCATTATGCTAGTACGACTCTAGACAGTGCTCAAAGAAATTATGCGACTACTGAGAAGGAATTTTTAGCAGTTGTGTTTGCTTGTGATAAGTATCGACCTTATATTGTTGATTCTAAAGTTACTATTCACACTGATCATGCTGCTATTAAAGACATTATGGAAAAGAAAGATGATAAGACGAGACTGATTAGGTGGGTGCATTTACTTCAAGAGTTTGATTTGCATATTGTTGATAAAAAGGGATCCGAAAACCCGGTAGCAGATAATTTGTCTAGAATGGAAAATGTTTTTGATGACCAACTTCCTATTGATGATTATTTTCCTTATGAGTAACTAGTTGTTATAAATGCTTCTCGTACCACTCCTTGGTATGCATATTACGCTAATTACATTGTTGCTAAATATATACCACCTAGTTTCACCTACCAACAAAAGAAAAAGTTCTTCTATGATTTAAGAAATTACTTTTGGGATGACCCACACCTTTATAAAGAATGAGTAGGGTGTGTTATCAGACGTTGTGTACCTGACCACGAACAGGAACTGATCCTATGTAAGTGTCACTCCGAGGCCTACGGAGGGCACCACGCTGGTGACAGAACTGCACACAAGGTATTACAATCCAGTTTTTATTGGCCTACTCTCTTCAAAGATGCTCGTAAGTATGTCCTCTCTTGTGATGAATGCCAAAGAATTGGTAACATTGGTACACATCAGGAAATGCCTATGAATTATTCACTTGCTATTGAACCATTTGATGTTTGGGGTTTTGATTATATGTGACCTTTTCCTTCCTCTAATGGGTATACTCATATTTTAGTTGCTGTTAATTGCGTTACTAAGTGGGTAGAAGCTATTCCAACTAGTAGTGCTGATCATAACACTTCTATTAAAATGCTTAAAGATGTCATTTCCCGAGGTTTGAAGTCCCTAGATATTTAATGAACGATGGTGGTTCACATTTTATTAATGGTGCTTTCCGTAAACTTCTAGCTAAATATGATGTTAACCATAGGATTGCATCACCTTATCATCCTCAGTCTAGCGGTTAACTGGAGTTGAGTAGCCGAGAAATAAAATTAATATTGCAAAAGACTGTTAATAGATCTAGAAAGAATTGTTCTAAGAAGCTTGACGATTCCTTATGAGCTTACATAACTGCTTATAAAAATCCTATGGGAATGTCCCCATATAAAATGGTGTTTGGAAAAGCATGTCATTTATCTCTTGAGTTAGAACATAAAGCTTATTGGGAAATTAAAGAAGTTAACTATGATTTCAAACTTGTCGGTAAGAGGTTATTTGATATTAGCTCCTTAGATGAATGGAGGACACAAGCTTATGAAAATGCCAAGTTGTTTAAAGAAAATTTTAAAAGATGGCATGACAAAAGAATCCAAAAACAAGAATTTGAAATAGATGATCTAGTTATTTTGTACAAATCTTGTTTTAGGTTTTTGGTAGAAAAACTTGTATCCAAATGGGAAGGACCCTATATCGTCGAAGAAATTTAGCACTCCGAAGCCATTAAGATCAACAATGCCGAAGGCACACATCCGACAGTGGTTAATGGGCAAAGATCAAACATTACATCTCATGTTTGCCTATTAATGTTGAAACTAATATTATTCAAGTGATGTGATACGTCTCCAACGTATCTATAATTTATGAAGTATTCATGCCATGTTTACAATAATTTTATATGATTTGATTAGAACTAACCCGGACTGACGTTGTTTTCACCAGAACTACCGTGGTGTTGTTTTAGTGCAGAAATAAAAGTTCTCGGAACGAGCTGAAAATTTACGGAGAATATTTTTGGAAAATATAAAAAATACTGGAGCAAAAAGCCGGGCCAGGAAGTGACCGAGGAGGCCACAAGCCTGGGGGGCGCCCCCCTCCTAGGGCGCCCCCCTGGCTTGTGGGCCCCTCGAGCACTCCCCTGACGTGATTCCAACGCCAAGACCTCCTATAAATCGAGAAACCTCCAGAAATAAACCTAGATCGGAAGTTCCGCCGCCGCAAGTCTCCAGAGCCATGAAAGATAAATCTTGTCCCTCTCCGGCACCCTGTCGGAGGGGGTCACCTTCACCGGAGACCATGGAGGAGGTGGACGGAGGGGCCATCATCGCCATGGAGGCCAAGGACCAGAGGGAGAACCTCTCCCCACTCAGGGGGAGGCCATGGAGGAGGAAGCACAAGGGGGAGACCCTCTCCCCCTCTCCCCCGTTGGTGCCGGAGTGCCACCGAGGGAACCATCGCCGCGGTGATCGTCTTCATCAATATCACCTTCTTCATCACCATTCTCATCTCCTTTCAGCGGTCCACTCTCCCGCATCCCGCTGTAATCCCCTACTTGAACATGGTGCTTTATGCCACATATTATGATCCAATGATGTGTTGCCATCCTATGATGTTTTGAGTAGATTACTTTTGCCCTTTGGGTTGATTGATGATCTAGATTGGTTTGAGTTGTATGTTTTACTTTGGTGCTGTCCTATGGTGCCTTCCGTGCCACGCACACGTGAAGAATTCCCGCTGTAGGGTGTTGCAATACGTTCATGATTCGCTTATAGTGGGTTGCTTGTGTGACAGAAGCATAAACCCGAGTAGGTGGGTTGTTGCGTATGGAATAAAGGGGACTTGATGCTTTAATGCTATGGTTGGGTTTTACCTTACTGATCTTTAGTAGTTGCGCATGCTTGCTAGAGTTCCAATCATAAGTGCATATGATCCAAGTAGAGAAAGTATGTTAGCTTATGCCTCTCCCTCATATAAAATTGCAATAATGATTACCGATCTTGTTAACAATTGCCTAGGATAATTCCGCACACAGACCCATCATTATTCCACACTCGCTGTTTGTAATATATTGTAATATATTCTAAATTTATGATAACAGCACCTATTTTTATATTTTAGCTCTCCGATATCATGCAAAGCTATCCTCTTCATACCCACAATGCAGTTTTATTTCTCGTTTCTAGTTGGAAGCAAACGTTCGGTATACGTAGAGTCGTATCAGTGGCAGATAGGACTTGACAGAATATTGATCTTACCTTTAGCTCCTTGTGGGTTCGACACTCCATACTTATCACTTCCACCTTTGGAAATTGCTACGATGATTCCTTGCACTTGGGGATTATCAAGCTTTTTTCTGGCGCCGTTGCCGGGGAGCAATAGCGTGGGGTTGATATTCTCGTGTGTGCTTGTTTGCTTTCTTCATTAGTAGATTTTGTTTTCCCTTTTTTGCTTTCTTTAGTTGTGGGTGAAACAAACAAAAAAATTAAATAATGAAAAATACAAAATGAATTATTTGCCTCTTGCCTAAGAAGTTTTTCAAAAAGAGAAGTGATTGGAAAGTTGTGCATTGGAGAAGTGAGGGTCGACCTTGAACACTTGTGTTCATGCTCATGGAAACAATGTAGAATTTTTCATGGAAGATTCTCAAAAATAATTATCCCTTTGTATATATCCATTGTATTATAAAAATAATGTGCCAAGATTTGGTTTTAGGTTGATTAGATTGCTTGTTTGCTTTGTGCGGTGCAAAAACAGAAACTTTGACTGTAGTGCATGAATTTACATTTCTTACTAGAACGTCAAAAGTTTCTGAATTTTTTACACAGTACTGCTATACAAATTTTTTAATTTTTCCTAAATTTTCAGAATTTTTTGAGATACATAAGTATACGAAGTTTTCAGATTGCTACAGACTGTCCTGTTTTGGACAGATTCTGTTTTCTATGCATGGTTCTCTTATTTTGATGAATCTATGGGTTGTATCGGGGGGTATGAACCATGGTGAAGTTGGACTACAGTAGATAAAATGCTAATATGAATTTGGAATGAGTTCACAACAGTACTTAAAGTAGTATTTTGCTTTATTATACTAACGGATCTCACGAGGGTTTTGTTAAGTTTTGTGTGAATGAAGTGTTCGACGATCGAGGGTGTATCGATATAAGAAGAATATGGAGAGGCAAGAGTTCAAGATTGGGGATGCCCAAGGCACCCCAAGTAAATATTTCAAGGAGACTCAAGCATCTAAGCTTGGGGATGCCCCGGAAGGCATCCCATCTTTATTCTTCAACAATTATCGGTATACCTCGGTTTTTGTTTTGTTCACATGATATGCTTTTTTTTTCCTTTTCCTTTTATGCACCCTTCTAGTATGAGTTAGTCCTTCATTGATTTATAGAATGCTTCATGCGTTTCACTTATATCTTTTGAGTATGGCTTGGTAGAATGCTCTTTGTGCTTCACTTAAATCTTTTTGAGTATGGCTTTATAGAATGCTTCGTGTGCTTCACTTATATATTTTGAGATTGGGTATTGGTTAATCTTCATTAATTGTAGAATGCTCTATGAACTTCACTTATATCTTTTAGAGTATGAATAAAATTTCTATCGGAATTAGGCTTGGAAGTGTATTAATGTCATGCCTAGCTAGAAAGGCATTAAAGAAAAGCGCTTGTTGGGAGACAACCCAATATTTACCCCTACTGTTTTTGTGTGTCCACATGATTAATCTACTGTATAATCATGTTTTATAGCTTTTGTTTCAATAAAGAGCCAATTAAAGCCTTTGGGATAGTGTGGATGATAGTTGACTTGATTCTGTGCAAAAACAGAAACTTTTGCTCTCAGTCCAGGAATTTTGTAAATTCACTGGAACGTGATTTTGATCTGAATTTTTTACACATGATTGATATACAAATTTCCTAGATTTTCCTAATTGTTCAGAATTTTTAGAGACAGGTAAGTATGTCTACGCTACAGATCTTCACAGACTGTTCTGTTTTTGACAGATTCAGTTTTGCATACATAGTTTACTTGTTTTAGTGTTTCTATAGCTTATATTTAGTGGTATAAATTATGGGAATGGTAGAATACAGTAGGTATCATGTGGGAACAATTATTAATATTTTCTTGACAGTACCTAAGTGAATGATTTATCTTTATTACACTAACCCTTCTCACGAAGTTCCGTTAAGTTTGTGTGATTGAAGTTTTCAAGTTTTGGGTGTGACACCGATATGAGGAGAATAAGGAGTGAAAGGAACCTAAGCTTGGGGATGCCCAAGGCACCCCCAAGGTAATATCTAAGGAAGACTCAAGCGCTTAAGCTTGGGGATGCCCCGGAAAGCATCCCCTCTTTCGTCTTCAACATTATCGGTAACCTCACTTGGAGCTATATTTTTATTCGTCACATAATATGTGCTTTGCTTGGATCGTCATTATATTTTGTTACTTTCTGTTAGGAGTTATTTATAATCTTGTTTTTCAATAAAAATTTCCAAGAATTTCCTTAGGATGATTGCATTGCATGGTTGATGTGTGCTGTGTAAAAAAAACAGAAACTTTTTCTTTAGTGTTTGAATTTTCATATTTTACTGGAACGTAGAAAGTTTCTGAAATTTTTACATAGTAGTACCATATAAATTCCTTAGCATGTCCTAAATTTTCACAATTTTTTGAGTTATGTAGGTACACTGTTTTCATAAATTGCTACAGACTATTCTGTTTGGACAAATTGCTGTCATAGTCTTGTTATCTACTTATCCTCTAGTTTCCATAGCCTATATTGGTAGATATAAATTGTGGAAATGATAGTAAACAGTAGATGATGTTTGAAAATTATTGTGCAACTTGTCTTGGTAGTACATGAAGTGTTGATTTATTCTTATGTGTACTAACCTATCTCACGAGTTCTTTTCGAGTTTGGTGTGGATGAAGTTTTTGAGAATAGGTGAAACCATGATATGAGAGGATTGAACGAGATACAAGCTTGGGGATGCCCAAGGCACCCCAAGTAAATATTTCAAGAAGTCTCAAGCTTGGGGATGCTACGCATCCCACCTCTCTTCATCAACAATTATCGGTTAGCCTATGTTGAGCCTAAATTTTTTTATTCGTTCACATGATGCGTGCTATTCTTGGAGTGCTATTTTTTCTTTTGCTTGCTGTTTGAATAAAATCATTGGATCTGAAATTTTGAATAAGAGAGAGAGTCCTCACATGGCTATTTAACTAATTGACTACTCATTGATCTTCACTTATATCTTTTTGGAGTAGTTTGTCATTCACTCTCGTGCTTCACTTATATCCTTTGAGTAAATGGTTGAATGAATTGAATATCATAAATCTGAAATTAAATATGCTTCATATACTTATCCCATGGGGAGTAATGACTTCACACATAATAAGTATAGGTGGTAAAATTTATTGAAAGTTAGCAAACACCGCGTTGGTCTCTTGAACAATTCATGAAAGAATATTGAAGGAAGAGAGATTCCACATATAAATATACTATCTTGGACATCTTTTATGATTGTGAGCTCATTAATTATTTTCAAACTTGAGAAAATTAGTTAAAATTGGACAAGGAATACAACTTAATGAGTTATGTTTGGGTATATATTTGTATAGAAGTTATATTGTTATGGATCCCCCAACATGTGGTGCTTGCTTCCACCTCACACTAGCCAAAATTTCCGCACCAAGTAGAAATACTACTTGTGCATCTAAACACCCTTAAACCAGTTTTGCCATGAGAGTCCACTATACCTACCTATGGATTGAGTAAGATCCTTCAAGTAAGTTGTCATCGGTGCAAAAAGCAATAAAAATTGCTCCTAAATATGTATGATCTTTTATTGTAAGGGAAAATAAACGTTGTACGAACTTGTGATGGTAAAGAAATAAAAGCGACGGACTGCATAATAAAGGTTGCTATCACAAAGGACAATACAACGTAATGTTCCTTTGCATTAAGGGTTGCACATCCAAAAAAACATAAAGCGCATGACAACCTCTGCTTCCCTCGGCGAAGGGCCTATCTTTTACTTTTTAGTACTTACCTTTATGCAAGAGTCATGGTGATCTTCACCACTTCCTATATTTCGCCTTTTTTTCTTGGCAAGCGTCATGTGTTGGGGAATGATCTAGACATGTATATCCACACAAATATATTTGATCATGAATTATTATTGTTGACAATTATCTATATGATAAATAAGTTGGGAGGCGAAACATTAAGCCCCTATCTTTCTCTGTGTTCGATGGATGCTATTTGTTCTAAAAATATGCTTTGAGTGTCAATAATCATGGAAGACTATATGATAGTTGAGTATGTGGAATTTGCTAAATCAAAGCTCTTACATAGAGCCTTCCTAAAAATAAGATGAATTGCAATTGTTCGATGACTAGGAATATGGTTTGTTAGTTTTCAAGAAACTTTCTGGTCTATACTTTAACATGTGAATAGCTTGTTACTTGATCATGAGAAGTTTTATGAGACGAGCTACTGTTTATGGTTTATATTGATGCTAGAAAAAGTGATTGGAATTATCATTGATTAAACTTGTGCACTTGCTAGCATTCACACTTCATAAATTATTTCTTTTATCATTTACCTCCTCGAGGACGAGCAGGAATTAAGCTTGGGGATGCTGATACGTCTCCAACGTATCTATAATTTATGAAGTATTCATGCCATGTTTACAATAATTTTATATGATTTTGGTATGATTTGATTAGAACTAACCCGGACTGACGTTGTTTTCAGCAGAACTACCGTGGTGTTGTTTTTGTGCAGAAATAAAAGTTCTCGGAATGAGCTAAAAATTTACGGAGAATATTTTTGGAAAATATAAAAAATACAGGAGCAAAAAGCTGGGCCAGGAAGTGACCGAGGAGGCCACAAGCCTGGGGGGCGCCCATCCCCCTAGGGCGCGCCCCCTTGGCTTGTGCGCCCTCGAGCACTCCCCTGACGTGATTCCAACGCCAAGACCTCCTATAAATCGACAAACCTCCAGAAATAAACCTAGATCGGAAGTTCCGCCGCCGCAAGTCTCCAGAGCCACGAAAGATCAATCTTGGCCCTCTCCGGCATCCTGCCGGAGGGGGTCACCTTCACCGGAGACCATGGAGGAGGTGGACGGAGGGGCCATCATCGCGATGGAGGCCAAGGACCAGAGGGAGAACCTCTCCCCACTCAGGGGGGAGGCCATGGAGGAGGAAGCACTAGGGGGAGACCCTATCCCCCTCTCTCCCGGTGGTGCCGGAGTGCCACCGAGGGAACCATCGCCGCGGTGATCATCTTCATCAACATCACCTTCTTCATCACCATCCTCATCTCCTTTTAGCGGTCCACTCTCCCGCATCCCGCTGTAATCCCCTACTTGAAAATGGTGCTTTATGCCACATATTATGATCCAATGACGTGTTGCCATCCTATGATGTTTTGAGTAGATTACTTTTGTCCTTTGGGTTGATTGATGATCTAGATTGGTTTGAGTTGTATGTTTTACTTTGGTGCTGTCCTATGGTGCCTTCCGTGCCGCGCACACATGAAGGATTCCCGCTGTAGGGTGTTGCAATACGTTCATGATTCGCTTATAGTGGGTTGCTTGAGTGACAGAAGCATAACCCGAGTAGGTGGGTTGTTGCGTATGGGATAAAGGGGACTTGATGCTTTAATGCTATGGTTGGGTTTTACCTTAATGATCTTTAGTAGTTGCGGATGCTTGCTAGAGTTCCAATCATAAGTGCATATGATCCAAGTAGAGAAAGTATGTTAGCTTATGCCTCTCCCTCATATAAAATTGCAATAATGATTACTAATCTTGTTAACAATTGCCTAGGATAATTCCGCACACCGACCCATCATTATTCCACACTCGCTGTTTGTAATATATTGTAATATATTCTAACTTTATGATAACAACACCTATTTTTATATTTTAGCTCTCAGATATCATGCAAAGCTATCCTCTTCATACCCACAACGCAGTTTTATTTCTTGTTTCTAGTTGGAAGCAAACGTTTGGTCTACGTAGAGTCGTATCAGTGGCAGATAGGACTTGAGAGAATATTGATCTTACCTTTAGCTCCTTGTGGGTTCGACACTCCATACTTATCACTTCCACATTTGGAAATTGCTACGATGATTCCTTGCACTTGGGGATTATCATGATGACACCGGAAGAACACATAAGAAAGACCTTCCAGAACACTCCAAACACCTGACAAGGGGTTGGTATGTGATACGGGAAGTAAACCGACTCCAAAAATTCCATAAGAATATTTTATGTTGGTTTTGGCATTTTAGAAAAATTACAAAAATGAAAACCAGTCAGGGGGACCCACGAGGGACTCCAAGCCAATAGGGCGCGGCCACCCCCCTAGGCATGCCCTGATGGCTTGGGAGCACCTCGTGTGCCTCCCGGACTCCGTTTTCTTCCTGGATTCTTACTCTGACCTAAAAAAATTCATTATATACACTCTCGTATGTTTTGACCACCGCATCACAAGTTTCTTCTCTATTCTTGCTTCGGGCTATTTTTCTGGCAGATTTAGAAGCAATAGGTCATCACAAGATTCAAAGGGAGAGAGCTATGTTTCAGATCTCATTGCCAATCCCCAAGTTTATGGGGATGAGGATCCTTATGGATGGTCAACAGAGAAAGAGGTGGAGGTTGAGCTTAAGAGGATTGAGCCCTCAAGTTATTAAGAAGAAGAGGAAGTGCCTGTCCCTCAACCTAGAGATATGCACGTGGAGTTCAAAAAGTTGAGTCTGCCAAACAAGGTTACACCTTCCAATACTCGGTTTACCCTTATCGTCGTGCGCAAGTAGACACTTGTGATGCTAGAAAAACCCATCCCTTAATGGAAGGAGCCAGGATCGTCACCAACAAACTTCGCAAGGAGAATTTAGACCTCAAGCAAAAGGTTGGCAAGCTTAATGAGGAGACCTGTATCCTTAGGAGTATCATCGCTAAGAGGATCATATCATCACCACCATCGCCCAAGAAGGACACTTGAGTACATGGGTATGGGCACCACCCTTAGCTTGTTCCAAGCTTGGGGGATGTGCCCCGGTATCGTATCACCATTGTCGGAATCGGCTCTCCAGGGACCCGGAAAGATTCGAACTCTAGGGTGCACTCACTCTCCTGCCCTACTCTGCCTCACAATCTCCCGGCGACTCTCCAACGGCTCGAGCTAAAGAAGACGAACAAGGGACACACAGTTTACCCAGGTTCGGGCCACCTTGCGGCGTAAGACCCTACTCCTGCTTGTCTGGATTGCTTGAGGATGAGGATGAGTACAAGGCGTGTTCTTTGTTGCCTAGGGTTTGATCCCCTCTACGGTGGCTGGTTCCCTACTCTTATACTGGCCTTGGTCCTCTTCCCCCCAAAAACAGCATGCGGGAAGGGTTGCCACAACAGCCAGTTTGAAGGGTGACAAGACTGCGGCCTATCCTGACAAAAGTGGCCTTCGCCTATCAAAGCTCCTCGTCGTGACATGGTTGTGGGCTCGGGAGTGACCTCTGTCCTGTCGAGCCCCCAGTCTTGGTCTTCTTGCACAAGAAGGGAAACCTTTGGGATTGCTTTGGGACCCCGCGAGCTGGCCCCGCCCCTTTGTCACCAAAGAGGAAAATCTCTCTGTCAATGCATGTTGGCACTGCTCCTGGCGCCGCCTGGTGCGGCGCGCGTCACCCACGAGGCGGTAAAAGGCTGCGTGACCCCGCCAAGCCATCTTTGATCAAGCCGCCCCTGTGAAAGGCTCGAAGGAGGCTCCAGGAGGCGACCTCATGGAGGGGGGGCTCCGTGAGGCCCTTGATGACGATAGCTATCCCGTGCCTCGCGAGGGCCTTGCCTGCGAGATCCGACGGTGGGCCGCTTTAGCCCATGACACGCGCCGTGCCTTGGGTCACAGGCAGACGGGCCTGGGTAACCCCAGTCCCACGGGCCCGACAGTAGCCCCCGGGGCCGCGACGCACACGGTCCCACTGGCTAGGGGGAGCGAAGGCGACGTGGGCCCCAACCGCCTGTGGGCCAGGCCCGACGCATGGCGCATCGTGGGATGCCTCCACTTCCCACGATGCCTCGATAACCGCTCCATGCCGGCATAAAGCCTATGAGTAGCGCCGGGCTATCATTGCCCTTCCTTGTTTTGTGTCGCCCTCCTGCGCCTTCCTTCTTGCGTAGACTTGCCCCAATCCAGCGAGTGACCGTCGCCTCCCATCTCACTGCGTCGCCATGGCACCCCCTCACAAGAGAAACGGGGTGGCAGCAACGAAGGAGGAGCAGCCTGTGCCGGAACCCGCCCTGGGAAGGTCCATAGTGCTCAACTGCGAGGGGCTCAACAAGGTCCCCCCGATGACCACGGCCGCCTCCAATGAGTGGGGGCCGACCAAGATATCGCCAGCCTTGTTGCCCCCTGCCGAGATGGATGCCACCTCCATCGTCCTCCACCTTCCAGCGCTCTTCTCCGGCTTACTTCCTCCATTCGCGGGTTTCTTCGATGTCGTGCTCTCGCATTACCAAATCCACGCACTGCATCTCGAGCCGAAATCCATTCTCCTTCTCTCATCATTCGCCTTCCTATGTGAGGCCTTCCTGGGTGTTTCCTCCTCGGTGGCGCTGCTCTGACACTTCTTCTTCCTCCAGCTGACCAAACCCAACCAGTGGTCTGGGTGCGTGTCATTCCAGGCCGTGGACGCATAGGCGGGCGAATGTATCGACATGAGGATCAACCCCGACGCGGGGGGCTTCAGGCGGCAGTGGGTGTATGTGGACGCCGGCTGCTATAGCCCCCTGCTGTTGACCCCGTCGTCCCCGGCGATGTCGAGCCCTGGGTGGGGGCACGAGAAGCTTGATGACCCGAGGTTGTCGCGGATGATGAGGAGGCTGGCCACCCTGAGGGCAGCAGGGGTGACCGCGAAGCTAGTTGTGAGGGAGTTCCTCCGGCGAAGGATTGCTCCCCTTCAATGCCATTCCCGCCCGATGTGGGCCTTTGCTGGTCCAATGGACCCCATGCGGCTCCACCCAGATCGCATGCCGCCCGAAGTGTTAGACGGGGTGCTTCGAGTCTTGACCGGCGAAGCAGCCGGTGACCTCCCATGGGAGGGGCTCCCTCTATACAAGTACAAGAACAAGGAGCACTTCGCCTGGGTCATGCCCAACTTCGACCAGTGGGGGCTGCTCCCGGAGCGCCACGAGGTGCCTCGGGGCGACCCTGCCCCGGTGGTCCTCGAGCCTGGGACCCTAGTGGGCCTAGGGCCTTCAGCCGAGACATCGGGGAGTGACGTGCACCTACCCCAGAAGACTTGCTGCCAACTCGTCCCTGCGCCCGCGGGTGCCAGCAGTGCCGCCCCGCCCGGAGGCGAGGCTGTCTCCCTTGGCATGACGAGCGGCGCCATCGACCCCTGGGTGGCGGCGTCCGGGCCACACTCCCTTGAGGAGGGCGTCGTGAGCGTGCCCCCTGTTCCCTTTGCGAGGGGGCGGGGGCAGCCGCGGGGAGAAGGCCCTGCCTGAGAGAAGCGTCGGCATGCTACCGAGGGTGTTGTGGAAGAGAAGATGGGCCGCCAGAGATGAGTAAGCACTACATCCTTGCTTTGTTTGCTCCTGCACTCCGGGCGTGCTTGACCCCTTGTCCCCCGCAGGTTTCCCGCGAGAAAAAAAACTAAGGAGCCCCCGCGCCCAGCGAGCACTTTCCCATCATCGGCCGAGCCCGGGGAAGGCAGGAGGTGCGTGCCCCATCGGAACCCGGACAACGTGCCCGGGCGCAAGGCGGTTTCTCCTTAGCCCGTCGGGGGCGCGGGGCGACAGCTCACCCCACATCCCTCGGGAGGACCCCGCTTACGGGGACGCGGCAGTGATCCCTCCGAGGGCGCCCCTGGGAGGCCGCTCCTCGGCCTCCAGAGCGCCCGGCCCTGCGGCGCGCGTCAAGCAGGCGGGAATGGAAGTGCCAGCCGAAACTGCCGCCCAGGCCAGCGCCGAGGGTGGCCTCGATGGGGCCACCACCTCAAGGCGGGTCCCGAGCCCGTGGCATGTGCCGTCCTTCTAGGACGGGGCAGAATGGGCATCGGCCAGCCCTCTGCCCCCGATGGGCGGCGCCGGAACCTTCGAAGCTTCGGCGGTGGACGAAGGCACGGGGCCTGACCCGGACTGGGCCCTGGCGCTCGTGAACTCCCGGACCTTGATCCAGCACAACCTTCCACGGAACGCAGCGAGCTTGCTGGGAGAGATCGGGGCAGAACTTCGGGGTGCCGAAAAAGGCTTCGCCAAGGAGCGGTTGCGCATGGCCCACGGGTGGCACCAGCTCGATGTCGCCGTCAAGCTAAGTCGTCACCAACATGAGACGGCACGCTTGAAGGCCAAAAGATCTGTTGCCGAGGCGAGGGAAGCATGCGACTGCGCCCTCCGGGGGGCCGAGGAAGCAGATGAGCATCGCGAGGCAGCTGAGGCCCGCGAGCGGGAACTTCAGGCCTCAAACGCCGTCCTGGAGCAGGAAATTCAGGCACGGAGGAACGCCCTTTCCTCCCACGGTGAAGGGCCGGTAGTCAAAGCGAAGAAGGCGCGTGAGCTCACTCTTCACGAGGCAGACCTTCGGGCTCTCGAAAAACAAATTGCCCTGGTGTCGTCAGAGCAGAGCCTGGAGTGCGAGAGGATGGTGGCGCTAGATCGAGAAATTACCACTGCCACGGCCACCTACAAGCAACGCGTGGAGGAGATCCAGGGGGTGCCGAGCGGAGCTGCAGCGGGAGACCGCGCTTATGGCCCAGGCTACTGCTGTGGCTAAGCTGGCGTCGCTCCAGGAACCGGTGGACGGCGCTGCATCCCTCATGGAACGGGCGACAGACGAAGCGAACTAGGCCCAAGGTCGGCAGCATCTGCGCTTGAAGATGTTCCAGGGTCTCGAGCAGTTGGCTCGCCGGGCCCTGGGATTCATCTACAGGTGGGGACTGATAATCCCCCAAGTGCAAGGAATCATCGTAGCAATTTCCAAAGGTGGATGTGATAAGTATGGAGTGTCAAACCCACAAGGAGCTAAAGGTAAGATCAATATTCTCTCAAGTCCTATCTGCCACTGATACGACTCTACGTATAACGAACGTTTGCTTCCAACTAGAAACGAGAAATAAAACTGCATTGTGGGTATGAAGAGGATAGCTTTGCATGATAACGGAGAACTAAAATATAAAAATAGGTGCTGTTATCATAAATTTAGAATATATTACAATATATTACAAACAGCGAGGGTGGAATAATGATGGGTCGGTGTGCGGAATTGTCCTAGGCAATTGTTAACAAGATCGGTAATCATTATTGCAATTTTATATGAGGGAGAGGCATAAGCTAACACACTTTCTCTACTTGGATCATATGCACTTATGATTGGAACTCTAGCAAGCATCCGCAACTACTAAAGATCATTAAGGTAAAACCCAACCATAGCATTAAAGCATCAAGTCCCTTTTATCCCATACGCAACAACCCACCTACTCAGGTTTATGCTTCTGTCACTCAAGCAACCCACTATAAGCGAATCATGAACGTATTGCAACACCCTACAGCAGGAATCCTTCACGTGTGCGCGGCACGGAAGGCACAATAGGACAGCACCAAAATAAACATACAACTCAAACCAATCTAGATCATCAATCAACCCAAAGGACAAAAGAAATCTACTCAAAACATCATAGGATGGCAACACATCATTGGGTCATAATATGTGGCATAAAGCACCATGTTCAAGTAGGGGATTACAACGAGGTGCGGGAGAGTGGACCGCTAAAAGGTGATGAGGATGGTGATGAAGAAGGTGATGTTGATGAAGACGATCACCGCGGCGATGGTTCCCCGGATGGCACTCCGGCACCACCGGGAGAGAGGGGGAGAGGTCTCCCCCTTGTGCTTCCTCCTCCATGGCCTCCCCCCTGGGTAGGGAGAGGTTCTCCCTCTGGTCCATGGCCTCCATGGCGATGATGGCCCCTCCATCCACCTCCTCCATGGCCTCCGGTGAAGGTGACCCCCTCCGGCAGGGTGCCGGAGAGGGCCAAGATTGATCTTTCGTGGTTCTGGAGACTTGCGGCGGCGGAACTTCCGATCTAGGTTTATTTCTGGAGGTTTCTCGATTTATAGGAGGTCTTTGCATTGGAATCACGTCAGGGGAGTGCTCGAGGGGCCCACAAGCCAGGGGGCGCACCCTAGGGGGGGCTCCCCCAGGCTTGTGGCCTCCTCGGTCACTTCCTGGCCCAGCTTTTTGCTCCAGTATTTTTTATATTTTCCAAAAATATTCTCCGTAAATTTTCAGCTCATTCCGAGAACTTTTATTTCTGCACAAAAACAACACCACGGTAGTTCTGCTGAAAACAACGCCAGTCCGGGTTAGTTCTAATAAAATCATACCAAAATCATATAGAATCATTGTAAACATGGCATGAATACTTCATAAATTATAGATACGTTGGAGACGTATCAGCATCCCCAAGCTTAATTCCTGCTCGTCCTCGAGTAGGTAAATGATAAAAATAATAATTTATGAAGTGTGAATGCTAGCAAGTGCACAAGTTTGATCAATGATAATTCCAATCACTTTTTGTAGCATCAATATAAACCATAAACAGTAGCTCATCTCATAAAACTTCTCATGATCAAGTAACAAGCTATTCACATGTTAAAGTATAGACCAGAAAGTTTCATGAAAACTAACAAACCATATTCCTAGTCATCGAACAATTGCAATTCATCTTATTTTCAGGAAGGGTCTATGTAAGAGCTTTGATTTAGCAAATTCCACATACTCAACTATCATATAGTCTTCCATGATTATTGACACTCAAAGCATATTTTTAGAACAAATAGCATCCATCGAACACAGAGAAAGATAGGGGCTTAATGTTTCGCCTCCCAACTTATTTATCATATAGATAATTGTCAACAATAATAATTCATGATCAAATATATTCGTGTGGATATATATGTCTAGATCATTCCCCAACACATGACGCTTGCCAAGAGAAAAAGGCGAAATATAGGAAGTGGTGAAGATCACCATGACTCTTGCATAAAGGTAAGTACTAGAAAGTAAAAGAAAGGCCCTTCGCAGAGGGAAGCAGAGGTTGTCATGCACTTTTTGTTTTTGGATGTGCAACCCTTAATGCAAAGGAACATCATGTTGTATTGCCCTTTGTGATAGCAAACTTTATTATGCAGTCCGTCGCTTTTTGTCGTGGGAAACGAACACCTATGGGATCAAGGAGTTCCCTTACGGTTCGGCAAGGGGAGAGGGTTGCACAAAGAGCAAAACTAACGAACAGCACGCGGGGGATTTACCCAGGTTCGGGCCGCACGGATGCGTAAAACCCTACTCCTGCTTTGATTGTATTATTGTGGATGTTCTTGGCCAAGTTCTGGGAGCTACAGTAGCAGCTACGCATGCAGAATGGGCTTTCGAAGTGCCCCCCTCCTCCCTGTACGTCTCGGGCCTCCTTTTATATTAGTCAAAGGGGCTACCACAGTGACGTACAAGATAAGGCATGAGGGGGAAAGTAACTACAGTGTTACCACAGTATTATCATACCTAACCCTGACGGCTTAGGACAAACTCATTAAATGCACCGTGAGGTGTCCGTCGAGGTGTCCCTTAGCTTCTCGGGCTTGGAAAAGCTTTACAGGGGATGGGCAAAAGCAGCCATCCCATCAACACCGCTTAAGCATCGCGTGGCCAGCATTATGCCACGTCACCATGAGGACAAGCCCTAAACGACAAGGCTGGCCGCTGTACTGGAGCGATAGCACTGTACTGTGCAGAGCCTTGCCGGGGCTGAATCCTTGCCGGGGCTGAATCCTTGCCGGGCCCGGGGCTTGTCGGGACCGAATCCTTGCCGGGCCCGGGGCTTGCCGGGACCGAATCCTTGCCGGGCCCAGGGCTTGCCGGGACCGAATCCTTGCCAGGCCCGGGGCTTGCCGGGACCGAATCCTTGCCGGGCCCGGGGCTTGCCGGGACCGGGTCTTGTCTGGCGCGAGGCCTTGCCGGCAAGGGTCTTGCCGGGCCTCCGCAACCCTTTGGTCTTCTGTTTTCTGGTCTGATCGTTGACTTGAATGTCTGCTTGTCGTCTTAGTCTCGTGATTACTCCTAGCTATTCCCCAGCAAGGCTTGCCGCGGAACAGCTACAACTGCCCGTGCACAAGTAAGGGGTACTAAAAAGACCCATACTTTGGTACACCGACAGGAGCCCCCGGGCCTAGGCCATACACGGGTGCCAGGCCTGTTGGGCTAGGCCCAAAACAGTGCACGAGCACGTGTGGCAGGGAATAACTGCTCGTAATCATCATCTCTTTTACCACGCCCCCTCACTACGCGCATTAATCGCGCGACGTGAGAGACGTGGGCGGAAACTCCGCTGTAAAAGCGGGCGGTAAAGAGCCCGCCTCGTGCCTTCCCCATAAAAAGGGAATCGCAGAGGGCACTGCTCATTTACCCCCTCCGCCTTTCCAATCTCAATCTCAGAGCCGTCGCCATCGTATTCTTCCTCGCGCCCAAAGCAGAGCCTTTCTCCCTCCACCCGCCTCCACCGCGCTCTCGACGTCTTCAGCTCCCACTTCCATAGCCACCATGCCGCCCAAGCTGAGCAAGGGCAAGGCGGCGGAAGCGGCCGCCGCAGCGGAGAGCAAGCTGGTGAAGATGCGGAAGGAACGCACCGTCTTCCCCTCGACGCTTGATGCGGAGACCTTGAAGAAGAGGTACCAGTTCGCATGGGCGACTGAGACCACGGCGCATCCAGCCACCAAAGTGAGTGTAGCTTCTCGCAAGGCAAAGCCAGGAGACTATCCCTTCTTTGCCGATTACTTCTGGTGCGGCCTCTGTCCCCCGTACTCGGATTTCTTCGTAGATATCATGCTCACCTACGGCTTCCAGCTGTTAGATTTCACGACGAATGCCATGACTTGTATGTCCATCTTCGCGCACCTTTGCGAGAATTTTGTTGGGGTCATCCCGAGCACTGCACTTTTCCGGCACTACTTCTACCCCCGCATCCAAAGGGGCGACGCCCTCTCCGGCAGCATCGCTTGGATCCCGAGGATGGCAACCAAGGAGACATACCCAGAGGGGCTCTACCGCGATAGATGGGATGAGTGGCGCGGCAAGTGGTGCTGGGTCCGGGAAAAGGAGCCCCAACCGTTCTGCGAGGTGCGGAAGCAGAAGGTGGCCCGCGGCAAGGATTGGGGCGCCGCGGACCCTGACGACAGCAAACTCACCATCGCCACCACCAGGATACTGCGCCTCAGGGCTGCCGGGCTGAAGGTGGAGATGATTGCTTCAGATTTCCTTCGCCGGCGCATCGCCCCACTGCAGAACAAGGGGCGCCCTGCCTGGGAGTACATGAACGCTGCCGACGTCATGAGGGTGCGGCCTGGGCTGGATAATGATCTGACAGCCATGGGGCACGCAGCCCTCTGCCAACAGCTCTTCAATTCTGGATCAGTGGGAGACTTGCCGGCGGGCGTCGTCCCACTATGCAACAACTCATCACTGACCTCCATCATCGCCATGATGCCGGCGTTTAATGCCCATAGCATCGACGAGAGGTGGATCGAGCCGTCCGCGGAGCAGGCGCTGGCGTTCTTTGACAGCTTGACGGAGAAGGCCATCCGCGCGGAGAACCTTGTCCGCGCCACCATGGAGGAGGAGCTCGCCTACATCGCCAACAGGGCGGAAGAGGCAAACCTTGCCGAAGAAGCCGGCAGCGCTGAGTCCAGCGAAGGCGAGGACTTGCTGCTGGAAGATCTTGCCGGGCGAGACGAGGCTGCCGGGGAGCCAAGCGGAGCCGCTGCCGGGAGCTCTTCTGCCGGAGGCGCCGCCGAAGAGGAAGAAGAGGAGGAGGAAGAGCCCCCCAGCTCTTCAACACAGAAAGAGGCGCGTCCTCCGGAAGAACGCCACTGGCGCTCCAGCCTGCCAACCTCCCTCAAGCAGCGAGGCTTCCGGGAAAGGGGCGGCTGGCAAGGCCGCGCCGCAACCTGCCGCTGCCAAGCGGCCCAGGGCCAATCCTCCTCCTCCTCCGTCAGGAACTGCGGCGAGGGTCGGCTTCGACCTCTCCGCCATCAGCTCTGAGGAAGAAGAAGAAGAGTAAGAGTCCCGCCACAGCCTTGATTCTCGTCCTTCTAGTTTTGCTTGATTAACTTGCTCTGTTTTTGCCTCCTCAGGGATGCGGAGACTCTGGCACAGAGGGTGGCGAAGAGGGCCAAGACCTCAACAAGCTTCGAGCCGCCGGCAAGCACCTCGGGCGCGCCGGAAACGGTTCTCGTCAGCTCGGAGTCAAGCCCAGAACGCAACCCTCGATGCAGTCCTCGACGCAGCCCCCGGCGCAACCCCCAGCGTGAGTCTTCTACTCACTACCCACTGGCACGTGCCGGGGTGTGCATCTTCTCTGCTGACATCTCCGGGCGTGCAGGAGCGGAGCAACAGCGAGAAGCGACAGCAGGAGCTGCCTCTGCCATGCCACCTCCGTCGACCACACCGCCCAGGGGTGAGTCTTCGGGCAAGCTCTACCGCAACGATGAGGAGGGGCCGGCAAGCGCAAGCTTCGGCAACCCCTTCCTTGACGCAGGTAAAGTTACCTGCCCCAAAGAATTCTTGTCGCTTTGGTTTTTCTTCTTTTTGTCTTCTTGGACTTCCTTCCCAGCTTCATCTTAATCAAGTTCTTGGCTTTCAATCTTCTTCTGACAGAGCTCATGGATACTGACGCCGTCATTGAAGAGACCGCCAAGGATGCCGCCACTGAAGCCGGCAAGGTTGTTGCCGAAGAGGCCGCCAAGCATGCCGCCGCCGAGGCTGCCAAAGCTGCTGCCGCCGAGGCTGCTGCCGCTGAGGGCGCCAAGGCCGCTGCCGCCGAGGCCGCCAAGGCCGCTGCCGCTGAGGCCGCCAAGGCCGCCGAGGGGGCCGGCGAGGAGACCCGCAGCAATACTGACGGCGCTTCCGCCGCAGGAGCGCCAGGCGCTTCTACTGCCGCGGGGCCCTCGACTGCCGAAGACCAATCCTCGTCGTTCCAGGCCCCTCCCTCAAGCCAATATATCAGGGCCGGCAAGAACGTTGTCAGCATGCCGGGGTCGGCAAACATTGAAGAGCTGGTTGAAGGGGAACATCTTGACGGGGAAATCACCGTCGCTGCCGTCAGTGAGCCCAAGGAGGAGCAACTACTTCAAGCCATGAATGACAATTATCAGAAGCTCCAGATGCTCTATCGCGCCCGGAAGGAGAAACTGGACTCCCGGGCAGCGCTCGTCGAGGCCGCGGAAGGAGACTTCCAACAACGCGTCACGGAGACACAAGCTTGGTATGGCGAGGCCCTCCAAGAGCTGAATATTTATCGGGAGCAGCTGGCGGAAGAGCGGAACGTCCTCCTGCTGAAGCAATCAGACATCGAGAAAGCGCAGGAGGAGGCCACCCAGCAAGCCACGGCGGCAGAAGCCCTCTTGACGCAGCGCCGCATCAGCCTTGACGCCCAAGAAGAGGACCTTGCCGCCCGCGAGGCGGTGCTTGCCGCCAAGCTTCGCAACAAGGATGAAGAGCTCGAAAGTCTTGTCGCGCGGCGGGTCCAGGAGCTTGAGCAGAAACACTTGAAGACGCTCAGAGCTCTAACTGAAGACCACGCCGGCAAGCTCAAAGAGGCCCTCGACGCTGCCGGAGCTGCGGAGACTGCCAAGAACTTGTTGGAGGAGAAGACGAAGCAGCTGGAGGTCGCTCTCGAGGACCACGGCAAGAAGGTCTCAACACTCGAGGCCGAGAGAGACAAGGCTCTCCACAGCCTGATGGAGACGCAGGCCGCCGCATCCGAGAGGATCCAGCAGCTCTCCTCCGCCAAGGACTCCATTGAAGATCTGAAGCTAAAGCTATCCACGCTGGAGGAGTCTCTTGAGGCCGCTCGAGTTCGCGAGAGGACTCTTATCAAAGACCTCCATGACGAACAGGAGCTGCTCCAGAACGCCGCCACCACCCACAACGAGTACACTTCAAGCGTGAAGCTCTGGACTGCCAGGCTGGCAGACGTCGCCGAGAAGCTTGGCGCGGAGCTGGAGACCATGGACTTGCCGGTCTTCGAATACTCAGTCGACGACAACATATCCTCAAGCGCCAGGCTAACCATGTTCTTCGACAAGCTCGTCGACGCCCTCAAGCTACTCTAGGCGAATCAGACAAGCAAGCTGGCCGACGAATCCCGGAAGCTCTGCCAGCTCGTCCTCCGCAAGGTGTTGATGAAGGTGGCGTACAAGAACCCTGGTGTCGACCTCTCCAAAGCCTTGAAGAGCTTGCCGAAGGACGCGGACGTCAAGGCTCTCGAGGAGCTTGTCGCGCCCATCGTCGATCGGGTGAGCCAGGTGAAGAGGGTCGAGGGCGATCGCCGGGATTAACTGTAGCCTCCTATCTCTTCCTCATCTTGCCGCCAGCATTCCATGTAAAAGACAATTCGTCTTATGTCAGAAACGCGGCAAGCACTAGATGTAATATAACTTGCTCTCTTTGAATTATGGCATGCTATTCCCTTTGTTCAATTTCTCTTTGTATGGCGTGTACCCTATGCTTTGCTGGGAACTTGCCGGAGCATAACCCTGTCGCGAGCGCTGGATTCGGGTCGTCAGCAGCTTGCGGGTAGTGCTGCTCACGGCAAGAAATCTTGACGCTTTCAGCGCGGCCACCTAGACTGTTGAGCGGACTCGAAACAGAGTAGGGGCGCAGCCGATCACGACAAGATTCCATCGCGTGCAGGTTTTCCATACAAAGCCGAAATCGTTCAAGGGAATACAGCCTTACAAAAATCAAAATCTGCTTAAGGGGTTTAGCAACTTAGCTCTGCTTTTTGTCGCTATTCCTTTTCTTCCGGCAAGGCGCCAACCTTGAATGTCGTCTGGCCTCCATACCACCATTCTCCTACCCCCCCGGCAAACTTGCGGGCGAGGGAATCTTCTATCTCTTGAGAAAAAGAAAGAAGAGAAAATAAAGGTATGGAACCCTGACGGTTCGTTAGCTCTTACCGGGATCAAGTGCGATACATATCTCAGATAATACATGCATATAGAATGACATGAAATCAACAAGAGATGTAAAGCACACAGATCTCATTAAAATATGCACAGGGATGTGCCTGCTCTGTACAAAGGATTACATGCCAGCGGCAACACTTGTACAGAATGGCGTTGCCGGGATCTTGCCGGAGCGTTACGCTGCCGCGAGCGCTGGATTCGGGTCGTCAGCAGCCTGCTGGCCGTATCGCTATCACAGCAAGAAACCCGAACAACGGCGCCTTACGGGTAGAACTTGCGAAGGTGCTCGATGTTCCAGGAGTTGCTTACTGGTAAGCCCTCTTCGGTCTCCAGGCGGACAGCGCCAGGCCTGGTGACTCGCACTACCCGGTAAGGGCCTTCCCACTTCGGCGTCAACTTGTTGGAATTCTTGGCCGACTGAACGCGCCGAAGAACAAGGTCGCCTTCCTCAAGACTCCGGGCGTGAACCTTGCGGCTATGGTAGCGGCGCAAAGCTTGCTGGTAGCGAGCGGCTCGCACAGCAGCCCGAAGACGGTTCTCCTCAAGGAGCAGCGCATCATCTTGCCGCATCTGCTCTTGCTCAAGCTCATCATAAGCGAGCACTCGAGGTGACCCGTATATGAGTTCCGTGGGGAGAACTGCCTCCGCTCCGTAGACCAGAGCGAAGGGCGTCTGGCCGGTGGCTCGATTTGGCGTCGTCCTGATCGACCAAAGAACCGCCGGCAGCTCATCAATCCAGCGTCTTCCATGCTTGTGCAGCTTGTCGAAAGTTCTGGTCCGGAGACCACGTAGCACCTCAGCGTTTGCCCTCTCCGCTTGGCCATTGCTTCTCGGGTGAGCAACAGAGGCAAAACAAATCTTGCCGCCAAGGTCTTGGACGTACTGCATGAAGGTGCGGCTTGTGAACTGTGTACCGTTGTCAGTGATGATCCTGTTCGGCACACCAAAACGGCACACAATCCCCTTGAAGAACTTGACTGCTGATTGTGCTGTCACCCTCCTCACTGCTTCCACTTCTGGCCACTTCGTGAACTTGTCGATAGCAACGTACAAGTACTCGAAGCCCCCGGCAGCGCGGGGGAAGGGACCCAGTATGTCGAGCCCCCAGACCGAGAAGGGCCAGGAGAGAGGGATCGTTTGGAGAGCTTGAGCTGGCTGATGAAGTTGCTTCGAATGAAACTGGCACGCTTCACACTTGGTTACTAGTGCCGTTGCATCCTGGAGGGCAGTAGGCCAGAAGAATCCTTGCCGGAATGCCTTGCCGACAAGGGCTCTTGAGCCTATGTGGGATCCACATACGCCCCCATGAATCTCTGCCAACAGCTCTAGTCCGTCCTCCCGAGGGATGCACTTCAATTTCACACCGTTGGGTCTGTTTCTGTACAGGACGTCGTTGATGAACTGGTACATACTTGACTGACGGGCTAGTTTCTCAGCTTCTTCCTGCTCCTCAGGGAGTTCTCCTGTCTGAAGGAAATGGACTATTTGCTGTGCCCATGCCGGAGCCTGTGGCTCGACGACAAGGACTAAAGGCAACTCTTCAGCTGCGGGAGCATTTGCTTCTACGGCAAGAACCTGAGGCTCTTGGCGGAGCAGCTGCTCACCGGCAACTGGTATTTCTTTGGCAGCAAGGGCGCTTGCTTCGGCGGCAAGAACCAGAGGTTCTGCGCGAAGCCGCTGCTCACCGGCAACCGGTATTTCTTCGGCAGCAGGGGCGCTTGCTTCCGCGGCAAGAACCTGAGGTTCTGCGCGAAGCCGCTGCTCACCGGCAACCGTGTCGTTCCCGGCAAGATCCTTGCCGGGGGCTTCGGGAAGCCTTGCCGGGAAGTGCTCGCCGGTACTTAACTTTCTTCTCTTATCAGGCCTTGTCGATGGCGAATCGGATGGTTGAGTCAAGCGGAGCACAAAAGTCCCTGGTTCCACAGGTAGCTTGAGTGCGGCACGCTTCGACAGGTCGTCGGCAATGCTGTTCTCTGATCGAGGAACATGCTCTGTCCGAAGACCGTCAAAGCGCTCCTCCAGCTTCCTCACTTCATCGACGTATGCTTCCATCAACGGGCTCTGATAATCTTTGTTGACCTGCCTCACGACAAGCTGGGAGTCACCCCTGACGATGAGCTTCCTGATCCCAAGGTCTGCCGCGATCCTGAGACCGGCAAGCAGTCCTTCATACTCTGCCGTGTTGTTGGTCGATATCTCCGAGGGAAAATGCATCTGGATGACGTACTTGAGGTGCTCTTCGGTGGGTGCAACAAGCAGCACGCCGGCACCGGCGCCTTGCAGCGAAAAGGCTCCATCAAAGTACATGATCCATTCGCGATCTGTTTCCTTGCCGGGAATCGCTGATTCTTGAACTTCGTCGTCTGGCGTTGGGGTCCATTCTGCAATGAATTCTGCCAAGGCCCTGCTCTGGATAGTTGAAGAACTTTCAAACTTGAGACCAAAGCATGACAGCTCCAACACCCACTCCACGATCCTGCCGGTTGCTTCTGGGTTCCGGAGAATCCGTTGTAGCGGAAAGCGAGTGACGACGGTGATCTCATGTGCTTGGAAGTAATGGCGCAGCTTCCTCGAGGCCATGAGAAGGCCGAAGAGCAACTTCTGCACACCAGAATACCTCGACCTAGCCCCCTGCAACAAGGAGCTGACGAAATAGACTGGGCGCTGCACCATCTTCTTCTTCTGCACTGCCTGACTTGACTGTGCGGGTCTTTCCTTGTCGGCACCAGACTTTGCCGGGGCTGGCCCCGGCAAGTCGCTTGGCGGGCCTGCCGTTGCCGCTGCATCTTCCTCTGCTTTTCTCTCTGCCACCAGCGCAGACTAACCACTTGATTCGTTGCCGCCAGATATAGCAGCAACGGCTCTTGTGGTCTAGGCGCGACTAGTACTGGCGAAGAGGAGAGGTACTTCTTCAAATCCTGCAGCGCTGCCTCCGCTTCTGGAGTCCATTTCATTGGACCTGCCTTCTTCAAAATTTTGAAAAACGGCAGGGCGCGCTCAGCAGACTTTGAGATGAACCTACTCAAAGCAGCGACGCAGCCGGCAAGGCGGCGCACATCCTTAACTCGTCTTGGCGCTTCGATCTGCTCAATTGCCTTGATCTTGTCGGGATTGGCTTCAATTCCACGCTGAGATACAAAGAACCCGAGAAGCTTGCCGGATGGGACGCCAAACACGCACTTCTCGGGATTGAGCTTCAGGTTGATCCTGCGCAGATTTGCAAATGTCTCCTCCAGATCTTGAATGAGCGTTGCCTTGTCCTTGGTTTTGACCACTATGTCATCCATGTAAGCTTCCATATTTCTATGCAGCTGGGCCCCGAAACCAATCTGGACAGCTCTAGCGAAGGTCGAACCAGCACTTTTCAACCCGAAAGGCATACGCAAGAAGCAATGTGTGCCACACAGGGTGATAAATGCGGTCTTCTCTTCGTCTTCTTTCGCCATGAAGATCTGGTGATAGCCTGAGTATGCGTCAAGAAATGACAGCAAATCGCAGCCGGCAGTGGAATCCACAATCTGGTCGATGCGCGGCAAGGGAAAGGGATCTTTTGGACAGGCTTTATTGATATCTGTAAAGTCAATACATAGCCTCCATTTACCATTCGCCTTGCGCACAACAACTGGGTTGGCCAACCATGTAGGATGGAGGACTCCTCTAACTAGGCCTGCCGCCTCAAGCTTCCTAATCTCTTCCGCAATAAACTCTTGCCGCTCCAAGGCTTGCTTCCGCACCTTCTGCTTGACGGGCCGTGCGTGGGGACAGACAGCTAGGTGGTGCTCAATTACCTCCCTGGGAACACCGGGGATGTCAGATGGTTGCCATGCAAACACATCGACATTCGCCCGCAGGAAGGCAACGAGGGCGCCTTCCTGTTTGTCATCAAGGGTGGAGCTTATGGTGAAGGTTCCCCCCGTCCCGTCCTCCTTGGCGGGTACCTTCTTGGTCTCAGGCGGAGCAGCCTTGGATTTCTTGATCTGGCCGGCAGAGCTCTCTGAGGCACCCTCGACGGCAGCGCAGCACTCTGGAGAGGCGCGCTTGTCGGAGTTTGTACCAGAGGTCTTGCCGGCCTGCTTCTTCTTGCCGGGATCTTGAGCGGCAGGAGCATGCGCCTTGGGGGCGGACGCTGCAACTGCTTCCCGGTAGAGCTTGTCGGTGCAAATGAGCGCGTCTTTCTTGTCGGAGTGGACAGTGATGACGCTCATTGGACCGGGCATCTTCAAGACGTTGTAGGCGTAGTGCGAGGCCGCCATGAACTTAGCCAGCGCTGGGCGGCCAAGGATTCCATTGTATGGCAATGGAATCCTGGCGACGTCGAAGACGACCTTCTCCGTCCTGAAGTTCAGCTCGCTGCCGAAAGTTACCGGCAGCGTAATCTTGCCTTTCGGCTGGTTCCTTCCCGGATTGACCCCTTGGAAAGAACCTGTCTCCTCGAGATCTTCGTCGGGCATTTGCAGCCTCTTGATCACATCGGACGAGATCAGGTTCAGGCCGGCCCCACCGTCAACTAATTAACATTTTCGTCACCTGGAGGTTGCGAATCGTTGATGAAACCAACAACGGCAAGCACCCGACCGCAGTTGTGCGATCAGGGTGATCCTCGACGTCAAAAATGATAGGCGTGAGGGACCACTTCAGTGGCTTCCGGGCATCGAGGGATGGCTCTGCTGCATTAATCTCACGCGCCCACTGCTTGAGCTGGCGGTGAGAGGAATGCAACGAAGCGCCCCCATCGACGCACATGGCCTCTGTAGCCTTCTGGAACTCGTGTTCGCTGGACTCGTCGCCCTCTGCATCGTCATCATCATTTCCTTGTTCTTTGGCGCGGCCCCGGGCAGGCTTCTCTTGCTGCGGCCTGGGCTTGCCGCGAGACCTCCTCGACCGCGCTTCCTGCCAGACCCTCCGGCACCATCTTGGGATCTTTCCTTGTCGCGCCTTTCGTACTCGGCGCGCTGCTTCTCGGCAAGCTCCTCAACTTGCCGGCAGTCTTGGAGATCATGGCCCTTGGTACGGTGGATCTTGCAGTACTGCTTGCCGGATCCTTCTGGCTTGTCGGCAGCCGCCAAGGCCTGACACGCCGCACACCCGGCAACCTCCTTGCCGGGGTCGTCGGTCTTGGACTTCTTGGCGGTGCCGGTGTTGCCCGAACCTTCAACGGCAAGCACGGCCTTGCCCTTGCACTTCTTGTTCTTCCGCCGCCCCTTTCTTGCCGGGGTAGGAGCGTCTTCGCTATCGGAGTCGACTCCAGCGCCAGCGTTCTCGCCGGGGAGTCTCCTTCCTTCTTCTGCCCGAGCACATTTGTCGGCCAAGGCGTAGAGCTCGGTGACATCTCTGACTTTGTTCATCGCCAACTCCTCCCGCATCTTACGATTGCGCACATTCTGATGAAAGGCGCTGATGACGGCGGCGGGATGAACGTCAGGAATGTTGTGCTGGATGCGGCTGAACCTCTGGATATACTTGCGCAAAGTTTTGCCCTCCTTCTGGGGAATGATGTGCAGATCACTCTCCTGGCCAGGAGCTTGATGGCCGCCGGTGAAGGCGCCAACAAACTGATGGCACAGGTCGACCCAAGAAGAGATGGAATTCTCGGGCAGGTGCATCAACCACGATCTCACGTTGGGCTTCAGTACCAATGGAAAGTAGTTGGCCAGCACCTTATCGTCACGAGCCCCGGCAGCCTGCACCGCGATGGTGTAGATGCTCAAGAACTCGGACGGATGGGTCTTGCCGTCGTACTTCTCTGGTACTTCCGGCTTGAAGGAGCGGGAGCTAGGCCACTGGACTTGCCGCAACTCACGAGTAAACACTGGGCAACCCACCTCGTAAGGTAGGCAGCCAGGGTACCCTGGCGCGGGCTCGTCAACAGAGGTCCCAGCGCGCTTGTCGGACTGGCAACGCGCTTCCCTTCGGCGCTCGATGGTGGTTCGAGCGTCCTCCTTCTTCCGTTCCCGAAGAACGTGACGTTGATCATGGCGAACCCGCGGGTCAGACGATGCCGTGGAATCATCCTCACGGGCGCCGGTCCGCCGAGTTAACGACCGCTCTTGATGCAGCGGAGGGGAACGCAACGTAGTCGTTCCAGCTCCGGTCTTCTCTCCATCGCCACGCACCAGCCTAGACGACTGCAGCCGCGAGGGTTCACCCTGCGGCGGTACGTCGTTGTTGGCTAGGCCGATGAGGCTCTGGATAGCGGCTCGCCACTCGTCTAGCTTCTCCGCGGCGGGAGGGAAGTCTAGGAGCAGCTGAGCTCGCGCCAACGCCTCTGCTGGCGTAGGCGGCGGCGACAGGTGCGAAGAGCGTGAGGTGCTCAAACTCCTAACAGGGTTAGAAGGAGCACCATCACGACTCTGCACCCGCGCGCGGCTTCCACCAGCTCGCTGGCGCGGATCTTGGCCCTGCGCACCCTGGGAGTGATGCGCAGGGGTCTTCCCATGCGGACGCCCAGAACCACCAACGTCTTGAGGCCGCACGTCACGCGCGTCCTGAGAAGGTCGCGGCGCATGCGCCGGCGTATTCGTCCTGGAAGGCGCCGCTCCATCCTTGGAAGTCGCTGCACCACCCGCAGGTTGCGCAGCTCCATCCTTGGACCTGTTGCTCGTCCGGCTCGGATAGCCGAAACGCCGTGGAAGCTCGGAGCCTCCACCTCCTCCACCCGCGTCTACCCCGTCGCCTGCGCGCGCAGCATCAGGTACGATGGATGCGGATGGACCAACCGCCGTGTCGGGGAAATATCTTTGGGTGAAACCCGCCCGTTCAGGGCCGGGTCTCGAGGAGTAAAACCATGAAGGGCCAGGTGGGCCGTAGTGTCTTCTATGGAGGCCCCGAAGGAGAGCCGCCCATTGAGGGGCCGGCCCAAGACCCGCTGAGAGAGGCGGTAAGTGCAAACCGCCTTAAGGTATAACTTAGGAAACAAGTAAGGGGAGTTGGGCTCGGATTGTTATCCCGGCCCGGACTCTTATGTGAGCCCCGGGGCCCCGCCTGTATATAAAGGGGAGCCCCCGGGGATAGAAGGGGAGGAAAATCTTTCGAGAGCTAGGGCTAGACAAGTCTCAAAACCCTTGTAATCAAGATCTTCAAATACATCTAGCAAGAGTAGGCTTTTACCTCCTCGAGAGGGGCCGAACCTGGGTAAATCTTGCCTTCCGTGTTCCTCGTTTGACCCCTTCGATCTGCTACTTACGCGATGGCGTCGAGATTAAGTCCTATGAGGACATCTGCCGTGAAAATACCACGACAGTTGGCGCCCACCGTGGGGCTATCGCATGGTGGTGTTGAGTATTCGAAGGGTCCTCCCTGAGGACTCGAGGGATACGTGATTGGCCGGATGACCAGGAGTCGGCGCGGCAATCTGCTCGTTGACGACTCAGACTGGGGCCCCGAGGCCGACTCTCTGGAGTACGGTTTCCGGGTCCCCTTTGGCGGAATTCATGTTTTCATTGGGAAGGCTGGCGGTTCTAAGCCAGTCACCTCCACGGAGGTCGTTGAGACGGCCCGCCGCGCGCAACCCGCCGTGGCGAGAGCCGCCCCTCGGCTTCCGGCTCCTGTGCACGCCGGCAGATCTGGATCTGGGCCGGATATCTTCGCCAACGCCTTCAAGCCGGTCCAGGACACGCAGCCCGCCAGGCAGAGGCACGTCTTCATTGGCTTCACTCAAGGGGTGGAGTACTCTGGATCGTCGGCTTCCAAAGAAGGCTCGGCGACTTACGATGATGGTGGCTATTCCTCTGGTGGAGAGTCGCTTTATTCTCTTCATCAGGAGGGTCTTGGGGGCTTTCAGCAGAACTCGCCGTCGCAGGATTCTTTAGGCCCGCCCGCTCGCCCTGTTGTCTACATGGCAGGGGCGGCTGACATGCCAGACCCGGCGGCAGATGCTGGAACTTCTAATGCGATGCCAAGAGTCTCGCCAGCGCAGGCTCTGGTGGGGCTGCTGACCACGTTGACGACATTGATGGCCACACAGGTTACAGCGGAGAATCAAGCAGAGCTCAATGCAGAAATCGCCAGGATCAAGGGTCAGATGGTGCAGGCTCAGGCTAGCATTGATGCGGAGAACGTCCGTCTGGCGACTCGTGAACGAGAGATACAGGAAGAGACGGCGCGTTTGCAACAGGAGAATTATCATCTGGAGCAACGCCGGGCAGAGTCTGATGCGGTTCATCACCGACGACACCGGAGCCGCTATATCTCCAATATTGAAGGTCAGGCCCTGCAGTTCAGCACCCCACCAGGGGAACGCATTCGTGGTCCTGCAACAGGAACTCCCCAGAGGTCGCCAGACCCAGAAGCCCGCCACTTGGCGGGTCATGAAGAGCCGCCACGGGTTGAGCCTAATTTACGCCGAGAGGCGCCGATGCTTACGGCGCAAGGGCATTTTACGAACCCTGTGGATAACCTTTATGCGGCCACTACCGCGCTGGCGCGACTTCCAATCAATGGAAACACGCCCCTGGAGATTGAGGCTCGCAACGCAATCGAGAAGCTGAAAACCGCTGTGGTCCAGCAAGCAAATTATTCTTACAGCCGGGAGCGACTGCATTCCACACCTGCTCCTAACAGAAGCCGCACTAGAAGCTGCCATGCTGAAAGTCCTGCAGTGTCTAGCACCCGCCATCATCGGGGTGCGCCTGGGGCTTGCCATATTCACCAAATCCTATGGTCCCGGGGCACAGAGTACATGAGACTCACGCGGCACACACGGCGGCTCTCGCGGTAGATCAGACAGCGGCGCAGGCGGCGGCTCTCGCCGCTCAGGAGGCGGCTCTCGCACCAGTCGTGACTACAACAGTCACCCCAACAGGAAGATCCATTGGAGTGCCTTGCTTGAGCCTGGCTCTCCGCAGCGCGCCCCTGCCCCGAGATTTCAAAGGCCCGCGGAAGGTGTCCAGTTATACACCAGACCAGAACCCGGCACAGTGGATAGAAAGTTATGAGTTGGCCATGGATATGCAGGGAGTCAGCGATGAGGCTTGTGCAAGATACTTCACCATGATGTTGGAAGGAGCAGCACGGACATGGCTGAAGAATTTGCCCCCGAATTCCATCAACACATGGGTCGAGTTAAGGGAACGTTTTATCAAAAACTTCCAAGGTACCTGCAAGCGTCCAAAGACTATCATTGATCTTCAGCATTGTGTTCAGCGGCAGGGAGAGTCGGCTCACCATTGGGTCGGCCGAGTTGCGGAGATTATTCATTCTTCAGACAACATCTCTGCCCCTCAGGCAGTTTTGGTGCTGGAGAAGGCCTGCCACTATGAGCCTCTCACGCAGAAGTTAGGGCGGCTCAAACGGAGTGTCAAAGATATGGGGGAGCTCATGAATGCTCTCACCAAGTATGCCGAGTCTGATCCTACAAAGGACCCAGGAGTTGATGAGCCAGAGGTTCCTGATCCGAAGGGTAAAAAGCCTGTTGGTGGCAAAAGTCAGCAGCAGAACAATGATAAGAAGCGTAAGGGCCCAGAAGCCGGGTCAGAGCTGGTTGCTAATACAAATGCAGGTACAAAATTTCAGAAGGGTGGTCCTGATAACAGAGCTTTTAAGCCACAAAATTTTGAGGAGTTCCTGAAGGGGCCATGCCCAAAACACGGCACTAAAGAGCGTCCAGCCAAGCATACCTAGGAACAGTGCCATATAATGGATGCTTTTGCTCGGCGTTTCCAGAACCCGCCAGGTGGTGGGGGTGGAGGATACGGACCGGGTTCCGGGCCCGGGTTCGGACCACCTGGTGGAGGCTCGCCTGGCGGTTTTCAGCAACAGTCACACCACCCGGGCGGGTCTGGTGGCAGCTTCCAGGGGAATAGCAGCGGTCAGCAGTTTCAAGGGAATCAATACAACAATGGCCAGCATTTTCAGCAGATCCCGCAGAACAACAATCAGCAACAACAGAATAATCAGACCGGGTTTCAGAGCAATCCTAAGCAGTTAAGTAGTGGACAGTATCATGTGTTCACTACATGTGCAGATAAAAGGGATCGCAAGGTCAGGAGACGTTCTGTTAATGCGGTAGAGCCGGCAGTTCCAGAATACCTAAAGTGGTCAGAGATGCCGATTACTTGGAGCAGGGAGGATCACCCGCCTAGAATTGATAATCCGGGTCACCTGGCGCTTGTGGTAGCACCCCAAGTGGGAGGCTATGCTCTCACCAAGGTTCTGATGGATGGCGGAAGTAGTATCAATATTTTGTATTATGACACTTTCCGGCGTATGGGGTTGACGGAGAAAAACCTTACACCATCCAGCACAGTTTTTCATGGAATTATACCTGGCAAGTCAGCATACCCTGTTGGAAGGATCAAGTTGAATGTGGCTTTTGGGACGTCAGAGGGTAATTCCAGATGCGAGTCATTGTCATTTGAGGTGGTCAGGATCAAGAGTCCCTATCATGCTCTCTTTGGGCGGCCTGCTTATGCCAAGTTCATGGCTAGGCCTTGTTATATTTATCTTAAGCTCAAAATGCCGGGTCCCAAGGGTCCAATCACAATTCATGGAAACCGGAAAGTCGCCATAGAATGTGAAGAAGGGGATGCCGCGTATGCCGAGGCGGCTTGTGCCACAGAGGAGCTCAAAATCTACGCCAGCAATGTAGACCCGGCGGATATGACGCCTCTCAAGAAGCCCTCTATAGAGGGAGAGCCGGCTCTCAAATTTCAGGCTCACAGAGATACTAAGGAAGTGGAGTTTACCCCTGGCGACTCTTCTGCTAAGTTCACTATCGGGTGTGATATGGATCCCAAATAGGAACGCGCGCTCGTCGAGTTTATCCGTGAGAATCGGGACATCTTTGCATGGAAACCTTCTGACATGCCGGGTGTACCGAGAAAACTCGCCGAGCACCGCCTTAATGTGGATCCTAAGTTCAAGCCTGTCAAACAGTATCTTCGTCGTTTCAATGAGGAGAGACGCAAGGCTATTGGGGAAGAGTTAGCCCGGCTTCTGGCAGCCGGGTTTATCATAGAGGTTTTACACCCGGAGTGGTTGGCTAACCCGGTGTTGGTTCTGAAGAAAAATGGAACTTGGCGTATGTGTATTGATTATACGGATCTTAACAAAGCTTGTCCAGCTGATCCATTTGCTCTCCCTCGCATTGACCAAATTATTGATGCTACAGCGGGGTGTGAGAGGTTATGTTTCCTGGATGCATACTCTGGTTATCATCAGATCAAGATGGCAGTGGAGGACCAAGAGAAGACGGCCTTCATTACCCCTTTTGGCGCCTTCTGCTATGTTTCTATGCCTTTTGGGCTCAAGAGTGCCCAGGCGACTTACCAGCGTTGTGTGCAAAATTGCTTCCACAGGCAGATCGGTCGCAACGTGCATGCTTATGTGGATGATATTGTGGTCAAGTCAGCAAAGAAAGAAGCTTTACTGGAGGATCTCAAGGAAACCTTTGACAATCTCAGGATTTATCAGATGAAGCTTAACCCAGATAAATGTGTTTTTGGTGTTCCTGCAGGAAAGCTCCTGGGTTTCATGGTTTCTGAGCGTGGAATTGAAGCTAACCCGGCGAAAATCAAGGCCATCACCTCTCTGGCCGAGCCTAAGTGTATCAATGATGTCCAGCGCTTGGCGGGTCACGTGGCGGCTCTGAGTCGTTTCTTAAGCCGCCTGGGGGAGAAAGCTATTCCTCTGTATCAGCTGTTGAAGAAAGCAGATGAGTTCAAGTGGACGAAAGCCGCCGCAGAAGCTTTTGAGGCTTTGAAGAAGCAGCTGGCAGAGCCGCCCATACTGGCAGCTCCTGTCACCAAGGAACCAATGCTCCTGTATATTGCAGCAAATAACAAAGCTGTTAGTGTTGCAATGGTGGTGGAAAGAAAGGAGGCAAACCGGGAGTATCCTGTCCAGAGGCCGGTCTACTATGTTAGTGAGGTCCTGACTTTGTCCAAGCAGCGTTACCCACACTGGCAGAAGCTGGTTTTGGGAGTATTCATGGCAAGCCGGAAGCTGAGGCATTATTTTCTAGAGCATCCTATCACAGTGGTCTCTTCAGCTCCTTTGGGGGATATAATTCATAACAGAGAGGCTACAGGCAGGATTGCAAAGTGGGCCATTGAACATGGACCCCATGATATCAGATATGTACCTCGAACAGCTATAAAGTCTCAGGCTTTAGTGGACTTCATCAATGACTGGACAGAGCTTCAAGCCCCGGAGGAAAAGCCAGACAATACATACTGGACCATACATTTTGATGGGTCTAGGCAGCTGGAAGGCTCGGGGGCTGGAGTTATAATATCTTCCCCTCGAGGTGACAAGTTTTGCTATGTTTTACGGCTTATGTTTCCTTGCACTAACAACGCTGCGGAGTATGAGGCCCTTCTCCATGGGCTTCGGATTGCAAAGGAGATGAATCTCAGCCGGGTTAGGTGCCTGGGCGACTCTGATCTGGTGGCACAGCAAGTTTCAGGGACGTGGGATTCTAAAGACCCGCTCATGGCGGCTTACAGACAAGCTGTTACTAATGTGGCTGGTTGCTTCAAAGGTTATCAGGTGGATCACATTGATCGGCGGCAGAACGAGGCGGCTGATGCCTTGTCACGACTTGGATCACAGCGAAAGCCGGTGCCTCCGAATATTTTCCTGGATGTGCTCCATAACCCGTCAGTTAAGTTGCCAACGGAGGAGGACCTTGCTGTCCCAGACCCGGAGGCCCAGCTGGTGGCGGCTCTCCATGAGATCCCGGATTGGACTGTCCCATACTTGGATTATCTGACTCGAGGCGTCCTGCCGGCTGATGAAATCGAAGCCCGTCTAATCGTGAGAAGGTCCAAATCTATGACCATTGTCAATGGCGAGTTACACCACAGAAGTGCCATAGGCGTCTTTCAGCGCTGTGTATCACCTGATGAAGGCCGGAATATTCTCAATGAGATACACTCTGGTGACTGTAGTCATCATGCCGGCTCTAAGTCATTGGTGGCGAAGGTTTTCCGCCACGGTTTCTTTTGGCTCACAGCTCATGCTGATGCGAAGAATATAGTTAGGAAGTGTGACGGCTGTCAGAGGTTTGCCCGCCAAGCTCATGTGCCGGCTTAGGAACTTCGGATGATCCCTGTCACATGGCCCTTTGCGGTCTGGGGGCTAGATATGGTGGGGCCTTTCAAAGCTTCTAGCGACAAAAAGACTCATCTCTTGGTGGCGGTTGACAAGTTTACCAAGTGGGTGGAGGCAGAGCCCATCAGTAATTTGGATGCAGAGACGGCTGTTAAGTTTGTCAAAAAGTTAATCTTCCGTTTCGGATACCCGCACAGCATCATTACTGACAACGGCACGAACCTTTCAAAAGGCGCCATGAAGCAGTTTTGTGATCAGGAGCATATCAGACTTGATGTGGCGGCTGTTGCGCACCCGCAATCTAATGGGCAAGCTGAACGCGCCAATCAGGAGATCCTTCGTGGTATAAAACCCCGGCTTATGGTTCCTCTTCAGCGCACACCCGGCTGTTGGGTAGAAGAACTTCCCTCCGTCTTATGGAGCATACGAACAACTCCCAATAGATCGACGGGTTTCACGCCTTTCTTCATGGTTTATGGAGCAGAGGCCGTCTTACCGAGCGACATCCGCCACGACTCGCCCCGGGTCTCAGCATACGTTGAAGAGGACAATGAGTTGGCTCGTCAAGACTCTCTGGATGCCTTGGAAGAGGAGCGGGACTTGGCAGCCGCCCGATCTGCTATCTACCAGCAGGACCTGCGTCGCTATCATAGCCGTAGGATCAGAAGCCGGACTTTCCAGGAAGGGGACTTGGTGCTTCGTTTAATTCAAGACCAGTCAGGCATGCATAAGCTTTCGCCTCCCTGGGAAGGGCCCTTCGTTGTCAGCAAAAATCTTTATAACGGGTCTTATTATCTGATTGATCTCCGGCCTGGAAAGGAGTCTCGAACATCTGAAGAAGACACCAGCAGGCCCTGGAACATAGCTCATCTAAGACCCTACTACACCTAGAGTTCCGGCTCTGGGGATCATGTACATACCTCTCATGTATATATTATCAATAATGAATAAAAGCTGGAGGCCCTGAAACTCGGGGTATCTGTCGTTTTCCATCCATCATATGGAGGACCCTGCACTTAGTCGAATAAAAAAGACCCAGATGGGATGATGCTTACTGGTAATCCAGAAGCCTTCACCATCCTGGGACCTCCAACCCTTATGAGGCTGAACTTACTGGTAATCCAGAAGTCGCCATATTGGGTTAAAGTCCTAATAAGCGGGTCGTGTTACTGGTAATCCAGAACCTTCATCCGTGTACAGGCACCCAATAAGCGGGTCGTGTTACTGGTAGTCCAGAACCTTCATCCGTGTACGGGCTTAAAAGACTCAGATGGGATGATGCTTACTGGTAATCCAGAAGCCTTCACCATCCTGGGACCTTCAACCCTTATGAGGCTGAACTTACTGGTAATCCAGAAGTCGCCATATTGGGTTAAAGTCCTAATAAGCGGGTTGTGTTACTGGTAATCCAGAACCTTCATCCGTGTACAGGCACCTAATAAACGGGTCGCGTTACTAGTAATCCAGAACCTTCATCCGTGTACGGGGGAAAAAACTTAGATGTGACGATGCTACTGGTAATCCAGAAGCCTTCACCATCTTAAAATCAATAACCTTATGGGCCGAACTTCATGGAAGTCGCCACCATACGGGAAGAAAAGAACTGGTTTGGTTGGGGTTATTGGTAATCCAAGAGCCGCCATCATACTGGGGGCTTTCGCATCCAGTTATTGGTAATCCTTTCTTACGTCTTTACAAGTTTGACAAAACTTTCTTGAGATTTATTGCCTTTGCAAGTCTTACGATTTTTATGAACTGTTCTAAAAGTTCGTATTTGGCCAAGAGCCGCCAGTTTATTGCGCTGTTTACAGCATGTTTATGCAAGTTTGCTGGTTATAAGCCGCCATGACTAATTAGTTTTTGGTTAAATACTTGTTTCAAATGATGCATACCTCTTATCAAAGTATTATGATTATCTTGATATTTGGCTAAGAGCCGCCAGCGTCCACGAAGGATTCAATTTCTTTCAGAAGCAGCCAGAGTAATTTTTTATAAGGAAGCTTCATACCAAGGTGTTAGGCTTGCTTCCCAAGGAAGCCAGTGTGCATTTAAAAGCAAGAGGCCAAGATCTTTCTAAAGTCTATTACAAAAGGCCACTAGAGGGAATTTCAGAATCATGGTTCAGATCATATATTACAAGAGGTTCGGCAGCTGGCGACTTTCAAGGTTCCATCTTTACTCCTGGGTCTTGTCGCCCCCGGCTCGGTCCGCGTCTGCTGAAGAATTTATCTGGTCATGATCAGCATCCCAGTCAACGTCGGCAAAAGCCTCGAAGATCTCTTCAGTGTCTATAAGGTTTGAAGAGTCAATAGCAGGAGCGAATTCGTCCTTACGGCCTTTAGGAGATAATGTGAGAGGCGGCAGAGGGTCGAGTTTTTCCTTCTTTCCATCTTCGCCATAAGACGGTTGAACTCTTGCAAGCTTCATTTCTTTCACCAACAGACTTGCGGGGATGAAAGTTTCTTTCCTCAAAGCGTTGTAAGTCGCCTGATCGATCTTTTTCCCTTTGTAAGTTTCGGGAAAGCCGCCAACAAGAGTCTGCAGCTCCAAGTCCTCATAATGAGCTTTTGCGCGGGCCATAGTGTGCATCGTGGCGATACGGGCGCTGGATTCCTTCACAAACTTCAGTTGAGCAGGAAGAGTTAACAAGGCCTCTAGAACTCCCTTTATGGTGGAAGGCTTTTCCTTCCCATAAAAAGCAGCATGGATTGCGCGACGGCTTCCAGTATAAAGTTGCTCGAGGAAAGTATAAGCCGCTTTGAGCTGTGTGGCTGGATCCTTCTCCAGCTTATTGCTTCTGGGACCTGCAAAGAAAACGTCAGAATTTAAAAATTATTTAGGAGACTTGTGTAAAAAGCTTCAGGAAATCTGGCGGCTTACCGAAGATTGCATGGCTCATTTGACGGATGTGAAGTTTAAGGCCGCCGAGCTCTGCAGAGATAGGCTGAAGGCGTTTTTCAGCTTCTTCGGCGCGTTGAACAAGAAGCTGTTTCTCTTTCGCATGTTCGGAGGTCAGGGTGACCAACTTGGCGGCTGCCTCAGACGCAGCCTTTTCTAAGGATGTAACCCGCTCTTCTGCGGCGGCTCTCATTTCCTGTTCAGATTTCAGTTTCCTCTGAGAGTCGGCCAGCTGGGTCTCTAATGAAGATAATTGAGCCTGAAAGAAAAAGGAAGGATCAAATTACTTATGCAGATAAAGTTCCATACCGATTACAAGTAATCCACATGGCACTTGGGGGCTAATGCAAACCCGAAGTTTTTACAAAGAAATTTTTTCTGAAAACCCATGAGGTTCTTTTAACTACATGTGGTTCTTTGCTCTAAAGACCCGGCTGTTTCAAGAAGACAGCCGGCTCTTGGGGACTACATGTGGTTCTTTGCTCTATTTAAAACACATGTGGTTCTTTGCTCTAAGACCCGGCTGTTTCAAGAAGACAGCCGGTTCTTGGGGACTACATGTGTACATTTACGCATTTTTAAAATATAAATTGGTAAACCTCCATAAAACTATGAAATCAGTAATATGCAGGTTTGGGCGACTAATAAGGATTATGAATAAAAATGATGTTTATCTCACCTTTGGTTTATTAACCAAGGTTTTGGCGATCTCCTGACTCTCAAATAATCGAGTCTGAAGAGCTTCATGAAGGCCATCTAAATCAGCATTCTCTAAGGAGGAGAGGTTTAACTTGTCTTTCCCTTGAGAAGACATGGCTTCAAGGGAAGATTTGCCCAAAGCCGCCGACGAGTCTGCGGCGGTGGCAATAGCAGCAGCAACAGTACCCTCCTCAATATTGTGCGAGGGCGGAATAACAACGGCTTCTGAAAGTCGCACTTCCTGAATCGGTGAAGATATCGTTGCATCCGGCTGTTGGTCGATGTTATCAGCCGGTGCTTCCATCTCTGGCTCTAAAGATACCTGAGTTTCTGGAGGGTCATTGGTTATTTCTTCAGAGTCCTTGGCTGGGTCTCCGGAGCCCGCCGGAGGTGAAGAGGAAGTTGAGGGCTTCAGTCTCTTGGAGGTAACTCTGCATATTTATTGAGATTTTAAATAAACTGATAGCTTTGAGATCACACAAGGGTGTGATAATAAGAGCGATCATAATCTTACCCTGGTTTGATAACGAAACCCTCTGGCGACTCTGAGGCGTCATCAGAGGAAGATGAAACCTGATAGTCCGAATCAGAGGGATTAAGCGGATGTTTAAACAAACCAGCTTTAGGGAGCAGAGGTGTTGGATGGAGAAGCACCTCACGCGGGCGCTTTTGAGAGTCGCTTTTATTAACGACAGAACCGCTGGCGCCAGTGTTAGAGCCGCCACAATCAGATTGGAGAAAGGCGGCATGCTGAATTGTTTTTAACGAATAGTTGGGATCCAGGCGAGCAAAAGGATGTGAGAAAGGATATTTCCTCACAGTAATTCTGGGTTTCCTAGAAAAATGATTGTTGAACGGAGTGGAAGTTACCTCAGTTTCTCCCTCTTCGTCTTCTTCTTCTTCACCCTGGAAGGTGTCAAGGTAAAATTATTAAGCATAAGCCGCTAATGAAAAGGAAAAAGGTGGGTGTAAATTATGAACTTGCCAATGTTTCATCTTTGGAGGATTCTAAGACAGCAGGATCCGCGTCCAAAGGGTTGATGGTCTCCTTCTTTTTCTTTCCTCCTCGAGAGCCGGCCTGTTTGCCCGGCTTCTGGCCTTTGGGTTCTTTTTCTTTTACCTATGGCCGAGCTTCCCAAAAGGGATCATCATCCTGAAAGTCGCAAGGGGTAAGCCTCAAGAATGTAAACAATAAAACAGAAGCCTAAAGGAGATTTGCTTACAGCCGGTGGTGGATTGGCTTCAGTGAAGGGCTTCAGAGAAAACTCGCCAGTATAGTCGCCGGGTAAGTTGACGATTATCCTCATCTGTTTCACCACGTCTGACACAGGAGCAGGCGTATTATTATACCTCTGAGGATCTTCTAAACCGGAGTATTCATACATCAGCCGGTCTCGAAGGCTCAATGGCTGGATCCTCCAGGAAAGCCAGCAAAGGATCAAGTCAGCTCCTGTAAGACCATTGGCCATCAAAGCGGCTATCTTGTCCATCAGAGGCTGAAGCTGGATCCGTTCTGTTTCTGTGGGCCTGGGAGGATATTCTTTTTTATGATCCAGGCGGTCAGGTCTAAAACCCGGCAATGGGTGTTGCCCTTCAGGCACCTTGGTCTTCACGTAAAACCAAGTCTCCGGCATGCCCTTTGGGTGACTCAAGAGCTCAGCACTAGGAAAATAAGTAAACCGCCGTCTCTGAAAGGATATGCCGCCAAGCTCTTGATGGCGGCCTCCGGCGACTTCAGTTTGCTTGTTCACATAGAATAAATTTCGGAATAACAAGATCGTTGGCTCTATCCGGAGATAAGCTTCACAAACTACTACGAAAGAGCTTATATTAACAATAGAGTTGGAGCCAAGGTCTTGAGGATGCAGACCATAGAAGTGTAAAAGGTCTCGGAAAAATTTAGAGCCGGGTGGATCAAACCCTCTCTCAATGTGATCGGTAAAAATAATGACTTCCCCCTCCTTCGGCTTGGGAGGACAGTCCTTCTTGGAGACCCGGCAGTTTTCTGTTTTGGATAGGAGACCGTTGTCTATGAGTCTTGTGACATGTTTGTTGGTAACCGCGGAGCGGACCCAGTTGCATTCTATTGCTTTCTTTGTCATCCTAGTAAATGGGGAGAAGGATTAAGTCAGCGGCTTTCATAAGTCGGAAAAGAAAAAATTATTAAAGCAAGGATGGCGACTTTCCTTAAGCCGCCACGAGTGAAGGATGTTCAACACAAGTGAAAATTTCGCTAAGTGTGTAACAACAGATTTCTGCCAGCGCGGTAAATTTTTTGGATCAAACAGCTCTATAAAATAAGGAAAAAAGCAGTTCTTGCTACTGTTTGTTAAGCCGCGGCAGGTTTTTACAGATGGGGTTTCTCAGATCTATCTTGATACAAGATTTAATTCCTGATCATTGGAGGGATAGCAACGGCGCCATTTCCATGATGTAAGAGTACCAAGGTGCGGCCGGCGACAGTAGCCGCGGAGAGGCCGAGGCGGAGCTCGAGCCCGACAATGGCGGAACCCTAAGAAGGGTGAGAAGAACTAGGAATACCTGGATCGGATGGCCGCGCGGCGCGGTTGCAGACAGGTGACGGCGGTGCGTCGGGACTGTTTCTCCTTTCGATGGCCGGCGAGCTCGAAGGTGTGTCGCGAGGAGGCGTAAGCTCGGGCGGCAGGAGGAAGAAGATGGAGAAAATGAGGAAAAGGACCTGAAAAGGGTATTTATAAGGGGGCGAGACACCAAAGGGTCGCGGCGAGATTTAAGGATCTACAGTAATCCGACGCCCCGATTTTCGCGCCTAATGAATTCATTTGAGCTATTGGTGATGTCATGGAAATATTCGTTCTGGAGATTCGGTGACGTCACAAGAAGAGCAGGACTGAAGGAAAGGCAGTTGAAATATTCAGAAGAGGCGGGTTCTGCTGAAGACTCGCCAAAATATCGAGGTTAAGTTTGAAAAGGACGAGGTTGTCTGGAACCAGTTCAAGCCAACCTGAGGGCTAATGTCGGGGAAATATCTTTGGGTGAAACCCGCCCGTTCAGGGCCGGGTCTCGAGGAGTAAAACCATGAAGGGCCAGGTGGGCCGTAGTGTCTTCTATGGAGGCCCCGAAGGAGAGCCGCCCATTGAGGGGCCGGCCCAAGACCCGCCGAGAGAGGCGGTAAGTGCAAACCGCCTTAAGGTATAACTTAGGAAACAAGTAAGGGGAGTTGGGCTCGGATTGTTATCCCGGCCCGGACTCTTATGTGAGCCCCGGGGCCCCGCCTGTATATAAAGGGGAGCCCCCGGGGATAGAAGGGGAGGAAAATCTTTCGAGAGCTAGGGCTAGACAAGTCTCAAAACCCTTGTAATCAAGATCTTCAAATACATCTAGCAGGAGTAGGCTTTTACCTCCTCGAGAGGGGCCGAACCTGGGTAAATCTTGCCTTTCGTGTTCCTCGTTTGACCCCTTCGATCTTCTACTTACGCGATGGCTTTGAGATTAAGTCCTATGAGGACATCTGCCGTGAAAATACCACGACACGCCGTGAAACCCTTCTTCTTGGGAGCCATGGTGGTGAAGATGATCAAAGATCTGACGCGCTGATCACTAGATCAGGTTCGCACAACCTCGATCCCCCTACCTGGCGCGCCAAAGATGTCGTGGGAAACGAACACCTATGGGATCAAGGAGATCCCTTACGGTTCGGCAAGGGGAGAGGGTTGCACAAAGAGCAGAACTAACGAACAGCACGCGGGGGATTTACCCAGGTTCGGGCCGCACGGATGCGTAAAACCCTACTCCTGCTTTGATTGTATTATTGTGGATGTTCTTGGCCAAGTTCTGGGAGCTACAGTAGCAGCTACGCATGCAGAATGGGCTTTCGAAGTGCCCCCCTCCTCCCTGTACGTCTCGGGCCTCCTTTTATATTAGTCAAAGGGGCTACCACAGTGACGTACAAGATAAGGCATGAGGTGGAAAGTAACTACAGTGTTACCACAGTATTATCATACCTAACCCTGACGGCTTAGGACAAACTCATTAAATGCACCGTGAGGTGTCCGTCGAGGTGTCCCTTAGCTTCTCAGGCTTGGAAAAGCTTTAGAGGGGATGGGCAAAAGCAGTCATCCCATCAACACCGCTTAAGCATCGCGTGGCCAGCATTACGCCACGTCACCATGAGGACAAGCCCTAAACGACAAGGCTGGCCGCTGTACTGGAGCGATAGCGCTGTACTGTGCAGAGCCTTGCCGGGGCTGAATCCTTGCCGGGCCCGGGGCTTGTCGGGACCGAATCCTTGCCGGGCCCGGGGCTTGCCGGGACCGAATCCTTGCCGGGCCCGGGGCTTGCCGGGACCGGGTCTTGTCTGGCGCGAGGCCTTGCCGGCAAGGGTCTTGCCGGGCCTCCGCAACCCTTTGGTCTTCTGTTTTCTGGTCTGATCGTTGACTTGAATGTCTGCTTGTCGTCTTAGTCTCGTGATTACTCCTAGCTATTCCCCGGCAAGGCTTGCCGCGGAACGGCTACAACTGCCCGTGCACAAGTAAGGGGTACTAAAAAGACCCATACTTTGGTACACCGACACTTTTATTTCTTTACCATCACAAGTTCATACAACGTTTATTTTCCCTTACAATAAAAGATCATACATATTTAGGAGCAATTTTTATTGCTTTTTGCACCGATGACAACTTACTTGAAGGATCTTACTCAATCCATAGGTAGGTATAGTGGACTCTCATGGCAAAACTAGTTTAAGGGTGTTTGGATGCACAAGTAGTATTTCTACTTGGTGCGGAAGTTTTGGCTAGTATGAGGTGGAAGCAAGCACCACATGTTGGGGGATCCATAACAATATAACTTCTATACAAATATACCCAAACATAACTCATTAAGTTGTCTTCCTTGTTCAATTTCAACTAATTTGCTCGAGTTTGAAAATAATTAATGGGCTCACAATCAGAGAAGATGTCCAAGATAGTATATTTATATGTGGAATCTCTCTTCCTTCAATAATCTTTCATGAATTGTTCAAGTGACCAACGCGGTGTTTGCTAACTTTCAATAAATTTTACCATATATACTTAATATGTGTGAAGTCATTACTCCCCATGGGATAAGCATATAAAACATATATAATTTCAGATTTCTGATATTCAATTCATTCAATCATCTACTCAAAGGATATAAGTGAAGCACGAGATTGAATGACAAACTACTTCAAAAAAGATATAAGTGACGATCAATGAGTAGTAAATTAGTTAAATAACCATGTGAGGACTCTCCTTTATTCAAAATTTCAGATCCAATGATTTTATTTAAACAGCAAGCAAAAGAAAAATAGCACTCCAAGAATAGCACGCATCATGTGAACGAAATAAAAAATTTAGGCTCAACATAGGCTAACCGATAATTGTTGATGAAGAGAGGTGGGATGCGTAGCATCCCCAAGCTTAGATGCTTGAGACTTCTTGAAATATTTACTTGGGGTGCCTTGGGCATCCCCAAGCTTGAGCTTTTGTATCTCGTTCAATCCTCTCATGTCATGGTTTCACCTATTCTCAAAAACTTCATCCACACAATAACTCGAAAAGAACTCGTGAGATAGGTTAGTACACATAAGAATAAATCAACACTTCATGTACTGCCAAGACAAGTTGCACAATAATTTTCAAACATCATCTACTGTTTACTATTGTTTCCACAATTTATATCTACCAATATAGGCTATGGAAACTAAAGGATAAGTAGATAACAAAACTATGACAGCAATCTGTCCAAACAGAACAATCTGTAGAAATTTATGAAAACAGTGTACTTATGTAACTCAAAAAATTATGAAAATTGAGGACATGCTATAAAATTTATATAACAACACTGTGTAAAAATTTCAGAAACTTCCCACCTTCCAGTAAAATATGAAAATTCAAACACTACAGCAAAAGTTTCTGTTTTTACACAGCACACATCAAACATGCAATGCAAGCATCCTAAAGGAAATTCTTGGAAATTTTTATTGAAAAACAAGATTATGAATAACACCTAACAGAAAGTAACAAAATATAATGACGATCCAAGCAAAGCACATATTATGTGACGAATAAAAATATAGCTCCAAGTGAGGTTACCGATAATGTTGAAGACGAAAGAGGGGATGCCTTCCGGGGCATCCCCAAGCTTAGTTGCTTGTATCTTCCTTGAATATTACCTTGGGGTGCCTTGGGCATCCCCAAGCCTAGGTTCTTTTCACTCCTTATTCTCCTCATATCGGTATCTCACCCAAAACTTGAAAACTTCAATCACACAAAACTTAACGGAACTTCGTGAGAAGGGTTAGTGTAATAAAGATAGATCATTCTCTTAGGTATTGTCAAGACAAGATTCATAATTGTTCCCACATGAAACCTACTGTATTCTATCATTCCCATAATTTATATTACTAAATATAAGCTATGAAAACACTAAAACAAGCAAACTATGCATGCAAAACAGAATCTGTCAAAAACAGAACTGTCTGTGAAGATCTGTAGTGTAGCCATACTTCCCTGTCTCTAAAAATTCTGAAAAATTAGTAAAATCTAGGAAATTTGTATATCAAGACTGCGTTAAAATTTCAGATCGAAAGCACGTTCCAGTGAATTTACAAAATTCCTTGACTGAAAGCAAAAGTTTCTGTTTTTGCACAGAATCAAGTCAACTATCATCCACACTATCCCAAAGGCTTTACTTGGTACTTTATTGAAACAAAAGGTATAAAACATGATTATACAGTAGCTTAATCATGTGTACACACAAAAACAGAAAGTAAAAGTGTTGGGTTGTGTCCCAACAAGCGCTTTTCTTTAATGCCTTTTCGCTAGGCACGATGATTTCAATGATACTCTTCCACGCATAATTCCGATGATAATTTTATTCATGCTCTAAAATATATAAGTGAAGTTCCTACAGAATTCTATAATTAATATAGAATAACCAATATCCAAGCTCAAAATATATAAGTGAAGCACACGAAGCATTCTATAAAGCCATACTCAAAAGATTTAAGTGAAGCACAAAGAGCATTCTACAAAACCATACTCAAAGGCCTTAAGTGAAGCACAAAGAGAATTCTACAAAGCCATTCTACAAATCAATGAAGGACTATCTCATACTAGAAGGGTGCATAAAAGGAAAAGAAAAACACTAAAGACGCATATCATGTGAACAAAACAAAAACCGAGGTATACCGATAATTGTTGAAGAATAAAGATGGGATGCCTTCCGGGGCATCCCCAAGCTTAGATGCTTGAGTCTCCTAGAAATATTTACTTGGGGTGCCTTGGGCATCCCCAAACTTGAACTCTTGTCTCTCCGTATTCTTTTTATATCAATACCTCTTCGATCTTCGAACACTTCATTCACACAAAACTTAACAAAACCCTCGTGAGATCCATTAGTATAATAAAGCAAAATACTACTTTAAGTACTGTTGTGAACTCATTCCAAATTCATATTAGGATTATATCTACTGTAGTCCAACTTCACCATGGTTCATACCCCCCGGTACTACCCATAGATTCATCAAAATAAGAGCACAATGCATAGAAAACAGAATCTGTCAAAAACAGGACAGTCTGTAGCAATCTGGAAACTTCGTATACTTCTGTAACTCAAAAAATTCTGAAAATTTATGAAAAACTAAACAATTTGTATAGAAGTACTGTGTAAAAATTTCAGAAACTTTTGACGTTCCAGTAAGAAATGTAAATTCATGCACTACAGTCAAAGTTTGTGTGTTTACACCGTACAAAGCAAACAAGCAATCTAATCAACCTAAAATCAAATCTTGGCACATTATTTTTATAATACAATGTATATATACAGGGGATAATTGTTTTTGAGAAGCTTCCATGAAAAATTCTACATTGTTTCCATGAGCATGAACACAAGTGTTCAAGGTCGACCCTCACTTCTCCAATGCACAACTTTCCAATCACTTCTCTTTTTGAAAAACTTCTTAGGCAAGACGCAAGTAATTCTTTTTGTATTTTTCATTATTATTTTTTTGTTTGTTTCACCCACAACTAAAGAAATAAAAAAGGGAAAAGAAAATCTACTAATGAAGAAAGCAAACAAGCACACACGAGAATATCAACCCCACGCTATTGCTCCCCGGCAACGGCGCCAGAAAAGAGCTTGATAATCCCCCATGTGCAAGGAATCATCGTAGCAATTTCCAAAGGTGGATGTGATAAGTATGGAGTGTCGAACCCACAAGGAGCTAAAGGTAAGATCAATATTCTCTCAAGTCCTATCTGCCACTGATAAGACTCGGCGTATACCGAACATTTGCTTCCAACTAGAAACGAGAAATAAAACTGCGTTGTGGGTATGAAGAGGATAGCTTTGCATGATAACGGAGAACTAAAATATAAAAATAGGTGCTGTTATCATAAATCTAGAATATATTACAATATATTACAAACAGCGAGGGTGGAATAATGATGGGTCGGTGTGCGGAATTGTCCTAGGCAATTGTTAACAAGATCGGTAATCATTATTGCAATTTTATATGAGGGAGAGGCATAAGCTAACACACTTTCTCTACTTGGATCATATGCACTTATGATTGGAACTCTAGCAAGCATCCACAACTACTAAAGATCATTAAGGTAAAACCCCAACCATAGCATTAAAGCATCAAGTCCCCCTTATCCCATACGCAACAACCCACCTACTCGGGTTTATGCTTCTGTCACTCAAGCAACCCACTATAAGCGAATCATGAACCTATTGCAACACCCTACAGTGGGAATCCTTCACGTGTGAGCGGCACGGAAGGAACAATAGGACAGCACCAAAATAAACATACAACTCAAACCAATCTAGATCATCAATCAACCCAAAGGACAAAAGAAATCTACTCAAAACATCATAGGATGGCAACACATCATTGGATCATAATATGTGGCATTAAGCACCATGTTCAAGTAGGGGATTACAGCGAGGTGCGGGAGAGTGGACCGCTGAAAGGTGATGAGGATGGTGATGAAGAGGGTGATGTTGATGAAGACGATCACCGCGGCGATGGTTCCCCCGATGGCACTCCAGCACCACCGGGAGAGAGGGGGAGAGGGTCTCCCCCTTGTGCTTCCTCCTCCATGGCCTCCCCCCTAGGTAGGGACAGGTTCTCCCTCTGGTCCTTGGCCTCCATGGCGATGATGGCCCCTCCGTCCACCTCCTCCATGGCCTCCGGTGAAGGTGACCCCCTCCGGCAGGGTGCCGGAGAGGGCCAAGATTGATCTTTCATGGTTCTGGAGACTTGCGGCGGTGGAACTTCCGATCTAGGTTTATTTCTGGAGGTTTCTCGATTTATAGGAGGTCTTGGCATTGGAATCACGTCAGGGGAGTGCTCGAGGGGCCCACAAGCCAGGGGGGCGCGCCCTAGGGGGGCGTCCCCCAGGCTTGTGGCCTCGTCGGTCACTTCCTGGCCTAGCTTCTTGCTCCAGTATTTTTTATATTTTCCAAAAATATTCTCTGTAAATTTCCAGCTCATTCCGAGAACTTTTATTTCTGCACAAAAACAACACCACGGTAGTTCTGCTGAAAACAGCGTCAGTCCGGGTTAGTTCTAATAAAATCATACCAAAATCATATAGAATCATTGTAAACATGGCATGAATACTTCATAAATTATAGATACGTTGGAGACGTATCAGGGACGTCTCTAGCCCTCTTGTGCCTGACGACGCCGGCTATCTTGATTTTTTCACCAAGGTCATGGAGCGGCTCGAGGCGGGTGCCAGGAAGGTGGGCGAGGTGATTGAAAGAGAGAGTCGCGACCTTCTGTCCCAGGCGCTAACGCGCGTCTTCAGTCATCTCCTTCGCGCCGACCCCAGCTTTGATTTCAAGATCGTGATGGCCCCGCTTCCTGATGCGATTCGCGTCGATCTTGGGGAGGCAGTGGAAGATCATGTGAACGCACTGAGCGCGTAGTTCACCCTTGGCAACCACGAGGACCAGGAAGGGTCTGAGGAGCGCGAAGGTAGCGACGACGGTGAAAGCGACGCGTCTCCCTAGGCCCCCTTTAATCCTTCTGCTGATATCAGTTTGTAGTCCCGCCGAGGCGTGAAGCCAGCATTTTGTTTTGAACACTATGTTCCTGTAATTGGTACTCGTGCTTTGTATGGCTTCCCTGGTGCTGCTTTCATACCTCGGGATATCGAGATGTGACCTTTGCGTGAGGCTCGGCTGTCACCAGCAACCCAGGTCGCGCTGCTTGGGCGAGACCTGCCAGGTGGCGAGGGTGTCCGGCCTTAAGGGTATGGCGCATGCTCATCAGATTACTCATGTGCGTCGCGCGAGAAGACCAGGCGCCAAAGGTCCTGGCGAGGTGGTGCGCGCAGGGACATGCCCGTGACCCGGAGCCCGCACGTTGGGTTTCCGGTGCCATGGGGACCGACCCGAGCGTAAACACTATGCCCCAGCCCCCGCTCGCATGACGCCCAAGAGGGAGATGTTGAGCGCACGTGGCTTGAATGGAAAATCCAACAAAACTCTGCAAAAAACCAAAAAACCAAAGCCTTTATTAAAACGGGGGACAAACTCATTTACAAGCAAAAAGGGATGCGACTTTCGTGTCCTGCACGGGTCAGCCTGGGGTTAGTGTGGCCTGTTGGGCATCTTCTTGATCTTTCCACCAGCGTGATGCATGAAGCTTCCACTTGGGCGTGGGCATGGTTGTTCCGCCAGCACGATGCATGGGGCTTGAACTTGGACGTGGGCATAGCTGCGGTTCGACAGTTATTCTGCCAGCGCGGAGCATGGGGCTTCCACTTGGGTGTGGGCGGGAGTCCTCCCGGCGCCACAGCATGGTGCATCAAGAGGCTCCGGGGCGTGTACAATCCCACTCATTCTTACGTGAGAGTGTCACGGGTAGAACTTGCGGAGGTGTTGGATGTTCCAAGTGTTTAACACTGGAACATGGACGATCCCGAAGGGGCCCTCCCACATGGGCGAGAGCTTGTGGAGGCCCTCCCGGGAGAGGACCCGCCGCAGGACGAGGTCCCCCACCTCGAGGGTGCGAGGGCGGATCTTGTGGCTGTGGTAGCGCCGCAAGGCCTGCTGGTACCTCACGGTGCGGAGGGCGGCCTGGCGGCGGGCCTCCTCAAGGAGCAAAAGGTTGGCTCCCCGCGAGTCATCCTGACGCGCCTCGTCGAACGCTAAAACCCGCGGGGAACCATGCTTAAGCTCCGAGGGAAGGACCTCCTCAGCCCCGTAAACGAGGAAGAAGGGGGTTTCGCCAGTGGGCTTAGTCGCGGTGGTACGGATAGACCACAACACGGACTGCAGCTCATCCAGCCACCCCCTCCCGCAGGCCTCAAGCGTCCTCCTGCAGCTCTTCGTCTTGAGGCCTTTGAGGACCTCGGCGTTGGCACGCTCGGCCTAACCATTGCTGCGCGGGTGTGCCACGGAGGCGTAGCATATATTTGTACCAAGGTTAGCGCAATATGACTTGAAAAGACCACTCGTGAACTGAGAGCCGTTGTTGGTGATGATGCGGTTGGGGACGCCGAACCGGCATACAAGGCCTTTGATGAACCTGACGGTCGAAGCAGCCGGGATGGTGCGGACGGGCTCGACCTCCGCCCGCTTAGTGAACTTGTCGATGGCGACGTAGAGGTAGCGATACCCGCCGACGCACGGGGGAAAGGGCCTAGAATGTCCAGCCCCCACACTGCGAAAGGCCAGGAGAGTGGAATCATCTGCAACCCCTGCGCGGGCTGGTGGATCTGCTTGGCGTGGAACTGGCAAGCTTCGTAGGACCGAACCAACTCGGCAATGTCGCGGAGCGCAGTAGGCCAATAGAAACCACTGCGGAACACCTTACCAGCGAGGGTACACAACGAAGAGTGATGCCCGCAATCTCCCCCATGGATGTCGGCGAGCAGCTCGTGCCCTTGCTGCTCTGAGATGCACCGCAGCGAGACGTCGTTGGGCCGCCTACGGTACAGCTCACTATCTCACCAACAGTACGCGGTGGCCTGGCGGGCGACATGCTCTGCTTCCGCATCCTCCGCGGGGAGGTCGTCGCGAAGCAGATAGGCCTTGAGCTCGGCGGTCCAATCGCCCTCTTGAGGTTCTAGCGCTAGCAGCAAGCGATCTCCTGAGGGCGGGCGGCAGCTCCTCTTGCAGCAGCATGGTGCTTAGGACGAGCGGCGTAGCCGATGGCTTGAGAAGTCTTTCCTCAAAAACGCCGGGGAGTTGGGGCTCACGGAGAGATGCTCGTTTGGCGATGTCGTCGGCCTCCTGATTAGCACCACGCGGGATGTGCTGCAACTCCAAACCAAGGAAGCGTTTCTCAAGTTTGCATACCTCCTCCATATACGCCGCCATGTGCTCGTCCTTTGGTTTGTACTTTTTGTTGAAGAAGTTGACGAGGAGTTGAGAGTCGCCCTTGATGACAAGACGCTTGATACTGAGGGCGGATGCGGCCTTAAGGCCGGCGATTAGGCCCTCGTACTCTGTGATGTTGTTGGAGACATTCTCATCATGCCTGAAGCACAACTGGACCACGTAGCACAGCTTGTCGCCTTTTGGCGAGGTGAGCACGACGCCAGCCCCCGCGCCCTGCATGGGAAAGGCGCCGTCGAAGCACAAGACCCAGCTGCAGGGTGCCTCATCCCCAGGCAAGAGGGATTCACCCTCGTGAGGCTCCTCCTCGCTCAGGGCTGTCCACTTTGCCATGAAGTCTGCTAGGGCCGCACCCTTGATGACCCTAGTGGTGCAGAACTCAAGCTCAAAGGCCTATAGTTTGATGTTCCACTCGGCGGCCCTTCCCGCGGCGTTGGGGCTACGCAGAATCTGCTCCAAGGGGTACGCGGAGATGACCCTGATAGGGTGCCCTTGGAAATAGTGACGCGATTTCCTGGAGGCCATGAGGAGCACGAGGAGGAGCTTCTGCTGCATGGGGTAGCGCTCGTGTGCATCCCTCAGCATCATGCTAACAAAGTACACCGGATGCTCCAGGTGACGCGTGACCGCGGTTTCCAGGTCGTGCTCGCCGGGGTGCCAAGGGGCCAAAGCCGCGGGGGCCTCTGGGGGTACGGCACCGGGGGCTGTGGGAGCCTCCTGAGGGGGGGCAGCCCCCGGCGGGGGGCGTCCTCCTGAGGGGCTCCTGCATCTAGCCCCGACAAGGCTTGTGTGAGCTCATGGGATGCCTCCTGGGCGGCTGTCGGCTGTTTCTTTGCGCGGGCTCGTCCTTCCAGCTCCACTACGAGGGCCGCGCTGGCTGTCCGGGGGGTGGCCGCCAAGTACAGCAGCAAGCGTTTGCGGGGTCACGGCAGGACCATGATGGGAGGGCTTGTGAGATACCGCTTGAGGTCTGCAAAGGCCGCGTCCGCTTCAGGGTTCCACACGAACGACCCTGACCTCTTCATCAGCTTGAAGAACGGTAATGCCCGCTTGCCAAACTTGGAGATGAAGCACCCGAGGGAGGCTAGGCACTCTGCTAGCTTCTGCATTTCTTTGAGGGTCCGGGGAGGTTGCATCCGCTCGATGACCTTAACCTTTTCGGGATTCGCTTCGATTCCCCGATGGGATACGAGGAAGCCGAGTAGCATGTCGAAGGGGACCCCGAAAATGCACTTGTCGGGGTTGAGCTTCAGGTTGACCTTGCGTAGGTTGGCGAAAGTTTCCTCCAGATCTTCGATGAGCATCTTGGCCTCGCGCGTCTTGACCACAATGTCGTCGACATAAGCCTCTACGTTCCTCCCCAACTGGGGCTCCAGCGTGATGTGCATCAGCCACTGGAAGGTGGCACCAGCAGTCTTCAGGCCGAGAGGCGTGCTCAGGTAGCAGAATACCCCGCAAGGGGAGATGAAAGCCGTCTTCTCCATGTCCTCTACTTCCATCTTGGTCTGGTGGTAGCCCGAGAAGGCGTCCAAGAAGCACAGTAGGTCGCAGCAAGCAGTGGAGTCCACGACCTGATCGATGCGCGGGAGCGGGAAAGGATCCTGGGGGCAGGCCTTGTTTAGACTGGTAAAGTTGACGCACATCCGCTCCTTGCCGCCCTTCTTGGGGACGATGACGGGGTTGGCGAACCACTCTGGGTAGCGCACCTCGCGGACGACCCCAGCCTCTTGTAGTTTTTGCACTTCCTGAACAATGAAGTGCTGCTTTTCCGGCGCCAGGCGCCGTGCTTTCTGCTTGACATGCTCGATCACTTCTCTCGGAACTCCGGTCAGATCGGTCGCCTTCCATGCAAACACATACGCGTTCGCCCTGAGGAAGGTGACAACTGCCTTCTCTTGCTCCGGTGTGAGGCCGGCTCAGATGCTGACGGTGTGGCTCGAGTCGCTGCTGTCGAACGGCACCTTCTTTGTCTTAGCTCGGTCCTGAGAGAACAACTGCTTCTTTCCTGCCGGCGCTATCTCGGGGGGCAACGCCTTGCTCACGTTAACCGGTCGTGCGGCCGCGGCGGCTTTGTGCGCACGCCCGAGGTAGCTAACCGCGTCCTTCTCGTCTCATTTGACGGTCATGACGCCGGCGCAACCGGGTATCTTGATGACATTGTAACCCGGGTGGGTCGCCGCCATGAACTTGGCGAGCGCTGGGTAGCCCAAGATGGCATTGTATGGGAGGCTGACGTGTGCCACGTCGAAGTCGATGAGCTCGGTGTGGTAATTGTCACGCGTGCCAAAGGTGACGGGCAGACGTATCTGCTCCAGGGGGGCCACGGTCCCGCCGACCACCCCGGAGAAAGGCCGGGTGGGCTTCAGCTGGTCGTAGGGCACCTGGAGTGCCTCAAAGGTCACGACGGAGATGATGTTGAGCCCTGCACCCCCGTCGATGAGAGTCTTGGTAACTGCAACGTTGCTGACGATGGGGGTGCACACCATGGGGAGAGCGCCCGCGGTAGCCGCATACCTCGGGTGATCCCCTGCGTCGAAGGTGATATCGCATAGCGCCCAGCTAGGCGACGGTGGCGCCGGGCAGACGGCGCGCTCCCCATGCTCTGCACGCCCACCATCAGCAACGTCCTCGTCACCAAGACCCTCATCGACGGTGGCGCCGGGCTCAATGTCCTCTCTGTCGAGACGTTTGAGACGCTTCAAGTGCCCTATGATCAGCTCATGCAGACCAAGCCCTTCTCAGGAGTGACCGATGGCTCCACCACTCCCCTAGGGCAGGTGCGCCTCCCGGTCACCTTCGGCAAGCGCGATAACTACCACAACGAGTTCATCGACTTCGACGTCGCCCACATCCACCTCCCGTACAACGCCATACTCGGATACCCCGCCCTCGCCAAGTTCATGGCGGCAACCCACCGGCTACAACATCCTCAAGATGCCAGGGAGCAGTGGTGTCATCACGGTCGCTTGTGATGAGAAGGATGCAGTCTGCTCGCTCGAGCGCGCTTACCAGGCAACGACGGCTGTAAATTCTGACGACGAGGGCGGCATCCTACCTCCTGAAGACACACCCAGAAAGAAGAAGCAGCTCCTCCCCAAGAGCCGTCAGGGGATGGAGACCCCCAAGAGCAGCACCTCAGGCCTTGTGTCCCTTGCTGGGGCGCCACTTCCTCCCGCATAGGAAGGCGCGCCCGGCGCGTCCCTCAGCGCGGGCTCGGGGGCTTCCACCTGGGGAGTTTCCGACCTGACCGGTGCGACGAGGGAGGTGCTCAGGCACTACTTGGAGGCATGCTTCAACGCACGCCCCCACAAGCAAGGAGCATGGCACGAGCCGCCAGGCTCACGAGAGTTCGTCACCAACGTGATCGAGGAGCTTCAGGAGGCGCTGGTCATGTGCGGCGAGCGCCACCTCGCACCACCCAGTGTAGCTGCCGCCCCCGACGTGGGCGGCAGGCTGCGCGTCTGTGTCGGTGCACTAGGACAGGGGTATCCAGTGCCCCTGACTTATGCACAGGCAGTAGTAGCAAAAACCCGTTGGGAAAAGCTACCACGCCACCAAGCAAGCATTCAAAAACCAGAGCCCGGCAGCAACGACCTACGGAAGGCCAAGCAAACACCGGTAAGACCAACACAACAGCCTAGGAGGGGCCCAAAGCACGCCAGCCACGTCCCCGGAGCCTCTCGGGGACCAAGGCGCACACATCTTGGGAAGACCCGGCAAGCCATCCCCCGGCAAGCACGAGCTGACTAGCCATCGCTCCACTGCATCATGACGCCAGTCACTTATCGATGCGGTGTCGAGCCCTCAAGCGGCTAAGTGGCTCTCGCTAAGCACATGGCGACGCACCGGAAGGTATATTATACCCAGTTGACACCCGTCCAGCAGCGTGTCAAGACCCTAAGCAACGGCTAGCTAGGCGGTGGCAAGAGCTTGCCGGGGATGCACCCCCGAGCGCCACCTAGTCTAGTAATCTTGGTATTTTGTCCTAAATGCCAGAGTTAGGTATGATAGCTCTGTTAGCTATCTAATCGATAGATAATGACTGTTTTGCCATTGTGGTTGCCCCTTGCACTATAAAAGGAGGCCCAAGGCAACCTAGCTCAGGATTAAGACTTTTGGACACTTGTACTCACATAGTAGCTCTCCCCGACGGTAGCCCTTGCTGGGATTGAGCGTTGTGTGTTCTTCATGTTCCTACGATCAATCCACCAAAAGCAGGAGTAGGGTTTTACGCTTCACAGTGGCCCCAACCTGGGTAAAAATGCCAGCGTCCTGATCGCCGAGCTGTCTCATGCTCTCTGCTCTCTATGCAATGTGACCCCCCTTGCCGAAGCACAAAGGGGCCTCTGGTCCCATAGGTGATCATGTGCATCCGTGCTCCCGACATCTTTGGCGCGCCAGGTAGGGGGCTCCCAAACCAGAGTTCGTGAACGACGAGTCGATCTTCATCATCATCTTCTTCATCCATGGCTCCCAAGAAGAAGCCCGACGCGACCACGCATCCCTCCACTTCAAAGGCTCCCTCGCACGCAGCGCAGACGCTGTGGGCGCTGCGGCGACTGCGATTGATGCGGGCGTCGTGGGCGACACGGCTGGCACAGACGGCGCCACTGTCAAGTCCCCCGCGACCAAGGTTGGAGCAGGGAACGCCGGAGAGGAGCAACAACAACAACATCCTGGCAAGCATGCCCCTGGTGCCGCGGGCGGAGGAAACGACCAATCACCGCCTCCCCGCCGCGCTCCCCGTCTGTGCCCATCACCAGTGCGGCTACTGGACGCACGCCTCGTCCAGAACAAGACGGAGCGCCGAGCAGAGCCGCGAACCCGCGGACTCGGCCTCCCCCCACGTCAGACCGCCCCGGCGAGCGGCGCATGGCATCAAGGACACAACAACGCCCCTCTTGGTTCCACCAGGACCCGGGCGGCGTAGCGGTCTGCCTCTTTCGCCTTGCCGGACACGGCGTCGGAAGCAATGACGCGAGCCCAGCTTCTACTTAACTTCCCGCCGCCGGCTGACAAGATGGATGAGTGGAGAGCTACCATCCAGAGCTTGATATCCTTCGTCGAAGCTAACAAATCTCCGCATGCAGAGCCATCGCGACACACGCGTACAGCTACGGCGGCCCGGGCCGGCGATTGTGTCGAGAGGGCCATACCAATGGTGCAGTCCCCTCCGCGATAGCAAACCCAGGAGCAGCCGCGGCGGCCTTCACATGCTGACGAGTTTGACGAAGCGTCCATGGCCTCGTCCGGCCCATGCGATTGCCGGGACCAGTGGCGTGTCCTGGTGGATCGGCAGAAACAAGACGCACGCATCACCATTGAGCGACGTCGAGAAGCACACCGTCAGTCTGACAAGCGCAATGGCCCAGGCGCTGGCGACCCCACGCCGAGTGCTGGCGGGTACCTGCCTTACGAGGTGGGATGCCCTGCCTTCACTCGCGAGCTGCGACACGTCCGCTGGCCATCGGCCTGAGCTTTTAAACCAGAGCTGACGGAGAAGTATGATGGAAAGCTAAACTGGGTGGAGTTCCTGGGCATCTACACGATAGCCGTTTAGGCTGCCGGAGGAAGGGATGAGAAGGTGCTCGCCAATTATTTCCCTTTGGCACTCAAGCCAAACGTGAGATCGTGGCTGATGCACCTACCGGAAAACTCCATCTCATCATGGGCTGATCTATGCAACGAATTCGTTGGTGCCTTCACAAGCGGCCATCAGGAGCCAGGACAGCCCAGTGATCTGCAAGTCCTGCCGCAAAAAGAAGGAGAGACCTTGCGGAAGTACATTCAGAGATTCAGTCGAGTGCACCGCAACATCCCAGAAATACACCCCGCTGTCGTGATTGCCGCGTTCCATTCGATAGTGCGCAACAGGAGGATGCGGGCCAAGATGAATGTGAAACTCCCCAAGACTGTCAATGAGATGTACATGATAGCGGACAAGTGTGCTCGTGCTGAGGAAGGAAGGCGACTTCCCGGAGAGGAGGTGACGGTGTCCTGGACTAGGGGGTACTCACCACGTCGTCTCCCGACTAGTGGGTCGGGCCGAGGACCCCCAGGGCGGTTCATTAATGGGCCAGTTCGGACAGCCCATGATGCATACGAGGAAGATTCCACAAGACATGGTGATCAAGAAAAGGACTCCTCTCCACCGACGTAGCCGACTAGGACTCTTGTTATCCTAGGCCTCTGGTGTGTTATATAAGCCGAGGCCAGGCTAGTCATTAGGGGGTAATCAGATCATCATAGATCATATCATCATACGAGCATAGATCTTAGGGTTTAGACCACTACATACGATCTTGTGGTAGATCAACTCTGTACTCGATACACCTTCGTCAATGCAAACAAAGCAGGACGTAGGGTTTTACCTCCATAGGAGGGCCCGAACCTGGGTAAACATCGTCTCCCTTGTCTCCTGTTACCCATCGATCCAAGACCCACAGCTCGGGACCCCCTACGCGAGATCCACCGATTTTGACACCGACATTGGTGCTTTCATTGACAGTTCCGCTGTGAACGCTAGAAGGATCGATGGCTCGTCTGCATATTGCAGTTTTTCTGGACAGCGAATTTGTGTTCGTCGTCCCCGTTTCCGTGAGCGTCATTTTGACGATTGCTTTGGTGGAATTGTGTGTAATTGTATCTACAACAACCCTGCAAAATTTCGTCGCGTTCCAATGGAGGAATCTCCAGCAATCTCCAATATACCGGAGCCCTATCGAATCTGGACGGGAATCTGGGTGAGTTTCGGATGAGGTGTTCAGTATCTAGCTCGGATATCCGTTGGAAAATCCCACTGTTCATCGACTGCGGAATTCCTATACCGATCACCCCTCAAAATTTCAGCTCGATCTGACCGTCCAAACTCCAGGAAACATCTGATGAGTACAACGAATTTGGGATCTATTTTCTGCGCGAAAACTAATCCGACCCGAGTTCATCTTTTTCATGAACGGGTTGTGAGGCGTCCTTTTGGAAGGAAATTTTCTCATCACCTCGGTCAACCGACCAAGAGTTTGGCATCGCGAGGGACGAATAATCATCAAGAGAACCTCGTCATCCGCGGGTTGTACGGGTCGGGCGCTCCGTTGCTTCATCAAGCCAGCATTGACCTCGTCACAAATTCTGACCTGCGTCGGCATCGCCGCGCCGTTACTTTTTCAAGCTGACGTCCACCACGCCGACCTGCTTTTACACGTCGGCTGGTATGGGGCTCTAGAGTCACCTTACCGATCTGCTCCGTCACCTCGGCTATACCGGGGGCTTCGTCATCTCCTCATCAACCTGCTCCGGGGACTTCGGCGTCACCAGCCGACCAGCTTCGACACCTCGGCTGGCATGAGAATTCGGCGTCACCAGCCGACCAGCTTTAACACCTCGGCTGGCATGAGAATTTGGCATCACCAGCCGACCAGCTTCAACACCTTGGCTGGCATGAGACTTCGGCATCACCAGTCAACCTGCTTCGACATCTCGGCTGGCATGAGACTTCGGCGTCACCAGCCGACCTGCTCCGTCACCTCGGCTAGACCGGGGGCTTTGGCATCTCTTCATCAACCTGCTCCAGGGACTTCGGCGTCACCAGCCGACCAGCTTCGCCATGTTAGCTGGACCAGGGACTTCGCCTCTCCACATCGACCGTGCAGCGTTGCCACTTCGTCAAGCCGAACTCTTCGCTCAGGCACCTCGGCGCCCAGGCCATATTCCTTTACTTATTTGTTTCACTTAAATTAACTAAGTAGAAGATTTTTTTTAATATATTATTACCTTTATTTGTTATTACTCTTGTTTTGCACTATATTGTGTGCACATGTAATCGATTTCGGCTGTGTCATGTGGTCACCTTGGCGTGCCTACATCGTCGTCCCGCCTCCATCAAAAAAATTGTGTCGTCAACATGGTCGACGGACCTGGGGGCTTCACTGTCACGCTGCCGAACTACTCTCCTCGGCTGGACCGGGGGCTTCGCCTCCCCGCAGCAACCGTGTTGCGTTGCCACTTCTCGACCCGAGCTATTCACTCGATTACCTCGGGCTTGGGGGCTGGGACCTCTGCCAGGCCGAGGACTACGTCTTCGTCATGCCACAACCCCGAACCGCACCGAGCACATTAACCAGCTAAGTCGTTTTCGTGCTCGGCTCTCTTTGAAATTTTATTTTTTGTTCGGTGCAACCAAACATTATATTTTTTGTTAAACAAAAAAACTTTGTTTGTTAAAAAATTATTTACCCGATTTAACCGGGGGCTCTTAAATTTGTATGAGCCATTTTATAATAACTGTGTTTTCTTCTTAGTCATTGCAAAGTCTTTTTCTACTACTCCTTTTTCCGGATAGCCTGGTTTCTTTCTAAAAGCCGCTCGAGTTTAGTTCGCTAAACAGGCCTCAGAGAAACACTCCGCCTTCGGGATATGGATGTTGAAGCCAAAGGCTGACCCGCTTGGAGTCCGAAGATCGGATGTATCATGTTAAAGCACGACCGAAGCACAAATTAAATTTTAGACCAATTTTGGATTGGCACAATTTTATTTTATCTAAACATAAAGTTTTTTGCATAAGTTTTTTGGTATTTCCGAGCATAACTCTTGCAGTACAATGCCAGATCCATTTCATGCATCTGCAGTATTAAAGGGGGTCTGCGGTTAACACCGAACCCACCAAACACTGAGGTACTCCATGCAGTCCTCGGAAAAATGTCCTCGGCATTTCGCATTTATATGCATTGATTTCGAGTTGTGTCTTTTGTCTATAGCTGGATTGTCCGGCTCCTGTGCTTACCCCTTACGTTTTCACTTTGTTCGGCTAAGGGGTAAAGGGAGAACCACTGCGATTGTCACTTCTGGTTTAACTGGTTAAGTGCCTCAGTTGGAGAAAGCCGAAAGCTGACTGTCACAACAAGCGTAAATCGGTCAGCGAACCGCAGGCGGTGTTCAACCAAATATAGCCGATCAAAGTTATCCGAGTAAAATGAAGGGCCTTTCTTTCTTGAAAAGGCCAAGTTGTGGGTGGTTCGACCTCGAATAATCCGAGGAGTCGACGTATACCGGGGGCTATTAAGTTGCCCCCAAACATATGCTCCTATGACTAAGTGAAAGTTATAAAGCCTAAATATCTGATTGCCACGTTTCCACTAACACAACCGCCTCCGGGCACCGAGACGTCGGCTAAGGGTTGTCTTGTTTGTACAGAAACACCCTACGTAGCATCTACAAAGGGGTGGAAGCCGACGATAGGCCACTTTCAGATTATAAACAGTCGCGACGGACTCAAAATAAACCATACTAAGGGTTCCTTGTGGCACCTCGGCATAGATACATTGGGATTCCTGGTGAGCCCAACATATCCTCAGCATTTGTATTTAATATACAAACGCTGCCTTCCATAGTGAGCGTTATAACGCCATAGATATGCATCAGTTTGACTTAAGATTTTGGCCAAGCTGGGTTGCCTGGCTCCTGTGCTTATCCCCTACGTTCTCGATTGTTCGGCTAGGGGTAAAGGGAGCACCTCTGTGATTGTTACTTCCGGGTCATCCGAATTAGTACCTCAGACTGGGTGAAGCCAAAAGCTAGCCATCTTAAGAATATAATTGGTCGGCAACGACGGAAGTGAAAATTTTGGTTCATAAGACCACAAAGTTCGGGAACATTCGCCAAACTAAATCCTCGCAATTTTCCTCCCACATTGATCGGAGGTGAGGTTTCACGATCATGGTCAACATGATAGCCTGGGAAAAGGAACTTATAAAGGAACTATTTTTCCCAGAAGATGTTTCTTACGTTCAGTAGTAATATAACATATCTCTCCGTGTACCTTTGTTTATAAAACCGCATGGCCGGATTGCCTTGTTTGCCGTAAATATTTGCCCTTATAAAGGCTTTATAAAGTAGGACAAACACTCCTCGGCTACTGGCCGAGGAGGTTGAAGCCGATGGTCGGTCAACAAAGTCTTGTACAATGCAGATCCGAGCATTAATGATGTAAAGTACTTGGATACAAATATTGATCCTTAATTCGACCACCCATGCCCAAATTAAGGCTCGGGGGCTACTGCATTGCCTATTCAATGCAGCAAATTCAAAGTGCAATACGGTTTCTGAGGAGATTCGATCCTTAAGTTGGTCGGCCGCACCCAACCCGAGTCTCGGAACCTAGTGCATACCGCGTTTACATACCTAACGAATGCCGCCGAGCAAGAACTTGATCCTCAGGCCAATTTTGCAAATCGACCTAAGTCTCAGGGGCTACTGGGATTAGTGGTTTTATTTTGATTATTATTTTTTCCTTCAGGGGCATCTCAAGTTTTAGACCGACACGCACCTTGAGGGCTACTGGCTATATATCTCGGCAGAGAATAAATTGCACCAATCGGAAATATCCACAAAAAATCAGCCCGCGGTCGGGGTGGTGCACCACCTCGGAAGTGGCTGGCTCCATAGAGGGCATTTCCGGCATTAAGCTCGGCTGAATTCGTTCAATCTTTTAAAGACCGAGGTAGTTTATGACACCTCGGACGTTGATCATCGTTGGAGCTCGGATGCAGTCTGGCGTTGGAGCTCGAAAGCATTCTGGCATAAAGCTCAAGATCGAAGACACTTCGGAAGCAGTCCGGCATAAAGCTCAAATGCAAACGGCTGGCTCCATAAAAGACTATCCCGATATTTAAGCTCGGATGAACTACTTCAAATATTCAGAGACCGAGGTATCCTATGACCCCTCGGATGCCGACCAGCGTTGGAGCTCGGGCTCAGAAAGACACCTCAGATACAGTTCGGCGTTGGAGCTCAGACACAAGAGGATACCGCCACACGGGAAACACTTCGGACCCGAGTTGTGGCGTAAAAATAATGAGGCATTAATACAGGCCGATAACTTAAAGGGGCTCCTCGGATGCCCGACTTGTGAACTCTTCGGATTCACCTCGACGATCCTCAAGATCAGTGATGGGAAGATTTATTGAACCAATTTTCAAGACCGACGGCCGAAGACGAAGAACTGTTCGGAAGAACCGAGGAGCGTCCCTAACTTGAAGACCGGTTTAGGGGGCTACTAACGGTGTCCTAGACTAGGGGGTACTCACCACGTCATCTCCCGACCAGTGGGTCGGGCCGAGGACCCCCAGGGCGGTTCATTAATGGGCCAGTTCGGACAGCCCATGATGCATACGAGGAAGATTCCACAAGACTTGGTGATCAAGAAAAGGACTCCTCTCCACCGACGTAGCCGACTAGGACTCTTGTTATCCTAGGCCTCTGGTGTGTTATATAAGCCGAGGCCAGGCTAGTGATTAGGGATAATCAGATCATCATAGATCATATCATCATATGACCATAGCTCTTAGGGTTTAGACCACTACATACGATCTCGTGGTAGATCAACTCTGTACTCGATACATCATCGTCAATACAAACAAAGCAGGACGTAGGCTTTTACCTCCATAGGAGGGCCCGAACCTGGGTAAACACCGTCTCCCTTGTCTCCTGTTACCCATCGATCCAAGACCCACAGCTCGGGACCCCCTACCCGAGATCCGCCGGTTTTGACATCGACAGGAGGCCAGTGTCGAAGTCGACTCAGACGACGACGACGACGCCCCCGGCGCGAAAGGGAGGAACCGAAAGCGTAAAAAGAAGCGCAAGGGAAAAGCAGTGTTGGCATTGGAGAGATCTGGTAATCTCGCTGCCAGCAAAAAGGCCAAGGCTGAGACCCCCTACAAGGAAGCTACCGCGTGCACTGATTGCCTGGTGGCCGCAGCAGCAGAGAAAACGGGGAAGTCAGACGGACCGTACTGCCAAATCCACCACACCAAGGGCCATGATCTCCAAGAGTGCCGCCAAGTTGAGCAGCTTGTCGAGAAGCAGAAGGCGGAGTACGAGAAGCGTGACAAAGAGAAGGGCCAAGAAGCTGCTGTCGGGAAGGGCCGTGGTGGCAGAGGAGGCCGCCGCGTCAGGGCTCCGCAACAGAAGGAAAGGCCAGCCAGAGGCCGTGAGAATAAAGAAACAGAGGATATGAGTGAGGATGAGGATAACGAGGATGATTCCAATGATCGAGAATTCCAGAGAGCACCCGAAGCCATGTGTGTTGACGGGGGTGCTTCTTTGCTCTCCTCTCACCGACAGCTCAAGCAATGGGTGCGTGAGGTCAATGCCATGGAACCGGCTACAGATTTCAAAAGGCCACTCAGATGGTCTCGCACGCCTATCATCTTTGATGAGGAGGACCATCCTGATCGCACCACCGCGGTCAGATGTTTGCCAATGTTGGTTTCTCGAACAATCCGCAACCTCTAGGTCACCAAGATGTTAGTTGACGACGGGGTAGGATTGAACTTGATCTCCCCAAAGGTGGTCGAGAGGCTGCAAATCCCTGACGGAGAGCTCAAGGCTATGGGTACTTTCCAAGGAGTTAACCCCGGCAGGAGCCGACCTTAGGGAAAGATCACTTTGCCTGTGACGTTTGGCGGGGAGTTAAACTACCAAACCGAGAAGGTGGTGTTCGATGTGGTTGAGCTCGCCCTACCTTACAATGGTATTCTTGGTCGCCCGGCCCTAGCAAAATTCATGGCAACATCCCACTATGCTTACAACACTTTCAAGATGCCAGGACCCATTGGAATCATCTCTAACCCGTCCGATAAAAAGGTTGCAGTCATATGCATGAATAAGATATATGAAGACGAGGTAGCAGGTGAGGTCGCGGAAGCACCAGCTCCCGCCTAGGAATCAAGGAAATAGAGGAAGTCTAATAGGGACACCGGCAAGGACTCCGGGAAGCGTGCCTCTTTGAAGTGCGCTGCACCTGTCGAGGACCTGCCGAAGAGTTCTACTCGCAAGAAAGTCAAGATCACCTATCCTGAGACGAAGAAGATCCCGACAGGGCAGGACGGCGTTGGTGGCACGTTCACCATCAGCACCACACTCACTGACAAATAGGAAAGCGCGCTCGTTGCCTTCCTGTGGGCGAATGTTGATGTGTTTGCTTGGCAACCATCTGACATCCCCGGTGTTCCCAGGGAGGTAATCGAGCAACACCTTGCTGTCTGCCCCCACGCCAGGCCCGTCAAGCAAAAGGTTAGGAAGCAAGCTTTGGAGCGGTAGCAGTTTATTGCCGAAGAGATCAAGAAACTTGAAGAAGCTGGTTTGGTCAGAGGGGTGTTGCACCCAACTTGGCTAGCCAACCCGGTAGTGGTGCGCAAAGAAAATGGGAAATGGAGGTTCTACATAGATTTCACTGACCTGAACAAAGCATGCCCGAAGGACCCTTTCCCCTTGCTGCGCATCGACCAGATTGTTGATTCCACCTCCGGGTGTGACTTGCTTTCCTTCTTGGATGCTTACTCCGGATACCACCAGATATTCATGGCTAAGAAAGATGAGGAAAATACCGCGTTCATAACTCCGTGTGGCACGTACTGCTTTGTACGGATGTCCTTCAGGTTAAAGAGCACTGGTTCTACCTTTGCCAGAGCCGTGCAGACTGGATTTGGACCACAGCTGCACAGGAATGTAGAAGCCTACATGGATGATATAGTTGTCAAGATCAAGGATGAAGCAACTCTCATACAAGACTTGGAAGAGACTTTTGCAAACCTGCGCAAAATCAATTTGAAGATCAACCCTGAAAAGTGTGTATTTGGCGTTCCATCCAGCAAGCTACTTGGGTTCTTTGTGTCTCAGCGTGGAATAGAAACAAATCCTGACAAGATCAAGGCAATTGAGCAGATACAGCCACCCAAGACCATCAAGGACATCAGACATTAGACCGGATGCTTTGCCGCGCTAAGTAGGTTCATCTCCAAATCCGCTGAACGCGCCCTGCCGTTCTTCAAGATCCTGAAGAAGGAAGGCCCAGTAAAGTGGACCCCAGAAGCAGAGGCAGCGCTGCAAGATCTGAAAACTTACCTTTCTTCCGCTCCCACCTTGGTCGCTCCTAAACCACAAGAACCGTTGCTGCTATACTTGGCGGCAACGAATCAAGTGGTTAGTGCAGCGCTGGTGGCACAGCGAGAAGTAGATGAGGACGCAGCCGCTGCAGCCGATGTTGCCGGGGACAAAACTGAAGCATCTGTGAAAGCACAACATGCTCCCTTGGTGGTTTTGATAATTCATGACAACATACATTGTCTCTTGGACTAATACTTTTACCTATTGTATTTCAGATAAAGTCCACAGATAGGATTGGCAAAAGGATTGTGGAGATTGTGGAGATACCCCAAGATGCAAGGAAATGGATTGGCAAAGCTTCAAGCAAGAGGACTCTACATTTTACTGTGTGAGAAATCACTTTGAGTCCATAGGAAAGCCAATACTATTAAAAGGGGGTAAGGTACTGTTGGTGAACAATATGCTCATACGTGCACAAGTGATAGTCACCAAAAACACCCACAAGCTCTCCCACAAAAGTCTGTCCAAAGTCAAATATTCAAAATCGGTGCAACCAACACTTTCCACTCGGTGCCACCGATTCCCATACTCAGACAGACATAAGCCAAACCCTACCTTTTCGGTGCAACCGATTCTGCTTCAGTGCCACCGAGTTTAGGTTGCCAACTTTCTGTTACGCAAATCCACAATATCGGTACCACCGAGATTGGTGGATCGGCGTCACCGAGATTGGGCAATCTGACCGTTGGTCACCTTATCGGTGCAACCGAGTTTTATATATCGGTCTCACCGTGATTCAAAAGTTGCCACCTTTTGGTCACTTCGGTACCACCGAGATTAACACATCGGTGTCACCGAGTTGGTCATTTTGTGTGTAACAGTTGGATTTTTGGGGATGCCTATATATACCCCTTCGCCACCACCCACTCGAAAGAGAAGCACTCAGAACTATTCCATACTTGCCCCATCCAGTTTTCTGAGAGAGAGCCACCTACCCTTGTGTTGAGGTCAAGATCATCCACTCCAACCATATGGATCTTGATTTCTAGCCTCCCCAAGTTGCTTTCCACCAATCCCATCTCTTCCACCAAGCCAAATCTGTGAGAGAGTGATTGTGTGTTGAGGAGTCTATCATCTTGAAGCACAAGAGCAAGGAGTTCATCTACATTGCCGAGCCTATTACCTTTTGGAGGGTGGTGCCTCCTAGATTGGTTAGGTGTCGCTTGGGAGCCTCCAAGTTATTCATTGAGTAATCTTGATGAAATTCTTCATAAGACTATTGTCTTTCACAAAAAGATGCCTAGTGATCCCAAGTTTGATGACTATCTATTTGAGCTTAGAGACTCATGCATGCTAAATGAGATGTCACAAGTATCAACAACATTTTTGTAGAAGCCATTCGGATTCATAAGTTTGAACATTGTCATGATCACAATCCTAACGAATCTCTTGTTCTTTATGACGAGGATTTCCCACTTGATGATGACAACGTGGAACATGTCTACTATGATGAAGGTGAGCTGTTCGACATCGAGTATGAGAAGATCATGAAGAAAATCTAAGTCTCATGGCAAACTTCAAGGATTACATGTCCGGAGGAAAAGAGTGGATTCTCGATAGCGGATGTACCAAGCATATGACCGGAGATAGAGAGATGTTTGAAGAGATCACACCAAACCATGGACCGCGAAGGTACGTAACGTTTGGAGATAACTCCAAAGGTAAGGTACTTGGTCTAGGTAAGGTGGCCATATCCCATGATAGCTCTATTCAAAATGTTATGCTTGTTGAATCTCTTGGCTACAATCTTCTTTCCGTATCTAGACTTGCCGACTTTGGTTTTAATGTGCTATTTACGAAAGTAGATTGCTAAGTGTTTCGTCAAGATAATCATAAAATGGTCTTTACCGGTTTCTGTAGAGGTGATCTATACATTGTTGATTTCACTAAGATATCCAAACCTCGTACTTGTCTTATTGCAAAATCTTCTAAAGGTTGGCTTTGGCATAGGAGACTAGGACATGTTGGCATGCGCAATCTAGACAAGCTTATCAAAGGTGATCATATACTTGGTGCTAAAGATGTTATCTTTGACAAAGATAGACTTTGTAGTGCTTGTCAAGCTGGAAAGCAAGTAGGTGGATGTCATCCCGTTAAAAATATCATGACTACTAGGAGACCACTCGAGTTACTTCACATGGATCTTTTTGGTCCCAATGCTTACAAGAGTCTCGGTGGAAATTCCTATGGTCTAGTTATAGTTGATGATTTTTCCAGATTTACGTGGGTATTCTTTCTTGATGATAAGTCGCAGGTTCAAAAGATCTTCAAGAACTTCGTTTGCAAAGCGCAAAATCAGTTTGAAGTGAAGATCAAGAAGGTTCGGAGCGATAATGGATCGGAGTTCAAGAACACCCATGTGGATACCTTTCTTAACGAAGAAGGTGTCTCACATGAGTTCTCGGCTACGTACACTCCTCAACAAAATGGAGTTGTTGAGAGGAAGAACCGGACGCTTATTGAGATGGCAAGAACGATGCTTGACGAATACAAGACGCCAAGACACTTTTGGGCAGAAGCCGTGGAAACAGCCTGTCATGCCACAAACCGACTTTACTTGCACAAGCTTCTCGGTAAAACGGTATACGAGCTACTCACCGGTAACAAACCCCAAGTTGGATACTTTCGGGTATTCAGCTCAAAGTGCTACATTCTTGACAAGCATCATCGTACTAAATTTGCTCCTAAATCTCATGAAGGATTCCTACTTGGTTATGGATCGAACTCTCACACTTACCGTGTCTACAACAACTTCACTCGAAAAGTTGAAGAGACGGTAGATGTGAAGTTTGATGAATCTAATGGTTCGCAAGTCGAACAATTGCCAAATGATGTAGGTGATAAGGACCCTTCGGAAGCTATCCAAGACTTGTCCATTGGCAAGATTCGTCCCATGGAGGTGAAGGAAAGTACTTCATCAACTCAAGTGGAACCCCCTGCTTCACGTCAAGGTGAACCACAACATGACATGGAGGCATCCACAAGCGGCACACGACAAGATGATGAAGAGGAGGAAGTGCGTCATGAAGATCCACCACAACCACCTTCACCACCACCTCAAGGGAACGACACCTTCAACAACAACGAAGATGAAGGAGATGATGAAGAAGAAGAAGCTCCACCATCCAACATTTGGAAGCTCACCCGAGTTAGAGCTCAAGTGACCAAGAACCATCCCCTAAACCATATCTTTGGTGACATACAAACAGGGAGAATCACTCGCTCTAAGACTCGTCTAGCTAACTTTTGTGAGCATTATTCTGTCATATCTAGCATTGATCCCTTGAAGGTAGAACAAGCTCTTGAAGATGCGGATTGGGTGAACGCGATGCATGAAGAGCTTCACAACTTCGAGAGGAACGAAGTGTGGACACTCGTGGAGAACCCCAAGGATGAACAAAACATCATCGGAACAAAATGGGTGTTTCGGAACAAGCAAGACAAAGACGGTCAAGTCATACGGAACAAGGCTCGTCTCATAGCCCAAGGATATACGCAAGTCGAAGGTATGGACTACGGTGAGACCTACGCCCCCGTCGCTAGACTTGAAGCTATTCGCATTCTTCTAGCTTATGGTAATCACCATGATATCACGCTTTATCAAATGGACATTAAAAGTGCCTTTTTAAATGGTGAGATTGAAGAAGAAGTCTATGTTAAGCAACCACCTGGTTTTGTGAATCCTAAGAAACCTAATCATGTTTACAAGCTTCGTAAAGCCCTTTATGGTCTAAAGCAAGCCCCTCGTGCTTGGTACAAATGCCTAACGAAATTTCTCATTGAAAAAGGTTTTGAAATTGGTAAAATTGACGCAACCTTATTCATTAAGAGAGTTAATGGTGAATTATTTGTGTGCCAAATCTATGTGGATGATATTATCTTTGGATCTACTAACCCACAATTTAGTGAAAGATTTGGAAGGTTGATGTCCGAGAAATATGAGATGTCCATGATGTGTGAGCTGAAATTCTTTCTTGGTTTGCAAATCAAGCAAATGAGAGAAGGAACTTTCATCTCTCAAACTAAGTATACCAAGGACTTGCTCAAGAAGTTCAACATGCAAGAGTGCAAAGGTATGAAAACTCCCATGCCTACTAGTGGACATGTTGATCTTACCAAGGAGGATGAACCGGTTGATCAAAAAGTTTATCGATCTATGATTGGTTCATTGCTATATCTATGTGCCTCTCGTCCCAATATTATGCTTAGTGTTTGCATGTGTGCTAGATATCAAGCTGCACCTAAAGAGTGTCATCTTTTGGCCGTGAAACGTATTGTGAGATATTTGATACAAACACCAAACTTTGGCATTTGGTATCCCAAGGGGTCTTCCTTTAACCTTGTTGGCTATTCCGATTCGGACTATGCCGGTGACAAGGTTGATAGAAAATCCACCTCAGGTACTTGTCAATTTTTGGGTAGATCTCTTGTGTCTTGGTCCTCCAAGAAACAAAACTCGGTATCTCTATGTACTGCCGAAGCTGAGTATATTGCTGCTGGATCTTGTTGTGCGCAATTACTATGGATGACACAAACGCTTAAGGATTATGGAATCCATGTTAGAAATGTTCCATTACTTTGTGACAATGAAAGTGCTATTAAAACTGGTCATAATCCTGTGCAACATTCTCGAACTAAACATATTCAAGTTAGACATCATTTTATTCGTGATCATGTTGCCAAAGGAGATATTGATCTTAAGCATGTTCGCACTAACAAGCAATTGGCCGATATCTTTACTAAGCCACTTGATGAGAAAACATTTTGTTATTTGAGGAGTGAGTTGAACATCATTGATGCTTCAAACTTGAGCTAGACTCACTCGGTTGCATGCAAGGGCATGCGCTTTCTTGATATTTCCATGATACTTTTAATGTGTTATCTTATGCCATGGAATTCTATGCTCCCTTGTATTGCATCTAACCTTTTGTAGGTACTTGGAAGATATTCATTTCACAAGATTGCCTTCAACTCAAATCATAAGCAATCTTGTCATGATCAAGTATCCACAACCCCTCTTGATGATGGAAGGAAGAAGAAAACTCAATCATATCCTTCACATATACTTGATGTGATCATATTTGCTAAATCTCAATTGGTATCATGTCAAATGGATATATCTCTTGTTCTTCCTTGCATGACTAACCTTGGTAGGTGACAAGTGTACTAAAATGACAAGGACAGCTCCCAACTCAAGATGATCTTCATCAACCTCGAGCATCCTCAACAAGTTCACCTACAAGCCACGTCATCAACATCACTCAAAGGTATGTACTCATATCCTTGAAAAAGCTTTACTCCAAGTCATGAGCTAAAGCAACTCAAGTGATATGAATACATTAAAATGCTTAATCGAAAAATGGTAACCCCATTTTGAGCTTAACGTTGAGTATGACCTATGATCAAGTATTCTTGCTTGGCTCCTAAGTCAATATACTCTAATATAGGTGAGCTAGTCACCACCCATCATCTAGTTAAGTATTTTGGTTGGTTCATTCTCTGTTTTGCAAGATTTCTTGGAACCACTCAAATCTTCTCTAGTTGATAACCCTTTTGTAAAATCTTTTGCTTCTACATAAAAATCTCTTTTGACACCTTGTTATTGGCAGAGTTTGAGAAATATCAATTTCAAAATCCCATTGCCAAGTTTCTGTTTTAGCCTCAGAGCCGCCGATTCAAATAACTTGGTTCTACCAAATTAGCAGACGAGCTGCACCATAACATCTCGGTATCACCGATTAGTTTGTCTCGGAGTCACCGAATTGTCTTCTTCTCTTATTTGTGTTTGAATTCGCAGTTGCAAATCTATGTTTCTTTTTGATCTTACAAGTGATGATATTATTACTTTGATGATCCCTTATTATTAAAAAAATTAGGGGGGGGGGAGTTCTTTATTCAAGGATCCCTAACTCAAAGGAGGAGAAGTGTTACAAAATCTCAATGGGAGAGAAATTATTTTCAATGATTCCCTCAGTTTTCATTTCTATGAACCCTATGTTCAATGACCCTTGTTCTCAAGGATCCCTTCTTACTTAATGATCCCTGTATCTATCCCTGTGTTTAACCTTTTTGGAAATTGATGCCAAAGGGGGAGAATAACAAAGCTTCATGCTAAAGGGAGATACATGCTTATGCAAAGGGGGAGATGTAATCAAGGGGGAGAGAGGATATCAAGCTTTTACTCATATAGACAAGGGGAGAATACCAAAGTAGGGGGAGAAAAGTCTAACATAAGTTGTCAATATTGAAATAAACATATTTTCTAATTGTGATCATCTTAGATTTTTCTCACCCTATGCAATCCCAATATCTACATGCTAAGATTCAGGGGGAGAGGATGATCTACTATTTTCATATCTAAGGGGAGAAAGTTCTAAATGATCTTGGAGACGTATCAATCTTAAGGAATACTATCTTCTATATGTTCTCTATATCTTGGTACTTTTGAGTTCTATTGCCTTGTTGATTGGTAGAATACTCTTGTGTTTCCTAACATTGCTTTTTCAAGTGTGTTTCTACTACAAGAATGCTCAAGAACTCAAGGTAAGTACATGCATCATATCTTTGATCAAGATGATCTCTTGCTTCTTGCACATAATGTTTGCAAGAGTGAAGTCTTGAACAAGGATGTAACTCATTCATATACATTTGATGCATATAGCCAAGATACACATGACTTACTATATCCCTTCTACTATATGTGTGTCCATGCATTCCAAAGCAACTATCCTTTAAAGGGATTGCACACATTTAGGGGGAGCAAATCAAAGTCATGTGTCTCTCAAAGTCTTCATTATATCCATGCATATCTTTATTTGAAGCTTTGATTGTATGTTGTCATCAATTACCAAAAAGGGGGAGATTGAAAGCACAACATGCTCCCTTGGTGGTTTTGATAATTCATGACAACATACATTGTCTCTTGGACTAATACTTTTACCTAGTGTATTTCAGATAAAGTCCACAGATAGGATTGGCAAAAGGATTGTGGAGATTGTGGAGATACCCCAAGATGCAAGGAAATGGATTGGCAAAGCTTCAAGCAAGAGGACTCTACATTTTACTGTGTGAGAAATCACTTTGAGTCCATAGGAAAGCCAATACTATTAAAAGGGGGTAAGGTACTGTTGGTGAACAATATGCTCATACGTGCACAAGTGATAGTCACCAAAAACACCCACAAGCTCTCCCACAAAAGTCTGTCCAAAGTCAAATATTCAAAATCGGTGCAACCAACACTTTCCACTCGGTGCCACCGATTCCCATACTCAGACAGACATAAGCCAAACCCTACCTTTTCGGTGCAACCGATTCTGCTTCGGTGCCACCGAGTTTAGGTTGCCAACTTTCTGTTACGCAAATTCACAATATCAGTACCACCGAGATTGTTGGATCGGCGTCACCGAGATTGGGCAATCTGACCGTTGGTCACCTTATCGGTGCAACCGAGTTTTATATATCGGTCTTACCGAGATTCAAAAGTTGCCACCTTTTGGTCACTTCGGTACAACCGAGATTAACACATCGGTGTCACCGAGTTGGTCATTTTGTGTGTAACGGTTGGATTTTTGGGGATGCCTATATATACCCCTTCACCACCACCCACTCGAAAGAGAAGCACTCAGAACTATTCCATACTTGCCCCATCCAGTTTTCTGAGAGAGAGCCACCTACCCTTGTGTTGAGGTCAAGATCATCCACTCCAACCATATGGATCTTGATTTCTAGCCTCCCCAAGATGCTTTCCACCAATCCCATCTCTTCCACCAAGCCAAATCTATGAGAGAGTGATTGTGTGTTGAGGAGTCTATCATCTTGAAGCACAAGAGCAAGGACTTCATCTACATTGTCGAGCCTATTACCTTTTGGAGGGTGGTGCCTTCTAGATTGGTTAGGTGTCGCTTGGGAGTCTCCTACTTTTTGTTGTGAAGTTGAACCAAGAAGTTTGTACGGGCAAGGAGATCGCCTACTTCGTGAAGATCTACCCATAGTGAGGCTAGTCCTTCGTGGACGGAAGTCGTTATGGAATAGTCAAGGTTGCTACTTCGTGGACCCTTATGGGTGGAGCCCTCCATGGACTCTCGTGACCGTTACCCTCCGTGGGTTGAAGACTCCATAAATGTGGACGTACGATAGCACCACCTATCGGAACCACGGGAAAAATCTTTGTGTCTCCAATTGCGTTTGATCTACCTATCTCAACTCTTTACTTCATGTGCAATGTCTTTACTTTCCGCTGCCATATTTGTTGACTTGCATGTGTAGGGTATATTAGACTTGCTAGCTTGCTAAAACTGTTAAAATCTGCCAACAAATTAACATGGGAAAAGGTTAGGTTTTAAATTCCTGCTAGTAGTCTATTCACCCCCCCTCTAGACACTCTTCTAGTGATCCCTCAATCTGCGGCAGGACCCAATGTAGAACCAGGGGAATCTCGGCAAGCTCACGAAGGCAGTTCCAAGGAAATGGCGAAGAGGAAAGTGGTGCAGCGGCCGGTGTACTTTGTCGGCTCCCTATTGCAGGGGGCTAGGTCAAGGTACTATGGAGTGCAAAAGCTGATCTTCGGCCTCATCATGGCCTCGAGGAAGTTGCGTCACTACTTCCAAGCCCATGAGATCACAGTCGTCACTCGCTTTCCGCTGCAGCGCATATTGAGGAACCCTGAAGCCACCGGCAGGGTAGTTGAGTGGGCCCTTGAGCTGTCAAGTTTTGGTTTGAAGTATGAGAGCACTTCCCCAGTTCAGAGCAGGGCATTGGCAGAGTTCATTGTAGAATGGACACCCGCGCCAGATGAAGAAATCCCAGAGACAGTCCTCCCCGGCAAAGAAGCACCCAAGGATTGGATCATGTACTTTGACGGTGCTTTCTCGCTCCAGGGTGCTGGAGCAGGTGTGCTCCTCGTCGCCCCCACCGGAGAACACCTCAAGTACGTGGTTCAGATGCACTTCCCTCGGGAGGAAGCCACCAACAACACCGCTGAATATGAGGGGCTCCTTGCCGGACTCAGAATCGCGATGGAGTTGGGAATCAAGAGACTGATCATCCGAGGGGATTCATAGCTCGTGGTGAAACAAGTCAACAAAGATTATCAGAGCCCGTTGATGGAAGCATACATGGAAGAAGTGAGGAAACTGGAGGAGCGCTTTGATGGATTGCAGGCAGAGCATGTGCCCCGTGTGGAAAACACCATCGCTGATCATCTGTCAAAATGCGCCGCGCAAAAACTCCCTGTGGAACCAGGAACCTTTATCCTTCGCCTCACTCAACCCTCAGTATCCCTATCAGCGATGGCCAGGAAAAGAAGAAAGCTAAACTCCGGCAAGCATTTCCCGGTAGAGCTTCCCGAAGCCGCTGGTAGAGAAGCTGCCGAGGACAGTCTCGTTTCGCCTGGTGAGCAGCTTTCTCCCACGGAACCCCAGGTCCTCGTGGTCGAGACAAGCGCTCCCACGGACGAGGAAGTGCCTTTAGTCCTAGTTGTCGAGCCCCAGGCTCCAACTTGGGCACAACACATAGTCCGTTTCCTTCAAACAGGAGAACTCCCCGATGAGCAAGAAGAGGCCGAAAAAGTAGCCCGTCAGTCAAGTATGTACCAGTTTGTCGATGACACTCTGTACAGAAGAAGACCCAATGGAGTGAAATTAAAGTGCATTTGCTGGGAGGACGGACTAAGGCTGTTGGTGGAGATTCACGGAGGTGTATGTGGCTCGCACATTGGATCTAGAGCTCTTGCCGGAAAAGCCCTCCGGCAGGGTTTCTACTGGCCCACTGCCCTCCAAGATGTAGCTGAACTGGTCACCAAGTGTGAAACCTGCCAGTTCCATTCCAAGAACATCCATCAGCCAGCGCAAGCTCTCCAGACGATCCCTTTGTCCTGGGCCTTCTCGGTCTGGGGGCTCGATATTTTGGGCCCCTTCCCCCGCGCAGTCGGGGGGTTTGAGTTCTTGTTCGTAGCAATCGACAAGTTCACAAAGCGGTCTGAGGTAGAGCCAGTAAGGAAGGTGACCGCACAGTCAGCTATTAAGTTCATGAAAGGACTGGTGTGCCGTTTTGGAGTACCTAACAGAGTGATCACCGACAACGGCACCCAGTTCACGAGTCGCGCCTTCATGCAATACATCCAAAGTCTTGGAAGCAAGGTCTCCTTCGCCTCTGTTGCCCATCCAAGAAGCAACGGGCAAGTCGAGAGGATGAATGCTGAAGTGCTGCGAGGTCTCAAGACAAGAACTTTCGATAGGCTACGGAGGAGCGGCAAGCACTGGATAGATGAGCTGCCAGTGGTTCTTTGGTCCCTCAGAACGACACCGAATCGAGCTACCGGCCAGACGCCCTTTTCCCTCGTGTATGGGGCGGAAGCAGTGCTCCCCACGGAACTCATATATGGGTCACCTCGAGTACTTGCCTACGATGAAGTAGAGCAAGAGCAGCTATGGCATGACGATGCCATGCTCCTCGAGGAAGATCGTCTCCGGGCTGCTGTGTGTGCTGCACGCTACCAGCAAGCCCTGCGCCCCTATCGTAGCCGTAGGGTACATGCCCGGAGCCTTGAGGAAGGCGACCTTGTCCTTAGGCGCGTTCAGTCTGCCAATGGTACCAACAAGTTGACGCCGAAGTGGGAAGGCCCTTACCGGGTAGCACGAGTCACCAGACCTGGCGCAGTCCGTCTGGAGACCGAAGATGGCACCAAGGTGCTTAACTCATTGAATATTGAGCATCTTCGTAAGTTCTACCCGTAAGGCGCGGCTGCTGGGCGCAGTCCCCGGCAGCCACCTTTTGTACAAGCCTTGCCGAAGATTCATGTAACCCTTAGTACAAAGCCAGGCGCAGACCCTGTGCAACAATAATAAAACTAGGCATTGCATCATATCATTGCATCACACATCCATTATGCATCTTTTATGATTGCAATATTGTTGCCAATTTAAGTTCTGGAGACCTGTTAGAGTACTTGTTGAGCCTATAATCCTTGTTGTTGCACTCTCCTCTCAAAGGACAGAGGCCTCTTGTCCTGTGTGTTTTGCCACCAGGTAAATATAGAAGGAGGACGAAGAAACAAGGACGGTGGCCCAGCATACTCCAGAAAAGGATACTACCTAAAAAGAGATAAGTCTAATCGCATATCCCAAGTTTTATGTTTGTTCGTTCCCTTAAAGGAAATCCTCTCTCTCTTTTCGAACGTGCTAGGTGAAGTCCCCCCCCCCCCCACGTGGTAAAAACCTTTGTCGGGACGAGCTGTTCCCCAGCTCCTGATACTTATCAACTCTGAGGGACCGTGCCGATACCGACAAGGACCCTTGCCGGAGAACAACGCCAGCCTGCTGCCGGGGGCTCGCTCCCCTTTTGGCGGTCGCGGTTAATAGTGACCCGACAGGCGGTCCCGTGTGGCGAGGACTAACACATTGGCACAGTAGAAACCAAGAGAGAAAAGGATAGTACTCAGGGAAGTAAAATAACATTCATTCATTCGTTTGTTAATACCAAATGGATCAGGATACATTGAAGAACTCCTTCCTAATAAATCTTTATTTGACTTTCTCACCTAGGAGCAAGTTACAAAAAGAAAAAGGGTGAAGGGGGACCTAAGCAGAAGCCCAGCCTGACCCCGTCGAGGCTGTCCGGGAATGGATCGGTGGGACCACCGGCAAGGAAGACGAAGCCGAAGTCCATGATCCTGCCAGGGTCCAGCTGAGAAGCAGAGGCGACGCCCAAGTCAAGAACCCCTGGCAAATCGCTCTACCGGGAGGAAGGGGGGAGCTCGATGACGGTGATGGTGCAGCCGACGATCAGCTGGAGCCCAGGTCGTCATACTCCGACTTGACGGCCTGGAGCTCATTGTCGCCGTCTTCACCGACACTGTCCTCCTCGTCGCTATCGCTCGAGGAGGAGCTTTC